>CM030362.1:212123817-213507803 GCA_017893485.1 Hemerocallis citrina
TTTTGACATCATGCTTATACTATGTTATTCGTTAGTTTCCTCATGTGCTTGTATCTTACATTATAAGTGGCCCGTAACTTGCAATTGATTGGTACTTGTGTTTTCTCTTTTCCTCTTTTCTGCATTCGTTGAATTGCAAATTTTGGATAACAGATTCCAGACGGTATAGGAGACATGAAGTATTAGTGCTGCATTTTATTATCATTATTTCTTATTTTCTTGCGTTGAACAATAATTGTATTTATGTATTTGGATTTATTCTTGTATTTGGGAAATGTGATCCAGGATATTTGTTTTCCTCAGATCAAAACTATTTGAGATTAATATATTTTATTTCAAGTACTTTTGTTGTGCCTTCCGACTCTGATTATATTGTGATATATTGTAAAGATTCTTGAACAGCTTATGGATGATGAAAATCATTCGCTGGGCTTTTGTCGCGTATCCGTGTTCCGTATTCTTTCTGGGAAGCGGGGCGTGATAGGATTTTTAGTGGTATCAGAGTCCAGGTTTGGCTAATTTGTTAGTTGCCTAATATATTAGACAAGCTTGGCTCGAACTGGGATCTGCACAACATTTCACCAACCATGCATGCATAAATGAATTATTATCAATATTGATCTGGATGCTAACTGTTTTCGGTTTTGTAAAGACTATGCTCGAGGGGTTCTACTTCTCGTCTTCAGGATGATCATCCCGAATTTGAGGCCATCACCAATGTGTTGGAGCGGCTGATCAATATGCTGCAAAACCACAATGACTTGGTGATGACTGCCTTAGAAGCTGCTCGAGTTCCTCCACCGGTTGTGCCTACGCAGGCTGTTTTTCCTTCTCGTCCGGGTACAGTCACAGACTTCATGATGCTTCATCCCGATAGGTTTTTTGGTACTGAGACGCCTTTCTAGGCTGAACAGTGGTTGATCCGGACTGAGCGCTTGTTGTTAGCTGCTCGTGTTGCCGAGGCTGATCGGGTGGACGTTGTTTCCATCTAACTGGTGGATTTGGCTCATATCTGGTGGATGGCCGAGTCTGAGAGTCTTGAGAGGCCTATTGCTTGGGCTACTTTTACTTGGGGATTCTTGGAGAAGTTCTTCCCTAGCAGCACTAGAGTGGAGATGGAGCAATATTTCTTGGCCGTGAAACAGGTTGGTCGTTATTTCTAGTAATGGAATTTTGTTACATACTGTCCAAGAAATTGTGTAGCATGAGACTTTCTTGAAACAGGGTTCCAGGTTTGTAGATGAGTACGCATCTGAGTTTACTAGACTTAGCTGCTTCGCAGCTGTTCTTGTGGCAAATGAAGAGGACAGAGCTCGTAGATTCATATTGGGACTTGCTCGAGACATCAAGGTGCAGCTTGTCTCCCTTCGCTTGCGTACTTATGCTGAAGCTCTTGACGCAGCTCGAGCTCAGGAACAGGCTCGTGGTGGATTGGCTCCTTCTCAGTAGATTGTTTTGCACTCTGTTGTTGCTAGGCCTTCTGGTGGGCCGATTCGGAGATCTATCCCAACCCCTCCAACCAGGTCAGCTCCCTACCCACCTGCTGTTCCTAGGGGCGATGGTCTCTGTGACTTTTTTCAGATTCTGGGGCACATGCGCAGATATTGTAGGCGCGCCAATTGTTGCTGTTTTGGATGTGGTGCTACTGAACATTCAGTGCGGGATTGCCCGCGGCGCAGGATGGATCTTCCAGCCGGAGGCCCAGTTCAGCAGGTAGCCCCAGCTCGTGGTTCAGTTAGGACACTGCTTCCTCTCTAGCACCAGAATGTCGGTCAGAGTACCGCTGCCCCCAGGAGAGGTCAGTCTTTCAACCTGATTGCTACAGATGCTGAATTCGATGAAGAAGATGCTCCAGGTATATTTTGCATTTGTTGTTTTGTTGTTTCTTTTACTTCTTCCGTTTTCTTGTATTATTCTTTTATATTATTCTTCTGCATTGTGTTTCCTCACCCCTGTTCATCCATTCATTTTTTTTCCTTGTCTCTTTGCTTTGTTATCTTGCAAGTCTTGTGTTGTTTCTTCTCCATTTTTTATATCAGTTACTTCTTTCTTGCATTCCATTCTGCCATCATGTACCCATTCATTATTTGATTCAATTCTTCCCTTTCTTTTCCCTCTTTAATTTCAGTTCTGCCGACTCCTTTATTGCTTTGTTATCTTGTGTTGATTCTTTCCTTTTGATATTGTTTGTTCTCTTTCTTGCACTCCCTTTGACCTCATTGTTATCCCCTTTCTTCTATTTTTGGTTTTGCCCCAGCTTTGTTCTTTCCCCATTAGCCATCTGTTTTGTTACCCTTCCCCAAGTTTGCTTTTGCCCTATCCTATGTACCGCCTATGCAAATTTCGAGGACGAAATTTTGTTGTAAGGTGGGTAGGATTGTAACCCATGTTTTTCCAAAATTGTATTTTTCGTATATTTTCTGTATTTAAAATTTTTATAAATTAATTTTTCGGTTTCAAATTCTTTTCGTTAAAATGTATTTTTGAATTTTCCACTAAAGTTTATCTTTATTCAATAATTTGATTGTAACTAATTGCTATGATTTTTTTTTATACAAATCTTATTATTTAAATTGATACCCTGATTTCTATTATTGATATTAATACTGTTATTTTTAACACTATTATTATTTTTATCATGGCCTTATTATTATTAATGTTATTTGTATTATTGTTATTATTGTTGTTTTTGAATGTTTATTGAAAATCCATTTTATGTGTTAATTATATTCGTACTTATAGACTCTATAATTTTAATGCAAATTATAATAGTTTATAAAATTATATCTAATTAGTTATTGCATTTAATTTTCTTATTGGATTTTTTTTTTAAAACTGAAACCCAATTTTAATTTTAAACCCATTAAAACCCCAATGAGAGATAAACTTCATGATTACATACTTACCTAATACATGATTCCAAACACCGCACATTTTCTTATTGGATTAGACTACCAATAGTTTTCTTCTCTTGCATGTACTTCTCAGCTAGGCTTTCAGTAGACTGACCGACACAAAAAGAAATGATGTGAGCACTCTTCGTCAAATGGTCGACAATCACCCAAACAGCAGTGTGACCCTTAGGACTCCTCGGCAAAGCGGTCACAAAATCCATGGTGATATGCTCCCACTTCCACTCCGGAATAGCAAGCGATTGAAAAAGTCCAGCGGTTCTCTGATGCTCTGTCTTAACCTGCTGACAAATCAAACACTGAGCAACAAACTGAACTACAGCCCTTTTCATACCATGCCACCAGAAATGAAGCTTCAAATCTCGATACATCTTAGTACCGCCAGGTTGGATAGAATATGAGGACTGATGAGCTTCCTCAAGCAACCTCTGACGAACTTCACTCCTAGGGACACACAACCGAGAACCAAAACGAAGCGAACCATCGGCATGAATAACCATGTCTGTTCTGGACCCAGACTCAACCTCAGCTCGAAAACCGTGCAACTGCGCATCACCAGCCTGAGCCTCCTTAGTCTGATCAACAAGAGAAGACCGAAGCTGGAGCGCAAAACAACTACGACCAGAACTCGGCAACAAAACCTCCAAATCCAATCTCCTCATCTGCTCAATGAGATCACTCTGCTGAATAAGAACCATAACTGCCGGTATCCTGCTCAAAAGCATCTGGCACCAAGTTTACTTTACCAGAATGGTATTGCAAACTGATGTCATAATCGGCCATATGCTCCAACCATCGCCTTTGCCTTATGTTTAATTTCTTCTGGGTGAAAACGTACTTGAGACTTTTGTGGTCTGTAAAGATCTCCACGCAGTCTCCAAGTAAATAGTGTCTCTACAGCTTCAAAGCATAGATCACTGGTGCTAACTCCAAGTCATGAGCAGGATAGTTCTGTTCATGCGGCCTCAACTGCCTCAATGCATATGCAACAACACGGCCCTTCTGCATAAGAACTGCTCCAAGACCCTTACCAGAAGCATCACGGTGAATTACAAATCTGCCTAAACCATCTGGAATAGTCAATACAGGCACTGACGTCAATCTGTTCTTCAACTCAACAAAAGCCTCATTGCACTCACCAGACTAAAAAAACTTCTGATCCTTTCCTGTCAGTTTAGTTAACAGCTCGACAATCTTCAAAAAATTTTGAACGAATTTCCGATAATAGCCTACAAGACCAAGAAAACTCCGAACTTCGAAAACTGACTTAGGAATAGGATAATCCTTCACAGCTTTAAGCTTGGCTGGATCCACAAAAAGACCATCGCCAGAAATAATGTGCCCCAAGAAAGCAACCTTGTCGAGCCAAAACTCCCACTTGCTAAGTTTTCCACATTGCTGATTCTCTCTCAAAGTCCGCAGAACCACTCTAAGATGCTCGACATGATCTTCCAGATTCCGAGTAACCCTTGTTTTTCCAAAATTTTATTTTTCGTATATTGTTGTATTTAAAATTTTTATAAATTAATTTTTTGGTTTCAAATACTTTTCGTTGAAATGTATTTTTGAATTTTCCACTAAAGTTTATCTTTAATCAATAATTTGATTGTAACTAATTCCTATGACTTTTTTTATACAAATCTTATTATTTAAATTGGTACCCTGATGTCTATTATTGATATTAATACTATTATTTTTATCATGGCCTTATTATTATTATTGATATTTGTATTATTGTTATTATTGTTGTTTTTGAATGTTTATTGAAAATCCATTTTATGTGTTAATTATATTTGTACTTATAGACTCTAAACTTTTAATGCAAATTATATTAGTTTATAAAATTATATCTAATTAGTTGTTGTATTTAATTTTCTTATTGGATTTTTTTTAATTTAAAACCCAAACCCAATTCTAATTTTAAACCCATTAAAACTCCATTCCTTTTACACTACCCCATTCCCAACCCGTTTACATTCCCTACCCATTTAAACTATCCTAACCTGTTTTCTATCCCCCATTAACCCATTTCATTAATACCCAGACCCGTTCCTATACTACCCAACCCGAAACCCATTTGCCTTTAACCCATATACAGCCTTAAACCCTAAAAACCTTACCCCCTATATATTTAACCCATCGGTCACGCCTATTCACCTTCCCGTCATCTAGCCGCCTCTTCGACTCCCCTGCAGTGCGATGCTATCCCGCCTGCGCGCTCATCCCTGACCTCCCTACCGTGCTCCCTCATCCTCTACCGCAGTCACCCCACGACAGCACCCCCACGTTGCCCGTGTGCTGTACTGCTCCACCACAGTGCGCCCTCCTCTCGTCGCTACAGTGCCATGCCACCGCAGCAATCCCCTGTACTCCCCCCTCACCGCGACTACACCTAGGGGCCAGCTAGGGCGACAGCCTGTTGCAGTCGCGCACCTGCAGTGCTGCCGTCCACCTTGGCCGCTGTGCCACCCCATCGTGCCGTGCCGCCCGCTCATCAAGACAGTGGCCAGTTAGACCCCCGGCGCTTCCTCTGCTTCGTCGAAGCACAGCAGCCCCGGCCTGTCCTCCCCCGATGCCGTCACCCTCCATTGCTCCCTTCGGTGCGTGACAGCAAGACCGCAACCCCCTCTACGGTCGTTGCCATCGTTCCCTCGTCCGATCACTCTCTTGTGGCACGCACATGATTGCACGTGTTAGTGGTGTTGGGTGTTCATTGTTTGGTTTGTTGGTTCGAGTTCTCGTTCGTGGTTGTGGTTCAGTGAGTTCTTTGGTCCGTGTGCTTGTTTTGAGTTCGCACGCTGTGGTTGCAGTTCGTTGTCGTGGTCCGTGTTCGTGGTCGATCAGTTCATTCGTGGAGTTCGTGGTTCTTGGGTTTGTGTTCGTTGGTTCGTGGGTTCCTTTTTGTTTGTTGTGTTCGTGTCGGAATCCGTCCCATTATTCTAGCTTTTGTGTTGTTCTCATCGTCTTTTAGGCAGGTAACTTGTACTCAAATTTTTTGTATGATACAAGTCAAAAATACCACTTATAGTGTAGTGGGGTCTAAAGACGACTCTTGTTCGTGTTATTCTTGATGGGTTTTGTCTCTATAGTGCTACTTGACCATAGTTGCCTCACGACACAATATTGACATGAATTAGCTTAGGTTTTACCCGTTCTTGATTTGATCATGTATGCGGGACTTTTGTGAGAATTCGTAATTTTGTTGAGACCCATGTGATATACTTGGTGTGGACACGCTACATACCCTAATTCATGATATTTGGACACTTGGTAGACTCGATTTCATGTTTGGTTGTGTTTTGAACAAGTTTTGTATGATATACATTGAGTTGTTGTTAAGAAGAAAAATATGTATTTTGTCGCTGATCTGTTTTGTTTGCTGTTTTGGACTGTCTTGAAGTCAGTAACTTAATTTCAGTATAAAACATGAGTTATAGAGAAATTCGACTTCTTTCCAACCCCTCTGACCTTGCTCGATTTAGTTTTGGTATGTGTGAGTTATGACTGTTTTACTATAGAGGTGTAGATCTTTTCCAGATTTCGTTTCTTGAGGATTTTGATGATTAAATTATTTTGATACTTGTGCTAAACATATTATTTTGATCCGAAACTTTGGTCAGTATTACTATATCTAGTTAGGGTTACCCAGAATTTTGGTGGATTTTATTGATGAGTTTTATATGCCGTTTCATGCTCGTTTATGAAAACTATACTCGCTGTATTTTACTCGTTGTTCTTCAAAGAATCGTATTTTCACCCTATTTCCTTTTACTGTATGAAAAATATTTGTGAAATATGGAAGTTAACATATTTTGTTTATTTTCATCTCCCTTTGGTAGATTTGGATTTTGTTTCATTGGTTGCGAGATATTATAGTTTTCGTACAATAGTGTTGGAAATTCCAGATTTGCCAAATTATGTTTATTGATGTTTCCTAATTTTTGATGATTGATCTAATTTTACTGGAAAATTATGAAACTTTATATTTAGATATTGGTCATATGGAAATATACCCCAGATTTTTCGTGGATTTATTTAATGTGTTTTCATGCTGTTGTCCTGCTCTTAAATTCGTTTTCCTGATTTATGGCTGAACTTATTTTCCGTATTCAAATTAGTTTTGAGCTATATTTTTGTGAATTAACATATGACTTATTTATATTTACTGGATTCGGTTGGGAGTCTATTTTCTAGAAGTTTCGACGGATTCAGATTTGCATGCTTATAACACTGGGAATCACTGTTTTAGTACAACACTGTCTTGTTGTCCTGAATTAGAAAACTAGTTGTTTTACCCTGTTATGTGTTATCTTGTACCTGTACTTGTTTATCTTGCACCCTGAACCTGATACATGTTTATACCCTGTTATTCTTGCTTTGTTTTGCGAGACATACTTGCATGCCTGATTTTAATAATAAATGACCAAGCCGGGGTTTTAAGGGAAAGATCTAATAGTGGATAATTCAGAAACGTGTACTCGGAAGGGAGCCCATATTTCACATTTTGATTCATGTTGATGCATGGACCTGTTGGTTCGTGTACCTGTTACCTGCTGATGCATGGACCTGTTGGTTCATGTACCTGTTACCTGCTGATGCATGGACCTGTTGGTTCATGTACCTGTTACCTATTGATGCATGGATTTGTTGATTCATGTACCTGTTACTTGTTCATGCACGGACCTGTTGGTCGTGTACCTGTTGATTCATGAACCTGTTGATGCATGAATCAGATGATTCTTGTACCTGTTTTGATTCATGAACCTGTTTCCTATTTCTATTCTGATCCCTGAGTACAATACCCTCTATGGTCCACTATAAAATCTAAAGCGAAATAATTTGTCGTAGCAACCATGTGTTATAATATGAGGCGCATGAAGTGCTACCTAGATATTAATAACTACAAGACTTGACAGATGAGACCTGAACATGCTACTTGATCACATGATACATGAGATTTGATACTTAATACATGTTACATGATTACCTGTTTACATGTATACCTATTACCTGATACCTGTTACATGTTTACCTATTTACTTGATTACTTGACACGTGATTCATGCCATTTACACTTGTTCACTTTGCCATGCTAGTTGTTTATTTTGACATCATGCTTATACTATGTTATTCGTTAGTTTCCTCATGTGCTTGTATCCTACATTATAAGTGGCCCGTAACTTGAAATTGATTGGTACTTGTGTTTTCTCTTTTTCTCTTTTCTGCATTCGTTGAATTGCAGATTTTAGATAACAGATTCCAGACGGTATAGGAGACATGAAGTATTAGTGCTGCATTTTATTATCATTATTTCTTATTTTTTGCGTTGAACAATAATTGTATTTATGTATATGGATTTATTCTTGTATTTGGGCAATATGACCCAGGATATTTGTTTTACTCAGATCATAACTATTTGAGATTAATATATTTTATTTCAAGTACTTTTGTTCGTATTTGTTTAATATGTGCATGTGGTTGACTTTTGTGGCTTCTGACTCTGATTATATTGTGATATATTGTAAAGATTCTTGAACAGCTTATGGATGATGAAAATCATTCGCTGGGCTTTTGTCGCGTATCCGTGTTCCGTATTCTTTCTGGGAAGCGGGACGTGATAGGATTTTTAGTGGTATCAGAGTCCAGGTTTGGCTAATGTGTTAGTTGCCTAATATATTAGACAAGCTTGGCTCGAACTGGGATCTGCACAACATTTCACAAACCATGCATGCATAAATGAATTATTATCAATATTGATCTGGATGCTAACTGTTTTCGGTTTTGTAAAGACTATGCTCGACGGGTTCTACTTCTCGTCTTCAGGATGATCATCCCGAATTTGAGGCCATCACCAATGTGTTGGAGCGGCTGATCAATATGCTGCAAAACCACAATGACTTGGTGATGACTGCCTTAGAAGCTGCTCGAGTTCCTCCACCGGTTGTGCCTACGCAGGCTGTTTTTCCTTCTCGTCCGGGTACAGTCACAGACTTCATGATGCTGCATCCCGATAGGTTTTTTGGCACTGAGACGCCTTTCTAGGCTGAACAGTGGTTGATCCGGACTGAGCGCTTGTTGTTAGCTGCTCGTGTTGCCGAGGCTGATCGGGTGGACGTTGTTTCCATCTAACTGGTGGATTTGGCTCATATCTGGTGGATGGCCGAGTCTGAGAGTCTTGAGAGGCCTATTGCTTGGGCTACTTTTACTTGGGGATTCTTGGAGAAGTTCTTCCCTAGCAGCACTAGAGTGGAGATGGAGCAATATTTCTTGGCCGTGAAACAGGTTGGTCGTTATTTCTACTAATGAAATTTTGTTACATACTGTCCAAGCAATTGTGTAACATAAGACATTCTTGAAACAGGGTTCCAGGTTTGTCGATGAGTACGCAGCTGAGTTTACTAGACTTAGCCGCTTCGTAGCTGTTCTTGTGGCAAATGAAGAGGACAGAGCTCGTAGATTCATATTGGGACTTGCTCGAGACATCAAGGTGCAGGTTGTCTCCCTTCGCTTGTGTACTTATGCAGAAGCTCTTGAGGCAGCTCGAGCTCAGAAACAGGCTCGTGGTGGATTGGCTCCTTCTCAGCAGACTGTTTTGCACTCTGTTGTTGCTAGGCCTTCTGGTGGGCCGATTCGGAGATCTATCCCAACCCTCCAACCAGGTCAGCTCCCTACCCACCTGCTGTTCCCAGGGGCGATGGTCCCTGCGACTTTTTTCAGATTCTGGGGCACGTGCGCAGAGATTGTAGGCGCGCCAATTGTTGCTGTTTTGGATGTGGTGCTACTGAACATTCAGTGCGGGATTGCCCACGGTGCAGGATGGATCTTCCAGCCGGAGGCCCAGTTCAGCAGGTAGCCCCAGCTCGTGGTTCAGTCAGGCCACTGCTTCCTCTCTAGCACCAGAATGTCGGTCAGAGGACCGCTGCCCCCAGGAGAGGTCAGGCTTTCAACCTGATTGCTACAGATGCTGAATTCGATGAAGAAGATGCTCCAGGTATATTTTGCATTTGTTGTTTTGTTGTTTCTTTTACTTCTTCCGTTTTCTTGTATTATTCTTTTATATTATTCTTCTGCATTATGTTTCCTCACCCCTGTTCATCCATTCATTTTTTTGCCTGTCTCTTTGCTTTGTTATCTTGCAAGTCTTGTATTGTTTCTTCTTCATTTTTTATATCAGTTACTTCTTTCTTGCATTCCATTCTGCCATCATGTACCCATTCATTATTTGATTCAATTCTTCCCTTTCTTTTCCCTCTTTAATTTCAGTTCTGCCGACTCCTTTATTGCTTTGTTATCTTGTGTTGATTCTTTCCTTTTGATATTGTTTGTTCTCTTTCTTGCACTCCCTTTGACCTCATTGTTATCCCCTTTCTTCTATTTTTGGTTTTGCCCCAGCTTTGTTCTTTTCCCATTAGCCATCTATTTTGTTACCCTTCCCCAAGTTTACTTTTGCCCTATCCTATGTACCGCCTAAGCAAATTTCGAGGACGAAATTTTGTTGTAAGGTGGGTAGGATTGTAACCCATGTTTTTCCAAAATTATATTTTTCGTATAGTTTCTGTATTTAAAATTTTTATAAATTAATTTTTCGGTTTCAAATTCTTTTCTTTAAAATGTATTTTTGAATTTTCCACTAAAGTTTATCTTTATTCAATAATTTGATTGTAACTAATTGCTATGATTTTTTTTATACAAATCTTATTATTTAAATTGATACCCTGATTTCTATTATTGATATTAATACTGTTATTTTTAACACTATTATTATTTTTATCATGGCCTTATTATTATTATTGTTATTTGTATTATTGTTATTATTGTTGTTTTTGAATGTTTATTGAAAATCCATTTTATGTGTTAATTATATTCGTACTTATAGACTCTATAATTTTAATGCAAATTATAATAGTTTATAAAATTATATCTAATTAGTTATTGTATTTAATTTAATTATAGGATTTTTTTTTTAAAACCCAAACCCAATTTTCATTTTAAACCCATTAAAACCCCTATCTATTTACACTACGCAATTCCGAACCCGTTTACATTTCCTACCCAATTAAACTATCCTAACCTATTTTCTATCCCCCATTAACCCATTTCATTAATACCCAGACCCGTTCCTATACTACCCAACCCGAAACCGATTTGCCTTTAAACCATATACAGCCTTAAACACTAAAACCTTACCCCCTATATATTTAAACCACCGTTCACGCCTTTTCACCTTCCCTTCATTTAGCCGCCTCTTCGACTCCCCTGCAGTGCGACGCCATCCTCCCTGCATGCCAGCCCTGCGCCGTGCGCTTGCCCCCGACCTCCCTACCCTGCTCCCACCTCCTCACCGCAGTTGCCCCGCGACAGCACCCCCATTTTGCCTGTGCGATGTACTGCTCCATCACAGTGCGCCCTCCTCTCGTCGCTGCAGTGCCGCGCCACCGCAGCAATCCCCTGTACTCCCCCCTCACTGCGACTGCACACAGGTGCCAGCCAGGGTGACAGCCTGTCACAGTCGCGCACCTGCAGTGCTGCCGTCCCCCTTGGCTGCTGTGCTGCCCCATCGGGCCGCACCGCCCTCTCGTCAAGACAGCAGCCAGTTAGACCCCCGGTGCCTCCTCTGCTTCGTCAAAGCACAGTAGCTACGGCATGTCCTCCCCCGATGCCCGTCACCCGCCGTTGCTCCCTCCGGCGCGTGACAGTAAGACCGCAGCCCCCTCCGCTGTCGTTGCCATCGTTCCCTCGTCCGATCACTCTCTTGTGGCACGTGCATGAGTGCATGTGTTAGTGGTGTTGGGTGTTCGTCGTTTGGTTTGTTGGTTCGAGTTCTCGTTCGTGGTTGTGGTTCGGTGAGTTCTTTAGTCCGTGTGCTCGTTTTGAGTTTGCACGCTGTGGTTGTAGTTCGTTGCAGTGGTCCATGTTCGTGTTCGATCAGTTCATTCGTGGAGTTCATGGTTCTTGGGTTTGTGTTCGTTGGTTCGTGGGTTTCGTTTTATTTGTTGTGTTCGTGCCGGGATCCGTCCCGTTATTCTTGCTTTTGTGTTGTTCTCATTGTTTTTGAGGCAAGTAAGTTGTACTCAAATTCCTTTGTATGATACAAGTCAAAAATACCACCTATAGTGTAGTGGGGTCTAGAGACAACTCTTGTTTGTGTTATTCTTGATGGATTTAGTCTTTATACTGCTACTTGACCATAGTTGTCTCACGACACAATATTGACATGAATTAACTTTGGTTTTATCCATTCTTGATTTGATCATGTATGTGAGACTTTTGTGAGAATTCGTAATTTTATTGAGACTCATGTGATATACTTGGTGTGGACACGCTAGATACCCAAATTCATGATATTTGGACACTTGGTAGACTCGATTTCATGTTTGGTTGTGTTTTGAACAAGTTTTGTATGATATACATTGAGTTGTTGTTAAGGAGAAAAATCTGTATTTTGTCGCTGATCTGTTTTGTTTGCTGTTTTGGACTGTTTTGAAGTGAGTAACTTAATTTCAGTATAAAACATAAGTTTTAGAGAAATTCGTCTTCTTTCCAAACCCTCTGACCTTGCTCGATTTCGTTTTCGTACTTGTGAGTTATGACTGTTTGACTATAGAGGGGTAGATCTTTTCCAGATTTCGTTTCTTGAGGATTTTGATGATTAAATTATTTTGATACTTGTGCTACACATATTATTTTGATCTGAAACTTTGGTCAGTTTTACTATATCTAGTTAGGGTTACCCAGAATTTTGGTAGATTTTATTGATGCGTTTTATATGTCGTTTCATGCTCGTTTATGAAAACTATACTTGCTAAATTTTGCTTGCTGTTCTGCAAAGAATCATATTTTCACCCTATTTTCCTTTTACTGTATGAAAAATATTTGTGAAATATGAAAGTTAACATATTTTATCTATTTTCATCTCCCTTTGGCAGATTTGGATTTCGTTTCGCTGGTTGCGAGATAATATAGTTTTCGTAAAACTGTGTTGGAAATTCTAGATTTGCCAAATTCTATTTATTGATGTTTCCCGATTTTTGATGACTGGTCTAATTTTACTAGAAAATTATGAAACTTTATATTTAGATACTGGACATATAGAGGAATACCCCATATTTTTCGTGGATTTTATTTAATGTGTTTTCATGCTGTTGTCCTGCTCTTGAATTCGTTTTCCTGATTTCTGACTGAACTTATTTTCTGTATTCAAATCAGTTTTGAGGTATGTTTTTGTGAATTAATATATGACTTATTTATTTTCTCTAGATTCGGTTGGGAGTCTACTTTCTAGACGTTTCGAAAGATTCAGATTTGCATGCTTGTAACACTGGGAATCATGTTTTAGTACAACACTGTCTTGCTATCCTGAATTAGAAAACTAGTTGTTTTACCCTGTTATGTGTTATCTTGTACCTGTACTTGTTTATCTTGCACCGTGAACTAGATACATGTTTATACCCTGTTATTCTTGCTTTGTTTTGCAACACATACATGCATGCCTGATTATAATAATAAATGACAAAGCCGGTGTTTTAAGTGAAATCTCTATTTTAGTGGATCCGTCTAAGATTAAAGCTGTGAAGGATTGGCCAGTTCCCAAGTCAGTTTCAAAGGTCCAGAGTTTCCTTGGTCTAGCTGGCTATTATCGGAAATTCGTCTAAGATTTTTCGAAGATAGAAAGACCGTTGACTAAGCTGACAGAGAAGGATCAGAAGTTCTGTTGGTCTGAGGCTTCCAGTGAGGCTTTTGCTGAGTTGAAGAGCAGGCTGACGTCAGCGCTAGTGGTGAATATTCTAGATGGTTCCGGCTGATTTGTAGTTCACTGTGATGCTTCTGGGGATAGTCTTGGAGCAGTTCTGATACAGAACGGCCGAGTTGTTGCTTATGCATCGAGGCAGTTGAGGCCGTATGAGAAGAACTATCTGACTCATGACTTGGAGTTAGTGGCAGTGATCTTTCATTTGAAGCTGTGGAGACATTATTTACTTGGAGACCAAATGAAGATCTTTACAGACCACAAAAGTCTCAAGTACGTCTTTATCCAGAAGGAATTGAACATGAGGCAAAGGCGTTGGTTGGAACTTATGGCCGATTATGACATCAGTTTGCAATACCATCCTGGTAGAGTGAATTTGGTGCCAGATGCTTTGAGCAGAAGACCGGCAGCTATGTTCCTGACTCAGCAGAGGGATCTGATTGAGCAGATGCGGAGGTTAGAGTTGGAAGTGTTGTTGCCGAGTTCCGATCAGAGTTGTTTGGTGCTTCAGTTTCAGTCGTCTCTCGTTGATCAGATCAAAGAGGCGCACTCTAGTGATGTGCAGTTGCAGGGTTTTAGAGTAGAGGTTGTGGCTGATTCCAGAATAGATATGGTTATTCATGCTGATGGATCGCTTCGTATTAGGTCTATGTTGGGTGTCCCGAAGAGTGTAGTTCGTCAGAGGTTGCTTGAGGAAGCCCACCAGTCATCATATAATATTCATCTTGGAGGTACTAAGATGTACCGAGACTTGAAGGTTCATTTCTGGTGGCATGGTAAGAAGAGGGTTGTGGCTCGGTTTGTCTCTCAGTGTTTAATATGCCAGCAGGTAAAGGCAGAGTATCAGAAAACCGCCGGACTAATTCAACTGCTTCCCATTCCGGAGTGGAAGTGGGAACATATCACTATGGATTTTGTGACCACTTTACCGAGGAGTCCTAAGGGTCACAATGCCATTTGGATAATTTTCGACCGATTGACAAAGATTGATCACTTCATTCCCTTCTGAGTCGGACAATCGACTAAGAGCCTAGCTGAGAAGTACATGCAAGAGACAGTCAGACATCATGGGGTTCCCATCAATATTGTATCTGACAGGGATACGAGATTCATATCTCAGTTCTAGAAGAGTCTTCAGAGTAGTTTGGGTGGGGGGGGGGGGTAAATTGAAGTACAATACAGATTTTCATCCCTAGACAGATGGACAGTCAGAGAGCACCATCCAGACTCTTGAGGACATGTTGAGGTCCTGTATGCTACAGTTTGGTGGATCTTAGGAGGACCATTTGCATCTCGTACAGTTCTCGTACAATAACAGCTTTCAGGTCAGTCTTAAAGCTGCACCGTTCGAGAAACTTTATGGGCAGAAGTGCAGATCACCAGTGTACTGGGATGACATTGGTGAGAGGAAGTTGTTGGGTCCGGGTTGATCACCGGGAGAGTTGATGCAGTGACTCAGATCAGGAAGCATCTTCAGGCAGCCTAAAATAGGCAGAGGAGATGGGCTGACGTCCATCGGAGAGCTTTGGAGTTTGAGGCTTGCGACCATGTTTTCCTAAAGGTATCGCCTTGAAGAGGTGTCATTCGGTTTGGTGGTGGGGGCAAGCTCAGCCCTAGGTTTATTGAACCGTTCGATATTGTGGATCGAGTAGGCAAGGTGGCCTATCGTCTTACATTGCTGCCGATTTTATCAGAAGTGCACGATATTTCCGGTGTCTCACAACTCAGGAGATATATCCACGATGAGAACCACGTGATCGACTATTCTGAGTTGACCGTGCGGCCGGATTTGGTTTAACGGGGAGCACTAGCTCGTGCTCTAATCAAGGTACCGCTCCCACCTCAGAGGCAATTTAGAATCAGAGGGGAGCAGTTCTAGGAGAGGCCAGACTGGAAGTCGTGGCCAGGTCTACAATCTGAATGCAGAGGAGGCTGAGACTACCGAGGATGTTGTTGTAGGTATATAGTGTTTTATTTTATTATTTTTATGTTATTTCGTTGCGTTATCTATTCTTGTATTCTTCCTTGCATCATTATTCATTAGCCTCGTTTTTGACTCAATCATAGGTATCATCATATTTCATTCTCTCCCTGCCCATGTTTTGTTTGATTCTGGTGCGACTCATTCCTCCATCTCTTCCCGCTTCGTGGATCGACATCAATTGGCATGTAGTATTATGTCGGCAGCTTGGAATATTACTACAGGTGGTGGTGTTGTCGTTTGTTCCAGCGAGTGCAAGCAAAGCCCTGTGGTAATCGGTGGTGCAGATTCCAAGGCCGATTTGATTGTGATTAGGAATTCTGGATTTGATGTAATCCTCAGGAAGGATTGGTTGGGTGATTCCCATGCAGTTATTGATTGCAAGCTAAGAAGGTTGTGTTCAGCATTCCAGACCGTTCGGAGTTTGAGTTCCATGCCGGTGAGACACCCCCTGGGCGTGTCAAGAACGTGTTTGATCAGGAAACTGGTGAATTAGAGTTGCATGTGATCTGTGAGGTTGCATCTCTAGTTGTGCGGGAATTCCTAGATGTGTTTCCAGAGGATATCCAGAAGACAGCTTTCCGGGCGAGGTATGGGCACTATGAGTTCTTGGTGATGCCATTCCGAGTGATTAATGCACCGGTAGTCTTCACAAGCTTGATGAACAGGGTATTCTCTCCTTTTCTGGATATGTTGGTGGTCGTGTTCATCGATGACATTCTGGTGTATTCCAAGAACCGGGAAGATCATGCTGAGCATCTGAGATTGGCCTTGTAGACGCTGAGGGAGAATCAGCTGAACGGGAAGCTTAGTAAGTGCGAGTTTTGGCTCGAGCGTGTTGCATTTCTGGGGCACATCATATCATGTGATGGAATTTCTGTGGATCCGTCCAAGATTGAAGCAGTTAAGGATTGGCCAGTGCTTAAGTCTGTGAAGTGAGGTGTTTCCGTGGTCTAGCAGGCTACTATCGGAAGTTCATCCAGGACTTTTCTAAAATTGTTGGACCGTTGACTAAGCTAATTGGGAAGGAGCAAAAGTTTGTTTGGGATGGAGCTTATGATTGAGCTTTTGCAGAGCTGAAGAGCAAGTTGGCATCATTGCCCGTGTTGACTATTCCAGATGGTTCAGGAGGGTTTGTGGTTCACTGCGATGCTTCTAGCAGTGGTCTAGGTACAGTGCTAATGCAGAAGGGCCGAGTCGTTGCCTACTCATCTAGGCAGTTGAGGCCACATGGGAAGAACTATCCCACGCACGACTTGGAGCATTCCGCCGTAATCTTTGCCCTGAAGTTATTAAGGCATTACTTTCCTGGGGATAGAGTGGAGAATTTCACTGACCACAAGAGCCTCAAATACGTGTTCACGCAGAAGGAGCTGAACATGAGGCAGAGGCGATGGTTAGAGTTGATGGCCGACTTTGATATTAACCTACAGTATCACCCCGGTAAGGTGAACTTAGTACCCGATGCATTGAGTAGGAGACCTACTGCCATGTTTCTTACTCAACAGAGATAACTGTGGGAAGATATGAGGATGATGGATTTGAATGTGGTTTTGCGCAGTGCCGAGCGGCAGTGTACGATGCTTCAGTTGCAGTCTTCTTTGGTGGAACAGATCAAGGAGGCCCAATCGGGCGATGAGCTGTTACATAAGTTCTGAGCTAAAGTGGAAGCAGGTTCAAGGACTGATATAATTGTTCACTCAAATGGATCACTTCGTTTGGGGCTACATTGTGTCTCCCAAAGGGCAAAGTCCGGCAGAAGTTACTTGAAGAAGCCCACCAGTAATCTTATTCTATTCATCCTGGGGGCATGAAGACGTACAGAGACTTGAAGCAACATTTTTGGTGGCACGGCATGAAGAGGGAAGTGACAAGATACGTTTCCCAATGTTTGATCTGTCAGCAAGTGAAGGTAGAGCACCAGAGGACGGCTGGACTCCGTTTACCTCTTCCTATTCCGGAGTGGAAATGGGAGAACATTACCATAGATTTTGTGACTGCGTTGCACAGGAGTCCCAAGGGTCACAATGCCATTTGGGTGATTGTGGATAGACTGACGAAGAGTTCCCATTTCATCCCTTTTAGAGTTGGTCAGTCTATTGAAAGTCTAGCCGATAAGTACATACAGGAGATTGTGCATCTTCGTGGAGTTCCAGTCAGTATTGTATCCGATAGAGATACGAGATTCAGGTCTCAGTTCTGGGAGAGTCTTCAGGGGAGTCTTGGGAGCAAGTTCAGCTACAGCATAGCTTTTCATCCTCAGATAGATGGACAGTTTGAGAGGACAATTCAGACTCTGAAAGACATGTTGAGGTGTTGTGTCCTTAAGTTTGGAGGTTCTTGGGAGGACCATCTGCACTTAGTGAAGTTCTTGTACAACAACAATTACCAGGCTACTCTCAAGGCAGCACCTATAAGGCACTTTACGATCGAAAATGCAGATTGCCAGTATGTTGGGACGATATTGGCGAGAGAAAACTTTTGGGGCCAGAGATGATCACAAAGACTATTGATGCAGTGGCCCAGATCAGGAAGCATTTGCAGGCATCACAGGATAGGCAGAGGAAGTGGGCTAATGTTCATCGAAGGCCATTGGAATTTGAGGCAAGAGATCACGACTTTCTTAAGGTTTCACCATGGAGAGGTATCATCCGCTTTGGAGGTGGGGGCAAGTGTAGCGCCCCGAATTTCTAATAAGATATCTTAGAAAATACGTGGCACATTCCCAGCGATCCACTTCGATACAATATTAAACATAACCAACACCACTAAAATTTCAACATTTATTACAACAGAACCTTACATTGCACAGCGGAATTCATAAATCTCAACTACAAATTTATCTCAAAACTGTTATTGCAATTTTACACAAACACTTAAGAATTAATTTGTCTCAAATATGCCTCTAGCATCCAAATCTCCATCACTAGGCAACTACCTGCAACATGTGAGGCTAGAGATGATCCCTAACCCCCAAAATTAACGGGGTCAGCCATAAATAGTGTGAGAGATATAAAAAAAAACAAACAACATAAAGGATCATACCTTATAAATTCTTAAGCAACAAGTACTAAATGATTAAGAAAAGTACGAAATGACAGGTAACATAAAACATCAAGTGATACTAAGCTAAGTGTCATGTGTAGAAAACAAGAAAACCACATGCATAAAACCAAGCCAAGAAAACGCAAGTTCTATATGCAGACTCTCTAATGCGTACTTGTCGAAGTCTATGCATCCCATTCTACATAGGTTCGGTGCAAGCCCTTAACGTCTTCACTTCATAGGGTTCAATCCCCACGTTATGAACTAATTCTAACACGATGACTACTACGAGATAAAGATAAACTATGGATAGTATCACATGCCCGATAATTTCGGAGATGGATCCCACACCCAAGATATTTCACTTGAATAATTCCGGAGATCATCCCACACCGAAGCATTGACACGTCACCACAATATACCACATGGGCTTCACCTCGACTCCGATAATTCCGGAGATCAATCCCACACCACAATAGTTACCGTGATAATTCCGGAGATTGTCCCACACCACAAAACTGTGATAATTCCGGAGACATATCCCACACCACTAATAATCTACTCTGATAATTCCGGAGATTAAATCCCACACCGAAAGCCATACTGAGGTTCTTGACTCAGGTTCCCGTTCATCATATCACCACTAGTGCCTGTCCTTATTATTTTGGGTCAATTAATTACTTAACGAATCTCCTAGAGTGGTATACCCTACCGGCCTAAATTCAAAACTCAATAACTGAAATGCCTCAATGGGCCTCAACAAAATACTCAACACCGGTATACTAGGGTCATACGCCTCTAGAGACTCAACTCAAATATCCAAACAAGGTTCCACTAAACCAAGTGGCACAACTAAATGTCTCAAATGAAATACTTATCTGAATATCTCAAAGTCAATTGCTTAATCATATACTGAACTGGATGACAGGTATGTACTAAATTATCTGAGAAACCAATCATTCGAATTAACACTGAAGTTTACAAATATCCTTCAGTATTAGTCGACTCATACTGATGATAAGTCGACTGTCCAGAGGACCAAATTCAAGATTTTACAAAAATAAACTAAGTCATTTAAGTCGACTTAAGAAAAAGTATCAGTCGACTTACCCGAGGTAAATTCCACTAATCTTCTCAAAAATATTCTAAGTATATAAGTCGACTTAAAGGGTTATAGGTCGACTGTCCAGAGGGACTAATAATTTTTACAAAAAATAATTTCTTCAGTGGACCAGTCGACTGCCTATGAGCTAGGTCGACTGTCCAGAACAACTTTTTTAACAAATTCTAAAATAAAGTGTCAGGCTCGTACCAGTCGACTGCACAGTAGGCCAGTCGACTGTTGGCCTACAGATTTCAAAATTAGGTCTGATTACAAAAATCAAAATCCGAAGCTTTCTAATGACCAATGTTATGAAAATAGTCGTATTCAGGAAAATAATAAATCTCAACGAATCTTCATCAGGTATGCGTATATATATATATATATATATATATATATATATATATATATATATATATCACTCAAAACATCAATATGTCGAAATTTAGGTTCTCATGTTCTAAATCACAAATCCTTTCATTAGGGTTTTACAAGATATCAGTTTCTTTCACAAAACTAAATAAAAATCTGATTCATAAACTAATGCCCAGATGTTCATACTCGATCTCAACATGTTTTTAGCAACACAATTTCAATAATAAAGATCTACCATTTCATTCACAATTATTCACATGATTCATACCTCAATACAATATCTATATTGTTCACAACATCCAATCATTTCATCATGATACTTGCACGCATAGATCAATCAACAAGACGAATTATAATACTCACAAAATCAAACAATCAAAACAAGGTCACTCACATGAATCAAACAACAAAACAATTTCTATATCTCTCACCTTAGATTTGAGAATAGTCCACGAAAGAATCCTCCTTTTGCTAGATCCAAAGACTCCTTCTCCACCAAAAATAGATCTCCAAAATTCTGTATATTATTAACAATGACGGCTGGAGCAAAAATCCCTTAAATATGCCGGATTGAGTATTAGGGTTTTACCCACACTTTTGCAAAATAAATCCTTCCAAAACACAACTTACATGTATAGTTCTATCCTTGGAAATTCAATCAAAATTCATTTAAATTTGGATTTAAAAGAAAATATACATTCCAAATCTCAATCAATACTGTTCAAAACGTCCAGAATGCACATTTTGCACTTTAACCCCTAAAAATGTCAAATTTGCAAAAAGGTCCTTCTTTTCTCAAAAATTGCAAATAGTTCCAATAAATTTCAGAAAATCTGAAAAAATACCAATTAAATCTCAAATACTAAACAATGATTTTTCATAAAGAAAACATAATTTTTCAAACTTCTCAAAAGTACTTGCACATGTTTTGCACGTGTACAAAAGATAACTTTTTCTGAAAATATTCATTAAATCTCCAAAAATAAATTTAAGTTCATTTTCAAATATAAAAAATAATATTTGGAAATACGGGGTTCTACATTACTCCCTCCTTAGAAGAGTTCTGTCCTCAGAACTATTACTAATGAGTTCAAATAGCATATCATCAAAGAATCAACATCTCATAAGTGGAAACTTAATTCGAACATTTGCATATGACAATTCAATCAAAATAGAAGATATACAACTCAAATCAAAGTACTATCATTCAAAGAATTACAATCACATAACAGAAATGCACTCATGCAAAAAGTTCAGGAAAATCCTTCTGCATGCGATCTTCAGGCTCCCATGTAGCCTCCTCGAACTGCTGATTCCTCCACAACACCTTGACCATAGGTATCACCTTGTGCCTGAGAACTTTCTCTCTACGGTCAACGATCTCAACAGGCTGTTCCTTATAACTCAAGTTCACCTGTAATCCTTCAGGAATCTCTACCAACTGATGATTCTGATCTGGCACATACTTCCTCAACAATGACACGTGGAATACATCATGCACTTGTGCCAACTCCTCTGGAAGCTTCAATCTATATGCGGTCTTGCCAATCCGCTCCATGATCCTGTATGGACCAATATACCTTGGCGCCAACTTGCCTCCCTTACCGAACCTGATCACTCCCTTGGTCGGAGAAACCTTGAGAAAAACTGCATCCCCAACCTCAAACTCCAAATCTCTTCGTCGAGTATCAGCATAACTCTTCTGCCGACTCTGAGCCTCGACCAATCTCTTGCGAATCAGCTCAATCTGCTCGGATGTCTGCTGTACGATCTCAGGACTATACATCTGCCTCTCGCCAACCTCATACCAACAAACAGGTGTCCTGCACTTCTTCCCGTACAAAGCCTCATACGGTGCCATCCCAATACTCGCATGGTAACTGTTGTTATAAGAAAACTCAACCAATGCCAAGTATCTCTCCCAACTACCACCGAAATCCATAACACAAGCCCTCAACATATCTTCCAACACTCGATTCACCCTCTCCGTCTGACCATCGGTCTGTGGATGAAAAGCTGTACTGAAATCAGTTCTGGTGCCTAAAGCTGCTTGTAGGCTCTTCCAAAACCTTGAAGTAAACCTTGCATCTCTGTCGGAAACAATCGACACAGGAACTCCATGAAGTCTCACGATTTCACCAATGTACAACTCAGCCAATTTCTCCATCGACCAAGTAATCTTCATGGCTAGAAAGTGAGCCGACTTAGTCAAACGGTCCACAACAACCCAAATCGAGTCATTGCCCTTCGAACTCCTCGGCAAACCTGTGATGAAATCCATACTGATATTCTCCCACTTCCACTCCGGAATGGGCAACGGCTGTAACAAACCTCCAGGTCTCAGATTTTCTGCTTTGATCTGCTGACAAGTCAGACACCTTGCCACAAAATCTGCTACATCCCGCTTCATACCAGACCACCAAAAGTGCTGTTTGATGTCCCTGTACATCTTCGTGCCTCCTGGATGAACTGACAACAATGTACTGTGTGCTTCCTGCAAGATACTCTGTCTCAAATCTGCATTATCTGGAACACACAACCTCTCACCCATCCAAAGAACTCCATCTTGGACACGAAACTCCGATAGTTTGCCCTCTGAAACCTGTCGCAACATCTTCTAAATTTCTGAATCTGATCTCTGACCTTCCACAATCCTCTCTCTCAAGGACGGCTGTAGCCTCAACTGAGCCAAAGATGCCCCTAAACCTTGCAGTACCACCTCGATACCTGTCTGATCGATCTCTGCTGCCAACTCTCTTCGAGTAGTGATCAAACTTGATAAACTACTCTTCCTGCTAAATCCATCAGCCACCACATTCGCCTTGCCCGAATGATACTTGATCTCGGGACGAATGTCTTCCAATACCTCCAACCACCTTCTCTGCCGAAGATTAAGATCCTTCTGTTGATAAATGTACTTCAGGCTCTTGTGGTCAGTGTACATATTAACCTTCTCACCATAAACATAATGCCTCCACAGCTTCAAGGCATAAATGATAGCTGCTAGCTCCAAATCATGCGTCGGATAATTCTTCTCATGCGGACGCAACTGCCTCGAACCATAAGCAATAACCCTGCCTTCTTGCATCAAGACACAACCCAAACCTCTGAGAGATGCATCACTGTAGATATCATAATCCTTCCCAGCTTGCGGCAAAGCTAAGTTAGGTGCAGTAGTCAACCTTTCCTTTAACTCAAGGAAACTCTCCTCGCACTTATCAGTCCATACAAATACCACATTCTTTCGGGTCAAACTTGTCAAAGGAACTGCAATCTGAGAATAACCCTGAATAAATCTTCTGTAGTATCCAGCTAAACCCAAGAAACTCCTGACTTCCTTCACAGACGTCGGCCTGGGCCAATCCTTCACTGATTCAACTTTCTGAGGATCAGTAGCTACTCCCTCCTTAGAAAGAATATGACCAAGGAAAACTACCTCAGACTTCCAAAACTCACACTTCGATAACTTGGCATACAAGCTATGCTCCTGCAATTTCTGCAATACCGCTGTCAAGTGCGTAGAATGATCCTCCTCCGACTTCGAGTACACCAAAATATCATCGATGAAAACCACCACGAAGGAATCAATAAATGGCCTCAAAACCCGATTCATCATATCCATAAACACTGCTGGCGCATTTGTCAGCCCGAATGGCATTACCAGAAACTCATAGAGTCCATGACGAGTCCTGAAAGCTGTCTTACTCACATCTTCCTCCTTGACTCGAACCTGATGATACCCCAACCTCAAATCAATCTTCGAAAATACAGCTGCTCCTCGAAGCCTGTCGAACAAATCATCAATTCGCGGCAGTGGATACTTGTTCTGAATAGTCACCCTATTCAACTCCCGATAGTCAATGCACATCCTCATAGACCCATCCTTTTTCTTGACTAACAGCACTGGCGCTTCCTACGGAGAAGAACTCGGCCTAATAAGCCCTTTGCTCAACAGCTCCTCAATCTGCTTCTTCACTTCATCCTGCTCTACAGGTGCCATCCTGTACGGAGCCTTGGAAATAGGCGCACTCCCCAGATGAACATTGATGCAAAACTCCACATCTCTCTGCGGCGGTAATCCTGAAAAATCATCCAAGAATACCTTAGGAAAATCTCTGACAACCGGAATGCCCTTGACTTCATCTGAAATTGCCATCTTAGATACCAATGTAGCCACCTTCGGAATCTTCTTCTTCCCTTGGAAATTCACTGCAGGTCCACCTGGTGCTTTCACCAACACCTCCTTCTGCTTGCATTCAATTGTGGCATCATATATTGCCATCCAATCAATGCCCACGATGACATCCACACCCAATACTTTCAGCTCAATCAAATCAATGCCGAACAACCTCCTACCAATCTCGATATCACAGCCCTCGTAATATCGATCCGCAATCAGCTCTTCACCTGACGGTGTTGCCACCGACAAAACCCTGCCTGGAAATAACTTAGGTTCCATACCTAAGATCTTTGCAAAACTTGGCGATACAAAAGTATGCGATGAACCAGTGTCAAATAAAATCTTGGCCTTTATTCCATTAATTAAAACAACTCCTGTTACAATAAGAATGATACTCAATCTTAAATTGTTCTCAAATAAAGGTTTCATTTATTACATTGATTCAAAATAAAAATCAGAATTCTTGCATACCCTGTATTACATCTTCCGAGTTACCAGCGTCTTCCTCGGTTAATGCAAATACTCGCCCTTGCCTCTTCTGAAATTTGCTCCCACCTGAACCATCCTTCTTCAATTGTGGACAATGAGACTGAGAATGTCTTGTCTGCCCACACTGGGAACAAACCTGCTTCGTCAACTTCGGACATGCTGACCTGTAATGTCCTGCCTCCTTGCAGTAATAACAGGTCACCCCTTGAGCTGCAGGTGCCTTCTGCACTGGATCACTGAATTTGGCATGCTTCGCAGGGAATCCCTTCCCACTCTGGCCTGATGCTGGCCTCTTGTTCCGATTCCATGTATCTTGCTTCTTCTGGAACTGGTCCATATCCTCCTCAGTCATCGCTGCTCTCCTGACCAGCTTGTCAAATCTTCTGATGCTCAACGGGATCATCCTCGATCTCAAGTTTGGCCTCAAGCCCTGCTCGAACTTTTTGGCCTTCTTTGCCTCGTCAACAACCAACTCTGGTGCATACCGCGAAAGCTGAGCAAACTTGGTCTCATACTCCCGCACGGTCATGCTGCCTTTGCTGAAGGTTCAAGAACTCAGTCGCCTTCTTCTCCTGAACATCTAGGGGAAAGAAGCGATCTCTGAACTCCTCCAGAAAAGCTTCCCAAGTCAACGGCTGGTCTCCCAAAGCCCTTTTCACTGACTCCCACCAGACACCAGCGTCCTTCTCAAGCTGCATCGAAGCTAACTTCACCTTGCTGGCTGCTGGAGTCTCCGATATCTCGAAGATCGTCTCCATCTTCCTAATCCAATCATCTGCTGCAGTTGGATCAGCTTGCCCCTCAAAGACTGGCGGCCTCATCCTCTTAAAGGATTCAATCTGCTTAATAGGATCGGCGTTCACCAATCCATGTCCAGCTCCATGATTTGGCTGCAGATTCTGCTGCTGCGCTTGCTGCTGCGCCACGTTGAATGCCATCAGCGTGTTCAGCGTCTGGTACACCTTGGCGAATTCAGCCTCAAGGTCGATCCCATTTCCTCGGGAACTACCAGATCCATCCTCATTGTTGCCACCATTCCTGCTCCTGGGTGCAACCATTTTGAATACTACAAAACGAGGGAAAAGTTAGAGCATCAAACACACAATTCAAATTCACATCAATATCCTTTGGCAAAATCTCAATTGAATCCCCAAAGGTAAAACATCATATTCAATCCTATGTGATACTCACTCTTTAATGTCCACACCTAGGTACTCACACTCTAGTGTCCACACCTAGGTCATTTTTATGTCATGTTTAGTATTATTATTGAAGCGTCGCTCTGATACCAATCTCTGTAGCGCCCCAAATTTCTAATAAGATATCTTAGAAAATACGTGGCACATTCCCAGCGATCCACTTCGATACAATATTAAACATAACCATCACCACTAAAATTTCAACATTTATTACAACAAAACATTACATTGCACAGCGGAATTCATAAATCTCAACTACAAATTTATCTCAAAACTATTATTGCAATTTTACACAAACACTTAAGAATCAATTTGTCTCAAATATGCCTCTAGCATCCAAATCTCCATTACTAGGCAACTACCTGCAACATGTGAGGCTAGAGATGATCCCTAACCCCCAAAACTAACGGGGTCAGCCATAAATGGTGTGAGAGATATAAAAAAAAACAAACAACATAAAGGATCATACCTTATAAATTCTTAAGCAACAAGTACTAAATGATAAAGGAAAGTCCGAAATGACAGGTAACATAAAACATCAAGTGATACTAAGCTAAGTGTCATGTGTAGAAAACAAGAAAACCACATGCATAAAACCAAGCCAAGAAAACGCAAGTTCTATATGCAGACTCTCTAATGCGTACTTGTTGAAGTCTATGCATCCCATTCTACATAGGTTCGGTGCAAGCCCTTAACGTCTTCACTTCATAGGGTTCAATCCCCACGTTATGAACTAATTCTAACACGATGACTACTACGAGATAAAGATAAACTATGGATAGTATCACATGCCCGATAATTCTGGAGATGGATCCCACACCCAAGATATTTCACTTGAATAATTCCGGAGATCATCCCACACCGAAGCATTGACACGTCACCACAATATACCACATGGGCTTCACCTCGACTCCGATAATTCCGGAGATCAATCCCACACCACAATAGTTACCGTGATAATTCCGGAGATTGTCCCACACCACAAAACTGTGATAATTCCGGAGACATATCCCACACCACTAATAATCTACTGTGATAATTCCGGAGATTAAATCCCACACCGAAAGCCATACTGAGGTTCTTGACTCACATTCCCGTTCATCATATCACCACTAGTGCCTGTCCTTATTATTTTGGGTCAATTAATTACTTAACGAATCTCCTAGAGTGGTATACCCTACCGGCCTAAATTCAAAACTCAATAACTGAAATACCTCAATGGGCCTCAACAAAATACTCAATACCGGTATACTAGGGTCATACGCCTCTAGAGACTCAACTCAAATATCCAAACAAGGTTCCACTAAACCAAGTGGCACAACTAAATGTCTCAAATGAAATACTTATCTGAATATCTCAAAGTCAACTGCTTAATCATATACTGAACTGGATGACAAGTATGTACTAAATTATCTGAGAAACCAATCATTCGAATTAACACTGAAGTTTACAAATATCCTTCAGTATTAGTCGACTCATACTGATGATAAGTCGACTGTCCAGAGGACCAAATTCAAGATTTTACAAAAATAAACTAAGTCATTTAAGTCGACTTAAGAAAAAGTATCAGTCGACTTACCCGAGGTAAATTCCACTAATCTTCTCAAAAATATTCTAAGTATATAAGTCGACTTAAAGGGTTATAGGTCGACTGTCCAGAGGGACTAATAATTTTTACAAAAAATAATTTCTTCAGTGGACCAGTCGACTGCCTATGAGCTAGGTCGACTGTCCAGAACAACTTTTTTAACAAATTCTAAAATAAAGTGTCAGGCTCGTACCAGTCGACTGCACAGTAGGCCAGTCGACTGTTGGCCGACAGATTTCAAAATTAGGTCTGATTACAAAAATCAAAATCCGAAGCTTTCTAATGACCAATGTTATGAAAATAGTCGTATTCAGGAAAATAATAAATCTCAACGAATCTTCATCAGGTATGCGTATATATATATATATATATATATATATCACTCAAAACATCAATATGTCGAAATTTAGGTTCTCATGTTCTAAATCACAAATCCTTTCATTAGGGTTTTACAAGATATCAGTTTCTTTCACAAAACTAAATAAAAATCTGATTCATAAACTAATGCCCAGATGTTCATACTCGATCTCAACATGTTTTTAGCAACACAATTTCAATAATAAAGATCTACCATTTCATTCACAATTATTCACATGATTCATACCTCAATACAATATCTATATTGTTCACAACATCCAATCATTTCATCATGATACTTGCACGCATAGATCAATCAACAAGACGAATTATAATACTCACAAAATCAAACAATCAAAACAAGGTCACTCACATGAATCAAACAACAAAACAATTTCTATATCTCTCACCTTAGATTTGAGAATAGTCCACGAAAGAATCCTCCTTTTGCTAGATCCAAAGACTCCTTCTCCACCAAAAATAGATCTCCAAAATTCTGTATATTATTAACAATGACGGCTGGAGCAAAAATCCCTTAAATATGCCGGATTGAGTATTAGGGTTTTACCCACACTTTTGCAAAATAAATCCTTCCAAAACACAACTTACATGTATAGTTCTATCCTTGGAAATTCAATCAAAATTCATTTAAATTTGGATTTAAAAGAAAATATACATTCCAAATCTCAATCAATACTGTTCAAAACGTCCAGAATGCACATTTTGCACTTTAACCCCTAAAAATGTCAAATTTGCAAAAAGGTCCTTCTTTTCTCAAAAATTGCAAATAGTTCCAATAAATTTCAGAAAATCTGGAAAAATACCAATTAAATCTCAAATACTAAACAATTATTTTTCATAAAGAAAACTTAATTTTTCAAACTTCTCAAAAGTACTTGCACGTATTTTGCACGTGTACAAAAGATAACTTTTTCTGAAAATATTCATTAAATCTCCAAAAATAAATTTAAGTTTATTTTCAAATATAAAAAATAATATTTGGAAATATGGGGTTCTACAGCAAGCTAAGCCCCAGCTTTATTGGGTCGTTTGACATTATGGAGCGAGTAGGCAAAGTAGCTTACACACTCATGCTGTCACCAGCCTTGCCAGGGGTTCATGATGTGTTCCACATCTCGCAACTGACGAAGCACATCAAAGACGAAAGCCATGTGGTCGACTATTCTGAGTTGTCTGTGCAGCCCGACCTATCTTGTGAAGTTCAATCGGTTTCCATCTTGGACAGGCGGGAGAAGGTATTGAAGAACAAGGTCATCAGGTTGGTTCGGGTTTCTTGGAATCCTCAACCACCGGGTGAGTCGACTTGGGAATTGGAGGAGATCCAGAAGAAGTTCTCTCATCTATTGGAGTAGCTTCCTTTGTTTTTGTTTTTATTTTCCGAGTTACCCTATGTACCACTTGTATGAATTTCGAGGACGAAATTCTTCTTGTAAGGTGGGTAGGATTTGTGACCCCTGTTTTCATTATTGTATTTTTTTGCTATTATTATTCATTGAATTCTTCATTATTATATTTATGAACCCTTGTAATTTGATTTTCTCTTAATGAGATTTATTATTGCCTTCGACTCAATTTTTGTTTCCCAATCTATTTAATTTGTATTTTTTTCTTCTATTGAGCCAAAATTTTGTTGTTTCATTCCACCCAACTTTTGCATATTAATATCACCAAATTGATCTATTATGATCCTTGTCACGCCCTGCTTCCCAAAAATACGGAACACGAGCACATGATATTGGCCCAGCGAATGACTAACGTCATCTATAATCTGTTTATCCGATCAACTCAACAATATAATCAACACAGAACAATTACGCAGTTAATAATAATAATCTTATGAACAATAATACATGGAATGAAGAAATATGAAATATCCGTATACAATAAACCAACGTCTGGAAACAAATAATAAAATCCGGGCCATAAGCCCAATACAATAATAAATCCCAACACAATTGTAATAAGTCTCAATACAATAAGTTCAATCAAATAACATTCAATTATGAAGCAATAATTCTTTAGAAAGTTTGTTCTCCAATCCCAGCAGGCAATTCTCCTTCATTACCTGTGAACACTTTATCTAAAAAGAGAAGAAAAATTGTTCTTAGAGCAAGTAATGGACAACAAGTAGAGAAAGCAAGAAACAATCGAATAACGATATAGCAATGAATTCAATGGATCAATAGGAATCAATAACATTGGACAATAGCAATAATCAATATCATTAATAATCGATGCAATGTTATAAGCAATGATTCAATATTCGATAATAATGTTCAATAGTCGATATCAATAACACTTAGATAATATTCGATAGCAATAGGAACAATGATGTACAATATGCAATGTCGATGTATAATCTTTTAAGTCTATTAATTATTTTTGATCCTAACTAATGCATGTACTACTGCATCCCATTCTACAGGTTTGATGCATACAATCAATTTCTTTTAGACTCAAGTGAAAGATTCTATAGATCATGTACACGGCACAATAATATTATTTGTAGCATTGGTGCACACTGGTTGGCTCAATAATAATAAAATAATATACGATCAATTGGGATACTGTAGTTGGTAATCCAACAATAATCCGATAACAATAACAATAGCCAACACACGATATTTTGGGAAACATGGCCCACACTTCCGCATACAGTCACTATATCATCAACTACTCTAGTCAATTCCTTAAACCCCAGCTTATTAATTATTTTATCAATGCAACAATACAATATGCAATTAAGAGTCATGAGATGAACGATAGTAACAGTAGGAGAACATTACGATGATAACTTGAATTGGAACAAAAGAATGATGACAATAATCCATTAGGATCATGCTTTGCAATATACATACTTCAATTCATACAATACTATGATATAGGATTAATTAAATTAAGAAAAACTGAAAAGTGAAGTTCTGGACAGCAAAAGTCATCTGTACTAAAACTTAATTTTTTGCTACTACAGAAATTGAAAATTGAACCCGTCAAAAATTATAGAAACTAGACTTCCCAACGAATCCAACGCATATTTAAAGTTCAATATCCGACAATAGTAACTAGGTCAAACACAATATTCTTTACATATTACATGTTCAGGCAGAATTCCGACATCAAGTTGTTATATTTTTAGAATTAGCAAAAACTCAATAATAAATTCATTAAAAATATTTATTAGACTCCTAAACATGTTAAATAATATTCTGGAAATTTCCAGAGCAATATTTATTATTAAGTCAATTTTCTAACTGATTAAACATGGATCATACAAGAATCTGAAATTCTGGAAACAAAAACACAGCAGTAGTAAAACGATCATAACTTTTGCTACACAACCCGCAATTCACTGATTCAAGATGTTTTGGAAACTAGAAACATAGGGTTACAACTCATGTTCAGAAAGTTATTAATTTTAATATATTTACTGGGTCAAAAATAACAGACAAAATTCAGACAGCAACAACATACAGGTTTTCCGTTATTCTTGATGAGAAAATTAATTAAACATGATGGGTTCCACTACAGATAGTCGGTAAACTTCATAATAAGGATGATGGGTATAAAAACATGATCAATAAAATTGAGGACACATACATACATTAATTCTTTATCAACCAAACATCAATCGATTAATCAAACATACAACCTAGAAATTGTTTCTAGAATAGATTTATTGTGTGACAATTATATGAGTAACCCTATTATCATTTCTATATGAACACATGAAAGATTCAATCTTTGGATTCAATAGAGGCACGAAGTCAAGAAAATTGGGGTTATCTCGTATAAACCCGCAATAGACCCAACGAAAGATATTCAATACAACGATACAATAAACGATTAGGATCTGCATGCAGAATTTCAATAAAAACTTGAATTTGATACAAGATTCAATTCAAGAGGAAAGTGACTTTCCTTATGGACGATTAATTTAAATACCAAGAATAACGGGATGAGAATCCTGGAGCAACGAACCCATGAACTCACACATCTACTCTACGTGCAAAGAACCTAGCAACAAAACAAGAGCAAAACAGCAAGGGGACACACAGCAATGGCAAAAGTGAACCCCAAACAGCAAGCATAGCAAGTCGGTTGATCTAACAACCGAAAAGAAAACATCACCCTTGGCCAACCACCAAATGGTAATCTCCAAACAGCAGACAGCAACAATGGCGATGGGGACTCTGACTCAGCTTTGACGAAGGTATAGCGGGGTGGTCTTATCGGCGGCGGAGCTTGACGGTGACTGTAAGCGGCAGTCACAGAGGATGGGAAGGTGACTGGAGGCGGCTCTATGGGGGTGCTCTGTTTCAGACGAAAAAATAGAGGAAGGGAGAGAAATAGCGGGGAAGACGACGGCGCGAAGCTCGGGGTGCAGCATTAAGGTGCATTCTGATGGTAAGTGCTCGAGGTTGTCGACGACTGAGGAGGACAGCGGGATTGTCGATGGATGACGATGATGAAGTTGGCAGGACAATGGGTTCTTCGATGATGGGGAGAAGGCAGCGGCGGTGATGAAGTGGAGACTGGGTGCAGTCGACGTGTGGATGCTTAGGTGGATCGAGCGGTGGGAGTCGAGCGGCAGGATGGTCGTAGCTCGACGGTGGGAATCAGGGCGGAGAAAGAGGATGCAGGCGGGAGGTAAGGGAAGGTGAATAGGGGAGAAGGGGCAGGGGAAGAACAGTTGGGGTTGGGGTTTTGGCGGCTACATAGTGGAAGGGGGCTAGGGTTAGGGTTAGGGTAGGGGTAGGGTTTTAGTAGAATATATATAGGATATTAAGATATTGGGTTTGGGGTAATATCCAATAGGAGAAATAACATGGTTTTGGGTTTTTAGATCCAATAGCAAAATAAAATAACCAATAAAATAGGATTTATAACAAAATATAATTTGTATTACAATGTAGAAATTTATTTGAAATAACTACAAATACAATTATTAAATAGAAATGAATTTTTAAGAATCGATCAAAAGTAATAGTAATAATAATAATAATAATAATAATAATAATAATAATAATAATAATAATAATAATAATAATAATAATAATAATAATACTGAAAATAATAATGATAATAAAAATAATAATAATAAGATTAAAACAATCCAACAATAATAATATATTTGATTTGGGCTAAAATTTAAATAGTTGATCAATTATGAATAGAAAATAAAGTTAAAATATACCATCGTTCGAAATAAATATAATTTTCGATTCAAAAAGATTTTAATAGAAGGCCCAAATCGAATTAAAAAAAATGAATTTATAAATAATCAAAATACAGAAAATGTTCAGAAAATATGTATTTACGGGAACAAGGGTTACAATCCTATTAGTTATTCTTCTTTTTACCTAGATTTTAATCCCATTACACTTTCTTTTGGATCCCACCCTATACCCAATAACCCTATGCCCATTAACCCAATAACCCACTGACCCACATTAACCCTAATTCTAATACCTGTATATAACTGCACTTTATCTTAACCCTAATCACACTTACTCAACCTTAATTACTCCCAGCTGTCACCCTTCTTCTTCCCTGCTCTCCTCTGTTTCGTTTAACCCATCGAACCCATCTCGTACTCCTCCCGCCGTCGCTCCTCCGTCACTCCAACCCCCACAGCCTCGTCGCCTTCCACTTCCGAAGACACCATGCAATTCCTCGTCACCATCCCCCACCACCATCACCCATCATCGCCACCCATTGTCCCGCATCCACCGACTGCAACCTCTCCTCTCGTCTTCCTCATCATGCGGCACCGAAACCCCGACTGCACCCACCCTCTGCCAGTCACCCCGTCGTCATCGAGCCCCTCACTACTGCCGCCCATCCTGTCGACCATCACCATTGCCGTCCATCGACTGCTCCTCAGTCGACCACCTCACCACTGCGACCCACCATCATCGCTGTCTTCATCCTTCACAATGCCGAGTCGATGCCTGTGCTGTTGTTGCTGCTGGTGTTGCTGCTATCTTGATTGTACGTGCAGCGCACGTATAGTTGTTGCCTCTTTGTGTACATGTTGTGGTTACAAGTAACTCGCATGTGCTTCGTTGCCCGGGATCCTAGTCCTGTTATTCTAATTGTTATTGGAATCATCATCTCGTAAGGCAAGTATATTGTACGAATCTCTTTTTGTTCCCCGTACAAGCACTTCTTTGAAATACCGCAAGTAGATATTCGTTGTGACTTGTTCTTCATGTTTTACCCATTGATGATCTTGACCCTGCCGTTTGATCTGTATCAATTCCATAACCGTAAAAGGTCACAAACATTTTGTTGTTACACCCATTACACAAACATGAACTAGATCTAGTTAATTGTCTATATGAATGCATATCCAAGAATAACTATTTGTTATAAATATTTGTTTGTATGTTCACGTGTTAATAATGTTTCCCTCTTGACAAGTTTTGGAATAGTCATGGTTTGCTAATTGAATACCTATCATATTCTGATTTACATTATACACTATCTTGGATCCATCATAATTACTTTGATGTATAATTCATGCAAAAAAGTGATTTCATTTACTGCTATCCTGATTTGGGATGATGAATTAAACCATGTTAATGTCAGAATAATAACTAAGCTTGTGAATATGAAATGTAGGTCCCTGTTTCTAGTTACCAAAACTTTTGATGGGTCCGAAATCCAATATGTGATGTGCAAGATATCTCATTTTTAATATTGTTGTGTCGCAAATTCTAGATTGCTGATTACAGAAGTATTGACTTGAATTATTGATTAAAATAGATGCTAATGGTAAAATTTAAACTTGATATTAATCTGGACATGACTAGATATGATTAGAAGTCACCCTAAATTTTTGTAGATTTATTTGATAAATTTTCCCTAACTTAATATATTAGGCAAACATGATGCTAGATTTCAGCCTACATGCTTGTTCATTAAAGACCTCAGTTTTGACCTAATTCTATTTGTCATTAATAAAAACTTATTGAATGAGAATCATAGCTATGTGTGTCTGGAACCCAGAACATCTGATGATTTTGCAATTTAATTTACAAATTGCAAGATATTCAGATTTTTGTACAGTGATGTCTGAATTCCAGAACGCAGTTTAAAATATACATCACCTTACTTAATTAGCTGAAACAGTAAATTGATTAAAGTATTAAATCTAAGATTATTTATACTGATATTTAACACTGTTAGGAGTTTAAATATAATTTTTATGTAATTTTTAAAAGATTTTACAAGTTACTTTTGTATATAAGTATCCAACTCTTATCTGCTACCTGAACATGTAATCTATAAAGAATAAGAGTTTGAACCTAGTTTCTGTGATTTTTATATATCGCGTGTATTTGCGCTGGAACCGGCAGAGAGTCTACTTTCTAGAACATCTGACGGATCCAGATTTTCTTTCCTGTAGTAGCGGAAATTCCAGTTTTGGTGCAGTAATGTCCTGCAGTCCAGAATTTGAGTTCTTGTTATTTCAATGTTTATAATTTTGTTTATGGCACCCGAACATGTTTTTCACCCAGTATGAACCTATTTTCTGTCCCTATCATGTTTACCTGTCCCTGATTTTGCACATTCATGTCTGTATTGGTAAAAATAATTAGTAAGAAGCTGGAATTTAAGGGAAAGACCTAGTAGTTGGGTGTATAGGAGATTGTACTCGTAAGGGGGCCCGCATCTCCCATGATTACGAGTTATATGGAACTAAGTTTCACATAGAACTAAGGGCCACGTCAGAGGTTGACGGGGGTTACCTCTTGTGCCTGCGGGGGTTACCTCTAGTGCCCATTACATTAATACATGAAATGTGTTTGCAGTTATCTGGAACTAAGTGCCATGTCAGGATTTGACGGGGGCCACCTCTAGTGCCTGTGAGGGTTACTTCTAGTGCCCATGGTTGACTACATGCTTATATTCCTGCAAGCCCCGAGCACTTGACCCTGTATAATACACCACTAGAGTCTAAACGTAACATGTTTGTATGCACCCGACCTGTGGTATGGGATGCAGGATCGCGTGCGTTAGCTAGAATGGATTAAATGAATAGACTTAAGTTAACGCTGAACACTTGTATTTTCCTGTTACATGTTACATGTCCCATCACAAGTATATGATTCATGTTTACTAGTTCATGATTCCTGTTTACATGTTATCTACTCAGTACTAGTTTTCATGATTCCTGTTTACAAGTTGAAATTGCATGATCTCATTTACATGTTGTATCTTTCTGTTACATGATTCATTTATTTATACTTGATTCTCTTGTTGCACTCCTATCCTTGTCCCTTGCTTGTACTACTTGCGGCCCGAAGCTTGCACTAACGGGCAGATTATTTTCCTGTTTCTCTGTTTCTTTCAAATAATAAATGTACATAATTCGGAGATGAGTTACCTGCGAGAGTAAGCGATCAAGTGTTCTACGATTTTGAATGATATCTTTTATGCTTTAGTTTATTTTGGTATCGAATTTATCAATTTCCGTTGTTGCTACTTGATACTTTGTATTGGGCTTGTTTGACCAGAAATTTTATTGTTTTGTTTTCCAGATCTTGTTTTATTTGAGGATTATGTATTGGATTTCAAATAATTATTCTTATTATGAGATTTATTTTATGCATGCATGGTTGTATCTTTCTGGTTATTGTAGAGTTGATCCTTACAGCTTATGAATGGTGAAAATCATTCACTAGGCTTTGTCACGTACTCGTATTCCATATTCTTTTAGGAAGCAGGGCGTGGCATCACCCGACCACCACAGCTGCCCTTCTCCTCTGCCCGACACCTCACCCGACTCCTCTAACACCCCCCCCCCCCATATCTTTCCCTCACCACCCGGCCATCCTTATCAGCCCCACCGTCACCCAGATACCTTCCCCTACTCCAAATCCTCAAATATTCATTCAAAACCTAAACCCTAATCTCCAAATCTCCATCCAAACCCTAACCCTAATTCTCACATCTAGAAAATGATCTATGGAGGAATACAATGCCACTGACTTAGACGATTGACATATTCTTCCTCTTCATCCGTGGTGGCGTCACTTCCATCGAACCCAGCTAAGATCTTCCCATTCCTTCTTTACTTGTGGTACTGCCTATCATCATTAGAATTTTTTCTGAATTTTCATCTATGGTGGCGTCTACAAATATTGAGCGTGTGTGCTTCTACTTGTCAAATAATGTACGAATCATTGTTGAGAATCTTACTTGCTAAGAATGCTTAAGTAGAATCATTGATTCTAGGTATGAACCTTTAATTTGGAATGTTCACTTATTCAAAATTTGAAATTCATCAAACTAATCACTAGTTTTAATTTCTAACTTAATCGGCACCACTTGTTTGTAAACTTAATATTTTAATATTCTTGGAAAATTCTGTAGCACCCTGAACTTCTAATAAATAAAATTAGAAATACGTAGCACAATTTCTAGAATCAACTTCAATATAATCATAAACATAGCAACCAAATACAGGAAAATTTAAAACTTTTTATTACATCAATTGTTTACAAAGCACAACAGAAAATTAAACACCTTGAATTACAATTTCTTTCTTTTACAACACATTCTTCTACAAATTTCCGAAGCCATATTATCATTCAACCACATGCATCCAAATCCCAACCTATAGGTACCTACCTGTAAAACATGAAGCTAGAGATAACCATAACCCCCAAAACTATAGGGGTCAGCTATAACGGTGTGAGTGACATTAAAAGAAATACAACATAAATAAAGCATAAAGGATAAAGTCATAAACAAAATATATCAACAATAACAACAATGGAAAATGAAATAACAATAAATAAACCATGAAAACATCAAGTCAAACTAGAGTAAGTGTCAAGTGTAGGAAAACAGAAAACAGACATGCGTAAAACCAAGTCAAAAAACACAATGCTATATGCTGACTCTTTAATGCACACTTGTCGGATTCTATGCATCCCACTCTACATAGGTCCGGTGCAAGCCCTTAACGTTCTCCACTTGATAGGTTTTAATCCCTCGTTATGCAACTAATCCTACTACGATGACTACTACGAGATTTAGACATTTTGCAAGTATCAGTTCTCGCCCTTGGAATACTGGAGGCCAATCCCACTCCGCAGATCATTCTGTGGCCCTTACGTCAGTCGTTCCGGAAAACTGGGGATTGCCTCACTCCACAGGTCATCCTGAAAACCTCATTGCACAAACATCCCATGAGCGTCTCTCTCGTCCTCGGAATACTGGAGATCAATCCCACTTCGCGGATCACTCTGTGGCCCTTACATCCATCGCCCCGGAATACTAGGGAATATCTCACTCCTTGGATCATCCTGGAGTCCATGACTCACGTTTGCTCTCATTTCATCATATCACCATCTAGTGCCTGTCCTTATCTTATTAAGTTAATTAGTTGATTACGAATCTCCTAGAGTTTGGTGTACCCTACCGGACTTAACTCAACTAATCAACAATAAGGCCTCAACTAATCAAATCACAAAATCTCAACCGATCAACAACAAGGCCTCAACTAACCAAATCACAAAATCTCAACTGCCAGTAATTAGGGTCCCACTCACCCTCTAGAGACTCATAACTCAACCATCAATACCAAATCTTTCAATAAAACTCATAATTCCATCGTCAAAACGTTTACATAAAGAAAACTTCTTAGAAGTTAACAAATCCAAATTTATATAATGTACTCATAAAATTCCAGAATTTGAAATAAGCATTAAATCCATTAAATAGCAGAAAATCACATTTAGAAGTTTTACAATATCACGAAACATCAATTCCTTCGAAAACAACAAATATCTCTCTTTATAAATTCATAGGAATGTAATTTAAATTCTATTATAGACAAAATATAACATTTTGTAAAATACTATAATCTATAGTAAAAACACCACTTAGAATAGTAGATCAATAATCCATAAGTTCGAAGAATTAACCGTTTAAACGAAAAAAAAACACAATAAAATGACCTAAAATAGCAGGTGCGGTCGACCTTGTAATCGACCGTGGTGATAGTCGTCCTCCATTTTAGTTCAAAAATGGACAGTCGACCTCGCAGTCAACCGCTAGCTGCCATACAGCCAGGTTTGAAGTTTGTGCATGTTTTGACTGATACATCGATTACATGATAAAATCGCAATTTTGTAAAACCAAGTTCCCGAGATGATAAAATATGACTTGTATAACATACAGTAGTTTATAAAACAAATCGAAAACACATCAAGATCTCAAAAGAGTATGTTTTTTCACAAAATTCTTTAAAACACTGCATATGTATATATAAGTGTGTATATGTGTATATTTGCTTAAGTTAAAGCTTCAAAATCTCATCAATGGGAAGTAGTATAATGTCTAATTCAATCTCAGTATGGAAACAATCAAGATTCAATTTAAAACTTACACAAAACACACAAAACTCAATTTCTGTAAAATAGTGAAATACAATATATATATAAGTGTATGTGTGTATGTTTATGCATCGAGAAAATATCAAAATCCATCAATTAGAAGTAGTGTAATGTTTAGATTTAATCTCAGTACTAAAACCAATCATATCCAATTGAAAATTCCAAAAAACATCAAAACTTCAATTTTCGACAATTCTTCAAAGCAATAAAGTAGTGTGTGTCTATATATATATATATATATATATATATACTAGGTTTGCCCGTTTACACGTGCCTACGGCACGTCTTCGGAACGGTGCACCTTGTTTGATCATATAAAATAGTATTGGAGGTCCAGCAAATTAACTGAAGTAGCAAACATATTATAGGAGAAACTTTTGGGGGTCCAGCAAAAAACATATTATATGATTTTTTTTTGATTTTTTTGAATTATTTTTAAAGTTTTTAAAGTTTTTAATTTTTTTAGTTTTTTAATTTTTTATTTTGTAAAAATTTTTAAAATTTTTATTTTCTTAATTTTTTGAATAGAAGAGGGAGGGAGAGAGAGAGAGAGAAAAAAAAAATTAATTAAATATAAGAGTTGTTTTGGGTGGGGGATTTGAATTTGAGTTTTGGGGGAGAAAATATGTTTTGTGAGGTTAGATCTGGGCCTTTGATTTTTGGGGGATTGAAGGAGAGCCACTTGATAGCTTTCTTTGTGTTTTATTATATAGATATATATATATATATATATATATATATAAGTGTTCTTACATCAGTTATAGTATAAAAATTCACCAAATAGGAAAAGTACTATGTTCAAAACAACTCAGTATCAAAACAACTCAAGTCCCATAAAAACTTCACAAAATTACACAGATCTCAATTTCTACCATTAAGCTTCAGACCCGAAACGAACTAAATCCCTTTTTCACTCAAAATTTGATCTTTTGGTTTACTAACTCATCTTGCAGTCCAATAAACTCATACACATTCACTTACAATAGTTAACCCATGAATATATGTAATTATAACATGTTATAGTCAAGTTATACTTGTCAAAATTATCAAAATAGGGTGTACACATATGCTCAACAGTGAAGGTGAAAATTTTCTTCACTTTTGCATTAAGAAACATACAATCTTATTATAGCCAATCAAAATAGCAAGTATATGAAGGAAAAAAACCTTCTAATGATTTCTATTAAGTTCTTTAACAATCTCAAGTAATCAATTAGGGTTTTAGATCATCACTAGTATAGTTTTCATGAAAGATTAAATTTTTAATTCATCTACTCATCAAAATTCCTTATATCTTCATATAATCCCTAACATGCTTTCTAATACACAAATCACTACATACAACATGCTTAGAACAATACAAAAACTAACATATGTCACTCACGTCAATGAAGAAATCAATCGAATCAATAAAGAATAAGAAAAGCCCTTCTTTTGCAAAATCCAAGATCATAATTTTGAAACTCCAAGAAGTTAATAGTAAAAATATATTTTATTTTTGTAGAGGAGAGGGATAGCTGTAGTGGCCATAATATAGGCCGTAATCTGGAGTTTTTAGTGTTTTGCTAGTTTATGGAAACATCCCTTAACAAATTATTACTTTACATATGTAAACCTTTCTTTAGTAAAGTAGTTAAATAAGTTAAATAAATTAAAATAAAACAAAATCCTTTTACTACTGAGTTATCCAACCAGCAAGCATAGCCCAGAAATTTAAAAATTTCCGATTTGTACTCAAAGTGATAATTTTGCACAAAAGCCTCTCTCTTTGTAATATTTGCAAATATGTCATAAAATATTTGTAAAAAAACAGAAAATTCAGAAATAATATCTAGTAATACATATTAGATTTTCCAATTAAAATCTATGACTTTTACTTTCCAAAAAAATATTTGCACAAGATCCAACCTAAATTTCATATTTGCAAAAATACCATATTTGTTTAAATCTTTACCAAATCAACTCTAAATAAAATTAACATAGATTTTATTTTCAATGATGACCATGGCCAGCCCAAAAATCAGTAAAAATGAATTTTCATTATTTATTTGAGATCCGAACGACATTTTACATAAAAGTCCCTCTCTTTCGAAATATTTATAAAAATAGTTTTTTTATTCATAAAAACCCCTAAATTTAGTATATAATTAATTATAAATAGGATAATTTATTCAGAAATCTAAAAGTGGATATTTGCACCCAAAAAATATTTACACGTGTTTTGCACGTGTAAAATAGTCAAATTAATTTAAATAAATCAGGAAAATTAAAATATCATAAATAAATGAGAAAAATCAATCATTAACCATAAAATTTTAAGAATTCAAAAATTTCTAAATTTGCATGTGTGCGGCACGTGCAAAATTGCAATTTTAAGAAAATAGTCAACATAGTCAACTTTACCAATTTAATATTATTTAATAATGCAAAATAAATCATTTTATTTTGTGGGGTGTTACAAATTCTCTACCTAGGGTTAAGCTGGCATCATTTCGGTATCATAGTTAATTCTAAAACCTTAGTTCTTGCATCATTTAGCCATAATTTTTTGCATTCATTTGGGATTATTTTAGGGTCATTTTCGATCATTTTAGATATGGAATTATATCATTTTAGGTGAATTTAGGTCACATTTCCTCCAATTTTAGCATGAAAATTTCCCCTATGGCCCTAATTTTCCTCCTTTGGGGAATGCCTCTTCGCAGCACCATTACGAATCCTAAGGAGCCTTTCTTATCCCTTCCAAACCACCCAATCAGGAATCCTAGAAATCAGTGAGCCATCTTCAAACTGAAATGGACAACACGAAAATTCCACTACACTTGCTGCCATTCAGGCAACCCTTACTAGTATCAATCAAAGACTTGAGTAGGTGGAATTTAATCAAAATGTTGCCCCGGAGCTTCATCCTAAGCATCAGAACCCTTAAGTGAATGATTATGACCCTTACGAACAATACAAGAAGAACGTAAAAGCTGACGTTCCCCACTTGGAATGCCATATGGAACTATCAGTTTATGTCGATTGTATCTGTGTCATGGACCACAACTTCGTGTGATTTGCCATGAGCGAATCCCTGAAGGTCAAATTTACCCGCGAAGGCCGAGACCTGATACCCATATGCACTTGAGAGGCCATGAAAGAGAAGCTCACTAAAAGATATTTGCCCTTATCGTTCCACACCCGATTGTTTGATTCGTGGTACAAACTCTATTAAGGAAGTAGTTTCACCCAAGAGTATGTGGATAAGTTCGACGACTTTCTCATTCGGTACAATGCTCTAGGTAAAGAGAGCGAATAACAAATCCTATCTAGGTTCAGAGCTGGACAACGAGCCGACCTTAGGAACGAGCTAACTTATAAAAATGTGGACTCCTTGGTAGCGGCTTATGCTCTTTTCATCGATATGGATTCCCTTAAAACAAACTCCTTTTACAAGTCCAGCAATTCGAGAGCTCATTTCTCTAGAATGACTTCCACCGATCCCTTTAGACTAAGCCCTCGTCTTCTTAATACCCGAATAAGTCTTACCCAAGCAAACCTACTTCAAATCCCTATCCACCTAAAAATGCCAACAACGGTTAGAACACTAAGAAAGACTACTCTAAGATTGATTTTTTCACTAAGTGCTATAAATGCAAGGGATACAGTCATGTTGATGGCAACTGTCGTAGCCCCAGTAGGATCAACATCGTAGAAGGTACTGCTATTATTGCTGATGATTCCGACAATGAGTTTTTCTATGAACCTAATGAAAGTGATGAACTTGGCGAACAAGAGGATGACCAGTATCGCAACTGTATTAGGTCGATCTAATTACCTCCTTTGAATGTAGTCATATGTGCTTTGTCCCAACCAGAAAAAAAAGATGATCGGAAATGCACTGCTATATTTCACACCTTCACGATAATAGGTGGTTATTGACAGTGGGAGCAGCATCAATGTTGTCTCTTCAGCAGTCCTAGCCAAGACCAGACTTAACGCTGGACCCCATCCACACCCATACAAAGTATGTCACGCCCCACTTCCCAAAATACAGAACACGAGTACGTAACATAGGCCCAGCGAATGATGTAAACACCATCCATAAGCTGTACCAGACTACTTGTAACGCCCCGATTTCCACGTAACTAGGAAACTGTGACACATGCCAAGATCTTTCCTTCAATTAGTCACGATACACAGAAAAAACTGGAAAAATTAAAAACTTTTCTTCAACACAGAGTTACTACGCAGTAATTACAAATATCAGTTTGTAATACCAAACTGTAACGCCTGCCCCTTTTCTTTTCTTTTTTTTAACTCCAAAATCAATTCTTCCAATTTATATATCACTTTAAACATAAACTAAAATAGTTATGTTTCAAAGAAAATTTGGGCAGAGTCTCCCTTATAATTTCTGCTCCAAAACACAGAAAGCTTACGGAATTCTGCTCTAAATTCCGTAGCTCACATCACAGGCAATAATATAACGGGCTCCCCAGGCCAAAATGAGCATCATCACACAGGCAATATATATATATGCTCTGGGGGCCAAACTCATAACAGTATATCAATTATCAATTAAAAAATCATAAATTCTTTTGAAAACATAGTAAGTTTTTAGAAAATAACTTGTAAAAACATACCACAATACCCGGTACTCCACAATGAGATGGGTACGGGTCAAAACCATATCATGCCACTCCACACTATACTCTTCATCATCATCCACATACTTATACATCAGAAATACAATTTAAAGCATGAACCTTTACTATTTACAATTAAACCTTAAACAACAATTGTAAACTGGAGCTCCACTCCACAGAAACCTGTACCTATACCTCACCTCTGCACTGCTGAGGACCTGTAACAGTAGGGACCTAGGGTAGTCCAGGGACTCCCTAACCCCCAAACACTAAGGGGTTAGCCATTTCTGGTGTGAGTATAATTTATTAAATAAGTAAATAAATTAAACTTACAAGTAAAAACATAACGAACTCACAATTACCAAGATAAACAAATCTACTTGACATCTGAACATGTAAACATCATAAATGGGATTTCACATCAAATACTCTCTGAGTCATCACCGGTATGTATATCGATACTCGCTCATGCCGTACTTATCTTTAGTAACCATTTTTCTAACCACACTCATAATACAGATAGTGATCTTATTGCATTATATTACGTATCACATCATATACATATGCATTCATTCTCATACTGCCACGTTCATTCATGTCCAACCTAACATCTCATTGCACATTACCGTTTACTTGCATTTCATCACAATATACTCCATATCCCAAACATAGTTTGACAATAACATATCACACCCCAAAGCCAATAGCTTGGGTGATAATCACCGCACTCCAAGCCGAACTTGGCTAATATCACATTACATCCCAAGCCCATAGCTTGGTTATTAATTTACTTTAACTATCACACTCGCAATTCATCTTGAATGGAAAAGAAACATGTACATATAATTGATGTGCCAGTGTATGTTATGACTTAACTCTAATGCAAGATTACCAAAACAATGATGCTCTTATTCTAATGCAAGCAAGTCTTCAGAACAGTATGCATCCCATACTACATATGCCCCATCTCAAGCCGTTTTTTCCATATAGAGATTTGAACCCACGCCATGAATTCTACTTTTGTACCCATCCTGTTTCTGACATAATACTACATGACTGGTGACTATTGCCCGGCGTACCGGACCTCACACCAAAAGCCAACACGAACTACAAGATACTCGTCAACCTTCTTCCGTGCTCTCAACTCGTCATGAGAAGGCATAGAACCTACCAGGATCGTAGGGTCTATTTCCCTAGGAACCCTCTCGTTCTTATCATGGCACATTCAGGAATTAACAATCAAGATACGGAACCCGTGCTCCCAACTTGTCATGAAAAGCACCGCCTGTATCCCTTTGACAGGGGAATACATCCCGATAACACCACCTAGTGTCAGCCTATAGGAGAGGTTGGATTATAGGGTATCACCCCTGACGCCAACTCTCACCCTTTGGCAATTTATAGATAAAAATGGTTAAGTAACTGTTACTACCCTAATGATGTCACTAACCCTTAACCAACAAGCAGGACATGCCACTATGCTTTCAACTCGACATGAAAAGCACCGTATGTGTCCCTCTTCTATCTAAACAAGCAAGACATACCACTGTGCTTCCAACTTGACATGAAAAGCACCGTACGTGTCCCTCTTCTATCTAAACAAGCGAGACATGCCACTGTGCTTCCAACTCGACATGAAAAGCATTGTACATGTCCCTCTTCTATTTAAATAAGCGAGACATGCCACTGTGCTTCCAACTCGACATGAAAAGCACTGTACGTGTCCCTCTTCTATCTAAACAAGCGAGACATACACTGTGCTTTCAACTCGACATGAAAAGCACCGTATGTGTCCCTCTTCTATGTAAACAAGCGAGGCATACGCTGTGCTTCCAACTCGACCTGAAAAGCACTGTATGTGTCCCTCTTCTATAGAGTGTGACAATTTGTCCACACAATTAACCCTGTCTTAAACTAGGCTTCACATGATGACCTCGGATCCACTCATAGCCTACTTATTTAAGACAATACCTGCATACGAGCCCAATGAGCTTCGTATAGGAGCAACGGCTACGTACGGGCCAGTCGAGCCCGTATGAGCAAAACCACATACAAAAACAACCATACAGGTAATCAAACCTAGAAGTAGCCAAACGTTCTTACTAGTAAACTTGATCTTCTATAATTAGAAGCAAGAGAAGAATCTACTATAATCAACTTAAGCATGGGTTTCTCGCTATAATCAACCTACAACAACTCAAGCATGCTATCTTTCTAAAATCAACTCAAGCATGATATCCTTCTAAAATCAACTCATCATGGCATACCTACTATAATCGACTCAAACATGAGTTTCTCACTATAGTCAACCTACAACAACTCAAGCATGGTATCTTTCTAAAATCAACTCGAGCATGGTAGGTTTTACTGGAATGTCACATAGGCATGAATGGGTTCTTCACACAACTCAAGCATGATGTTCTACTACAACTAAACCATGAGTTTCTTTCTACAACAATTCAAGCATGGATTCTTACTATATCACAAGCATGGGTTCTTTCTCTACAACAATCCAAATCCATAGGATGGGTTCTTTTTTTTTTTACACACCACTACTAACAACTAAAATGGGTTCTTTTTCGCATACACAAATAATATAGCCATAGGAATGAGTTCTTTCTCAACCTACAACAACTCATACCCCAAAAATGGGTTCTTTTAGCGTCCACAATTTACTCAACCCTCAAAATGGGTTCTTTCTCAACCTACAACAACTCATACCCAAGAGATGGGTTCTTTTAGCATCCACAATTTACTCAACCCTCAAAATGGTTTCTTTTCTTCACCTACACAAGCAGTAACCCTAAAGATGGTTCTTTCTACACATACATAAACAAATAAAGAGAGCAAGTAACTAAATTAGAAGTAGAGAATTCTCACATCCATAACTAATCCATTATATAGGTTTTATATGCTCAAAATAGTTAATTTCCCCATCGCCTCATCCATAAATCATATCAACACTTTAGTTTATTCAAACTTCTTTAAATTACGTATATAAAACCATACTCACCATATTTTGATATCATCATATAGATATAACTCATCCCCACATACACATATACGTAATTAAATTCAGACTCACATATTTCTACAATCACAAAAATACGTAAATAAATTGATACTCACATATTTTTTAACACACAAAATATATAAATAAATTAGTACTCACATTTCTATAATCACAAAAATACGTAAATAAATCGATACTCACATATTCCTTAACTGCAAAAATACATAAATAAATTAACTCACATATTCCGTGAAGATTTGAAGCGCCACCTCGCATCCAAAGTCGCAAATATATTCTATCGTCAATTTCAAAGCAATTAAAACTCAAATCATCCTAACCAATCATAAAAGCTAATAACACTATTCCAAATATCACACAAGTGTTTATTGAACGCTTGGGATATACACGTGCGATGCACGTGATAATCTAATGCCTATGGTATTTGCATCTCCAAATAATTACTAGAATCGCCCCCAAAATATTCTAATAGTCCAACTATACTCTCCACTACTATAAGAGAAATAGTTCATACACATATAATTCCCCTTTTCGAACCCAAAACCCTAATTTAGTAACAACTTACAAATTCCCTAATAATCTACTAATTCCTCAAATCTACCACTTCCAACATATCTAAATCTCTCTACCATAATAATCCTATTCAATAGAAATTAACCCAACTTAATTTTATACAATAAAATAGTTAGGGTTTACCTTTCCGAAATCCATTCGAAAATTCGACACTACTACGACGTAGAGAATCCCTCCATTAGTCTACCCCTCGGTTTAATTTGGAATCGACGAAGAATCGGAGGGGATTTGAGCATGGGGAAGTGATCGGCGATGGGTTTGGCTGGGGTTTCTTTTGGGTCGGGATGGGAAACGAACGGGAAGACGGAGAAGGAGAAGGAGAAGGGAATGGGGGAAAGAAGAAGGGAAGAGGAGGGCTAGGGGGTTTCTTTCTCTTCGGTTTGGGAAGGGAACGGGAAATAAAGAAGAAAATGGAAGGAGAAGAAAGAAGGACGGAGAGAAGGTGGGTGGGGGATTTTGTAAAATGTAATTAAATAGAAAGATAGATAAATAATGAAAGGAAATATTTTGTATAAGCCCCCTAGTCTTAATACATTTCAAATAAAACACAACTCTCTACTTTAATAATTCAAACAATACAAAATACATTAAAACTACTTCATAATAATTCGTATAAAAATAATTAAAATAAAGTAGGCAATAACTGATATTTCTCAATTAAAAATAATTGTTATCAGAAAATACATAATCGCGTGCAATTCTCCATTGCGCACAGATTACGATGCAAAATAGCCATATGCTATTTTTCGGGTTGTTACACTACTTAGTAATAAGAACAACAAAGTACAACCACGTAGGAAATATAACCACATGAATCAAAGATAAATTCCAATAATAAATGAAATAATCAAACAATATAAATATCCAACATCTGGGACCAAAACAAACTATGGGTCATAAAGCCTAAAACAGAGTACAAGTCATAATAATATTCAAGAAATAAAATAGCAACAAGTAAAACTAAGTAGCGAAGACTAGTTCCATCTTCAGAAACGTTGCTCACCAATTCCTTCCGGAATAGATCCTTCCGCACCTGTAAAAACTTGATCTAAAAAGAAAGAAAAGAGTACCTTTAGAGCAAGTCATGGGTGGCAAGTGGAGAAAACAAAGGATAAAGGAAAGCATGAATATCAAGGAACAAGGACATGGTCAAAGACAAAATACAAAGCAAAGAGCAGGAAATAATGTCAAAGGTCTACAGTAAATCATGCATGTAATGAGTAATGTCAGGATCAAGCAGGAAATGCTGGTTATTAATCATTTTATTAGTCTATCTAGTGCACGTATTACTGCGTCCCATTCCACAGGTTCGGCGCAAACACACATTGTACGCTTTAGACTGATGGTGAGTCCTCGGTCCGTGTACTCAGCCTAGTAATCTGTATTTCATGTTCACGGACAGTAATTATTGGGCAGTGTTTTATGGCAATCAGTACAGGTCAGTACGGATCAGGCAGTAGGGCCCGATCGAGTACAGTTTTCGATCGTTCACTACCAAGTCTACCCGTGATACCCCGGCTTTTTATTAATTTATTTTCATCCTAGGGTGTCAATGTTGTATAATACTAAGTGTGATTAATTGTAAGCGCTACAGTCAAAGCATGAGGCAAACACAACAATTAAGCACAATTCACATAATCAGGACAACATGACCTTGTTATATTAAAGTACAGGTTACATCCACTACCAAATAGCAAATCTGAATCTGCTGGAAGGCCTAGAAAGTAGACTTCCTCACGATTCCAACAAGTATAATTAAGGTATATAAAAGATATAGGAACTAGGGTGAAAACTCTATTCTATTCAGGTTTTATTTTCAGGCAGCGTGCAGTAGGTTGTGTTCAACTATTTATTTCAGGTCAGGGAACTCATTAATAAAATCTATAGAAATTTAGGAAAGTACCTATACATGTCTAGGTCCAGCCTAATTTATTTCAGAATTTTCTTTTACTGTTAACATGGTCAATTAAATTACAAAATAGCAAGGTATGCATGAAATTTTGAGTCTGAAATTTCTAACATGGCTGTACTAAAATGTTGATATCTAGCAAATGACACAACGGAACTTAGATCCGTCAAAAGGATGTTAAACTAGACATCAGAGGCTAAAAGTTCATGTCTGTAAAGGAAATTCAATTTATGACATTATCAACGGTGAAAATCTAATACAAAATGAAATAACTAGCAGTCCAAAAATTGTCTTAACATGAATAGGCAAATAAATAAATTATATGAACACATATAGCATGAAAATTGGTAATTAAGTGAATCCTCGATGTCAACATGAAATTTCTAAGGTTTAAGATATAATTATCACAGGCATGGTATCAGTTGATCAATTAAATCCAATATATCATATTCAATTTAACATGTCTAATTTATCAAGTAGTCCTATGCATGAATCTAGTTATTTAAATGTGCATATGCATGAAACAATGGGGACTAGGTTTCAGATCAAAGAGATAGAACGATGTTAAGAGTATGTCGGGTTAGCTTGTATAAATCCTCGATAAACTTAACGGAATTGTCAAAGTAGTTGATAACGAAATGGACGGATCTACTTGCAGGAGATCAAATAAACTTGAACAGAATAAAATGCTAGTTCAAGAGGAGACTTGCCTGTTATATTGCAGATATAATTAATAAGAATATCGGGATCAGAATCCCGGGCGAAAACACCAACGGCACGCGCAAAACCCGTGCAAAGAAACCCAAGCAACAGAACGACAATAGCAAAAGCCAAGTGAAAACCCCACACCAGATCCGATAGTACACGGGACAACGATCTAGGATCTGATGTGCCCAGAACACGGGACAGCAGAACCATCCAATGGAAGATCTCCTCACATCGGATCGGCCCAAACAGTGAACATCGGTTTTGGATCCGCTATGCGCCGAACACAAAACAGCGGGGCCAACCAATGGGGCTTCGTCTTCTTCCTCGGCAAGGAGAGAGAGAGAGAGCATGGCAGACGACGACTGTGACTGCGATGAGGCGGCACTGCGGCGGGGCACCACAGCGAAGATGTCGGCACCACGGTCAGGAAGCGACGGCGGTGACAACAACCTTGACGAGCGAAGCTCTGTTTTTCGGTTGGAAAAAGAGAGCGACGATGACAATGTTCGGGGACTCGAATGGCGCCGCTACGGGACCTGCGGTGATTGCGAGGGTGATCTATGAGGGACGGCGTCGATAATGGGGTGCACGGAGTGGAGGAATGGAAAAGACAAAGCTTTGGTGGATTGGGTTGCGGCGAGGAGAACGGGGGTGATGATGGGGACGGTGAGATGGCGATGAGGGCGAGGGGATGGAGACGGTGACAGTGATGGTGGTGACGGAGGTCGAAGGCGATCGGAGAGCTAACGACGGTAGGGTTTTGTGGTTTGGGTTGGGGTGCAACGAAACAGAGAGGGGGAGGTTTTGGGATCGGGGTGAAAGAGTCACGGCAGAGAGAGAGAGATTATTATTAGGGTTTAATTAATAGGGTATTTATAGGGATCAAGAGTTAGGGTTTTGGGTTGAGATTATGTGGGTTCTGGGTATCAGTTTTGGCTCCAAAAAGAGAAAAATGAATGCAATGAGACGAGACGAACACAATGGAGAACAAGTCAGACTCAAAATAGAAAGAGCAAAATTACAAAGAGAACAGAATCCAACCAAAAGAACACAGATCGATCAAGAGATAACAAAAGAACCCAAGAAAAGACAAAATACACTATGACAAATGAATCCAAAAACAATAATCAAATGAAAACAAAATACAATAAAACCGAAAATAGGGCTTACAAATCCTACCCACCTTACAAGAAAAATTTTGTCCTCGAAATTCATACAAGAGGTAGGTAGGACAAACCCCGAAACAAATAAAACAAACAGAGCAAAACAAACACTACTCAAACAAATGAGGGAACCTCTCCCGAATCTCTTCCTCTAACTCCCAAGTAGACTCCCCTGGCGAGCGAGGAGCCCAAGAAACTCGGACCAACTTGACACTCTATTCTTTAGCACCTTCTCTCGATGGTCTAAGAAAGAGACGGGTCGAATTTCATAGGACAAATCTGGCCTCACAGACAAGTCTGAGTAGTCAACCACATGACTGTCATCTCTGATGTATATTTTGAGCTAAGAAACATGGAATACATCATGGACACCTGCTAAAGCTGACGATAACGCGAGCTTGTAAACTACCTTGCTCACACGTTCCACAATAATGAATGGACCGATGAATCGAGGACTCAACTTGCCTCCACCGCCGAAACGGATAACACCTTTCCAAGGCAATACCTTAAGGAACACATGCTCGCCTGCCTTAAACTCTAGAGGTCTCCGATGAAAATCACCTCACCTCTTTTGTTGATCCTGAGCGGCCTGCAAATGCTTGCGGATCTGAGCCACAGCATCAACTGTCTTCGAGATCAACTCAGGGCCTAAAAGCTTCCTCTCACCGATATCATTCCAACAGACTGGCGATCTACACTTGCACCCATATAAAGCTTCGAATGGAGCAGCCATGAGACTCTCCTGGTAACTGTTATTATAAGAGAACTCAGCCAAGTGAAGATGATCCTCCCACGAGCCTCCAAACTGAAGAACGCAGGATCTCAACATGTCTTCTAGGGTCTGAATTTTCCTTTCCGACTGCCCACCCGTCTGAAGATGGAATGCTGTACTGTAGCTCAACTTGGTACCCAAGCTCCTTTGCAAACTCTCCCAGAACTGAGATCTGAACCTCGTATCTCTATCTGATAAGATACTGACAGGAACTCCATGCAGACGAACAACCTCCTGAACGTATTGCTCGGCCAAACTCTCCGTGGACTGACCCATACGGAAAAGAATGAAGTGAGCACACTTTGTCAACCGATCCACGATCACCCATATAGCATTATGACCTTTAGGAATCCTCAGCAAAGATGTCACATAGTCCATCGTGATATTCTCCCACTTCCATTCAGGGATAGGAAGGGGTTGCAAAATTCCTGCGGTCCTCTGATGCTTCGCCTTCACCTGCTGACAGATTAGGCACTGGGCGACTAATCGAGCCACATCCCGCTTCATACCATGCCACCAGAAATGCTGTTTCAAGTCCCTATACATCTTGATACCACCAGGATGAATAGAATATAGGGACCGATGAGCTTCCTCGAGTAGCTTCCGCCTGACTTCTCCTCTAGGTACACAAATCCTAGAGCCAAACCGAAGCAACCCATCAGCATGGATGACCAAATCAAATATCGAACCAGCTTCAACCTCACGTTGAAACTCGTGCAATTGTTGATCACTCCCTTGAGCTGCCTTGATCTGCTCTACCAAAGTAGACTGCAATTACACCACATAAGCTGCCGATCTGATTCGGGAAGCAACACATCCAACTCCAGCCTCCTCATGTCCTCCACTAGTTCCTTCTACTAGGTGAGGAACATAGCGGCAGGCCTCCGACACAAAGCATCCGGCACCAAATTTACTCTGCCCGGGTTATACTGCAAATTGATGTCAAAGTCTGCCATCAATTCCAGCCATCTCCTCTGCCTCATGTTCAACTCCTTCTGCGTGAACACATACTTGAGGCTCTTGTGATCTGTAAAAATCTCAACTCTATCCCTAAGCAAATAGTGTCTCCATAATTTCAAGGCAAAGATCACAGCTGTAAGCTCCAAATCATGCGTAGGATAGTTCTTCTCATGAGGTCTCAACTTACTCGATGCATAAACAACAACCCTGCCTCGATGAATCAGCACTGATCCCAGAACTCTCCCCGAAGCATCATAAAAGATCACAAAACCACCCGAACTGTCGGGTACAGTCAGCACAGGCACTGACGTCAACCGACACTTCAACTCGGCGAAAGTTTCATCACAAGCTTCATCCCAGATGAACTTCTGCTCCTTCTTGATCAAACATATCAAGGGTCCAGTGATTTTGGAGAAATCCTGAACGAACTTCCGATAGTAACCAGCCAAACCAAGGAAACTCCCTACCTCAGGAACAGACTTCGGAATAGGCCAATCCTTGACCGCAGAAATCTACGACAAGTCCACAGAAATACCAGCACCAAAAATAATGTGGCCAAGAAAAGCAACCTGATCCAGCCAGAACTCGCACTTATTAAGCTTCCCATACAGCTGGTTCTCCCTCAAAGTCTGTAGAACCACCTTCAGATGCTCGGCATGATCTGCCCTGTTCCGCGAGTACACCAATATGTCGTCGATGAAGACCACGACAAACTGATCTAAGAATGACAAAAACACATGGTTCATCAAACTCATGAACATAGCAGGTGCATTAGTCACTCCGAAAGGCAACACCAGGAACTCGTAATGCCCATACCTCATTCGGAAAGCCGTTTTGGGAACATCCTCTGACTTCACCCTAAATTGATGGTACCCGGAATGAAGATCCAACTTCGAGAACACCGAAGCACCTCCCAATTGGTCGAACAAATCGTCAATCCTTGATAATGGATACCGATTCTTGATAGTAACATTGTTCAACTCCCTGTAGTCCATGCAAAGCCTGCGGCTTCCATCCTTCCTGCTGACAAACAGAACTGGGGCTCCCATGGCGAAACACTAGGTCTGACAAAACCTTTATCAAGTAGCTCCTGAACTTACACCTTCATTTCTGCCAATTCAACCGGTGCCATACGATACGGACTCTTGGAAATAGGGGACGTACCAGGCAGAACATCAATGCTGAACTCCACATCTCGGACTGGCGGCAGACCGGGCAATTCCTCGGAAAACAAATTAAGGAATTCCTGCCCAACTAAGGGTGCAACAACCCCATCAGAACCTAGCGACACAAGAGAAACAACCTTGGGGTCCATCGAGTTATTGACATGCCCTGACGGTGTCTCACCCACATGGAAAACAAATTCTGGTTGAGCAGAGAGCCTGAAAGTCACCTTCTTCTCTCGACAATCAATTACGGCACAGGAAACACCTAACCAGTCCATGCCCGGAATGACATCGAAACCGGAATTGGGAATCACAATCAAATCTGCCAAGAAAATCACACCACCAATCAGCAACCGACTCTACTTCCAAACCCTAAAACAGAAAACGACACCTCTACCTGTACTCGGCATAGTAATCAGTATTTCATATTCAGGGATAGTAATTATCGGGTAGTGTTTTATGGCCATCAGTACAGGTCGGTACAGATCAGGCAGTAGGGCCCGACCGAGTACAGTTTCCGATCGTTCACTACCAAGTCTACCCAGGATATCCCGGCTTATTATTATATCATTTTCATCCTATGTAAGCATGCAAGAGGGTGTCAATGTTGTATAATACTAAGTGTAACTAATTCTAAGCACTACGGTCAAAGCATGAGGCAAACACAATAATTAAGCACAATTCACATAATCAGGATAGCATGACCTTGCTGTACTAAAATACAGGTTACATCCACTACCAAATAGAAAATCTGAATCTACTGGAAGGCCTAGAAAGTAGACTTCTACACGGTTCCAACGAGTATAATTATGGTATATAAAAGATATAGAAACTAGGGTGAAAACTTTATTCTATTCAGGTTTTATGTTCAGGCAGCATGCAGTAGGTTGTGTTCAACTATTTATTTCAGGTCAGGGAACTCATTAATAAAATCTATAAAAATTCAGGGAAGTACCTATACATGTCTAGGTCCAGCCTAATTTATTTTAGATTTTTATTTTACTGTTAACATGGTCAATTAAATTAAGAAACAGCATGGTATGCATGAAATTTTGAGTGAAGTTTCTAACATGGCTGTACTAAAATGTTGATATCTAGAAAATGACACAACGGAACTTAGATCCGTCAAAAGGATGTTAAACTAGACATCAGAGGCTAAAAATTCATGTTTTTAAAGAAAATTCAAATTATGACATTATCATGGGTGAAAATCTAATACAAAATGAAATAACTAGCAGTCCAGAAATTGTCTTAACATGAAGAGGCAAATAAATAAATCATATGAACACATATAGCATGAAAATTGGTAATCAAGTGAATCCTATGTGTCAACATGCAATTTCTAAGGTTTAAGATATAATTATCATAGACATGGTATCAGTTCATCAATTAAATCCAATCTAGCACATTCAATTTAACATGTCCAATTTATCAAGTAGTCCTATGCATGAATCTAGTTATTTAAATGTGCATATGCATGAAACAATGGGAACTAGGTTATAGATCAAAGAGATAGCACGATGTTAAGAGTATGTTAGCTTAGCTCGTGTAAACCGTCGATAAACTCAATGGAATTGTCAAAGCAGTTCATAACGAAATGGACGGATCTACTTGCACGAGATCAAATAAACTTAAACAGAATAAAATGCTAGTTCAAGAGGAGACTAGCCAATTATATTGCAGATATAATTAATAAGAATAACGAGATCAGAATCCCGGGAGAAAACACCAACGGCACGCGCGAAACCCGTGCGAAGAAACCCAAGCAACAGAACAGCAACAGCAAAAGCCAAGTGAAAACCACACACCGGATCCGACAGAACACGGGACAGCAATCGGGGATCTGATGTGCCTAGAACACGGGAAAGGAAAACCGTTCAATGGAAGATCTCCTCACACTGGATCGGCCCAAACTGCGAACAGTAGTCTCGGATCTGCTGTGCGCTGAACACAGAATAGCGGGGCCAACCAATGGGGCTTCGTCTTCTTCCTCGGCAAGGAGAGAGAAAGAGAGAGCACGGCGGATGGTGACTGCGACTGCGATGGGGCGGCACTGTGGCGGGGCACCACGGTGAAGATGTCGGCACCACGGGCAGGAAGTGACGGTGGCAACGGCAACCTCGACGAGCGAAGCCCTGTTTTTCGGTTGGAAATAGAGAACTATGACGGCAACGTTTGGGGACTTGAACGGCGATGCTAGGTGACATGCGGTGATTGTGAGGGTGATCGGCGAGGGACGGCATCAACAATGGGGTGCATGGAGTGGAGGAACGGCGAAGACCAAGGTTCGGTGGATTGGGTTACGACGAGGAGAACAGGGGTGATGACGGGGACAGTGATATGGCGATGAGGGCGAGTGGATGGAGACGGTGATGGTGTTGGTGGTGACAGAGGTCGAAGGCGATCGGTGAGCCAACGGGGGTAGGGTTTTGTGGTTTGGGTTGGGGTGCAACGAAACAGAGAGAGAGAGATATTTTGGGATCGGGGAGAGTGAGTAACATTGGAGAGAGAGAGATTATTATTAGGGTTGAATTAATAGGGTATTATAGGGTTCAAGAATTAGGGTTTTAGGTTGAGATTATGTGCGTTCTGGGTATCGGTTTTGGTTCCAAAAAGAGAAAAATGAATGCAATAAGACGAGACGAAGACAAAGGAGAACAAATCAGATGCAAAATAGAAAGAGCAAAATTGCAAAGAGAACAGAATCCAACCAAAAGAACACAGATCGGTCAAGAGAGAACAAAAGAACCCAAGAAAAGACAAAATACACTATGAGAAATGAATTCAAATACAATAATCAAAAGAATACAAAATACCAATAAAACCGAAAATAGGGCTTACAAAGTATCTTGGATTCATTCAATAGCCCTCCAAGTCACACAACTTTGTTTGGTCCCTGTAGATTTCAATGTCCACAAGGAAAAATTTGGTGTGATGTGCTCAAAATGGATGTGGGTCAAGTAATTTTTGGGAGACTTTGGTTATATGACCATAATGTGACAGTATATGGTCGATCCAACCGATGTGTTCCAGCACGACGGATTAAAGATAAAGCGCATACCTGTGAAACTGGTCCGTCTGTGACAACACCAACTCCCTCAAGAAATGGCAAGGAAGTATATAGGTAAAAAGAAACTCACGAAGAAATGGACAAAGGGACGATAGTTCTCCTACTGACAACTAGAGAAAACCTAAAGAGCTTGAGTCACCCATCCCTCCTCAAATCATTCATATCCCTCATGAATTTGCAGATGTGTTTCCTGCTGACCTCCCCAACCAGTTAACCGTGCGCATGACATCTAACATGCTACTGATCTGGTTTGGGGGGAGAGCCTTCCTAACTTACCACACTAATGGATAAATCTGACAGAACATGCTGAGTTGAATAGGCAAGTTGACGAATTATTGGCAAGGGCTTCATTAGAGAAAGCTTATGTTCTTGCGCAGTCCCTGCACTGTTGACACCAAAGAAAGACGGAACCTGACGTATGTGCGTGGACAGCCATTCCATAAACAAGATCACGGTGAAGTATCATTTTCCCATTTTTCGTTTGGATGATATGTTGTACATGATGTCTGGTACTTCAATCTTTTCCAAGTTGAACTTAATAGTGGCTACCACCAAATACGTGTTCGTCCTGGTGATGAATGGAATTTCGCTTTTAAGACGAAGAATGACCTATACAAATGGATGGTCATGCTGTTTGAAATGACGAATGCCAGGAGCACATTTTATGAGAATCATGACACAAGTACTCCGTTCTTTTATGGGCAAGTTCCTTGTAGCATACTTTGATGACATTCTCATTTACAGTCATTCCATTGAACAACATATTGACCATTTGAGATAGGTCTGCAGTGTTTTGAGAAAGGAATAGTTATGCTAATCCAACCAAGTGTACCTAGTTCTTTGAAATTAATTCTTGCGACATTATCTCCTACCGAAAGAATTTGTCATCTTCTCTGACCATGAGGCCTTAACATTTTTCAATTCTCAACAAAAGCTGAATCTGAGACATGCTCGATTGTTATAGTTCCAACAAGATTATTCGTATACCATTAGTCATAAGGTATTAGTTGATAATAAGGCTGTGGATGTGTTAAGTCGTTGTCACATGACCTAATCCACAATATGCACCAAAGTTATTGATTTTGAGAGATTAAAAGATGAATATGCCTCCTGCCCAGATTTGCACGAGATATACACCTCTTTGAAATTTAACATCACTCGAGTGATAGTTGATTATTTCCTGAAAAATGATTTTTTTTTTTATTGCTCTAAACTGTGCATTTATAGTACATCATTACGAGAGTATCTTGTTTGGGAATTGCACGCTGGTGGCCTTGCTGGACCATTGATGCTGTGGAACATCGGTTTTACTGGCCTAAACTTAAAAGGGACGTTGCGAGACTTGTTAACTTGTGTCATACTTGTCAACTCGCCAAACAACAGAAACGAAACACAGGCCTGTACACTACTTTACCTATTCCCAGTTGCCCTTGGGAAGATGTCAGCATGGATTTCATGCTAGGCTTGCCGAAAACACAAAGGAAACATGACTCCATTCTTGTCGTCGTGAACCGTTTTTCTAAAATGGCCCACTTCCTCTTATGTTCGGAAACTTTGGATGCATCTCGTGTAACTCAAATATTCTTCGATAATATTGTCTGATAGAGATTTGAAATTTACGAGTTACTTTTGGAAGACCCTATGACACAAGATGAGAACGAAATTGAAATTCTCATCAGTCTTCCATCCACAGACTGATAGAAAGACTGAAGTTGTCCATCAGAGTCTAGTTTTATCTCTTGCGTACTCTCGTCGGAAAAAACTTAGAAACTTGGTCCTTAATATTGATTGTTGCTGAATTTTCCTACAACACATCAAAGAATAAAACCACTGACATGAGTCCATATGAAGTTGTCCATGGTTATCGTCCTGGGTTGTCCACAGATATTATCCCCATGTTAGAACATCGTAGAGTCTCAAAGTCTGCATCCACATTGACATCTCGCATTCATGATTGGAATTAAGAAATTTCCAAGAAAATTATTGAGAATAATTTTAACTACAATTTAAGGGCGGATACTAGAGGGAAATTTAAAACTTTTGATGTGGTGACGAGGTGATTGTTTGGATTAATCTGAAATAGTTTTCAGCTAAATCCGTTAAAAAATTGAATGCACGTGTTGTAAGCCTGTTTATATTTTTGCATAAAATCAATGATAATGCCTATGTCGTTGACCTTCCTGAAGGTTTTGGCATAAGTAAGACTTTGAATATTGAGGTTGCAGTACCCTATGAAAGTCCAAAGTTTAACCCTCGAAATTTTCTTATAGATAAGCTAATCTTGTAGCCTACTGGTGGGATTCCCACATTCCCCCCTTTATCTGGCATTACTTATCCAACAACAAAAAAATTGGATATTATTTTAGATGATCAAGTAATCTCTAATAGAGATCCTGGTATTAACAAGTATTTAGTGCGATGGAAGAACAAGGCGGAGTCAGATGACGCATGGATTGATCATCAGGATCTCCAGTGCTTGGATCCAAACTTTTTGGAGCACTAACAAGAGCACTGGTTTGACTTAACTGGATCGAGCTCTCTCCCAACCGGAGTGAATGATGAGGACATCAGTTCGAGACGTTTTGGGTACTTCTACCAGTGCATACATCATTTGAGACGGCTATTTTATTAGCCTAGTTATTTTCATATCAACACTTATAGTTGTTTTTGATATTTAGATCGCTATTTAGCAATATGTAGTAGTTTTACAATTTGCACCCTTTATTTTCTGCACTTTGGGATGTTTTGTAGATTTGTTTTGAGATTTATTTTGAGCCTATATATAGGTATTTAGACTAATGAAAGATTTGCTTTTGACTGATTAAAATTTTGTGTATTGATTTTTTCTCTTCATTCCCCTCTTATGTGTGAGACTTTGAAAGAATATTAGTGTTTGTGAGAAACCCTAGATTATACACCTCCATCTCTCTTCCTACACACCGCTAATCACCCCTCTCCCCTCTCCCCTCCCCCCCTTCACCTGACCACCACAGCCGCCTTTCTCCTCCGCCCGACTCCTCACCCGACTCCTCTGATACCCCCCCACCCCACCCCCCAGCCGCTTTCCCTCACCATCCAATCTTTTCTATAAGCCCCACCATCACCTCGATACCTTCTGCTACTCCAAATCCCTAAATCTTCATTCAAACAATAATCCCTAATCCCCAAATCTTCATCCAAACCCTAACCTTAATCATCACATCAAGAAAATGATATATGGAGGAGTAAAACTCCATTGACTTCGATGATTGGCATATTCTCCCTTTCCATTCGTGGTGGAAACAATTCCATCAAACCCCAGTAAGATCTTTTCAATACCCATTACTTGCGATACTACCTATCATCTCTAGAATCTTGTCTGAATTTTTTGTCGTCCACAAATTTTGAGCGTGTGTGCTTTTACTTGCCAAATAGTGTACGAATCATTATTAAATATCTTATTTGCTATGAATGCTTAAGTAGAATAATTGATTCTAGGCTTGAATCTTTAATTGGGACTGTTAACTTATTAAATTTCTTGAAATCCATCAAACCAATCACTAGTTTTAATTTCTAACTTAATCAACACTACTTGTTGGTAAACTTAATCTTTTAATGTTTTTAAACATTACTCTACCCAGGGTTAAGTTTACATCATTTAATTAAAGTCGGTGCAAGTTTTCTATCCCAAACCCCATACCTTATGATAAGCTATGTGTGTAGAGATCAAAATGAGTTTGCTCTAGTGTAGCTAGAGTTACTTGTAATTGTGAGTTACGAAAATGGGATGTTCTATCCATCCCCAGCTCTCTTTCGATTTTCATGTCACTGTTGATTGACAAAGACACTCAATAAGCTAATGCTATATTCCTAGAAAATAAAACAAATAAAAACAGATATGCAACTTAAAAGGTAGTTCTTTCTATCAACACTCTACTATCCAAAAGAAATCTCTTTATTCGTACTAAGAATTTACCTCTAGGTAAAATAGATTTATATATTTAAACACCTTTTGGGCCTCTAAATTAGGCATGGGCATCATCAGAAGGGCATGGAGTTTCAAAATAACTGAATACAGGAATATTAGGAATTATTAATTGTGGCTGATTTTTCTCCATTCATTCTGGTGATTCTCTGCACATATCTTTCCCCTTTTGCTCCGATAATATCTCCACTGTTTACCTTCACTGATTCCTCTGTTTAATTCTATATTTCCACATCTTTTTTCCTTGTAAGACTCCACTATTTTCTCCTTGTATTTATTTGCATTTATTTCTTTTATTTTAAAGTTGTATATATGAACAGACAGAACAAGGGAATAACACACAAACAAATTGTAACCCATGTTTTCAAAATTTTCAATATTTTTTTTGTAATTCTTTTCTCTTCTCATTCCTGTAATCTGTTTATTTTCAATGATAAATCTTGTTATTCATCTTCAGCCCAATTGTATTCTTTAAATCAATTTTATTTTCCTATGTTGAACCATGAGATTCTTGTGCACTCTATTTATTTTTATTATTTTTTTGTTTTGGGTATTTTATTTAACCCACCAATTAATTTAATTTTTTAGCCCAAACCCATTTCTTGTTGGATCTTAACCCAAACACGTAAACCCCTTAACCCAAACCCAAACCCACATCTTAATCCCCTACATATACTAATTAACCTAAACCATAATTAATTAACCCTAATTATCTGTTCTTCCTCCACCTGCTTTCTCACTGCCCGATGACTCTTTCTCTCTCCTTGACCTCCCGATCATCCTCACTCACCCTCTGCACCGTCGAAGCCCTCCATCCTGCTGTCGTAGACCATCCCCGAGCGCTCCAGCCTGCATTCCGCGCCTCCAACCACCACCTCACCACCCCCTCATCGCTAGCAAGACCCCGCTGATCCCTTCTCCACCGCTACCTACCGAAGCACCCAATCACCGACTGCACCACCCCGTCGCACTCCAATCATCGAGCAACCCAACCACCAACAATCCACCATCTCACTGTCACTCCGAAGTCCTTGCTGTCGACTGCCCATCGACTGTTGTTCCTGCCCATAGAAAACACTCCACTGCTGTTGCATCCCCTCACCAATCACCCTCTGCCCCGCCATCCACCTCGTCTCCGTCTTCCCACGTTCACTACCGTCGTCGTTGCTGCGTGTTGTCACTGTCAATTATGTTGCTGCCGTTGCTGTTCTAGCTTGTTGTTGTCATCTCCGTTGCCGTTGGAACTCTTGTTCACGTTATTCTTTCATATTCGGAATCGTCGTCCAAAAGGCAAGTTTTCCATGAACTAGTTTATTATTCTTGTTCAAGATTTTTTTTTGATCTCTGCAAGTAGTTTCCCTTCAATCATCGTATTTTATTTGCTTGATAACTGTAAAAAAAAATGTTATAGTATCAACAGCGAAACCAAGTAGGAGTTTTCTTTTGTGTCATTCTCTTGATTCAAACCCAAGCCTTGTTATACATCGTCATATGCATACACTACACGAACACATAAATTAGAAACATGATTATATAGAAGAATGCTGATATGAATACTTTTTGATTGGATATGATGTTCATGCTATGTTAATAATAATTTGTCTTATTAATAGTAGAATTCCACCCTTATGATTGCGTATAATTTCCTGTTAATTATTTGCCATAAAGTTCTATGCATGTGTATATCGTTTGTTGCTAATCAATAATAATAACCTTACTGGCCTGATGTTTATTCCATCTTGTTTTGAGTTTTTGATCCAGTTGCAGTTATAACTAAGTAGATCTTTGTAAACAGCATTTTTAGCCGTCTGAATCTATTTTGTAGAATTTTTTACGGATCTAAATTTCGATATGTAGACTGCAAGTTATCATATTTTTAGTATTGCTAGGTTTTCAATTTACAGATTTCTATCTAAGACACACCGACATGTTTTTCTAACTAAAAAAAATTGTTAACAGTAGAATAAAAACTTGACATTAACTAGGTTGTTACTATACATGATTAGAAGTCACTTTGATATTTCTACAAGATTAATTGATGATTTTTCAGACCCGTTATATATATGAGAACATGACCCTAAGTTGCTACCAGAGCACTAGTTCAGTAAAGAACCAGATTTTTGTCCTAACTACAGTTACATTAATTAAAACATAGTAAAGAAGAGTTGTAATCCTGTGTGTCTAGAATCCAGATTATCTGACAATTTTGCAATCCGACTTACAAATTACAAGATATTCATATTCTCGTGGTGTAATATCTGAATTTCAGAATGCAGTTTGAAAATATATTACCATATTTAACTAATTGAAACAGTAGATTAAATTAAGAATTTAGATATGAGATTTAATCGTGTTGCTGCAAAACACTATTAATAACTAAATTATGGTTTTCATAATATTTTAAAATGAATTTACAATTTACTTTTATAAATAAAATTTTGACCCTAACATGCTACCTAAACATGAAACCAGTAAAGAATGAGACTGTACACCTAACTACTGAAGTTATAATATGTCGTGTGAATATGCATTGGAACCGATAAGGAGTCTAGTTTTTGGAACCCCTGACGGAACCTGATTTACTTTCCTGTAGCGATAGGAAAGTCAATTTTTGTACATCAAAATTTTGTAGTCCAGAATGTGTGTTTTTGTGTTTTAAGTATATTTATGTTTGATTTTTCATTTAGTGAAAAGAATTAGTTATACCATGCATTGCATAGCCTTGACATCTACTTGACACTTCGAAACTTCTATACCCATTCCATGTCCTCATTAGAGTATAATAAAATAATAACAAGCCAGGGTATTAAGGGTCAACTTGATAGTGAACAATCGGAGACTGTACTGGGGAAGGGTCCCTTATCGTTCGATTTATTATTGTTATGGATGGTAGATTATTGAATGAGGATTATTGATCGTTGATTATTGTGTCGAGTACACGATCTGTAGAGTTCACCACTAGTCTATAGAATGACTGTTTGTATGTACCGAACATGTAGTATGGGACACAGTACTACGTGCATTAGATAGGATAATAAAATACTAATAAACCTAAGATTGAAACTTGCATTCTCATCATGATTATGGTTATCAACCTGATCATGGAATGTTGTCTCGATTATTGCATCTTTGATTATAGTCTTTGACCATATTATCAACCCTAGTTATTGACATTTGACTTTGTTTAAATTCATTATTTATTGAAATACCAAATATTTTCCTTGTTTCTTTGATTCTACTACCTGTTTTCCGTAACTTGCTCTAACGAATAATTTTTTCCCATCTCTAGTTGATAGGTTTGCAGGTATAGGAGAAGATTTGAGTAAAGAACTTGGTGAGCAAATCTTCTAGAGAATGGTGCTAGATTATTGGACTACTATAATTATTTCGTTCATGTTATTTTCTTTTTCGCATTGTTACTTTTATCGTACTTTGTATTATGAGCTTATATGACCCGAAGTTTATTTCTTTTCTTCCAGATGTTGGATATTATTTTATTAATTTATTTCATAAATCTTTTGGAGTCTATTCATTGTTTATGTGGTTATTTATTCTTGCATGATTGTGATCTTTTGCATATTGTCTAGTTAATCTGTTACAACTTATGAGTGATGCATACATCATTCGTTGTGATGTATACATTATTCGCTGGGCCTCTGTTACGTGGTCATATTCCCATATTTTGGGAAGCGGGGCATAACACAAATTCACCCGAATTCTTTACAATGTAATTCTACATGATAGACCAAAACATCATGAACTCCGTAAAAATTTGGTGAAGCATATTTGGTTCTAATATGGAGATGTGGACTACGGAAGTAAATGTTTAAATAGTAGTTGTACTACTGCTGTATTTGCATAATAGTTATTGTACTAATTTGTATTCACATAATAGTTAATGTACTACAATTAAAAGCGAATGTAATATTTGAATGTAACACATTGTCTTCAATATTTAGTTTTGCTACATTGAATTAAAAATAACAAATAATAATGCTTACATTAATGAAGCTGTGAAAATAGTTTACCCCCTATTTTAACCTCGTTTTTGCATAATTTCATTTTGTCTTGCGTTTATTTGTACAAAGCGTTAAATTTTTTTGTTTCTTCAACAATTTGAGAATAACTGATGATTCGGCCATCCTTTTCCCTTTTCTCTTCTGTGGTTTTCGACCTGGTGGTCAAGTGAGGGGTGTAGGAGATTCCATGCCCACCGATATGTCTGAATCCCAGTTTATTGAGGGAGAATTTTGGCTACTACCACCTTTCACAGATTGGGAACTCGGGACTCGATCAAAGACTTGTGCAGTACGCAAGGAAAAATTTGTCAGATCTTTAAGTATATCATAATATTCTTCAAACTTGAAAGATTTTCCAGATGTTTGCATATATTCGACTCTCGTTTAACGCATCTATCACCAAAATTAAAAACTTAACGTTATTATTTACAAAATGAATTTATGGTAGGAATTAAATTCAAAATTTTAACATACTTTATCAGCCTCGGTAGTTCCACTAGCTGCTCTATTTGTTACACTACCCAATTTCACAATGAACATGAAAACTTCTTTACAAATTAATTGGAATTGACTTGTTAGGGAGCTTACTGTTCGATCGGTCACGGTCCCTAATAATACCGCAAATATTGAGAAAATGTGCTCCCAAAACTATGCGTCGGATTGATCAGTACCGACCAACGGACTTGCGTTATACTAATCCAACTTTGAGATAGAGTTACATCTTCCTGAGTTGTATATGCTCTCCCTCTTGAACCACGGCTTGCCATTCTTTTTCTTTCATAATTTTTTCAGTGGAAGACAGAGAGAGAATTTTTGTTACCGGGGAAGATAGTAGGGGAATCAAATTTTTTTGCAATTTATTTGGTTGAGTGGTTATTATATATAGATAAATTTAGAGAAAGAGTTGTTGAAATATAGAAATAGCCGTTGGGTTTAAAATAGTCGTTGTAAACAATGGTGGCAAAATTGTCCAATGGGAACTTTTTTTAAATTTGGAATGACATGAAACATCATGTTCAGTCCCATCTCCCAAAAGATTGGACGAAACATCCCATTTCCCTTTTCCACCATAATTTCAATATCAAATAAATTATCAGTTTTCATCTGATGAAACATCATGTTTCATCCGATTAAATAAAAATATTATAAAATATTTCGGACAAAACATCATATTTCGTCCTCTATAACAGCATACTGCTACATCTCCTCTCAAATATACCATTCTACTGTAGCGAAAAAGCTGTAAAATAGATAAATACCACACAACTGCAGCACTCCCATTGTTAAAAAAATACATTTTATCCATATATACCACATGGGTGTGGATATTGTGAGGCCAACATTAAAGATGTGACGTGAGTTGGATATGATGTTCTATTCTGCTCATATCTTTTTTCACCTTAGCAAAAGACGTGGGTCCCATGTAAACATTTTTTTATAAGAAAGCTTTCAGCCCGCTTTGCCAAAATCAGACCCTCAGGCCACAACAAACAAATAACATATTTTCTTACATGGAGAAGTTATTCTGAGTTGGAATCAGGATCTTCTAAATCTAACCTCTAAATTCCTCAAACAGATTTGCCCTATATGACATGTTCCTTCTTAGAGAACCGCCAATCGATCACAACAAATCCCCCGATCAGCAAATTTTCAAACCCCCCCTTCCCCCAACCGATTACCAAAACGAGCGTGGGACCCATTTGCAAAAACTTGCGAAGAGAACTGGGGCTGTAATTATGCGGTTCCAATTTTCATCCCGCAAAATTTGATCCCATTCTTTTGCAAAAAAAAACTCCTTTTATTGTAGAGATTATTTAATTGAAGATTAAATTAAAAAAAAAAACCCACTGAACTTTGGGCCGTTACAAAAAAACCGCACTATGTTTTTTTGTTAAAAAAAAACCGCACAAAACTATAGTTTAAAAAAACACACATTGACAAAGTTTGGGTAAGGGTTAGGGTTAGTGTTAGGGTTAGGCTTAGGGGGTTAGGGTTAGTTCAGTGAGGTTTATTTAAATACAAATGAAAGATGAAAGTGATTTTTTTAAACTCAAATGAAAGTTGAAATTGGTTTTTTTAAATTTAGCCTAACGGAAACCTAACTCCCTTAAATTGAGTATTTTAAACTATATTTTTGTGCGATTTTTTTATAAAAAAAAAACTTAGTGCGGTTTTTTTAAAATGACTCAAAGTTCAATGGGGTTTTTTTAAATTTAGCCTTAATTGAAATAGGATATTTGTTTGTTTGTTTGATTTGTTTCCTTAAACTTCTTTTACGTTTCCTATTTATAGACAATAATTGACAATATTTACTATTGTTAATTTTTCACCAAGATCTTTAAAATGGGACCACTGCTGGAGATCTTCCTTATTCGTTTTAAGTGTATATAATAATAATGTGAATCAATATTTATACTAAAGATAAATAAGAATTCATAAATATTCACCAGAAAATTACAAAAGATACAACTGAACTCCATCGAATACAAATAGTTCTGATAATTGAGGTGGTCATTATTTTCACCCGGAAGATGGGTTGGATTACTAAACTCCCCAGAATAGAAGGTGGCATCTAAATCACCTAAGAGAGCCTGAAAATATCCAGTTGTATTTGTGGGTCCTTGTTGTTGGAATTCACGAGCCATTCTCTCCCGAAATTCCTTCTTTCTGCTTCACACATATTAACTATCATCTGGATTAGTTATGGATTCTAAATTGGTCAGCATAATTTTGTTATCTTCACATTCACGATGCATATTTTCAATCTTCATCCAGTGTTCATTAACTATTGATTTTTTTCAACCAACTCCTTTATCTTTCGATTATGTTCTCTGATTTGCTCATTGATCCATTTACTGTGAATATTTTCTTTCTTTTTTGTCTGCTCTCTCTTTCTTCCAGTATGTCCAATTGGTCAAGAAACTTCAGCTTGTTGCCTAGGTTGAACCTCATATTCATCTGGCCTTAAATCTACTTGGAATAAAGGTAATCCATATTATTTGGATGTACGAGAACCAGATTGGGAGCCTTCTTGTGAATTAATTCCCCTAGGTAATTTAGCCGGAAGAGCGCCAATATGATCGTTCCATCTTTCCTCGTCCTGCTACACGTGCATAAATTTGAAATACATTTGAAAGTGACATCCATTTGGAGAGTTTTATGTGCCATCTTTGACTACTGAAAATAATAAACTCATATATTAATCGCAATTTATTTAATTATAACAAAATATAATAAATTTTTAAAATAATACTTACAATATCAGCTAGAGAAGCACGACATGGATTTATGTTCTCCACATGACAAAGACCACCATGAAATTTTCTAACAACGGACATCAAATCGGACATACGGTGGGACAGAGACTTCAGCGTTCGCTGAGATTGTGGAGGCTTATCATTAGTAAATTTTGTAGTAATTCGTTGCCATAAGGTCAAGCACCGCTTCCCAAAATACGGAAGTACGGGCATGCAACTAAGGCACAATGAATGATATAAGTAAACCAACTCATATCATACATAAGCAGTACAGTACCAGTAAGCTCAACATTACAATAATAATCACATGAATATGAATATAATCTATGTAATAAAACACAAAGAAAGCTATCAAGTGGCTCTCCTTCAATAGGGTTGAAATCAATGGTCCAGATCTAACCTCACAAAACATATTTTCCCGCCCAAAAGTTTTCCCCCGAAACTCAAATTCAAATCCCCCAAAACAACTTCTTTATTTATTTATTTAATTCTCTCTCTATCTCTCTCTCTTATCCTCTCTCTATTTACTCCGAAATTTATATTTTTAGATTTCAGGTTTGTAAATTTTCATATTTTTTATGCATTTTTAATTGCTCATGTTACATTGAAACTAGCAAATATCCTATCTCATCAACAGTTAAATTTCATTATTTTTCACACTCAAAGTTCTAAGAAATTGGATTTTACACCCCCATTTATAATTATTTTTCAACATATACTAATGGAAACATAGACTTCTATTTACAACTAATTATTGTTTTACCATTCAAACTTGAGCTACAAAATTATTGTTTTACTGTTTACAAGACTTTCATATGCTGTACCGTTCCGAAGACGTGCCATAGGAACGTGCCCACGGGCAAATCTAGTACAGTAATCAATATCTGAGATACAAGAACTTATAAAATACTCGAGAATATACAATGCAGTAAACAGTTCTCCAAGTTCCTTCAGTAGTTTCCTCTGCGATACTGGTAAGCTCAACATCTAAAGATGGGGGGGGGGGGTGTTGAAGCAAGCTACAGGAGACAAGTAGTAACAAACAATAAACATGATATAGAAGAAAACAAGGAGAGAAAACAATACGAACATGTATGTAACCCCTGTTCCTGTTTATATGAATTTGTATTTTTATTTTCTTCGTATTATTTTATTTTCAATTTTTCGTGATTCTTTCGATTCTTCTAAACTCTATTGCACATATTTGAATAATCAATTATTTGTCAAAACCCAATCCATTCTGTAGTTTGTAAGCCCCGTCTACTTTAATTGCAGCTATTTTTATTTATCCTAGCACATTCTATAATTTGTCCAAAGTATTTATTTAGTAAACCATATTTAATTCTGAGTCCATACTATAATTATTTTATTATCTTATTATTGATTTAAGCCCAATCTTATATTCCTTCTATTTTTATTATTTATTATTTTGGAAGCACAAGTTCTCCAGCCCAGTTCAACCCAAGCTTATTTTATTATTATTATTATTATTTTTTTTTTTGTAAAAGAAATCCAGGCCCAATTGTAATCCATACTGTATTTAATATCGTAGCCCATTCTATAAATTACTAATTCTTTATTATTGATAGAAGTTCATATTCAAGCCCAATACAATTCAATCCAAAACTCACATATGATTCCAACTCACCAGCCCCCACTCTTCACATTCCCCGTAACCCACCCCCACATCCTCCTTACTTACTGCTCCCAATTAACAACCTCCATTAACTCCCCTATTATTATAATATAGTTATTATATTAATCCCCCACTTCCCCACTTCTTCTTCCTCCAACTGAACCCGATCCCCTTCTTATTTCTTCTTCTTCTTCTTCTTCCTCTCGCTCTGCTCCCAAAACCCTCCACCTTCGACAACCCTGCCACCGTGCTCACCCTCCTCTCCACTGAGCCTCCACCATTGTTGTCACTCCCCCATCCATCGTCTCCCTCTCTCCTCCTGCAACCCACCATTGTCGATGCCAGCACCACCGCTCGAGCCACCATCGACAACACTCCCTGTCTTTGCCACCGCAAGCCTCCGACGTCCCTCATGCCTTCTTCCACAACCCACCAACCGACCTTGCTGCCCCAACTGCCATCCCAAAGCTCTCCAAACACCTGCACCCCGACTCCCCCCACCTCACCACTGCGCCTCCTGCGCTCTGCCATTGCTCCTTCCCCATCGTCGCCGCAACCTTCGCTCACCCTGTCTCCCCCTTACGCTGCATCCCAAAGCTTCTCCCTCCTCCACCTCCATTGCCATTGTTGTGCCCTCTGCAGCCGCATTGAAAACCTGACATCGCCCTCCTGCCCTCTGCTGCTTCACTGCACTCCACCTGAACCCATCGCCACTCGACCGACCACCTTCTACCCTTGCTACCTTCGACCACCACTTCCATTCCTCCACCACACCCTGCACCACCTTTACCTCCACATAGCACTCACCCTCGAGCACCGAATAGTCACCGCAGTTGGTCACCCTCACTGCCATTGCCTTTGCTGTTCTAGTTGCTACTGTCTCTTGCTGCACCCGAAGCCGCTGATCTCGCTATTGTGTCGCTGCATCCATCGCCACTCGACCGACCACCTTCTACCATTGCTGCCTTCGATCACCACTATCGTTCCTCCACCACAGCCTGCACCTCCTTCACCTCCACATAGCACTCACCCCCGAGCACCGAATAGTTGCCGCAACTGGTCACCATCGCTGCCATTGCCCTTACTGTTCTTGTTGCTGCTGTCTCTTTCTGCACCCGAAGCCGCTGACCTCGCTGTTGTGCCGTTACACCCATCGCCACTTGACCAACCACCTTCTACCCTTGCTGCCTTCGACCACCGCTGCAGTTCCTCCCCCACAACCTGCACTGCCTTCACCTCCACATAGCACTCACCCCCGAGCACCAAATAGTCGCCGTAGCTGGTCACCCTCGCTACAATTGCCTTTGTTTTTCTGGTTGCTACTGTCTCCTGCTGCACCCAAAGTCACTGACTTCGCTATTGTGCTGCTGCCCTTGGTGTTGCTGCTGCCTCTTGCTGTGCTCACTACCATGGATGGTTACCACTGAGATTCTCTTCTCACTGTGGTTTAGCTCACACTCATAATCATCGTTATACAGGCAAGCATCCCTTGAACTCATTTTTATTGTTCTAGTTTAAAGAAACATTCATTGAATTTCAGCAAGTAGTAATTGAATTGAATATCGTAGCTAATTGAATTTCATTACTGATTCATTATTGAATCGTTATTTTCTTTATAGTATCATGTTTTTTATTCATTGTATTCTTATTGTGCCATTGTTATCGATATAAAACTTAAACCGTAAATTTATCGTATTATTGGACATTCAAATATGTTGCCCTGTCGTTTTCTTGAGTTTTCACTAAGGTTTTGACCCTGTTCCTGACATCGAAATTTATAACTTTGTACATAGAAATTGTAACACACTGAGTCTTGAATCTGAAACAACTTACGAATTTTCAATCCGGTTTATAGATTATAAGTTATCACCGTTTTAGTACTTGCATGTTATAATTTCCAGAACCGAGACTATGCACGAAACCCGTAAAGAATTGATTGATCGACCTAAATAATGTGACTATAATGTATCGTGTGAATATGCATTGGAACCAGTAGAGAGTCTATTCCTAGAATCTTTGACGGAACCTGATTTGCATTCCCATAGCAACGAGAAAATGAATTTGTACCGATAGGTGCTGCTGTCCAGAACTTACATTGTTAAGTTTTTGCATATAAACCTGCTATTTTCCATATTTAATAAATTGAACCATGTATATTTCATGTATTGTTCAACTTTGATATCTTCTTGACAATGTATTAATACCATCGTTCTCATCGATTATATTTGTTGCGTAATTCTTGATACTACCGTTATCATTGATCGTATTGATTGCATGTTCATAACTGAATGTTAAAAAAATAATAACAAGTCAGGAAAATAAGGGTCGACTTAGTAATGGACAATATATGAGAGTGTACTCGGAAGAGGATATTGGTCACATGCCATATTGGTAATTATTATCGGTCATATTGGTCATCGATTAATTGCATATTACTGACTACAGTATCCCGATTCATCGTGTATTGGTCATCGATCATCGGTCATTGATCATTGATATTGCAAAACCCTGAGTACATGATTCTGTAGTAATCACGACTATAGTCTAAATATTCACTTGATTGTATGCTCCCGAACCTGTTGTATGGGATGCAGGATTGCGTGCATTAGATATTTTAATAAAAGACTAGTAGACATGAGATGAACACTGAACATTGACATAGATACTGAATACTGGTTATTGAACATTAATTCCGATTACGGAATGATTGATTATCGACTTTTTATTTTTTTATCGATTATCATTTATTGACTCTGATATCGTACCAATTTCTTGCTCTTGTTATATAATCATTTATTTCTTATTTTACTGCTTGCTACTACTTGTCGCCCGTAACTTGCTATAATGGGCATTTTTCCCATCTATAGATGCCGAGTTTACAGGTATCACGGAGGGAGAAACTGAAGAACTTGGAGAACTGATCTTCTAAAGATTGGAGTGGAATTGAAAGTCATAGTTATTTCATTCATGTTATTTTATTTCCAGCATTGTGTTACTTTCGTACTTGTATTACGGGCTTTGTTGACCCGAAGTTATTTGCTTTCCAGATGTTAGTTATGTATGAGTCACTTCATGTATTATTCATGTTTATGAGATACTTTGTTGCATGCATGGTTCTTGTCATATTTCATATTGTTGAGTAAACTATTGTACAGCTTATGGATGGTATGAGTTGATATACTTATATCATTCGCTTGGCTTCAGTTGTGTGCCCGTATTTTTGTATAATGGGAAGCGGGGTGTGATAATGTACAGTATTAATGAGAACGATAAGAAGCAAATATAATCATGAAGTTTAATCATTTGATGTGCAATAGTCAATAATACGATGGTCGGTAACAATAAACAATGCAAGTGTCGATGCTCAGTGTCAATCTTAAGTCTATCAATCTTTTATTAACCTATATAATGCACAGACTCTTGTGTCCCATACCAAGTGATGTGTTGATGTAAGTAGTGAATTCTACAGGATCATGTACTCGGTAACATTAATTAACAACAATAACAATAGTCTGTACACGATACATTTGGGATACTGTGGTCAGTAATCCGCAATCAATGGATATAACAGTAATAAATATGGGAAACACAGACCCCTCATCCGAGTACAGTCTCCTATATTATCCATTACTCAAGTTGAACCCTCATTACCCTGGCTTATTATTTTATTAAATATGCAATCGATGGAACGAGTGTCAAGAACGATATCAAGGAAGTACTAAGGGCTATGCAACACATGGTTTAGAGTTCAATTTGTTATATGCAAAATTAATCATATTTACATATAAAAAAGCAAAAAAAACATAAAAAACAATTCTGGACATCAATACGTTGTTGTACAAAAATTGACTTTCCCGTTGCTACAGAAAGCAAATTAAGTTCCGTTAGGGGTTCCGGAAACTAGACTCCCTGCCAGTTCCAGCGCATATTCACATGACATGTTCTTTACGAGTCTGCTATTCAGGTAGCAACTCAATATTTAGTTTTTGTATAAATAAACTGACTGAAAACTCATTTAAAAATCTTATAAAAATCATAATCTAGTTCTTAATATTGTTCAATAACAGCATGATTAATCTCAGGTCTTAATTCGTAATTTAATCTACTGTTTCAACTAATTAAACACGGTGACATATTTTTCAAACATATTCTGGAGTTCAGACATTATGGCACAGGAATCTGAATATCTTGTAATCCTTAAGTCTGATTGCCAAACCGTTAGATGGTCTGTATTACAGACACAGAGTTCTACAACTTTCACTCATAATGTTCTAAATTATATTGTCAGTAACTAAATCATAATCTCACTAAAAGTTGGGGTAAACAACAAGATAACAATATAATAAATGTAATTGTAACGATTGTGATTTATAAACATGTAGTTTAATATCTACAGTTTAACACACATTCACCTCTAGTAACTAGAGTGGATTCCTAAGGTTAACATGATGAGAGTTACTATTTCTACGATATTAATATACGGATATACCATACTACTACCTACACTCAAAATTCACTCCAATCACTACATTTTACCTATATACGTATATTTATATATGACTTAATTCGTGTTCACACAATGTATATGGTGACAATGAAGTTTACGATTCACAGTGGTTACTGAATCTATGAAGGCAAATGCAATGATTCAATGCAACATATAACAGTTGGTTTAAACACGGAAAGATCACAAGCATGTAACGATATGATGGTTTAACAATTTAGATATACAAAGAGCGTTTTTATGAATATGGATGATAACGGATTCCAAGACACGATAATCAATAGGAATACATATCATATCCCGCTTCTCAAAATACGATAAAATACGGGGTCGTGACTAAAGCTCAGCGAATGATGTAAATACATCATTCATAAGTTGTTATAATCAACTCAACAACAAGAATATAATCACAACCACGCAGGCAAAACATAATCACATAAACAAGAATAACATAAGCGGTTCATATAGTAATTCACAAATAAACCAACATCCGGATAAAAAAAACTTATGGTAAAAAATACCCGGAATACAATGTATGTAATTATAGTAATAGAAACTGAGAAACACAATATAAAATAAATAATGCAGGCTAGAATTCATCTCCATTTTCTACAATACTTGATCGCTAAGTCCTTCTTGCAATTCTTCTCCTATACCGGTAAGTTCATCATCTCGAGTTGGGGGCAGAAATGCCATTTAGTGCAAGTTACGGGCCACAAGTAGTCCAATCAAAATAGAAACAGGAATAAGGATATAGTAAAAAATAAGGAATCATGAATACAAAAACATGTCAAATAACGGAAAAATGCAACATATAAACGAGGATCAAGTAAACTTGACTTATAAACAGGAATCATGTAACTGTTAAACTGAAACAATGTAACATATAAATGAGAACCATGGAATTGTGAACAGGAATCGTATAACTTGTAAACAGGAACGTGCACGTGCTTAGTGTTAATCTTAAATCTATTCATCTTTTATCAATCTTATCTAATGTCAACCCTATGTCCCATACCACAAGTTTAGGTGCATACAATTAAGTAAACATTTTGACTCTAGTGGTGAACTCTATGGATCAGGTACTCGGGAAAACATATAAATAGGAAACAGAATTCAGTTATTTAGTTATTCATTCTTTCAATCATTCAATCATCTAGTATTCAGTATCAATGTTCAATGAACAGTATACAATATTGAGTTATTCAGTTATTCAGTTATCTAGTTATTCAGTAACAATCGGAAAACCATGAGCTCCCATCCGAATACAATCTCCTATATCGCCCACATGTGGTCGTACCCTTATTACACCAGCTTGTTATTCTTTTTACAATAATTAAACATGAACATGCAACAACAAGAATGGTATCAGGATAGGAAGAAGGAGGTGTCAAGGGTTATGCAATGCAGGTTATATATTTCAGTTCAAAAAATACAAAGAACAACATATTTGTATTTTAAAATATGGAGATACGAATACTAGACAGCAAGATGTTGCCGTACAAAATCTAACTTTCCCATTACTACTGGAAAGTGAATTCAGTTCCGTCAGGAATTCTAGAAAGTAGACTTCCTGTCGGTTATGAAGCATATTCACATGATATATTATAAAAACAGAAACTAGGTCTAACATTCATTTCTTTATGGGTCTACTGTTCAAGCAGCAGGTCAGGGTCAAATTCTTATATATAAAAGTTGACTATAAATTCATTTAAAAATATTACAATTCTAAACTAACTCATAATCATGTCTAGTAACATTCTAGCAAGTCTCATGTCTTAATTTTACTGATAACACATTGTTTTAGTCAATAAATTATGATGGTGTACATCTAATCAGTAATTTAGAAAGAAGGTGGTTATAGTACTAAAATCAGTATATCTAGCACTATATATATCAGATTTCAGATCTGTAAGAATTTCTGAAGTTCTGAAGTTCTGGAAACTAGATTCTGATAGCTTCAACTCTTCAATATAAAGTTCCAATTTACTTAAACTGTAACTAGGTTATAATCTCACTACGAGTTAGAACAAACCGTAGGGCAGAAACATACAAATTCCAATTGTAACGAATTTCATTCATAAGCGTATAGTTTTATAGCTAGAATTTAACATACATTCATATCTAGAAATCAGAATGGGTTTCAATTGTTAATATGATTAAAGTTAATATTTCTAGGATATTACATTACGAATGTAACCATATGATCATATGCAAACACAATCCATTTGAATCATTTTATTTATCTATATACACATTCATATATAACTCTAATTCGTGTTTTTCTAATGTATGCGGGGATAATGAAATTATGATCTTTTGATGTGCATCGATTCATGGAGGCAAATAGATTTATTCGATTCAATATTTAACAACTGATTTAATGATGGAAAGATCACAAGGCAAGAACTTGCATGTAACGAGTCGAATTAGTCACACCTAGCATGACACAACCTTGACATCTTCTTGCATGCTCACATACGATGAAATATAATATTAACAAGCCGGTGTATTATGGGTTGACTTGGTAGTGAGCAATCGGAGACAGTACCTAGTAGGGGCCTTATTGTTTACATTGATTGATTGGAAAGTGGTGTATAGATTCTATGATTGTTAATTATTGTTATCGACGCTAGTAAATGATCTGTTGAGTATACCATCACAGTCTAAAATGTTGCACTTGTTTGCATGCACCGAACCTGTGGAATGGGACATAGTACTACGTGAATTAGATAGGATAATAAAATGAATAATAACCCTAAATTGACATTGCATGCTTGATCCCGTATACTGTCATCGATCTTGATCTTGAATTGTAATTATTAATTATTGCATAAATTGACATAGACCCATGACATTATTGCCAATCTTTGTCTTTGCTCTTGACTTTGATCCAGTCCTTCATTCTTGATATACCATGCTTTTTATTGTTCTCTGTTTCTCACTACTTGTTGTCCGTGGCTTGCCCTAAGGACATTATTTTCTCTTTTTTTTAGATCACGAGTTTATAGGTACCGAAGGAGTGATACCAGAAGGACTTGTTGAGAACCAATTTTAGACAATGGAGCCCAAGAATTGATGGCTTGAAATATCTTTATGCTATTTCCCCCTTTGAACATTGATGTTGATATTGTACTTTGTTTTTGACATTTATGACCCGGAGTTTGTTTTATCCCAGATTTTGTGTAATGCCCCGGATCTCCGTTACCGGACTTCCATGACGCAACCAGAATCTTTGCCTTCAAATGCATCTCAACACAGTAATAACACGGAAATTTAAAAACTTTTTTTTTGCCAAATAAGGTCATTACATCATTGATTACAACTCATATCTTGTTCTTGGACGAGGAGTACAATTTACATGAACTCATTACAACCTATTACAAATATTTACAGACTCCACTTGTAAAGTTAACAGCTTCCTCCCGGAATGGCAGTCAACGGTTCACTGCTGAAGCTCTGCTGAACGGTCGATTTGGTTCCCTGGGGTTTGCTCTTCAGCTTGAGTCTTCTGCTACATGACTCTAATATCTCTACACCTGCTCAAAAGGTAGAACCGGTACCTAAAAGGTTGGGAATGTCAGTACTTCGACCGACGCAAGGCTGATAATAACAGCGATTCTCTAAATTACAATCACAACCATAATTTTATGCAAAAGAAAAAGTGATGTGCCAAACAAGGGTTTAATGGATTCGAGCTCTAGTGCAGTGGTATGCCATGATCCTATGACTAGATACAATAAATCACATGCCTGACTCTAATGCAAGCAAGACTTTGGAAACGAATGCATTCCATACTACATACGCCCCTAAATCTAGCCGTCTTTCTCCACAGTTTAGGGATTCAAACCCTCGCCAAGCATCCTACTCTTGTACTCAACCTGTTCCCAATAGATTGTCCGTGCCCAAGGAGGTTGCAGTTGGTCGGTCTAGTTCTGCCACTGCATTTCCTAAGTGGTGGTCATGTTTGCCACTCAGTACCCGCATACGGACCTCTTCAGAAAGCCGCGTTGAATGCAGCCGCAACACTGTTGTACCTACCCGGTATGCCTAACATCAATGATATGTGAGTTCACCCCCTCACCGGGGTATGAACTGATGTAAGAAGTAACCCACATGCATAGGAACGTGATGGCCTCGAGGGTCAAATCCCTCTATCCTCCCGTTCCTTACTCTGACAAACTTTGGGAATTAACAGATCGAGATACGAGACCGAGGACTTAATCATGAGTACCGAAAACGTATCCCTACGACAGGAGAGTACAACACCCGACTATGGTCTGCTAGTACTAATGCAATTACAAAACACGTAATGCATCAATCTAATCCTAGCCTCTTCTAAACACTTGGGTGAAAAGAGATTTGCTTCAAAAAATTTTGCTTATCGACCTCTAGCCCTGGTGATATCGGTTCGGTTCGCCACTTCTCCTAGCTTGGAGTTTGTCCAGTATCGTGGCCTGCATTCAACTCTACCCGGGCAATGAATGTGCGTGTTCACCCCTCCCCGGGTGATGAACTGATGTGTTTAGCCCTCACCGGGCGAAGAATTGGTGCGTTCACCCCTCCCCGGGTAATGAACTCAATTTGATTGCACGGCTCGGACGTCCTACTTTTTGGTGGAAGTTCATAACTTAGAGTCGACAGATGTAGGGCATCACCCTACCCTAGTGACTAACTTGAGTCACAATAATCTATCATGGGAGTCAAAAAAAAATAGCAATAGATACCAAACTTCTCCAGACAAAGAGTTATCAACTCTAATGAATACACAGGGGAAAGGTCCACACAACACCTAGTCAAAACCCAAGACTAAGCAACCTACGGGGTTTCTGACCGAAACATAAAAACATCATAACTCCCTCGGTACAACTCCAATTGGGGTATACAAGCCCAATCCGAAAAGGTGAAGACCTAGTCTACAACTTCCTAGTTGATCATAACCTTAAATTCTATCATTTAGATCCTCAAAATTGTCTCTTAAGCCTTAGCCTGTGTATTTCATGTACACGGGCTGTGTTAGTGTAAGTGCCCTAGAGACAATGTGATTGTGCTTCTAGGAAATACTTTTGTTAATTAATGATTGTGTTCTATTGATTATTATATGTTAATTTATTATGTCTTAATTTACTGCGATAAAAATGTTAGAGTAATAAATGTCCTTGGAATATATAATACGTATTCTATATCTTTAAGTATGTGACTTAAAAATGAGATTATATGAATAGTGTTTATATTCCTAGATATCCCTAATCAAGCATTGTCATTATGGGACAATAATAATGCATAAAGATTAGTATGTTTGTTGACTGATGACCACATCTCATTGGTCATAGGTATAGTGATACTAAAGTCAAGAACATAGGTGCATGTAAGATTCTACATGGCACTGGATAGACCCACAGTGAGATTCTTCATGTTTAAATAAAGTCATAAGAAAGACTCACAGTGATAATGGTGTAATGATCCTCTAACTTGAGATCATTATATTTCTATACGAGGATTAATATACTTTGACTACATTAAAATTTACCTTTGACCGGGTGATGATAAAAGTGGACATCGGGTATATTATGAGTCGTATGAGAAATATGAATGATAGATAAAGGATTTAACCCTCCTATAATTAGGAGAGATATTATTGGCCTCTTGATTGAGTGAGACTATGAAATGCATGGCCATGCTCAAATAATGATTTGTTTTAATAGTCTACTCATTGATCAAGGAAACCCGGATTAAATGTTGAAGAGGATGACTGAGAACATGCCTCGAGTTTAATCTATAATATTTGGTTAAAGGGATTATATTACACGGAAACATTAATCACGAAAGGTTTTATTGGATCACCAATTATTATTATTACTTGGATAGCAATGATGTATTACTAGATGCCGCTCATTGTTTATAATTTTATTATTGGATATTAAAATTATTTCCAACGTAATAATAACCTAAAGGGTCACACACAAGACCGCTAGAAGGAGATTTGATTTAAATTATGAATTTAAATTAAATAGTAATTCGAATTTATTTATGATATTAATTAAGTGGGACTTAATTAATTAAATATAATTTCAAATTTACTAATGATTAGAATTAGAATTATATTAGAATATTAATTAAGTTTGACTTAATTATTTATTTAATTAAGAATTCTAATTTTAATAAAAGCCCAATAGGATTGGGCTTTAGAAAAACAGATTTGTCTCTCTATATAAAGATCTTAAAACTCTCAAATTAGGGTTCATGGCTAAGAGAAAAAACCTAGCCATTTGAGAGAAGAAGATGGAGATAGAGTGAATTTGGTTTTCGGATGCTAGTATATCGCTCCTTCAAAAACCAAGTGTTCTTGTGGATACCGATAGAGCGTAGATCGCGTGAGCGGGATGCGTGGTGATTCAAGAAGCTTGGACCTCCATTAGTCATCCTTTTCCAACTGTTAAAGCTTCGTTTTAAGGTAAACGTTCATAACTACGAATTAAACATCTTGTTTTGCATGGATCCTGCGATTGGGTTTCGATTTTATTGTTTTAATCCGCTGCATTTATGCCCCGAAAACCCAACAGGCTGCACCTTACCGGTAGCCTAAAACACTGCTCACTCATCAGAATGCTACCAATCCAGGTTCTATGAAAAGGTGTGGGTGTCCTCAACAATCCTCTAGTTGGTCACAAGTCCAAAATATGCCATTAGATCTCCCTAAAACACACATTACTCTCAAGCACACACTAAGACTTTCTCAACCAGAGCACTCAGCTCCAATCCTGGTCTCTGTCCAGTATTGCAAAAATCATATTAAATCAGCCAGTCACTGGAATCACCTCAAAAAGGTCTTGTTAGAAATTTCATGATGTCTAGTACAATTCTCTAAGGAAACACTTCCTCAAAATTTTCTCTTAAGGAGCCTCAATTGTGTCATCTCTACAGGGTGTCAAATCTAACTGAATCCAGCACAGTACGTGCTATAAAAATCATCGTAAATCATATACTCATCCAATAGTCACCAAATTTACATTAAAGAAACTAGATATCATAATGAACAACATGTAAAAGGTTTCATGTACAAATTCCAAGCATACACTGAGTTCTTCATGTTTCAATTAAGCACAAAGATCATCCTAATCCTCAGTCACAGTTCTAACTATTGTTGATAGACTAATTTTGAACATGCCTGTAACTTCATGTAATTATTTTCTTGATTTTTTTGAAGAGTCTAGATACATATGTAAAATCATGGTAAACATTTTAGATTAATGTGATGTGCCAATTAATTATGAAAAATCCAACAATCTCAGGTATCATAGTAAACAATTTCTGCTACTGCCTTACGACACTGTTCCAAAATTGGATTTGATTAAAATACCTAAAAACCTCAGAAAAATCCGAAGTAATTCATGAATCATCTAGACATATAAGGGAACAATCTATAAAAATTTCATCGTTTAATTTTATGTGATTTACTCTCGGAAAATTCTAGAAAGTGACATGCAGATCAAAATTCCAGGTTCTATTTTCATATTCAACTTCCAATCTCTTAAACAATCATTCTGAACTCTTACTACTTCACATGCATGCAAGAATCAACAAGAAACAACAAGAAAAGCTTAGAGAAACTCCTCACCCTGAGTTGATTAGAGAGTAGATGATGGCCTTGAGCTTCACTTCTCCAAGAATCCACTCCAAGAGCTCCTCTTCAATCCTTCTTCCTTTCTCTCCTTCTCTTTTTTTTCTTGGGTTTGAGTTCTGAAAATTTCAGAACTTGAGAGAAGAAATGAGGGGTTTTTTTTAATGGAAAAGAGCAAGGAAAGAGAGAGGAAGGTGGGGTAGTAGGGTGTAGGGTTTAGGGTGTAAACTAGGGTGGTTTTGTGAGAAAAACCATGGTCTTTAGCCATTGGTTTGGGGTACAATGGTTGGCTGCCCTATTTAGTCCTTAATTGGGTTCTTAGATGAGAGATGAGAGGTTTATCGAGTGTACGCAAGATACATCCATCGTAGTATCATACAATGATATATTTACATGTGTACCGTACCAAAAACTAGTATTCATACCAGTATCGGTCATTCTCATTCTCGCATCGTCTAGAACGCAACAATCCTAATGAACCACCCCGCCAACCTAACTGCATACCAACGATACCAAAATCAAACAAAACACTACAATCATATGCACGCATACGGACAATACATATATACACACACACACACACACACACACACACAGATATATATATATATATATATATATATATATATATATATATATATATATATATATATATATACATATAGGGAAAGCTTCGGTTGAGCACTACTCTAGTGCTCACCGCGTGAACACTAGGCCTTCGGGCGTTCATATCGAAAATCCGAACTGTCCACATTGATCTACACATCTAAATTAGTCTAAATATGTAAAATCAAATCATTTGAAATTCATTTGCCCATTCATTGAAGTGTTACAAAATTGTATGGCTGAAAATCATTGTTTTTATAGTCACATGATGGATGGGCAAATGAATTTCAAATGATTTGATTTTACATATTTAGACTAATTTAGATGTGTAGATCAATGTGAACGGTTCGGATTTTCGATATGAATGCCCGAAGGCCTAGTGTTCACGCGGTGAGCACTAGAGTAGTGCTCAACCGAAGCTTTCCCTACACATATATATATATATATAAGCATTGTAGAATCCGGGGTATTACATTACTCCCTCCTTAGAGTCGTTCTGTCCCCAGAACGTCCCTAGTGGGAGAAAAGAAAAAGACAGAAAATACCTAAAACAAATCCGGATACAAATCCTTCATGCGGCTTTCCGGCTCCCACGTGGCTTGTTTCACGAACTGGTTCTTCCAGAGAACCTTGACCATCGGGATGACCTTGTTTCTCAGTACCTTATCCTGATGATCAAGTATCATGACTGGTTGCTCTCTATAGGAAAGATTTATCCGCATATCTTTCGGAATCTCTGGCAACTGATGGCTTAAATTCGGCACATACTTCCGTAGCCTAAAGACGTGGAACACGTCATGCACTTGTGATAACTTGGCCGGTACCTCCAACTTATAAGCCATCCTGCCAATCCTTTTCAAAATCTTGTATGGTCCAATGTATCTCGGAGCTAACTTTCTGCCCTTTCCGAATCTGATAACTCCTTTTGTCGGTGACTCCTTGAGAAATACAAAGTCACCTTCCTCAAATTCCAACTCTCTTCGGTGGTTGTCCGCATAGCTCTTCTGTTGATTCTTGATTTTGATGATTACAACACAATGCAAAGTTGTTGTTCTACTTCCTATATATTATAGGATATACAAAGGCGAAATGTTCTAACAAGCTTCTTAAAGCAAGTTGATCAGGCACAACTACGAATAAAGTTCTTGTTGCGAATTGATCAAGAAAGCTACAATGTTACCAGCTTACAAGATAAAGACAAAGGCTAAAAGCTATCTCAAGACTCAAAACTCAAGAACAAGACATTTGCTTCAATTTATTGTATTAAGTGTCTTGTAACAATTTCTAATCTTTTTTGTTTTCATTGAGTCTTAGAAAATCTGTAAAAGCATTGTCACACACTCACACATTATCTTTAAAATAATTAAGGTTTTAAAAACTTAAAAAGATTGAAACAAAGATTGAAAAAGCTCAGCTGTTAAGTACCAGTCGACTGCCATAAGGCACCAGTCGACTGTCTTAGTACGAAACTGACTGAACTTATTCAAACTCTGATCAGTCGACTCATAACGGCAACCCAGTCAACTGTTCAAGACATTTCGACAGTTTGCTGATTTCAAATTTTGATTTTTTTGAATTCAAAAAGGTTATTTCCATTGGTTGACAGTTGGTGCAACTGCCTCCCAACGTCCAGTATTTCTAACTCTATAAATAGAGAATAGAAATCACTGTGAAAAAGTTAACAACTTTCCAAGCCTTTTGTTTTTTAAAGTTTTCAAGCTTTTGGTTCTAAAACAAGAAGAAGCATTCAAAAGCATTTTCTTTCTAAGTCTTGGTTCTCTGAAATTAGTCTTGCATAACAGTAATTTTGTTTGAGACTGATTTCGGAAGTTGACCTAATAGCCACGCCTAAAAAAACACATCCACAATAAGGCTTTAGGTTGATTGTAACTCTTTTGTTGTTGTTCTTCACTCTCGGGTTGTTAGAGTGGTTTCCTCTCGGTTGGAGAGTAGGGCTCTAGGGTGTAGAGTCAGGTTTGACACTCTTGGTGGAAGAGTGGGTTGCTTTCTCTAGTTGTGAGAAAGGACTACGGGTTGGACAAGGTTGTTGTCTAACTCCATAAGGTGTTCTAGTAATTATTTCAAGAATAGTAGAAAATCTCAAGTGGGTTGCTTGGGGAGTGGAGGTAGGTCGGGAGGATCGAACCAGGATACATCGTGTATATTCTGTGGTTGTATCTTTTTGAACTTGCATTTCATTTTCTTACTTTATAGCTTTCTGCGAAACTTGTCTGGACAGTTGACTGTGTACTTTTGTAAGTCGACTGGTCAAACTTGTACTACTTTATATCTGAAAACTTGTGTGATAAGTCGACTGGCTCTTCTATAAGTCGACTAATCATACTCGCTTTAAAAATATTCTTCTTAACTGTCACTTCAGTCGACTGGTTTATCTCTTCAAGTCGACTGGTCAGAAGAAAAGTCTATTTCCGCAATTTAATTTTTATAAAACACTATTCACCCCCTCCTCTAGTGTTTCTTGCCTTGCCTATAGGATCCAATACTTGGTATCAGAGCTTGGTTGAGTGCAATGACAACTACTTCGAATGCAAATCAGTACCATGAAGGCCAATCTACACAAAGGCCACCCTTCTTGGACGGAACAAATTATAACTATTGGAAGTGTAGAATAAAGATCTACCTTCAGTCCATCAACTATGAATATAGAACATGACGGAAACCGAGTACACCGCTCCTACCATTCCATATGCACAATGGAACGACGACATGAAGATCCAAACAATGAACAATGCAACGGCGATGAATGCGCTATTTTGTGCCCTTACAAAGGAGGAGTTCAACCGTGTGTCCAATGCAACAACTACACAACAAATTTAGCACACACTCGAGATAACTCATGAAGGAACAAACAAAGTGAAAGAATCTAAAATATCTATTCTTGTTCACAGGTTTGAAATGTTCCGCATGAAGGAGAATAAGAATGTGTCCGAGATGATTACTAGGTTCACAGACATTATAAACTCACTTGTGGCACTTGGGAAGACATACACTTAAGCCGAGATGGTGAGAAAGGTATTTCGTGCACTAACCCCCGAATGGGAGAAGAAGACCACCGCCATAGAAGAGGCCAATGATTCAACACAACTTTCTCTTGAGAATCTTGTGGGAAATCTTATGGCTTATGAGGTACAACTTGAAGAGCGCAAGAAGGATGCCGAATCACAACAATCAAAAGAAGACATTAGCATTCAAAGCCATGTCAAACTCCGAGGATGAAGAAGAAGATGAGGAAGAGATTGCCATATTCACAAGAAGATTCAAAAAGTTCCTAAGAAAAGTTAAGTTTAATTCAAAAAATAATGATTCTAATGAACCCCCAACTTGTTTCAGGTGTAACAAGGCAGACCATATGAAGAAGGATTGTCCACTAGAGAACGCAAGATTTAAGGGAAAGACATCCAACTTCAAGAAGGATAAGTACTCAAAGAACCAGTTCGTGAAAAACAAAAAGGCATACCAAGCAACTTGGGATGACAGCGATTCTTCGTCAGAAGAAGAAATTGATGAGACAAACGAGGTCGCAAACGTGTGCTTTATGGCATCTCAAAATCAAGTATGTAATGAGTATGATTCTAATGATTTACTTGATGCTTTCAATGAAATTTTTCAAGAACTTAAAAAGGAAAAGATTAGAGTTAAGAACTTAGAGAAAGTTAATCAAACACTTTCTCAAAAGAATGTTAACCTTGATAAAGAAATAAGATCTTTAAATTCTCGTATTTTTAGTTTAGATATGGATCTTGAATCTCTAAAGAAGAATTATGAAGAGATATCCAAGAACGTATCTAAATTTAATAAAGGAAAAGAGAATTTAAATGATGTTCTTCAAATTCAAGTAAAATCTAGTCAAAAGTTTGGACTTTGTTTTAAAAAATCACTTGAAAAACCTCATTCTTCTAAGAACACTAGTGTAAATAAACCTATATCCATTTCTAGTGTTAAGCATAAACTTTATGATTTCTTTGAAAAGCCTAAAATTGTAAGTTCTCCTGATAAAAGCAAATCTAAAATTCAGCCAAGTCGACTACACCCATCCACCAGTCGCCTGTCCAGAGGTACTGAGTCTTATTCAACAAGACAAAAACCTCAGATAAGTCGACCTGTGCTACCTCCCAGTCGACTGACTTATAGTAAAAGTCGACAGAAAGGTGTTGTAAAGTTGACTGAACAGAGCAAATATGTATGGGTTCCAATCAACCTGAATTCGAAAGATAGAATTGCTTATATTAATTCTTATATGCTGAATGTATGTAATTCTGCTAATTTCATTTCTTCTTTTGGTGGAAAATCAAACTCATTATGGGTTTGGTTTCCCACAAACTAATATTTTTTGGACCCAATGAAAAGGGTACCATATTCACATTGAATATTTTATAGGTACCTAAGAAAGATCGTTGGATACTTGATAGCGGATGCTCGAAGCATATGACTGGTCATGCCAATCTCCTATCTTCCATACAAAACATTGATGGAGGAACAGTTACATTTGGCGACAACAATAAAGGAAAGGTCATAGGAATTGGTATGGTCGGTAAGGACACTAACCCCTCTATAGAAGATGTTTTATTAGTTAGTGGACTTAAGCATAACCTGTTAAGTATTAGTCAACTTTGTGATAAGGGTTATAAAATCATGTTTGAAAAAGATGCTTGTTTAATTTATGATTCTACCATACAAAATATATTTTTTCAAGGGTTTAGAAAAAATAACATTTATAAATTGTGTTTGAAAGCATATGAGTTTTCGAATGATTTTTGCTTAGTAGTTTCTAATAATGATTCTTGGCTTTGGCATAGACGTTTTGGTCATGTGAATATGAAAAATCTCTCTAAATTGTCTAAGTACAACCTAGTTAAAGGGCTGCCAAGACTATCCTTTAAAAAGGATAAGTTATGTGATGCATGTCAACTAGGTAAACAAATTAAATCTACTTTTAAAATAAAAGAAGTAATTTCTACTAGTAGGCCGCGCGAATTAATTCACATGGATTTATTTGGCCCTACTATAGTTGCTTCTTTAAATAAAATTAGATATGTATTTGTTTTAGTAGATGATTTTTCATGATTCACTTGGACTTTCTTTTTAAAACATAAAAATGATGCTTTTGAAGAATTTACAAATTTTTGTAAACGAATTCAAAATCAAAAGTGTCTGACCATAGTCACTATTAGAAGTGATCATGGTGGAGAATTTGAAAATAAAATATTTGCAGAATACTGCAATAAGAATGGTATAACTCATTCATTTTCATTTCCTAGAGCTTTACCAAAAAATGGAGTGGTTGAAAAGAAGAATAGGACTTTGCAAGAATGTGCACGTACCATACTTTTTGAAAGCAATTTACCTAAGTATTTTTGGGCTGAAGCTGTTGCTACAGCTTGTTATGTTTTAAATAGAATTTTGATTAGGCCTAAGCTAAATAAAACATGTTATGAGTTATTTTTTGATAAGATTCCTATGGTCTCTTACTTTAAAATATTTGGATGTAAGTGTTTTATTCTGAACACTAAGTATAATTTAGATAAATTTGTCCTAGATCTAATGAGGGTATTTGTAGGATACTCAAATAGGAGTAAAGCATATAGAATCTTCAACAAGTCAACAATGACTATTGAAGAATCCATGCATGTTGCATTTGATGAATCTCTGTCTTCATCGACTTTAATTGAAGATAATGAAACTAATTCATCACCTTTAAATAAAGTAATTACATCTTTAGAACAAACTAGTCTTGCTGATAAGTCGACTGATAAGGAAGTCAAGTCGAATGATGTAAAACAGTCGACTGAGGAACTTGTCAAGTCGACTAATCCTGTTGTGATGTCTCCAACTTTACCAAAATCTTTTGTTGAAGTTAGAGATCATCCTCATGACTTAATAATTGGTGACATTTCACATGGTATTCAGACGAGATCACATGTTAATATGATATCTCACACAACTTTCTTGTCGGATTTTGAACCGAAGAATATACAAGAAGCATGTGAGAATGAATTTTGGATGAATGCCATGCAAGATGAGTTAAACCAATTCATAAGGAATGATGTATGAGATTTAGTTCCATGACCTCCTGATCATACTATAATTGGTACTAAATGGGTATTCAAGAATAAGTTAGATGAATCAGGACAAGTTGTTAGGAACAAAGCTAGACTAGTTGCTCAAGGATATAATCAAGAAGAAGGCATAGATTTTGATGAAACATATGCTCCTATTGATAGATTAGAATCAATTCGTATCTTATTATCGTTTGCTTGTTTCATGAATTTTACACTCTTTCAAATGGATGTTAAAAGTGCATTCCTTAATGGGTTTATAAAGAAAGATGTTTATGTTAAACAACCACCAGGTTTTGAACATGAACAATTCCCAAACCATGTTTTTAAATTGAAAAAGGCTTTATAACAAGCACCTCGTGCTTGGTATGATCGCCTGAAGACTTTTCTTTTAGAAACAAGTTTTGAAATAGGTAAAGTAAATACTACTCTGTTTATCAGAAGAATTAAGAATGATATTTTAATCATACAAATATATGTTGACGACATAATTTTTGGTTCTACTAATAGCAATCTATGTCAAGAGTTTGCTAACACCATGAAAAATGAGTTTGAGATGAGTTACATGGGTGAACTCAATTATTTCCTTGGACTACAAATTAAGCAGTCAAAAAATGGCATATTCATTAATCAAGAAAAATATGCCAAGGAATTACTCAAACGGTTTAACATGGATAGCACAAGTAGTAAGACCATACCTATGGCTACTACCACTACCCTTGACAAAGATGAATTAGGTAAGAGTGTCGATCAGAAACTCTATCGAGGTATGATTGGCTCACTATTATATATAACTGCTAGTAGACCGGACATTATGTTTAGTGTATGTCTGTGTGCTAGATATCAGTCAAGTCCTAAATAATCTCACTTAAAAGCTGTGAAACGCATTTTAAGATATATTAAAGGCACATCTGATTATGGTCTATTTTATCCACGCACCGATAATTTTCAACTTTTGTCATATAGTGATGCGGATTTTGCTGGCAGTAAAACTGACTGCAAGAGCACTAGTGGGACATGTCATTTTTTAGGACATTCACTAGTTTCTTGGTGCAGTAAGAAGCAAAATTCGGTATCCCTATCTACTACAGAAGCTGAATATGTCGCTGTAAGTTTGTCTTGTGCCCAAATTTTGTGGATGAAACAAACCTTATTAGACTATGGTATTTCTTTTGAAAAACCTTCAATAATGTGTGATAATACCAGTGCCATTAACTTATCTAAGAATCCGGTTCAACACTCACGTACGAAACATATTGATATTCGACATCATTTTCTACGTGATCATGTTTTAAAGGGAGACATTTCTTTAGACTTTATTTCTACTAATAAACAAGTAGCTGATATTTTTACCAAACCCCTTAAAAAAGACACCTTTATAACCTTAAGAAGAGAACTAGGAATTTGTAATTTTCATGATATTTCTTGAATTTGTTTTGATAAGTCGACTTACACACATTGTTCAGTCGACTGCCAAGTATTGCTTTTTAAAAAATAAAATAAAATAAAATTTCTGAAGCTTTTATGCTCTGGACAGTTGACTAGCTTAGCACCAAGTCGACTGACCAGTTGTATTAATAGTATGTTCAATTTTTTTTGTAAACTCTCGAATAAGTTGACTGCCTACTCATACCAGTCTACTGTAACGAATCAGTTTTTCTTCAGATTCAAATCTTGGTACATCCTTTGAGGCGACTGTTCACCTTTTTACACTTCTTTCACCATATCTAAGCCGTTGTTATCCTTTTCCTTTGATCTCAGCAATCTATTTCCTTGTAAAAACACTAAAACCTACCTCCTTCCTTTCACTTTTACCCTACCTATTTTTTCCCATATCTGAAGAAGAGAGAAGAGAAGTCGAATGCACAGTTGTTGCTGCTGTCAATTTCCAGTATTGTGAAGATCAAATCCGGCTGATTTCTTGTAGATTTTTAGTCTACTTGAAGTTTTAGAGTCTCCTTGTTGGTATACTCCCTTTCCTCTCTTTTCTTTCTTATTATGGCTCTTAAGAGATCTAAAACATCTCATGTTGATGAGGGTTCATCTTCTAAGGATTACATTCAATATCTTAGAAGTCCTGACCTTGTAGAAAAATGGTTCATCATATGTTCCATGATAATTTTTCCGGGTCGGTTTGTTAATTTTTCGGATCTTGATAGGTTTAATCTCGTATCTTTTTTTCAATATTGTAGTCTTTATAAATTCTTGTCTTTAGAAAATCAACCCTACTACTACCCTCAACTTATTTATTTGTTTTATACAAATATGAGGGTTGATCAATCGGATGATGGTGAGGTACTCATCTATTCCTCTGTCAAAAATAAGAAGATGAAACTCACTTCCGAAACAATCAAGCTCATTTTGGGTATAGACGATGAAGGACTTGATTTAGGAGAAATTTTGATGGATGATACCACCATTTTATCTAGAATTTATTTGCCGAATAATGGACCGCCTATGACAAATAGGTCCATAACCCTTGTTGCAAAACTTGTTGCACAGATACTATCATACAATATCATTCCCAAAACAGGGAGTTATGATCAGTATTCCATGGAATTACAACAAGCCGTTTATGCAATATTCGGCAAAATCAATTTAAATTGGGGTCGTATCATTTTTTCTAAGCTTCATAAGTCTCATACCTCCTTTCTTCCTTTTGGTGCCCTTCTTACTCGAGTCTTTTGTGCTTATGATGTTGATCTTGATTCAGAGACCAATGTTGTAAAGCACTATGAATGTTTTGATCGTGCAAGTTTAGCATGCATGAAGCTTCTTACTTCTCCACCTAGGTCTACCTCTAGGACTTCTCCTCCAGTTCCTTTAGCCACTTCAGCTCGTCTGTCTTCTGCTTCTATCTAGTTCTTCTCGTCCTTGAGCAGATTTTGATGATCCACGCAGTATTTATAATGCTGTCAATTATATCATGGATCGTCAAGATGTTCTTGAGTCACAAATTTTCCATCTTACTCACCTGTTCTCTGCTCAATTTCCTCCTCCCTCTCATGATGACCAAGATGAAGAAGACAGAGATTGATGAGTTCTTATTTTTATAATTCTCTATGTATTTTACTTTTTTTGTTATTGCATTTTCTTTCTACTTTGTAATCATTTGAACTAAGACTAAGTTTCTATGAATGCATTTTGTTTTGTATTGTTTTTGTGTGTGAGGAATATTGTTCCCTCTTTTTTGTTGATGACAAAGGGGGAGAACATATCAACTTTTATGTTAATTTGTATTTTTATGCTTTGTATATTGTTGTTTATGGAGAGAACATATGCATGCTTTGTATTATGCATGCTTTGTATTTTTTAAGCTTTCACCTATGCATGTTGTACTATTGATAGGGGGAGCATATGAGCACTTGTATTATTCATTCCCTTTATTATAAGCTATTGTGTTGTCATCATCAAAAAGGGGGAGAATGTTGATTCTTGATTTTGATGATTACAACACAATGCAAAGTTGTTGTTCTACTTCCTATATATTACAGGATATACAAAGGCGAAATATTCTAACAAGCTTCCTAAAGCAAGTTGATCAAGCACAGCTACGAATAAAGTTCTTGTTGCGAATTGATCAAGAAAGCTACAAGGTTGCCAGCTTACAAGATAAAGACGAAGGCTAAAAGCTATCTTAAGACTTAAGACTCAAGAACAAGACATTTGCTTCAATTTATTGTATTAAGTGTCTTGTAACAATTTCTAATCTTTTTTGTTTTCATTGAGTCTTAGAAAATCTGTAAAAGCCTTGTCACACACTCACACATTATCTTTAAAATAATTGAGTTTTAAAAACTTAAAAAAATCGAAACAAAGATTAAAAAACTCAGTTGTTAAGTACCAGTTGACTGCCATAAGGCACCAGTCGACTGTCTTAGTACGAAACTTACTGAACTTATTCAAACTCTGATCAGTCGACTCATAACGGCAACCCAGTGGACTGTTCAAGACATTTCGACAGTTTGCTGATTTCAAATTTTGATTTTTTTGAATTCAAAAAGGTTATTTCCATTGGTTGACAGTTGGTGCAACTGCCTCCCAACGTCCAGTATTTCTAACTCTATAAATAGAGAATAGAAATCACTGTGAAAAAGTTAACAACTTTCCAAGCCTTTTATTTTTTAAAGTTTTCAAGCTTTTGGTTCTAAAACAAGAAGAAGCATTCAAAAGCATTTTCTTTCTAAGTCTTGGTTCTCTGAAATCAGTCTTGCATAACAGTGATTTCGTTTGAGACTGATTTCGGAAGTTGACCTAATAGCCACGCATAAAAAACACATCCACAACGAAGCTTTAGGTTGATTGTAACTCTTTTATTGTTGTTCTTCACTCTCGGGTTGTGAAAGTGGTTTCCTCTCGGTTGGAGAGTAGGGCTCTAGGGTATAGAGTAGGTTTGTCACTCTTGGTGGAAGAGTGAGTTGCTTTCTCTAGTTATGGGAAAGGACTACGGGTTGGACAAGGTTGTTGTCTAACGCCGTAGGGTGTTCTTGTAATTATTTCAAGAATAGTGGAAAATCTCAAGTGTGTTGCTTGGGGACTGGATGTAGGTCGGGAGGACCGAACCAGGATACATCATGTGTATTCTGTGGTTGTATCTCTTTGAACTTGTATTTCATTTTCTTACTTTATAGCTTTCTGTGAAACTTGTCTGGACAGTCGACTGTGTACTTTTGTAAGTCGACTGGTCAGACTTGTACTACTTTATCTCTGAAAACTTGTGTGATAAGTCGACTGGCTCTTGTATAAGTCGACTGATCAGACTCGCTTTAAAAATACTCTTCTTAACTGTCGCTTCAGTCGACTGGTTTATCTCTTCAGGTCGACTGATCAGAAGAAAAGTCTATTTCCGCAATTTAATTTTTATAAAATACTATTCACCCCCTTCTAGTGTTTCTTGCCTTTCCTACAGGATCCAACATCTTCTGCCTGCTTTGTGATCCTTGAAGCATTTTCTGAATAAGCTCGATCTATTCCGACATTGGCTGTACGATTTCTGGCCCATACATCTGCCGCTCTCCTACGTTGAACCAACAAACTGGTGTTCTACATCTTCAGCCATAAAAAGCTTCATACGGGGCCTTGCCAATGCTTTCCTGTTAGCTGTTATTGTAAGTAAACTCTACCAAGGCTAGGTATTTCTCCCAACTTCCTCCGAAGTCCAAAATGCATGCCCGCAACATGTCTTCAAGAATCCTATTGACTCTCTCTGTCTGTCCATCAGTCTGTGGGTGAAAAGCTATGCTGAAGTCTGTTCTAGTCCCCAATGCTGACTGTAGACTTTGCCAGAACCGAGTCGTAAATCTTGCATCTCGGTGGTATACGATCGACACTGGCACTCCATGTAGCTTCTCGATGTACATCTCGGCCAGCTTCTCGACTGCCCAGGTCATCTTTACTGAGAGAAAATGTGCTGACTTCATCAATCGATCCATAATCACCCGTATTGAGTCATTTTCTTTAGGGCTCCTAGGTAATCCAATGATAAAATCCATACTGATGTTCTCCCATTTCCATTCTGGAATGGGTAGAGGCTGTAGCAATCCTCCTGGTTTCTGATTCTCGGCCTTAACCTGTTGGCACGTCAGACATTTGGCCACGAACTCTGCTATATCTCGCTTCATCCCTGACCACCAATAGTGCTGCTTCGAACCATAAGCTATAACATTTCCCTCCTGCATCAGCACACACCCGAACCCCAAATACGATGCATCACTGTAGATGACGTAGTCCTTGTCCTCCTGAGGTAAAACCAATATAGGTGCAGATATCAAACGGTTCTTTAGTTCCTGAAAACTTTCTTCACACTTTTCCATCCAGTTGAAACTTTGGTTCTTCTTGGTCAAGGCTGCCAGGGGTACAGCTATCCTTGCATAATTCTGGATAAACTTCCGATAATATACAGTCATACCCAGAAAACTCCTTACTTCTTTCACTGTCTGTGGCTGTGGCCATCCCTTGACTGCTTCTATCTTCTGAGGATCCATTTCCACTCCCTCCTTAGAAAGGATATGGCCTAGGAATGCAACTTCCGATTTCCAAAACTCACACTTAGATAATATGCCATACAACTGATGCTCTTGTAGCTTGCTCAAAACTGCTGTCAGATACTCAGCATGCTCCTGTTCTGTTCTTGAACATACCCAAATGTCATCGATGAAGACCATGACAAATGAGTCAATAAACGGACGTAGAATTCTGTTCATCAAGTGCATGAAAATTGCTAGAGCGTTAGTCACTCCAAATGGTATTACCAAGAATTCATAGTGTCCATGTCGAGTCTGAAAAGCTGTCTTAGGTAGATCCTCTTCCTTGACTTGCACTTGATGATATCAGGACCATAGATCAATCTTGGAAAATACTGCTCCTCCCTAAAGCTGATCGAAAAAATCGTCAATCCTGGGAATTGGGTACATGTTCCGAATAGTGACTTGATTTAATTCCCGATAATCAATACACATCCTGGATGATCTGTCCTTCTTCTTAATAAGCAATACTGGTGCTCTCCAAGGTGATGCACTTGGTCTGATAAATCCCTTCTGCAAGAATTCTTCAATCTGCTTCTTGACCTCATTCCGCTCTACTTGCTCCATTCGATAGGGTGCTTTGGATACTGGAGCGCTACTTGGCTGAACTGTGATGCTAAACTTGACATCACGGTGTGGGTGAATTTCGGGTAAATCTTCCAAGAATACGAGTGGAAAATTCCTCACCACTGGTATCTTGTTCACCTCTTCAAGTATCCGTACTTCACTAGCAGCTGCAATAAGCATTGCCTTCGATCTCTTCTCTCCGTGGAATACAAGTTCCACTCTTTCAGCTGAGATGACTACCTCCTTCTCCTTGCAGTCAATGCTTGCCCTGTGCCTCGACATCCAATCCATACCAATAATGACATCTGTTCCGCTAAAACCCAACTCTAACAAATCGATACTTAGGATTTCTCCGCTAATCTGGAGTTTACATCCCCTATAGCACAGATTTGTAGTAAGGGTTGCCCCTGATGGCGTAGCCACCGTCAAAGCTAAATCTGGAATTACCTCTTGTGTGCATCTTAATTTTCTCGAAAAAGATTTTGACACAAAAGAATGAGTCGATCCACTATCGAACAATGCTGCTTAACTCGTCCAGGAAGTCCCCCCATTCTGTTGGTCCTCTTCCCATTCTTCGTTTTACAGATTTCCTCCATTGCCTTCCTTGGTATGTCGCGAATTCTAGTCTCAACACTGAGCCTCGGTGCGGCCTTGTTATTCTTTCTCAGCTTTGTGCTGCGACTCACCCTTATTTGTCATTCGACTGCAGACTTGCTACCTGCACATCAGGTTATGAATTTACTTTTTTGACATCCGGTTGCAGATTTGCCTTCTAGACATTCGGTTGCAACTTGCCCTCCGATATCCAGTTGCAGGTTTGCCTTCTGGACATTCGGTTGTAGACTTGCCCTCCGATATCCAGTTGCAGGTTTGCCTCCATTGATGTCTGGTTACAGACTAGCCGCCATTTGGACTTGACTGCACCAAGTTTGTTAGTAAAAACGAAGTACACTAAGACTGGTTCAGATATAGGGAAGATCATAATCATAAGTTGTAAAGCACTACCATATGATTTATAATCATCCTATCTGCCAACTAAAATCAATTTATCTAGCTTTCAAGTCTAATTTCCTACCGTGTTAGACTGCAATTTGAAGTCAGCTCTGATACAACTTCTGTAATGCCTCGGATCCCCGTTATCGGACCTCCGTGACACAACCAGAATTTTTGCCTTCAAATGCATCTCAACACAGTAATAATACGGAAATTTAAAAACTTTTAATTGCCAAATAAGATCATTCCATCATTGATTACAACCGATATCTTGTTCTTGGACGAGGAGTACAATTTACATGAACTCATTACAACCTATTACAAATATTTACAGACTCCATCTGTAAAGTTAACAGCTGCCTCCCAGAATGACAGTCAACGGCTCACTGCCGAAGCTCCACTGAACGGTCGATCTGCTTCCCTAGGGTTTGATCCTCGGCTTGAGGGCTGCCCGACTCTGATATCTCTACACCGGCTCGAAAGGTAGAACCGGTACCTAAAAGGTAGGTAACGTCAGTACTTCGGCTGACGCAAGGCTGAAAATAACAACGATCCTCTAAATTACAATCACAACCATAATTTTATGCAAAAGAAAAAGTGATGTGCCAAACAAGGGTTTAATGGATTCAGGCTCTAGTGCAGTGGTATGCCATGATCCTATGACTAGATGCAACAAATCACATGCCTGACTCTAATGCAAGCAAGACTTTGGAAATGAATGCATTTTATACTACATATTCCCCCAAATCTAGCCGTCTTTCTCCACAGTTTAGGGATTCAAACCTTGCCATGCATCCTACTCTTGTACTCAACCTGTTCCCAATAGATTGTCTGTGCCCAAGGAGGTTGCAGTTGGTCGGTCTAGTTCTGCCACCGCAGTGCCTAAGTGGTGGTCGTGTTTGCCACTCAGTACCCGCATACGGACCTCTTCAGAAAGCCGCATTGAATGCGGTCGCAAGACCGTTGTACCTACCCGGTATGCCTAACGTCAATGATATGTGAGTTCACCCCCTCACCGGGGTATGAACTGATGTAAGAAGTAACCCACGTGCATAGGAACGTGATGGCCTCGAGGGTCAAATCCCCCTATCCTCCCGTTCCTTACTCTGACAAACTTTGGAAATTAACAGATCGAGATACGAGACCGATGACTCAGTCATGAGTACCGAAAATGTATCCCTACGACAGGAGAGTACAACACCCGACTATGGTCTGCTAGTACTAATGCAATTACAAAACCCCTAATCTATCACTCTAATCCTAGCCTCTTCTAAACACTTGGGTGAAAAGACATTTGCTTCCAAAAATACTGCTTATCAACCTCTGGCCCTGGCGATACCGGTTTGTTTCGCCACTTCCCCTGGCTTGGAGTTTTTCCAATACCGTGGCCTGCATTCACCCCTACCCGGGTAGTGAATGTGCGTGTTCACCCCTCCCCGGGTAATGAACTGATGTGTTTAGCCCTCACCGGGCGAAGAATTGGTGCGTTCACCCCTCCCCGGGTAATGAACTCAATTTGATGGCACGGCACGGACGTCCTACTCTTTTGTGGAAGTTCATAACTCAGAGTCGACAGATGTAGGGCATCACCCTACCCTAGTGACTAACTTGAGTCACAAAAATCTATCATAGGAGTCAAACAAAACCAGCAATAGATACCAAACTTCCCCAGACAAAGAATTATCAACTCTAATGAATATACAGGGGAAAGGTCCACAGAACGCCTAGTCAAAACCCAAGACTAAGCAACCTACGGGGTTTCTGCCCGAAACATAAAAACATCATAACTCCCTCGGTACAACTCCGATTGGGGTATACAAGCCCAATCTGAAAAGGTGAAGACCTAGTCTACAACTTCCTAGTTGATCATAACCTTAAATTCTATCATTTAGATCCTCAAAATTGTCTCTCAAGCATCAGCCTGTGTATTTCATGTACATGGGCTGCACCTTACCGGTAGCCTAAAACACTGCTCACTCATCAAAATGCTACCAATCCAGGTTCTATGAAAAGGTGTGGATGTCCTCAACAATCCTCTAGTTGGTCACAAGTTCAAAATATGCCATTAGATCTCCCTAAAACACACATTACTCTCAAGCACACACTAAGACTTTCTCAACCAGAGCACTCAGCTCCAATCCTGATCTCTGTCCAGTTTTGCAAAAATAATATTAAATCAGCCAGTCACTGGAATCACCTCAAAAAGGTCTTGTTAGAAAGTTCTTGATGTCTACTACAATTCTCTAAGGAAACTCTTCCTCAAAATTTGCTCTTAAGGAGCCTCAATTGTGTCATCTCTACAGGGTGTCAAATCTGACTGAATCCAGTACAGTACGTGCTATAAAAATCATCATAAATCATATCCTCATCTAATAGACACCAAATTTACATTAAAGAAACTAGATATCATAATGAACAACATGCAAAAGGTTTCATGTCCAAATTCTAAGCATACACATTTCCGGTTAATATCATGTGCCAATTAATCATGAAGAATCCAACAATCTCACGTATCAAAGTAAACAATTTCTGTTACTGCCTTACGGCACTGTTCCAAAATTGGATTTGATTAAAATACCAAACAACCTCAGAAAAATCTAAAATAATTCATGAATCATCTAGACATATAAGGGAACAATCTGTAAAACTTTCATCGTCTAATTCGATGTAGTTTAATCTCGAGAAATTCTAGAAAGTGACATGCAGATCAAGATTCCAGGTTCTATTTTTCAGATTCAACTTTCAATCTCTTAAACAATCATTCTAAACTCCTACTACTTCACATGCATGCAAGAATCAACAAGAAACAACAAGAAAAGTTTAGAGAAACTTCCCATCCTGAGTTGATAAGAGAGTAGATAATGGCCTTGAGCTTCACTTCTCCAAGAATCCACTCCAAGAGTTCCTCTTGAATCCTTCTTCCTTTCTCTCCTTCTCTTTCTTTTCTTGTGTTTGAGTTCTGAAAATTTCAGAACTTGGGAGAAGAAATGAGGGTTTTTTTTAAAAAAAATCGAAAAGAGTAAGGAAAGAGAGAGGAAGGTGGGGTAGTAGGGTGTAGGGTTTAGGGTGTAGACTAGGGTGGTTTTGTGAGAAAAACCATGGTCTTTAGCCCTTAGTTTGGGGTACAATGGTTGGCTGCCCTATTTAGTCCTTAATTGGGTTCATAGATGAGATATGAGAGGTTTATCGAGTGTTCGAAAGATACATCCATCGTAGTATCATACAATGATATATTGTATGTGTACCGTACCAAAAACTAGAGTTTATACCAGTATCGGTCCTTCTCATTCTCGTATCATCTAGAACGCAACCATCCTCATGAACCGCCCTGCAAACCTAACTACACACCAACGATAGCAAAATCAAACAAAAACTACAATCAATATGCACGCATACAGACAATATATATACACACACATATATATAAGCATTGTACAATCTGGGGTATTACATTTTGGATATTATGTTTTGAATTATTTCATTTAATATTGAAGTTGTTCTTCATTTATGTGATTATATTCTCTTGCGTAGCTGTGACTGCTATTCATATTGTTGAGTTAGACTGGTATAGATTATGGATGATGTTTACATCATTTGCTGGGCCTTCATTACGTACCTGTATTCCTGTATTTTGGGAAGTGGGGCATGACAGGTTTTTAGTAGTATTAGAGCCCAGATTTTGCTAATGTGTTAGTCATGTTTGGCTAATATGTTAGTCAGGTTTGGCTCTAGCCAGGTTAACTCAATAATGTGCGCACCATGTTGATCAATGAACATGTAATAACCAACTCTCGGTACTAATCTTTTTGGTCCCTTCATATTCAATTCTTCATTTCTTATTGTCTTTTGTCCTTTCCATTCATTGATTCCTTATTAGGTATAATTTCATCCCTTTTGTACCCATATTATTTTGATTCTGGAATCATCCATTCTTTTTATTCTTGCATGTTAATTCCTCTTCTTTTGTACAATTATTCGTGCATATATCATGCTTTCATCTTATTCACATTCTTTGATCATCTTTTAGTGTTATCTTAGTTTTATCTTTTTATGCTCATGTTTTGTTTGACTCTGGTGCTACCCACTCCTTTGTTTCCTCCCACTTTATTGATCAGCATTGTTTGGCAAGCATCGCTATGCCCGCAGTTTGGGACAACACAACAAGTGAAGGTGTTATTGTCTGTTCTAGGGTATGCAAGCAAAACCCTTTGTTTATAGGTGGTGTGGATTTCGTGGCTAATTTGATTGTGATCCCCAATTATCGCTTTGATGTTATTCTGGGGATGGACTAGTTGGGTGTTTATAATGCCGTGATTGATTGCCGAGAGAAGAAGGTGACTTTCAGGATTCCTGGGCAACCAGAGTTCGAGTTTCATGCGGGTAAGACACCGTCAGGGCATGTGAAGAACTTGATGAACCCTAAGGCTGCTACACTTGAGTCACTATGCACTGATGGGGATGTTATACCCTTGGTTGTGCGGGACTTCCTTGATGTCTTTTCCAAGGAATTACCCGAACTATCGCCCGACAGAGATGTGGAGTTTGGTATTGATGTTCAGCCGGGTACGGTGCCTATCTCAAAGAGTCTGTACCGCATGGCACCGGTTGAATTGGCAGAACTGAAGGTGCAAGTTCAGGAGTTGTTGGATAAGGGTTTTATCAGGACGAGTGTTTCTCCTTGTGGAGCTCCAGTTTTGTTCTTCAACAAGAATATGCATTGACTATCGAGAGTTGAACAATGTCACTGTGAAGAATCAGTACCCATTATTGACGATGGATGATTTGTTTAACCAACTGTGTGGTGCTTCTGTTTTCTCGAAGTTATATTTCTGTTCTGGTTATCATCAAGTTAAGGTGAAGACAGAGGATGCTTCGAAGACGGCATTTCGGACAAGGTATGGGTATTATGAGTTCTTGGTAATGCCATTCGGAGTTACCAATGCACCAGCAGTATTCATGAGTCTCATGAACAGGGTGTTCTCACCATTTTTGGACCAATTTGTTGTGGTCTTCATTGACGACATGTTGGTGTATTCTCAGAATCGGGAAGATCATGCTGAGCATTTGAAGGTTGTCTTGCAGACTTTGAGATCGAACTAGTTGAATGGGAAGCTCAGTAAGTATGAGTTTTGGATGGACCAGGTTGCTTTTCTGGGTCATATTATTTCCGGTAATGGTGTTTCTGTTAATCCGCCGAAGATCTCTGCGGTCAAGGATTGGCCGGTTCCAAAGACAGCATCTGAAGAGCGAAGCTTTCTTGGATCGGCAGGGTATTATTGAAAGTTCGTTCGGGATTTCTCGAAGATAGCTGGACCCCTGACCAGTTTGACGAAGAAGGAGCACAAGTTTATATGGGATGAGGCTTGTAATGAAGCTTCTGTGGAGTTGAAGCGTCGGTTTACGTCAGCGCCTGTACTGACTAACTCGACAGTTTGGGCTGTTTTGTGAATCACTGTGATGCTTCAGATAGGGGTCGAGGAGCAGTGCTGATGTAGTGAGGCCAGGTTGTCGCCTATGCATCCAGGCAGTTAAGGCCGCATGAGAAGAACTATCCCACGCATTATCTGGAGCTTGCAGCCGTGATTTTGGCCTTGAAGTTATGGAGGCATTATCTTCTTAGGGATAGAGTGGAGATTTTTACAGATCACAAGAGCCGCAAGTATGTGTTCACACAGAAGGAGTTGAACTAGAGGAAAAAAAGATGGTTGGAGCTGATTACAGATTATGACATCAATTTGTAGTATCACCTGGGCAAAGTTAGCATGGTACGTGATGCTTTGAGTAGAAGCCATGTTGCTATGTTCCTTACCAAGCAGAAGGAAATAGTGGAGGATATGAGAAGGCTAGAATTGGATGTGATACTTCCTAGATCAGCATAGCAGTTCATGATGTTGCAGTTGCAGCCTTCTTTGGTATAGCAGATCAAGGAAGCCCAAGCGGGCGAACAGCAGTTGCAGAAGTTCTGAAGCAAAGTGGAAGCAGACTCGAGAACTGATTTGATCATTCATTCAGATGGGTCTCTTCGTTTTGGCTCTAGGTTCTGTGTACCTAGACGGGAAGTCAGGCAGAAACTACTTGAAGAAGCTCATCTGTCTCCCTATTCTATTCATCCAAATGGTACTAAGATGTATAGGGATCTGAAGCAACATTTTTGGTCGTACGGTATGAAGAGAGCTGTGGCAAGATTTGTGTTGCAGTGTTTGATTTGCCAGCAAATGAAGGCAGAGCATCAGAGGACCGCAACACTGTTGCAACCGCTTCCAATCCCAGAGTGGAAATGGGAGAACATCACTATAGATTTTGTGACAACTTTTCCGAGAAGTCCCAAGTGCCATAATGCTATTTGGGTGATAGTGGACCAGTTGATGAAGTGTGCCCATTTCATTCCCTTCCGAGTGGGTCAGTTCATTGAGAGTTTGGCTGAGAAGTACATTCAGGAAGTTGTGAGACTGCATGGGGTTCCTGTCAGCATTGTATTGGATAGAGATACAAGATTCAGGTCTCAGTTTTGGGAGAGTCAACAGAAGAGCTTGGGTACTGTTGCCGCTGGATTCTGGTGTAGGGGCAATATATGAGATTTGTAGGTTCATGAGGAACTCGAACAGACTGGATCTCCCTTCTTCCTTGTTGATAGGTTGACTCCTTGGCGCTCTCGCTGACCTGCACAAACGTTCGAAACACCGGGATGGATCCTGGCGACAAACCCTCCGACACTCTTGTCAATATCAGAAAAAGTAAAGGGAAGGAGCTCAAGTGTGCAAAGAGTGATCACCTGTGATAGTAGGAGGTAGGGAGGTATTTATAGTCACCATGGGGATCTCTTTCAGGATAAGAGTGAATCCCTACTTCCCGGTGTGGCTAGATAGGGGTGGTTATAACCACCCTCTCAAGATAGGGACAAGCCAAGATCTGCTCCTATCCTATTGAACTGGTCCCAAAGGGGTTGAGATCCATTCTCAACTGAACAGATCCGTTCGCGGGCTAGCGGGTCCAAGAGAATAGACCCGGTTCCCAATTCGGACCCATCTGCAGATGAAATTACCATCTTGCCCCTGTGACTTCAAGATTCGCTCCCACTTTGAATGGTTTCGATTTAAACCCATTTTTAGCCACATCACGAGCCCCCCACTCCCAAAGACTATGTGTTACAGCCTTGTGGGGATAGTTTTGTTGTTTTAATGGTATATAGGGTTTTATCGGAGTCATCAAAGGGTGTTGGAATCCTGTTGGTGGGCGACAGTACTTTTCCTAAGCTGGTAGCATGCTTAAAGTTGCGTCTTATTTGCTCTGGATTTTTGGCGATTTTTCTTGATTTTTTAACTATTTTTCGGACCATTTATTCAATTTTGCGAAACAATAGTTTATTTTTCAGGAGCACTAATTAATTGTTCCAACTAATAATTATTTACCCACGGGCCTAAAAATATTCCCCCAAATTTATATTTATTTTTTAAAATTTGTACTTAATTTTCCAGAATTTTTGGGCATTTTTTTTGCAATTTTTAAATAAATAATCCGAATTAATAATTAAAAAAAAATTTTAATCACCTATTTATGACATGGCCAAATCTGGGTCGTCCATCAACTGGGGGCGCGAAGATCTGGGTGATTCGACGGTCGTGAAGGAAGCGACTTTTGCCTGTTTGGGGGTCGGTGGCAACTGACCTCGGGGTTCGTCGAGGTCCAGGGGGGACGACACATGGCTTGTGGCCCCCTGGCTGTTCTTGCATTTGGGCCTCGGTGGCGAGTGACTTCGGAAGGCTTGCCGAAGTTTGGGAGAGCGACATGTGGTAGGTGGGACCCTGGCTATTCTCGCGTTTCACCATTGGTGGCAATCGACATCGGCACCGCTGTCAACGAATGAGAGAGCGTCACGTGGCCTATGGGACTCAGGGGCCATTGACTAGTCAATGCATTTTCTTGTATTTTGATGTCGGTGGCAATCGACTTCGGAACCGCTGTCGATGAATGAGAGTGCACCACGTGGCCTCTGGGACCCAGGGGCCATTGACCAGTCAACGCATTTCCTTGCATTTGAACATCAGTCGCAATCGACTTCGGAACCACTATCGACGAATGAGAGAGCGCCACATGGCCTGTGGGACCCAGGGGCCGTTGACTAGTCAATGCATTTCCTTGCGTTTCGACGTCAGTGGTAATCGACTTCGGAAACACTGTCGACGAATGAGAGAGCGCCATGTAGCCTGTGGGACCCAGTGGCCGATGACCAGTCAACGCATTTTCTTGCATTTCGACGTCGGTGGCAATCGACTTCGGAACCGCTGTCGACGAATGAGAGAGCGCCACGTGGCCTGCGGGACCCAGGGGCCGATGACCAGTAAACGCATTTCCTTGCGTTTTGACGTCGGTGGAAATCGACTTCGGAATCGCTGTCGACGAATGAGAGAGCGTCACATGGCTTGTGGGACCCAGGGGCTATTGACCAGTCAACGCACTTTCTTGCGTTTTCTCACTAAATGGGCAAGGTCTTTGCGCTCTTGGGGGCCCAAACTTTCACCTTGGTTGGCGTGCCACCAACCTTAGCCTCTATAAATCTCTACCCCCCACTGTCATTTGCTCATTTTTGTTGTTTTCACTCAGGCAAGAATTTTATTCTGCAAGAGCTCCGACGAGTTTTCATCGTCTTCCGGTGTGTGTTTTCCGACCGTTGCTTTCAAATCAAGGTAACTCCATAGTTAGTTTATTTTTGAATTTTAGAAAATGTCTATCGAGCCTTCGAGGAAGGAGACCTCCCCCCTTCTTGCCCCTGAGGCCTCCTCTAGTCAGGTCCCCCCAATCGACAAGGGTAAGGCCATTGTTGGGCAGACTTCGGCGGTCATTGAGATGAGATCGAAGAGGATCGAAGCGTTCGGAAGGTTGTCTGGGGTCCTGATAAGACTGCCGAGGGTTTAGAGCTTCCGGAGGACCAGGCAGAGCGGATAAATGTATGAGATGGCTCGGAGCTTTGAAGAAAACTAGGCCAGAGAGACGTCTGAGGTGGATGAAACGGTCTCGATCCTCACCAAGGAGGATTTGGCAAAGATTAGGGTCTGCTTTCAGATCCTGCCGGAGTTCGACTTGATGCTCCACGGGCCCGGGGTGAGGGCCAACTCACCAATGCCTGTCGACATGTGCTTCTGGCCAGTTGACGCGTTCTTGGCAGGGGTTCAGCTCCCACTGCACCCCTTCGTCGCCGAAGTGCTGAGGTGGTTCCGTATCAGCCCCGTTCAGTATATGTCGAACGTGTGGAGGCTGATAAACGAGTTCATCCTCCACTGTCAGGCGGCGAGTCTCGAGCCAAGGCTGAGTGTGCTCCGAACTGTGTACCGGATGCATCAGCAGCACAAGGACATGTATCGGTTCTACTTGGCTCCGAGGTTCGGGACGAAGTGGGTCAGTTGTCCGGACTCGATAAAGAATTGGAGAGATAAGTATTTCCTGATCCAAAGTCGGGGGCCATGGGGTATCCCCACAGCTTGGGTCGACTTAGTGCCGAAGAAAGTGAAGCAAAGTCCAACCCTCAGCACCGAGGAGGAGGAGATGGTTCGGACGTTACTCGATCGTCCGAAGTTTGATTGGAAGGACTTGACCGAGGAGGCGCTCTTCCGATGGGGGGCTTAGCTCGATAAACCCCAGTACGGCTCTATTTCGTTTGTTTTCTTTTATATCACGTTGAAAGAGTAGTTTTCTTTTTTCTTTTCTAACTCTTTCTCTTGGGCAGAGTCAATGGACTTCGAAGACTTGGTATCGTAGCGTGGAGTCCTGAGCAGCAAGGACCCGAAGAACAGAAAGAGAGTCGCCATGAAAAACCCTTTGGAGACGGCACCGGCCCACCGCGCCACAGCGGAACAGCTAGGGAGGCGGCCCCCCTCTGCTCCGAAGCCTACGGCCACAGTGGCCACTTCGGCTTCGACTAATTCGGCAATATTCCCGATGTTGGTAGCCCTGGGACTAGAAGCCCCGCCCTTGACTGCCAAAGTGGAGGTGTTCCGGACCGAGGAGCATAAGAAGATTTCTGTTCTGAATTGGCAGGTCCGGAAGCTTGACGGGTTCTTAGCTGATTCGTCGGCATGCATGCAGGCTGTTCGGCGTCTCATCACATCGAAGGATGAAGCGGTAAAGGAGGTGGGAAGCGTAGGGGACGACGCCCTCGAAGTGGCTCGTTCGGCGATGTCGGTAAGCTTCGGAACCCAAAATTTTCTCTTTGCGGAGCACTTAGTTTTCTTTTTTGACAACTCAAGTCTCGCGCTTTGCAGATCATGTGTCACTTCGGCCATTTGATGAAGAAAGTGGCTGAACAGGAGAAAGAGATGAGACTCGAGGCAGATAAGGCTCTAGGTGAAAAGGCTCGGATCGCAAAGGAGCTTGAAAAGGCGAAGGCGGAAGCCGAGTCAAAGAACTCAAGGTTGGTGCACCTCGATGCCATGGTCACCAAGCTGGAGGTGGACAATGCTCGGCTCCTCAAATACTGAAGAGTCGGCCAAGGAGAAGGAGGATGTCGTAGCTGCGGCGAAGCTTGAGGCGGCAAAGGAGGACAAGGTGCAGGCCTTGGAGAAAGTGAAGGAGACAAGGAGCATGCCTTAGAAAAGGTGAAGGGTTATCTGATCGTGAACATGGCGAAGGCGTATACTTGAGCCATTGACGAGGTAAAGGAGAAGTTCCCCGAAGTCAACTACACCGCGTGTTGTGCAATCTAGTTATCTAAATAAACAGATAAACTATACACAAATTAAAACCTCGCAAGTGTACGAATCGTTTATAGAAGCGTAGTGGCAAACAAGGGTCGATCCCACAGAGATTGTAGAAATTAACTTACTAATCAATAAATCAAAGAAAAGGTGCAAATCATGAAGTTTGTTCTAAAAGTCTGAATGAAAGGAAATGAAAGAGATAAAAATCTAAATTAAGTAGAATCTCAAGAATATCAATTAAATGAGTTGGGCTTGATTTCCACCTATAGTCAAGAATGCTAGATTACCTTCTACACCATTCTCATCACTCATGTTTGTTCCTTTAAGGGCATGGTATCTACTCCTTAAAGTTAATATTTCCCTAGGCCAAGAATTAGGCATGGTATCTACTCTAATTCGTTTCTTTCCTTAAGTATTTAGCATGGTATCTACTAAGTTGCACTTGAAGAAAGCATAAGAACAATGGAAACGAACAAACACTCAAAGTTCTAGAAATTGGTATCAGATCTAGATCCTTTAAGTTGATTAAACCAAGAACCCCTAAAGATTCCTGTGTTACAAATTATGAGCATAGGATATGGGTCATCTCTATACTCATATAACAGATTCAATTTTATAATAAGCAAACTTGATAACTTCAGGTTCTTTATGTCAGTCGACTTGCTGTCACTCTCAGTCTACTGCCCTAAGAACTTCTGAACAAGTTTGATTCATATTATAAATTTTTATCAATACAATCAGGCTTAATCAATAAGTGATGAAAGTAGCATTATTAGAAGATTATAACATTACCTGACCACGGTTTCAATTAGCCCAACAATGAAATTAGTTCCACATATTCATAATAAAAATATCAATAAATTTGTTCATGGATTGCATTACAAAAATTAGAGAGAGGAGAAAAAGAATAAAAAATTAATTTGCAAACCCCTCTTTCTGTCTCTAGAATTGTATCCGAATGCTCCTCGAAGTCTCAGCCGCACCAGAGCACTCTATCTCGAACTGCTCGCCAGTCAAATCGGAGAAGTCAGCAGCTTCTGTCCAGTCAGCACGCTAGAAATTGAAGAAGTCAGCAGCACGCGTCCTGTCGCACGGTACTCGCCACGTCAGATCTGGGTCTGCCACGTCAGCGAAGCCTCACGTGATGCCTGGTCAATCGTGCCTGCTTCTTCTTCTTTGTTTGTTCTGAGTGGTAGAGAGAGAAAACTCTCTCTTTGTTTCTTTCTATATGTGTTTGTTCGCTGGCTTCTTTGTGCGGTTCCGTTCTTTTGTATTTGCTGGCCTCCTTCTTCTTAGTATTTGCTTCTCTATTTATAGGAGTCGGTGTGGATGTGTACTAGGATTAGGATGTATCATATCTCACCTGTAGATAAAAATACAAATCAGAATTTAGTATTTAAATTAAATTTTAATCAGATAAACTTAAAATAACAGATTTTTATCTTTTCGGCTTATCCAAATCCATATAAATTTATTTTTTTCCTTTTACACCCTTATAAAAATTAAAAATCACTTTTTTGCATAAAAAAATCTTATTTCTTCATAAATAAATAAATAATTGAAATCTTAGAGAAACAAGACGACTTATAGTTGAAAACAAGCATTTTTAATGGGTTATTGAATACAAATATTTGTATAAAAATTAGGCACATCACCGGGATGCGTCTCCTTCCGGATCCCGTCCCTTGCTTCGACGACATCTTCGAAGGTGAGGAAGAAGGCGACAAAGAAGAAGAGACCGAGGTCATTGAAGTTGAAGAGGTTGAAGCTGAGGAGGAGGCTCCGTCGGAGGCCATGCCCCTGGCCATCGTGGCCCCCGAGGAGGGTCCTTCAACAGAGGTCGACCCCTGATCTGCCTTGCATCTTGTTTCTCTCTTTTTGTTTTTGCTTTTTGCTCATAAAGTGCCGAACTGCGGACTGGCCACCGCTTGTAGTCTTGAAACTTTTAATGAAAACTTTTTGATTGAAGACTTTTAATGAAACAAGTTTTGAAGCTCGTCATTGAGTGAAAAACTCTTTTTTTTTAACAAGTGTTAAAGATCGGCATTGCTTTCGAACTCATTCTTGAACAAGTGTTAAAACACTTTTTAAACAAGTGTTAAAACACTTTTTAAACATGTGTTGGAGCTCAGCATTGCTTTCAAACTCGTTCTTGAACAAGTGTTAAAAAACTTTTTGAACAAGTGTTGGAGCTCGATATTGCTTTCGAACTCACTCTTGAACAAGTGTTAAAATACTTTTTGAGCAAGTGTTAGAGCTTGGCATTTCTCTCGAACTCATTCTTGAACAAGTGTTAAAACACTTTTTGAACAAGTGTTGGAGCTCGATATTGCTCTCGAGATTCATAGTGGTTGTGTCTGAACTCAGTTATTTTCACTTGGCCTTTTCAGATTGTCGAAGTACCACCCCTTGCCGAAGTGCCTCAAAGTGCTTAGGTATCCCACCTTCGGTCTGATCTGGGTGTTGCTAGGTTGGCTCTTTCTCGAAGTCGAGAGAAGCTCTTTAAGAGCGAGGTAGAACTAAGTCATCACAAGCTGACGCTGACGCGTTGCACCTCCGAACTGAAGCAACTGAAGGAGCAAGCTCGCAAAGTGGAGGAAGGGAGTCCCTCGAAGTCCAGTAACCTAGGCAAGAAGCTAGAGTCCATTCGACAGTCATTGTTCGAGGTTAGAGCTGAGAGAGACGGTTTAAAGAATGTCGCGCTCGAAAAGAGTTTAAAGACGGCGCAGCTTTGGCAGACCATCACCGAAGCTTCTAGTGCTGGCAATACGAGTCGAACGCCTCAGCAAAGTGTTAAGGTAACAAACAACTCACTGAAATAGCGAATCATTGAGTTAGAGGCAGAGATTCACCGGCTACGACGTCTCTCAGAGGGAAGCAACATTAGGACCACTTCTTGCACCCGAGGAGAGTACTCATAGGGACGGTCGTTTCACGAGTTGGTGTTACATCTGCCTCCCACCTTGGGGTATCCTGGAGACGCACAGAGCAGAGTGGATGGCTCCTCGAGCGGGACCTCAGTCGGTGCAACTCTCGATGACACAACTCGGCTCGTTGGCTTAGAGACCTCCACAAGTGTAGGTTTGCAGCGACAAGGTGTTCATCGACCTCGTTTGTCGCTCAAGAGGAGTATCCCACTCCCTAGGAGGCATTAGGGCGTCTCCCTTGTGATTTTACAGACTTTTTGTACAAGTTTTGTATCTCAATGTAAACATGAGCAGTTGGTATTGTAATTAGACTTGTAATCCCAATTTCTTGTTTTGTGAACTTGCGTGCTTCGTTAGCATTTGTAGTTGTCAACAATTGTAGGAGCATTTCTGAATGGTGATTCGCTTCGTGCTCGCTTAGAAGCCAGTGGTTGAAGCGGAGTCGAACCAAGTGTTAGGCTCCGAACTTGTCATTTATAGAGCATCGACGGCTGTGGAAGCAATTCCGAATGGTGATCCGCTTTGTACTCACTTAGAAGCAAGTAGTTGAAGCAGAGCCGAACCAAGTGTTGGACTCTGAGCATGTCATTCTAAAAATATCAACAGCTGTGGGAGCAATTCTGAATGGTGATCCGCTTCGTACTCGCTTAGAAGCAAGTACTTAAAGCGGAGTAGAACCAAGTGTTGGACTCCAAGCACGTTGTTTTATTGCAAAATTTTTTTTGTAAGTAGAGTTAGACTGCCCCAAAATAGAGAATTTGCTAAGTAGAGTTAGACTACCCAAAAATAGAAAAGTTGTGGGGAAAGATTTCCTTTTATTGAAAACAACTAGGATGCCGCTTCTAAGTTGTGAGCAGCCTTTACATTTTGATAAATAGAGAATACAAGTAGGGATTTTGGACATCTCTTCTGGAGCTCTTTTGGGGAAGTTGCTTGGAGCAGCATTTAGACACCCTCTCGGTACTTCATTAAGTGCTCCGCATTCCATGCCCTCGGTATCTGCCTGCCCGCCGGGTCTTCGAGTTGATATGCTCCCGGCGAATAACACTGGAGACCCTATATGGTCCTTCCCAGTTGGGTGCCAACTTGCCTCTTTTGCTTGGATCGAAGATCGATTACTTTCTGAGCACTAAGTCACCCTCTTTTAGGTTGGCGGGCCGTACACTCTTATTGTAGGCCTGATTAATCCTATGGCAGTAGGTCTCTTGCCGAATCGCGGCTCTCTTGCGGACCTCGTCAATGAGGTCTAGGCAGTTGCGAAGCTGGTTCGCGTTCTACGCTTCATTGTAAACTATGAGTCGAGGTGAAGGCAAGCCCACCTCCTAAGGGATGAGAGCTTCGGATCCGTACGTGAGGTTGAAAGGGGACTCTCCCGTTGGAGCTCTTTTGGTGGTGCGATAGTTCCACAGCACATTGGAGAGTTGTTTGACCCATAGCCCCTTAGTGGACTTGTCAAGCCTCTTTTTTAAGCCAGAGAGGATTTGTCGGTTCGCGTTCTCCGCCTGGCCATTGGACTGGGGGTGCGCTACTGAAGAGAACCACTGCTGAATGCCGAGGTCGGTGCAAAAGTCTCGAAAGGTTGCTCCTTGAATTGGGTCCCGTTGTCGGTTATAAGGATGCGAGGCACCCCAAACCGACAGACGATGTTCTTCCAAAAAACTTCTGCACCTTGTGCTCGGTTATTGTTGAAAGAGGTTCAGCCTCTATCCATTTTGAGAAGTAGTCCATTGCTACCACTAGGAACTTCAGCTGGCCTGGTGCTGGTGGGAAGGGACCGAGCAAATCCATCCCCCACATTGTGAAGGAGATTGGACTGCCAAGGAAGTAAGTTGTGCTTGGGGCAGGTGACGGATTGGGATGAACTTCTAGCAGGAGTCGCACTGGCGGACGTACTCCTCGGAGTCACTTAGTAGTGTGGGCTAGAAGTAGCCGTAGTTCAATAGCTTCCGGGCGAGGGATCTCGCTCCCAAGTGCACACAACATAAACCCTCATGGGCCTTCTTTAGGGCGTAGAGCGCTTCCTCCGGGGAGAGGCACCTCAGATAGGGCTGACCATCGATCTGGGTATAAGAGCATTTGTACATGACCCCGTCCAGGAGTGTGTACCGCTCTGCTCGTGTCCTGATCCTCCTTGCTTCTTTTGGATCTTCGGGAAGGACTCCATTTCGGAGGTACTTGAGGAGGGACTTCATCCAGTTTTCCCCAAGTGTTAGGGGGTAGGCTTCCATTGGCTCCGAGCCATCTCCGTCAATGCTTGGTCTAACAAGCACCTCTATCAAGACAATCCATTCTAGACCCTGAAGAAATGAGGAGGCGAGCTTAGAGAGGGCATCCGCTTGTGCGTTTTCCTCTCGGGGAACCTGCTGGAGTTGAACATCTTCGAATAGAGCTAGAAGCTCCCTCACCTATGCCAAGTACCTGGCCATACAGCCATCCTATGCCTCGTATTCCCCAGACACCTAGTTGACTACTAACTGGGAGTTGCTGAAGACCCTTATGCGCTGGGCACCAGCTTTGCGAGCCATGCAGAGCCCCGCTATGAGGGCCTCATGCTGTGCCTCACTATTTGATGCCGAGAAGTTTAGGCAGAGGGAGTATTGTAGGACGAAAGCGTCGGGGCCAGTTAGGATGACGCCAGCCCCACTCCCATCGGCGCAAGAGGACCCGTCCACATAAACGGTCCAGACGAAGGGTTCGGCAGACAATTTGCATGAGCCGGGGATGGTGTTCTCCACGATGAATTCGGCCAGAGCTGGGGTCTTTATTGTCGTTCTGGGCTGGTAGCTGATGTCATGCTGACTCAGCTCGATGGACCACTTCATGAGCCGCCCAAAAGTGTCAGGCTTGTGGAGAACTTGTTTCAACGGTTGGTCGGTAAGGATGACCACCGAATAGGATTGGAAGTAGGGGCAGAGCTTTTGGGCCACCATGACCAGGGTAAGAGCCATCTTCTCCAGCTTTGGGTAACGGAGTTCAGCATCGCGGAGCACCTTGCTCAAGTAATAGATGGGCTTCTGCGTCTTCTCCTCTTCCCTTACAAGGACTGCGCTGAGCGTCTGCTCCGAAGCTGCGAGATAGAGGTAAAGGATCTCCCCAGGTGCTGGCTTGCTCAGGAGCGAAGGGTTAGCCAAATATTCCTTGAGCTTGTCAAAGGACTCTTGTTGTTGCTATCCCCATTCGAAGCCTTTAGCCCCCTGACGGCCTTGAAGAAGGGGAGACACTTCTCCCCAGACTTGTAGAGGAATCACCTGATCGCAGCAAGGCGCCCCGTGAGCCTCTGTACTTCTTTGACATTGGAGGGGGGAGCCATCTTGAGAATGGCTTGGATCTTTTCGGGGTTGGCCTTTATACCCCTCTGGCTGACCATGAACTCCAGGAATTTGCCTGATGAGACACCGAACACACACTTGTTCGGGTTTAGCCTCATATTGTGCCTCCTGAGCACCCCGAAGGCTTCTTGAAGGTCGAGGGTGTGCTCCTATCCTCGGGCGCACTTGACCAACATGTCGTCGATGTAGACCTCCATGTTTTTGCCAATCTAGTATCGGAAGACCCTGTTCACCAGGCACTAATAGGTAGCTCCCGCATTTTTCAAGCCGAAGGGCATAATGCGGTAGCAATAGAGGCCTTGGTCCATCACGAACGAGGTCTTTGGGAAGTCGGGTGGGAACATCCTGATTTGGTTGTACCCTGAGAAGGCATCCATAAAATTGATCAGCTCGTGCCCGGAGGTCGCATCGATCAGGGCATCAATGCTGGGAAAAGGGAAAAGGGTCTTTTGGGCATGCCTTATTAAGATCGGTGAAGTCAACGCTTATTCTCCAGTTCCCATTGGCCTTCTTAACCATCACTACATTGGAGAGCCACTCAGGATAGTTTACCTCTTGGATAAAGCAGGGTATTGAGGAGTTTCTCAACCTCCTCCTTGATCGCTTGTTGCCTCTCGGGGGCAAACTTACCCCTCTTTTGTTGGACAGGCTTGACCCCAGGGGTGATGATCATACGGTGCATTGAGAGCTCCTCTGAGATCCCAGGCAGATCGGCTGCAGTCCAGGCGGAGAGGTTGCGGTTCTCTCGTATGCACTGGGAGATGTCTCACTTAATGGAGGGAGAGAGAGCCTTGCTGACGCGGAACTTCTTAGTGGTGTCTTCTTCGGAGAAGGCCACTTCCTCCAATTCGTCCACGGGCTCGAAGATAATTTGACCGCCTTCTAGAGGAAGTTCGAACGCTTCCAAAGAGAGAACTGGACCCCCCCCATCGAGGTTATATAGCACTTCTGAGCCACTTCTTGGCTTCCCCTCACTTCTCCCACTCCTGAGGGCATGGGGAACTTCATCTTTCATGTGGTAGGCTGAAGGGATGGCTTGAAGCGTGGCCAAACCTGATCTACCCAGGATAACATTATAGGCAACCTTGATGTGGACCACCATGAAGTCCATTGGCTCCATGAGATTTACCGGGGCCTTTCTAGCCGTTACGTCAAGGGTTATAACTCCCTCGACCATACCCGGGACCCCATTGAACTCGTGAAGAGTGTAGGCCGCAGGCTTGAGCCGGTCCCTCGACAGCAGGAGGCCTTTGAAGTCCTCCAAGAAAATGATGTTGACGGAGCTGCCGTTGTCCACTAAGACCCGACGAACCTCAAAGTTCGCCATTCGGAGATTGATGACGAGGGCATCGCAGTGGGGTGTGTGGACGCCCTCCAGGTCCATATCGGAGAATGTCACCGAGACTCCTAGGCCCTTTGGGGGAGGATAGCTCTGCATGGAGTTAACCTCCTTTACGAAGGCTTTTCAGGAGAAGTTGGAATCTCTCCCCATTGGGCCTCCGTGTATCAGGTGCAAGATGCCTTCTACTTCGGCCTCCGGAGTCTCCATGTGCTGCACAGTATGCCTGTTAGCCCCCCGGGCGGTGGAAGCGGATCGGCTCGGTCTCTTCTGACAAAGCGAGTGAGCTACCCTCTCTGGATGAGGGCATCAATCTCGTCTTTGAGGTCATCTGTGTCGTGCCCATGGTCCCGATGGAAACGACATCACTTATTTCGGTCTCTCTTCTTTCCCGGAGTATTCATCTTTGGGGGAGGCGGTACGAGGCCTTCGTTCTCGATCTCCATCAGGATGGCAGATACACTCGCGTTAAGCAGAGTGAATTTCTTTAAAACTGAGGGGGGACGCCGCTGACCCCCATTGCCTTTTTGGAGCTTCTTAGCTCCTTCTTCTTCTGCACCCTTCCGCTTGTTCGCAGAAGATGAGACCTCAAAGGTGGGGCAGTGGAGAGCTTCTTCCACTCGGATGTACTTCTCGCTCCGAAGTAGGAGCTGTGAGAAGTCCCAAGGGGGCTTCTTGGCGAGGGACGCCTTGAGGTCAGCATTGAGGACGTTGGATTGGAAAGCGACAGTGTCCACCGAGTGTCCAAGGAGGTGATGGATCTGGCCTCGGCAGTAAAGCGCTTAACGTATTCCTTCAACCGTTTGCCCTTCTTTTGGTTGAGGAACAATAGGGAGGCGTTCGTCTTCTCCGTGCAGTGACTACTCACGAAGTGCGTGAGGCAGAGTCCCTCGAATTGGTCGAATGAGAAGATAAATGCCAGGGCAAGTCGGGAATACCACTCCCGAGCCGGCCCCTTGAGTGTGGCTGGGAATGTCTTGCAGAGGAGGGCATCGGATGCATGATGGATCATCATTATAGTTTCGAAACTCTCAATGTGATCCGCAGGGTCTGACTCCCCTGTGTAGGTCTCGAAATGTGAAGGCTTGAAGTTATCGGGAACTGGAGCCTCCATGATGGTGCGGGAGAATGGGGTACTGCTTGGACGAAGGTCCCTTGCCCGTCACTCTTCGCCTCGGTCAAGCTAGCCGAGGTGCCTTTCCATCTTGTGGAGACTGCGATAGACCGAGTCTTCCCTTCGGTCTTGCCTGGCTGAGCCCCGAGACTCATCCTCACGTCGAGAAGGGCTGGGGCTGCACCGATGATGGCTTAGAGTAGGTGGTGGACTGACTGAGCGACGGGGGTGACTTGAAGTAGGGCATGAACTTCGGGAGCGGCGGTGATAATCAGGAGAAGGGCGGTGATGGCTCACAGCGGCCATGGACTGCGGGAACGGTAAGGATGGCGAGGAGCTGGTCGAGGGCTATAGGAGTGGTGAGGACGGTGAGGAGCTGGCGGAGGGCTAGGAGCCCAATGGCCATTGTTGGGGGCAGCGTTGAGTGCCCGAAGGACTGCCTCCTGGAATTGCTGAAATTTTGCCCTCGTGACGGGGCCTCTTACTCCTACTAGGTTCGAGGCATAGGATGGCCCACCGGGGAGCGGCTCCGTCTTGGGCAACGCTGGGGCGACTCCCTCTGCCTCCGGGGGGAGTGGGACCTCCTTTGGTCGGATCGGCGCGGCGACCGGCGAGGGTTCACATCGTGGGTCCGCCTCTCATCCAGATGGGTATGGAGGTTGGGTCCATGCTCGGTATTCCGATTTTTAAGCACATGCCGCAAATCCTTGGGAGTGGGAGGAGAATAGGAAGCCATAAATTCTGGGTCGGCATTGTGGATGGAAACCCGAACCTGATGCACAGGTTGTTTGCGGCGGCTTCGTTGAGAGGGTTCCCCATGGCAACCTGGGGTCCCAAAGGCTACTGAATAGACTGCGGAGCCTGGGGATCAAGCTACATGGCTGGTTGGTTAGGAGGAGGGAGATCCCCCTGTGGTGGAGGAGGAGGAGGATGAGAAGAGGTTGTTCTTCGGTTGGTGTTTGTGGGTCTCTTCTTGGGAGGCATTGCTAGGAGTGGCTGTGGTGGAAGGAGGAAGGTTGGATTGCTTGTCGAGACGTTTTCCACAGACGGTGCCAATCTGTTGTTGCTGGATTCTGGTGTGGGGGCAATAGATGTGATTTGTAGGTTCATGAGGAACACGAACAGGCTGGATATCCCTTCTTCCTTGTTGATAGGTTGACTCCTTGGTGCTCCTGCTGACCTGCACAAACGTTCGAAACACCGGGATGGATCCCGGCGATGAACCCTCCGACACTCTTGTCAATACCAGAAAAAGTAAAGGGAAAGTGCTCAAGTGTGCAAAGAGTGATCACCTGTGACAGTAGGAGGTAGGGGGTATTTGTAGTCGCCATGGAGATCTCTTTTAGGATAAGAGTGAATCCCTACTTCCCGGTGTGGCTGGATAGGGGCAGGTTATAACCACCCCCTCAAGATAGGAGCAAGCCATGATCTGCTCCTATCCTCTTGAACTGGTCTCTATCGGGTTGAGACCCGTTCTCAACCGAACAGATCCGTTCGCGGGCTACCACGTCCAAGAGGAGAGACCCAGTTCCCAATTCGGACCCATCGGCAGATGAAATTACCATCTTGACCCTACGACTTCAAGATTCGCGCCCACTTTGAACGGTTCTTATTTATCCCCATTTTATCCATATCAAGTACTAAGTTGAGTTACAGTACAGCATTCCATCCACAGACAATGGACAGTCGAAAAGGACGATCCAGACCGTAGAAGACATGTTGAGATCCTGCGTTCTTCAGTTTGGAAGTTCGTGGGAAGATCATCTGTACTTAGCCGAGTTCTCATACAACAACAATTACAAGGCGATTCACAAGACAGCACCATTTGAGGCTCTGTATGGGCACAAGTGTAGATCGCTAGTCTGTTGGGATGACATCAGCGAGAGAAAATTTTTGTGGCCTGAGTTGATCACGAAGACAGTAGATGTGGTGGCTCAGATCAGGAAGCATTTGCAGGCTGCCCAAGATAGGCAGAGGAAGTGGGCAGATATTCATCGAAGGCCTTTAGAGTTCGAAGCGGGGGACAATGTGTTCATCAAAGTGTCACCATGGAAAGGCGTCATCCACTTTGGTGCTGGGGGCAAGCTAAGACCCCATTTTATTGGGCCATTCGATGTTGTGGAGTGAGTAGGCAAGGTGGTCTACAGGCTTGCTCTACCCCCGGCACTGGCTGGTGTCCACGATGTATTCCATGTCTCCCAACTCAAGAAGTACATCAGGGATGACAGTCATGTGATTGACTACTCGGAGTTGTCCATGAGGCCGGACTTGTCCTGCGAGATTCAACCAGTCTCTATCTTTGATCGACGTGAGAAGGTGTTGAAGAATAGAGTCATCAAACTGGTTGAGTTTCTTGGGATCCTCACTCGCTGGGCGAGTCGACTTGGGAGTTAAAGGAGGAGATCCGGAAGAAGTTCCCCCATCTGTTTGAGTAGTTTTTTTTGTTTTCTTTTCTTTTCGGGGGTTGAATTATGTACCACTTGTATGAATTTCGAGGACGAAATTCTTCTTGTAAGATGGGTAGATGGGTAGGATTTGTAACCCCTGTTTTCAGTGATTGTATTTTTCTTAGTATTATTATTTTTTTATTTTATCTCTGAACATCTGTAATTTGATTATCTAAAAATGGAATTCATTATTTGCTTTCGACTCACTTTTTGTCTCCCGATCTATTTAATTTTTCTGCTAAATATTTTGTTGATCATTCTATTCAAAATTTTGCTTGTTGACATCCTCAATTAGTCTATTCATTAATCCTATTTTTTATTTACTTATATATCCTATTTTCCCTTATTGGGTCTAAACCCGCTAACTCCCTAACCCTATCCGCTAATATCCTAACCCTACCCGCTAACCCCCTAACCTAACCCTAACCCTAACCCTGTTTAATACTGTGCAACCCCCCCCCCCTCTCCATCATCCCGCCGCTTTCCTCTCTGCTGCTCCCGAACATCCCGCTCACCCCTGCTACTTGTCTTCCACCACCAATGCTTTCCTCAGCCATTGCAACCACCCTGACTCGACCCCCCGTCCTCCCTCCTTTGTTTTCTTCCTTCCAAAACAGAGTGCTTGTGTACCTGCTCGCCTACCGCACCTCATCGAACAAATCGAAGCACCACCTCACCACTTCTCCACGTCGTTGACACCACCCTCGACCTCGTCAACCACCGCCACCCTTCGCAATTGCCGTCGTTCTCCTTCTCCCCTATTATGGTGCCAAAATCCAACCAAAACCCATCACCTCCTCGACCACTTGCTGCACCCACTCCGACCGCCACCATGATTCTGCTCCACCGTCGACCTCCTCCACGTGAGCGCCACCGTCTGCGGCCTTCAAAGTCAAGCTGCAGCCGCTGATGCTGTTCGATCTACTAGAGTTGATGTTTGCCGTTGTGTTTAGGGATTTGTTGGAGTTGTTGTTTGCTGGTGTGTGGCCCTTGCTGAGTTGCTGTCGTGGTTGTGCACATTGTGTGCACGTGCTTTTACAAGTACGTGTGTTGTACGTGTCGCCGTCGGGATTGTCATCCCGTTATTCTATTATATTTGGATTAACCGTCAAAAAGGGAAGTCTCTTCTTGAACCCCTCTATTGTTTGTGTTTAAGATGTTTATTGATTCCCGCAAGTAGCTCTTAATTCCAATTCATATCTATATTTGTTTTTGTTCAAGAGTTTATCACAGATTCATCGGCGAAACCAAATGATGATTCTCTTTTCGTTCCATCATCTTTGACTCGAACCCTAGTCCCTCTTGTACATTGCATATGCACGTTATATATGAAAACAATTAGATCCATGCTATAGAATTGAATGATGATTAAGATGTAACACCTCGAATTCCAAAATACAACTGAATTCTCAAAGTTCCACAGGATCTTTACACTTATCTTCATACAATTTTACAAGGAAATAAATTTTTTTTGTTACATCAGAGTTTACACTTACATTACATATTTGCAGCGGAAGCAATTTACAACAATTTACATGAATTGAAATGTACAACTCTTGAATCAATCTTTAATCAGCATGTATTCCTTAATCACTTTACCCTGCATATAAACATTGGGCGCGTCAGTTGCTTACAACCGATGAAATATTATACACGGCTATTCTCTCTATGCCGAAACAGTATAACGATTCTCAAATACTTAAACAATCACAAACTAGATCACAAACAGAAACTACAAGGGACTATCCTATAGATGTCGTGTTGTGCAGTGCACTTAGTCCTTAATGCAGTTGTTTATATTAGATGACACAAATGTGCACTTGTTCAGATTCTATGCATCCCATACTATATAGGTCTGAGGGCAAACCCTTAACCGTTCTTCATCTTGTAGGGTTCAATCCCTCGTCATGACTTAAACTACTACTGTAACTACAATAAGTATCCTAGATGTTCTATGAGTTACGAGCTCATGTCCAGACAGCCTGGAGGGGAATCCCACATCATGTCACGACGCATCGTGAAGAACCTATGGACAATTCAGCATCCGTCAAGGGACATGACACCACCCACAGTCACCAAACACTCCACAAGCGTCGCCTGCGGTACGGACTCCTGGAGACATATCCACGTCATGTCACGACGCATCGTGAAGACAACCTATGAATACTTTCACACCGTAGCTCCGAGGCCCTCATACTCATGTTTTTCTCTTATTTTCATCACGTCTTCACTATGTGTCTAATACTTAGTTATTCGAATCATGAACAAAATCAATTATCTAGAGTTAGCCCTTCCACTATACCAGTCTTAACCATTTATTCAACATGATCCAAATCTTGGTCTTTTCATCTCAAATTTCATTTCAACACATTTCTTTTCAATGCTGATTTGAGGCTTAACTACACTCTAGTTTTCAATTTCAATTCATAATCACAAACTTGAGTCTTTCATACTCATAAGTTGTCTTTTCATGATTAACATTAATTTCCACTTCATTTTCATGACCTTTGTATATTCATGTTCTTTCATAATTCATCAAGTCATTAAATTTCAATTTCATACACAATCCCATGCATAAACAATATAATTTCATTTTTCTCAGGGCAGTCGACTGTTAAGCATGGCCAGTCGGCTGTTCTACGAAGTTCTAAAGCTCGAAAAGAAATAATCAGAGTAGTCGACTATCAAGCTATGGTCGGTCGACTGTTCCGTAAAAGATTTGAACTCGAAAACAAATAATCAGGACGGTCGACTGTTTCAATATAATCGGTCGACTGTGCTACTGGGTTTTTCAAATTCCAAAATTTTTTTAGTTCTTTTTCTTCTCCAAATTCATTCAAAAATTCCAGATTTTATTTTTCATCTTATTACATCATTTCTGTAAATAAATTTAGATTTTTTATACAAAACAACATAATTTGCTCTATACTTCATTTTGTTCTTCAACTTCAAATTTAGGGGAAAATAAGCATAATCTCCTTATAAATTACACATAAAATTCCCTATATTACTTATAATATTTTTATTAACATTGTACAATTATCTCAGTAATCAAATTCATTTTTTCATGTCATTTAACAACACATTAATCAAAATTACCTATATCCATAGTTCTTTATTCAATTGTTCATCATACAAGCATGTATTTATTTATCTAGCACATCACAACAAAATTCAGCATGGTAACATGATAATCATTTAACAAATCATAATTTGGCAATCAATTTGACACACTTTTAGCATATAATCAAACTAATAGCAATTTATCTCATTTTCATAATGCATGACTATATTTGTTAGAGTTTCTCCTTAATTTGTCAATCACATCCTAACATGATGTCTAATTAGAAGTTTAAGAGAAACACTCACCCAAAGTTGAAGAATTTGTATTTGTACTCAATGAACTTCTAGAATATGGAGCTCCTAAAGAAACTCCAATTGCAAACTCCTCGAAATCCGCGCACCCAAGCAACGCTCCCCATCTTTACTTTCGATCAGCAATAGTGAGCTCCTTCCAATCCATTTTCGGCAAGCAAACAATAGGAGCATCTCAACTCATCTCACATATATACATATGTGTATATATATCTCTATATATATATACAACTATATATACATACCTAGTATAGGCTAATAGATAGAATGGTAGGTTTGGGAAAAGCAATGGTTTGGGTGGTTTTCGAAAATGATAGGAGAGAGAGAGGAGAAGTAATGTGAAGGAGATTGGACTAATATGTATATACATATAAATGTGTGGATGCATTCAATGTATGGTGGATAAAGCAAAAAGGGCAAGAAGGACATGCTGGATTGCTTGTAGCTTTCAGAAATGCACAAAGGGGAAAATGAAAGAGATGGGGAGAGTGTGAGAGTTAGGGGGTATTAATAGGATTAATTAATGGGTGATTATTAAAACTAATTGTCCACTACTCCACTAACTAAACCACTAACACAATTCAAAATATTGTATTTCCCTCCTCTCCAAAAAAAATAGCTCGGCCACTTTTCCTTCTCTTTTGCCAAACACGTGTACGTGCTCCGCACGTGCACACACTTCATTCACAAAATTGATTATTTATTTAATTTAAAATACATGTATGTAATATATAAGATGTATATAAAATTAATTTGATTAAGATTAAACTTTTTCATGCACAATTAAAATAGACACACACATTTCATAAAATTTATTTTGAAAGAAGAATACGCTTAAACACGTGCACTAAAACACGTGCGTCGCCCATAAAATCTCTAGAATACAAAATTGACTTTATCAACAGAAAAGATATTTATAATTAATCGGAATACAATATAAAAATATATTTAATATACATATTCAATAATGTACTCAAACGTACAGAAAACATGTGCATTGCACGTATAATAATATTTAAATAAAAATTAGAGAAAATAAGTTTCCATTTATAAAACAAAATTGAACACGTTATAAAAATAAATATTTGAAACTCATCGAAAACATTGCGCGTAATGGCAAAATACCGAAATTGACACGTGCATCGATAATACGCAAAAGCACGTAAAAACACAAGGATTGAAATTTAGCATTTGAGTTGACTCAAATAAGATTTTAAGAATACGGAAAATGCATAAATAATCTGAATCCAAAATACATATTGAAATACGTTACGGATATCACCAATAACACTACAAAATGCACGTGAGTAACGGCCGATGGCAAAATTGTCATTTCTAATTTTGTGGGGTGTTACATAAGATGTTATCGATTTTATATGATCTCATGAATAAATTGCCCTGATTGTAAAATTGTCTCGTTAATGATGAATTCTCATGCTAATAACTAAATATAACTTGTGTTAATTAATTACCATGATATTGTATACTTTTGTGATGAAAACATTGCAAATTCATGTTAAATTTCTTTCTGGCCTGCTGTCTACCTCTTCTTGCATCGAACTTTCGAACCTGTTAGTGTAGTAATTTGAATAAACTTTGTAAACTTGAGTTGTAGCTGCATGTGTCTACTTTCCAGAACAATTGACGGAACTGAATTCCGATATATACTCTGCTAGATATCTGACTTTTAGTACCTAGGTCTGGATTTCCTGATTCACAATTATATGTGTATCACCCTGATTTGTTAATAAAAAAAACATGCTAACAGTAAAATTAAAATGTGAAATTAATTTTGCTGTGACTAGACATGCGTAAGAAACACCCTGAATTTTTGTGGTATTATTTGATGAGTATTCAGACCCGATACATATATGTGAACACAATCTATAACCTGCTGTCTGAACATAAAATCTGTAAAGAATAAGAATTTGAAACTAGTTTTTGTGATTTTAATATATTGTGTGTATATTCAATGGAACCGGCAGATAGTCTAGTTTCTAGAACTTCTGACGGATCCAGATTTGGTAAGACCTATTTTTGTACGGTAACGTCTTGCTGTCCAGATTGTATGATTTGCATTGATTTAGTATAAATACTTTTTGCCTTGCATGTAACGAGTCAAATTAGTCACACCTAAAATGACACAACTTTGATATCTTCTTACATGCTCACATAGGATGAAATAAAATATTAACAAACCGGGGTATTATAGGTTGACTTCGTAGTGAGCAATCAGACACTGTATTCGGTATGACCCTTATTGTTTACATTGATTGATTGGAAGGTGGAGTATCGATTACATGATCTGTTGAGTTTGCCATCACAGTCTAAAATGTTCACTTTTTTGCATGCACCGAACCTGTGGAATGGGACATGGTACTACGTGAATTAGATAGGTTAACAAAATGAATAATAACCCTAAATTGACATTGCATGCTTGATTCTATATACTGTCATCGATATTGATTTTGAACTGTAATTATTAATTATTGCATAAATTGACATAGACCCTTGACATTATTGCCAATCCTTGTCTTTCTTCTTGACTTTGATCTAGTCCTTCATTCTTGATAGACCATGCTTTTTATTGTTCTCTGTTTCCCACTACTTGTTGTCCGTGACTTGCTCTAGGGACATTATTTTTTCTATTTTTAGATCACGAGTTTACAGGTACCGAATAAGTGATACCAGAAGGGACTTGGTGACTACAATTTTAGAGAATGGAGCCTAAGAATTGACTGCTTGAATTATCTTTATGCTATTTTTTCGTTTGAACATTGTTTTTGATATTGTACTTTGTTTTGGGCATTTATGACCTGGAGTTTGTTTTATCCCAGATGTTGGATATTATGTTTTGAATTATTTCATTTTGTTGTTGAAGTTGTTCTTTGTATATTTTCTTGCGTGGCTGTGATTGTTATTCATATTGTTGATTTAGACTGATACAACTTATGGATGGTGTTTACATCATTTGCTGGGCCTTCTTTACATACCCGTATTCCTGTATTTTGGGAAGCGGGGCATGACAGTATGAAAAAGTGTGCATCATATTTTTTATTTTAAGAATAAAAAAGGAAAATATAATCTTTCGAAATGACAAGCCACCAATTGATCAAGTTTTACGGCAAAATGGATGCATTTCTAAGTCATATATCAAGTTATTATCGACCTTTTCAATACATAAACCTTCATTTAGGAGCACTTCTGTAAGCTTATCTTTCCACAATCTCTATGTTTTCTACGTAAATGTTCATAATTTCAACAATTTGTCATTTCTTTTGGGTATTCTGAGTCCATGATATTAAAAATTTGACCATAATGCTTATATTTACCAAGATATTATATGGAGAGTCAAGAATAATTGTTGAAGTTAAGTATGAAAGGGTTGAAAGTCATTATCCTGACCGGTCATTACACTTTAGCATATTGCAATAAATATAAATAAATTGCGATGAGTAATCGGTGTACTTGAAATGTTGTTATTCATACCCTTGCTTGATAAAGTAATACTAAAAGACGCATTATGAACTTGGATAAGTTTCTAACCCCCTCAATTTTTTATTCTTTCCTAGATCTTAAACATTTTTTCACTTATCTATCTAGTTGCATTAATCACAATATCATTTTTTGAAGCTGAGCATGCTCACGTCGTTTTGTTATTCATGATATGTAATAGACATGTCCATCCAACTGAATTTCTCCCTATGTAAATACAATGTCAAGGTTCTATTATATTAGTTTAACTAGCTGTCATTTGCAAATAAGCATAAGCAACTTTGTTCTTGAATCTTCATCCACAGTTGTAACAGTATATGATTTCTATTCTGATGCTCCAGGGGAAGCCAATTCATATACCTTGTGCGTCTTTAGGTGTCACGCCCCGCTTTCCAAAAATACGGTACACAAGCACGTGACATTGGCCCAACGAATAACTAACGTCACCCATAAGCTGTTTATCTAAAAAGAGAGAGTAATATGTCCTTAGTGTAAATCGTGGACAACAAGTAGAGAAAGCAAAGAAACAATGGAATAACGATATAACAATGAATTCAATGAATCAATAGGAATCAATAATATGGGACAATAGCAATCATCAATAATAATCTATGAAATTGTATAAACAATGATGTACCCCCATTCCTGCTAATAAGTATTTTCCGTATATTTTCTATAATTTGATTTTTGTAAATTTATTTTATGCTAAATTTATTTCGGATCTTTTATTAAAGTGTTTTCTATTCGAAAATTTTATTCATTTCGAATAATGGTGTATTTTGATCTTATTTTTGTAACCCTTGTTTTCCGTTTTCTGTATTTTGAGTGTATTTTCTTTTCCCATGTATTTGATTCTTATTGTATCTCTTTTTGGACCGTATATTGGATCTTCTTTTTCAATATTTTTTTTTTATTGTTTCATCTCCTTTGTTTGGGTTTGTTATTCTTTTGTCTCCTATTATTTTCCTCTCAGTTTGATTAGGTCGTATTTTGATCCCCATTATTTATTGTTCATGTCCTATTATTTTTTAGTTGTTCCAACTTCATTCTTATTCACCCTAAATCTTGTTGGATTCCTATTTATTTAAACCCATTTGTTATATTACCCTATAACCCTATAACAATCCATTACCCATTTTTAATTCCCATTAAAACCCCTTCAGCCAAACCCTATTGGATACTCCTACCCACACCCGTTAACACCCTTAAACCCGTTTATTTATTTTTCCTACTCAGCTGTCACCCCTAACTCATAAAACCCTAATATTTAACCCATATTCTAAACCATATATATACAGCCGTTTCTCCCCTGTTCCTCTTCCTTACCCATCAGCCACTCCTCCTTCATCCCTGACCTCTCAACCCCTCGCCAGTCACCTCGTGCTCCTGCACCTCTCCCTTTCCCGTTTATCCTCTACACCACAGTACCCCGAAACCATCCCCTTGTGCCCTCTCGCGACCCCTCCGCTGTCCTTCTCCTCCTATCTGCCAGTGACGACAGAGCCCTGGTCCCCTCCTCTGCCCCCAGTCGTGCCACCCTCCGTGCGCCATTCACCCCGACAGTAGACGCCCTCTGTTGCCGTCCTCTGTCGTCCGCCATCAGCCTCGCCTAAGCACTGCCGCCCGCCATCGGAGCCATGCCAGTGCAGCCCCAAGCCATGGATGGTTTGCTGTTTGATCAAGTTTTGATCAGGTGGATCCTTGGCCGTCTGAACCCCATCATGATTGTGATCTTGATCATCTAGTTGTTCTTCGTGTTTGTGGTTTATTTGCTTTTCGTGTTCGTGCTTCGGGTATTGGAGTTCTCGTTCTCGTTCGTGAGTCATTCATTGTGTTCGTGCCCGGAAATCCGTTCCCATTATTCTTGTTCTTGCTTCATCATTTTCGTCGGCATCTTCAGGCAAGTAACTTGTATTCTTTTCTTTGTGTAATACAAGTACTAAATACCGCATGTAGTGTAGTTATGTTCTAAAAACAATTCTCGTGTGAAATCCCTGTTGCATATTATCTCTATTGTGTTGACCCGCCCGTAGTTGCCACATCACACCCATGACATGAAATAACCTAGAGAGGACCACTTCTTTTTGTATACATGCATGTTGTTCGTATGATATCGTATGCTCGGTTGTGTTATTCGTAGTATACTTGTTGTAGATGTGCTAAATACCCTATATCATGTTGTTTGGACATCTAGTACACTATTTCATGATTGATATGTTTTGGATGAGTTTACATGAACTGGTCTATTTTATGTTCAAAGAGTATTTCTGTATTTCCTGTTACCCCGTTTTTATTCAGCATTTTGGACTGTATTAAGGTTAGTATATGTAATATTCCGGACGGATATTAACTTATATAAATTACTATTTTATTATTATTTTATTATTATTTTATTTTAATTCCAAAATCAGATTATTTTGGTGATTTTTCGCCGGGTTGCTCACAAACAGTGTCTACGCGCATCTATCGGTCGGTGCGCATCCGAAGCGCATCAAATTGATAGCGCGATCCTCCGAATTAATAATAAAATTTATTTTATTATTATTTTCAAAATTAAACTATTTTTGGGAATTTTATGAGGATTGTATAAGAAAATTTTTGTATACACATACATGTACACATACATAAAATTGTATGGTACTTAGTACATCATACAAGTATGTAGTGTATACTTTTGGTCAATATACTTACTCTTGTCATGGCTACTTAATTAGAAGGTTAGGATTGATTAAGAGGTTTAAAAGAAGGATTGTATGCATGAGAAGAGCTAAACACCCTTCTAGAAACCTTATCCCTCCACCTCACCACCCTACACCATACCCCTCTCCCCTAGAGGCATGGCCAGCCGCCCCCCTTGGGGTTATTTTGTGCCAATGTGGTGCACTTACCACCTCCTAGTCTCTCCTATAAACACCCCCTCATTCTCCTCCTTCTCTCATTTTAGAAAACAAAAAGAAAGAAAGAAAGAAAGAAAGGAAAAGAAAGAGAGAACAAAGTTAACTTGAGAGTTTTGTTTTGTAGGTTGTTAGAAGCCTTCTAAAAAGCTAGGGGAAGGAGAAGGATTAGCAAGCAAGTCCTTCCAATAGATACTAAGGTGGGGGTTTCTTCATGCTTCTTGTTTGTTTGTTTGTTTGTTGTTTGTTTGTTTGTTTGTTTGTTTGTTTTGTTGTTTGACTTCTTCTCCTTACCTTCTTGTTTTGTTTTCTTTTATTTTGATGGGTGTGTTGTTATTGTTGTGAATGATGAGAAAAAAGTAAGAAAGTATTAGTAGAACCTACTAAAACACATAAAGATCACACCTTTATTTTAGTAGTTGTTGTTTATGTTTATTGATTGGACTAAAATTCACATATGGCATATGACATTGAACATACAAACATTGTTGGTTGTAGGACTTGTAGGACTTGGCATACATGAGCACATGAACTTTTTACAACCATTGTGGGTTGTAGGACTTTGATTAAACATTGGACTAATAATAATAAGTGTATAAAAAGATCTTTTTGTTAACCAATAGTTGTAGAAAATTAAAAAGATCTTTCTTTTTACTAAACACTAGTTGTAGATTAAAAAGATCTTTTCTTTTATTGATCACTAGTTGTAGCTATCAAAAGGATCTTTCTTTTAATCACTAGTTGTAGAAATATTAAAAAGATCTTTCCTTTTTAATCACTAGTTGTAGAAATAATAAAAAGAGATCTTTTCTTTCATATTTCTAGTTGTAAAGTAAAATAAAATAAAAATGATCTTTCTTTTATCACTAGTAATAATAAAGATTAGTAAGCAACTAAGTAGTAGCATGCTAAAATATAAGGTAGTAGTAGTAGTAGTAAGTTGTATGTTGTGATTTTGATGAGAATAAAGTAGTAGTATGTAGTAAGTAATTATAGATGTTTTATGTCCACAAAGTAGTAGTAGTAGTAAGTTGTATGTTGGGTTCTTGATAAGAATGAAGTAGTAGTAGTAGATAATTGTGTGTTATGCTTTGATTAAAATAGGAGTAGTAGTAGTAGTCAAATGTTGTAGGATCACTTCTAAAAATATTTAGAAGCAATATTCATGCTTCAAATGTTGTAGGATCACTTCTAAAAATATTTAGAAGCAATATTCATGCTTCAAATATTGTAGGATCACTTCTAAAAATAGTTAGAAGCAATACCCATGCTTCAAATGTTGTAGGATGCCTAATAAAAATATCCTACCATGTTTCTATGCTTAATTAGTTGTAGGATTATTTCTAAAAATATCCTATCATGCTATTTCATGTTAGAATGTTGTAGGATTTTTTTCTAAGAATATCTTACCATGTTTCATGCTTAATTAGTAGTAGGATTTCTTCTAAAAATATCCTACCATGTTTCATGCTTAGTTAGTTATAGGATTATTTCTAAAAATATCCTACCATGCTTTATGTTTAGAATGTTGTAGGATTGTTTCTAAAAATATCCTACCATGCTTTATGTTTAGAATATTGTAGGACAAATCCTAAAGTTCCTACCATGTTTAGATTAGCCTATTTGTGCTTAGGATGTTGTAGGATTAATTCTAAAATTCCTACCATGCTTAGATTATTCTATTTATGTTTAGAATGTTGTAGGATGCAATCTAAAAGTTTCCTACCATGTTTAGATCCACTCATTTATGCTTAGAATGTTGTAGGAATCAATCTAAGAAGTTTCCTACCATGTTTGGATTAATATCATTATGCTTGGGATGTTGTAGGATCCATAATAAAATTACTTACCGTGTTAGTTTAATTGTAGGTGTGTAATATACCATGTTAGTTAATTGTAGGTATGTAATATACCATGCTAGTTAATTGTAGGTATGTGATATACCATGCTAAGTTAAATTGTAGGTAAGTGATATACCATGCTAGTTTTATCTATGCCATGCTAGCTTAATTACAAGTAAGTTGCTTACCATGCTAATTTGATTGTAGGTATGTGATATACCATGTTAGCTTAATTGTAGGTAAGTGATATACCATGCTAGTTTTATCTATGCCATGCTAGCTTAATTACAAGTAAGTTGCTTACCATACTAGTTTGATTGTAGGTATGTGATATACCATGTTAGCTTAATTGTAGGTAAGTGATACACCATGCTAGTTTTATCTATGCCATGCTAGCTTAATTACAAGTAAGTTGCTTACCATGCTAGTTTGATTGTAGGTAAGTGATATACCATGCTAGTTTTATCTATGCCATGCTAGCTTAATTACAAGTAAGTTGCTTACCATGCTAGTTTGATTGTAGGTATGTGATATACCATGTTAGCTTAATTGTAGGTAAGTGATATACCATGCTAGTTTAAATTGTAGGTATGTGATATACCATGCTAGTTTAATTGTAGGTATGTGATATACCATGACTAGTTAAATTGTAGGTATGTGACATACCATGTTAGTTTAATTATAGATATGCCATGCTAGTTTAACTACAAGTAAGTCGTATGCCATGCTAACTTAATTGTAAGTAAGTTGCATGGCATGCTAGTTTAGATTGTGAGTAAGTTGTATACTATGCTAGGTTACATGAATACTCATGTTTACATGGCACCCATGCTTAGATAAGTGTCCATTCATGCTATGTTAGTAGATGAGCATGATTCATGCTAAGTAAGTAGGTATCGTGCTAATTATCGATCATGTTAAGTTAATGATAGCCATACTATGATATTCATGCTTAGAGTAAAGAAACTACCCATGGTTAGTGTAGAGATTTTATGTTGTGTTCTATACCATGCTAAAGTTCAAATACTTGCTTAAAATATTGTAGGAGTAGTGTTAAAACTACCTACTATGCCTTGGAATGTTGCTTGTTCATACTAGTTGGGTTGTGGTGATTAGTCATGATAAGTAGTAAGCTTCCATGATCAATTTGTAACCTACGCTTGACTATAGTGGATTTCATGTCTAGGTCGTAAGTGATTTTCATGCTTCAGCTCGATGAAAGCACAAACATTAATCACATTCATACATAGGAGTATCATGGTGGTTGTGTTATATGATTAGATTGTCGTAGGAAGATGCTTGCAATTGTGCATCGTACTTAAGGCGCTATAGGATGAAGTAATAAGGATTAGGAAGACCACTAATGATAGTTAGTCCGATAAAGGCTGTTATGTCGCCTTCGGATTCTTCCTTAGTAGAATACCGATCATAGATTATTGGTAGATCCCTCTGTTTCTTCTAATATTAGAGGACCAAGTTTGTTAGTAAGCACGTTTGGTTGCTTCTAGGATTGATTACCTGTATGGTTGTTTGCACATGGTTGTGCTCGTACGTGGCTCGACTGGCCCATATGTAGCTGTGGGTCTCATACGTAGCTTAGTTGGCTCGTATGTAGGTGGTTCTCTCGTACGCGGCCCGACCGGCCCGTGCGTAGCTGTTGGTCTCATACGCGGCTTATTTGGCTGGTATGTACGTGGTTACCTCCTACCAGGCCCACCTGGCTCGTAGGTAGTTATTGTTTCATACGTAGCTTATTGGCTCGTATGTGGTTGTTACTCGTGTATAGCTTGTTAGCTAGTACACAGTTCGTTGTGCTCTTCTAGGGTGATGTTACCACCCTAAGGGCTATCGACCATCAAGACATATGTTTTCTCACCCTAAGGAACTGTGGAGGAGTCACTCCTTGTGTACCGTCGAATCTTAACCAGGGTAGGTTGATCGAGGACCGAAGTATAGACAAATCCAAGTCTAGGGTAGCGGCATGCGTGTATATTCGCACGGCCAAAGTCTTGGATCGATGAGTCACGAACCAGATCCTGAGGGATTCTGGTAAGTCTAGGTTGAGCAGCCTAGTGGAGGTGTCTTGCGAAGCCTAATTTAAGGCCTAGCATGTTGTGTTTATAATATTGTCATCCCTAGGATTGTTCGAGTCAGGGACATCATTAGGGTAGTGACTTACAAGGATCATTTTAACCCTTTGCCGGGAGAGAGGAGTCAGTTGTAGGGGGCCCCTTATACTAACTCGTCCCTTGAGGCAGATCATAGGTGGTGTATTGGGTTGTACCTTCCCGTCAAAGGGATACGTACGGTGCCGTCTCACAAGTTGAGGACACGGGTTGCGTATCTCGCGCTGTTAATTCCTGAGGTGCCGTGGCTAGGGGTGCCACAGGATGCATTGTGCAGTCCTGCGCTTGCGATACCCCAGAGGGTGCCACAGGGTAGGCTTCGCGCTACCCTGCGCTTGCGAAACCCTATAGTTTGATTTTGTTGTGACGCCCGATACATTGGGTTCGTCTATTTTGAGAGAGGTCCGGTTGGCCGGATCGCAGTGGCGAACATAGACACCACTGGCAAAATGCAATAGTGGGACTTGACCACATCTGCAACCTCATTAGCCACGTGTAGGTGTCGGGAACAGATTGAGTACAATTAGAAGTTCATAACGCGGGTTCAATCCCTATATATGGAGAAACGGCTTGAGATGGGGTCGCATGTAGTATGGGCTGCATGTTGCTTCGGAGACTTGCTAACATTAGAATAGGAAGCGTCCTAGTTCTACCTTCCTGTCAAAGGGATACGTACGGTGCCGTCTCACAAGTTGAGGACACGGGTTGCGTATCTCGCGCTGTTAATTCCTGAACTACTGTGGCTGGGGTGCCACAGGATGCATTGTGCAGTCCTGTGCTTGCGATACCCCAGAGGGTGCCACAGGGTAGGCTTCGTGCTACCCTGCGCTTGCGAAATCCTATAGTTGATTTTGGAATGATGCCCGATACGTTGGGTTCGTCTATTTGGAGAGAGGTCCAGTTGGCCGGGTCGCAGTGGCAAATATAGACACCACTGGCGAAATGCAATAGTGGGACTTGACCACATCTGCAACCTCATTAGCCACGTGTAGGTGTCGGGAACAGGTTGAGTATAATTAGAAGTTCATAACGCGTGTTCCAATCCCTATATATGGAGAAACGGCTTGAGATGGAGTCGCATGTACTATGGGCTGCATGTTGCTTTCGGAGACTTGCTAACATTAGAATAGAAAGCGTCCTAGTTCTATTTAAATATCGCATTAGAGTCTAGTCATAGCACTCACGTACACTTAAACTACACCATTGCTATATTTTGTATATTGTTTGGAAGATTCGCTGCTATATGATCAGCCTTTAAGCGTCAGTGAATACTGACGTCCCCACTTCCATAGGTACTGGATCGCCGAAGTACAAAGGCGAGATTCAAGAGGACTCAAGGCAAGGAAAGCAAGGAGTCAGTATTAAGTTTAGTTCCGCTGCAGTATATGTATCGATTATGTATTAGTTGAGAAGTACCCTGATGTAAGATGTTGAAGGTTGTAATACATGGAAATGTAAAGGTGATATTGTAACTCTATTGTAAGGTATTACAGTTGTACAATATTCAGACTTGTAACACTTTGTGTATTGAATAAAAAGTTTTAAATTCTCCTGTTTTTTTCTGTGTATTGTGACTAATTGAAGAAAAGGTCTTGGCTCGTGTCACGGTTTCCCAGTGTCGGAAATCGGGGCGCTACAGTACATTAAAATTTTTGTGAACATGAAGTGTAGCGAATTCTGTCTATTTCCCAACCCTTCTAACATATCTCAGTTTTGTTTTATGAGCTGCGAGCTATGACTATTTTACTACATTGGTGTAGAAAAATTCTAGATTTCATTTTATATGAATTTTATGAAGTAAACTATTTTTATTCTGATGTTAAAAGTATGATTTTGATCCAATATATTGCTGAGTATAACTAGACCTGATTGGGATTAACCCCAATTTTTTGTGGATTTAATTAATCAGTTTTACCAACTATTTTATACTTGCAAATAATAACTATACTACAAGAATTTTTTTGCTGTTCAGTAAAGATACATAAAACCTGATTCTACTTACTGTCTCTAAAAACTTTATGAATATGAATTATATCTTACTGTATCTATTTTATCACCCTTTTGACGTATCTGGATTACGATTTATATTTTGTGAGATATTGTTATTTTAGTACTACAATGTTTGTGATTCTAGATTTACAAAACTACTGTACTTTGTTGCTTTCTGATTTTACTTGACTATTCTATCTATATTGAAAAATTATGAAACTTCATTTTATTTTATTAAACATACTACGGAATAACCCAGATTTTTCGTGGATTCATTTATTAAGTTTTTGTGCTGTTTCCCTGTTCTTGAATACAAACTTCTGATTTCTGGCTGAACGTGTTTTCTGGATTCAAACCTGTTTTGAGACTTGTTGTTATGAAATACCATATGACTTGTATAAATTTTCTGGATTCGGCGGGGATTCTATTTTCCAGATTCTTTGACGGATCCAGGTTTGCATTTTTGTAGTAACGGGAATTCCAGATTTAGTGCAGTACTATCTTGCTGTCCTTAACTAGAATTTTTGCTGTTCTATTCTTTATGAGTTATCTTTCGTCTGTACAAGTTCATCTTGCATCCTGAACCTGTTACTTATTCATGCTATGTTATTCTTGACCTGTTTGTGACACATACATGCCTGTTTTATTAATATTAATAAATAACCAAGTCGGGGTTAAGGAAAAGATCTAGTAGTAGAAAATATAGAAATGTGTACTGAGAAGAGAGCCCGTGTTCTCTACCTGTTACGTGTTCATGACTACATGATTCAAGATCCTGTTACCTAATTACCCGACTGCATGCTTCCATATAGGAAGGTGTACTCGGAAGGGAACCACTAGGTTCTACCTGTACCTGTTTACCTGATTACCTGATTGCACACTTCTCTATAGGAAGGTGTACTCGGAAGAGAACCACTAGCTACTACTTGTTCTTGTTTCCTGTTTTTCTTGATCCCTGAATACACGGCCCTATGGACTCCACTACGAAATCTAAACCCAAACTTGTTTGAATGTAGAAACCATGTAGTAAAAGGATGGACGCATGAAGTGCTACCTAGATAGTAATAACACAAGACTTGACATAACCTGATACCTGTTACATGCTTCCTATACATGTATACCTGTATACATGTTTACCTGTTTACCTGTTACATGTTTACCTATTTACTTGTTACATGTTCATCTGTTTACCTACTTGCCTGACACTTGACACCTGTTACCTGTACCTTGTTAGCATATCATGTTACTTGATTTTGTTTCTTGAATCATGTTAGTTATCCTGTTCTGTTGACATGCCTACACCATGCTATGTTTGTTTCTCCTGTTATTCTATTTTGTTTATTTTATCCCTGTACTTGTTTCCTGCACTACAAGCGGCCCGTAACTTGCATTGACGGAAGTTTGTTTTCTTTTTCTTCTTCCTGCAATTTATTAAATTGCAGATCGGGATGATCAGCTGCCAGATGGTGTAGGTGATCTAAGATATTAGTGCTGGAGTTTTTGCCATTATTATTAGTTTCTGTTGCTTATTTGAATATTGTATTTGATACTTGGATTTATTTGTATTTGGGCGATGTGACCCAGAATTGTTGACTTGTTCAGATCTAATTTATTTGAGACTAGATTTGTCCGTGGGCACGTGCCTACGGCACGTCTTCGAAACGATACAATACACGAAAAGCCTTGTAAACAGTAAAACAACAGTTATATAGTTCAAGTTTGAATAGTATGACAATAATTAGTTGTAAATAAAAGTCCATGTTTCTATGAGCATATGTTGAAAATCCAACTTCTTAGAACTTTAAGGATGGAAAATGATGAAATTTAACTGTTGAAGAGATATTTGCTATTTTCAATATAACATGTGCAATAAAAAAACATAAAAATTCTGAAAATTTTACAAACCTGAAATCTTAAAATCTAAATTTTTAAGTATATAAAGAAAGAATGGGAGAGAGAGAGGGAGAGAGAGAAAGATAAAAAAATGAAAAAGTGAAGAGAGAAGAGAGGAGAGAGATAGTAATAAAGTAATGAGTTTTTTTAGTTTTTTTTTGGGCGGGGGGGGGGGGGGAATCTAATTTTGGGGTTTGAAATTTTGGGCGGGAAATATGTTTTGGGAAATATGTTTTGGGAGAATCAGTCTAGGTCATTGGTTTTAGGGAAGATTGAATGAGAGCCACTTGATAGCTTTCTTTGTAATTTATTATATAGATTATTATATTTTGGTTTCAAGTAAAATCATGTTGGTATTTTGATTCATATATGCATGCTTGGTTGACTTCTCTTGCTTTCGATTCTGATTATTCCTGTGAGATGTTGCAAAGATTCCTGACAGTTTATGGATGATGAAAATCATTCGATGGGCTTAGTCACCTATCGGTATGCCGTATTCTCTTCTTGGTAACCCATTAACCCAACAATCTACTTGTATTCTATAAATACAATCCTAATACAAACCTCAAAAACACAAAATATAATTTGTAGCCATCATTCTCTCTCCTCTCTCATCTTTCTCTCTCCTGACTTTTCTCTCTCCGTGCTCAAACCCAATCGTGTGCTACTTCCCCCGTCGACCTCCCTTCATCCACCCCATCTCCGGCAACCCCCGACCGCGCCACCCACCTCCCGTTGCCCCCGTCGAGCTCCGCCCTCATCCAGGTTGCCTTCAGCCCCAATCGAACCCACCCCCGTTTGCTGTCTTCGCTGTCCTCCTCCCTCCCGACCTTCTGTCGACATGCCTTTTGCCGCCAGTCCAGATCCCGTCGGTGCTAGCCTCGACGCCTGCATCGAGCCACGACCACCGACCGCCAGCCCCCTTGTTGTTGTGGTGGTTGTTTCACTCTCTATTGCTTTGGGTTCTTTTGTGCACGTAGAGTGCGTACGTGTTCGTGGGATTGTGTTTTGCACGTTTTATTGCAGATTTGTATTCGTTGCTCCGGGATCCTTATCTCGTTATTCTTGGTATTCAATTTCATCGTCCAAAAGGCAAGTCACTTTCCCTTTTGAATTGCTAATTGTATCAAATTCAAGAATTTTTATTGAAATTCCGCAAGTAGGTCCTATTCGTTTATCGCATCATTGTATTGACATTTTTCCATCGAGTTTATTGAGGGTTTGTACGAGCTAACCCCAATATTCTTGACTTCGTGCCACTTTTGACTCTAAAGATTGAATCTTTCATGCATACATATAGTATTCATGAAAGACTTACTCATATAATCATAACACAATTAAATTATTATAGAGATAATTGCTAGGTTGTATGTTTTGATGAGTGGAATTTATACACAATTTTTAATAATCTTTAATGCATCAAAATTGCGAGTTCTCGTTTATTTCTTTGAAGTTTATCTTATTTCTACTTATTTTTATGTATTTGTTTGATTTTGTAGCAATGAGATTTATAAGTTCAAAAATATATAAATTTTGGTTAAAATCAAAGAAGAAACAAGGATAAGGATTTTTAAATTCAAATTTATTTTCTGTAAAGATTTCTAGAAAGTTTGAGCACTCAAATACATGTTTTACGAATTGGCCCATGGAAAGAGTCAATAGAAAATATTATTATCAATTAGGGGTTGAAATGAAATTATATAATGAACAGTACGGATTGATGGATGAGGAAAGATTTAAAAATATTAGTTAATTAGGTTAATAGATTAATCTTAATCTAAATATTCTAATTAATTAATTAATAATTAACTAAACCTAAATTTTATACTAACCTAACCCTAATTACACTTTTTTCTAATGCAGGGAAACAAGGCATAAAGGTGGTAGGTAGGCTCTAAAGGTGGAGGCGTGAACAGGACGTAGGTGGCGGCTGGAATAGGAGAAAATAAAAAAAATTAAAAAATTTTGAAACACAAAGAGAGAGACAAAGAGGCAGAGAACGGAAGTGTAACTACTTCGAAGAGACAGAAGCACGTGCTGCTCTATTTGTGGCACAAGGATCGAGGAGAGAGAAGGTGAGAAGAAAGGGACGGATACAGGTTTCAACGGCTCAAATTTTGAGGAAAGCGAAGTTCGAGGCGTTTCCACTTGAATTTCCGGCAACAAACAGAGTTTTTCAGCTTCTTCTTCTCTTCTAATTTTTATTATGCAATCCAAGACAATATTTGTTATTTGGAATTTCATTATGAACTAAATTTTATTTTTCTAGGGATTCAATGTAGCCTAGTTTTGAGAACACAATTTTAATTACTTGTTATTATTCTACTTTTCCATAGTTGTGTATTTAATTTTTGTGTTTAATGCTTACAATTGTTTGGCTAACTTTTGGATGATTTATTGGATCATGGAGAAACCGAGAGCTAATTTGTGATTTAGAACTATAGAGTTAAACACCATTGATTGAGTGAAATTAGAGATGATTTACCACGATTGATGTGACTATAAAGAAATCCATAGATCTTAACGAGTCTTCAATTAATTAAATTTATATAGAGATATGACAAACTGTTTAGTTGGATATATTTTTAATGCTGTTCGGGAGAAAACATTGAATAATTAGGGATTTTGGTCTACAACTTTGAAAAATAATATTTTTATTCAAATGGATGTATAAATTGTGTGGGATTAATTAGGTGAAGTTAAAAGCCTTAGAATTTGTTTTCCCATTAACAAACAAAAAAATTTAAGATTCCGCTACTTTTAATTAATTTAGTTTGTTTCATTTAGATTAATTTAATTTAGTTGCTTTCTTTATTGAATTTCAATTTTCCAAATAGTAGTTAATCTTGTAATTTCGATACTCGATAAAATAATTAACTATACTACTTGTTGCGATTTTGTACACTTGCAAATATTCACATCAAGTTTTTGGTACCGTTGGTGGGGACTAATTATTCTTTTATTTATATTGAAAATTCCTAGACTGTTACTAGTTTAGATTTTTATTTTTATTTTAGATTTAATTTTTATTTTACCTCTTTATTCTCTTTTGAGTTTTTTTTTTCAGTACTTAGGAGTGTATGCCCAGTTCTAAACCATTGGGGCCTACACTTCTTGACCTAGAGATTGAGAGAATCTTACGACAGATCAGAAAGAAGAAGAAATAAAACACAACATTATCTTTATCCGTTGCAAGCGAAGAGGATAACAAAGCCTTGAGGGATTATGAAATGCCTTGACTTAATGGAGAAATATCAAGCATAAAAAGGCTTGTTATACAAGCTAACGATTTTGAGATTAAACTAGCGATTATTCAAATGATTCAACACACTGTTCAATTTTGGGGACTATCGCACGAGGATTCTTATGTTCACGTTGCAAACATTCTAGAAATTTGTGATACTTTTAAGCACAATGGAGTATCAGATGATGCATTCGATTGAGACTCTTTACTTTTTCACTAAGAGGTAAGGCTAAGGCCTGACTAAATTTTCTACCACCCGAGGAACTTGCACACAAAAAAATTGGCTAAGTATTTTTTGCCAGCAAACACAGCGAAGCTAAGGAATGATATTACCGCATTCACTCAATTTGAGACAGAGTCTTTGTATGATACATGGGAGAGGTATAAAGAGTTATTGAGAAAGTGTCCTCATCATGAACTTCCGAAGTGGCTACAAGTGTAAACATTCTATAACGGTTTGGGAGCTACAAATCGATCTATGGTTGACGCAGCAGCTGGAGGTGTACTAATGAGCAAAACTCACGAAGTAGCCTATGAACTTTTAGAGGAGATGGCATCAAATAATTACCAGTTGTCTTCAGATTGAACAATGCCAAGAAAAGTGGCTAGAGTTTTTGAACTTGATCCTATTACTACTTTAACTGCACAAATTGTTATTTTATTTAAACAATTATATGAATATCAATTCTATTCAAACTAATATGATTTGTACACCTCCAGTCACTCAAGTACAGATTGTACAAAATCAAAAAATAAAATAAAAATAAGTAGAAATAAGATAAACTTCAAAGAAATAAACGAGAACTCGCAATTTTGATGCATTAAGGAGTACTAAAAATTATGTATAAATTCCACTCATCAAATACCCCCAAACTTAAGATTTTGCTTATCCTCGAGCAAAAGGATAGCCATAAATCAAATAATAATAATCAATAGCAGGCTCAACTCATCACATTAAGAGATCTTATCATGCAAGCATCAAAATTTCAATTAAAAATATAAACAATAGCAAATAAAGTAAAATCAAACATACTCACTTTCTCCAGTGCAATTATTCATTCATAATTCCCAACCCAATCATATTTGTCATGCAATTAATGTAATTATAGTATGTAACAACTTCATCTGTGATTTCCTTTTCTCACTAATACTAACCGAGAAGCAACCTAGATTATTTTATTTTTTTCTTTTTTGCTCTTCTCTAAGTTGTCACTTGCCTTTTGACGCGAATGTAAATATTTGTGATGAATTCACCCGATTACTCAACAAGTCACAAACTTACAGTGCTTTGCTTACTCATATATCATGTTGCCGTTTGACGTAAAAGTAAACATTGGTGATGAATACCCATAGTTACTAAGCAACTCAAAACATTGGATTAGATAGACTTTATTCATAAATTTTTTATTGTTATTCTTTTTTATAAATCATTATCACTCTATTTACTTAAACTCTGTTTAGGACTAGATCAAACGGGATAATCACAAGAAAAAACATCACATTTTTTTTAATGTATAATCACATGACTCACACAATTTTGTAAGAAATTTTGCATTCCAATAATCCTAAAATAAATAAGTATGCTTAATCTTGCATTATAAGATATTTTCTATCCTAAAAAAATATTTCAATGTTTTAGCACAATAAAGAACTCAAAAGTGTAATGGTAAGCCTAATTGAAATCCCCTTTTGTTTTGTTTTTCTTTCAAATATATATAAATCAAAAAATAAATTTGTACCCCTTCCCTCAAACTTGAATATCACATTGTCCTCATTGGGAAAGGAAAAGGAAGGGGTACAAAAGAATGCAAAATTTTTAGAATTTCTCCCCTGATTTGTGTTAAAATTCTGCACGCGTGACGTTCACTGTTTCAGTGATATCCAAATGACCTGATTCTTATTGTTCTAGAAAGCTAAGACAATTGCCTACGATCGCTTTTTAAAACACTTTTCCAGATTCTGACTCCATCCTGCTCAAAAACAACCATCAATGCAGGTGGAGAAAATAGCTCGCCTAGTGACTTCCAGACTCATGCAATCTTACAAAATAAAATCAAAAATTGTAATTATAATAAACTAAAAGAAAAAAAAATCTAAATGCAGTAAAATAAAACATTGGTTGCCTCCCAAGAAGCGCTAAGTTTTTAGTCTTCAGCCAGACGTTGTAGCTGAAATGGTTATGTAACGCCAAGATCCAACAACATAAGAACATCTTTTCTAATACTTCTCTTCAGGTGGGGATTAGGTTCAAGCTCGAGTTTGAGTCGTTTCTTTCTTAAAGATGACGTCTTTTATATCCCTACCTCTTTGAATTTCAGCTGAAAAAATGGATGAATAGATGGTGCAGCATCCAAATACATAACATATTCAAAAATATTTTCTTTTTCAGATTGAAGACTTGCTGAATTTGTGGGACATACTTCGATTGGTAACTTTTCAACTTCAGCCTCATGTTTCTCGCTTACAATTAAATCAGTTTCACTTACTTGAAAAGATGACTGTTCCTCGTTAGGAAACTTTATTGATTTAAAGACATCAAAAGTTACTTGCTCATACTGTGTTTGTTCATCCACAATTGGTTCGTACTCTTCTTCCTTTTCAACCACATTTTGTTCGTCATTTTCTTCTTGTGATTGCTCAATTGTCCCCCCGCTTCTTAGTGTTATTGTTTTGACATGCTCCGTGAGGTTGGTCGCGGTGTTCCGGGGTAAGTTTCTTACTGTTCTCTCTACAAGAATATTTGAAAGCTGACCAATTTGAGTCTCAAAATTGTGAATTGAAGCTGAATTATTTTGTATCGCCAAATTTGTCTTCTGCATGTATTGCATAAACATCTCTTCAAGTGTCGGCTTATTTTCTTGTTGTGGAAAATTTTGAGGTGGTCTAATTGCTCCTTGGTTGTTGTTCCCTGAAAAGTTGGGGTGGTTTCTCCATCCTGGATTATACGCATTCGAATAAGGATTTTTTTGATGTTGAAAATTGGATACATAATTTTCTTGATAGGACTGTGGATGAGCAAATGGGTTCCTCACTTGGCAATCTGTACTTGAGTGATTTCCTACACGTACGGATTGATGGATGAGGAAAGATTTAAAAATATTAGTTAATTAGGTTAATAGATTAATCTTAATCTAAATATTCTAATTAATTAATTAATAATTAACTAAACCTAAATTTTATACTAACCTAACCCTAATTACACTTTTTTCTAATGCAGGGAAACAAGGCATAAAGGTGGTAGGTAGGCTCTAAAGGTGGAGGCGTGAACAGGACGTAGGTGGCGGTGGGAATAGGAGAAAAGAAAAAATAATTTAAAAATTTAAAAACACAAAGAGAGAGACAGAGAGGCAGAGAACGGAAGTGGCGCTACTTCGAAGAGACCGAAGCACGTGGTGCTCTGTTTGTGGTGCAAGGATTGAGGAGAGATAAGGAGAGAAGAAAGGGACCGGTGCAGGTTTCGGTGGCTCGAATTTCGAGGAGAGTGAAGTTTGAGGCGTTTCGACTTGGATTTTCGGCAACAAATAGAGTTTTTCAGCTTCTTCTTCTCTTCTAATTTTTATTATGCAATCCAAGACACTATTTGTTTGTTGCAATTTTATTATGAACTAAATTTTATTTTTCTAGGGCTTCGATGTAGCCTAGTTTTGATAACAAAATTTTAATTCCATATTATTATTCTTATTTTCCCTAGTTGTGTTTAATTTTTGTGTTTAATGCTTACAATTGTTTGGCCAACTTTTGTATGATTTATTGGATAATGGAGAAACCGAAAGGTAATTTGTGATTTAGAACTATAGAATTAAACACTATTGATTGAGCGAAATTAGAGATGATTTAGCACGATTGATGTGACTATAAAGAAATCCAAAAATCTTAATGAGTCTTTAATTAATTAAATTTACATAGAGATATGACAAACTGTTAGTTGGAGATAGTTTTAATGTTGTTCGAGAGAAAACATTGAATAATTAGGGAATTTTGGTCTACAACTTGGAAAAGTAATATTTTTTTCAAATGGAATTATAAATTGTGTGGGATTAACTAGGTGAATTCAAAAGCCCTAGAATTTGTTTTGCCATTAACAAACTACAAAATTTCATATTCCGCTTCTTTTAATTAATTTTGTTAGTTTTTTAGATTAATTTAATTTAGTTGCTTTCTTTATTGAATTTCAATTTTCCAAATAGTAGTTAATCTAGTAATTTCGGTACTCAATAAAATAATTAGTCCTTGTGAGTTCGACACTCTTTTCACTTAACTATAGTACTTGTTGCGATTTTTTACACTTGCAAATATTAACATCATGTTTGATTGATCGTTTGATGTTTGGATGTTGTTAGAATTGTGTATGTGTGTGATCTTGGTCATCTTTACCCTGCTATTATATCCACCATGCTAATTATGAAGTTTATCGACTAATTTAAGTGAAACCCATCATGTTTAATTAGTTTATTTTTTGAAAAATGTCCAAAAATCTGTATGTTGCTTGCTGCCTGTTTTTTTTCTGCTATTTTCGACCTAATAAATGATCTCAAAATTAAATAACTTTCTGAATAAGGGTTGTAGCCCTATGTATCTAGTTTTCAAAAAATCTTGAATCGCTGAATTCCGAGTTGTATAGCAAACGTTATGGTCATTTTACCACGACTGTGTTTTTATTTCCAGATTTTCTAATTCTTATATGATTCATGTTTAAACGGTTAAAAGGCTGATCAAATTTTAAAATATTGCTGTGAAAATTTTTATATTGTTACTTAACATGTTCAGGAGTCTAATAAATATTTTTACTGAATTTATTATTGAATTTTTGCTGATTCTAAAATTATAATAACTTAATGTCGAATTTCTGCCTGAACATGAAATTTGTAAAGAATGGTGTGTTTGACCTAGCTACTTTTGTCGGATTTTGAACTTTAAATATGCGATGGAACCGGGTGGATGTCTAGTTTTCAGAACTTCTGACGGTTTCAATTTTTGAGTTCTGAAACAACAGAGAATTTTATTTTTGTACAGACTACTCTTTTTGTCCCGAACTTTATATTTCAAATTTTAATAGATTAATTATTTCTATATCGTAGTATTGCATGAATCGAAGTATGTATGTTGCATTGCATGATCCTAATGAGTTATTTTCATCAGTCTAATTGTCCTATCTAAGTTATCGTCTTATTGCTTACCTATTGATACGATTGTTCATCTCATGTCACAAATTGCATATTGTATTATTGCATTGATAAAATAATTAACAAGCCGGGATTTAAGGATTGACTTTAGTAGTGGACATATAGAGACTGTACTCGGAGGAGGGGCCCTTGTTTTCCTATTTATTGGTCATATCGGTCATTGGTTGATTGTAGATTACTGATTACAGTATCTCAATTGATTCGGTAATCAGTCATTAAATCATCAGTCATTATTGAATATCGTTGCCGAGTACATGATCTATAAAATTCACTACTAAGTCTAAACGTAATTTGTTTGTATATAGCAACCATGTGCTAAATAAATGGGACGCATAAACTGCTACCTTAGTTAGGATTAAAATATTTAATAGCCTTAAGAATTGACACCACATTGACATTGCATATTCTTCATTATTGTTCATATTGATATCGATTATTGGCTAAGTGTTATTGATATTGATCATTAAACATTGTTATCGAATAGTGAATCATTGTTTATAGCCATTGCATCGATTTTCATGACATTGATTATTGTTATTGTCCCATGTTATTGACTCCTATTGATCCATTGAATTCATTATTATGTCGTTATTCAATTGTTCCTTACTTTCTCTACTTGCTGTCCATGACTTGCTCTAAGAACAATTTTTCTCATCTTCTTAGATGAACTGTTTATAGGTGTTGAAGAAGAATTGCTTCATGGATTGGGAGAACAACATTGGTGAAAGAATTGATAACATCGCCACTTAATAAAGTATTGTTTTGTCATGAAGACTTAAATTATTGAACTATTGTTATTTCATTGTATTGTGGGTTTTTGACCCAAATATTGCTATTATTTATTTCCAGATGTTGGTTTATTATTGTATTTGGATATTTCATATTGCTTCATTCCAAGTATTATTGTTCATGAGATTATTATTATTGCCTACGCAATTATTCTATATTGATTATATTGTTGAGTTGATCGGATAAACAGTTTATGGATGACGTTAGTCATTCGCTGGGCCAATGCCATGTGCTCGTATTCTGTATTTTTGGGAAGCGGGGTATGACAAATGATGCAATATTCGATAACATTGTACAATGATCGATGTTAATAACACTTAGACAATATTCGATATCAATAGGAACAATGATAAACAATATGCAATGATGATGCGATGACAATCTTAAGTATATTATTCAATTTAATCCTAAATAATGCACATACTACTGCATCCCATAACTACAGGTTCGATGCATACAATCAATTTCGTTAAGATTATAGTGGTAGACTCTATAGTTCATGTACCCGGCAAAGATATACAATAATGACCGGTGACCGAATCAATCGAGATACTGTAATTAGTAATCTGCAATCAATCGATAACTGATATGAAAGATATAACCGATAAATAGGGAAACACGGGGCCCCTCCTCCGATTACAGTCCCTATATTATCCACTACTAAAGTCAACCCTTAAACCACGACTTGTTAATTATTTTATCGATGCAACAATACAATATGCAATCTAAAGACATTAGATCAACAATAGTAACAATAGAGGAACAATAAGATGGTAATATTAAATAAGACAATTAGAATGATGACAATAACTCATTAGGATCATACATTGCAACATACATACTTTAATTCATGCAATACTATGATATAGGAATAATTAAATTAAGAAAAACTAAAAGATGAAATTCTGCATAGTAAGAGTTATCTGTACTAAAATGAAATTTTTCGCTGCTACAGAAATCGAACACTGAATACGTCATAAATTATGGAAACGCTGTGGGTAATAGTTTAAGTGGGTCTTTAAAAAGAGTACGGGATTTCGGGTATAATTAGATTCAAATAAAAAAAAAGGATGAACCAAAAATAAATGGGATGGAAACAAAATGAACAATAAGATTAAAATAGGACATGAACATAGAATAGCGAGGATCAAAAAAATAATGGCCCGATCCAACAGAGATGAAATAATATGGGACAATTGAATCGAGAACATCAAATAGACAAATCAAATAAATGGATATATTGAAAATGAAGATCGAAAACAATTTTCAAAAAGAAATACAATATGAATCAAATACTCAAAAAGAAAAATACATCCAAAAATACATAAAATGAAAAACAGGGGTTTGCTGTTGTTACTGCTACTGTGCTTGTTGCCGTTGCCGCACAGTGTGGTGGGCACGTGCTCCGCACGTGTTATTGTGTTGGTGTTGGTTTTTGCTCTTGTTCGTGCGTTCTCTTGTTCGTGTATTTGTGTTCGTCGTTCGGGATCCATTCCTGTTATTCTGTCATCTTCGTCGTCCTCGTTATCAGGCAAGTAGCTTGTATGTTAATTGTCTTCATACAAGTTAAATATCGTAAGTAGTTGTAACCCCTGTTTTCGTAAATAATTATTTCTCGTATATTTTATCAATTTCAAATAATTATATATTTTAACGTTAATTTATATTTCTATTTGATTAACTATTTGTAATATATGTTGTATGGATTATTTTAAATAAATCTGTTAAACTCGAATTTGCTATACATATATTATTATTATTACTATTATTTTATTTTAAGCCAGTCATACTCTATTTTATACGTAATCATTATCTGATCTAATGTACTTGTATATGTATGTTTTATAAACCCCTATAATATTTATTTTAATATTTTATTTTCCCCCCATTGGATTTAAATGTATTAATTGATTTATAACGCAAACCCATTACCCATTCTCCGATTGGGTTATCTACCCAAATACCCAAAACCCAAAACCCTATATATTTATATACCCTAGAACCCTAACCCTACCCTACTTCCTGTTGAAACCTATTACCCAGCTGCCTCTACTGTTTTAACCCATCTTCATCTCTCCCGTCTCTCTCCCGTCCTTCTCCCGACCTCACCTCCAAACCCATCATGATTCACTGTGCTTCCCCCTGCCTCCTCTCGCGCGCACTTCACGTTGCAACCGCAGCTCAGCCTCGTCCCCGCATCCGCGTCATCTCCTCCGTCGAGTCGTCGTCCTTCCCCTGCTCTCTGTGCACCTCATCGCCCTCCCCATGCACTGTCGCGACCACAGCCAGGGCAACGCCACGACTCCCCCGCTGTTCCCCTCGACCAGTGGCGACCCCACCTCGACAACATTGCCCCTACAACAACCACAATGACAACACCCCAGTCGCAGCCTGCCGAAGCCCCTCATCGTCGACAGCAGACCCCGACGCTCCGCCACTGCGAAGCCGCAAGGCTGCAGTGCGCCCCTGCGCCTGTCCCTCCTGTGCGACGCACCAGTCGACCCCACTTGCGGCACCGCCCTGTCCCACCTCGCGATGAAGCCATTTCCCCAGTCGTGACCCCCCCGGACGCCGTCGCGCCGCCTGACCCCTGGCCGCCGAGTGCCGTCGCCAGTGGTTGCCAAGCCAATGCATCGCCTTTAATGGGTTTCTTTTTGATCAGGTTTTGATCATGTTCGATCCTCGCCATCGATCATCATGATCATCATCATCATGGTTGATTGGATGTGGACCGTCCGATTTCCTCTTGATCATCACGACATGATGTTCATCAAGATTCCTTTGATCGCAGCCGTTCGGTCGATCGATCGTGGTCATCATCATCATCTTCATCATCAAGGATATCTGACCGTCCGATCTGATTCGATCATCTTGATCTTGATCTTTTGATCTCAGCCGTCCGATCGATTTTGATCATCTCGATCATCAAAATATGTGCTTGTGTTTGTGGTTGCGATCGTGATCGTGGGTTCGTGTTTGGTTCGTGATCTGTGTATTGAGTTCGTCGTTCGGGATCCATTCCCGTTGTTCTTTCGTCAGATTCATCGTCTACACTCCTAAGACAAGTATTCTTCTTGTACAAATTTTTATTCTAGTACAAGTATTTAATTGAAAATACTGCAAATAGGTTGTAGTTGTGACTCCTTCTTGTCTCATCATTTGTTGATCTTGAATTATTCATCATCGGTCCCGTGATCTCAAGAGTCACAACCTTTCGTTGATATATTATACAAACTACTTGGACTCATTTTATCTTCTTGTCACTTGAACATATGAAACTAAGAAACCCTAGATTTGTAGATGTGTGTTGTATCATGTTTGTGATGATCTTGCATTTTTTTGAGTTGAGAAATAGATGTTACTTGCTGATTTGATGCCCACTACATCCATTTTGTATCACATGCTAATCTAGAATCATATTGGTCATTTATCATGCAACTTATATATAAAAGAAATTCACACTTGCTGCTGTTTTTGTCTTTACTTATTGTTTCGACCCCTATAAAAACAAAATCTGAACTTGATCCCTGAATATGAAATATATCCCTAAATGTCTAGTTGTCAATAACATCCAGAATTTTTGAATTCCGAGTTACGGTCTAGGAGATATCGCAGTTTGATTGCTGCTGTGTCGGTAGTCGCAGATTCACAAAAACTGCTACACCTCTTTAGTTTGAACTTATTTTAACTATGCTACCAGTAAGTAGCTGACTTGAAATTTTGCATGCTGTTGCTGGACACCGTAGAGAACCTTACCTAATTTTTTTAGAATTAATTAATGATGTTTTAACCCTGTTTCATATGTATAAACTCAGTTTCACAAATTCTGGCTGAACACAAACTGTATAGTTTGCTATTTTGACACATGTTACCACAATTTTTATGTACCTTAATAATATGCGTTGGAACCGGGCAGGAGTCTAGTTTCTAGAACTTCTAACGGATCCATATTTGCTATCTTGTAGCAACGGGAATCACAATTTTGGTGCAGAAACGTCATACTGTCCAGATTTGAGATTCTCGTTGTTCTTGATATTTTGATTTGTTTTGACCCTCGAGCATGTTTCCGACTTAGCCTAGACTTGTTCCATGTTCTTAATTATGTTTACTTGACTTGTTTCGCACACTTTCATGCTTTCTTGATGATAATAATAAATAACAAGCCGGGATTTAAGGGAAAGACCATAGTAGTGAATAATATAGATAAGTGTACTCAGAAGGGGGACCGTGTTTCCCATGATTTTATGTTAAATGGAACTAAGTACCATGCAGAACTAAGTGCCACGTCAAGGGTTGACGGGGGCCACCTCTAGAGCATGTGGGGGCCACCTTTAGAGCCCATTATATAATTACATGGTATGTATTTGCGATCATATGGAACTAAGTGCCACGTCAAGAGTTGACGGGAGCCACCTCTAGAGCCTGCAGGGGGCACCTCTAGAGCCCATGGTTTGATCACATGCTCGTATTTCCTACATGACCTGAGTACACTGTCCTATAAAATCCACCACTAGGCCTAAACGAAATTGCATTGACTGTAGCAACCATGTGATAAAAGGATGGCACATGAAGTGCTATCTAGATAGTAATAACTACAAGACTTGATACATAATACTTGAACATGATACATGCTTACTTGATACTTGATTACATGATACATGAAACTTGATACTTGAGCATAATACTTGACACTTGTTACTTGATACTTGTACTTGACAACTTGACACATTAGAGTTGTTACTTGTTACTCGACACTTGCACGTGATACTTGCTACTTGCTACATAATACAATTACTTGTTCACTAGCCATTTGTTCTACTATTAGTATTTGTTATCCTATCTCGTCACTCGAGTTGTCCTTATTGCTAGTTAATTTCTTGAATCCCCACTACTTGTCGCATCCCTATTATATTCTTGATTTTAAATCTTGTTCCATATTTCTTGTACTTGTTTTTACTATTTACGGCCCTAACTTGCACTAAGGGCGTCTCTTTTGTCCTCTCTATTTTTCTCCTTTTATATTTTTACAAACAAACTTTGGAGACGAATTACTTGCTGGAATTGGTGATCAGACATTCTAGGCTTCGCTTGAAGCAAGGACTTGCTTTAATAGTTTGTCTTCTTGAATTATTTGTTTCTTTTGATACTTAAAAACTTGTAACGGGCTTATGTCTCCGGGTTTTATTCTTTTGATCCAGAGTTGAAAACCATTTAAGATATTACTATTTGTTTCAATTGTTTTCTGTTGCTTAATAAATTATTCATGCATGCGTGGTTGTGTACATTTCGTTATATTCTTGTTAAGATGCTGAGTCGATCCTACAGCTCATGAATGATGAAAATCATTCGTTGGGCTTTGTCACACGCTCGTATTACGTATTTTTGGGAAGCGGGGCGTGACAGTAGTCTTGCGTGCGTTTGTTGTCACTTTCATGATTATTATATATCTTGTTAGTTGATCTGTTCCTTCATCTCCTAATCATGAGTATTTCACAGTAGTTGTCACCTGTTGCATGAAAACAAATTAGTTTAGACGGACATCATAATTGTATGCTTGTTTGTGATATACCGTATGATGTAGATGATTGATGGATGCTTGATAGATGTATTATCTCATTTTAAACTGTTTATACACATGCCATGCTGATTTAAGTAACCTAGATACCATGTTTTGTATTACGTCTTAGATTGGATCATTTTGTAATTAAATTGTTTGATGAAATGCTCAAAAGAAGTTATGTTTTAGTGCTGCCCTATTTTTGTATAGGAATTTCAACCCTGTTAAAATCAGTAAAATAAATAAATTTGTGAACATGATTTGTATGTTTTGTTTTCTAGTTTTCAGAACTTTCGACAGATCTTCCGATTTTCGATGCATGAGTTATTACTGTTTTACTGCTGTCATACCGTAAATTCTAGATTCTAAATTATATGATTTCTGTATGAATTATTATTTTCAAACTGATATTAGAAGTAGAATTTGGACTTGATATTTTTATGGGTATGTTTAGTTATGACTGGGATCAATCCCAAATTTTTGTGGAATTAATTAATGACTTTTAGATCTCGTTCCATGCTTATAAAACTAGTCGATATATTTCCAAACTGCATGCTGTTCAGTAAAGAATTATGCTTTCAACATGGTTCTATTCATTTTTGATGAAAACTTTGTGAATAGGAATTGTATCCTGATTTGTCTATTTTACTACACTTTTGACAGATCTAGATTTCGAATTGTATCTTGTGAATTATCTCTGTTTTGGTATTGCTGTGTATGAACTTTTAGATTTGAAGTTTTGTTGCATTACTCTGTTTTCCCAATTATATTGACTATACTATCTGTAGTATAAATTCATGATATTTTATATATTGAGACTAAATATGCTAGGGAATTTTCCATATTTTTCTTAGAGTTAATTATTATGTTTTAAAACCATTTTCATGCTTATAAACAAGATTTTGCATTTTCTGGCTGAACATAAGTTATGGATTAAACGTTGTTTTAAACCCTGTTACTATGGTTGATGTATGACTTGTATATGTGCACTGGATTCGGCAGAGAGTCTAGTTTCTAGATTTTCTAACAGATCTAGATTTGCAGTTCTGTAGTAGCAGGAATCTCAAGTTTGGTGCAGTAGTGTCTTGCTGTCCAAAACTGAAAGTTTCGTTGTTTCAACTGTTATAAGTTGTTTTGTCACCCGTTTGTGTTGCCTATTCATCTTAGACTTGTCCTTTGTTCTTACCATATCTTTAGCCCTGTTTGTGTTCGTTCACACCTGTTTAATAATAATGAAAAATAATCAAGTCGGGGTTTAAGGGAAAGATCTAGTATTGGACAATATAGAAATGTGTATTCAGAAGGGGCCTCGTTTCTCCCAACTGTATACTATGGTGCCAACTGTTTTGCTCTAGATGCATGAAGGCATGATCCACGACACTGTTACTGTTTACTGTTTACTGTTACTGTTACTGTTTGTCTGAATATACGGCCCTATAGATTCCACTACGAAATCTTAAAACGAAACTATTTGATGTATAAACCATGTGGTATAATTTGGGACGCATGAAGTGCTACCTAGATAGTAATGAACATTGGACATAAGAATAACTATTTCACTGTCACATCCTGTTACTATTACTGTTATCCTTACTTTTACTGTTACTGTTACTGTTATTTACACTGTTTATCCATTATTCCCTGCTATCTGTAGACTGTCTCTACTGTTTATCCATTATTCCCTGTTACACTGTTTATCCATTATTCCCTGTTAGTATTACTGTTATCCTTACTGTTACTGTTACTGTTACTGTTATTTACACTGTTTATCCATTATTCCCTGTTATCTGCAGACTGTCTTTATTGTTGCTTATCTCCATGTCAGTACTTACTATTTTTGTTTCATTTTCTCCTTTCCTTTTCCAGCTTGTACTACTTGCGGTCTGGAACTTGCAACTAACGGGTATTATGTTTTCCTGTCTTCCTATTTCCCTATAATTTTTATGTGAGCAATTTTTGGTGATCATTTGCCTACAAAAGTTGGTGAGTAAAAGTTTTGAGCTGCGCATTGGGAATTCTTGCTTAATATTTTGTTGAACTATTTTATTCATGCTACTGCATTGAGACTTGTATTAGGCTTGTAGTAACGGAATATTGTTTTGTTTCAGATCTTGAATTTGTTTGGCATATTTATTATTGTTGCAAATAAATATTGTTGATTTATAATTGTTCATGCATGTGTGGTTGAGCATATTGCTAAATTTACTATTATAATGAGTCAAGTAGATCCTTACAAATTATGGATGGTGAAAACCATTTGCTGGGCTTAGTCACGTACAGTGTTCCGTATTCCTTTTGGGAAGCAGGGTGTGACAAGGCGACAAGGGTAATGTCGATGATGGATCAACAAGGATGGAGGCGGTGTGAGTGGGGGTTCGACGAGGAGGATGAGGGAGACGAGGTGGAAGATGAACAGGACGATGGGGTGATGGTGCAGAGGAAAGAGGACAAGGAGGCTAGCAGTGATGGCGACAGGATGGGTTTCTCTGTGTTTGGAAGAAATAGGGGAAGAGGGAACGGCAGGGGTAATTAGTCGGCGGGATTAATAGGGATTAGTTAGGGGATTATATAGGATTAGAATTTGGGTTATGGGCTATTGGGTAATGGATTAGCGGGTAGGGTTTAAGATCCAATAGGAAAAATGGTTGATTACAGGGTTTCGGGTTTTAGATTAACAATAAATAAATAAATAAATAAATAAATAAATAATAAATAATATAGTAGTACAAATAAATCAATTAGTATGCATTAAATTAATACCTAATTACAATAGAATGTATGGGTTCACAAAATAGATGAGACTAGATTTGAATTGAGCTAAATTTAATAAATTGCAATTAATTAATTAACTCAATTAGTATACAAAATCCATACTCCAATAATCATAAAATATAAATTAAGATCAATAGACTTTCACAAACTAATAAATAACGAAAGATGAATTTTAATAAACATTCAATAGTAGTAATAATAACAATAATGATAATAACACACACACACACACACACACACACACACACACACATATATATATATATATATCAAAATGGGATTTGAGTTTAACAAATTTACTAAAATCCAAATAGTAATAATATATTTGATTTGGGTTCAAATACAAATAGTCAATTAATTATGAATAGAAAATAAAGTTAAACACGCCAGTATCAAAAGGTAAGAAACAAAGGAATAGCACAAGACTTGTGAGATAACGAAGCAAGAAGGAGTAGGTAGAACTGGAATTTAAGAGAGAATGGATAGGAAAGAGTTGAACCAAATAATGAGTCAACGGATGAGGATGAATGCAGGGAATTGAAGAAAGCAAACAAAGTAGGGAATGAGAAACAACATGAAAATCCCGAAAATGTGGGTTATGGGCCCACTACGCTTCTACTGCGTCACTCTGATCGAGTAGACCTTGTCAATAGCATCCATTATCTCCCGCAATTTATCTTATGCCTCAACAAATCCTGGCGCGCCCCAAACGCTATATCTTTAGCACGAAATTCGAACTCCTGACGATTTGAGATTCTGAACACTTCCGGGAATCCTGAGACCATGCATACACACCTTGGAGCAAAAGGTGACACTTCCTCTCGTGATGATGATCCAAGCTGCTGACATGTCGTTGTAGATCAGGTGAAGCCAATCGACGAACCGGGCAAGAATAACAGAATGGTAGCAGTGGAATTTGTGGAGAACATGGTAGGGAATAAATAAATAGTATGATACTCAATATTGAATAATTAAATGAAGATGAATGCAAGGCACAGAACGAAATGAACGATGCATGAACTGTAATGTGAAAGAATCGACAAGACAAGTAGAAGTAAAAGGATGGATAGCACCAGAATCAAAAGAGTATGGGTACCAAAAGAATGAATTTATACCCAATGAGGGATCAACAATGTGGGAGACAGTAAAAGACGGGAGGAAATAATGAATCAAAGAATTGAATATGAATGGAATATGAAGGGATCAGAATGGATCGAAAATGAGGGATCAACAATGTGGGAGACGGTAAAAGACGGGAGGAAATAATGAATCAAAGAATTGAATATGAAGGGACCAGAATGGATTGAATAAGACTAGTATCCAGATCGAGTTGATTATCAACTGTTCATGTGATTTGCATGGCCTGCTTATTGTTGAGTTAAACCTGGCTAAGGCAAACTTGACTAACATATTAGCCAAACATGACTAACACATTAGCCAAACCGGGGCTCTGATACCACTAAAAACCTGTTACGCCCCGCTTCCCAAAAGAATACGGAATACGAGTTCGTGACAAAACCCAGTGAATGATTTTCCACCATTCATAAGAAGTGAGGATGAACTCAATAGTAAACAGAAAGATACAAACACGCATGCAATCAAATCTCATAATCACAAGAATTAATTGAAATCAAATACATAATTCTCAAATAAAAACAAGATCTGGAAAACAAAACAATAAAACTCTGGGTCAAACATGCCCAATACAAAGTATCAACTAGCAATAAGAGAAACTAATAAATTCAAAGCAGAAATAAACTAAAGAATAAAAGACCCCAGTCAAAAGCTTAGAACACTTGATCGCTTACTCCTGCAGGTAACTAGTCTTCGAATCCTGTATATTTATCATTTGAAAGAAACAGAGAAACAGGAAAATAATCTGCCCGTTAGTGCAAGCTACGGGCCGCAAGTAGTACAAGAAAGGGACAAGGATTGGAATATAACAAGAGAATCAAATATAAATAAATGAATCATGTAACAGGAAGGTACTACATGCAATTTCACCTTATAAACATGAATCAAGAAAACTAGAACTGAGCATATAACATGTAAACAAGAATCATGAACTAGTAGACAAGAATCATATACTGGTAATGAAACATGTAACATGAAACAGGAATATACATGTGTTCAGTGCCAACTTAAGTCTATTCATTTAATCCATCCTAGCTAATGCACGTGATCTTGCATCCCATTCCATAGGTTGGGTGCATACAAGCATGTTACACTTAGACTCTAGTGGTGTATTATACAGAGTCAAGTACTCGGGTCTTGCAGGAAATTTGAGCATGTATTCAAACCATGGGCACTAGAGGTAACCCCCACAGGCACTAGAGATAACCCCCGTCAACCCCTGACGTGGCACTTAGTTCTACGTGGTACTTAATTCCATATAACTGCAAGCACATATCATCTAGACAGAAAATTATGTAATCATGTGATGGGCACTAAGGTAACCCCTGTAGGAACTCGAGGTAACCCCCATCAACTCCTGACGTGGTACTTAGTTCCATATAACTCGTAATCATGGTAAACACGGGCCACCTTCCAAGTACAATCTCCTATATACCCCACTACTAGGTCTTTCCCTTAAACTCGGGCTTGATTACTTATTCTTTTTACCAATACAGACATGAATGTGCAAAATCAGGGATAGATAAACATAACAGGGATAGAAAATAGGTTCAGACTGGGCAAAAAACATGTTAGGGTGCCATAAACAAAATTATAAACATTGAAACAACAAGAACTCCAATTATGGATAGCACGATGTTGCTGCATCAAAACTGAAATTCCCGCTGCTACAGAAAAGAAAATCTAGATCCATCAGAAGTTCTAGAAACCAGACTCTCTGCCGATTCCAGCACATATACACACGATATATAAAAATCAAAGAAATTAGGTTCAAATTCTTATTCTTTATAGATTACTTGTTCAGGTAGCAGGTAAGAGTTGGATACTTATAAACAAAAGTAGGTTGTAAAATCATTTAAAAATTTCATTAAAATTATATTTAAACTCCTAATAGTGTTAAATATCAGTATAATTAATCTCAAATTTTAATACTTAAATTAATTTACTGTTTTAGCTAGTTAAGAAGGGTGATGTATATTTTAGACTGCATTTTGGAATTCAGGCAACATTGTACGAAAATCTGAATATCTTGCAATTCGTAAATCCAATTGCAAAATCGTTAGATGTTCCGAATTCCAGACACATAGAGCTAGAATTCTCATTCAATAAATTTTAATCAATGACAAATAGATTCAGGTCAAAACTGAGGTTCTTTACTGAACAGGCATGCATGCAGCAATCTATAATTATGGTTGTATCAATATATTAAGTCAGAAAAATTATCAAATAATTCTATAAAAATTTAGGGTGATTCCTAATCATGTCTAGTCATATCAAGATTAATATCAAGTCTAAATATTACTGTTAGAGTCTATTTTAATTAATAATTCATGCCAAAAATCTTGTAATCAGAAATTTGAAAATTGTGACACAACAGTATTAAAAGTGTGATATCTCACAAATTACTGATCGGATTTCAGATCAGTCAAAATTTCTGGAAACTAGAAACAGGGGCCTACATTTCATATTCACAAACTTAGTTATTATTCTGAAATTAACAGGGTATAATTTGCGAAATCAGGACAACAGTAAATAAAATCACTTTTGCATGAATTATAACATCAATAGTAATTACGATAGATCCAAGATGGTGTATAATCTAATCAGAATATAACATGTATTCAATAAGAAAACCATGCCTATTCTCAAATTCATCAAGAGGGAAACATTATTAACATGTCTAGCATACAATAAAATATTTATAACTCATAGTGATTCATGGACATGCATTCATATAGGTAAATAACTATATCTCCTTTATGTTTATGTGATGGGTGAAATGACGAAATGTTTGTGTCCTTTTTAAGATTATGGAGTTGATAGAAACAAATAATACGGTTAGGGCCCAGATCATCAATGGGTAAAACATGAAGAACGAATCACAACTTAGATCTACTTGCGGTATTTCAAAAAAGTACTTGTACGGAGAACAAAATAGATTTGTACAAGATACTTGCATGATAGACAATGAACGGTGATACTAAACACAAGAATAACGGGACGAGAGTCCCAGCAGCGCAATACGTGCAACAAACATACACCACAACATGTGTGACACGTGTGCAAAGAAACACACACGGCAAAGCAGCAAATCAGCAACTCCAAGAAGTCGATCAGAAAACAGCAATCGGCCAAACAGCAAATACTGGATCCCCAAAATAGCAGATAGAAGATCTCCAACAGCAACATCACAAGTACAGCATGGTGGGAGTTCAGCTTTACTGGCGACGGCGGTGGACAGGGAGGTGGTCGGATGCAAGGAGGTGATTGGGACGGGGAGGTCACAGTGGTAGGGGCGAGCTGAAGGGCGGAGGAGCATGGCAATGGCAGGGATCGATGGGCTAGCGTGAAGCTCGGGGTAATGGCGAGGTGAGGTCGGCGAGACTGCGGTGGTGTACAGGGGGTTGCAGTGGCGCTCGACGACGGTAGTAAGGCAGCAGCAATAGGGAGTCGACGGTGGCGGTTGATTGGGCAATGGGAAAGACGACGGGGACGATGTGGCGTGCTCTGTTTCGGGAAGGAATCATAGGAAGGAGGCAGGAGGTTGTTGACGATGACGTTGGGCAGTAGTGGGGTGTTGCTACGGTGGTCCTGTTTGCGATGGAGGGACAACGATGGAGGAGGCAACGAGGGTAATGGCGATGATGGGTCAACGAGGATAGAGGCAGTGTGAGCGGGGGTTCGACGAGGATGATGAGGGAGACGAGGTGGAAGATGAACAGGACGATGGGGTGATGGTGCAATGGAAGGAGGACGAGGAGGTTGGCGGTGATGGCGACGGGATGGGTTGCTCTGTGGTTTGGAAGAAACATGGAAGAGGGAGCGGCAGGGGTGATTAGGCGGCGGGATTAATAGGGATGATTAGGGTTAATGATATAGTAGGATTTAGTTAAGGGATATATATAGGATTAGAATTTGGGTTATGGGCTATTGGGTAATGTGTTAGCGGGTAGGGTTTAGGATCCAATATCACAAATGGGTTTGATTACAGGGTTTCAGGTTTTAGATTAACAATAAATAAATTAATCAATCAATAATAATATATTAGTACAAATAAATACATTAGTATGCATTAAATTAATACCTAAATACATTAGAATGTATGGGTTCACAAAATAAATGAGATTGAATTTGAAATGAGCTAAAATATAAATAACAATTAAAAAATTAATTCAATTAGTACACAAAATCCATACTCCAATAATCAAAAAATATAGATTAAGATAGATAGACTTTCACAAATTAATAAATAATGAAAGACGAATTTTAATAAACATTCAAAAGTAGTAATCTATATAATAAAACACAAAGAAAGCTATCAAGTGGCTATCCTCCAATCCCACCAAAAATCAAAGGCTCAGATCTAACTTCACAAAACATATTTTCCCTCCATAAAGTTTCTCCCCAAAACTCAAATTCAAATCCCCCACCCAAAACAACTCCTATATTTATTTAATTATTTCTCTCTCTCTCTCTCTTTCTCTCTCTCTCCATCCCTCTTCTATTCAAAAAATTAAGAAAATAAAAATTTTGAAAATTTTTAAAAAATTAAAAACTAAAAAAATAAAAAAATTTAAAATTTAAAAACTTTAAAAATAATTTTAAAAAATAAAAAATCATATAATATGTTTTTTGCTGGACCCCCAAAAATTTCTCATATAATATGTTTACTACTTTAATTAATTTACTGGACCTCCAAAACTATTTTCTATGAACAAACAAGGTGTACCGTTCCGAAAACGTACTGTAGGCACTTGTCAACGGGCAAACCTAGTAATAACAATAAAGATTAATAAACATTCAAAAGTAGTAATAATAACAATAAAGATTAATAAACATTCAAAAGTAGTAATTGATATGGCTAAAAATGGGGTTAAATCAGAACCGTCCAAAACAGGAACGAATCTTAAAGCCTAGGGGTAAAATGGTAATTTCACCTACCAATGGGTCTGAAGCGGGTACTGGTTCTCCTCCTCAATGACCCATTAACCCGCGAACGGATCCACCTCAACTGGGTGCGGGTTTCAACCCGCAGCAAATCCGGTCCACCAGGATAGAATTAGGGTTTCTGATTAATCCTAATCAACAGCCCTGATTCATATCTATCCTTTCACTAGGGATTAGGGATTACATTCCTTATCTAAACATAGGGATTACATGCCTAATTCGGTCCCAAAGGCAGCTATAAATACGCCCATCCATCTCCATTAAGAGGTAATCAATCTTTTGCCAATTTACGCTCTTTCATAATCTTCTTGATTACTGACTTGAGCGTCGGAGGGTGCGTCACCGGGATCAACCCCGGTGTCTCGCACTTTTTGCAGGTGAGCGGCGGGAGTCAGCGGTCAAACTCCGGCGGAACAGGTTCAGGTTTGTTATTCGGGTTTTCCAAGAATCCACAAATACTATCTGTTTGCCCCCACACCAGATTTAGCGGTAACAGATTGGCGCCGTCTGTGGGAATCAAACGAATAGCAGCCTCCCCTCTTCCCATGGGTCAGATCTTCTCCAGCCATCACTCCTAGGAAAGTAAGATCCAGAAGGTCCAACCATGGATCCAACCCCGTCGATCAGCAACAGGAAGTCCCCATCCAACCCGCTCAGCAGCAGGGGCAACTTCCTCCTCAAGCAGAGGATCCTCTCCAACAGGACCAGCCTCCTCTTCAGAATCAGCAACCTCCTGAGGGTCCCCCCGGTCCTCAAAATGCCGATGCAGGGGTCTCGCGTCCCAACCCGCAGAAGCAACCTCTCCATCAGGACCACGTCTCAGTACACAATACCTCTACGGATTCTATGGCCTCCCGCAATCCCCGAGCTTCCGACCTTCGCAATACCATCCTCAATCGCCAGAAGGATGAGGATCTTCGCCGCTGTCTGGATGAGAGGCGGGCCCGAGAGGGAGCCTCCCGCCAACAACGTCTAGATGAGCGATCTCCTCACCGCCGAGACTACAGAAGGTCCCCCACCCGAAGAGGGCGGAGAGAGTCCCCCGAGCATCACAGGAGAAGACCCCATTCCCCAGCCGGTCGGCAGCATCCGAGGAACGATGAGGCACCCATCACTCGTGCCGAGTTCTAGCAATTCCAAACCACCATCCTACAAGCTCTCAATCTCCGACCCAACAACACCAATGCCCCAAGGATTCCCACTCCTCCTCCGGTCCGAAGTCCTCACCGACGGTCCCTAACTCCTCCCCCAGCTCCTAGCAACCCCCAGCACATTCCTAGTCCTTGCCGCTCCATGAGCTACCGTCGTCGTATACCCCGTTCTCCCTCGTACGAAGACGAGTCTAGAGTCTTGGTTGATTACCGTCGAAGGGATGATGCTGTCTACCGCCGTCTCCACGAAATGGAGAGGCGTTGGGTTAGTTAGACAGAGAAGAAGAGCTTAGAGGAAGGACCATTCGCCCGAGTCGACCTCCTTTTCCCGAATCATAATGGAGGCACCCGTACCCATTGGCTTTAAACCTCTTCAATTCGAAACTTATTCCGGGGAATCTGACCTCGTCGATTACATCGAAAGCTTTAAGACCCTCATGCTCATCCATCAAGCCTCCGATGCTCTGCTATGCAAGACCTTCCTCGCTACTCTCAAGGGTCCGGCTCGAGAATGGTACTCTCGCTTTGCCCCATCCTCGATATTCTCCTTTGAGCAATTTGAGACCCTCTTCGTCACCCACTTCGTAAGTAGCCGCCGAACTGAGAAGACAAGCATTTCGCTATTCTACCTCAACCAGAAGAAGGGTGAGAAGCTGAGAGACTATGTGAAAAGGTTCATAGCGGAAGCCAGGTCCATAGCATCCCTCGACCAGTCAGTCGCTGCAGTAGCATTCCAATCCAATGTCCTCAACTCCAGCCTCTGCTCCTCCCTCGCCAAGAAGCCCCCACAGAACTTCTCTGACGTCCTCCTCCGGAGTGAAAAGTATATTCGGACCGAGGAAGCTGAGCACTGCCCCAACTTTGAGGGGCCTTCCTCCGGATCCAAGAGAAAGGGAATAGAAGAAGAAGGAGCCAAGAAGCTCCAGAAGGACAATGGCGGACAGCGCCGACCTCCCCCCAGATTCGAAAAGTTCATTCCTCTTAACGCCAACATTTCCACAATTATCATGGAAGTTGAGAAGGAAGGGGTGTTGGCCCCTGTGCCAAAAATGAACACCCCTGGCAAGAAGAGGGATAAAGAGAAGTAGTGCCGCTATCACCGGGACCATGGCCACGATACTAATGATTGTCGGGCCCGAAAAAGCGAGATAGAAGCCCTCATCCAGAGAGGGCAGCTGACCAAGTTCGTGAGAAATGACCGAGCCGATCTTCCTCCCCCTCCTTGGGGGGCTTACAAGCGTCCTGAACGCGATGAAACGCCAGAATTCGAGGAGGAGCGTGTCCTGCACCTCATTCATGGGGGGCTCCTCCAACTCCTCTCGAAAGGCGTTTATTAGGAAAGTTAATTCGGTCCGCGCCACACCTTCTCCTAAAGGCCTCAAAGTGCCTGTCACATTCTCAGATGAAGACCTTGAGGGTGTCCGAACCCCCCATTGTGACGCACTCGTCATCAACCTCCATATGGCGAACTTTAAAGTGGAAAGGATCCTAGTGGACAATGACAGCTCCGTTAACATCCTCTTCCTCGCCGCTTTCAAAGGCCTTAAACTATCCCGAGACAGACTTAAGCCCGCCGGCTACACACTCCATGGGTTCACGGGAGTGCCAGTGACTATTGAAGGGGTTATCACCCTCGACGTAACCGCTAGCAAAACTCCTACTACCCGAACGGAGTCAATGGACTTTATGGTCGTGGATGTCCCTGCAGCCTACAATGTCATTTTGGGTCGCCCAGCTTAGCTGCTCTCGAAGCCGTCCCCTCCGCTTATCACCTCAAGATGAAATTTCCTACCCGGGCAGGAGTAGGGGAAGTAAAAGGCAATCAGGAAATGGCCCGCAAATGCTACATGACCTCTACTATGGGTCCAGTCCTCTCCCTCGAAACTCTTGAAATCCCCCAAGATATAGTCCGACCAACATCCGAGCCGGTGGATGAGTTGGAGGAAGTGCTCTTCTCTGAGCAGGATCCGAGCTGAAAGTTCTTTGTTAGCAAGACACTCCCATCTGCCCTATGCTCCGAAATAGTCCAGTGCATCCGAAGGAACCGCGACCTCTTTGCTTGGTTGGCCGCAGACATGCCCAAAATTTCCGAAGAGCTTTTAGTCCACCACCTCAGCGTCGCTCCGGGGTCCAAACCGGTCCAACAGCAGAGGCGCAAGTTCGCTCCCGAGCTCCAGCAAGCTATAAAAGAGGAGGTGGACAAGCTCTTGACGGCTCGGTTCATACAGGAGGTAAACTATCCCGAATGGATCTCGAATGTAGTAATGGTGAAGAAGTCCAATGGGACTTGGAGGATTTGTATCGACTTTACCGACCTCAACAAGGCATGCCCCAAAGACCCCTTCCCTCTTCCAAGTATCGATACTTTGATTGACACCACTTCTGGCCATGAACTCCTCAGCTTCATGGACGCCTTCTCAGGCTACAATCAGATTCGTATGTTTCCCCCGGATATCCCGAAGACCTCCTTTGTAACCGATCGGGGCCTCTACTGCAATAGGGTAATGCCCTTCGGTTTGAATAATACAGGTGCCACTTATCAACGCTTCGTCAATAAAGTTTTTCAAGCACAGATCGGCCGAAATATGGAGGTATATGTTGACGATATGCTTGTGAAGAGCATCCACGGGGCCGATCATGTGACCGATCTGCAAGAGGCGTTCGACGTACTCAGGAAACACGATATGAGAATCAATCCGAACAAATGTGTGTTCGGAGTTTCGTCGAGAAAATTCCTTGGCTTCATGGTCAGCCAAGAGGAATCGAGGCCAATCCCGAGAAGATCAAAGCCATATTAGACATGGCTTCCCCGAAGAATGTTAAAGAGGTTCAAAAGCTAACGGGTCGCCTGGCAGCCATAGGGTGCTTCATTTCCAAGTCAGGGAAGAAGTGTCTTCCCTTCTTCAAGGCTCTCAGGGGGGCTAAAGGCTTCAAGTGGGGTCAGCAGCAACAAGACTCATTCGATCAGCTGAAGGCTTACCTAGTCAATCCTCCTCTCCTCAGCAAACATGTTCCCGGTGAAACTCTCTACCTCTACTTAGCAGCCTCTGAGCAGACCCTCAGCGCCGTCCTCGTGAGGGAAGAAGATAGGACTCAAAAGCCTATTTATTACCTGAGCAAGGTACTTCGGGATGCCGAGCTCCGCTACCCCAGGATAGAGAAGATAGCATACGCCTTAGTCATGGCTGCAAGAAAGCTTCGCCCATATTTCCAATCCCATTCGGTGGTCATTCTTACCGACCAACCGCTGAAGTAAGTTCTCCACAAACCAGAGACCTTCGGTCGCCTCATGAAGTGGTCTATCGAGCTGAGCCAGCATGATATAACGTATCAGCCTCGAACCGTGATCAAGTCTCAGGCCTTACCTAAATTCATAGTTGAAAGTACCATCCCTGAGGTCAGCCAAGCAATGAAGGGACCACCTGTCTGGTCAGTTTATGTAGATGGGTCCTCCTGTAACGAGGGAAGCCGAGCCGGGGTCATTCTGGCCGGCCCAGATGATTTCATCCTCCAATACTCCCTCCGGATCAACTTCAAGGCCTCTAACAACGAAGCAGAATATGAGGCACTCATAGACGGCTTCAGAATGGCTCGTAATGCAGGGGCGCAGCGCCTCCGGATCTTTAGCGACTCTCAGCTGGTCGTAAATCAGGTCCTAGGCGAGTACGAGGCACGAGATGACTGAATGGCTAAGTACCTAGCTAAGGTCAGGAATCTCATGGTCCTATTTGAAGAAGCTCTCATCCAGCGAATCCCCCAAATAGGAGAATTCCCAAGACGATGCCCTCTCCAAGCTAGCCTCCTCCTCCTTCCAAGGTCTCGAGCAGACCGTCTTGATTGAGGTGCTCCTGAAGCAAAGTATAGAAGATGAAACTTCCGACTCATTGGAGTCGCTACCTGTCCTGCTTCAAGATAACTGGATGAAGCCCTGGTAGAAATCCTAAGGGATGGGCTCCTCCTCGAAGACCCTAAAGAAGCTCGCCGAGTGAGAACCCGAGCAGAGCGATACACACTTATCGAGGGCATCCTATACAAGCGCTCCTTCACACAAGTAGACGGCAGGCCTTATTTGAGATGCCTCTCCCCGGAACAAGACGATTATGCCCTGCAAGAACTCTACAAAGGCATCAGCGGGGCACATTCAGTGTCCAGATCCCCTAGTCCGGAAGGTGTTGAATTATGGATATTTCTGGCCCACTCTCCTAAATGATGCCGAACTACACGTTCGGCAATGCAGCTCTTGTCAGAAGTACTCCAACTTCCGTTGCCTCCCACAAGCTCCACTGACCTCCCTATCAAGTCCTATCCCTTTCGCAATGTGGGGGATGGATTTACTAGGGCCATTCCCACCAGCTCCCGGCAAGCTCAAATTCTTAGTCGTGGCAATCGACTACTTCTCGAAGTGGATAGAGGCCGAGCCCTTGGCCACAATCACCGAGAACAAAGTACTTCAGTTCTTTTGGAAGAACGTTATCTGCCGATTCGGTGTCCCTCGAGTCCTCATAACAGACAACGGAACCCAGTTTACTGGGGCTGCCTTCCGAGCTCTATGTGAAGACCTCGCCATCCAACAGCGTTTCTCCTCCGTCTCCCATCCACAGTCGAATGGTCAAGTGGAGAATGCTAACCGACAGATCCTCTCTGGTATTAAGAAAAGGCTGAATAAGTGCTCTAAAGGCTTATGGGTCGATCAGCTCCCTAACGGCTGTGGAACTACCGCACCACAAAACGGACCCCCACAGGAGAGTCGCCATTCAACCTCACCTATGGCTCCGAGGCAGTGATCCCATTGGAAGTCGGCCTACCTTCTCCTCGCCTTCTTGCCTACGAAGAAGAACAGAATGCCAGAGAACTTCGGGCAAACTTAGACTTGGTCGACGAGCTACGAGAAAGAGCGTCAATCCGCCAACAGAGTTATCGGAGTAGGATCGAGTTGGCGTACAATAAGAGAGTCCGTCCTACCGACCTCAAAGAAGGGGACTTGGTCCTCAGAAAGTTAGCAATCTCTTTTCCTGGTCAGAAGAGTAAACTAGCCCCAAATTGGGAGGGACCCTACAAGATCACCAAGGTAGTTCGGCCCGGGACATATCGACTAGAAGAACCGTTCCTCTCCTTTTACTTGTATTTTTTCCTTTATTTCTCTCATGTAATAACGGCTCGCAACTTATAAGCAGCCAACTATTAGTTATCAATAAAGAAAGTTTTTTCATATTTTTCTTGTAAAATTTCTTGTATCTCTCTGCTTTTACTCTTCACCCTAACAACGAGTTCGGAGTCCAACACTTGGCTCGACTCCTCCTCGCATGTTTGCTCTTAAGCGAGCTAGAAGGGGTTCGCCATTCGGAATTGCTCCCACAACTGTTGAACAAACTCTAACGACGAGTTTGGAGTCCAGCACTTGGCTCGACTCCTCATCGCAAGCTCGCTCTTAAGTGAGCTAGAAGGGATTCGCCATTCGGAATTGCTCCCACAACCGTAGAACAAACTCTAACGACGAGTTCGGAGTCCAACACTTGGCTCGACTCCTCTTTGGAAGTACGCTCTTAAGCGAGCTAGAAGGGGTTCGCCATTCGGAATTGCTCCCACAACCGTAGAACAAACTCTAACGATGAGTTCGGAGTCCAACACTTGGCTCGACTTCTCTTCGCAAGCTTGCTCTTATGCGGGCTAGAAGGGATTCGCCATTCGGAATTGCTCCCACAACTGTTGAACAAACTCTAACGACGAGTTCGGAGTCCAACACTTGGCTCGACTCCTCTTCGCAAACTCGCTCTTAAGCGGGCTAGAAGGGGTTCACCATTCGGAATTGCTCCCACAACCATTGAGCAAACTCTAACGACGAGTTCAGAGTCCAACACTTGGCTCGACTCCACTTCTCAATCAAGCAGGCCAAAAGTGGTTCACACATAAGAAGGAAGATTTGCTTCTGATTTTGAGTAGTGGTCAAAAGTTGAAGGAGTAATACTTAAACTAATACCAGCCAACGCAACATTCGAACATCAGAAGCAAAACAAACTTTTTTATTAAGAACCCGGACAAGGCTGACACTACAACAGATTTTTACAATAACTTGAAGAGCATAATACAACTTGTTTAGCGCTTCTTTGGAAGGGGAACGCTTCGGTTCAAAGACACACGAGGCCGGCGTTGCCTTACCTCTGAGCTCGACTCTAAACGAGAACCCCCTTCACCGCTAATTCTAGCTGTGGCCCCAACCGAGGCGCCACTAGACGAAATAGCTACACCACTCTGAGCGTCAGCTGGGCTCCGCCTAACGGCAGGCGAACGAATTGCAAGTTCGTAGAACGAGATACCTATTTCACTCTCTTTGCGAGTACACGACATACTGCGAACATCGATCCTTACGGGTTGTGGTTTCAGCGATGCAATCTCCTCCTCTAGCTCGATGATCCTATCTCTCAGAATATCACTCTCTGCCGATACTTTGAGACGAGGAAGTTTAGATGAGCCAGCAACATTAGTACTGTCGGCCACAATACGACGGAAATGGTCACTTCGATACCCCTGTCGATGGTGATCCTCCTCAGTTTGTCAATTCTGGCCGTCAAATCATCGCGCTCGGACATCAACATCCCCACCCTCGAAGCTAACTCCTCTTCCTCCGCCGAATGTTCTTTCACCGTTACCTCTAAATGACGAACCTTTGCCAGTAGTTCACTATTCTTTTGGTCGACATCGAAGAGCTCCTTACGGAGCCACTCTATCTCGCCTTCGAGACGAGTCTGTCGAGGTTGCTTCCGCAGTTCCCTCAACTTGCAAAAATACCCTCTTGCAGTTGCTTTGATATCCTCCAATTTCAAGAAGTCGTAAAACGCTTTATCCCGATTGCGAGACAGAGCTCGCTTCGTTTTCTTCAGCTCAGTACGAAGATAGGAGACATCAGTGATCGGGCCTAACTCGACTTGAAAAGTTGAGGAATATCAAAAGAAGTCTTCAATACTTAAAGACACAATCCGAGAAAAAGGAGTTGAACAACTTTGCGGAACTTTGTAATATTCAGCCAAAAAGAAACCATTTCATTAAAAGTCCAAGAGTTACAAAAAGCGGTGGCCAGTCTGCAGTTAGGCATTACAAAAGAAAAAAGAAAAAAAAAGAGAACAAGAAAATGAGAAGAGGTGACAAAGTCAGGGGTCGACCTCATCATCGCTCGGCACAGCAACAATCGCACCCTCAGCACCACCCTCACCTTCGGAGTCTTCGCCCTCCGGCCTCGGAGCGAGCTCGGCCAAGGGCAGCTCTTCCTCACCCTCTACGGGGTCGTAGAAGTAGTAGGACGAGACGTCGAATTCGGGGTTCCGGGCGACGATATGCTTCAGCGCTCGGCTACACGCTTCCTCCATGTTGGTCAACATGTGAGCCTCGGCCTCGTCCCGAACTGCCTTCTCTGCGGCCGCCACCTTCGATGCGTGATCGCTCAGGGCCTCCTCTGATGCCTTCAGGGCCTTAGACAGCTCCCCTTCGAGTCGAGCCGTCTCCTTTTCTAGGGTCTCGACCTTGGAGGCCTCGGCGGCCGAGCTCCTCAGCGCCTCGGCGAGCTGAGCCTTTAGGTCGGTGACTTCGGCCTCGAGCGAAGCAGAATGCAACTATTCGGCCTCTAGCTGCTTCACCGCCTTAGACCGCTCCGACCGTTCCCGGTTGTTCAGAACGATCATCTCCTTTTCCTTGCTCGCGAACTCCTCGAGCAAATAATTGAAGCAGCAGAGGGTCTGCAAGCCATACAAGAAGCAGTCAAGGACGAGCACAAAAACTTAGAAAATTTTTGAAGAAAGTCCTCTAAAATTCTGAAGAAAGTCCTCTACTACTTACCGACATGGTGTTCCGAGCAATCTGCATCGCGGCGTCACCAACTTCGCTCGCCTTGAGCGCCGCTCGGTCTTTTGGGGTCGGCAGGTGCTTCACCGCCTGCATGCAAATGTTACCGTCCCCTAAGAACCCGTCGACCTTCATCACACGCCAGTCAGGGACGAAGATGCGCTTGTGCTCCTCGGTCAGAAATGCCTCTGCCTCGGTAGTGAGGGGCGGAACGTCGAGAGCCAGTGCCGCGCTAATGTTGAACGCTCCGCCGGAAGACCCTGGGGCATCTGTTCGCGCCGTTGGGGTCGGCGCATCCGAGGTAGGTGGGGCGGACAGCACCATGAGGCCTTGATTGGGCTCCACCAGAGGAGCCTCGACAACCTACCGCTCGAGGGTCAGAGAGACCGAGGGGATCTTGGGCGCTCGGCCACCTTGGGGCCCGGATACGGTCCTCTTTCTCTTCCTCACCTCCTACTCCTTAGCCGCTCGGGCCTTAGCCATCAGACCTTTGTAGTCCATGCCGGGAGATTCTGCACAAACCGAGTGAAAAAAGTTAGAAAAATTTTCCAAACCTCAAAGACAAAACAAGAATAGGAGAAGCGTACTAGGGTCGATCGGACTGAGACCCCCTCGAAATAATTCCTCCTCGATAATGTCTTTCCAACTGAGGGTCGGAAGCCCGAGCAACTTCTCCATGATTTTCGCCTCCTCGTTGCTGAGCACGGGCTCTTTCTTGACCCGCTTCGGAAGGCCGTCCCTCGACCACACCGTCGGGATCACCCATGGCTCGGGAGCTCAGACGAGGAAGTACTTCTCTTTCCAATGCTTGATCGAGTCCGGGTTCTCGATCAGCTTCACACCCTTCCTCGGCGAGAGGTAGTACCTCTGCTCATTTTTGTTTGGTTGGCAAGGACGATAAAGACTCTGAAGGATGAACATGTTGGGCAGAGCGCCGATCTCCTGGCATTGAAGAACAAACGCCATAATGTGCCGCCAGGTGTTCGGCATTAGCTGAGCCGGACTCAAGCCGTACCATTGCAGCACCTCGATTACGAAAGGGTGCAGCGGCAGCCGAAGTTCGGCATTCAATGAATCGGCGGGAAAAATGCACGTATCGGCCGAGGACGACGTGCACGCTCGGAAGCCAGGGCCGGGGAGAAAGAGCACGTACTCCGTGGGGATTCGGAACCCGCTCCGGATACGATGCAAATCCGCCTCGGTCAGGACCGAAGAGATCTGATCCACCTCAGAAGTTTCCCTCAGGCTCGTTCTCCTCGATCGATTTGGTGGTGCCCTGCGTCACCTTCTCCAACAGATCTTCGGAGTAGCTCCGCACACCGCCAACGCTTGACAGAATGCTCGGAAGCCGACCCAACTCCCCCGCAGTCGTCGGGTGCTCAATTATCGTTTCCACACACTTGCCCTTGATAGATCGGACCACTACCTCCTGGAGAGTCTCGGCAACCTCCTCGTCTGTATTGGGCCTGACCATTGTCTCTTCGGTCGGCTCCACGACCTCCTTCCCTTTATCCTTGCTCGACCTGACCGCTCGGCTGACGCCTAGGTTCGAGGAGGGGGTCTCATCCGTGGAAGAAAACTTAACCATTTTTACAAAGATGAGGAGGGGGCTGACCTTCAAGTGACTAGAACGACCGGAAAAGATCGCCGGAGCCTAAAATGCCTCGCCGTGACAGCTAGCAGCGCCATTCAAGAGCTAAAAACTTCGCTAAAGAGTAAAAACCAAGAGTGAGAAAGTGAAAGTGAGAAATGAGGTAAAGTGTTGAAGGGGTGAAAACTTATAGTAAAAATGACGCCGCTTGGGCTTTGTAACGTAAGGACACAACTTTTTGGCCTCACATGAAGCGTTACAAAAAGCCCAAGCGGCTAAATAACGAAGAGCCACAACTATCGACAAAGGAAGCGACGTCTTAATCCAAGTAAAATCGCTCGGCGCCTCGGAACCAAAATCCGAGCGACAGGTGATCCGACCTCAACATTCAAGAGGATAGCTCGGATTCCGAGCAAGTGCCAATCCGAGCTACGAATTGGAGAAAAACGACTTTCCCCTCAAAATTCGCGTAAGATTTCGATCAGACGGCTCAGATCATGCCAGCGCCACTACACGACAAGATAGTATTTTCTTGGAAACTGAACCAGGATCGGGATCTGTGCCATCATCCAACGGCTAGGATCGCCCCACGTCCCTCGGAACCAAAATCCGAGCGACAGGAGATCCGACCTCCACAACAAAGAAGATAGCTCGGAATTTCGGCCCAAGCACCTAGTGACCCGAGCTACTTCGCTCGGATTCTGAGAAAGTGCCAATCCGAGCCACGAATTGGAGAAAAATGACTTTTTCCTCAAAATTCGCGTAAGATTTCAATCGGACAGCCCAGATCATGCCAGCGCCACTACACGACAAGATAGTGTTTTCTTGGGAACTGAGCCAGCATCGAGATCTGTGCCATCATCCAACGGCTAGGATCGCCCCACGTCCCTCGGAACCAAAATCTGAACGATAGGCGATCCGACCTCCACAACAAAGAAGATAGCTCGAAATTTCGACCCGAGCAACTAGCGACCCGAGCAACTAGTGACTCGGGCCACTTTGCTCGGATTCCGAGCAAGTGCCAATCCGAACCACGAATTGGAGAAAAACGACTTTCTCCTCAAAATTCGCGTAAGATTTCGATCGGACGGCCCAGATCATGCCAGCACCACTACACGACAAGATAGTGTTTTCTTGGAAACTGTGCTTGCCTCAAAGATTCGTGCAAAGATCCGACGGTCCAAATCGCTCCACGTCACTCGGAATTTCGAGCCGAGCGACTAGCGATCCGAGCCACTCGCGCAACGGAAAAACAGAGCCATTTCGCTCGGATTCCGAGCAAGTGCCAATCCGACCCTCGAAAGTGAAGAAAAATGCCGCCGAGCGTCTTCAACCGTTAGATCATTGCAAAAATCGTTCCTGAGATGATGGATGGTCCAGATTATGCCACGTCCACTAAACGACAAGATAGTGTTTTCTTGGGAACTGCGCCCACTTCGAGATCCGCACTGAGATCCGACGTCGCAGATCGCTCCACGTCGCTCGGAATTCCGAGCTGAGCGATTAGCGATCCGAGCCACTCGTGCAACGGAAAAACCGAGCCATTTCGCTCGGATTCCGAGCAAGTGCCAATCCGACCCACAAAAGCGGAGAAATTGCTACCGAGCAACCCTGTTCATCCGATCTTTCAGAAATTCGCGCCGGCACAGGATCAACGGTCCAGATCGTGCCACGCCATAATTTGGTATTTTATTTATTAAAATTGTTTTATTTACTTAAAAATTGCGAAAGTTAGTTAAAAATTCGGGAAAATTAATTAAAAATCCTGGAAAATAATTATAAAGTCGGGGAAATATTTTTGAGCCCCCGAGTGAATAATTATTTCCTAGGACCATTTATTAAGACCCCCGAACGATGAATCGACACTTCGAAAATTAAGAAAATATTTCGAAAAAATAGATAAAAATCACCAAATGTCCAGAAGAACTGAAGAAAAACTCAGAGGATGCAACTAACTTAGAAAATGACCATACAGCCTCCTGCAAAGATTCGAAACCTTCCATTTGGACTCCGATACAACTCCGCCAGTCATTAAGACAGAAAAACTACTCCTCAAATGCTGATCAAGCTCAGTCTTCGGGAGTGGGGGGCTCGTGATATGGCTAAAAATGGGGTTAAATCAGAACCGTCCAAAACAGGAACGAATCTTAAAGCCTAGGGGTAAAATGGTAATTTCACCTACCAATGGGTCTGAAGCGAGTACTGGTCCTCCTCCTCAATGATCCATTAACCCGCTAACGGATCCACCTGAATTGGGTGCGGGTTTCAACCCGCAGCAAACCCGGTCCACCAGGATAGAATTAGGGTTTCTGATTAATCCTAATCAACAGCCCTGATTCATATCTATCCTTTCACTGGGGATTGGGGATTACATTCCTTATCTAAACACAGGGATTACATGCCTAATTCGGTCCCAAAGGCGGCTATAAATACCCCCCATCCATCTCCATTAAGAGGTAATCAATCTTTTGCCAATTTACGCTCTTTCATAATCTTCCTGATTACTGACTTGAGCATCGGAGGGTGCATCGCCGGGATCAACCCCGGTATCTCGCACTTTTTGCAGGTGAACGGCGGGAGTCAGTGGTCAAACTCCAGTGGAACAGGTTCAGGTTTGTTATTCGGGTTTTCCAAGAATCCACAAATACTATCTATTTGCCCCCACACAAGATTTAGCGGTAACAGTAATAATAACAACAAAGATAATAACATATATATATATTTATCAAAATGGGATTTGAGTTTAACAAATTTATTGAAATCCAAATAGTAATAATATATTTGATTTGGGTTCAAATATAAATAGCCGATCAATTAGGAATAGAAAATAAAGTTAAATACACCATGATTGTAAATAAATATAATTTTTGATTAGAAAATATTTTAATAAAAGATCCAAAACGAATAAAAAAGAAAATGAATTTATAAATAATCAAAATATAGACATTCACAAATTAATAAAAGATCCAAAACGAATCAAAAAATGTAGATTAAGATAGATAGACTTTCACAAATTAATAAATAACGAAAAACAAATTTTAATAAACATTCAAAAGTAGTAATAATAACAATAAAAATAATAACACACATATATATATAGCGTAAACGGGATATGAGCAACTAGCTCATTTAGTAAATGAGCAATTGATTATGTGGCATGCATGTGATACATTGGACAACTAACCCTTTAAGGATTTTTCACTCACATGTATGCCACATCATCAATTGCTCATTTACTAAATGAGCAAGTTGCTCATACCCCTTTTTCCCATGTGTATATATATATATATTTATCAAAATGGGATTTGAGTTTAACAAATTTATTAAAATCCAAATAGTAATAATATATTTGATTTGGGTTCAAATATAAATACTCGATCAATTAGGAATAGAAAATAAAGTTAAATACACCATTATTCTAATTAAATATAATTTTTGATTAGAAAAAATTTTAATAAAAGATCCAAAACGAATAAAAAAAATGGAATTTATAAATAATCAAAATATAGAAAATATTTAGAAAATATATTTGCGGGAACGGGGGTTACACTGCTCCAGGAAAGGAGTATTATTGGCCAAAAAATGTAGATTATCAAAGCATAGAAGCATACACTGATGCCGACTGGGCAGGTTCTGTAGATGACAGACGATTTACTTCTGGTTACTTTACCTTTGTCAGAGGTGTTCTTGTGACAATGAAATGCAAGAAACAAAATGTTGTAGATTAATGTTTATAAACAATTGAAATATAACATACGTAAAAATTATATATATTGATAATATTACAGATATTTCACATAATAGTAGAATATACGTAATCGACACGTATATTGAAAATACGTGCAATGCACGTAAGAACCCAAAGATTAAAATAAATGTTTATGTTGGCTCAGAATAGGATAAAAATAAATTTTGCGAAGACTGAAAATATATAAATAGTCGAATCGCAGATATACGTAGGATATTTGTATTAAATGTGTAACGGATATTACCCGTAACAGTAGAAAATACAATTTCTTAACACACGTGGGCAAAATTTTCATAACTCAATTTTGCGGGGTCTTACACTCTCCACTTAGAATAGTTCTGTCCTCAGAACTCTAGGGCAAACGTTATATTTTGAACACACCGTAAAAATCATTATTGTATATAGAAAAGCTGTCAATACTAAGAAAATAGATGTCTTATAAAAATATGTAATGTGGAAAACAAAGCAAATTTTTATAAGAAAACTATGAGTATCAAAGTGAATAAGAACAAAACATGAAAGTGTTAGATAAATAATAATAATAATAATAATAATAATAATAATAATAATAATAATAGCAGAAAAGTGACATGACAATGAAAGGTAATATAGATTGAAAGAAATTTTCATACAAAATAAATATTGGACAAAGTATTAGATATTATAGTGAAACGAAAATATAAATTAAGTCATCAATTGTGAGAGAAATTGGAAAACAAAGTAATTGGAAAGAAATAAGAAAATCATAGTAATATGCAAATGCTTTAAAAATACGTAGTAAACAAAAAAGTTTGTAAGAAGTAGTATGAAAAGAGTAACACAAAAATAGAAGTATGAAAATAAATAAGAAGGAAAAGAAATGTAAGTACACAGAATAAAAGCTTTGAAATAATATAGACAAATTATAATGCAATAGAAATTTTTTAAAATAGATTAAGAAAGGAATTAAATATTTGGTAGCTAAAAGCGAACGATAATAAAGAGAACAGTAAGATAACAAAATAAAAATATCGAAAAATAAAACGAACTGATAAATAATCGAGAACACAAAAAATAAAGTAAAAAAAATAAATAAATTGAAGTTGTTAACATTAGCTAATAAGGATTGGAAAAATTAACGGAAAGAGAAGTTAATTAAAAGAAAACATGAAGATTAGAATGATTAAAATCGTAAAATAAACTAGTGTTATATATTACAAGATAAAAGGAAGTAGCAATCTAAGAGAAGATCGTTGGATAAAAATCAGAAGAATATATGAATGTTAAATCTTGTTAGAAAATATGTAACTTCTGTTTTCCATTTTGTGTATTTTTAGGTGTATTTTTTTCTTTTTGTGTATTTTTCTCATTGTATCTCTTTTTGGACCATATATTGGATCTTTTTTTTCAATATAAATTCATCTATTTTATTTGTCGTCTTTTATTTGAATTCTTGATCCAATTGTCAGTGCTTTGTTTCGTCTCCGTTTGATCGTGTCATTATTTTTTTGATTCTCACTATATTTATTCATGCCCTATTCTATTTATCCATTTTGTGCCCATTCCATTATTTTGGGACCACTATATTTTATTCTGATTTTATTCATACCCAAAACCCTAATCCTATTCACCTAACCCAATACCCATTATTTATCTAATACCTAATACCTGTTACCCACTGTTCTACCCTACCCGTTAACCTACACCTACCCGCAACCCGTCAGCCGTGACCCCTAACATCTAAACCATAATACATATTTACCCATATATATTTAACCCATCTTATAGCAATATATATACCCTGTTCCTTCCCCTTGTTCACGCCAAACCCTAGCATCAGCCGCTTTCTCTCTCCCATGCTGCCTTCAGCCGCGACCTCCTGTACCCTGTCCCAATCCTCCATGTCCTCGTCCTTTCTCCCTCCGCAGCCAGTGCAGGCCCTAACCAGGCTCGACCCCGCCGTGCAACTTCGTCTGTTGCTCTGCCCTACAGCCGTGCTCCTCCTCCTACAGCAAACCACCACAACAACAATGCCGACACACCCCCATACTCCTACTCCCACCCCCTCTCTCTCTTGGCAGACAGCAGCACCGCCTATCCTCTGCCGCGTTGCCAGCCCCTGTGCTTCCTTCGACGACTGACAGCAGCGGTAGCCAATTCCTGGCTTCCGACCCCTCGCCCCTCCCCCCTCCCCCTCCCCCCCATTGCACCGACCTCTCTCTCGCTTCCCCGTTGTGTGCAATGTGTTTGGTGTGCGTGTGTTGGATCTTGGTTATTCATGGTTCGTGTTCTCGTTCGTTCGTTGAGTTCATTGCCCGGGAATCCATTCCCATTATTCTTGTTCTTGCTCCGTTCTCGTCGTTGGCTATAAGGCAAGTAACTTGTATTCTTTTCTTTGTGTAACACAAGTACTAAATACTGTCTGTAGTGTAGTTGTGTTCTAAAGATAATTCTTGTTTGAAACCCCTATTGTATCTTGTCTCTATTGTATTGACCCATCCGTAGTTGACTCATTATACACATGACATGAAATAACTTAGGGATGACCACTTCTTGTTATATACATGCATGTTGTCCATGACTTGTTGTATGATCTCGTATGCTTGAATGTGTTGATAGTAGTATAACTTATTGTAGACTTGTAAAAGACCCTATACCATGTTGCTTGGACATCTAGTACACCCTATTTCATGTTTGGTTATGTCTTAGATGTGTTTTATATGAACTAGTTGATTCTGTGCATGAAGGATATTTTCTATTTTGCCGGTTTCCCCATTTTGATCAGTATTTTAAACTCTATTAAGTTCAGTATATGAAAATTATTTCTGATTATGAATTATAGAGAATTCTGTCTACTTTCCAGATTTTTTGACAGGTCCCAATTTCGATTTATGAGCTTCGAGATATTACTATTTTACTACAGATGTGTTTAAAATTCCAGATTATGTTTTATATGAATTCTATATGGTAAATTATTTTTCTACTGATGTCAATGATAATATTTTAATCCAATATTTTGCTGGTTAAAAATAGACCAGATTGGGATTAACCCCTAATTTTTATGGATTTATTTAATAAATTTTATACACTATTCTTTTCTTGCAAACAACTACTACACTTGTAGAATTTTCGTGTTGTTCAGTAATGAACCTTAATTTCGACCTGATTCTATTTTCTGTTAATAAATTTTTTTTGAATATGATTTATATCCTACTGTATCTATTTTTCACACTTTTGACGGATCTGGATTTCGATTTATATTTTGTGAGATATTGCTGTGTTAGTACCGCTGTGTTTATGATTCCAGATTTAGAAAACTACTGTATTTTGCTGCTTTCTGATTTTATTTGACTATTCTATCTATATTGGAAAAATATGAAACTTTATTTTCTAATACTAAACATACTAAAGAATACCGCAGATTTTTCGTGGATTTAATTTGTAAGTTTTCACACTATTTTCTTGTTTATGAATACAAACTTCTGATTTCTAGCTGAACATGTTTTCGGGATAAAAATCTGTTTTGAGACATGTTGTTGTGAAATACCATATGACTTATATATATTTGCTGGATTCGATTGGGAGTCTATTTGCTAGACCTTCTGAAGGATCCAGGTTTGCAAGTTTGTGGCAACGGGAATCCCAGATTTAATGCAGTACTCTCTTGCTGTCCTGAACTAGAATTTTCGTTGTCCCACTATTTTATGTGTTGTCCTTCGCTTGTTTATGTTTATCCTTCAACCTGAACTTGTTATTGCTCCATGCCATGTTATTCTTGCCATGTCTTATACATGCACTTGCCTATTTTATAATAATAATAAATAACTAGGCTGGGGTTTAAGGGAAAAAGATCTAATAGTGGAAAATACAAAAACATGTACTCGGAAGGGGATCCATAGATCCTACGTGATTACTTGATACTTGATACTTGGAACTTGATGCGTGATTTCTTGACACTTGAACACTTGACACGTGATTACTTGCCACTTGCACTCTTGACACGTGATACTTGGAGCTTGGTACTTGATACTTGATACTTGTCCCTGAGTACACTACCTTCTATGATCCACTATGAAATCTAAAATGAAATTGTTTGAATGTAGCAACCACGTGGTAAAAACCTGGGATGCATGAAGTGCTACCTAGATAGATATATTACAAGACTTAAAACAACATGATCACTTGACACTTGATACTTGTTACTTGTACATGATACTTGATACTTGACACTTGATACTTGTTACTTGTTTACATGATACTTGTTCACTTGACACTTGATACATGCCACTTGCACTTGTTCATCTTGCCATGCAAGTTGTTCTATTTTGTTATCATGTCTATTCCATGCCATGTTATTTACCCCATCCTCTACTTGTGCCTGTACTACAAGCAGCCCGTAACTTGCATTGACAGGCATTTTGTTTTCTTTATCCTCTTCATGCAAATTTTTAAATTGCAGATTATGGAGATCAGTAGCCCGATGGAGTTGGTGATATGAGATTCTAGATGCTGGAGTTTAGCTATTATTATTTACTGTTGCTTATTTCAATAATGTATCTGTTACTTAGATTGTTTGTATTTGGGCAATGTGACCTAGGATTATTGACTTGTTCAGATCTGGTTTATTTGAGATTAATATATTTTGGCTTCAAGTAATCTTGTTGACTATACTAATTCAATTATGCATGTGTGGTTGACTTCTCTTGCTTCCTACTTTGATTATTCTTGTGAAATATTGTAAAGATCCTGACAGCTTATGGATAATGAAAGTCATTCGCTGGGCTTAGTCACGTTTCCGTATTCCGTATTTCCTTTTGGGAAGCCGAACGTGACAAGGTTTTTAGTGGTATCAGAGTCCAGGTTTGGCTAATGTATTAGTTTGACTGATATATTAGGTAAGCGCGGCTCGATCTGGGATTGGCTCAACAGTACACAAACCATGCATCTATATAATAAATTACAAAGAAAGCTATCAAGTGGCTCTCATTCAATCTCCCCTAAAACCAATGGCCTAGACTGATTCTCACAAAACATATTTTCCCGCCGAAAATTTCAAACCCCAAAATTAAATATTTCCCCCCAAAACTAAAAAACTCATTACTTTAGTACTATCTCTTTCTTCTCTCTTCACTTTTTCATATTTTTCCCTTTCTCTCTCTCCCTTTCTCTCTCCCATTCTTTCTTTTTTTAGTTAGAAATTTAGATTTTAAGATTTCAGGTTTGTAAAATTTTCAGAATTTTTATGTTTTTTTTACTGCACATGTTATATTGAAAATAGCAAATATCTCTTCAACAGTTAAATTTCATCATTTTCCATCCTTAAAGTTCTAAGAAGTTGGATTTTACACCCTCATTTATAATTATTTTTCAACATATACTAATAGAAATATGGACTTTTATTTACAACTAATTATTGTCGTACTAATCAAACTTGAACTACATAATTGTTGTTTCACTATTTACAAGGCTTTTTGTGTATTGTGTCATTCCGAAGACGTGCCGTAGGCACGTGCCCACGGGCAAATCTAGTACATAAATAAATTATAATCAACTTTGATCTGGATACTGATTATTTTGATTCTTAAGCAGACCATGGCTCGCAAAGGTTCTACTTTTCGTCCTTAGGAAGATCAGCCCGGGCTTGAGGCCGTTACCAATTTGTTGGAACGGTTGATCAATATGCAGCAATACCACAGTGACTTGTGATGGCTGTTTTGGAAGTTGCTTGGTTCCGCCTCCCGCTGTGCCTATGCAGGCAGCTCTCCCTCCCCGTCCGGGTACAGTCACAGATTTCATGAGGCTGCATCTCGACAGATTCTCCAGTACTGAGATGCCTTTGGAGGCAGACAGTGGTTGATCCGGACTGAGTAGTTGCTTTTAGCAGCAAGAGTTGCTGATGCTGATAGAGTGGATGTGGTGACCATCCAGCTGGTGGACCTGGCTCACATTTGGTAGAGGTATGAGTCTGAGAAGCTCGTACGGCCAATTGCTTGTGCTACGTTCGTTAGGAGTTTCTTGGAGAAGTTCTTCCCTAGCTGCACTCGAGTGGAAATGGAGCAACAGTTCCTGGTCCTAAAACAGGTTGGTCGTTGTTCTATTATTGAAATTTTGTTACATATTGTCCATGCAGTGTTGTAATATTAGACTTTCTTGAAATAGGGCTCCAGGTCTATGTATGAGTATGCAACGGAATTTACAAGACTTAGTCCCTTCGCAGTCGTTCTTGTGGCAAACGAAGAGGACAAGGCTGGTAGATTCACAGTGGGACTTGAGCGAGGGATTTGGGTGCAGCTCGTCTCCCTTTGCTTGCGTACTTATGCTGAGGCTCTTGAGGCAGCTCGATCTTAGGAGCAGGCTCGTGGCAGGTTGTCTCCATCACGACGTATTGTTCTGCACTCTATTTTTGCTAGGCCTTCTAATGGGCCTATTTGGAGGCCTGTCCCACCCCATCCAGTCAGGACAGCTCCTTACCCTTCTACAGGTCCTCAGAGGGTTGGTTTTTGCGACTTTTGCCGACTTCCTGGGCATGAGCGCAAGGACTATAGGCATGTCAACTGTCGATATTTTGGATGTGGTGCAGCTGACCATTCAGTGCGAGATTGCCCGCAGATGGAGTTGGCTCTTCCAGCTAAGGGTCCAGTTCAGTCGGTTGCCCCAGCCCGTGGTCCAGTCAGGCCACCACTTCCTTCACAGCGCCAGATTGTCGGTCAGAGAACCACTGCCCCCAGGAGAGGCCAGGCTTTCAACCTGATAGCTGCTAATGTTGACACAGCAGATGGTTTTGTTGCAGGTATATTTTGCTTTTATTGCTTTGTTGTTTTGTTGTTTCTCTTATGCTTCGTTTCATTTCCTTTTCATCATTCTTTCATGTTATCTTTCTGCATTGTGTTTTCATCACCACTTTTCATCCGTTCTTTTCTTTTTCCCTATCTCTTTTTATTCTATCTTAGGTGTTGTCCTTATTTGCTCTTTCCCTGCTCCTGTTTTTTTATTCTGGGGCAACCCATTCCTTCGTCTCTTCTCGGTTCGTGGCTCGCCATCAGTTGGAGTGCAGTTTCATGTCAGAGGCTTGGAACATTGTGACAGGTGGTGGTGGTGTCATTTGTTTTTGGAAGTGCAGGCAGTGTCCCTTGATTGTTGGTACCGCAGATTTCAAGGCCAACCTGATTGTAATTGGGAATTCAGGATTTGATGTCATTATCGGTATGGATTGGTTGGGTGAATTCAACGCCATTATTTATTGTCGTGTCAAGAAAGTTGTATTCCAAATTCCAGATCGCACAGAGTTTGAGTTCCATGCCAGGGAGATGTTCCTTGGCCGAGCTGAGATTGCAGTTGATCAGGAGGTTTGTGCGATGAAATTGCATTCAGGCTGTGGGGTTGCACCTCTAGTAGTACGGGATTTCCTGGATTTTTTTCCGGAGGAGTTGCCTGGCTTACCCCTGATAGGGATGTGGAGTTCGGTATTCAAGTTCAGTCTGGTACGGTGCCAATATCGAACAGTCCCTACAGGATGGCACCGGTTGAGTTAGCCGAGCTTAAGGTGCAGATTCAGGAGTAGCTTGGTTTGGAGTTCATCAGACCCAGTGTTTTGCCTTGGGGTGCTCCAGTCCTTTTTTCCAACAAGAAGGATGGTAGTCTTCGACTGTGCATTGATTATCGGGAACTGAACAGTGTTACTGTGCAGAACTAGTATCGGTTGCCCAGAATCGATGACTTATTTGATCAGTTGTGTGGAGCTGATGTTTCCTCAAAGTTGGATCTTCGTTCCGGGTATCATCAGGTCAAAGTGAAGGCGGCTGATGTACCTAAAACTGCATTCAGGACCAGATATGGGTACTATGAATATCTTGTGATGCCGTTTGGGGTCACGAACGCGCCTGCTGTATTCATGAGTCATATGAACAAGGTCTTTTCCCAGTTCCTGGATATATTTGTGGTGGTCTTCATTGATGACATTCTAGGTGTATTCTCGGAATCAGGAAGATTATGTTGAGCATCTTAGGTTGGTTTGCAGACTTTGAGGGAGAATCAGCTCTATGAGAAACTCATCAAGTGTGAGTTTTGGCTCGACAGGGTCACTTTCTTGGGGCACATTATCTCTGGCGATGGTATTTCTGTGGATCCGGCCTAGGTTGAGGCTGTGAAGGATTAGCCTGTTCCCAAGTCAGTTTCTGAAGTGAGGACTTTCCTTGGTCTAGCTGGCTATTATCAGACATTCGTCCAAGACTTTTCGAAGGTAGCGGGACCATTGACTAAGCTGACTGGGAAGGATCAGAAATTCTATTGGTCAGAGGCTTTCAGTTAGGCTTTTGCTGAGTTGAAGAGCAGGTTGACGTCAGCACCAGTGTTGACTATTCCAGATGGTTCAGACGAATTTGTAGTTCACTGTGATGCTTCGAGTAAGGGTCCTTGGAGCAGTTTTGATGCAGGAGGGCCGAGTCATTGCTTATGCATCGAGGCAGTTGAGGCCGCATGAGAAGAACTATCTGACTCATGACTTGGAGTTAGCGGTAGTGATCTTTGCTTTAAAACTGTGGAGACACTATTTACTTGGGGACCGAGTGGAGATCTTTACAGACCACAAAATTCTCAAGTACGTCTTCACCCAGAAGGAGTTGAACATGAGGCAAAGGCATCAGTTGGAACTTATGGCCGATTATGATATCAGTTTGTAATACCATCCTGGTAGAGTGAACTTTGTGCCAGATGTTTTGAGCAAGAGACCGGCAGCTATGTTCCTGACTCAACAGAGTGTTTTGGTTGAGCAGATGCGAAGGTTGGAGTTGGATGTGTTGTTGCCGAGTTCTGATAGGAGTTGTTTGGTGCTTCAACTTCAGTCGTCTCTTATTGATCAAATCAAAGAGGCTTAGGCTGGTGATGTGCAGTTGCAGGGTTTTCGGGCAGAAGTTGAGGCTGTTTCACAAACGAAAATGGTTATTCATGCTGATGATCACTTCGTTTTAGGTCCAGGTTGTGTGTCCCGAAGGGTGCAGTTCGCCAGAGGTTGCTTGAGGAAACCCACCAGTCGTATTCTATTCATCCTGGAGGTACTAAGATGTATCGGGATTTGTAGCTTCATTTCTGGTGGCATGGTATGAAGAGGGCTGTGGCTCGATTTGTATCTCAGTGTTTGATCTGCCAGTAGGTTAAGGCAGAGCGTCAGAGGACTGCCAAACTTCTTCAACCGCTTCCCATTCCAGAGTGGATGCGGGAACACATCACTATGGACTTTGTGATCGCTTTGCCGAGGAGTCCTAAGGGTCATAATGCCATTTGGGTGATTGTCGACCGACTGACGAAGAGTGCTCACTTCATTCCTTTCTCCGTCGGACAGCCTACTGAGTGCCTAGCTGAGAAGTACATGTAAGAGATCGTCAGACTTCATAGGGTTTCAGTCAATATTGTATCTGACAGGGATACGAGATTCAGATCTCAGTTTTGGGAGAGTGTTAAGATTAGTTTGGGGAGTAAACTAAAGTACAATACATATTTTCATCCTTAGACTGATGGACAGTCAGAGAGGACCATCCAGGTTCTTGAGAACATGTTGAGGTCCTGTATGCTGCAGTTTGGTGGATCATGGGAGGACCATTTGCATCTCGTAGAGTTCTCTTACAATAACAGATTTCAGGCCAGTCTTGAAGCTGCACCGTTCGAGGCACTTTTAAGGTGGAAATGCATATCACTAGTGTGCTGGGATGACATTGGTGAGAGGAAGTTGTTGGGTGGAGTTGATCACCAGGACAGTTGATGCGGTGGCTTAGATTAGGAAGCACTTGCAGGTAGCTTAGGATAGGCAGAGGCGATGGGCTGATGTCCATTAGAGAGCTTTGGATTTTGAGGTTGGTGACCATGTTTTCCTAAAGGTATCGCCTTGGCACGATGTCATTTGGTTTGGTGTTGGGGACATGCTCCGCCCTACGTTTATTGGATCGTTTGACATTGTGGAACGAGTAGGCAAGGTGGCCTGTCGTCTTGCATTGCCGCTAGCTTTATCAGGAGTGCACGATGTTTTCCATGTCTCGCAACTCGGGAGATATATCCGAGATGAAGGCCACGTGATCGAATATTCTGAGTTGACCATTTGGCCAGATTTGACTTGTGATATTCCGCCAATTCCTATTTTGGATCGGCGGGAGAAAGTTCTTAAGAACTAGGTCATTAAGCTGGTTCGTGTTTCTTGAAATCCTCACTCGTCGGGTGAGTCGACTTGGGAGCTGGAGGAGGAGATTCAGGAGAAGTTTCCTTATCTGTTGGCGTAGCTTTTGTTTTGTTCTTTCTTTTCATTTGGGGGTTACCCTATGTACGTCTTTCGTGAATTTCGAGGACGAAATTTTTTTTGTTAGGTGGGTAGGATTTGTAACCCCTGTTTTCCATTTTGTGTATTTTTTGGTGTATTCTTTCTTTTTGTGTATTGTATCTCTTTTTTGGACAAATATTGGATCTTCTTTTTCAATATAAATTTATCTATTTGATTTGTCATCTTTTATTTGAATTCTTGATTCAATTGTCAGTTTTTTGTTTCGTCTCCGTTTGATCGTGCCATTATTTTTTTGATTCTCACTATATTTATTCATGCCCTATTCTATTTATCCATTTTGTACCCATTCCATTATTTTTGGACCACTATATTTTATTCTGATTTTATTCATATCCAAAACCCTAATCCTATTCACCTAACCCAATACCCATTATTTATCTAATACCTAATACCCATTACCCAATGTTCTACCCTACCCGTTAACCTACACCTACCCGCAACCCGTCAGCCGTCACCCCTAACATCTAAACCCGAATACATATTTACCCATTTATATTTAACCCATCTAATTGCTATATATATACCCTGTTCCTTCCCCTTGTTCACGCCAAACCCTAGCATCAGCCGCTCTCTCTCTCCCCTCCTGTCTTTAGCCGCAACCTCCTACACCCTCTCCCGATCCTTCCCGTCCTCGTCCTTGCTCCTTCCGCAGATAGTGCAGCCCCCGACCAGGTGCGACTCATCGTCGTGCAGCAAGCCACCATAGCAACAACGCCGACACACCCCCCGTACTCCTGCTCCATCTCTCTTTCGGCAGACAGCAACATCGCCTATTCTCTACCGCGTCGCCAGCCCCTATGCTTCCTCCTCCGACTGACAGCAGCGGCAGCCACTTCCTGGCCACCGTCGCCCCCAACCCCCCCTCCCTCCCCTCCCCCCCCCCCCCCCCCCCGCGCGGTGCACCGGCCTCTCTCTCGCTTCCCCCTTGTGTGCGAGTGTGTTTGGTGTGCGTGTGTTGGATCTTGGGTATTCGTGGTTCGTATTCTCGTTCATTCATTGAGTTCGTTGCCCGGGAATCTGTTCCCATTATTCTTGTTCTTGCTCCGTTCCCGTCGTCGGCTACAAGACAAGTAACTTGTATTCTTTTCTTTGTGTATGACAAGTACTAAATACTGCATGTAATGTAGTTGTGTTTTACAGACAATTCTTATGTGAAACCCCTGTTGTATCTTGTCTGTATTGTGTTAACCCGCCCGTAGTTGCCTCATTATACACATGACATGAAATAACTTAGGGATAACTACTTCTTATTGTATACATGCATGTTGTCCATGACCTGTTGTATGATCTCGTATGCTTGAATGTGTTGATAGTAGTATAACTTGCTTTAGACTTGTAAAATACCCTATACCATGTTATTTGGACATATAGTACACCCTAATTCATGTTTGGTTATGTTTTGGAGGAGTTTCATATGAACTAGTTGATTCTGTGCAGGAAGGATATTTTCTGTTTTGCCGGTTTCCCCGTTTTGATCAGTATTTTAGACCCTATTAAGGTCAGTATATGAAAATTATTTGTGAATATGAATTATAGAGAATTCTGTCTACTTTTCCAGATTTTCTGACATATCTCAGTTTCGATTTATGAGCTTCGAATTATGACTATTTTACTACAGATGTGTTTAATATTTCAGATTCTGTTTTATATGAATTATGTATGGTAAATTATTTTTCTACTGATGTTAAAGATAATATTTTGATCCAATATTTTGCTGGTTACAACTAGACCTGATTGGGATTAACCCCTACTTTTTATGGATTTATTTGATAACTTTTATTCACTATTATATTCTTACATACAACTACTATACTTGTACAATTTTCGTGCTGTTCAGTAAAAAAACTTAATTTCGACCTGATTCTATTTGCTGTTTATAAAACATTTGTGAATATGAATTATAGCCCACTGTATATATTTTGTAAGATACTGCTGTTTTAGTACCGCTGTGTTTATGATTCCAGATTTACAAAACTACTGTATGTTGCTGCTTTCTGATTTTACTTGACTATTCTACCTATGTTGGAAAATTATGAAAATTTATTTCCTGATACTAAACATACTAGGGACTACCCCAGTTTTTTCGTGGACTTAATTTGTAAGTTTTCATGCTGTTTTCCTGTTTATGAATACAAACTTCTGATTTCTGGCTGAACATATTTTCTAGATACAAATCTGTTTTGAGACCTGTTGATGTGAAATACCATATGACTTATATATATTTTCTGGATTTGGTTGGGAGTCTATTTTCTAGATATTCTGACGGATCATGGTTTGCATGTTTGTGGCAACGGAAATCCCAGATTTAGATTAGTACTATCTTGTTGTCCTGAACTAGAATTTTCATTGTCCCACTCTTTTATGTGTTGTCCTTCGGCCGAACATGTTTATCTTTCAACCTGAACTTATTACTGGTCCATGCTATGTTATTCTTGCCATGTCTTTTACACGCACATGCCTGTTTGATAATAATAATAAATAACTAAGCCAGGGTTTAAGGGAGAAAGATCTAATAATAGAAAATACAGAAACGTGTACTCGGAAGGGAATCCATAGATCCTACATGATTACTTGATACTTGATACTTGAAACTTGACACGTGATTTCTTGACACTTGGGCACTTGACACGTGATTACTTGCCACTTGCACACTTAACACGTAATACTTGGAGCTTGATACTTGATACTTGATACTTGTCCCTGAGTACACTGCTCTCTATGATCCACTATGAAATCTAAAACAAAGTTGTTTGAATGTAGCAACCATGTGGTAAAAACCTGGGACGCATGAAATGCTACCTAGATAGATATAATACAAGATTTGAAACAACATGATCACTTGACACTTGATACTTGCTACTTATACATGATACTTGATACTTGACACTTGATACTTGTTACTAGTTTACATGATACTTGTTTACTTGACACTTGATACACGCCACTTGCACTTGTTCATCTTGGCACGCTAGTTGTTCTATTTTGTTATCATGTCTATTCCATGCCATGTTGTTTACCCCTTTCCTGTACTTGTGCTTGCACTACAAGTAGCCCGTAACTTGCATTGACGGGCGTTTTGTTTTCTTTTATGGAGATCAGTAGCCCGATGGAGTTGGTGATATGAGATTCTAGAAGCTGGAGTTTTGCTATTATTATTTCTTGTTGCTTATTTGAATAATGTATCTGTTACTTGGATTATTTGTATTTGGGCAATGTGACCCAGAATTATTGACTTGTTCAGATCTAGTTTACTTGAGATTAATATATTTTGGTTTCAAGTAATCTTGTTGACTATGTTAATTCAGTTATGCATGCGTGGTTGACTTCTCTTGCTTCCTACTCTGATTATTTCTGTAAATTGTTGTAAAGATTTTGACAGCTTATGGATGATGAAAGTCATTCGCTGGGCTTAGTTATGTATCCGTATTCCATATTTCCTTTTTGGAAGCTGGGTGTGACAAAATATAAACAAGATAAGATGAGTATAAATCAATAATATGCAAATTTCATTTGTAAAAGTTATTTAATAACTATATAAAGGGTTTAAAATTAAATATATAGAATAGTGATTAGTATACATCAAATTATCTATGATTTGTCAAGTATTACACGAAAATCAACATATAATATTTTATACGTAAATAAGCGTAAAAAAACTATATGACGAAACAACAATACTATAATATAAATGTTATAAGCAATCGGAGAAAAAAATAAAATAATAGTAAAAGTAACAATATATTATTGAAATAATATATAATATTTATTTATAAATAATAAAATAAAAGTCGCATTGTATGAGTAGCCACCAAATATAAAATAAGTTAGCAATAAAATATAAAATAAAATGAAGTGTTATAAAAACACTAGAATGCTAACACATGTAAAGATAAAGTATAGATATACAAAATAATGATAAGAAGATAGCAAAACAGTTATTAGTAAGAGATAATAATATTGGATTAAAAATAAAATAACACATACAGGATAGATATAAAAATAGGTGTAAATAATAAGGTAATTAATTAAATCTGTATATAAGTATAACTTTATTATAAATAATAAAGTTGAAGTAGCATAGCTTAAGTGGCAAAACATTATGAAATGGTATAAACTAGTGCAAAAATAATGGAATAGTGGTAAGTAATATATAAAAATAAAAGTGGGGATTATTAAAGTAGAAATTTTTCCTTATTGTGGGTTCGCCTCATTGATGTCCAGCTGCAAGGCTTGCCTCTTTGACATCAAGTTGCAGATTTGCCTCTACGACATCCAGTTGCATCTTGCCTTATGGACATTCGGTTGCAGATTTTGCCTCCCCGACATCCATTTGTAGGTTCGCCTCCATTGACATCTGGTTGCAGATTTGCCCTCTCGACATCAGGTTGTACCAAAATGATGAATGGAATGATGTAATCTTCAATATGTACTTGGGTATTGGATGTTTAATTTAAATATGCTGTTATGTTTTTTCGAAATTTGTGATAGAATTAAAAGTAGGAAATGAAGTAGAAAATCACATGATGAAATATTAAAATAGATGTATAAAGTATAATTATCAAACATAAATAGTAGAAATTAGTAGAAGTGATAACTGGTTTATAAAAGTAAGAAGAAAAATGGGATGAAGTACATGCTTAAGCTTAAATGTGAATGTTTATGAGAAAATAAATGTGTAGTGTAGTGAGTTGACATAATAAACATGAATTATAAAATATATAGTAATAAAGTAGATAGGTAAGTGTAAAATAATATATATAGTAAGTATGTTGAAATGTATGATGCATATACTAATCAGTGGAAAGTATATGTTGTGACAACGAATGTAAAGATAATAAAATAAAAATAAAGTAAAAGTATAAGTATCAAGTGAATATAGTATATTAGAAAAGTATAAAGCAACAAAATTAATAAGTAGCTATTAATAGTGAAAAGTTAAAATAACGAAAGTAGTAAACAATAAGTAATAACAAAAGTATTGAATATAAGATGTAGAAACAAAAATAATAATAAAAGGAAAAAAAATTAATGTGTCGAGGTATATTATATTTTTATAAGTAAAAAATGATATTACAATCATACTAAAATATACTGAAATAAATAAAACAATATAAAATAACGGGAAAATATAGCATCGTGAAATCAAAGCATATATAAAATGAATGTAAAGAGGTACAAATCAATATTCAAAAATATAATAGAAATAATAATGAAAAAAATAAAAATCGCAATAATAATTGAATGAGTAGGAATTTAAAAGTTAATAAAATACATAAAAGTAATAACAAGAATAAAATAGTAATGTAAAAGCACATAATAATAAGAATGACAAAACATTAAGAAAGAAAATTGAGTAGGACAAGATTAAATGATTAAGACTACGGAATGTAGAGAAAATAATTAATATCGAAGTTGATTAATAGTAAAAGAAAGAATTCTTTTAAAAAAAAAATTAACCGTTAAAGTTGAAAAATACCAAGAGGAAAATAATCAATAAATAAATAAATAAATAAAAGAGAAAAAACAGTCTACATACCAGGTATCATAAATGTAGGATGAAACCAACCATAACAATAGTGATACAAGAGAAAACATGCTCGCATACAATATCACATCATTGTATACGAGCAGAGTTTCATGAATGCAAGTTCAATAACTATAACATTGATGACTTCAAACTGACACACACTCTAATGTTCACCATAATTTTGTTTCCTTATTATTTTTGTACTACTTATTGAACCTGGCTCTGATATTACTCTGTAATGCCCCGAATTCCAAACATATGTAATTCGTAGCATCAATAGATCTTTTACATCAACTTCGTACAAAAATACAAGGAATTTAAATCTTTTTATTTACAACATCGTTCTTTACAATAGCACAACGGAAATAAATAGGTACAATACAACATGGGATAATGAAATCTTGTGACATCTCTAACAGTGAATTCAAATCCATGCCACAACCAATCCTACAACTAGGAAGCTATGGGCACGTCAGTTGTATACAACTGACACAATGCAATAATACAACGATTCTTCTACTTTAGCAATCACAAACTTGTAAGTAGAAACAAAAATGTGAGAAGTAATTATCCTAAACATGTCAGTGTATCATATGAACTTGATACCTAATGCAGACACTTACACTTACGATGCACTAATGCACACTTGTTCGGATTCTATGCATCCTATACCGCATAGGTCCGAGGGCTAGCCCTTAATGTACTCCTCATTATAGGGTTCAATCCCTCACCATGAAAATCCTACTACGGTTACAAAAGCAAGTTTTAGACATTGCACGAGTACGGATTCTAGTCCCAGAATCCACCACCTGATTATACAGAATCCTCGTCATGCGAACATCCCGCAAGTGTCGCTCTAGCCCTGGAATATGTTAGAGATCTGCTTCCTATCAGCCCAACTATTCATGATCTCGGAATCCACCGCCTAATCAATCATAATTCCTGATTTAGCTAAGGCTCGTCTTGCTTCGCAGGCAACCTCAGTCCTGGAATCCACCACTCGACTGGGTCTATAGTCTCGGAATCCACCGCCCGACTATATTGAAATGCCACAATTACATTTTCCCAGGTCTCATCACATCTTCTTTTCTAGTGCATGTCCTTAATTAAACTTTAGTTTTTCATGGTCTAGAACTAGCTTACCTAGTCGGACTTAAATTAACCCATCAACATTCAGGTCCATATTGACCAATTCATAAAATTTCATAGAACCTATCCATCTCAACATATAGATCTTCTCGGTAAATCTTAACCTCTTCTAAAAAAATTATCATTCATTACAGGTCGTTTGATTCTTTCATTCATTCTCTTTAAATTGCCCATTTCAAGATAACACATCTCAAAATCAATTTGACTTGATAAAACCCTTACAATATCGTACGTTTATTTTCCAAAATACAGTCTTTGTTTATTTCTTAATTTGTCACTTAAATCATTTTTCAAAAATTCTAGGATGACATTTTTCATATGGTACACGCATTCCAGGATAATTCTTCACATTTTAATCTTTAATCACAAAATAAATTATTACAAAGTTTACTCCTTAATTAGAATAATGTACACTATAATTTCCACCCAAGTAAGTTTCCCAAATTTGTATTTGATTATCTCAATTATTCCAAAGTTAGCTCATTCAACAATAAGTATTCTTAAAGAATTCAAAATAATCATCTTGATATACTATTCAATATATAATGTAATTTTACCCTCAAATTTGTTCAAAGTTATCTCAAAATACTCAATTAATATTCTAGTATGATTTAAATTCATTCTTAATCAGATTCATGCAAATTTAGCTAATATGAGAACAAAAAAAGTTTTCTTTTAAAAAAAATAGCCACTGCCCGGCATCGAACCCAAATCCAGCAGCAACCAAATCGCAGCTCAGAGCTAGTGAGCCAACTCACTGTTGATGAAAGACTCTAAACAAAATTTCCTGATATACTTTCACCTACTGTTTTGATAATTTCTCAGAATTTCAAAAAAGAAAAACCCCCAATGGAGCTCGAACCAACGACCACAGGTCACTGTACACAACGCCCTCATCCAAATGCTAAGGCCAGGCAGTCAAGCCTCACATTCTAATTATATTATTATCCCAATCATTTTAATGAAACTCTCTTTTCCATCACTTCGATACAAATTTTAACTGTGATATGATTTGTAAATTTGATCATATTATTTTACAAATTCAGAATGAACTATTTCTATGATTGGTGTTTCTGTACGAAATAAGAATAAATCCTAATTTATTCTTGAAAAACATAGGAATTGTTATGTAAATTGTATGAATTACTCATAGTCTCATAACTAAAATTAGAAGAATAATTATTTCTTACACAATTAGAGTGTGAGGAGTATCTATCTTGCCAAATTGTATACAATGAAATAGATCTCATGGATTTTGTTATAAGAAATTCCCACTAGATAAAATTTGTATAAAATGCCCACCACTAATTTCATTATCTACTAAACAATTAAGCATGCAAAAATAAAATTCCTAGGGAAACTATTTCACATGCACATATCAATTCATCATCATCTACACATTTATAGTTTAAACAAACACAATTTCTAACAAATTAGAAAATTATGAAAACACCCACACATTATCATTCGAATGCATTCACACCTAATCATGGATTCTACAAAATATTTAGAAAATAAACGAACCCCCACACATTATCTAATTATCATTCAATGCATTTACACCTAATCATGAATTCTACAAGTCATTAGAAAGCAAAAGAAGCACCCACACATTATCATTCAAATGCATTCACACCTAATCATGGATTCTACAAAAAAATATTAGAATGTAAAAGAAGCACCCACACATTATCATTCAAATGCATTCACAACTAATCATGGATTCTAGAAAAATATTTAGAAAATAAAAGAAACACCCACCTCCTTTGTTGCAACTTGCAAGTAGGAACTCTTAGAAAATCTCCTAGCTCCTCCCTCAAAGACAAAAAATCCAAAGAATAAAGTGTTTGATTTTAAAAATTGAAATGATATTATTTTTTTTTCTTTCTTTTCATGCTTTGGCGGATGGGATCTTAGTAAAGGAATTAATTAAACGAGAGGTTTAATTAACTACCCACTAATCTAAATTAACTACCCACTTAACTAATTCATTCAGAATATTTTGTTTCCCCCTTCCTATGAATTTGGCCGGCCATTATAGGATGGGTATGCACGGGTTTCAAAATGTGTTGTGTGTGCATGTATATTGCACACCAAAATAATGAGGAATTTTATTTAATAGAAATGTATATGTTACTAAAATTTAATATGGATTTAAAAAAAAATAGTTTAAATTTATTATAGTTAAAGTTTCATGCACAAATAAAAATTAACGTACGCACTTAATAAATTTTATTTTGAAAAAAAGATACAACCAACACGTGCAGTGCAAACACGTGCATCGCATGTATCAATAAATATTTAAATACAAAAAAATGGATTAAGCAACTTAAAAATGTTTATAAACAATTAAAATATAACGTACGTAAAAACATTTATATTGATAATATTACGGATATTTCACGTAACAGTAGAATATACGTAATCAACACGTGTATTGAAAATACGTGAAATGCACGTAAAAACCAATAAATTACAATAAATGTTTAAGTTGAATCAGAATAGGATAAAAATATATTTTGAGAGGATGGAAAATATATACATAGTCGAAATGCAGATATACGTAGGATATTTATATTAAAATAGGTAACGGATATTACCCGTAACAATACAAAATAAAAGTGCATAACACACGTGGGAAAAATTGTCATAACTCAATTTTACGGGGTGTTATAGTTGGATTGTCATCTTCTCGTCTTATTTACATCAATGAAGAGCAAATTTCAAACAATCTATGAGCCAACCTCGACATTGTTGAAGAGGTACGGTAAAGGTAGGCCATACGTAGGATCATTTATCAGTAAAGGGTCGAGAAGTTTTATAACAAAAGAGTTTGTCTCACCAATCTTGAAGAGGTGGACCTCTTCTTGCGTAAAATCGAAATCTTGAACCCACGAAGAAAAGGAAAGCTCTCTCCCAACTGGGAAGGGCCGTACACGGTTTCTCAAGTGATTCGCCCGGGGTCATATCGACTTGAAGACTAGGGGGGAATAAGATACCCAGAACTTGGAATGTCGAGCGCCTTATGAAGTATAACGATAGCGTCTAAAACGCTCTCTTTTTACAGTAGAAATTTTAAAACTTGTAATAAAAGTTAGCCACTATAGCAGCCATTTAGTCTATTTTTCCTTCCATTGAAGACCGCTTTTACTACTGGTCATTGCATGTAATAAAATCCAGCCATTAGAGCAGCCCCTTAGTTTATTTCTCAATAAAGTTAGCTAGTTTATTTCGAAAACATTTTGTTCAGTTTTATTAAAGCAAACTACTCGTTAAACACTCAACTTACACTTAAAACTCGTTAAAGGCTTTCTACAAGACAGATTCAGAGTTCATACCCATGGCTCAAAGTTACTCTAGCAATTTGCAATAAAGCAAGTTCAGAGTTCGCTTCACCATTTGATCCGCTCCTGCAATTCGTTAGTGCCTCGACAACAGGTTCAGAGTCCATACCCTTGGATCGAAGTTACTCTAGCAGTTTGCAACAAAACAGGTTGAGAGTTCACTTTGCCATTCGATATTCTCATGCAACCTGTTAATACTTAAACTAAAAAGTTCAGAATCCATACCCATGGTTGGAAGTTACTTAAGCAATTTGCACTGAAGCAAATTCGGTGTTCGCTTTGCCATTTGATCTGAATCCTTAAACTAGTTAACCATTCTTAAAGACAGATTAGAGGTTTGAAATCATGGATTGTAGTTACTCCAGTAACACTTGCAAATGCAACACTTAGAATTCAACTCACAACTCGTTGTGACATTCAAAGTTGGTCGGAGGACCCAAACAACAAGTTCAAAAAATAACTCTCCCTCAGAGTTGCTCCTACAACTAGCTGAGTACAAGGCAGATAAGTTCTAAACTCCGTCAAACATTATGCACATTATCGACAGTTTGTCAGCTATACAAAGCAAACTTGACGCTCTATTATTTAACTACAAAGAACGCAGTCGCGACCCAACATTCTCAAAAACAAGTCTCATTTCAACCACAGAATTACAATGAATCTACATTTCATGCCTAAGAATTGTTACAAAATTTTTGCAGACACTACACAACAAACTGTCCTACAAGTCGTTCTTCCTGCTACACACTAAAGGAATGCTCCGCTTAAGAGACACAAACCTCTCCACCAGGCTCCCTGCCAGTTGACAACTCCCCAAGGCCGCCTCAACTCTTGATGATGAAATTCAAGACAAGTCTTCTTTAGGCGGGAAAGCTCTAGGTTTATCTTACCACCTCACCTGAGCAGGTTCCAACTCCTTCTCGCGTGAAGCGCCGCACAAATCGATGAGTCCTAACATAGTCAAGCGCGACATATCATGAAGGAGAGCAAGCTCAATGTCCCCAAGACCTCATTCGATGAACGCAAGTACTTGTCAACAAAGAGAAGAACGGAATTACCTCAACGCTGAACAAACACAAGTGACTTCACTTCATTATTAAGAAGATTCAGAACACCCATACCTCATTCACTCCATAAAATGAGTTCAACGCTCTGCTCACCGCTCGAGCTCCATCAACGACTTGTTGTTCCCAAATAATGAGTTCAACGCTCCATTCACGGCTCGAGCTCCATCAACAACTCATCAACTACGACTCAACGCCTTTTGCTTCGCTCAGGCTCTATCAACAACTCGTTGACTCCAAACAACGATTTCAATGCTCTGCCCTCCGCTCGACACTCTGCTTACCGCACAAGTTCCGTCAACAACTTGCTGGCTCCAAACAATGAGTTCAATGCTCTGCTCACTGTTCAAGATCCACAATAACTCGTTGGCTCCAAACAACGAGTTCAATGCTTCATTCTCCGTTCGAGCTCCTTCAAGCAACTCGTTGGCTCCAAACCACGAGTTCAACAGTCCGTTCTCTGCTTGAGCTCCATCAACAATTTGTTGCTTCCTAGTAACAAGTTCAGTGCCCCGCTTATTACTCGACCTCTTCCAAAAACCCCTGATCTTCAGGCATGAGGCTTGGCATCCAACTAGCGAGTTCAACGTCCAACTTCGTCTAGTGTTCCCTCTCCAAACTTATAGGGTGCAAACGACAAGTCAAACATTAAATCCATCACAGAGTTCTCTCCAAACATTTTAGGAACAAACGACATGCTCTCCGATCAACTCCATCTCTGAGTTGCCTCTACAAACCTGCCGAGCACAAATAGTAACCTTATCAATCATCTTGCCGGGTGTAAACGGCAAGTTCAACATTCATTCATACTCAAAGTTATCTCCACGAACTTACTGAGCAAATGGCAAGTTCAAACCTCCAACACCATCATGGAGTTCGCTAGTAACTTGCCGGGATCAAACGGCAAGCTCTACCTCAGCCCGAACAAAGAGTTGCCTCTATAAACTTGTTAGTAACAAACAACAAGTTCAAATGTTCAACTCCGTCTAAGAGTTGTCTCTCCAAACTTGTCGGGATCAAATGGAAAGCTCTACCACAACACGAACAAAGAGTTGCCTTTATAAACTTATTTGGAACAAACAACAAGTTTTAAGGTTCATCTCCGTCTCCGATAAAATGCAGCATCCAGGCTTCAGCTTCGACAATCCTTACTCTAAAGCTTCAACTTAAACACAAGCTTGGATCAACTCCGAGATTCAATCTCACTTCAACTTCAAACCACAAGAAATGTAGTGTTAAAAGTTAAAAAACTTGGGTGTTCCACGAAATATAAAACCAAGTGTGATCCAAAAGACACTTCAAAAGTCTGAAAAACTTCTAAAAGCTCTAACAAAGAGGATATGAATTTTCGGGAGTAAACAATAGGGAGTAAACAATAGGGATTAGCAGCAAGATTAGAAGACATTTTCGGGAAATGGATTTATTTCAGAAAATTGGGTTTGGGTAGCGAGTCTGTGGGTACTAAACCCAATCCCAACAACCTTCTCCAAAACCCTAAAACTCTGAAAATCCAAAGCGGGTATGGATCTAAACCTGAAAACTCAAACCAAATAACTTCAACTTCTCTAGAAACTCTCTTTCCGAAAATAGAGCTCAACCTCTCTCTCTTCCTCGTCACTCAACTTCGCCCCTCTGACCCCGAGCTTCTACTTCATCAAGAGCTCCGCCAAGTCCCCTATCGACAAAAGAATCTCATAGCTCGACGAGACCGAGGCTCATAGCTCTGCAAGACCGTGTCTCCATGGCTCGGTGAGAACGAGGCTTATAGCTTGGCAAGATCATGGCTGCATAGCTGGGCGAGGTTCATAAGGTTGGCGAGGAAGGTAGGTCGGCGAGGATGTAGCTCGATGACCGAGCTCAAAAACCCGTATCTCGACAACCCTCTACGTCAAAAACTCAAGCCTATATCTCGACAACGATGAAAACAGAGCACCCCTGTTCAAAAACAGAGCTCGCTAAAAAACGAAGCAAAAAATCCCCATAGCTCGACGAAGACTCATAGGTCGGCGAAAGAGCTAGAAGCGCTTCCTAGCTCTGCAAGACCGTAAGTTCGTGAAGGTCATAGCATTGCGAGTTCAGCCAAGGTGGTAGCTCGGTGAAGACTGCCGCTCCATAGCTCGACGACTTGAAACGTTTTGTAGCTCGGTGAGGCTCAAAAGTCGACGAATGAGGCAGGTTGGCGAAGTTCGTAGCTCGGCAAGGCTATTAAGTTGACGAAGGAGGAAGGTCGGTGAAGTTCGTAGCTCGGCGAGGTCAGCGAAAGTGGTAGCTCGGCAAAGGTGGAAGCTCAATGAAGCCCTCAAAATTCGGAAAACCGCCATAGGTCGGCGGAACAGTCGGCCGAGCTAGGTGCTCACTCGCTGGCCATCAGATCGCCAAGGGATGCACACTAGCGCAAGATCAGTGCTCAAGATTGTGCCACACAAGCTCCGTCGCCCCGCTCCTCTTCTCTACCATTGGATCCCACTCAGTGGACGAACTGAGGCATGATCAATGCATCAGATTGAGCCACATCGCCATTGCCATGCCTTCACAGCCCTCTGATCCCACTCAACGGATGAGCTGGGGTGTGATTACGTCCCTGATGTCGCCACATCACCCCCTCGTAAAAGCCCTTTCATCACGGTCGTTCAAGCAGATCAGCACGCGAGCTCATCTTGATCAATGCCTCTGGTCGCTTTAAAAGCGTGATGAGTTTGGTAACTTGGCAAAAAGGCCCCCAAAAATCATTAAAATTTTGAAAAGTTAATTAAAAATACAAAAATAATTATTTAAATTATAAAAATTGATTATAGTTTCTGAAAAATAATTTAAAATTGGGTTTATTAATTATAAAATTCGAAAAAGTGATTCTAAAATTGGTAAAATTATTAAAAAATCCCAAAAATTCGAAAAGATAAAAAAATGGAAAATCCAAGAAAATATTCACCGTCTTCAGATGCCACATATCAGTTCTAGGTATCCCCAAGCACCCTGAAAGTTAAGATTGTATTCTAGCAAAATAAGGTGTACTACTCCCCGAAAGCTAGGAAATTTGTCTTCCGGGAATGGAGGGCTTATGATAATGGAAAAAATTGCAGCAAATCAGGGTCGTATGATTCCAGCATTGTTCACAAAGCTTCTACAGGTACATTAATCATAACGCACCTCTTTAACAGGTTTGAGCCTTCTCCAAGATCCTCTACAAGACATGGACCTCTTACAAGCCCGTAAAAAGTGACAAATTATGCCGACTAGAGAGACCTAGTCCATGAAAGTTGTTAGTCAAATCTCTTATTCCCAAACAAGAGATCTTATCTCTTGATAGGGAGATTCGAATAGGAGATAATGAATTTGTACTTGATCTAATGGATTCATATCAATCTCCTGTACTGTTTCTCAGGCCTATAAATACCCTTCCCCCTCTTTAGTCAGAAGGTAATCAATAGTTTCTCTCTCAAACTCTCTTCCTCTCTCTGGTTCTGACTTGTGTGTCAGAGGGTCTATCGCCGGGGCCAACCCCCAGTGTTTCAGGCTTTTTGCAGGTCCATCGGCTGCATCAACAATCGTCAGACCCAGATCACGGTGTGCAATCAACGATCTAGATTCAATCTCAGAATCTCTAACTGCATTTCTCGGGAAAGATCAAAGGTCTGGTTTTTAGTAGTTTCAATCAAATATTAACTCACTATCTCTTTGCTCCCACACTAAAATAAGAACCAACAGGAGTCAATGAGTTATTGATAGGGCTCGAGTGGAAATCATGGCATTTTAACTCATTGTTTGGAGTCCACGAGTTGTTGCTAGTGCTCGAGGTGTGAACAAAGTGTTGAGCTCATTGTTTAGAGCCAACGAGTTGTTGATGGAGCTCGAGCAGTGAGCAGAGTGTTGATCTTATTATTTTGGAGTCAATGAGTTGTTGATAGAGCCAGAGCGAAGAGTAAGGCATTGAGTTCATTGTTTGGAGTCAACAAGTTATTGATGGAGATCGAGCGGTGATCGGAGCTTTGAACTCATTCTTTGAAGCCAACGAGTTGTTGACGGAAATTGTGCAGAGAGCCGAGCGTTGAACTCATTGTTTGGAATGAACGAGTTGTTTGATGGAGCTTGAGCGGAGTGCAGAGCATTGAACTCATTGTTTGGAGCTAACGAGTTGCTGATGGAGCTCGAGCGGTGAGCAAGGCGTTGAACTTGTTGTTTGGAGTCAAGGAGTTGTTGATGGAGCCTGTGTGAAGCGCAAGCATCGAACTCGTTGTTCGGAGTTAATGTACTATTGGCTAGACGAACTCAAGTGGCGTGTAGAGCGCCGAACTCATTTTCAGATCGTGTGAGTTGTGGGTGTTCTGAATCTTCTTAATATTGAAGTGAAGTCACTTGTGCTCGTTCAGTATTGAGGTGATTCCATTCTTCTCTTTGCTGACAAATAGTTGTGTACTTTGAATGAGGTCCTCGGGACATTGAGCTTGCTTTCCTTCGCAATATGCGACGCTTGACAGAGTTGGGACTTGTCTATTTACACGGCGCTTTATGTGGGACAGAATTGAAGCTTGCTCAGGTGAAGATGGTACAGAAGACTTGGAGCTTGCCCACCTAATGGAGGCTTCTCTTGAATTTTATCATCAAGAGTTGAGGCGAAAATGGAAAGCTACTAACTAGCGGGAGGCTTGTGAAGTGGTTTGTGTTTCTTAGGCAGAGAATCCCCCTATTGTGTAGCTGGAAGGATGACTTGCAGGATAGTTTGTTGTACAGTGTTTGCAAGACTTTTGTAGCAATTGTTAGGCCTGAAATGCACTCATTGTAATTCTGCATTTGTAATAAGACTTGTTGTTGAGATTGATGGGTCGTCGACTGGGTTCTTTGTAGCTAAATAACAGGGCCTCAAGTCTGTTGTGTATAGGTAACGAACTGTCGACGATGTGTGACGGAGTTTCAAACATATCTGTGTAGTACTCGGCTAGTTCTAGGAGCAACTCTTAGGGAAAGCTATTTTCCAAACATGTTATATGGGTCTTCCAATAAATCGTAAGAGTTACATCGAGTGGTGAGTTGAACTCCAAATATTGCTTTGGCAAGTTATATTGGAGTACTTGGAATCCACGATTTTGGACCTCTAATTTGTCTTTAAGGGATATTAACTAGTTTCAGAAAAAGATCGAATGGCCAGTTGAACTCTGAACATACTTAATTGCAGGTTACCACAGTAACTGCGAGACATGGGTATGGATTCCGAACTTGTTAGTTTAGGTATTACCAAGTTGAAGGAGCAGATCGAATGGCAAGTTGAACTTCGGAATTTCTTTGTTGCAAGTTGCTAAAGTAACATCGACCCATGGGTATGGACTTTGAACTGTCGTCGAGGCGATAACGAATTGTTGGAGAAGATCGAATGGCGAAGCGAACTCTAAACATGCTTTATTAGGAATTGCCAGAGTAACTTTGAGCCATGGGTATGGACACCGAACCCGTTTTATAGGAAACATTTAACGAGTTTTTGGTGCAATTTTTGTGTATAAGTTTGGCACTCAACTCATTTTATGCATACGTAGAGCTGTACGATAATTTTGAAAAAATGAATAAAAAATATTATTGGAAAATAAAACAAAGCTGTTGCTCTAGTGACTGACCGCTGTTACATGCGGTGACCGGTAGTGGAAGCAGTCTTTATTGACAAGTAAAACTGAATGTCTGCTCTCGTGACTGGCCTTTACTACAAATTGAGAAAATTTGCTACTACTACTACTAGAGGACGTTTTAGACGCCCTCGTTCAACCTCATAAGGTTTTCTACTTTCCAAGTCCCTACTATATCTTCTTGCCTCCTGGGTCTTCAAGTTGATAAGCCGTGAAGGAACAACTTGGCAGACCTTGCCTGCCTGTTTTGGAACGAGCTTCCCATATTCTTGCAGAGAGAATGGATGACCTATTTTTGGTAGGACTATTCCTTTCCGTTGAATGAGCGGAGTGGCTTCGGGCAGCGGATTCATGTTTATTATTGTGTTATAATGAGAACTAGTTTTGTGGTGAAAGAAGATTGGGTAGATTTGGAAGTTCTTGCTAGGATTGTTTATGGCAGTGGCATCAAACTTGTTTACAGTCTTAGAATTGTGATTGCTTCTTGGTGGTAGTTCTATAGCATCGAGTGTAATGCCTAAATTCCAAACATTGGTAATTCGTAACACAAACAAGATCTTACTTCAATTTCGTACAAAAATACAAAGAATTTAAAACATTTTCATTATAACATTATTCATTACAATGCACAACACATATATAATACATCTTGTATCATCAAAATCTTCAATGTTGCAACATTCTTTGACACCAAAACTCATGTCCAAGTCGCTCGATAATTCGAGTCCTGCAAAACTTGAGAATTGCGGGCACGTTAGTTAAATGCAACTAACGCAGTGTTATAATAGAACGATCCTCAACTTTAACAATCACAAACTTGATGCACAAAACAAAAGCAATGATGACAGTGATAAATAAAACATAAAGTGAATCTAATCTGAGTGTATAAGTATATGCCTTAAAATAGAAACCAAAATGAATAAAACAATGGAATAAAATAAGTATCCAAGAAAGCAACAAATGCGCACTAATGCACACTTGTAACCCCCGTTCCTGCTAGTACATATTTTTTGTGTATTTTCTGGTATTTCAATTTTTGAAAATTATTTTTCCACTTTTAAATTCTTTCCGTTAAGATTTATTGTTGGATTCTCTAATACAGTCAAATTAATTCATTAATGGTATTTTTCGCTATCTTCAGTCGACTATATATTTTAACACAAGTCTATATCTATTCTGTAAGTTATTTAACCCAAATCTTATTATTATTATTATTATTATTATTATTATTATTATTATTATTATTATTATTGTTATTTCTACGATTTTTATTATTATTTTTATTATTATTGAAGTATGAAGTTTATGTACATTATTTGATTTAATTAATTGTTATGCACTACTATATTATTGTTCATCATATTTTAGCCCAAATCAAAACCGATTTTATTTATTCTGTGAATCTGTATATTTTATCATATTTATTAGTCTTTGAGTATTAACTTAATGTATACTATTTGATTCATTGTACTATTGTATTACTATTTATCAATATTCATTTAATTATTTATTTTTAATCTAAACCCAAACCCTATAGCTCTCTTATTAGATCTTAAACCCAATAACCCATTAACCTATTCTACCAAATTTAAACCTAGCCTACTCTACCCTAACCCTAATTCACTATTCAACCCTACCCCTCTGCAGCCGCTACCCACTTCCCCTATTTTCTCTCTCTCCCGTAACTGCTCCTTCTCCCTCCCTCTTCATCTCCCAACACCTTCGTTGCCGCCCTCATCCTCTGACCACTCCCTCAAGCATCCGCCATTGTCGCGCTCCTCACCTCGTCATCCTCGTCGAACTTCTCCACCTCCGAACCCCCCATCATCTTGTTCATCCTGCTCCCGCACCCCCGTGCTACTGCACCCTTCACCGCCGCTCGAGCCACGCGCACACCATTGCCAGCCTACCACCACCCTGTCTCCTTCCCCATCATCACAGCCCCTTACCTTCTCCTCTTTCTCTGCTTCCTTTCGAAATAGAGCCTCGTCGACCACCGCCATGGTCGCCACCCTCACCTCTACCACGACCTCATCCTTGTCTTGCCCTTATCGCCAGCACTTGTGACCCGCCACTGCCCTGTACTCCAATCGCCACCGCGACCATCTCACAGATCCCCTGCAGCCTTCTTCGAACCGCCTCACCGCTGCCTTGTCGCCTACCTACTGCCACCACCTCGCCGGTAGCCAGTTGCCATTCCCTTGTTGATCTTGCTATCCCTGCCCCATTGGTGTTTGCTGTGATGGGTAGATTCGCTGTTTGCTGTTGTGTGTGGCTTTTGCTGAGTTGTTGTTGTGTCCGATTGCACGTGTTACGGTTGCACATAAGTCGCACGTGTCACCGTTGGGGATCCTCATCCCGTTATTCTTGTATTCAGAATCGCTGTTCATCGTCTAATAGGCAAGTATCTTGTACGAATCTCTTTTGTTTCCTCGTACAAGCACTTTTTTGGAAAAATACCACAAGTAGATCTTCATTATGACTCGTTCTTCATGTTTTACCCATTGATGATCTTGGCCCTAACCATTTGATTTGTTCTATCAATTCCATAATCGTAATTGGGCACAACCATTTCGTTATTACACTTATTACACAAACATGATTTACATCCAGGTATTTGTTTATATGAATGCATCACTATGAGTTATAGATATTTTTTTGTATGCTAGACATGTTAATAATGTTTCCGCACTTGATGTATTTGAGAATAGTCATGGTTTCCTAATTGAATACCTGTTATATTCTGATTTACGATATACACTATCTTGGATCCATTGTAATTACTATTCATGTTATAATTCATGCAAAAGTGATTTCATTTACTGCTATCCTTATTTGGCAAGATAGATTAAACCCTGTTAATTTTAGATTAATAACTAAGTTTGTGAATATGAAATGTAGGACCCTATTTCTAGTTTCCAGAACTTTTGACAGATCTGAAATCTGATCTGTAACTTGTGAGATGTCACACTGTTAATACTGCTATGTCAAAATTTCCAGATTTCTGATTACACGATTTTTGACATGAATTATTGACTAAAATGGATGCTAACAGTAAAATTCAGACTTGGTATTAATCTGGACATGAGTAGAAATGATTAGAAGTCATACTAAATTTTTGTAGAATTATTCTTTTGATAATTTTTCCTGACTTAATATATTTATGTAAACATGATTATATAATTGCTGCCTGAATGCCTGTTCAGTAAAGGACCTCAATTTTGAGCCGATTCTATTTGTCCTTCATTAAAAATTATTGAATGAGAATTCTAGCTCTGTGTGTCTGAAATCTAGAACATCTGATGATTTTGCAATTCTATTTATGAATGGCAAGATATTCAGCTTTTCTTACAGTGACGTCTGAATTCCAGAACGCAGTCTAAAATATACATCACCCTGCTTAATTAGCTGAAACAGTAGATTAATTTAAGTATTAAAATCTGAGATTAATTACACTGATATTTAACATAGTTAGGAGTCTAGATATAATTTTTTATGAAATTTTTAAATGCTTTTGCAAGTTACTTTTGTTTATAAGTATCCAACTCCTACCTGTTGCCTGAACATGTAATCTGTAAAGAATATGAATTTGAACCTAGTTTCTGTGAATTTCATAAATCATGTGTATATGCGCTGCAACCTGCAGAGAGTTTAGTTTCTAGAACTTCAGACGGATCAAGATTTGCTTCTCTTTAGCTGCGGGAAATCCAGTTTTGGTGCAATAATGTCTTGCTGTCCAGAATTGGTATTTTGCTATGTTTAAATATTTGCATGTTGTTTCTTGTACTTTGTGATCCAGAACATGTTCCTTGCATCATATAAGCTCTTGATACATTCTTGTCCTATCCCGATTTTGTTCTCGTTATTTCCTGATCGTGTTTATTTTGTAATAAAAAGTAAGAAGCTGGTATAAGGTTAATACCTAGTAGTGGACAATATAGTAGAGTGTACTCGGAAGGGGGCTTGTGTTTCCCATAATAGTGACACCTCATTTGGTTACATGATATGATTTGGCTATACGAAATTATTTGGTTATATATAATTTGGTTAAATGATATGATTTGGTTAAATGATATGGTTCACCACTGCAAGACCCGAGTACATGAACCTATAGAGTTTGCCACTAGAGTTTAAATGTAACATGTTTGTATGCACCCGACCTGTGGTATGGGATGCAGGATCGCGTGCATTAGCTAGGATTAATCAAATGAATAGACTTAAGTTGACACTGATCACTTGCATATTCCTATTACATGTTACCTGTCTTGTTTACTAGTTCATGGTTCCTGTTTACATGTTATCTACTCAGTACCAGTTTTCATGATTCATGTTTATAAGATGAAATTGCATGATCTCATTTACATTTTGTATCTTCCTGTTACATGATTCACTTCTTTATACTTGACTCTCTTGTTATATTCCTATCCTTGTCCCTTGCTTGTACTACTTGCGGCCCGTAGCTTGCATTAACGGGCAGATTATTTGCATGTTTCTCTATTTCTTTCAAATTATAAATATACAGGATTCGGAGACGAGTTACCTGCAGGAGTAACCGATCAAGAGTTCTAAGCTTTTGATCGTGATCTTTTATGCTTAGTTTATTTCTGTATCGAATTTGTAAATTTCCCTTGGGTCTACTTGATACTTTGCATTGGGCTTGTTTGACCCAAAGTTTTATTGTTTTGTTTTTCAGATCTTGTTTTATTTGAGGGTTATGTAATTTGATTTCAAATAATTTTTTTGATTATAAGATTTGTTTCATGCATGCGTGGTTCTACCTTTCTGTTTACTGTTGAGTTGATCCTTATAGCTTATAGATGATGAAAATCCTTCTCTGGGCTTTGTCACGTACTCGTATTCCGTATTCCTTTGGGAAGTGAGGCATGACAACACTCATTCGGATTCTATGCATCCTATAATAAATAGGTCCGACGGCAAACCCTTAATGTACTCTTCATTATAGGGTTTAATTCCTCGTTATGAAATTTTACTACGGTGACTAATGTAAGATCTAGATATTCTGTGAGTATTTGGCCCACGCCCCGGTAATCCTTAAGAATCATTCTCCCACCACAAGTGATTTCGGATACCTTCCTCAAACTCGGATAATTCTAGAGATGAAACTCACACAGCAAGCAATATAGTACCTCATCACATAAACATCCCACGAGCGTTGCCTCGATCCCGATAATTCTGGAGATAAATCTCACACTACAAGTTAGTTTGGATATCTTCCTCACACCCTGATAACTCTAGAGACGATCTCCCACCGCAAATCATATGAGGCAGCCCTACCCATGTTTTCTCTAACTTTGTCACATCACCATTTAGTGAAAAATTCCAAATTTGCAAACTGCCTAGGTTATCCATAACCTCCTTTATAATCATTTTAAATTTCATTCATTCGCATACTCAATTCATTTCTTATTCATTGCATCTAACTAGTCATTCTCATATATCTAGATAAAACTTATCAAATTGTTATACTAGGACTTTCAAAGTCTCAATTCAATCAACATCATCTCTGTTATAATAATTCAAATCAAATTACCAAAATTTGTACCAAAATTGTTCATTCAAACATGGAATTAATCCAAAACATTTATGTCACTTTTCGTCAAATCTTAATTCTCCAATATACTAATATCCTTTAAAATTAACACTATTCAAATCCTTTAAATCCTTCAAATCCAATCACCAAATACGTATTTAATCATTTATCTAAGTGGGGAAATAAACCAAAAAATATTTGTACAAGTTACCATCAAAATATTTCCTCATAAATCAATTTCTATTTCCAATATACTCAAAAACAGTATATACAACCAAATTTGAGCTTACCAAGACTTAAACCTGTAATCTCAAATGTCATACGCCACATGCACTAATCAATACTCCAAGCCTATTTCTCTATCAACTTCTTGTCAAGGTAACAATATATATATAGAATCCGCTATTTGAATGTTCAACTATCTTTGGACAACAACTCAATTGTCTTGCAAAAATCATATAAATTAAGATACTTATCGGAAAATAGATTTATTAGTTTCATATGAAACCTAAATAAGTCTATTAAAACATTGTAGTTAAGAATATCTAAATATAACCACAATTAATTTGCCACAGTCCATTTGTAAATCAGTAGGTTCAGAATTCGAAAACTGCAGTTCTTGCTATTTATAAAAAATCACATAAAATCTCATACTTCATGAAAATTGATTTCTTAGACTCTAAAGAAAGGTTCAGGAGTCCACTTCATATTCTTAATTTTGATTTTCCTCAAAGAACTGCATGTAAGATGCTGAAATTATCAAAAATCAAAAAGGTATACAAATTTCCAGCAACAAGCCAAACTGTTAACCAGTCCTAATTTGAAATTTTATTCAAATAGCAAACGACATCCAAATATTATGGAATATTTAGGAGACGCTCCTGACATATACGGGGTACTCATATAAAATTTTTAGCTTTAGTTTCCATCTAGATAAAAAAAGTGATTTTTTGAAGTGAGACTAAAACTCAGGATAACAATTATAAAAACGTTTTTAAGTTAATCATTTCACACTTTCACACATTTAACTAACAACAAATAATTTAACAACAATCAACACATAATCTAAGCCTGAATACTCAATTTATATAGATTATCTTGCATGCAATTCTAACGAGAACAAATTAGAAATTTAAGGAACGTCCACCCAATCGATGAATCTCTTGATATTGATGCTCCTAGAAAACTTCCAAACCTTTTCCCCTGTAAAGCTCCCAAAATGCAATTCTCTTTAATGAAGAAACATGTGGTCGGTGTTTCACGCCTTTCTATTTTTTTTTTCTTTTTTTTTCTTTGAATGGATGAGGGAGGAGGAAATCACAGAGGTTTTTTGTTTACAAAACATATTAACTACCCATGATGCAAATGTGACCAACCATTACCACCTTAACATAATTTAAAATATTCCTTTTCCCTTCTATAGACTTGGTCAGCCATTTGGAGTGTGGGGCTGTGCACGGGTGTGTATAATTTCATACATGCATATGAGAGTATTGGATTTTATACGAGTGTAGCACATTATTTATTATAAGTGGGCTTAACTTAATTCTACCAAGGATTAAAATCAAATATTAAATATATTAATTTTAAGCACTAAAAATATGAATATACACATTTTATTGATTTCAAGAAAAAATGTACATACATAATTGACACGTGTATTGAAAGCACGTGCAATGCACGAAACACAAAGTTTAAGATTAATATTTCAGTTGGCTCAAAAGGAAGAATTAAAATAAATTTAAATACAAAAAATAAATTCGAGAGAATGGAAAATATTTATAAATAATTGAATATGCAATACGTACAATATTTATATTGATAATGCTACAAATATTAGATGTAACGGTACAAAATAAATGTGCATAACACATGTGGAGTAAAATTTTCATAACTCAATTTTGCGGGGTGTTACACTCTTCCCCCCTTAGAATATTTCTATCCTCAGAATAGTGTAAAAATTGTATCTTGAACACACCTTACAAAGAGTATGAAAAATAAATATATTATAAGAATACATAATGTAAAAAACAATATAGACTTAAGATAAGGTAGATATAAAATAATGGAAATATAAGTGTCAAGTAAGATATACGAAGTTAATAAGTGTACAAAGTAAGAAAGATTAGTAAGGACCAAGAACACAAAAGTATTAAACAAACTAGAAAAATGAGTAGAACAAAGAAAATTTGATAGCAAAGGATAATGTTGATTGAAAGTACTTTTTATACAAAATCGTAATAGGTTAAGTATTAGACAATGTGGTAAAATATAAATTAGGCAATCGATTGTAAAAGAAACTAAAAAACAAAGTAAATTCGAAAGGATAAAGAGAAGCATAGTAAAATAGATGCTTTATTAAATTATCGATACGCTTAGTAGGCAAAATTGATGAAAGTAATAAGAAGTAGAATGAATAATTTACTTGAAGAAAAATAAAGATCATAGTGAGTAATTAATAAAGTCACAAAGGTTAAAAAAATTATATTTGTCTAAAAATGTAAGGATTCATGACTAGAAAGAATAGAAGGATTGACCTAGTATAGACACATTATAATGCAGTAAGAAAAATTTTAAAATAAATAGACTATGAGTGTAAGTATTATGTCACACTCTGCTTCCCAAAATACGGAATACGAGTACGTAACGTACGCCCAGCGAATGATGTAAACACCATCCATAAGCTGTACCAGACTAACTCAACAATATGGAAGAACAATCACAACTACGCAAGAAGATATAATCACATAAACAGAGATCAACTTCAATAATAAATGAAATAATCCAAATAATAATATCCAACATCTGGGATAACAACAAACTCTGTCATAAAGCCCAAAAATAAAGTATAATATCAAGACAATATTCAAATAATAAATCTAGCAATAAATTAATTCAAGCAATATTATCTTGGACTCCATCTTCTAGAATCGTTACTCACCAATTCCTTCTGGTATTGTTCCTCCAGTACCTGTAAACTCTCGATCTAAAAAGAAAGAAAATAATGTCCTTAGAGAAAGTCATGGACAGCAAGTAGAGAGAAACAGAGAATAATAGGAACATGATATATCAAAAGAAAAGGGACGAGATCAAAGTTAAAAGAAAAGACAAGGAATGGCAATAATGTCAAGGGTCTATGTTTAACCATGCATTTAATTAATAATTTCAATTCAAGTTCAGTATTAGTGACAGTATACGGGATCAAGCATGAAATGTCAAATGCAAGTTATTAATCATTTTATTAATCCTATCTAGTGCACATACAACTACGTCCCATTCTACAGGTTCGGTGCAAGCACATAGTGTACGCTTTAGACTGATGGTGAATTCACGGTTCATGTACTCGGCCCAGTAATCGGTGTTTAATGTTCAGTGACAGTGATTATCAAGCAGTATTTTATGGCCATCAGTAAGTACAAGTCAAGCAGTAGGCCCGACCGAGTACAGTTTCCAATTGTTCACTACCAAGTCATCCCATAATATCCTGGCTTGTTATCATTTTATTTCATCCTATGTGAGCATGCAAGAAGGTGTCAATGTTGTATGATGTTAGGTGTGACTAATTCTACTTGTTACAGACAAATCAAGAAGCAAGCATATTAAATCAACACAAATCACACAATCTGGACAGCATGACGTTGCTGTATAAAAACACAGATTACCGCTACTACAGAAAAGCAAATCTGGATCCGTCGGAAATTCTAGAAACTAGACTCTCTTCCGGTTCCATCAAATATATATACAACATATAAAGGCTGCAGAACCTAGTGTGAAAATCCTATTATTTTCTATTTTATTTTAAGGAAGCAAGTTATAAATTGTGTTCACCTATATGTTTCAGGTCAGAAAACTCATCAAATAAATCTACAAAAATTCAGGGTGGTTCCTACACATGTCTAGTCTCAGTTAAATTTATTTCATATTTTTATTTTACTGTTAATATGTTCAATTTAATTTTGAAACAGAAAGATAAGCATGAATTTGTGAATATGGAAATTCAGACACAGTTGTACTAAAATACTGATATCTAACAGATTATAACTCGGAATTCAGATCCGTCAAAAGTTTTGAAAGATAGATTCATTGAGCTATAATTCATGTTTACAAAGTTATTGTTATGCGCACCACGTTGATCACATGAACATGTAATAACCAACATATGTCTCGGTACTCACCAACTTGTTGTTTTGCACACTATAGCTCATGGTGGTTCTTCTACAGCTCAACCTAGGGATGAGCAGCCGGACAACACTGCTATCCTTCAGGAAATGTAGCAAAGGATAGCCCTGCAACAAGAGCACAATGAATTGATGCGGGCCAGATTTGATGTAACCCCCATTTTCGTAAATAAATATTTTCTGAATATTTTCAGTATTTTGATTAATTATAATTTCCTTGTGTTAAAATCGTTTTGGATTCTTCAATTAAAATATTTTCTAGTCGAAAATTTTATTTATTTCCAATAATGGTATATTTTAACCTCAATTTCTATTTCTATTTGATCTACTATTTGTATTGTATATTGTTTGGATTATTTTAATAAATCTGTTAAACTCGAATTTGCATTTTTATATTCATATATTATTATTATTATTTTTAACTGTTTGATAAAAATCCACTTCTATGTACTAATTGTATTTGTAGTTATTTCGAAAAAATTCTATATTGTAATGTAAATTACATTTTTTTATAAATCATATTTTTATTGGTTATTCTATTTTCCTATTGGATTTTAGCCCAAAAACCCCAAGCCTATCTCTTATTGGATCTTATTCATACCCATTACCCATTCTCCTATTAGATTATCAACCCAATAACCCAAACCCAATAACCCCACTATATAAACCTACCCTATAACCACACACACCCTAACCCTACCCTAGTTTTCCTGTGCTAACCCACTGCCAACCCTCACCCCTGTCATCCCCTACCTCCGAAACATCCATCTGCAGTCTCCTCCTTATCCTCTGACGCCTCGACCCCGCTGTCTCCTCCACCCATCTCCATCACCCTCATCGTCATCCTTGCCTCACTACTGCCCCATCGCCTCGACCATCCTGCTCCTCTCCCTTACTTCCAAACCCACTATTGTCGGAACTCGAGCCTCGTCGTCCTCAAGCCTCCCTGCCCTGTTCCCCATCTTTCTCTCCCCATTGCCCCTCCGACCACCTTCGTTCTCATCCTCTTCCTCTAACCTGTTTAGCCACCGCAGCATCTCCCTCCCGGAGCTCTCCCTTGTCTACACTCATTGTACTCCCGACCCCTCTCCCATCCTCCCCTCGACCATCCGCCATTGCAACCGCCCTTGTCTCCCGCCTTCGATCGACTGCCAGCCTTGCCATCCTCTCTCCATCCCTGTCTTCACAATTTTTCTGTCGAGCTTCTCCCAAACCCATCCACTGTCTTCCTCATCCTTGCCACCCCCAGTCATCCTCATAGTCTTTCCATCCTCCAAGCATCCCTCGACTGCTCCATCCTACTACTATCTCCCTCCTCGACTACCCCTGATCACCAGCTCCACCGTCGATTGCCATTGCCATCACCCTCCTCATTTCCTCTGTTTCCACTTCGAAAACAGAGCACCACCACCTTCTCTTCATCCCACCATTGAGCCACCCTCCTCATCTTCCTCCAGTCGCTCCCACCACCCCACAATCACCGTAGCCTCGGCGCTCCTCACCGTCAGCCTCGCCCAATGCCGCAGCCAGCAGCTCCATTACCGTTGTCGTTTGATCAAGGAGTGGATCTTTGAATCATGGCCATCTGATCTGCTTGATCTCATATTGATTGATTTCAGATCAGAGCCATCCGTCCGATCGATCTTTATCATCATGTCCATCTTGATCAAGATCCGATCTGAGTCGTCGATTCATCTTTGATCTTGATTGCCATCAAGATCTGCGGTGATCTGATCCATCCGATCTCGATTATCGATCAACGTCCTCATCTAATCAAGGCAAGTATCTTCTTGTACAATTTGTTTTTCTAGTACAAGCTTTTATTTGAAAATACTGCAAGTAGGTTGTAGTTGTAACTTACCTTTGGCTTATCCTTTGATGATCTGATTTTACTCCTTAACAATAACATGATCTTAAGAGTCACAACCTTTCATTGATACGTTAATTTTACAACTCGTATGATTATAATACATTTATGTAAGAATATCCTTGTTTGTTACGTTCCTATCTTTGCGTGCTGTTTTGACTCCGATAATATCAGAATCTGAACTTGAGTTCTAAACATGAAATGTATCCCCAGATGTCTAGTTTACTACCTTTTTGACGTAATTGAGTTCCGAGTTATGGTTTGTGAATTATCATAGTTTTACTGCTGCTGTGTCGTAGAATTCCAAATTCATAATTTGCTGCATCACTTTGTTTCACGAATTAAATTAACTATGGTACCTGTAAGATAATGACTTGAAATTTTGCATGCTGATACTAGACACACTAGAGAACATTCTCTAATTTTCCTGGAATTAGTTAATGAAGTTTCAGACCTGTTTCATTTTTTGTAAACACAATTTTACAAATTTTGGTTGAACACGAATTCTGTGTAGTTTGCTATTTGGACACCAATTGCTACAACTTTTATGTATATTGTTTATATGCGCTGGATTTGGCAAAGAGTCTAGTTTCTAGTTTTTCTGACTGATCTAGACTTTCATTCCTGTGGTAGCAGGAATCTCAGTTTTGGTGCAGCAACGTCTTGTTGTCCAGAATTGGTATTTTGCCATATTAAAATATTTGCATGTTGTTTCTTACATTTTGTGATTTTTAACATTTTCCTTACATCATATGATCTCTTTATACATCCTTTTCTTGTCCCGATTATGTTCTCATTATCTCGTGATCATGTTTATTTTGTAATAAAAAGTAACAAGCCGGGGTTAAGGGAAAGATCTAGTAGTAGACAATATTGAAAAGTGTACTTGGAAGGGGCCCGTGTTTCCCTCATTTGGATTACATTTGAATGATTTGGATTAGATTTGGATGATTTGGACTACATTTGGATAAGTTGGAATTTGGATAATATGATTTGGTCAATATGATTTGGATTACTTGATAACTGAGTACACTGCCCAATAGAATCTCATACGAAATCTAAACGTAACTTGATTCTACGTAGCAACCATATGTTAAAAATCTGTGATGCATGAAGTGCTACATTAGATAAGAGTAAATGATAATAGATTTAAGTTGACATTAAGCACATGCATGATCCTTTCTGCCAGTTTCCTGATTTCGTTACAAGTTACAAGATTATGATTTAGAACCTACATGATTTTGATTTAAAAGTCACATGATTTTGAATCACGAGTTTGCATGAACCCATTTTCGTTACTTGTTTTCCAGTTGCAAGTTGTTGTCCTTCCGTTCATATGATAATTCTAGTTGCATCACACTTGACTTCGTTTTATTTCGTATTCCATGATTCTTGTTTTTGTTCCTTGTTATAACTTGGTTCTTGTTCTTTATTATATTTCCATTATTGTACCCTTGATTGTACAACTTGCGGCTCGAACTTTCACTAAGAGCGTTTGTCTTTGTTTCTCTATTCTTTTTCTTCCGCATGATATATACCGTAACCCCTGTTTTCCATTTTGTGTATTTTTGAGTGTATTTTTATTTTTGGTGTATTTCTCTCTTTGTATTTTTCTTGTATCTCTTTTTGGACCGTATATTGGATTTTATTTTCAATATATTTCTTTTTCTTTTTTTTTCTTCTTTTTTTTTGTCTTCTTTTATTGTGTTCTTGATTCTATTGTCACTTTTTGTTCCGTCTCTGTTTGATCGAGCTTTGTTTTGATCCCCCCCTCCCCCCCCCCCCCCCCCCCCCCCCCGTTTTTTTTGTTCATGTCCTAGTTATTCATCCATTGGTGCCTATCTCTTTTCTTTAATTGGAGCTATTGTTACCCTAATCCTACTTAAACCCAATTATCCATTAATTGCATTATATTCCACCTACAAATCCTATTGATTATACTCCAGATTCTATACCATGTTTAATATTCAACCAAACCCATGCCCATGCAAACCCGTTAAGCCTTAAACCGTGCTACCCGAAAACCACCTTTGCCCAATAACTGTGTACCATCAAAACCCTAACTCTCTACCCCCCTACCTTTATATATAGCTGACCTATATACCCCCCTACCCATCAACCCTAGCCTCCTGCTCTCCTCCTCCTGAACCGTGTGCACCCATCCCCGACCTCTTTCCTTTCCCTGTGCTTCACCCCAATCACCTCTCTCTCTCCTGCTCATCTCCTCCGAGCGCCAGCGCGACCCCACGATCCTGCAATGTGTCGCCTGCTCCTCCCGAGCCAGTGCTGTGTCGATGGGCAGACGTCGACCATCCCCCCTGCATCCCCGTCGCTTCCCCGGTGTTCCCCTCGCCGTGTGTTTTTCCTCCGACAGAGGCAACAGCGAGCACTGCCATTGTTTCGTCCCCGGCCTCTCTCTCGCTTCTTCACGCTCTCTTATGTGCGAGAGTGATTGTGGGTTAGTCTTGTTGCGTTCGTGTGGTTGTCATTTTGCGAGTTCGAGTTTTGTTCGTTGGACTTCGTTGCTCATGTTCCGTTCGTTCGTGGGTTTTTCTCAATTTTGGTTTGTGTGTTCGTTGGAGTTCGTTGTGTTCGTTTGCCAGGGAATTCGTTCCTGTTATTCTTGATCATCGTCGTTTTCGTCATCGGTTAAGGCAAGTAACTTGTATTCTTTGCTTTATGTAATACAAGTACTAAATACCGCCTGAAGTGTAGTTGGGTTCTAGAGACAATTTGTGAGTGAGTTCTCTTGTTGATATTGTCTCTATTATGATGATTTGACCATAGTTGCCTCACGCCATATATGACATGAATTAACCTAGGGTTGACCACTTTTGATGTATATGTTCATGCTACTTTGAGATACCTGTGCTTGATGTGATATTCGTGTTATACTTGTCGAATACTTGCAAAATATCCTGTACCATGTTGTTTGGACATCTAGTACACTATATTTCATGTTTGATTATGATTTGGACAATTTTTGTATGACCTATGTTGGTTTGTGTATGTAGAACAATTCTGAAATTTCTGTTAACCTGATGTTGTTCAGTATTTTAGACCCTATTAAGGTAAGTACATGAAAATATTTTGTGAACACGAACTATAGAGAATTCTGTCTATTTTCTAACCATTTGGACGGATCTCAGTTTTGATTTACGAGTTGTGAGTTATGTCTATTTTACCATTGAGGTGTAGAAAGATTTCCAAATTGTGTTTTCTATAAATTCTGAAGAGTAATCTATTTTTATAATGATGTTAGAAGTATTATTTTGATCCAATATTTTGCACAATATAACTAGACCTGATTGGGATTGACCCTGAATTTTTGTGTATTTATTTGTTGAGTTTTACAAACCGTTCTATGGTTCCAAACAATTACCATACTAGCATATTTTTCTCGCTGTTCTGTAAAGAACCTGATTTTCGTTTTGATTCTACATGCTGTTTCTAAAATCTTTCTGAATATGAAAGTTATCCTACTCTATCTATTTTATAACATTTTCGATGGATTTGAATTTTGATTTATGGTTTGTGAGATATTGCTATTTTCGTACTACAGTGTTTGTAATTCCAGATTTACAAAAGTACTGCATCTTGATGTTTTCTAATTTTTGTTGACTGAACTAATTATATTAAAAAATTATGACACTTTATATTCTGATGCTACACATATAGGTGAGTACCCCAGATTTTTTGTGGATTTAATTATTTAGTTTTCATACTGTTTTCCTGACTTTGAATACAAACTACTAATTTCTGGCTGAACACATTTTCTAGTTTCAATTCAGTTTTGAGTTATGATTTTGTGAAATACTATATGACATACATATTCGCTGAATTCGGCCAGAAGTCTACTTTTCAGATTTTCTGACAGATTCAGATTTGTATTTTTGTAGCAACGGGAATCACAGTTTTAGTGCAGCACTGTTTTGCTGTCCTGAACTAGAATTGTCATTGTATTATCCTGTTATGAGTTATCTTTCTCCTATACATATTTATCTTGCAACCTGAACCTATTACTTATTCATGCTATATTATTCTTGACCTGTTTGTGACACATACATGTATGTTTGCTAATAATAACAAAATAACCAAGCCAGTGTTAAGGGAAAGATCTAGTAGTGGAAAATATAGAAATGTGTACTGAGAAGAGGACCTGTGTCCTGCCTATTACGTATTCATGACTACATGATTCACGATCCTGTTTACCTGATTACCTAACTACATGCTTCCCTATAGGAAGGTGTACTCGGAAAAGAACCACTAGGTTCTGCTTGTTCTTGTACCTGACTGCATGCTTCCCTATAGGAAGGTGTACTCGGAAGAGAACCACTAGGTTCTACCTGTTCCTGTTATTCCTGTTATCCTGATCCCTGAGTACACTGCCTTATGGACTCCACTACGAAATTTAAAATATAACTTGTTTGAATGTAGCAACCATGTAGTACAAACTGGGATGCATGAACTGCTACCTAAATAGTAATAATACAATACTTGACCTAACCAGATGCCTGTTACATGATTACCTGTTCCTGTACCTGTTCACCTGATTACCTATTTACCTATTACCTGTATACCTGTATACTAGTTACATACTTACCTGTTTACCTGTTTGCTTGACACCTGATACATGTTACATGTACTTGTTAGTTTACCATGCTACTTGATTCTGTTTGTCTGATTCATGCTAAATATTTTATTCTGTTGATATGCTTATACCATGCTATGTTTATTACTGCAGTTATTTTATATTTGTTATTCTTCCCCATGCACTTGTATCCTGCACTACAAGCGGCCCGTAGCTTGCATTGATGGGAGTTTGTTTTCCCTTTTCTTTTTTCCTACAATTCATTAATTGCAGATCAGAATGACCAGCTGTCAGATGTAGTTGGTGATATGAGATATTAGTACTGGAGTTTTTGCATTTTTTTTATTATTCTGTTGCTGTTTGAACAATTGTATTTGATACTTGGATTTATTTTTGTATTTAGGCAATGTGACCCAGGATATTATTGACTTGTCCAGACTTGATTTATTGGAGATTATTATATTTTGGTTTCAAGTAAATTCCTGTTGGTATATTTGATTCGATTATGCATACTTGGTTGATTCTTTTGCTTTTGACTCTGATTATTCCTCTGAGATGTTGTAAAGATTCTGAACAGCTTATGGATGATGAAAATCATTTGTAGGGCTTAGTCACGTATCCGTATTCCGTATTCTCTTTTTGGAAAGCAGGGCATGACAATGTTTTTAGTGGTATCAGAGCCCAGGTTTGGCTAATGTATTAGTTACTAAATTTATTAGACAAGCTTGGCTCAAACTGGGATCGGCTTAATATTTTACCAACCATGCATGCATAAATGAATTATTATTATCAACCTTGATCTGGATGCTAATTGTTTTGGGTGTTGTGCAGACTATGGCTCGTAGAGATCTTCTTCTCGTTCCTAGGGAGATCAGCCTAGGATTGAGGCTGTCACAACTGTGCTTGAGCGTTTGATCAATATTCAGCAGAACCATAGTGACTTGGTGATGGCTACTTTGGAAGCCGCTTGGGTTCCGCTACCCACTGTGCCTATGCAGGCAGCTCTTCCTCCCTATCCAGGTACAGTCACGGACTTCATGAGACTCCATCCTGACAAGTTTTCAGGCACTGGGATGCCTTTGGTGGCTGAACAATGGTTGATCCGGACAGAGCAACTGCTTTTGGCAGCTAGGGTCGCAGATGCAAATTGAGTGGATGTGGTAGCCATTCAGCTAGTGGACATGGCTCATACTTGGAGGAGGTCCGAGTCCGAAAGGCTTGAACGACGGATCACTTGGGCCACTTTCACTAGGGACTTTTTGGAGAAGTTCTTTCCTAGCAGCACTAGAGTGGAGATGGAGCAACAGTTCTTAGCCCTGAAATAGGTTGGTCATTATTTCTATCAATGGAATTTTGTTACATATGGTTCATGCAATGTTGTAACATGAGACTTTCTTGAAATAGTGCTCCCGGTCTATGGATGTGTATGTAGCTGAATTTACAAGACTTAGCCGCTTCGCTGTCGTTCTTGTGGAAAACGAAGAGGATGGGGCTCGTAGATTTATTTTGGGACTTGGTCGAAACAATAAGGTGCAGCTTGTCTCCCTCCGCTTGCGTACCTTATGCTGAGGATCTCGAGGCAGCTCGAGCTCAGGAGCAGGCTCGTGGTGGATTGGCTCCTCCCCAGCGGACTGTTTTGCACTCTGCTATTGTTAGGCCTTCTGGTGGGCCAGTTCGGAGGCCTGTCCTAGCCCATCTGGTCAAGGAAGCTCCTTACTCTTTTGCTGGTTCTCAGAGGAGTGGTTTCTGTGACTTCTGTCAGTTGGCTGGGCATGATCGCAAGGAATGTGGGCGCGCTAATCACTGATGCTTTAGGTGTGGCTCTACTGATCATTCAGCGAGATTGTTCGCAGCCGCAGCAGCAGTTGGCTCTTCCATCTAGGGATCTCGTTCATCAAGTTGCCCCAGCTCGTGGTCCAGTCAGGCCACCGCTTTTCCCTCAGTGCTAGATTTTTGTCAGAGGACCATTGTTCCGAGGAGAGGTCAGGCTTTCAATCTGACTGCTACAGATGTAGATTCAGCTGAAGGTGTTGTTGCAGGTATTTTGCTTTGTTGTTTTGTTATTTCTTCTTGCTTCCTTCTTTTTGTCTTGCTTTATTCCTTCTTGTTATCTTTCTGTATTTTATTTTTCCTCGCCTCTGTTAAACCATTCCTTGTTCTCTTGTCTTTTGATTCTGTCTTAGGTGTTGTCCTTATTTGCTCTTTCCCTGCTCATGTTCTTTTTGATTCCGGGGAAACCCATTCTTTTGTCTCCCTTTGATTTGTGGCTCGCCATCAGTTGGAGTGCAGCAACATATCAGAGGCTTGGAACATTGTGACAGGTGGTGGTGTTGTCATTTGTTCCCAGGAGTGCAGGCAGTGTCCTGTGATTATTGGTAGTGCAGATTTCAATGCCAATTTGATTGTAATTGGGAATTCAAGATTCAACATTATTTTGGGTATGGATTGGTTGGGTGAAACCCATGCCATTATTGATTGCCGTGCCAAGAAAGTTGTGTTCCGGATTTTCAGATCGCACAGAGTTTGAGTTCCATGCCAAGGAGATGTCCCTTGGTCGAGCTGCAGTTGATCAGGAGGTTTGTGCGATAGAATTGCATTCAGGTTGTGAGGCTGTGCCTCTAGTAGTTTGGGATTTCCTGGATATTTTCCAGAGGATTTGCCGGCTTACCCCCGATATCGATATGGAGTTCGGTATTGAAGTTCAGTCAGGTACGACGCCTATATCGAAGAGTCCCTACAGGATGACACCGGTTGAGTTAGTAGAACTTAAGGTGCAGATTCAAGAGTTGCTGGATTTGGGGTTCATCAGACCCAGTGTTTCACCTTGGGGTGCTCCCATCTTTTTTGTCAACAAGAAGGATGGTAGTCGTCGACTGTGTGGATTATCAGGAACTAAACAGTGTTACTGTGAAGAGCCGGTATCCGTTGCCCAGGATCGATGATTTGTTTGATCAGTTGAGTGGAGCTGCTGTTTTCTCGAAGTTGGATCTTCGTTTTGGGTATCATCAAGTCAAAGTGAAGGCGACTGATATACAGAAGACTGCATTCAGGACCAGATATGGCCACTATAAGTATCTTTTGATGCCGTTCGGGGTCATGAACGCGCCTGCTGTATTCATGAGTCTTATGAATTGGGTCTTTTCTCAGCTCTTGGGTAGATTTATGGTGGTCTTCATTGATGATATTTTGGTGTATTCTTAGAATCGGGAAGATCATGCTGAGCATCTTAGAGTGGTTCTACAGACTTTTGAGAGAGAATCAGCTCTATGGGAAACTCAACAAGTGTGAGTTTTAGCTTGATAGGGTTTCTTTCTTGGGGAACATTATCTCGGGTGATGGTATTTCTGTCGATCCTTCGAAGGTTGAGTCCGTGAAGGATTGACCTGTTCCCAAGTCAGTTTTAGAGGTCAGGAGTTTTCTTGGTTTAGCTGGCTATTATCGAAAATGCGTCCAAGATTTTTCGAAGATAGTAGGACCATTGAATAAGCTGACTGGGAAGGATCAAAAGTTTTGTTGGTCTGAGGCTTGCAGCGAGGCTTTTGCTGAGTTGAAGACCAAGTTGACATCAGTGTCAGTGCTGACTATTCCAGATGGTTCAGGCGGATTTGTAGTTCACTGTGATGCTTCAGGTAAGGGTCTTGGAGCAGTTCTGATGCAGAAGGGTCAAGTTGTTGCTTATGCATTGAGGCAGTTGAGGCTGCATGAGAAGAAATATCCGACTCATGACTTGGAGTTAGCGGCAGTGATCTTTGCTTTGAAGCTGTGGAGACAATGTTTGCTTGGGGACCGAGTGCAGATCTTTACAGAACACAAAAGTTTCAAGTATGTCTTCACCCAGATGGAGTTGAAGATGAGGCAAAGGTGTTGGTTGGAACTTATGGCCGATTATGACATCAGTTTGTAATACCATCCTGGTAGAGTGAATTTGGTGCCAGATGCTTTGAGCAGGAGATTGGCAGCTATGTTCCTGACTCAGCAGAGGGATTTGATTGAGCAGATGCGGAGGTTAGAGTTGGATGTGTTATTGCCGAATTCTGACCGGTGTTGTTTTGTGCTCCAGTTTCATTCATCTCTTGTTGATCAGATCAAAGAGGCACAGGCTGGTGATGCGCAGTTGCAATGTTTTCGAGCTGAGGTTGAATCTGGTTCCAGAACGGACACGGTTATTCATGCTGATGGATCGCTTTGTTTTGGGTCCAGGTTATGTGTCCCCAAGGGTGAAGTTCATCAGAGGTTGCTTGAGAAAGCTCACCAGTCTTCGTATTTTATCCATCCTGACGGTACTAAGATGTATCGGGATTTGAAGCTTCATTTCTGGTGGCATGGTATGAAGAGGGTTGTGGCTCGGTTTGTTTCTCAGTGTTTGATCTGCCAGCAGGTTAAGGCATAGCATCAGAGGACCAACCGCTTCCTATTCCAGAGTGGAAGTGGGAACATATCACTATGGATTTTGTGACCGATTTGCCGAGGAGTCCTAAGGGTCATAATGCCAATTGGGTGATTGTCGACCGTTGGACGAAGAGTGCTCACTTGATTCCTTTTCGTGTCAGACAGTCTACAGAGAGCCTAGTTGAGAGGTACATGCAAGAGATTGTCAGACTTCATAGAGTTCCAGTTAGTATTGTATCCGACAGGGATACGAGATTCAGATCTTAGTTTTGGGAAAGTCTTCAGAACAGTTTAGGGAGTAAATTAAAGTACAATACAACTTTTCATCCTCCATGAAGGTCCTGCATTGTTGGCCCCACCCGCTTCATTTCCCGCTCTACTTCCACCACGAGTGTTCGTCGACATCTAGATAATGAAAATTAATACATGGTGTCTAAGGTGATAAATATTATGACAGCAATATAAACCGCAGTCAAGATCCATATAAATAATAACATTATGCCCATATCATTCATTAATAGTACCCTTAGTAGTTTCATTAAACAGTACATCAAAATATCACGGCATAAAGATGGTATTAAGAGTTTGCAACAAAAGACAAAATATCCCAAAATAAAATAGATTATACATCATAGAGGGTAATAAGCCTAAGGAGAATGCTGCCAACAGCGTGGCCTGGCCTGGGCCTGTAGTTGGGCCGCCTGGGCCCTCAGCAGCTCCATCCCGCATCGAGTTATGAAATATTCTCCCGGTCTCAGGTTTTGAGCTTCTTGATCTCACGAGTGGCCTTAACTTTGAACAGCTCGACCCTGCTCACGGCCTCGACACGGTCCAGGAGCTCAACTCCATATCTTTGAAGTCGGTCCTCTAGCATGCCGTGGCTATACTGGTAGATTGCAAATTCTTTCAGCACCCTATCCATGGTGCGATGCACGGTGTCTGGCTGGGGAGGTGGTGGGGGAAGCTGCTGAGCTCCAGTGTGGTTCTTCGTATCGAAGAGCTGCCTGCCCTCAATCTCAACTTCCTCTTCGGGCTCCTCGCCCTCCATCATCGGCTCCTCCTTCGTCCGAGGCCTCCCCTACCTTAAATCACAAGTTATGGCCATCATGCGGGAGAAGACATGGACATTAGTACAGATATAGAAAATCATAAAACATAAGTTTGAAGTGCAGCAATATGAATTACGATCACTAAATATCTATACTAAACTAACCCTACTGACGCACCCAAGTCTAATCTCCTGTGGTGTTAGACTACAATTTGAAGTAAGCCCTGATACCAACTTTGTGGCGCCCCGAACTCCTAACATAGGAACTCGTGACACACTCCATGATCTTTCTTCAAATGAGTCACAACACAACAAAAATCAGAGGAAATTAAAAACTTTTATTACATCAAATTGTTATTAAAATGTCCAATGATTACAACAATTACAATTAATTGTTTCAACAAGAATGTACAATAAAATTTGGATAGTAACTTTCACTTGGATGCTTTCCCCTGCTAGAGTTTTCCCCGCGCTTCCAGGTTGGCAATCCTGCACTGATAACTGTGGGCACGTCAGTTGATTACAACTAACAAAATGCTATATTCGGCTGTCCTCTCTACGCCATAATATAACGATTCCAACCTCAATAACCACAAATAATATTTGATGCGAAGAAAAAGGTGATATTAGACAAGTGTCGGTGTATGCCATGGCCTAATCTAATGCACACGCTATGCACACATGCTACTAAATCTAATGCACACTTGGTTGAAAGATATGCATCCCATACTACACATCCCCCAGCCAAACGAAGTTCTTCAGTTTGATGGGGCTCGGTCCCCCGCTATGCATCCTACTCTTGTGCTCTCTCCTGTTTCTGATTCCAGTGATGGTGAGGCTGTAGTCGTCCGGCTTACTCCATTCGTTGCTATCATTAGTGGTATCAATCCTCGTGTTTTATCCCCAATGACCGGGATCTCAGCCGTCGGCTTACTCAGTCACGGCTGTACCCATGGTATGTTGTTGTTTCTACTTCTCCCCGAACCTCACCAAAAGCTGATATACGGACACCAGGGCTCCCCACCGAAGGACTTAGAGCCTTTCCCATAGAGTCTCGCTCACCAGGTCTTTATCTACACCCACATTGATCAACAAAGGACCTGACAGATATAAGGTTTCCCCAACTCCGCTACACTCATCCTTACACTAGAGCAGAACTTGCAATCGAGACGACATCAACACTCCAAGCCTCTTCAAAGGTTGTTACCGACATAAAGGCATTCCTACGGAAACAACGAAGCCCCCACAGAGTTTCCCCAACTCCGTCTAGGGCAGCTCGGGGTCCCTGTTCGCATTACACGAACCTAGGATTTGGCTAGGCGTGATGACGCCATGCGTCCCTCTGATAAGCGAACACCCTCGCTAGTGCTCGTCCTTACATTCAACCAAGACCCGATCTAGTCTTGCCGAAGTATCCATGCTACCCCACTCCAAGATTAAAGATCAGACTAATCACATGATTACTAACATTTGTTTTATCAACCGATTACTAAAAACCATCACTCTAGCCAAACTCTAATTCTCTTTTATTTTCTTATTAGAAATATGGACCTCTAGGCGAGCCTAGAACTATCTCTTATTACCCATTCCCTTAGTTAGGCGATCTATCTACCATATCCAATTCCTAACTTGGTAATCAACTTGTCTTGCTACGAACAACTAATTAAGTTCTACTTGTAGACTCTTTCTAGTTAGTCACCTTTATCATTAATGGATCTCAACCCGTCCCACACTAGGACTCAACTAGCCCTTAAGTCCGGCCCAAGGGTTGACCCGCCTCGGCCCACACTTGGCACGAACCAATGACGAATCGACCCCATCGATCGCCGCAACCGCCATCTACACTTGTAGTACGTTCGCGACCTCAGCCGTCCAACACGTAGCTCCTACTAAACTTAACGCTCCACGGTCCTCGACAAGTGGTAGCTCCAAACACAGCCATGGAATCCATCCATGCATGGTGAGTACGTTGGCGCTCGAGTCATATCCTCAAATGCGTTCGATGCAACACAGGTCCTATTCTACCTGTCTAGGTTTGTCAACAAGACTTAGCCCTAGAGTCTCAATACTCTCCAATGTACCCAACAAGATACACCACACTAGGAGTAAGTCCTAACCTATGAATACCCAAAAAGGGGTTCTAAGAGCCCTAAATTTAACAATTTACAATTCCAAACAGCAAGCACACTTTTGGCTTTTATGCCAAACAGAGTCATTCCCAGTCCCGTTTCTTTGAAGAATCGCAATTGGGCGCTCCCATGCATCTACTCATGGTAGATAGCAAGTATAAGCACACTTTGGACTTGGGTTTCATCCCAAAGTAGTCAACAACAATACCCCAATATCCAATACAATTTCTACCTTAAAATAGTGAACAACGTTGTCTATGTTGGGGTTTACAAGCAACTATAAGCTACTCTTAGCAAGGAACATTAGATAATTTGAGTCCTAACACAGGTCCACGTCCATAACATGATTCTTGATCTCAAACAACAACTCTAAGCTAGTAAAGTACAAGTTCAAAATTATTTTTATGAACATGGTGCAAAACAGTAAGCTCTATGATTCACTGTGTTTCTATCGTCACGTGCAAAAATCGCACACTTACCCAAATCATGATTTCCTGGTTATTTTAGAAAGGTCTTTGTGTCTACTACAACTTTCTAGTTTCAAGTTTCTTTAGATAAGGTCGTTTACAAGCTCTTATGGTCCCATCTTTAACAAGCATACAGATTCTCAGAATAGCACATCATATTAACACAGTCATGGGATAAAAATCAATTTAAAAAAGTAAACGGTGTCAGGACATTATGAAACATTATATTCTAGCTCCTAACACATGATGTTACAACACTTCCAAAAATCAGGTGATTCTACCAAGTAGATTTCGAATTATGTCTCTTTGAATATCATAAAAAACAAAGCAATAACAGCAACAATTCTGTTTACTAAAATAACTAGCTGAGTTTGCATGATTTTATTAACATAGCTACAGTGGTCCAAAACAAATGAAATTTGAAATATAGGTCTCAGATACTTTAACAATGACATAATAAATTTCAGATCATTCCCATAAGAATGCAGCAAGATACAAGTCATTTCTCTCACAACAGTAACAACAAAAATTGTTTCTTTTTCTTCTGACCAGCATGCAAGTTTGCATTTTATTTTAACAGCAGAAAAAAATCATAAAACTCTGAAAAAATTACTGAAGGTGTCCGACACATAACTGAACATCATGTAAAAGTTTCAAGTTAATCCATGCAGTGGTGTTCAAGATATTAGCTACGAGCTGACAGCAAAAATTAAGCTTTTTAACAGGATTTTCTGTTTTGGATTTCTTAACACAAAACGAGTTACTAAGGATCATTCTGGAGCATGCATGTAATTTTTCAGTCACTACAATCACCATTTAACAATCAAAAAACAAACAAAGAGGTTAGAAACACCCACCTTGATTAATTTTGATGGAAAATAGATCCTACAAGCTCCTAGCTTCAAGATTGACCATCTTGCTCCTAGCTCATTGCCTTCTTGGCTCCTTGGCTCCTCCTTCTTGGATTCTCTTCTTCTCCTTATTCCAAATCAGTAGCAAGGTCTCTCTTACTCTCTTTCTTTCTCTCTTTCTCTTGAGTGTGGAAGTTGTAGGAGATGAGAATGAGAAGTAGAGATGGGAGGTTTAAAAAACAAAAGAGAGGAAGGTGGAGGGGGGTTTTGGCCAGATTTAGGGCATGGGGAATGGGGGGAGAATCTCCTTTTGCATTGGCTCTTGAGGGAGGTGGAGTGTAGGAGGAGAGAAAGACCCATCATGAGACAATTTGAGTTAAAAAACCCTAACCCTAGGTCTCTTTTTTTCCCTCCTTTTCTCATGTAATCTTAGGGCTTCATTTCATTTTTTTTTTGTACAAGAGATGTCACACTACAAGTGTGTGTTCATGGCTCATAGGTCAATAGAACATGGTTTGAGTCCATGTCTAGCTACTGGTGAGTCTAGTTGAATCTTATGAAATAATGCCATGCTAATAGTTTCAAAAAGAAAAATAAATAAATAAGTATATTATTTTAGTGCTCAACAAATCATACTTATATTCATATGAAAATCCGGGTTGTTACATCTCTCCATCCTTAGAATAGTTCTGTCCTCAGAACTATGCGTAGTTGGAAACCAAACAAGAGTTAACTAAATAACTCGAGGAATACATTTTCTCATATGGGGTTCACAATTCCCCTGCTACACAAGCCATCGTCATGACAGCTACCAAGAGTTGATCATACTAAGAGTACCGACTCTCGTCCCGAGAAAGTCAACCACACTTCGAAGATCGTCCTCGGGCCTATTTCATCCCTCGTCTTGAAATTCCTAGCGATCAAACACCAGTTGTGGATGTCGCTCTCTTCGCGAAATATTGGAGATCTATCCCACTCCACCGAACATTTTGGGGCCTCATCACATGAATCCCCAATGAGTATCGGTCTCATCCCCAAATACTGGAGACCAATCCCACTCCGCAGATCATTCTGGGGCCTCCCTACTCACGATCGTTCTTGCTTCATCATATCTCCCTTCTAGTGCCCGAGTCAAGTTTTCAACATATCTTCTAGCTCTTGGTTGCACTACTTGAGGGTCGGTGACCATTCCCTCCTTAGAAGAAAATGAGACTTACCAAGGAGAAGGCAAAAATTTCAACCTTATGCCTTATCCTAAAGCCTTAATAAAATAAGCACAAGATAAGAGATGCCCAAATGCCCAAAAACTTTCATGCTTTGTAAAAAGTACCTCCCTGCTTTAGATCTTGAAATTCCCTTGTCTTTTCTTCTGGTAAGTCTGGGGGGAAATAATGCTGCTTAAACTCATCCAAGAAGTCCTCCCCATTCTATGGTCCACTTCCCATTCTTCATTTCGCAGATTTCCTCCATTGCTGTCCTTGGTACCTCGCGAATTCTAGCCTCAACACTGAGTCTCGGTGTGGCCTTGTCGTTCTTCCTCGATATTGTGCTGCGACTCGCCCTCATTAGTTGTTCGACTGCAAACTTGCTACCTGCACAACAGGTTATGAGTTTGCTTTCTCGACATCCGGTTGCAGATTTGTCCTCCGATATCCAGTTGCGGGTTTGCCTTCTGGACCTTCGGTTGCAGACTTACCCTCCGATATCTAGTTGCGAGTTTGCCTTCTTGACCTTCGGTTGCAGATTTGCCTTCCGATATCTAGTTGTAGGTTTGCCTCCCTGACATCTTGCTAGTATTCCAAAAGAGTTTAATTCCCAATCAAAAGACAAAATGGTCCACTATGGATCCTCTATGCTAGTGACAGCATTACAGTCCCCTGCATCTCCTTCAGTTCCTGAAAACATGCTTCACACTTGTTAGCCCATTCAAATTTCTTATCCTTCCTGGTCAGGGCCGTGAGCGGTACTGCAATCTTGGCATAATCTTGAATAAACTTCCTGCAGTATCCGATCGAGCTCAAAAGCTCCTAACCTCCTTCACCGTCCTTGGTTGATGCCAATCCTTCACTTCCTCAATCTTTTGTGGATCAGTGGCCAAGAAAAGCAACTTCCGACTTCCATAACTCGCATTTGGATATCTTGGCATACAACTGATGCTCCTGAAGCTTCCTCAAAACTGCTGTCAGGTGCTTCGCGTGATGCTCCTTCTTCTGTGAAATACACTAGAATGCCATCGATGAAGACCACCCCAAACGAGTCGATAAACAGCAGTAGAATTCGGTTCATTAAGTCTATAAAGATTGCTCTGGTGTTAGTCACTCACTCCAAACGGCATCACTAGGAATTCATAGTGCCCATGTCTAGTCCTAAAGGCTATCTTAGGTATGCCGTCCTCCTTTACACGGACCTGATGGTAACATGACCGTAGATCTATCTTTGAGAATACTGCTGCTCCCTGTAGCTGATTGAACAAGTCGTCGATCCTAGGAATTGGATATTTGTTTTGGACTGTGACTTTGTTCAATTCTCGATAGTCAAATACACATCCTTGATGACCCATCCTTCTACTTGACTAGTAGTACCGGCGCTCCCCAAGGAGAGGCACTAGGTCTGATGAGTCCCTTCTGCAGCAATTCCTCTATTTGCTTCTTGACTTCATTCTATTCCACCGGTGCCATACGATACGGCATCTTTGATACAGGTGCGCTGCCTAGCTGGACCACGATACTGTACTCCACATCCCTTGGTGGGGGTAACCCTTGTAACTCCTCCAAAAATACAAGTGGAAAGTCTCGTACAATGGGTATCCCCTTGACTTCCTTTAGCATTTTACTCCTGGCTATAGCCGCCAACATCCTTCCGTTTTTCTTCTTCCCTTGAAACACAATCTCCGGTCTCTCGGGTATAGCTAAGGTTACCTTCTTTCCTTTGCAGTCGATATTTTCCTTGCACTTGGACATCTAATCCATCCCGATTATCACATCAGCTCCCACCAAACCAATTCTAGCAAATCTATATTCAAGGTTTCTCCTCCAACTTGGAGTTTACAGTCATTGTAACACACATCGGTAGTGAGAGTTTCCCCTGATGGTGTAGCTACCATTAGAGCAAACTTAGGGGTCACCTCCTGGGTGCGACTTAACTTCTTCGAAAAAGACTTCGACACAAAAGAATGCGATGATCCACTATCAAACAAAACATTGGCTTTCATTCCATTGATTTCCATACAGTCTGTTACAAAAAGAGTTACATATCTATCAACTTCTCTTTCCAAAGTGCAAAATACAAAGCGAAGAATAAAAATTACATCCCAATCGTACCCAAGATCACTCCTTCATCTTCTTCAGCGTCTTACTCTGTGAGCGCAAAGATGCGCCCCTACCGAAAGGTCTTCTTCCCTTTATTGTTGGTCTTCTGGATGGGGGTGGTTGCACTGTTGTTCCTTCCCGGCTGGGGGCAGTCCGTTTTATAGTGCCCCACCTTTCCACAATTGAAGCAGGTGACGGGAGTTCGCTGCAACCTCTGCTTCGGGCACTGGCTCTTCATATGTCCCACCTCTCCACATTCGAAGCACTTTGCCGGCCTATTCGCTCCTGCACCATTATTCACCTTTTGAAACATTGGGTTGGGCTCTTGCTTTCTGAAATTGGCGGCTGGCATCGGATGCTTCCTTGTGTTCCAGTTTCCTATCCTGCCTTGTGGTGGCCGGTTCTAGTTCATGTCTTGCTCGGTTACTGCCGCCCTCCTTACGAGCTTGTCGAACATCCGAATGCTTAGGGGCACCACTCTCGACCTCAGTGTCGGCCTAAGTCCCTGCTCAAATCTTTTCACCTTCTTCACTTCATCTTGCACCATCTCAGGGGCATAGTGAGATATTTGAGTAAACTTGGTTTCGTACTCCCTGGCGGTCATATTCCCTTGTCACAGATTCATGAATTCCATCGCCTTCTCTTCTTGAACGTCCAACGGGAAGTAGTGCTATCAAAATTCGACCAGAAAGTCATCCCAAGTGATTGGTCCTTCGCCCAGTCTGTGCTTGACAGACTGCCACCACACACCAGCGTCCTTCTCCAGGAGGATCGTTGCGACCTTCACTTTGCTTCATTCGAGGGTTTCCAATACTTCAAAGACGATTTCCACCTAGTAGATCCAATCGTTCGCAGCAGTTGGGTCCGCCTGTCCTTCGAAAACAGGAGTCTTCATCCTTTTAACAGAATCCATCATCTTCATTGGGTTGCGGACAGCATTCCCCACATTCACTATAGGGGTTACAGGTAGCGGCATGAAATTTCGTTGTGCCTCCATGAAGGTGGCCATCGCTTGATACATGCGAGTGAACTTGGTCTCTACATTTAGGCCTGCATTGTTGGCACCGCCCCCTTCATTTCCCGCTCTGCTTCCACCACGAGTGTTCCTCGAAATCTCTACTACTATAATGGGAGAAGTCCTTAGTGTAATTTGTCCATATCCCAACCCATGCAACGCACGTTTAATTAAACTCTACAATATAAACCAATGAAATACGTACAATACACGTTCAAAATTATTACCCTTTCCCTATCTCTTAAAAAAATCAAAAACCCTACCCTCTTCATCTCCCTCTCTCTGCACCTGCCCCGTGGGAGAAGGATCATGAACAATGAATGTCAGTCTATTATTTTACGTGTTTCGCACGTGCTTCTCCCATTATAATATAGATAAATAGAATATAAAAAAATATTGTTCAGACGTGCATTGCACGTGTATTTACTAGTCTAGAAAATGAAAATTAATACAGGGTGTCTAAGGTGATATTATGACAGCAATATAAACCGCAGTCAAGATCCATATAAATCAAAATATCATGCCCTAATCATTCATTAATAGTACCCTTAGTAGTTTCATTAAACAGTACATCAAAATATCACATCGTAAAGATGGTACCAAGAGTTTGCAACAAAAGACAAAATATCTCAAAATAATACAGATTACACATCATAGAGGGTAATAAAGCCTAAGGAGACTTCTGCCTACCGCGTGGCCTCGCCTCGGCCTATAGGCTGGCCACCTGGGCCCTTAGCAGCTCCATCCCTACATCGAGTTGTGCAATCTTCTTTCGGTGTCGGGATTTGAGCTTCCTGACTTTACGAGTGGCCTTAACTTTGAACCGCTCGACCCTGCTCACGGCCTCGACAAGGTCCAGGAGCTCAACTCCACACCTTTGAAGTCGGTCCTCTAGCATACCGTGGCTATACTAGTAGATCGCAAATTCCTTCAGCACCCTATCCATGGTGCATTGCACGGTGTCTGGCTGGGGAGTGGTAGGGGAAGCTGCTGAGGTCCGGGGTGGTTCTCTGCATCGGAGAGCTACCCGTCCTCAATCTCAGCTTCCTCTTTGGGCTCCTCGCTCACCATCATCGGCTCCTCATTCGTCCAAGGCCTCCCCTACCTCAAACCACAAGTTATGTTTTGGGGCGTCGCCGTCAGCCATCCTGCGGGAGAAGACAAGGGCATTAGTACAGATATAGAAAATCATAAAACATAAGTTGGAAGTGCAACAATATGAATTACGATCACCAAATATCTATACTAAACTAACCCTACTGACGCACCCAATTCTAATCTCCTGTGGTGTTAGACTACAATTTGAAGTAAACTCTGATACCAACTCTGTAGTGCCCCGAATTCCTAACATAGGAACTCGTGACACACTCCAGGAACTTTCTTCAAATGAGTCACAACACAACAAAAATCACAGAAAATTAAAAACTTTTATTACATCAAATTATTATAACAATGTCCAATAATTACAACAATTACAATTAATTGTTACAACAAGAATGTACAATAAAATTTGGACAATGACTTTCACTTGGATGCTTTCCCCTACTAGATTTTTCCCCGCGCTCCCAGGTCGGCAATCCGACACTGATAACTGTGGGCAAATCAGTTGATTATAACTGATGAAATGCTATATTCGGCTATCCTCTCTACGCCATAATATAACGATTCCAACCTCAACAACCACAAATAATATTTGATGCGAAGAAAAAGGTGATGTCAGACAAGTGTCGGTGTATCCCATGGCCTAATCTAATGCACATGCTATGCACACATGCTCTTAAAGCTAATGCACGCTTGGTTGAAAGATATGCATCCCATACTACACATCCCCCAACCAAACGACGTTCTTCAATATGATGGGACTCGATCGCCCGTTATGCATCCTACTCTTATACTCTCTCATGTTTTTGATTCCAGTGATGGTGAGGCTGCAGTCGTCCGGCTTACTCTAGTCGCTCCTGTCATTAGTGGTGTCCAATCCTCGTATTTTATCCACTATGCCCGGGATCTCAACTGTCGGCTTACTCCGTCACGGCTGTACCCATGGTATGTTGCTATATCTACGTCTCCCCGAACCTTACCAAAAGTTGATATATGGACACCAGGGATCCCTGCTGAAGGACTTAGAGCCATTCCCGTAGAGTCTCGCTCACCGGTCTTTCTCTAAACCTCCTTCCCGCATTGATCAACAAAGGACCTGACGGATATAAGGTTTCCCCAATTCCGCTACACTCGTCCTTACACTAGAGCAAACTTGCAGACAAGGCGATGTCAATACTCCAAACCTCTTAAAAGGTTGTTACGGACATAAAGGCATTCCTACCGAAACAGTGGAGCCCTTACAGAGTTTCCCCAACTCCGTCCAGGGAAGCTCGGGGTTCCTGTCCACATTAAACGAACCTAGGATTTGGCCAGGCATGATGACGCAATGCATCCCTCTGACAGGCGAACACCCTTGCTGGGGCCTGTCCTCACATTCAACCAAGACTCGATCTAGTCCTACCAAAGTATCCATGCGACCCCACTCCAAGATTAAAGATCACACTAATCACATGATTACTAACATTTGTTTTATCAACTGATTACTAAAAACCATCACTGTAGCCAAACTCTAATTCTTTTTCATTTTCTTATTAGAAGTATAGACCTCTAGGTGAGCCTAGAACTATCTCATATTACCCGTTCCCTTAGTTTGGCGAGCTATCTACCATATCTAATCCCTAACTTGGTAATCAACTTTGCTTGCTATGAACAACTAGTTAAGTTCTACTTGTAGACTCATTCTAGTTAGTCACCTTTATCATTAACGGATCTCAACCCATCCCACACTAGGACTCAACTATCCCTCAAGTCCGGCCCAAGGGTTGACCTACCTCGGCCCACACTTGGCACGAACCAACGACGTATCGATCGACCCCATCAATCGCCACAACCGCCATCTACACTTGCAGTACGATCACGACCTCGGCCTGTCCAACATGTTGCTCCCGCTAAACTTAACGCTCCACGGTCATCGAAAAGTGGTAGCTCCAAACACAACCCTGAAATCCATCTATGCACGGTGAGTACGTTGGCGAACGAGTCGTCTCCTCCAACGCGTTCGATGCGACACGGGTCCTATTCTACCCGTCTAGGTTTGTCAACAAGACTTAGCCCTAGAGTCTCAATGCTCAACCAACGTACCCAACAAGGTACACCACACTAGGAGTAAGTCCTAACCCATGAATACCCAAAAAGTGGTTCTAAGAGCTCTAAAATTGACAATTTACAATTCCAAACAGCATGCACACATTTGGCTTTTATGCCAAACGGAGTCATTCCCGGTCCCGTTTCTTTGAAGAATCACGATCGGGCGCTCCCATGCTTCTAATCGAGGTAGAAAACAAGTATAAGCACACTTTAGACATGAGTTTCATCCCAAAGTGGTCAACAACAATACCCGAACATCCAATACAATTTCTACCTCAAAACATGAACAACGTTGTCTATATTGGGGTCTACAAGCAACTATAAGCTACTCTTAACAAGGAACTTTAGATAATTAGAGTCCTAACTCATGTCCATATCTATAACATGATTCTTGACCTCAAACAGCAACTCTAAGCTAGTAAAGTACAAGTTCAAACTCATTTTCATGAACATGGTGCAAAACAGTAAGCTCTATGATTCAGTGTGTTTCTGTTGTCACTTGCAGAATTCATATAAAATTGCACACTTATCCAAATCATAATTTCCTGTTCATTCCAGAAAGATTTATGTGTCTACTACAACTTTCTAGTTTCAAGTTTCTTTAGATAAGGTCGTTTACAAGCTCTTATGGTCCCATCTTTAACAAGCATACAGATTCCGAGAACAACACATCATATTAACACAGTCATGGGATAAAAAACAACATAAAATAGTAAACGGTGTCAGAACATTATGAAACTTTAGATTCTAGCTCCTGACACGTGATGTTACAACACTTCCAAAAATCAAGTGATTATACCAAGTAGATTTTTAATTATGTCTCTTTGAATATCATCAAATACAGAGCAATAACAGCAACAGTTTTATTTACTAAAATAACTAGCTGAGTTTGCATGATTTTATTAGCATTGCTACAGTGGTCCAAAACTCAATAAATTTGAAACATAGGTCTTAGATACATTTAATAATGACATACTAAAATTTCACATCATTCCCATAAGCATGCAGCAAGATACAAGTCATTCCTCACACAACAGTAACAATAAAAACTGTTTCTTTTTCTTCTGACCAACATGCAAGTTTGTATTTTATTTTAATAGCAGAAAAAATCATAAAACTCTAGAAAAATTACTAAAGGTGTACGGTACATAATTGAACATCATGTAAAAATTTCAACTTAATCCAAGCAGTAGTGTTCAAGATATGAGCTACGAACTGACAGCAAAAATTCTGCTTTTTAACAGGATTTTCTGTTTTGGATTTCTTAACACAAACGAGTTACTAAGGTTCATTCTAGACTATGCATGTAATTTTTTAGTCAGTACAATCACCATTTAACAATAAAAAAAAAAAACAAAGAGGTTAGAAACTCCCACCTTTATGAATTTTGATGGAAAAGAGATCCTATAAGCTCCTAGCTTCAAGATTGACCTTCTTGTTCCTAGCTCCTTGCCTTCTTGGCTCCTTAGCTCCTCCTCCTTGGCATCTCTTCTTCTCCTTACTCCAAATCAGTAGCAATGTCTCTCTTACTCTCTTTCTTTTTCTCTTTCTTTTGAGTGTGGAAGTTGTAGGAGATGGGAATGAGAAGTAGAGATGGGAGGTTAAAAAAACAAAAGAGAGGAAGGTGGACGGGAGTTTTGGCCAGATTTGGGGCATGTAGGGGGAGAATCTCCTCTTACATTGGCTCTTCAGGGAGGTGGAGTGTAGGAGGAGAGAAAGACCCATCATGAGACAATTTGAGTTCCAAAACCCTAACTGTAGTTCTCTTTTTTCCCTCCTTTTCTCATGTAATCTTTGGACTTCATTTCATCTTTTTTTTGTACAAGACATGTCACACTACAAGTGTGTGTTCATGGCTCATAGGTCAAAAGAACATGGTTTGAGTCCATGTCTAGCTAATGGTGAGTCTAGTTGAAACTTATAAAATAATTCCATGCTAATAGTTTCAAAAATAAAAGTAAATAAATAAATATAGTATTTTAGTGCTCAACAAATCATACATATATTCATATGAAAATTCGTGTTGTTACATGCAGGCAGCTCAGGATAGGCAGTGGCGATAGGTCGATGTCCATCGGAGAGCTTTGGAGTTTGAGGTTGGTGACCATGTTTTCCTAAAGGTGTCGCCTTGGCGCGGTGTCATTCGATTTCGTGGTGGGGGCAAGCTTAGCCCTAGGTTTATTGGACCGTTTGATATTGTCAAGAGAGTAGGCAAGGTGGCCTATCGTCTTGTATTGCCGCTAGCTTTATCAGGTGTGCACAATGTTTTCCATGTCTCATAACTCAGGAGATATATTCGAGATGAGAACCACGTGATCGACTGTTCTGAGTTGACCGTTCGGTCGGATTTGACTTGTGAGATTTCGGCAGTTACTATTGTGGATCGGCGGGAGAAAATGCTTAAGAACAAGGTCACAAAGTTGGTTGGTGTTTCTTGGAATCCTCACTCGCCCGGTGAGTCGACTTGGGAGCTGGAGGAAGAGATTCAGCAGAAGTTTCCTCATTTGTTTGGGTAGTTTTTGTTTTGTTCTGTCTTTAATTTTCGGGGTTACCCTATGTATCTTCTTGTTTGTATTTCGAGGACGAAATTCTTCTTATTATATCGATGGGATTTGTAACCCCTGTTTTCCATTTTGTGAATTTTTGAGTGAACTTTTCTTTTTGGTGTATTTCTCTCATTCTTCTTGTATCTCTTTTTGGAACGTATATTGGATTTTATTTTCAATATATTTGTTTTCATTATTTATTTATTATTTTTTTGTCTTCTTTTATTGTGTTCTTGATTTTATTGTCTCTTTTTGTTTCGTCTTTGTTTGATCGAGCATTGTTTTGATCCCCATTAATTTTTTTTATTTGTTCATGTCCTATTTATTCATCCATTTGTGCCCATCTCTTTTCTTTAATTGGAGCTATTATTACCCTAATCCTACTTAAACCCAATTATCCATTAATTACACTATATTCCACCTACAAATCCTATTGATTATACTCCAGATTCTATACCCTGTTTAATATTCAACCAAACCCATGACCATCCAAACCCGTTAAGCCTTAAACAATGCTACCCGAAACCACCTTGGCCTAATAACCGTGTACCATCAAAACCCTAACTCTCTACCCCCCCCCCCCTTCCTTTATATATAGCCGACCTATATACCCCCTTACCCATCAACCCTAGCCTCCCGCTCTCCTCTTCCTAAACCGTGTGCACCCATCCCCGACCTCTTTCCTCTCCCTCTCCCTATGCTTCACCCCGATCACCTCTCTCTCTCCCGCTCATCTCCTCCGAGCGCCAGCATGACCCCACGATCCTGCAATGTTGCCTGCTCCTCCCGAGCCTGCACTGCATAGACGTCCATACATCGACCATCCCCCTGCATCCCCATCACTTCCTCGGCGTTCCCCTCATTGTGTGTTTTTCCTCAGACAGAGGCAACATCTAGCACCTCCATTGTTTTGTCCCCGGCCTCTCTCTCGCTTCTTTATGCTTTCTTGTTTGTGAAAGTGATTGCGGGTTGGTCTTGTTGCGTTCGTGTGGTTGTCGTTTTGCAAGTTCGAGTTTTGTTCGTTGGACTTCGTTGCTCATGATCCGTTTGTTCGTGGGTTTTGCTCGCTTTTGGTTTGTGTGTTCGTTGGAGTTCGTTGTGTTCGTTTTCCCAGGAATCCGTTCCCGCTATTCTTGATCATCGTCGTTTTCATCGTCGGTTAAGGCAAGTAACTTGTATTCTTTTCTTTGTGTAATACAAGTACTAAATACCATTTGTAGTATAGCTGAGTTCTAGAGACAATTTGTGCTTGAATCATCCTGTTGATATTGTCTCTATGGTGATGATTTGACCATAGTTGCCTCACGACATATATGATATGAATTAACCTAGGGTTGACCACTTTTGATGTATATGTTCAAGCTACTTTGAGATACCAGTGCTTTGTGTGATATTCGTTTTATACTTGTCGAATACTTGCAAAATACCCTATACCATGTTGTTTGGATATTTAGTACACTATATTTCATATCTGATTAGGATTTGGACAATTTCTGTATGACTATGTTGATTTGTGTATGAAGAACAATTCTGAAATTTCTGTTAACCTTATGTTGTTCAGTATTTTAGACTCTATTAAGGTCAGTACATGAAGATATTTTGTGAACATGAACTGTAGGAAATTCTGTCTATTTTCTAACCCTTTCGACGGATCTCAGTTTCGATTTACGAGTTGTGAATTATGTCTATTTTACTACTGAGGTGTAGAAAGATTTCCAGATTGTGTTTTCTATAAATTCTGAAGAGTAATCTATTTTTATCATGATGTTTAAAGTATTATTTTGATCCAATATTTTGCACGGTACAACTAGACCTGATTGGAATTGACCCTGATTTTTTTTGAATTTATTTAATGAGTTTTACAAACCATTCTATGTTTCCAAACAATTACTATACTAGCAGATTTTTCACGCTGTTCTGTAAAGAACCTGATTTTCGTCCTAATTCTATTTGCTGTTTCTAAAATCTTTCTGAATATGAAAGTTAACCTGATGTATTTATTTTATCTCCCTTTCGATGGATTTGGATTTCGTTTTATGGTTTGTGAGAAATTTCTGTTTTCGTACTACAATGTTTATAATTCCAGATTTACAAAACTACTACATCTTGATGTTTTCTGATTTTTGTTGACTGAACTAATTATATTGAAAAATTGTGAAACTTTATATTATGATGTTACACATATAGGGAAATACCCTAGATTATTTGTGGATTTAGTTAATGAGTTTTCATGCTATTTTCCTGATTTTGAATACAAAGTATTGATTTCTGGCTAAACACGTTTTCTGTTTTCAATTCAGTTTTGAGTTATGATTTTGTAAAATACTATATGACTTATATATATATTCTCTGGATTCAGTCGGAAGTCTACTTTTCAGATTTTATGAAGGATTTAGATTTGCATTTTTGTAGCAACAGGATTCTCAGTTTTAGTGCAGCACTTTCTTGCTGTCCTGAACTAGAATTGTCGTTGTATTACCCTGTTATGAGTTATCTTTCTCCTGTATATATTTATCTTCCAACCTGAACCTGTTATTTGTTCATGCTATGTTATTCTTGACCTATTTGTGATACATACATGCCTGTTTGCTAATAATAACAAATTAACCAAGCCGGGGTTTAGGGAAAGATCTAGTAGTGAAAAATATAGAAATGTGTACTGAGAAGAAGACCTGTGTCATGCCTGTTACGTGTTCATGAATACATGATTCACGATACTGTTTACCTGATTACCTAACTGCATGCTTCCCTATGGGAAGGTGTACTCGGAAGAGAACTACTAGGTTCTGCCTGTTCCTGTATCTGACTGCATGCTTCCTTATAAGAAGGTGTACTCGGAAGAGAACCACTAGGTTGTACCTATTCCTGTTATTCCTATTATCCTGATCTTTGAGTATACTGCCTTATGGACTCCACTACGAAATCTAAAACGTAACTTGTTTGAATGTAAAAAACATGTAGTACAAACCGGGATGCATGAAGAGCTACCTAGATAGTAATAATACAAGACTTGACATAACCTGATTCCTGTTACATGATTACCTGTACCTGTACCTGTTCACCTGATTACCTGTTTACCTGTTACCTGTATACCTGTATACTGGTTACATATTTACCTGTTGACCTGTTTTCTTAACACCTGATACATGTTATCTGTACCTGTTAGTATACCATGCTACTTGATTCTGTTTGTCTGATTCATGCTAGATATTTTATTATGTTGATATGTTTATACCATGCTATGTTTATTCCTGCTGTTATTTTATAATTGTTATTCTTCCCCATGTACTTGTATCCTGCACTATAAGCGGCCCGTAATTTGCATTGACGGGAGTTTGTTTTCTCCTTTCCTTTTTCTACAATTTATTAATTGCAGATCAGGATGACCAGCTGCCAGATGGAGTTGGTGATATGAGATATTAGTGTTGGAGTTTTTGCATTTATTATTATTATTTCTATTGCTGCTTGAACAATTGTATTTGATACTTGGATTTATTTTTATATTTGGGCAATGTGACCCAGGATATTATTGACTTGTCCAGGCTTGATTTATTTGAGATTATTATATTTTGTTTCAAGTAAATTCCTGTCGGTATATTTGATTCGATTATGCATACTTGGTTGATTCTTTTGCTTCCGACTCTAATTATTCCTGTGAGATGTTATAAAGATTCTGAACAGCTTATCGATGATAAAAATCATTTGCTGGGCTTAGTCACGTATCTGTATTCCTTTTTCTCTTTTTGGGAAGTGGGGCGTGACATATACAGACTTTGGAGACGAGCTGCCGGAAGGAGTTGGTGAGCTAACGTTCTAGGCTTCGCTTGGGAAAATTTGCTTTAGTTATTTTGTATTTGAGTTTATTTAATTCTTGTTGCTACTTAAAACTTGTAACAGGCTTGTAGTCCCGAAGTTTTACTTTTGATCCAGATCATGTATTTATTTGGGAAGTTTATATTTGTTCAAATAATTTCAGTTGATTAATAATTTATTCATGCATACGTGGTTGAGTATATTTTGTTGTATTTCTTGTTATGATGCTGAGTCGATCCTACAACTTATGAATGGTGAAAGCCATTCGGTGGACTTAATCGCGTACCTGTATTCCGTATTCCTTCTTTGGGAAGCAAGGCGTGACATTAGAGGCGGCCAATCGTACCGTTGCTGGTCCTACACAAGGATTACTGCTACCGAGGCCAAGTATTGTGGCGGATTTCATGAGGTTGCACCCGGACAAGTTCTTGGGTACCGAGACAACGTTGGAAGCCGAACAATGGCTAATTCGGACTGAGCAATTGTTGATCACAGCTCAGATCTCCGATGTGGATCAGGTGGACGTGATCAGCATTCAGCTTGTGGACCTCGCCCATATCTTGTGGCGAGCTTCCGAAAGGCTTGAGAGACCAATCACTTGGGCCACCTTCACGAAGAGCTTCACGGCTAAATTTTTCCCCAGTGTCACCAAGGATGAGATGGAGCGGAAATTTGTCTCTTTAACTCAGGTTGCGTTGATAATGCTATTTTAATGTCGCGTACTGTTGCCTACTTCATATGTGACAATATTAATTGAATCATTGTCCTGACTCAGGGGAACTGATATGTGGATGAGTATGCTGCTGAGTTTACTCGGCTCAGCCATTTTGCAGCTGCTATGATGGCCAATGATAAGGATATAGCTCAGCCGGTTCTTGGGCGGCTTGAATTTCAACATTAAGGACTGTTTGGTTGCTCACCGGCACCACACCTATGCCGATGTTCTTGATGCGGCCAGGATTCAGGAGCAAGCTCATAGGAGGATGAGTGCTACTCAGTGGGCAATGCAGTACCCTACCCCCGCCCGGCCTTGTGGAGGGCCTATTCGGAGGCCAGTTCCAACCCCTCGGCGAAAGCACAGCCATTTTTTCCTGTTGTCCCGAGGCCAGTTCAGACTCGTGACTACTGCCATAAAGTCGGGCATTTGCAGAAAGTATGCACGCTTGCCAACCGTTTGTGCCTTGCTTGTGGAGGCAGTGATCATGTGGTTCAAGACTGCCCAAGGAACAGGCTCCCTGCACCCACTAGAGGATCTACTAAGCCAGGAGCACTAGCTCGAGACCAGGGTAGACCGCCTCTTACACCGCAGAGGCAAGATTATGATCAGAGGAGGATGGCCCCTAGGAGAGGTCAGATTAGATGTCATGGTCAGGCCTATAACCTGACTGTAGCTGAGGCTGAGACGGCTGTTGGTGTCATTGTAGGTATCTCTATTGTTGTTTTATTTGCTTTCTGTTTCTGCTTTATTTATTTATTTCTTTTCAATTATTCTTTCTTTTGTCCTACATTCACTTACATTTTATTATTTGTTCATCTTTTAGGTATCATCTTAGTATTCTCTATTCCTGCCCATGTTCTCGTTGATTCTGGTACTACCCACTCATTTGTTTCTTCCTGCTTTGTGGTTTGGCATCGTTTGGCTTGCGATGTTTTGCCTGCTGCTTGGAATATTACCACAGGTGGAGGCATCGTCATTTGTTCTAAGGTATGCAAGTAGAGCCCTTTATTGATTGGGGGCGTGGAGTTCAAGGCTGATTTGATTGTGATCCCCTACTCTAGCTTTGATATTATCCTTGGGATGGATTGGTTGGGAGTTACCCATGCTGTGATTGACTTTCATTCGAAGAAGGTAATATTGTCATGTCCCGCTTCCCAAAAAGAATACGGAATACGAGTACGTGACAAAGTCCAGCGAATAATTTTCATTATTCATAAGCTGTAGGATCGACTCAGCATCATAACAAGAAATATAGCAAAATATACTCAACCACGCATGCATGAATAATTTATTAATCAACAGAAAATATTGGAAAAAAATATAAATATCCCAAATAAATTCAAGATCTGGATCAAAGTAAAACTTCGGGACTACAAGTCGTTACAAGTTTTAAGTAGAAACAAGAATTAAATAAACTCAAATACAAAATAACTAAAGCAAGTTTTCCCAAGCGAAGCCTAAAATGTTTTCTCACCAACCCCAGTAGGAAATTGATCTCCAAAACCTATATATATATAATGTAGAAGAAAAATAGGGAAACAATGACAGACGCCCGTTAGTGCAAGTTACGTGATGCAAGTAGTACAAGCAAGGGGTATGAAAACAAGTGCAAGAAAATGTGAAACACGATTTGGAATCAAGAGTACACAACATGATTTGACAAGGATGCAACAAGTAGTGAAGTTCAAGAGACTAGCTATCAAGTGAAACAAATCAAGTAACATGATCGGTTAACAAATACAAGTGGCAGAAATAGGTAACAAGTGAGCATGTAATCTGTATCAAGTATCGAGTAACAAGTATCAAGTAACAAATACCAAGTATCAAGTAGTATGCGAGGCAAGTGTTAAGTGTGTACAAGTAACAAGTTATTTTTAAGTCAATTGTTTAAATCTATCGAGGTAGCACTTCATGCGTTCCATTTATTTACCACATGGTTGCTACTTACAAACAGTTACGTTTAGGCCTAGTGGTGGATTTGATAGGGCTGTGTACTCAGGCATCAAGTATCAAGCAAGCATGTTCATGAATCGGGTAATCTTATAACTAGTTCATGAGTCAAGTAATAACATGACAAGTTCATGAATCAAATAATAATATACTAGTTCGTGAATCAAGTAATAACAAGTCCATGAATCGAATAATAATATACTAGTTCATGAATCAATAGCAACTAGTTCATTAATCGAATAATAATATACTAGTTCATGAATCAATAGTAACTAATTCATGACTCGAATAATAATATAACTAGTTCATGAAACAAGTAATAAGTTGGAAACATGTGCCCCCTTCTGAGTACACTTACCTATATTGTCCACTACTATGGTCCAACCCTTAAACCACGGCTTATTATTTATTATTATTATCAAGGCAAGCATGAAAGCGTGCGAAATAGGGCATGTAAATATGATCATGAATAAGGAAGAAGTTTAAGCTAGGTAGAATGAATATTCGAGTATCAAACAAAATATAATTATCAAAAACGACGAGAATTCCAATTCTGGATAGCATGATGTTACTGCACCAAAACTGGGATTCCCGCGACTGCAAAAATAAAAATCTGAATTTGTCTAAAAATCTAGAAATTAGACTCTCTGCCAAATTCAACGCATATAAGTAAGATACATAAAAGTTGTAGCAACAGGTATCAAAATAGAAAACTACACAGAATTCGTGTTAAGCCAGAATTTGTAAAATTGTGTTTAGAATCATGAAAGAGGTCTGAAACATCAATAATTAATTCCAGGAAAATTAAGAAAGGTTCTCTAGTGTGTCTAGTATCAGCATGCAAAATCTCAAGTCATTATCTTACAGGTAGCAGAGTTAATTTAATTTGTAAAACAAAATGACACAGCAATTTTGTGAATCTAAAATTTCAAACACAGCAGCATTAAAACAGTGATAGTTCACAACTATTACTCGGAATTCAATTCCGTCAAAGGGGTAATAAACTAGCCATCTGAAGCTATATTTCATGTTTAGAACTCAAGTCCATATTCTGATATTATCAGAGTCGAAACAGCGAGCAAAGACAGAAACAACAACATAAGGGATTTCTTTTATATGAAAAGTAGCATGATTAATGACTATTATGAGTCTAAATTAGTGTGATACAAATCAGGGGTTCACAAGCATCAAATCAGTGCCCATGACTATTCTCAACTCAAAAGAGAGCGAAATCATTACATACATCATACAAACATACATCTACAAGTCAAGGTGATTTGTAATTTCATGTGTTCAAATAACTAGATGATAAAATAGATTTAACTAGTTGTGAAATAAATATATCAATGAAAGATTGTGACTCTTATGATCATGGAATTAATAAGGACGGCAACAAGTAAAATGAGATCATCAAATGATAAGCCAAAGAGGAGTCACAACTACAATCTTCTTGCAGTATTTTCCAATAAAAGCTTGTACTAGAATAACAAATTGTACAAGAGGATACTTGCCTTGATTGGATGAGGATGTGATCGACGATTGAGATCGGATGGATCGGATCGGCACGGATCTTGATGGCGATCAAGATCAGGGAAGATCGACGGCTGAGATCTCTCTGATCTGATGATCAAGATTATCAGAGGATCGGACGGCTAGATTTGACCCTGATGTTGATAATGATGATGATGATCAAGTCACGATCGGGAGGGGATCAGGCGGCCAGGATCTGATCTAATCGGGATGGATTTGATGATGATCCGAATTGCGAGAGAGATCAGATGGCCCAGATCTGATCTAAAGATGGCAACAATCGCGAGGAGATCGAACGGTCGAGATTCAAATTCGATCTCTCTCCCGATCAAACAACGGCAAGGTGCGACGACTTTGACTGGTGACTGTGGCGGCGTTGTAGCTACAACATCGAGGGTCTCAACTGCAGAGCAGTAGACGGAGGGCGGCGACCGCGATGGGAGTGGTCGAAGCACTGTTTGGAGAGGAAAATAGGGGAGGTGAGTGGCTAGCAATGGCGGAGCTCGAGGACTTCGACAATGGCAATGATGGGTTTATGGGAAAGGCAGTCGACAAAGGAATACAGTAGTGGTGGGATGATGACGAGGAGATGCACAGGGTCGAGGGGTAATGGGTTAGGTGGCGAGGTGGTTGAGGTGGAGATGATGTCGACTGAGGGTGTGGGGATGGGTTCGGAAGTGAGGTAGAAGAGGATGATGGGTTTGAGGCTGAGGTCGAAGGGCAGCGACGAGGTGGACGGAGGCGGCAGGGGGCACAGGAACAATTTCGGAGTCTGGAGGTAGGAGATGGAGGGTTATGCAGTATTGCAGCTAGGGTTAGGGGGTGATTAGGGTAGGGATAGGGTGATTAGGGTTATATAGTATATGCTTGCAGGTTTGGGTTAATAGATAGTGGGTTTGAATAGGATTCAAAAGGAGATTTGGTTAAAAATCACAATAATTAGGCCATATGAATTAGATGAGGTGAATCAGTCAATTTCCCATGAAGAAAAATAATATAGAGCTGATAAGAACAATGCAATTGAAGTAGATTGGGCACAAAACTGAGTCGAAACAAAAGAAATGGCTTTTATTAGAACTGGAAACAAAATACAGGACCTTGAATTGATAAATAGAGTACAATAAAATGAAATACAGCAGAAAATACAAATATAGGAAATAGGGTTACAAATATTCACGCTCCTAGGTCGTGAGGAGTTTGTGTTTCAAGGGGCTGAGACACCCTCTGAGCGTGTCAAGAACTCAGTGAACCAGGAGGCTCGTGCACTTGAGTCGTTGTGCACTGATGGTGCAGTTGCACCCTTTTGTTGTTCGGCATTTCCTCGATGTTTTTCCAGAAGAGTTTCCTGGATTGCCACCAGACCGAGATATGGTATTCGGTATCGAAGTTTAACCAGAAACAACACCAATCTCGAAGAGTCCGTACCAGATGGCACCAGTTGAGTTTGCTGAACTGAAGGTGCATGTTCAGGAGTTATTGGATAAGGGCTTTATCAGGTCTAGTGTTTTGCCTTGGGGTGCCCAGTCTTGTTCATCAATAAGAAGGAAGGTAGCTGCAGGCTCTGTATTGACTACCGTGAGTTGAACAATGTCACTGTAAAGAACCAGTACCTCTGCCGAGGATCGATGATCTGTTCGATCAGCTGGGAGGTGCTTTAGTTTTCTCTAAGTTGGATCTCCGTTCTGGCTATCATCAAGCGAAAGTGAAGGCTAAAGATATTCAGAAAATGGCTTTCCGCAAGAGATACGGGCATTATAAGTTCTTAGTAGTGCCATTTGGAGTTACCAATTCATCTGCTGTGTTCATGAGTTTGATGAAGCAGGTGTTCTCTCCGTTCTTGGATAAATTCGTGGTGGTATTCATCAATGATATTTTGGTGTATTCTCGGAGTAGAGAGGATCGTGCTGAGCATTTGAAGGTTGTCCTGCAGACTTTGAGGGAGAATCGGCTCTATGGGAAGCTTAGTAAGTGGAGTTCTAGCTCGATCGGATTGCTTTTCTAGCCATATTATCGCTGTCAATGGTGTTTCTGTTGATCCGTCGAAGATTTCTACAGTCAGGGATTTGCTGATGCCGAAGTCAACATCTGAAGTGCGGAGTTTCCTCAGATTGGTGGGGTATTATTGGAGGTTTGTCCAAGACTTCTCGAAGATTGCTAGACCACTAACAAATTTAACGAGGAAGGAGCAGAAGTTTGTTTGGGATGGATATTGTGAGGAAGCTATTGTGGAGTTGAAGGGTCGGTAGACGTCAGGTCCAGTGCTGACCATTCCCGATAGTTCTGCGGGCTTTGTGATTCATTGTGATGCTTCGAGCAGAGGTTTGGGAGCAGTGTTGATGAAGCGAGGAAGGGTTGTCGCTTATGCATCTGGGTAGCTGAGGCCTCATGAGAAGAACTATCCCACGCATGATCTTGAGCTTACATTTGTAGTCTTTGCCTTGAAGTTGTAGAGGCACTATCTACTTGGGGATAGAGTTGAGATCTTCCCTGACCACAAGAATCTCAAGTATGTGTTCACTCAGAGGGAGTTGAATATGAGGCAGAAGAGATGGCTGGAATTGATGGTGGACTACGACATCAACCCACAGTATCACCCTGGTAAAGTGAACCTTGTTCTCGATGCCTTGAGTAGGCGGCCTGCTACTATGTTCCCCACTCAGCAGAAGGAAGTGTTGGAGGATATGAAGAGGCTGGAACTAGATGTGATTTTTCCCGGTTCAGCGCATCAGTGTATGGTGTTGCAATTGCAGTCTTCACTGATTGAGTAGATCAAGGAGGCTCAGGTTGGTGACCAGCAATTGCAAGAGTTCCGAAGTGAAGTGGAAGCTGGATTGAGAACCGACTTGGTCATTCATTTTGATGGGTCGCTTTACTTTGGTTCTAGGTTGTGTGTACCTAGGGGTGAAGTTCAGCAGAAGCTCATCATTCGCCCTACTCTATTCATCCTGAAGGCACGAAGATGTACAGGGATCTGAAGCAACATTTTTAGTGGTATGGTATGAAGAGAGCCGTAACGAGATTTGTGTCTCAGTGCTTGATCTGTCAGCAAGTGAAGGCAGAGCATCAGAGAACCGCTGGACTTCCTCAAACTCTTCCGATCCTGGAATGGAAGTGGGAGAACATCACTATGGATTTTGTGATGGCACTGCCATGGAGTCCCAAAGGTCACAATGCTATTTGGGTAATAGTGGACCGTTTGACGAAGAGTGGTCATTTCATCCCTTTCCCAGTGGGTCAGTCCACCGAGAGCCTGACAGAGAATGTAACTCCTGTTTTTCATTTTATATATTTTTGGATGCATTTTTCTTTTTGTGTATTTATTCAGCTTGTACCTTTTTTTTAACTGTATATTGGATCTTTTTATTTCAATTTATTAATTTTATTGTTTTTTTCGTCTTTTATTGGAATTCTTGATTCTGTTGTCTCCCATTGTAATACCCTAAAACTTCATTTTAATAAAAACATTATTTTTCACGTGTTGTGCACGTGCAAACTTCATGTGTATATTATTTATTTATTTTATATGAAATCTCATTTTTAGTATGAACAATTATTTTCCTTTATTTTTCTAAAAGCCTATTTTCTAAAAGCCTAAAACACTATTTTCTTAGTTTGAGCCCACTTTAATAATTTATTATTTTATTATTTTGGCCCACAAGCCTAAGCCCACTATTTGTGAAGCCTACAAATTTAATTAATCAATTAAATTGTCACACTTGTCATGTAAAGACAAATGGTGAACATTTTGATTAATTAAATTGTACAAACTTCTACATAGGGGTACTAGGTGGCACGTGCAAGCACGTAGTGTGCAATGCACACCATTTTCGAGGCCGTGGGAGTGATGGGGAGTGGGTGTGTGTGTGCATGGGTTGTTATGTGAGTGTGGGTGGTTGCTACCACTTCCCCTCCTATCCTAGCCATTCATTCTATAACTATCCAATGAATCCCAGCCCTCCAACCCATCCTAGAATTAGTATAAATACCCCCTATCTATTTGTATTCTACACTAAGAAACTATTGAAAGAAAGAAAACTATATAGGAGAAATATATTAGAGTGAGTGTGACTTGTGTGTGTGTTCCCCCATTGGAGGTCAGCCCATTTTTTCCCACCAAGGAGCTCTCGGTTTGGCAAGGAAGAAAGGAGGTGGAGCTTTTGCATTGCAATCTAGGAGGAGAAGGCACTCTCTCGCATTCTAGGGGACTCTAGGAGCTTTTAATTGGCTTTTCTTCAAAAGGTGGGTGTTTCTCATGACTTCTAAAGTAGAAATCATGTTAGGAATGAATTGAATTGTTATTATAAAGCAACTAGTTGAAATGAAATGCATGTTTGCGTAATTAGAGGAGAATTGACAAACTATTAGATGTGTGTTAATTTGGTTGCTAGATTTATTAATTATGAGTAAAAGTGAGTGTTCTCATTGTTTCTAATGATAGTATGCATGCTAAGTATGTTTTAAATGCAATTGTGTGAGTTAACTAGTAAAAGATTAGAACCATGTTTGTTAATGAAAGTATTAAAGTAGAATGGCATATTAGAGATGAATTAATGGAATGAATTACTAAGAAATAATTGTAAATTGTTGTAGTAGAATTCTCCATTTTGTATGCCATATGAATGTTAGATTATATGAAAGAGAATGTATTCTGCAAACAAAAGATTGAATGCATCATGTGTAAATTAGTGGATAAAAATATAAGATTTATTCATTAAGAAAGATGATGTTGTGTTCTAAAAACATCATAGTCGTCAATAAATAAGAGGACATTAATGTAGTGGATTTTTGTGGGAAACTATCTTTAATTATGAAGTAATATGCTTTAGTTTTCAAATGTCGAAATTGTGATTATGAAATATAAACTAAGGCTAAAATATATGTTTTTAAAGAGTTAAAAATACCCTTAAAAATACTAGTTACTGTAGAATTAAATGTATTTTTATTCTGGAAATTTTTTGTTTTCAAAAGAGGAGAAAAAGAGACAATTTTGTTTGAGATTTCATGAATTAAAATTATGAACAGAGAGTAGAATTAAAACCCAAATTATTTACTATCAAAATGAATTGGCCACTTAGACCAACTGGTCGAAAGAGTTTGGTCGCTATAGTAGTCGGAGGTGTCGGGTTCGATACTGTGTCTTGGTTTTTATTTTTTTGTTAAAAATCCAAATAGCCGAGAGTAGATACTTAGGGATTATAACCCTAGTTATATCATTCGGCGGCTTTGGCGCGTTGGTTTTGTGTGGTGTCTGTTTCACCGCTGGTTGTGGGTTCGAATCCGGTTGGGGATTTGAGTTTAAAAAAAATATTTTTTTTGTGTGGATTTTTTTGGATTAATTGAGTTTTAAAAATAAATAAAAATTGGAAAAATTATGGATTAATTACTGAAAAATTATTAGGAGTTTATAAGAAAAATTTATATAGCTTTTGATAAAGTGTGAATAAGAAATTGGGGTTTTTGCAAGAAATGACTTCTTTTTGAAATTAAATTGTCTTTTTAAATAAAGGAAAAATAAATGAGAAATTTTGGAGTTATAAAGATGGAAAATTAGTAATGAGGAATTTTGATAGTGTGATTGGTGTAATTAATTGGACTTCTAATTTGTGCTTGAAGTAAGATTTTTGAAATGAGAATAATGGAATTGTGGAATACATGATTTATTGATTACTACTAGTTGGAATTTATTCTTACACATAAATTGCACGTGAAGTTGAATTATTGATTGTGATGAGTTATGAAAGATGTGAATACATGGATGCTATGCTTGTGAAATATGAATTTGTGATTAATCATGAAAAGATCTTATGAGTATGACATTGTAATTATGAGTTGAAATTGAGAATTAGGGTATAGCCAAGCCTTATACGGCAATGAAAGAAATGAGAAAATGATATTTTGAAATGAGAAGACCAATATTTGGGTCATGTGAATTAAATGAATAAGACCGATATAGTGGAAGTGCTACACTCTAAGAGTTGATTTTATTCATGATTCAATTAAACTAAGAATTAGATGCATAGTGGAGATGTGATGAAAGTAAGAGAAAAACATTGAGTATGAGGGCCATTGGATTGGCGGCATGAGAGTATTCACAGGATGTCCCATGATGAGTCATGATAGGGCGTGGATACTACTCCAGAGTACCGTCCCGATGGCGACGCTCGGGGATGTTTGACGATTGCTGGTGGTGTCATGTCTATGGTAGGTGCTGAATTACCACAGGATGCCTGCATGATGAGTCTTGTATCAGTGAGTTGGGATTCCCTCCAGGGCACCTAGACATGAGTTCGTAGGTTAGAAAACATATAGGATACTTACCGTAGTTAAAGTAGTAAATTAAGTCATGGCGAGGGATTGAACCCTACAAGATGAAGAACGGTTAAGGGCTTGCCCTCGGACCTATTTAGTATGAGCTGCATAGACTCTGAACAAGTGCGCATTAGTGTCATATAATATAAATAATTGCATTAAGGACTAAGTGCACATTCACGACATGACATCAATAGGATAGTCCCTTTAGTTTAGTTTGTGACAAGTTTGTGTTTGTTAAGAAATGAGAATCATTATACTGTTTCCGGCATAGAGAGGATGGCCCTGTATAATATTTCGTCAGTTGAATGAACTGACACGCCCATAGTTTTATATGCAGGGTAAAGATGCTTGACTATTGAAGTATACATGCTGCGCAAGACTATTTTAAATGTTGTTTCTTGTAATTTATTGAAATATTGCTTTCGTTGTGATAATGTATAAGTGTAAATGTAACTCTAATAAAAAAAAGTTTTTATTTCCTTGTAAAATTGTACGAAAGAAGTGTAAAGATCCTGTGGAATCTCGAATTCAGTTGTATTTTGGAATTCGGGGTGTTACACCCATTATTATCATCTCTGTTTGATCTGGCCATTATTTTTTATCCCCATTATTTATTATTCCAGTCCTACTATTTTTTTATGTGTTCCTACTCCATTCTTGTTCACCCTAATCTATTTGGATTTTTTTTTTGTTATTAAATCCATTTGTTATCATACCATGTTTTATATACCCTATAAACTACCCAGACCCGTTTACCTAATACCCTACCCGTTAACACCCCAATACCCTAATCAGCTATCACCCCTGTATCCCCTAAACCTTATGTATAAAACCCTATATATACAACCTGTTCACCTCCACCTCACACCAGAAAACCCTAGCCGCTTCTAAGCCCTACTCCCTACTCTAACCCATCCGACCTCCCTACCTTCGTCACCCCAGCACTCCCCACAGTTGAACGCCAACCCACCCTCCGTCTCTCCCGTTCTGTCTCCCTTTGCGGTGCCACCCTCCGGCGTCGAGACAGCCAGCGGCGAACCCCACCTCGGCCGCCCCTCCTCGTCCTGGTCTTCTTTCAAGAGCCAGCCCCTGCAGCGACTTCCCCGCGCTCCTGCCTCCGTCGACCGCAAGAGACAGACAGCACGACAACATGTTGCCTCCCTTCACCGCTTGCCGCCACTTTCTGGTCACCGTCGTCCCCCCGTGTAAGGTGCCTTCCCCGCCGTCATGCCACCGTCATCTTCTCCCGTGCCATTGCTCTCTCTCCCCCTCATTGTGTGCGTGTGTTCTCGTTTGGTTCGTGGGTTTATTCGTCGTTGTGTTCGTTGACCGGAAATCTGTTCCCATTATTCTTATTCTTGCACTGTTTCTGTCGTCATCTTTTAGGCAAGTAACTTGTATTCTTTTTTTTGTATAATACAAGTACTAAATACCGCATGTAATGTAGTTGTGTTCTAGAGACAATTCTTGTGCAAAACCCCTGTTATATCTTCTCTCTATTGTGTTGACCCAGCCATAGTTACCACATTACACACATGACATGAAATAACTTAGGGATGACCACTTCTTGATGTATACAAGCATGTTGTTTGTATGATATTGTGTACTCGATTGTGTTACTTGTAGTATACTTTTTGTAGACTTGCAAAATACTTTATACGATATTGCTTGGATATCTAGTAGACTATATTTCATGTTTGGTTATGTTTTGGAGGAGTTTCACATGAACTAGTTGATTTTGTGCATGAAGGATATTTTTTGTTTTGTCGATTCCCCGTTCTTGATTAGTATTTTAGACCCTATTAATGTCAGTATATGAAAATTATTTGTGAATATGAATTATAGAGAATTCTGTCTACTTTCCATATTTTCTGACATATCTCAGTTTCGATTTATGAGTTGTGAGTTATGACTATTTTACTACAGATGTGTTTAAAATTTCAGATCCAGTTTTATATGAATTCTGTATGGTAAATTAATTTTCTACTGATGTTAAAGATAATATTTTGATCTAATATTTTGCTGGTTACAACTAGTCTTGATTGGGATTAACCCCTAATTTTTATGGATTTAATTGATAACTTTTATAAAACTTTTTGGGCTTGTGAATAATTACTACACATGTAGAATTTTCATACTGTTCAGTAAAGATACATAATTTCAACCTGATTCTACTTGCTGCATATCAAAATTTTGTGAATATGATTTGTATCCTATTGTATCTATTTTTTATCCCTTTTGACGGATCTGGATTTCGATTTATATTTTGTGAGATATTATTGGTTTGGTACTGCAATGTTTATGATTCCAGATTTACAAAACTCCTGTATCTTGCTGCTTTCTGATTTACATTGAGTATTTTATCTATATTGGAAAATTATGAAACTTTATTTTTTTTTAATTAACATACTAGGGAATATCCTAGATTTTTCTTGAATTTAATCAATGAGTTTTTATGCAGTTTTCCTGATTATAAATACAAAGTTCTTATTTTTGGCTGTACACGTTTTCTGGATACAAATCTGTTTTGAGACTTGTTGTTGTGAAATACCATATGACTTATATATATTTGCTGGATTCGGCCGAGAGTCTATTTTTTAGATTTTCTGACGGATCTAGGTTTTCAAATTTCAACAACGGGATTTCAGATTTAGTGCAGTATTGTCTTGCTGTCCTGAACTAGAATTTTCATTGTTCTATCCTTTTATGAGTTGTCTTTCACCTGTACATGTTTATCTTTCAATCTGAACCTGTTACTTGTTATACCATGTTATTCTTGCCCAGTTTGTAACACATATATGCCTGTTTGATAATAATAATAAATTATCAAGCTTTGGTTAAGGGAAAGATCTAGTAGTGGAAAATATAGAAATGTGTACTTAGAAGGGGCCCGTGTTTTCCACCTATTACGTGTTCATGACTACCAGATACACGATCCTTTTTACTTGATTACCCAACTGCATGATTTCCTATAGGAAGGTGCTCCGTAAAGGACCATTAGGTTCTGGCTATACCTGTTTACCTGATTACCTGACTGCACACTTCCCTATAGAAAGGTGTACTCGGAAGAGAACCATTTGGTTCTACCTGTTCCTGTTCCTATTCCTGTTTTCCTGATCCCTGAGTACACGACCCTATGGACTCCACTACGAAATCTAAACGAAACTGTTTGAATGTAGCAACCATATGGTAAAAACCTGGGATGCATGAAGTGCTACCTAGATAGTAATAATACAAGACTTGACATAACATGATACCTGTTACATGATACCTGCTACATAATTATCTGTACATGCTACTTTTTACCTGTATACTTGTTTACCAGTATACCTGATTACCTATTTACCTATTCAATTGTATACCTGTTTGCTTGCTTGACACTTGACACTTGATACATGTTACCTGTACCTGTTAATATATCATGTTACTTGATTTTGTTTCTTGATTCAGGCTAGTTATCCTGTTCTGTTGACATGCCTATACCATGCTATATTTATTTCCGCTGTTATTCTTTTTTGTTTATTTTATCCCTGTACTTGTGACTGCACTACAAGCGGCCCGTAACTTGCATTGACGGGCATTTTGTTTTCTTTTCTTCTTCCTGCAATTTGCTAAACTGCATATCATAGAGATCAGCTGCCAGATGGTATAGGTGATCTGAGGTTCTAGTTGCTAGAGTTTTGCTATATTTATTTTACTGCTATTCTTGAATAAATTTATTTGCTACATGAATTTTGTATTAGGCAATGTTGCCCAGAATTATTAACTTGTTCAGATCTGGTTTATTTGAGATTATTATATTTTAGTCTCAAGTAAATTCTTGTTGGTATCTTGATTTATTTATGCATGCGTGGTTGACTTCTCTTGCTTCCTACTCTGATTATTCCTGTATAATGTTGTAAAGATCCTGACAGCTTATAGATGATGAAAATCATTTTGCTGGACTTAGTCACGTATTCGTATTCCGTATTCTCTTTTTGGGAAGCGGGGTGTGACAAAGAAATACATACAGGAAGTTGTGAGGCTGCATGGTGTTCCTGTCAGTATCTTATCGAATCAAGATACGAGGTTCAGATCTCAGTTTTGGGAGAGTCTTTATAAGAGCTTGGGTACTAAGTTGAGCTACAGCACTGCATTTCATCCACAGAAAAATGGGCAATCCGAAAGAACGATCTAAACATTGGAGGACATGTTGAGGTCTTGTGTTCTTCAGTTTAGAGGTTCTTGGGAGGATCACCTACACTTGGTTGAGTTCTCATACAAAAACAGCTACCAGGCGAGGCTCTTTATGGTCGTAACTGTAGATCGCCGATCTGTTGGGATGATATCGGTGAGAGGAAGCTTTTCGGTACGGAGTTGATCAATAAGACTGTGGATACAGTGGCTCAGATAAGGAAACACTTGCAAGCAGCTCAGGACAGGTAGAAGAAATGGGTTGATTGTCATCGAAGACCTTTAGAGTTTGTGGCAGGAGATCATGTGTTCCTCAAGGTATCGCCATGGAGAGGTGTTAACCGATTTGGAGGAAGGGGCAAGCTGAGTCCCCGGTACATTGGTCCGTTCAATATGGTGGAACGCGTTGGCAAGGTGGCCTACAGGGTCGCGCTGCTGCCGGCTTTATCAAGTGTCCATAATGTATTCCATGTCTCTCAGCTCAGGAAGTACATCAGGGATGACAGTGATGTATTTGACTAGTCAGAGTTGTCTGTGAGACCAGACTTATCATGTGATGTCCAACCAATCTCTATCTTCGACATGCGTGAGAAAGTCTTGAAGAAGAAAGTCATCAAGCTTGTTCGTGTTTCTTGAAATCCTCACTTGTCTGGTGAGCCGACATGGGAACTTGTGGAGGAGATTCAGAAGAAGTTCCCCCATCTCTATGAGTAGTGGTTGGGTTTTTGTTTTGTTACTTCTTGGGGTTGTCCAATGTACCATTTGATTGAATGTCGAGAACGAAATTCTTTTTGTAAGGTGGGTAGGAATTGTAACCCCTATTTTTGTTTTTGGATTTTTATTGTATTTTCTTCTTTGCTAATTTATTTTATTTGAATCCCTTTTAAATAATAATTCTTGCTTTTCTTCGGGCTCATTTATTCTCTTTTGATCATCTGTACTCATTTGGCTTGAACCCTGAATTTTTGGTTCACTACTAATTTTATTCTTTTGTGTTAGGGTTGATTTTGATCCATTGCATTCATATCCTATTTATTTATATCTATTGCTCTCTTTTGGACCCTAAACCCATACCCGTTAACCCGCAATTCAAACCTAACATTTTAGTTACCCTGTAAATACCCATTAACCCTAATCTTTTAATTAACCCTAATTAACTTTTCTAATCTCTCTCTCTCTCTTTACCTGCCGCTCACTCTTTCCCCTCATCCTCTGTTTTCATTTGAACCCAACCGCCGCTTACCTCCTCATCCATCCCTAGTCCTGCGGCCACCCCGTCGACCCAACTCCTCGTCAACATCCACTCCGCTACCACCGCCCTCGACCCCAACATCCACCTCCCTGTCGTCTTCACCCAACTCACTGCCAAGCAAACCCATCAACCCCAATCATCCAACTCCTCGTCATCTCCGACCTCGCCAACCCCCATCCCTCGTCATCATCCCTCCTCCATAGAAACCGCCATCTGTCATCCTCATCCCTATCCTCGTCAGCAGTCGTAATCCCGAAGCCCCTGTTCCCGTCGACTATCCTACCCCTGAGCACTGTCAACCACCTCTGTCGACCCTACCTTGTTGAACGTCACCCCCAGTCGCCACCCTAGCCTCCGCCAGCACCACCCATCGTCGAAGCCAGAGCTGCCCTACCGCCAGTGCCTTTCTTTCCCTTGCCATTACTGCTCTGTTTGCTCTGTGTTGGATTGTACGTGCATTGCACGTATAGTTGTAGCCGACCTTGCTGTGTTTGGATTTTATGTACATTGCACATGTAGTGACTGCCCCTTTTACAAGTGTTATTTTCTACGTGTTTGTGCGTGTTTCGTTGCTGTCGGGATCCTTATCCAGTTATTCCTTCGTGTTCAGATTTATCTTCTAAAAGGCAAGTCTTGAACAAATTTTATTTTTCTTGTTCAAGAATTCTTTGATCTCTACAAGTAGATCTTGGCTGTTTATCATATTGTTATACTGTTTGTCTTCCGTTAAGTATATTGAGGATTTACACGAGTTAATGCAAGATATTCTTGACGTCGTGCCAATATCTTTGATTCAAACTCAAGTCGTTGTATTTAGTCACTTGCATACACGACACAAATATTAGATTAGAACTTGCATATAGAAATTGATGATTGGAAACTTTCGATTGATTGTGATGATCATGCAATGTTAATTTGTCTCATTAATGTCAGAATTTCACCCTAAAGATTGAGTACGATTGCTGATAATTATTACTTTGAAGTTTTATGTATGAGTAATTATTTCGTTGACTTTTAGTAATAACCTGCTTGCTGGCCTACTGTTTGTTATGTGTTGATTTGAGTTTTCAACCCAGTTGCCCTCATAATTTGATAAAACTTTCTAAACATCTGTAGATTTTTTAATATATTTGCAAGAACTTTTTACAGAACTAGATTCTGAGTAACGAACTGACAGATATAATATTTTTAGTACTGCTGTGTTTTAATTTCCAGATTGCTGTCCAAATATACATTAACTTGATTTTCTATTAAAATAAAATGCTAACAACATAATGATAACTTGAAATTTTATATTTTGTTAATAGACATGAATGGGAATCACCTTATTATTTGTGTGATATTATTTGATGATTTTTTCGACCTTTTATAAATATGAAAACTTGACTCCGGGCTGCTGTGAGAACACAAGTCCAGTAAAGAACATAATTTTTGACCCATCTACAGAATATCATTTTAAACTCATTAAATAAGAATTACAGCCATGCGTGTCTGGAATCCAGATCATCTGACGGTTTTGCAATCCGACCTACCGATTGGAAGATATCTATATTTTCGTTCAGTGACGTCTGAATTCCAGAATGCAGTTTATATAGCAATCACCCTACTTAATTAAAATAGTATATCAGACTTGAGAAATAAAATCTGAGATTAATTTTTTTGTTACTAGACAATGTCAGGAATCAAAATATAATCTTTATGGGATTTCTCAAGGATTTTACAGTCAACTTTTATATACAAGTATTTTGACTCAGATATGGTGTTAGTACATAATTTTAGTATAGAATGAACTTATAAACCTAGTTTCTTTATTTATCATATGTCGTATGTATGTTCATTATAACCGGCAGAGAGTCTACTTTCCAGAATCTCTGATGGAATCAGTTTTGCTTTTCTGTAGCAACGGAAATCTCTGTTTTTGTATATCAACGTCTTGCTGTCCAGAATGTGTACTTTTGTGTTGGGCTTGTATATCCATATTTGATTTTGCATCTAGAGAATAGAAATAGACGTATCATACATTGCATAACTTTGCCATCTCTTTGACGTCATTTCCAATCTTCTTTACCTATTGCATGTTCACATTTAAGAATAAAAAAATGTTAGCAAGCCGGGGTAAATATGGGTCGACTTGGTAGTGAATAATCGGAGACTATACTTAGTAGAGCCCCTTGTCCTTGTTTGATTATTATCATGGAAGGTGTAGTCTTGATCGTGGAAATCTCTCTTGATTAAATTCTAGTCATCGTGTTGAGTACACGATCTATTGAGTTCACCATCATAGTCTAAACGTTCACTGTTTGCATGCATCGAACGTATGGAATGGGACGCAGTAGTATGTGCATTAGATAGGATAATAAAACACTAGTCAACCAAGGATTGACACTTGTATTCTTGATCATGAATACTGTTATTGATCTTCCATCATTAATTACAATTACTGTTTATTGCATCATGAATTCTAGACTTTGAACTATAATCAGCTTTGTTATTGTCTTTGATTTTTGACTTTGTTCTAGCCTATTATTTCTTGACATGCCATATTTTCTTTGCTTCTTTGTTTCACTACTTGTTGTCCGTGACTTGCTCTAAGGACATTATTTTATCTATTTTTAGTTCACGAGTTTATAGGTACAAAAGGAAATTTGACTCAAGTACTTGGTGAACATACTTTTTCAAGATCAAAGCTGGACTATTAGACTACTATAGTTTTATCATGTTATTTGTTTATTTATTGCTTTTACCATACTTTGTATTCCGGACTTATGTGTCCCGAAATTTAATTTTTCCCAGATGTTGGATATTTTTAATGATTTTAATTCATGATTATTTTGGAGTTTATTCTTTGTTTATATGGTTATTCTTTTCTTACATGGTTGTATGCTCTTGTATATTTTTGAGTTAATCTGTTACAGCTATGGATGGTATTCTTATCATTCGCTGGGCCTTTGTTACGTGCTCGTGTTCCCGTATCTTGGGAAGCGGGGCGTGACAACTTCAAAAGTCTTTATTCAATCAACATCATCTCTGTTATAATAATTCAATTCAAATTACCAAAATTTGTACCAAAATTGTTTATTTAAACCTGGAATTTAATCCAAAATATTTGTATCAATTTTCGTCAAATCTTAATTCTCCAATATACTAATATCCTTTAAAATTATCTCTATTCAAATCCTTCAAATCCAATTACCAAATACGTGTTTAATCCTTTATCTAAATGGAGAAATTAACCCAAAAATGTTTGTACAAATTATCATCAAAATATTTCCCCAAAAATCAATTTATATTTCCAATATACTTAAAAACCGAAAATACAACCAAATTCATGCGTACCAAGACTCAAACCTGCAATCTCAAAGGTCCTGAGCCACATGCACTAACCATTACTCCAAGCCTATTTATATATCAACTTCCTTTCAAGGTAACAATATATATATAGAATCCGCTATTTGAATGTTCAACTATCTTTGAATTGTAACTCAATGGTCTTGGAAAAATCATATAAATTAAGATTCTTATAAGAAAATAGATTTCTTAGTTTCAAATGAAACCTAAATGAGTCAACTACAATATTGTATTTAAGAATATCTAAATATAACCACAATTAATTTGTCAAAGTTCATTTTGTAAATCAGTAGGTTCAGAATTTGAAAACTGCACCTCTTGCTACTTATAAAAAATCACCTAAAATCCCATACTTCATGGAAATTTAATTTCTTTGACTCTAATGAAATTTTAATGAGTTTAACTCAAATTCTTAGTTTTAATTTTCCTCAAAAAACTGCATATATGATGCTGAAATGATCAAAATCTCAAAGGCTTGCAAATTTCCAGCAACTAGCCAAACTGTCAACCAGTCCTAAGTTAAAATTTTATTAAAATAGAAAATGACATCTAAATAAGATGAAAATTTTAGGAGATATTCTTGACATACACGGGGTACTCATATAAAATTTTTAGCTTTAGTTTCCATCTACATAAAAAGAAGTGATTTTTTTTATGTGAGACTAAAATTCAGGACATCAACCATAAAAACATTTCTAAGTTAATCATATCATACTCTCACACATTTAACTAACAACACATAATCTAACAAAAATAAACACATATTGTAAGCATGAATACTCAATTTATATAGATTATATAGCATGCAATTCTAACAAGAACAAATAAAAAAAATTAATGAACGTCCACCCAATCGACGAATCCCTAGCAATTGATGCTCCAAACAAATTTCCAAACCTTCTCCCTTGTAAAGCTCCAAAAATGCAACTCTCTCTAATGAAGAAATGTGTGGCCGGTGGTTCACTCCTATCTTTTTTTTTTTAATGAATAAAGGAGGGGGAAATGAAGGAGGGCTTTTTATTTACAAAACATATTATCTACCCATGATGCAAATGTGACCACCCATTACACCCTTAACATAATTTAAATTTTTCCTTTTCCCTCATATAGACTTGGCCGGCCATTTGGAGTGTGGCGTTGTGCACGGGTTTGTATAATTTCATACATGCATATGTGAGTATATGATTTTATACATGTGTAGCACATTTATTTATTATAAGTTGGTTTAACTTAATTCTACCAAGGATTAAAATCAAACATTCTATATATTAAATTTAAGCACCAAAAATATGATTATACACATTGTATTGATTTCAAAAATATATACATACGTAGTTGACACGTGTATTCAAAGCACGTGCAATACACGTAAAAACACAAACTTTAAGATTAATATTTGAGTTGGCTCAAGATGGAGAAATAAAATAAATTCAAATACAAAAATGAATTCAAGAGAATATAAAATATTTATAAATAATCAAAATATGAAATACATACAATATTTATATTAATAAAGTTACGAATATTACATGTAACAGTACAAAATACATGTGCGTAACAGACATGGAGAAAAATTATCATAACTCAATTTTGCGGTGTGTTACAGCGAAGGGGAGAACCGAGCCCCCCATTGTAGCGGTGTAGCATACTCGTGCTGCCTATTCGCACCCTACAACTTGGCCTATGCCTGCTGTTGTTGAGAACTTCATTTTCATGTGGCAGGCGGAAGCAGCTGTATGGAAGGCCGCTAGGCCTGGAAGACCAAATATTGCATTGTCTGTGGCTTTGACGTCGACTACCATAAAGTTAACTGCTTTCTTTTGAATTGCGGGAGCTTTTCCCGCTGTCACATCATGTGTGACAATTCCTTCTATTCGAACGGGTACACCGGAGAATACGTTGAGTGTATAACCGGCTGGCTTGAGTCAGTTTTGGGAGAGCTTGAGGCCATTGAAAGTATTCATGAAAATGATGTTTACTGAGTTGTCGTTGTCCACCAGGATGTGGCATACCTCATGATTCACCATGCAAAGGTTTATGACCAATGCATGGTAGTGAGGCATTCAGACACCTTCTAAGTCCTTGTCGGAGAAAGATATCGGGATCGCGATGCTCTTGCCAGGTGGGATGCTATCTATGGAGTTGACTTCCCTGACTAAAGCTTTGCCGGAGAAGTAGGAATCTCTCCCCTCATCGGGCCTTCATGAACGGAGTGGAGAACAGCCATGTGTTCAAAGTCTTGCGAATCTGATGTCCTCTCTTGACGCTTATTAGCCCCCCGAGGTGAATGGTTTTGTAAGACCCTACAAAATAGTATATAACTATTTTGTGTATTAATTCGTGCACGCTTGAGAGTCACATGTGTTGATAAAAAATTTCCAAAATTTTAATTGAGAAAATATAAGACATATTTTTAAATATGTTTTGAACCCGACAAGGTATAATCTTGAATCAGCGTTGGGATATCTTCTCAATTGAATTTTTTATATTGTACCGATTTTTTTTATGTAACAATCTTTTTGGCTAATGATTATTTTTATATATATCAATATAAACATTATCTTATTGAGTATAGTATGCATTTGCCTTTATATGTGTATGTATGTATGTATGAATATATGTATATGTGTATATATGTACAATTCTTTATACCATACCCTAACGCTGAACCACCCACTAAACCTAATTAAACCATACATTATAAACCATGGATTAATTAAAACCATGGGCTTTGCATCATGATGGGTGAAGAGTTCTAAGGGATGATTTTTTTGAAACCCAAGAGCTATTCACCTTACCCCTTCCCTCATTCTCCCCTTGGCCAGCCAAAATAAACGGGCCCAAAGAAAAAAAATAAAATAAAAATGAGCCTTGATTCTACTTCACTTATTTCATCTCTTCATTCCTTATTGTTCTTCACTCTAAAAACCCTTTTTCACCTATCAAAAATACTCCATTTCCCTTTTAGTTGCTGATTTAAAGTGAACAAGGAGTCATGAAGAGAGCAAGGAGCTGGAAGGAGGAGGCCAAGCAAGGAGGAGGAGATCTTGAAGGAAGAAGAAGTAAAAGAGAAGAAATCAATTCATTTATGTGGGTGTCTCTCTAAACCCTTGTGTGTGTGCTTATTTTCTTTTTATGAATGAAGTGTGTCATATTGGCTTCCACGAAGAATGAATTGGATTTTTGTGTATGTCTACTTAATTAGAGAACAAAATGTACAAATTACTCAAAAAATAAGACCTTTAGTAGTTTTTACAAAAGATTTGTTCTTTAATGACTACTCCATGAAAAAGAATTTATTTTGGTAAAGATGTCATGTTATATGGGTATTAATTGCTTGTTTTGAGTTTGGGAAGGTTCGTATGAGTATAAGAGTAGTAGAAACCCAAAGTTACAACTTGAAAAAGGAAATTTTCAGTTTTGAAGCAAATTGTTCATGAATGTTGTAATAATAAGAATAATTGGGATTTTGAGTTATGAATTTTTCTGTAGCATCTCATGTGTGTCTATAACAATCCCAACAAATTTCATAATTTTTGGAAGATGTTTGATATTTTTAGTAAATACGAAATTAACACTGAGTAGGAAGAGGATTGAACTTTTCTCTGTTCTGTCCTCATTTCTTTTGTCTAATTTTGATGATTCATAGCTTCCTGCATACATGTAATCTTGAACTGAAATTTTTATGTGTGGTTCTTCTATATGTCTATAACAAATCCACCAATTTTTTTTTATTTTCGAATATTGTTTGATATTTTAATAAAATAATGTTCATTACTAGAACAAAAAAATTCTATTTTCGTATCTTATTATACATGTTTGGGTTCTAGAATTCATAACTCGGAGATTAAATGAAATTTGATGCTAGAATATTTACAATGGTATCTTATGCAACTCTGGAACATCTCCACAATTTTTAGGATTTTCACGCCCCGCTTCCCAAAAAATATGGAATACGAGTACGTAACAAGCGCAGCAAATGATTTTCATCATCCATAAGCTGTAAAGATCAACTCAATAGTAAACAGAAAGATACAACCACGCATGCATAAATTAAATCCCATAATCACAAGAATTAATTGAAATCAAATACATAATTCTCAAACAAAAACAATATCTGGAAAACAAAACAATAAAACTCTGGGTCAAACATGCCTAATACAAAGTGTCAAGTAGCAATAAGAGAAACTGATAAATTCGATGCAGATATAACCTAAAGCATAAAAGATCCCAGTCAAAAGCTCAGAACACTTGATCGCTTACTCCTGTAGGTAACGGGTCTCCAAAACCAGTACATTTATCACTTGAAAGAAACAAAGAAACAGGAAAATAATCTGCCCGTTAGTGCAAGCTACGGGCCGCAAGTAATATAAAAAAAAGGAGTACAGGAACAAGTAACTAAGAGTACAGAGCGGGATACAAGAATCAAGAGTACAAAACTTAACATGACAGGAATGTAACAGATAAATAGAGTCAAATAAACTAATAAACAAGTAAACAGGATTGGATAACGGAATTAGGTAACAGATAATAGGTAACTTGTAACAGATATCAGATGAACATGTGAAACAGGTGACTGGAATGTGCAGGTGAAACATATTATTCTTAAGTCTTTTATTTAATCCTAACTAATGCATAACTCATGTGTCCCATTCCACATGGTTACTGCATACAAATAAGTTACGCTTAGATTTAGTGGTGGATTTCAAGGGCCGTGTACTCATGCATCATATAAACAGATAAACAGAATCAAATAAATAGATGCATGAATAATGTAATCATGTATTCATGCAAACAGATGGGGCCTATGTGCTCCCTTCCTAATACACCTTCCTATAGGAAAGAATGCAGTCAGGTAAAAATAGATAAACCGAAATGGATAAACAGACTCATGAATCATGTAATTATGTATTCACGTAAACATGTGGGAAACACAGGCCCCGTTCCGAGTGCACTTGCCAATGTTGTCCACTACTAGATCTTTCCCTTAATTCCCAGCTTGATTACTTATTCTTTTTACCAAAACAGACATGAATGTGCAAAATCGGGGACAGGTAAACATAACAGGGACACAAACTAGGTTCAGACTGGGCGAAAAACATATTCGGGTGTCACAAACAAACTTTTAAATAGCGGAACAACAAGAAGCGCAGTTCTAGATAGCAGGACGTTGCTGCACCAAAACTGAAATTCCTGCTGCTACAGAAAAGAAAATCTGGATCCATTAGAAGTTCTAGAAACTAAATTCTTTGCCGGTTCCAGCGCATATACACATGATATATAAAAATCACAAAAACTATATTCAAATTCTTATTCTTTACAGATTTCAAGTTCAGGCAGCAGGTAAGTTAAATACTCATAAACAAAAGTATCTTGCAAAATCATTTAAAAATTTCATAAAAGTCAAATTTAGACTCCTAACAGTGTTAAATATCAGTATAATTAATTTCAGAATTTAATACTTATATTAATCTACTATTTCAGCTAATTAAGCAGGGTAATGTATATTTTAGACTGCATTCTGGAATTCAGACGCCATTGTACGAAAATCTGAATATCTTACATTTCCTAAATTGAGTTGCAAAACTGTCAGATGTTCTGGATTCCATACACACAGAGCTACAATTCTCATTCAATAAATTTTAATCAATGACGAATAGAATCAGGCTAAAACTGAGGTTCTTTACTGAACAGGCATGCAGCCAGCAAATCTATAATCATGTTTGTATAAATATATTAAGTTAGGAAAATTATCAAATAATTCTACAAAAATTTAGGGTGACTCCTAATTATGTCGTCATATCTAGATTAATATCAAGTCTATATCTTACTGTTAGCATGTATTCAAATTGTTACCGCTGAATCTAGTGTGAGGGCAAACAGATAGTATTTATGGATTCTTAGGAAAACTGAATAGCAAACCTGAAACCTGTTCCGTCGGAGTTTGACCGTTGACTCCCGTTGTTCTCCTGCAAAAAGTGCGATACACCGTGGTTGATCCCGGCGACGCATCGTCCGACGCTCAACTCAGTAATCAGAGAAGATTATGAAAGAGCGTAAATTGGCAAAAGATTGATTACCTCTTAATAGTGGTGGATGGGGGGTATTTATAGCCGCCTTTGGGATCAGATTAGGAATGAAATCCCTAATTCCCAGTGAAAGGATAGAGCGAATCAGGGCCGTTGATTGAATACAATCAAAAACCCTAATTCTATCCTGCTGGACCGGGTTTGCTGCGGGTTGGAACCCGCACCCAGTTGAGATGGATCCGTTCGCGGGTTGTTGGGTCTCTGGAGAGAGGACCCAGTACCCACTTCAGATCGGTTTATAGATGAAATTACCATTTTACCCTCAGGCTTTGAGATTTGCGCCCGATTGGGACGGTTCCGATTTAGACCTTATTTTTAGCCATATCAAGAGCCCCCTACTCCCGAAGACTGAGTTTGATCAGGCTTTGAGGAGTAGTTTTACTGTTTTAATGGCTTGCAGGGCGGTATCGGCGTCCAAACGAGGGACATAGAATCTTTGTATAAGGTATTATGGTGATTTTCGAAGCTATTACAATTATCTACCTAGGGTTTCAAAAATGTTTCCCTGGATTTATAATTATTTTTTTAGAATTTTTAATTAATTTTCCTGAATTTTAAATCATTTTTTTGCAGTGTTTAGGAAGATGATTTGGTGTTATTTTTGTCGTTTCATGGCCTGGATGCTTCCGCCTCGTCGCCCACCCCCTCCGAACACTCGCTACGAAGGAGGCCGAGGTCCCTAGGGGTTCGGCACCTTCCGCCGAAGCGCACAGATACTTCGGCCAGGCTATAGGCATGTTCGGTGGATTTTTGGCGGAGTTCGGAGTGGTTTCCTCCCCGTAAGAGGGTTGGTGCAGTGAGCGTTCGGCAGCATGTGTCGAGGTCCACTTTTCCATGTAACATGGTCGGTGGCAAGATGTAGCGCCCCGATTTCCATATACTGGGAAAGCCGAGACACGAGCCAAGACCTTTTCTTCAATTAGTCACAATACACAGAAAAACAGGAGAATTTAAAACTTTTTATTCGACACCAATGTATTACAAGTCTGAATATTATACAACTGCAATACATTACAATAAAGTTACAATATTACCTTTACATTTCCAAGTATTACAACCTTCAACATCTTACATCAGAGTACAAGGAATGAAGAACAACACTTGGTAACTCTCACTTGAGTACTTCTCAACTAATAAATAATCAATACATATACTGCAGCGGAACTAAACATAACACTGACTCCTTGCTTTCCTCGCCTTGAGCCCTCCTGAATCTCGCCCTTGTACTTTGGCAATCCAGTACCTATGGAAGTGGGGACGTCAGTATTCACTGACGCTTAAAGGCTAATATCAAAGCAGCGAATCTCCCAAACAACATACAAAACATGGCAATGGTGTTGGTGTAGTTTAAGTGTTCGTGAGTTCTATGACTAGACTCTAATGCGATATTTAAATAGAACTAGGATGCTTCCTATTCTAATATCATCAAGTCCACTAAACAACATGCAGCCCGTACTACATGTGATCCCATCTCAAGCCGTTTCTCCATGTATAGGGATTGAACCCGCGTTATGAATTTCTAATTGTACACAACCTGTTCCTGACACCTACACGTGACTGATGAGGTTGCAGACGTGGTCATGTCCCACTGATGCAGTACGCCAATGGTGTCTATGTTCGCCACTGCTACCCGGCTAACCAGACCTCACTCAAAAAACAGACGATCGTCATTCCAAAATCCAAATCATAGGGTCTCGCTAACGCAGGGTGGCGCGAAGCCTACCCTATGGCACCCTCTGGGGTCTCGCGAGCGCAGGGTAGTGCGAAGCCTACCCTGTGGCACCCTCAGCCACGCCACTTCAGGAATTAACAGCGCGAGATACGCAACCCGTGTCCTCAACTCGTGAGATGGCACCGTACGTATCCCTTTGACGAGAAGGTACAACCCACTATCACCACCTAAGGCCTGCCTCAAGGGACAAGTTGGTCGTAAGGCGCCCCCTACCACCAACTCCTCTCTTTTCAGCGAGGGTCTGAGCAAAATGATCTTTATAAATCACTACCTTAATGATGTCCCTGACTCGACAATCCTAGGGACGATAATATTATAAACATAACATGCTAGGCCTTAACTTAGGCTTCGCAAGAGAACTCTACTAGGCTTCTCAACCTAGACTTACCAGAATCCCTCAGGATCCGGTTCATGGCCTATCGATCCAAGACCCCGGCAATACGAACGCATTCGCATGCTACTACCTGAACTTGGATTTCGTCACACTCCGGTCCGCAATCAACCAACGGTTAAGATCTGACGGCACCCGTGAAGTGACTCATCCACAGTCCCCTAGGAGTAAGCTAAACACACATCTTGATGGTCGATAGCCCTAGGGCAATGATATCACCCTAGATGAGCACAACAACTGCGTATTAGCTAAGACGCTACATACGAGTAACAACCACATACGAGCCAATAAGCTACGTATGAAACCATAACTACCTACGAGCCAGGCGGGCCTCGTAGGAGATAAAAACGTACATACCAGCCAAATAATCCGCGTATGAGACCAACAGCTACGCACGGGCCGGTCGAGCTACGTACGAGACAACAACCTACATACGAGCCAAATAAGCTACGTACGAGACCCACAGCTACGTACGGGCCAGTCGAGCCACGTACGAGCATAACCATATGCAAACAACCATACAGGTAATCAATCTTAAAAGCAACCGATCGTGCTTACTAGCAAACTTGATCTTCTATTATTAGAAGCAACAGAAGAATCTACTAATAGTCTATGATCGGTATTCTACTAATGAAAAACCGAAGGCGACATAACAACCATTATCAACTGACTACTACTAGTGGTCTTCCCAATCCTCATTACTTCAACCTATAGCGCCTTAAGCATGGCATACAATTGCAAGCATTTTCCTACGACAATCTAACTATATAACATAACCACTCACCACAATACTCTTAAGTACGAATATGATTAAGCATGTGCTTATATCAATCTTAGCATGAAAATCACTACGATCTAGACATGAGGTCCACTACGGTCAAGCATAGGTTATAACTTGAGCGTGAATGCTTACTACTTATCATGACTAATCACCACAACCCAAGTATGGATATATAACTAGTATGAATATGCAACATTCCAAGGCATGGTAGGTATTCTAACATTAATCCTATAACATTCTAAGCATGTATTTAAACTTTAGCATGGTATACCTCATTCCTAGACGTGGTATGCTACTTTAACATTAACATATATCACGGTGTATGTTTTAGTAACATTCTAGTCATGTATACTAGTTAAGTGTCAACCTACAATATAGCATGAGTTTCTACAAGCATGGGTAGGACATAACATAAAAATCACTACAACTAACCATGGGTAGTTACTTTAATCTAAGCATGAATATCATTAGTATGGATACCATTAACTTAACATAAATCATCATTAGCATGGTCATCTACTAACTTAATATAACAACAATTAGCATGACATCTCCTAACTTAGCATGAATAATGATTAAGCATGATCACTTACTAACATAACATAAACATATACTTATCTAAGCATAGATATCATGTAAGCTTGAATATTTATTTAATCTAGCATGGTATACAACTTTCCTACCATTAATCTAGCATGGTTTACAACTTACCTATAAGCATGTGAGTATGGATAATTTAATCTAGCATGATATACCACTTTCCTACAACTATCTAGGCATAAATAAATGAAACTAGCATGGTATACTACTTTCTTATGATCATCCAAGCATGAATGTCTTACTAAGCATGGGTAACTACTAGCATGAGCATACAACATTCCTAAGTATATATATATATATATACTTCTAAACATGGTAAATTAATTAGCATCAATCCTACAACAATGTGAGCATGGTATTTATTTAGTGATTAACCTACAACATTCTAAACATGTAGAAAGACTTAGCATGGTACATATCATCCCTAAACATGGTAAGTAATTTTATCATGGATCCTACAACATTCTAAGCATGTATGTCACTCTTAAACATGATAGACAATTTTGGTATGAATCCTACAACATGTATATCATTTCTACATATGATAGGCAATTTTTACAATTAATTCTACAATATTCCAAGCATAAATAACCTTCCTAACCATGATAGGAAATTTTAGAATGAATCCTACAACATTCTAAGCATCATTAAACATGCTAGGTATTTTTAGAAGAAATCCTACAACATGTATATCATTTCTACATATGATAGATAATTTTAGAATGAATCCTACAACATTCTAAACATAAATAACACTCCTACACATGGTAGATAATTTTAGGATGAATCCTACAACATTCTAAACATAAATAAATTAATCTAATCCAATCTTAGCATGGTATTTACTTTATGAACATAAAATAAACATCTACAACTAGCATCTACAATTACTTCTTTTTATCATCTACTACTACTACCACTTTATGTTAACCATGAATATAACATAAGCATCTACAACTATCTACCCTTACTACTACTTCATTTTAACATAATATAAAGCATCTACAATTACTCCTTTTTATCATCTACTATTACTACTACTTTATGTTAATCATGAACATAAGCATCTACAACTATCTACTATTACTACTACTTCATTTTAACATAACATAAAGCATCTACAATTACTTCTTTTTATCATCTACTACTACTACTACTTTATGTTAATCATGAACATAAGCATCTACAACTATCTACTATTATTACTACTTCATTTTAACATAACATAAAGCATCTACAATTACTTCTTTATTTTAACAATATACCAGTACTATTTTAACAACATGCTACTACTACTTTATTGTCTACTATTCTTTATTGATTTATTATCACTAGAGATTATAAAAGAAAAGATCTTTTTATTCATTCTACAACTAGTGATTTAGGTTAATTTCTTTTTCATAAATTAGAGATAACATCTAATTTAGGTTCTTTTTAAGGTAACAACAATAATAAAAATAAGGTGAGAACCTTCATCCAACATATGCTTATTATTATTTTTGTCCAAGTTCAATACAAGTCCTACAACCAAAATGGTTGTATAAAAAAATGTTCATATGCTTTGTTCATGAATTCATATCAAGTCCTACAACCCCCAATCGGTTGTATGTGCAAGTTCATATGCCTTATGTCATTTTAGTCCAATAACAAACACAAACAACAACTACAACTATAAAGATTTAATCTTTATGTGTATTTAACACTACCATTTGTTTCCTTTCTTTTTATGTGGTTATCATTATTATTTACAAACATACATACAACAATTCTATTTCAACAACCCATTCTCAAAAGAACCAAAGAAAACAAAACAAGGAGGGTAAGAAGAAGAAGAAGTCAAAACAACCATTTAAAGAAACAAACAAACAAACAAACAAACAAAGGAGAACCCCCACCTTAGTCTCTTTTTTTTTGGAAGGACTTGCTAGCTTAACCTTCTCCTTCCCCTAGCTCTTAGAACTCCTAGGAAAAATCTACAAGGAAAACTCTCTTGTTAATCTCCTCTCTTTCTTTTCCTTTCCTTTCTTTCTTTGTGTTTTGATCTTTCTAAAATGAGACAAAGGTGGAGGAAGGGGGTATTTATAGGTGGAGAGAAGGGTGGAGAGTGCAATGTGCACACACAATTTTGCAAAAACCTCCCCCCATGAAGTGGGGGCCGGCCATACTCCTAGAGTGGTAGGGATGAGGTGGAGGTATGGTGAGGGTATGGTGTTATGTGGTGGAGGTGTTATGTGAGGGTTTCTAGAAGGGTTTCCTTAACCTCCTCATGCACACTTAACCTAGGTTAAACACTTATAAACCCTAACAATCTAATAGGTTTTGTCATAACAAAACAAGTGTTGTCCAAAAATACACAACACACAATTTGTATAACGTACTAATCGACATACTACACGTATGTGCGCATATATGTCTGTATACTGAAAATCTTCACTTAATCCGTATAAAATAATTTAATCTCGGAAATAATAATAAAATAAATTCTATTATTAGTTCGGAAGGTCACGGTACCAATTTGATACAATACGGATGTATACTGACTGATATCTGGGTACAGATAATGTCTATGAATAAACCGGGTGAAAATCACCAAAATATTCTAATTTTGGAATAATAATAAAATAATAATAAAATAATAATTTATATACGGTAATATCCGTCTGGGATATTACACAAGAACGCTCGGCAGCATGTGCCAAGGTCCAATTTTTTCTATGTGACAATTTTTTCCATGTAACATGGTCGGTGCCAAGAACGCTCGGCAGCATGTGCCGAGGTCCAATTTTTTTCATGTGATAATTTTTTCCATGTAACATGGTCGGTGTCAAGAATGCTCGGCAGCATGTGCCCAGGTCCAATTTTTTCTCATGTGACAATTTTTTCCATGTAACATGGTCGGTGTCAAGAACGCTCGGCAGCATGTGCCGAGGTCCAATTTTTCTCATGTAACATGGTCGGTGTCAAGAACGCTCGGCAGCATGTGCCGAGGTCCAATTTCTTCCATGTGACAATTTTTTCCATGTAACATGGTCGGTGTCAAGAAGGCTCGGCAGCATGTGCCGAGGCCTTGGTTCGTGATTTTTGGCAACATACAAAACGTCGGGCTGAGTTGGCGACCGCTGAACTTCTGACAGATGTAACAGTCATTTAATGCGATGACTGCTGATCTTCTAATGACTCTGACAGATGTGCCAGTCATTAATGCGATAGTGCAGCTAGGCGCGGTAAATAATGTGATGGTTCAGGTCGTTTTGTTGCCTTGTGTAAATGGGCTGGCTTGTGGGCCCATTAACCTCGTTTCGTGTGCCCAGCTCTATATAACTTCACCCCCTCTCATTTCTCACTTCTCCGAATTTTTACTCAGGCGGTAATTTCTACTAGTGAGAGCTCACGGTGATCGTCTATTGCTTTTCCGGTGAATATTCCGACCGTTCCCATCAACTCAAAGGTAATTTATACTTAGTCATTTTTCAAGTATAAATATGTTTCTTTCTCCTATATCCGAGCCCTCCCATTCAGCCGCCAAAGTCCATTCTCCACATCGCCAAGATAAAGGCAAGAAGGTATCCGGTCGAGACCGTATAGTGGAAGATCCGAAGTGCATGGGGCCGTTCGGCAGGTATCCAGGACCACTGACAGGGCTTCAGCGGGTTCGAGAGCTTCCTGAGGAGCATGCTGAGCGCATCATTCATGGGAGGGGAAGAGCCTTCGAGGAAAATGAGGCAAGAGAAACCTCCGAGGTCGATAAGACGGTCTCTATTCTCAGCCAGGAGGACTTGGTAGTGATCCGGGATTGCTTCCAAATTCCGGAGGAGTACGAGCTTATGCTGTCGGGACTCGGGGTTAGGGAAAATTTGCCGATGCCAGTAAACATGTGTTTCTGGCTGGTCGACGCCTTCATCGCCGGGGCTCGGCTACCTCTCCACCCGTTCGGGATCAAAGTGCTGAGGTGGTTTGGGGTCAGCCCCATTCAACTGATGCCGAACGCGTAGAGAGTTATCAATGGGTTCGTACTCCACTGCCAAGCGGCTGGGATCAAGCCGGAGCTGAGGGTACTCCAGACTATCTACCGGCTTCATCAGCAGAACCGGTCGGAGTTCTGGTACTACCTAGCTCCGAGGCACGGAGGTCGGCTTGTCGTCTGCCCCAACTCCTCAAGCACTGGCGAGATAAATACTTGATAGTACGGGGCGTTGAGGCGTGGCCCATACCCACCAGTTTCGTGGAGGAGGTGTCGAGGCAAGTGAGGGAGTCGCCGGTGCTTCACCCTCAAGAAGAGGAGGCAGTGCAGACTCTTCTTGACAGGCCGAAGTACAATTGGAGGGAGCTTACCGAGGACATTCTCTTCAGGGGAGGGCTCATTCGCGTAGACCCCTGTACACGGCTCTTTCTATGCTTTCATTTTTTTTACCTTGCCTATTCTAACTTGTGTCTTTAACCGGCTTCTTATTTGATGCAGAGGCAATGGATTTCGACGCGGTGATGGCGCAGAGGGCTGCCCTCGAAAGTAAGGCGCCGAAGAAGCGCAAGAGGGTTTCCACCAAGCTGCCGGCCGCGAAGGCTTCGAGGAGCGTGAGCGTAGCCGAGGCGGTTGAGTCTCCAGTTGTGGTTACCTCGACCTCGGCCGCAGGAGTAGCCTCGGCGTCGAATGAGGCAGGGGACTTCCCGATCTCCGCAGCTCTTGGGATGGAGCCGCCACCGCGGACGGTGACGGCCAAGGAGCTCCTCACTGAGGAGCACAAGAGGATCCACGTTCCGGACTGGCAGGTTCGGAAGCATGATGGGTTTCTCGGTGACTCCTTGGCGAGTATGCAAGTGGTCAAACACCTGGCGATGCCAAAGGACCGAGCCGCCATGGAGGCCGGCCTGGCGGGCGACGACGCCATTGAGATCGCGCACTCGACGGTTTCGGTAAGTGTCGAATTTCTGCTCTCTTTGGTTACTTTCTCTTTCGATTTTTCGATCTCTTGGCACTTTTTTTTTTAGATCATCGTCCACTTCGGTCATCTTTCGGAAAAGATGACCAAGTTGGAAAAGGAGCTGAAGCAGGAGACCGACCGAGCTTGGGCCGAGAAGGCTCGAATGGGCACAGAGCTCGACAAGCTGAGGGTCGAGCTCGAGGGGAGGTCGACGAGGGTCGAGTACCAAGGACGCCGGGGTGAAGGGGGCCGAAGAGGCCACCATGGCGAAGGCGCAGGGCTTCCTTGCCGAAAACATGGCCACGCCCTATGCCCAAGCCATCTCTCAGGTGTTAGTGCGATACCCTGAGGTGGACTGCTCGGGGTGGAGGCTGTTCCCAGGCCATGTTGAGGGCTTCGACCCTGAATCGGAAGGAGAGGAAGAAGAAGGCGAGGATGAGGACGACCACGAGGTTGAGGTCGTCGGCGAGGTGCAGATCACTGAAATAACCCCGTCGGCGATTCAGCCCCCATCGGGGGGTCTGTGCCCATCCACTCTCGATGCCCTGGGAAAGAGGTCGACCCTTGATTTCACCACTTCTTGTATTTTTATTTATTATTTTTTGTGCTGTCCTGTATTGCGTAATTGCGGACTTGCCACCGCATTTTTTATGATAAATGAAAGAAACTTTTGAACTCGACCCCACGTCACCTTTGAATAACCCCCCCCCCCCCCCCCTTTTTTTGTTTGCTTGAAATTTGGTTAAGTGTTTAGACGAAGAACTTCCGCTTTAGTGCTTATAACTTTTATTCAGGGGTCGGACGAGGAGTGAACTTTTGACTATTTACTGAGCTCCGTTATTTGCCTTGATCTTTTCAGCTTGCCGAGGTGACCCTCTCAGCCGAACCCACTCGCTCCGAGGAGGAGTTTGGTTTCGAGCATAGCTTGGGGTCGACGAGGTTGAGTCTGGCCAGGTGTCGAGAGCGCCTTTATGAGGTCGAGTTAGGGTTGCGCAGGGCTGAAAGCGAGTGGAACCACTTGCAGGTGATCTTGAGCCAACGGGACATCGAGATTCGGCGACTGGAGGGTCGGCTCGCCGATATCCCCCTTTTGGACGAGGAGGATGGCTCATCGACAGCCTTCACCAACGGGCTAAGGTTGAAGTGTCTTCAGCTTTCCCTGTCGAAGATGACAGCGAAGAGGGATGATATGCTCACCGAAGTGCACCACTTGCAGATTGTGGAGGCCGAACTTCTGGCGAAGGAAGAGGTGCTCACCAAGGCAGTGGGCAGGCTGATGACCGAACGTGACGAGCTGACGGCAGAGGTCGATGCGTTGAAAAGAGCCACAGTGGATAGGGACATCGAAGTCACTCACCTCCACCGGATTATCGCCGGTCGCCCCAGCATTCCGAGCTCCGCTGTGCCTCCTCGCTTCGAGGTAGACGCAGGAGACGAGTCTCTGAAACAGAGGATCGCCAAGTTGGAGGTTGAAGTGGCTCGCATAAAGCTGCTCTCGGGTCCAATTAATGTCAGGAGCACTTCATGCACTCGCGAGGAGGGTAAGCAAGGCATTTCATTTTATGAGCTCACGACACATTGTCTCGTAGGTCGACCAAGTCCGGGTGATGCCCAAAGTGGTGTGGCGATTTCATCGAGCGGGGCATCTGTCAGGGCAACTATCAGGAGCAGCGCCGAGGACACTTCTCAATTCGCCGGTTTAGGGACGAGTACCGAGGTCAAGCGTCGCCGCCCTCGAGTGTCTTTGAAGCAAAATATCCCTACGCCAAGGAAGCGCTTAAGATTTTTTGTTTTTCAAGTTTTGTATTTCGCCTAAGTGTAACGAGTCGGTGTTGTAGTTTTTGCTTTTGGAAGTCTTGTAGCTTGGTTGTAAAGAAGATGCCGCTTTGTAATTGTCTCCCTGCCCTTAATCGAAATGATGCCTTTTCTTTCTTGAACTTGTGCGTTTTTGAACCCTTTTTATTGTTGTGTTACTCATGACTGTCTTTAGCGTGCCGAAGTCCGGAGATAAACTTTCGTTCGTTTGGGCCTCGGTACCAACAGTGCTCGGCAATGTGTGCCGAAGTCGAGAGCAAGGTTTTTTGCTTGTTTGGGCGTCGGTGCCAAGAGCGCTCGACAATGTGTGCCGAAGCCCAGAGCAAGATTGTAACACCCCGTTTTTGTACGATACCCGGATATATGCATATGTGTATGTATATTGTTAGTATGCGTGCAATTGATTGTAGTATTATGGGTCAATTTTGCCATCGTGGTGGATGGTTTGGGCTACGGAACGGTTCTTGGGAGAGTTGCATTCCAAAGATGCACGAGGACGAGACGGACCGATACTAGTATAACCGCTAGTTTTCAGCACGACGCACATGCAAATATAACACGGTATGGTACTACAGTGAATATAGGTTGCGTGCGCTCGTTAAAACATGCGTCTCACACTCGTTGGAGCACGTTAAGGGTTATGTTGGGCAGCCAACATAACAAACACAAAATCAATGGGCTTAAGCCATGGTTTTGGTCTACAAAACCACCTAGACCCTAAACCTAACCCCCCCGGTCAAATCCAGCCTACCCTCTCATCTCCTTCATTTCCCACTTCATTTCCTCCCTTTTGCTCTGGAAATTTCAGAAAGAGAACACCAAAAGAGAAGGAGGAGAGAAAGAAGAAGGAAGTGAAGAAGATAGAAGAAGGAAGTGAAGAAGAAGTGAGGAGAGAAAGAAGAAGGAAGTGAAGAAGAAGGATCAAAAGGAGATTTCCAAGAGAAGAAGCTTGAAGAAGTTCCTTCCACTACTACAACCAAGGGTGGAAAGTTTCTCTAAACTTGAAATTCTTGTCTTTTAATTAATTTTGGTTGCATGCATGTGTGCTAGAATGCATAGGATTGCTCTTCTAAGGTTAGAAGTAGAAGTCAGAATTGAATTAGGAAAAACTGGTTCGGAGTACCATTTTGTGGATTTTTCCGAGAGCAAAATATGATGAATTAGACCATGAAATTGAAAGGTTTTTTTCCTATATGTGTTAGGATCATTCATGATTTATTTTAGATTTTTCTATGATCATTTGATATGCTACTAAAATCGTGAGATGGATATGTATCCTAAGGCAGACTTAGAAAAATAAAAACAGGATGGCTGATATTGTAGGAATTTTCGTGATTTATGAAAGCATGATATTGACCTGATATTTTTACTCAATGTTCCTGAATGCATGTTGATTATGTAAAAAAATCAGTAAATCATTTGGATGATTTTAGAGGCATGAGAAAAATCTATCTATAACCAGTATCTGATGTTGAATTAGACTTGATGATTTCTGTGCTAAGTTGCAATAGATAGTACTCACTGTATAATTGAAATTTTGACATGAGGTCTTTTGCATAATGTTGGGTATGATGTCTAGTTTCATCACCAAAAATTTTATGTCAATTGGACAAGTGTGCAATTTACTGTGATTTTGTGATTAAGCACTGTGCTGTTTTCAGCCAGTTTTGATACTCTGTAAAGATTGGGAATTTGAGACCTGTTAGAGGCACATTTTGAGGATCATGACCCAGCAGAGAGTTGTAGTGGACACCTAGACCTTTCCAACAAAACTAATTTGAGGAAATTCCAGTAAACAGTTGAATTATTATGATTTTTGTAAGGCTGGACAAGGGACTAGAGTAGAGCTAAGTGCTCTGAATTGGAGAGACTAATTGTGTGAACTGGTGTATTGATGATAGATGAGTATGTTAGGATGACTTAATGGTATAATTTGGACTTATGACCAACTAGAGAGTTGTTGAGGACACCCACACCCTTCTACAGAATTTGAGTTTGTGTCGTTCTGAAGAACGAGTAGGATTTGTGTTAATGGTAAGGTGCAGCCCGTGCACAGGTAGCATGCAGGTTGGAGCTTGAGAAGCTATGTCGAGGACTTAGATGGCTGAATCTAAGCGCGTGATCAACTAGGAAGTTGTAGCCTAGGATCGTACCTTTCCAGGTTGGGCCCATACACTCCAATCGGAGTTGTATCGATAGAGGGATGACCATTTTGAGATTCGGGCAGAACCCGTTGGTCGCTTAGTCTGGGTTTGGACTAAGGGTTGTGAAAGCATTTTTCCCTTATGTGTTATTTGAGTCGATGACTCGTGTCTAGGAGTGGTTGATCTCTGTTATTTAGGTTGTTGACTCCCCGAGTGGGATGGGTGACTCGAGTTAGTCACTAGGGTAAAGGATACCCTGCACCTATCAAGCCTATATTATTAGACTTCTGCCGAGTGTAGGACGTCCGAGCATGCCAGTGAGTGGAGCTCACGCGGCAATTATATATTTACAGCCAGAGTAGCGGCAGGTGTAGGCCATTATGCTGGACGAGTCCAAGCAGGGGAAGTGGCGAACCGGACCGGTATCGCCAGGGACAAGAGGTTGATAGGCAAGTGTGGAAGCAGTTAATTCTTACCCGAATAATTAGAGTAAGGTAGGGGTTAGAATGGTTTATTAAGGGGTTGGGAAATTGCATTAGTCCTGGTAAACCATAGTCGGTGTTGTATCTTCCAGTCGTAGGGATTCGTTCTCGGCCGCTAACGGATTGCGTCTCCGGCTCGTATCTCGATCTGTTGATTCCCAAAGTTCTGCCGAAGTAAGGTGCGGGAGGCCCGGAGGATTTAACCTCCCGTGGTGCTCACGTCCCTAAAGCGCAGGTTTTGTGTTTTGTGTTTTTTTGGTATATATCAGTTCATTACCCGATGAGGGGTGAACACGCATGTGTCAGTCCATGGGTGGACATGTGGAACCAAGGATCGTAAGGACCAGGTTCAACACGGTTTCTAAGGAGGTCCGTGCGCGGGTACCAATTAGCGGTGACCACTTGGGCACTACAAGACGGAATTAGACCGACCGCTGCAATCTCCTTGGGTGACGGACAGTCTATTGGGAACTGGAGTGTGTACAATAGTAGGGGGCATGGCGAGGGTTCGAATCCCTAAATGTGGAGAAAGACGGCTAGATTTGGGGGCGTATGTAGTATGGGATGCATTCGTGCTCCAAAGTCTTGCTTGCATTAGAAGTTAGGCATGTGAGTTTGCTGCATCTAGTCATAGGGTCATGTTATAACACTACACTATAACCCAAATTCACTAAACCCTTGTTTTGGCACAACACTTTTCCTTTTTGCATAAATTATTGGTTGTGATTGAATTTTAGAGGATCGCTGTTATCACCAGCTTTGCGTCAGTCGAAGTACTGACGTTCCCCACCTTTTAGGTATCGGTTATACCTTCCGAACAGGTGCAGAGATATCAGAGTCGCGCAGCAGAAGCCTGAAGCTGAGGAGCAAGTCCCGGGGGAGCCGATGGGCCGCTCAGCGAAGTTCTGCGAGTAATCAGTCGATTACCATTTCAGGAGGCAGCTGATAGCCTTACAAGTGGTGTCTGTAAATACTTGAAATAAGTTGTAATGAATTGATGTAATTTGTACTCCCTGTCCAAGAACAAGTTATCGGTTATAATCAATGATGTAATGACCTATTTGGCAAATAAAAGTTTTTAAATTTTCATGTTATTACTGTGTTGAGATGCATTTGAAGGTAAAGATTCTGGAAGGTGTCACGGATGTCGAGTAATGGGGATCCAGGGCGCTACAGAGTTGGTATTAGAGATGACTTCAAATTGCAGTCTAACACGGTAGTAAATTAGACTTGAAGGCCAGATAAAATGATTCTAGTTGACAAATAGGATAATTATAAATCATATGGTAGCGCTACAACTTATGATTATGATCTTCCTTATATGTGAACCAGTCTCAGATTACTTCATTTTTACTAACATGCTTGGAGCAGTCAAGTCCAAATTGTGGCTAGTCTGTTACTAGACATTAGTGGAGGAAAACAGAACAAGATGTGTCTGTAATTCCGAAACTAAACCCTGTTTATGTTTTACAGATGGTGTTCGAAGATATCTTCATCCAGGATGGGTCAGTGGGTAAGCCAATGCCTACAAGGAAAACGATAACGATGGAGGAAGAAATGAAGAAAGTGCTACAGGAGATCGAAGGTGAGGAGAACTCTCCTCCACCATCGCTAGACCCAACGGCAGAGCAGCAGAGGATAGCCACCGGGTATCTGGAAATGAAAGGGGCAAGGGAACGCAGGGACAAGGCAATCCACCGGGCCCAGCAGCAGATCAAATTTCATCAGGCACAGATGACACACTTGAAGAAAGAACGAAAGCAGCTTCAAGATGGTATGACACACCTTCAGAACCGCTGGTAGGGACTTCAGAAGGGTCCCAAGCCAAAAACTACTGAGAAAATCACCAAACCTTCTAAAGGAGAATACCCCAAGAGAACAATTGCAACTAAGAGTTGCTAATAATGCGGGGAAGTCGGACACTACAAGTCGCGTTGCCCAGCAGCGGTCAAGGGTTGTTTCAACTGTAAGGAACTTGGGCATGTCAAGTCAAATTGCCCAGAATTACAGAGGGGATGCTCATCGAGCATGTAACCGGATAAATGACAAGGTGAAGATAATATGTGGACCTACTATATTTTGAGATCTTTTGGAAGCTGAAGAAGTAATGTAATCAAGTTTAAGTTGTATTTTGGGTTTATGGAAGTTGGTGGACGATGTACTGTTGTAACAAGACATATATATAAATGGAATTTTGGCAACAGTCTTGTTGATAGTGTATGGACGCATTCTTTTGTGTCAAAATCTTTTTGAGAAAATTAAGATGCACACAAAGGGCAATCCCAGAGTTAGCTTTGACGATAGCTACACCGTCAGGGGCAACCCTTACTACAGATCTATGCTATAGGGGATGTAAGCTCCAGATTAGCGGAGAAACCCCAAGTATCGATTTGTTGGAGTTGGGTTTTGCCGGGACAGATGTCACTATTGGCATGGATTGGATGTCGAGGCACATGGCAAGCATTGACTGCAAGGAGAAGAAGGTAGTTATTTCAGCAGAAGGAGTGGAACTTGTATTCCACGGGGAGCAGTGATCGGAGGCAATGACTTTCGCAACTGCTAGTGAAGTACGGGTACCAGAAGAGGGGAGCAAGATACTAGTGGTGAGGAATTTTCCACTTGTATTCTTAGAGGATTTACCTGAAATTCTCCCACACCGTGATGTCGAGTTTAGCATCACAATTCAACCAGGAAGTGATCCAGTATCCAAACCACCCTATCGAATGGCACCAGTAGAGCAGAATGAGATCAAGAAGCAGATTGAAGAGTATTTGCAGAAATGATTTATTAGACCAAGTGCATCGCCTTGGGGAGCACCAGTATTGCTTGTTAAGAAGAAGGACGGGTCGTCCGGGATGTGTATTGATTATCGGGAACTGAATAAAGTCACTATTCGAAACAAGTACCTAATTCCCATGATCGATGATTTGTTCGATCAGCTTCAGGGAGCAGCAATATTTTCCAAGATTGATCTACGATCTGGATATCATCAGGTACTAGTCAAGGAAAAGGATGTACCTAAGACAGCTTTTCGAACTCGACATGGACACTATGAGTTCTTGGTAAAGCCATTTTGAGTGACTAACGCTCCAGCTATTTTCATGGACTTAATGAACAAAATTCTACGACCGTTTATCTACTCATTTGTCGTGGTCTTCATCGACGACATTTTGGTATATTCAAGGACGGAAGAGGATCATGCTGAACATCTAACCGTAGTCTTGAGCAAGTTACAAGAGCATCAGTTGTATGCCAAATTATCTAAGTGTGAGTTCTGGAAATCGGAAGTTGCATTCCTAGGCCATATACTTTCTAAGGAGGGAGTGGCAACAGATCCTCAGAAGATAGAGGCGGTAAAGGAATGGCCACAACTGAAGACGGTGAAGGAAGTAAGAAGTTTTCTGGGTATGACTGGATATTACCGAAGGTTTATCCAGAATTATGGAAGGATAGATGTACCCCTTACAGCTTTGACCAAAAAGAACCAAAGTTTCGACTGGACGGAGAAGTGTGAAGAAAGTTTTCAGGAACTGAAGAACCGTTTGATCTCCGCACCTATATTGGTTTTACCTCAGGAAGACAAGGACTATGTCATCTACAGTGATGCGTCATATTTGGGGTTTGGATGTGTGCTGATGCAGGAAGGCAATGTTATAGCTTATGGTTCGAGACAACTACGACCACACGAGAAGAACTATCCGACCTATGATTTGGAACTTGCAGCAATAATTTTTGCTTTGAAATTATGGAGGCATTATATCTACGGAGCAAAGGTGGAAATCTACACTGACCACAAGAGCTTAAGGTATATCTACCAACAGAAGGATCTCAACATAAGGCAGAGGAGATGTTTGGTTCGAGGTAGGAGAGCGGCAGATGTATGGACCAGAAATCGAGCAACAAACGTTGGAGCAGATTGAGCTTATTCGGAAGAAGCTTCAAGGAGCACGAAGCAGGCAGAAGAGCGATGTGGACAACCGCCGAAGAGAGTTGGAATTTGAGGAAGGCGACTCCGTAGTTCTCAAGGTATCGCCGACCAAAGGAGTTATCAGGTTTGGGAAAGGCGGAAAGTTAGCTCCGAGGTATATTGGACCATATAAGATTCTGAAAAGGATTGGCAGGATGGCTTATAAGTTGGAGCTGCCGGGCGAGCTATCTCAAGTGCATGACGTGTTCCACGTCTCTATGCTACGGAAGTATGTCCCGAATTCGAGCCATCGGTTGCCAGAGGTTCCAAAGAATTTACAGATAGATCTTTCCTGTAGAGAGAAACCAGTCAGGATACTTGATCATCAGGACAAGGTACTGAGAAATAAGGTTATCCCGATGGTCAAAGTTCTCTGGAGGAACCAGTTCGTAGAAGAAGCTACGTGGGAGCCGGAGGGCCGCATGAAGGCCTTATATCCGGATTTATTTTTAATGTTTCCTATTTTTTTTGTTGTTTTTCTTTCTCCCACTAAGGACGTTCTGGGGACAGAACGATTCTAAGGAGGGAGTGATGTAACACCCCGTTTTTGTACGATACCCGAATATATGCATATGTGTATGTATATTATTAGTATGCGTGTAATTGATTGTAGTATTATGGATCGATTTTGCCATCGTGGTGGATGGTTAGGGCTACGGGACGCTTCTTGGGAGAGTTGCATTCCAAAGATGCACGAGGACGAGACGGACCGATACTAGTATAACCGCTAGTTTTCAGCACGACGCAAATATAACACGGTATGGTACTACAGTGAATATAGGTTGCATGTGCTCGTTAAAACACGCGTCTCACACTCGTTGGAGCTCGTTAAGGGTTATGTTGGGCAGCCAACATAACAAACACATAACCAATGGGCTTAAGCCATGGTTTTGGTCAACAAAACCACCTAGACCCTAAACCTAACCCCCCCCCCCCCCCCCCCGCGTCAAATCCAGCCTACCCTCCCATCTCCTTCATTTCCCACTTCATTTCCTCCCTTTTGCTCTGGAAATTTCAGAAAGAGAACACCACAAGAGAAAGAGGAGAGAAAGAATAAGGAAGTGAAGAAGAAGGATAAAAAGGAGATTTCCAAGAGAAGAAGCTTGAAGAAGTTCCTTCCACTACTACAACCAAGGGTGGGAAGTTTCTCTAAACTTGAAATTCTTGTCTTTTAATTAATTTTGGTTGCATTCATGTGTGCTATGTTGGATCCTGTAGGCGAGACAACAAACACTAGAGGGGGGTGAATAGTGTTTAATAAAAAACTGCGGAAATTTTTTCTCGGTGCAGTCGACTTGGTTATGAACCAGTCGACTGATATGCCCAAAATAATTAAAAACAATAACTCTGTGCAGTCGACTGATGAATGAGACAGACGACTGAAGGCACAATGAAACTACAACTACAAATGGCACTGACCAGTCGACTGATAGTGTAAGGAGTCGACTGTCCAGAAACTTTTTGCAGAACTTAAAAAAACAAGAGTGAATGCAAACACAAGAGAATCAATCACAGAATACACAAGATATATCCTGGTTCGGTCCTCCCGACCTACATCCAGTCCCCAAGCAACCCACTTGAGATTTCCACTATTCTTGAAACAGATTACAAGAATACCCTACGGCGTTACGACAACAACCTTGTCTAACCCGTAGTCCTTTCTCTCAACAAGAGAAAGCCGACCCACTCTACTACCAAGAGTGAAACAAAACCGACTCTATAACCTAGAGTCAAAAACACTCTCCAACCGAGAGCAAGAGAACAAAGAATACTTTACAGTCAACCTATAGCCTTGTTGGTGTATGTGTTGATGCACGTGGCTAAAAGAATAGGTCGACTTCTATACTCAGTCCAGAGCGAATTCGTTGCTATACTGGACTGAGTGTAGAGAACCAGAGAGTATGATCTTGAAAGCTTTATTTCTCAAAAAATCACTTAGAACTTTTTTTTTACAAGGAATGCTCGAATTTTCAAAGAGAGAATTCTGTATATCTTTTCAGTGAGATCTGAACTCTACTTAAAGAGTTTTGATCTCCTGAACGTTGGGAGACAATTACTCAACTATCAACCAACGGATCTAAGCTTTTGAGTTTGAAAAAATTTGATTTTGAAAAACAAAAAACGGTCAAAAGCTCTCGAACAGTCGACTGGGTTGCCATATGAGTCGACTAATCAGAGTTTGAATAAATTTAAACAGTTTTGTACTGTCAGTCGACTGGCAGAAGCTTAAGTCGACTGGTACTCAAAAGTTAAATTTCTTCAAACTGTTTTGACTCTTTTTGGGGGTTTTTAAGAGACACACATTATAAAATTTTGAGTGTGTGTGTGTGTGTGACAAGGCTTTACATCAGACTAAGACTCAACAGAAAGTAAGATACAATTGTTTTTACAAGACATTATAATTTGACACAATTGAGCTAAGGTCTTGAGTCTTGAGTCTTGTCTTGAGTGAAATCTTGGATCTTGTCTGAGTGAAGTCTTCATCTGTATCCTTTTGAGCTTGTTCATTTGTTCAGCTAGAATAGTCTTTTGTATGTACACTGTAATGTTAGCTGTATAACATAGACGCATGTTGCACTGTGTTGTGATCATCAAAATCAAGAATCAACATTCTCCCCCTTTTTGATGATGACAACACAATAGCTGATAATAAAAGATAATATACAAGCATAGTGAAGACATGCTCCCCCTTTTAAAAACACAAAATGCATTGTCTTAAAAAAAATGTAACATGTATCAGTCGACTTATATAAAATAGCAGACGACTGATCAAGAAACCATACTTAGAAAAATCTTGAGTAAATATAAAACCCAGATGTAGTAGCATCAGTCGACTGAGATGCCTTTGGGCAGTCGACTGACCAGAGAATTGTCCAATACCCAGCCATAGAACAAAGTTGAGTAATGGTATATCAACACAGATAATAAAGCACAACATAACACAGATATCTCAGATAATAAAGCACAACATAACACAGATATCTCTCCCCCTTTGTTATCATCAAAAAGCACAAAGTAACAAACTTTTGCATTCAAAGGAAACTTAAGATAAAGTCTGATACAAAAAATTGATTTGTTTAAAAACCAGTATAGTCGACTTATTCAAGAGTACAGTCGACTTAACAGAAACATTTTTCAGTAAATATCAATAAAATCACAAATTCCAAGTTCTCTTCTTAAACTAATGAAAGTATCTTCTTTAAGGGGTTTGGTAAATATATCTGCTACTTGTTTATCAGTAGAGATAAAGTCTAAAGATATATCTCCTTTTAAAACATGATCACGTAACAAATGATGTCGAATATCAATATGTTTCGTACGTGAATGTTGAATCGGATTTTTAGATAAATTAATTGCACTGGTATTATCACACATAATTGAGGGTTTCTCAAAGGAAATACCATAATCTAATAAGGTTTGTTTCATCCATAAAATTTGTGCACATGCCAAACTTGCAGCGATATACTCAACTTCTGTAGTTGATAGGGATACAGAGTTTTTCTTTTTACTGCACCAAGATACTAGAGAATGTCCCAAAAAGTGACATGTACCACTAGTACTCTTGCGATCAGTTTTGCTTTCAGCAAAATCGGCATCGCTATATGACAAAAGTTGAAAATTATCGGTGCGTGGATAAAATAAACCATATTCAGATGTGCCTTTAATATATCTTAAAATTTGTTTCACTACTTTTAAATGAGACTCTTTAGGACTAGATTGATATCTAGCACATAAACATACACTGAACATAATATCTGGTCTACTTGCAGTAATATATAAGAGTGAACCAATCATACCTCGATAGAGTTTTTGATCAACACTCTTACCTAATAAGTCTTTGTCAAGAGTAGTAGTAGTAGCCATAGGTGTGGATTTACTACTAGTACTATCCATGTTAAAACGTTTGAGTAGTTCCTTTGCATATTTGCCTTGATTGATAAATATGCCATTTGAGGACTGTTTGATTTGAAGTCCAAGGAAATAATTGAGTTTACCCATGTGACTCATCTCAAATTCATTTTTCATGGTATTAGCAAATTCTTGACATAGATTATTATTAGTAGAACCAAAAATTATATCATCAACATATATTTGTATGATTAAGATATCATTCTTAACTCTTTTGATAAACAAAGTAGTGTCTACTTTACCTATTTCAAATCCTGTTTCTAAAAGAAAAGTTTTCAGACGATCATACCAAGCACGAGGTGCTTGTTTAAGACCGTATAAAGCCTTTTTCAATTTATAAACATGATCTGGAAATTGTTCATGTTCAAAACCTGGTGGTTGTTTAACATAAACATTTTCCTTAATAAACCCATTAAGAAAGGCACTTTTCACATCCATTTGATAAAGTATAAAATTCATGAAACAGGCAAAAGATAATAAAATACGAATAGATTCTAGTCTAGCAACAGGAGCATATGTTTCATCAAAATCTATACCTTCTTCTTGATTATATCCTTGAGCAACTAATCTAGCCTTATTCCTTACAACTTGTCCTGATTCATCTAACTTATTTTTGAATACCCATTTGATACCAATAATATTCTGATCAGGAGGTCTAGGAACTAAATCCCATACATCATTCCTTTATAAATTGGTTTAGTTCATCTTGCATGGCATTCATCCAATATTCATTCTCACAAGCTTCTTGTATATTTTTCGGTTCAAAATCCGACAAGAATGCTGTATGAGAGATCATATTAACATGTGAACGTGTCTCATCACCATGGGAGATGTCACCAATTATTAAGTCATGAGGATGATCTTTAACTTCAACAATTGACTTTGGTAAAGTTGAAGATATCACAATCGGATCAGTCGACTTACCCTTGTTCTTCAGTCGACTGCTTTACTTCAGTCGACTGGTCGACCTTATCAGTCGACTTATCAGTCAGATTAGTTTGCTCTAAGGATTTAATCACATTATCTAAAGGTGATAAATCAGTTTCATCATCTTTATTTAAGGTTGATGAAGGTAAAGATTCATCGAATGTAACATGCATTGATTCTTCAATAGTCATTGTAGACTTATTGAAAATTCTATATGCTTTACTCCTATTTGAGTATCCTAAAAAGATACCCTCATTAGATCTAGGATCAAATTTGTCTAAATTATCTTTTGTGTTTAGAATAAAACACTTACAACCAAATGTCTTAAAGTAAGAGACTTTAGGAATTTTATTAAAAAATAACTCATAACAAGTCTTCTTTAGTTTAGGTCTTAGAAGAATTCTATTTAAAACATAACAAGCTGTAGCAACAGCTTCAGCCCAAAAATGCTTTGGTAGATTGCTTTCAACAAGCATAGTACGTGCGCATTCTTACAAAGTCCTATTTTTTCTTTCAACCACTCCATTTTGTGGTGAAGCTCTAGGAAATGCAAATGAATGTGTTATACCATTCTTGTTGCAATATTCTGTAAATGTTTCATTTTCAAATTCTCCACCATGATCACTTCTAATAGTGACTATGGTTAGAGATCTTTGATTTTGAACATGTTTACAAAAATGTGCAAATTCCTTAAAAGCATCATTTTTATGTTTTAAAAAGAATGTCCAAGTGAATCTTGAAAAATCATCTACTAAAACAAACACATATCTACTTTTATTTAAAGAAGCAACTCTAGTAGGGCCAAATAAATCCATATGAATTAATTCGAGCGGCCTACTAGTAGAAATTACTTCTTTTGTTTTAAAAGTAGATTTGATTTGTTTTCCTAGTTGACATGCATCACATAACTTATCCTTTTTAAAGGATAGTTTTAGCAGTCCTTTAACTAGGTTATATTTAGATAGTTTTGAGAGATTTTTCGTGTTCACATGTCCAAATCTTCTATGCCATAGCCAAGATTCATTGTTAGAGGCTATTAAACAAAAGTCATTTGAAAAATCAATTGCATTCAAACACAATTCATAAATATTATTTTTACGAAAATCTTGAAAAATAACATTTTGCATAGTAGAATCATAAATCAAGCATGCATCTTTTTCAAAAACTATTTTATATCTTTTATCACACAATTGACTAATGCTTAAAAGATTATGCTTTAAACCACTAACCAATAACACATTTTCTATAGTTGGGTTAGAAGTTTTACCGACCATGCCAATACCTATGACTTTGCCTTTGTTGTTATCTCCAAAGGTGACGGTTCCTCCATCTATGCTTTGAATGGTGGATAGTAGGTTGGCATGTCCTGTCATGTGTTTTGAACATCCGCTGTCTAATATCCAGCGTTCTTTCTTGGGTACCTATAAAAAATTTAAGGTAAATATGGTACCCTTTTTTATTGGGTCCAAAACACATTAGTTTGGGAGAAACCAAACCCATGAAGAGTTTGATCTTCCTCCATAAGCAGGAATATAATAAGTAGAATTACACACATTTAACATATATGAGTTAATATAAGCAATTCTATCATTCTGATCTAGACTGACTGGAACCCATACTAACTTGTTCTGTCCAGTCGACTTAACAGTGTCCTTCAGTCGACTATTGGTGTACATCAGTCGACTGGTAGATACACTAGGTCGATTTATAAGAGGTTTTGATCTCGTTGAATAAGATCCAATTTCTCTGGACAGACGACTGGTTGTATGGTTCAGTCGACTTAACCGAACGGTAGTCTTACTTTTATCACTAGAATTAACAACCTTTGGCTTTTCAAAGAAATCATACAACTTGTGTGTAACACTAGAAATAGATTCTGATTTATTTTTACTAGTGTTTACAACAGGAGATTCTTTTACAGAAGATATTTTAAAACCAAGTCCATATTTTTGACTAGATGTAACTTGATGATGAAGCATATCATTTAAATTCTCTTTGCCTTTGTTAAACTTAGATACGTTCTTTGAAATTTCTTCATAATTCTTCTTGAGAGTTTCAAGATCAGTATCTAAACTTGCAATGCGAGAATTTAAGGATTTTACTTCCTTATCAAGGTTAATATTTTCTTGATTAAGTGTTTGATTCACTTTCTCAAGATTCTTAACTCTAATTTTTTCTTTCTTTAACTCTTGGAATATTTCATTAAAAGCATCAAGAAGATCTTTGGAATCACAATCATTACTTACATGTTCTTGTGCAGCCATGAAACATACATTTGCCAGTTCGTTATTTTCATCCGTTTCTTCTTCGGAAGATGAATCACTATCATCCCATGTAGCTTGATAAGCCTTCTTGTTCTTGGCAAATTTGTTCTTTGAATATTTTTCCTTCTTGAAGTTGGATGATTTTCCCTTGTTCTTTGCATTTTCTAAGGGACAATCCTTCTTCATGTGACCTATTTTATTGCACCTGAAACATGTAGGAGGGTCATTAGAATCTCTAACTTTAGAATTAAACTTACCCTTCTTTAAGAACTTCTTGAATCTCCGAGTGAACATTGCTATCTCTTCTTCATCTTCTTCCTCATCTTCTGAGTCTGTCATGGCTTTAAAAGCCAATGATTTCTTCTTTGCTTGGTGTGATTCTGTATCCTTCTTTCGATCTTCAAGTTGGACCTCATATGCCATGAGATTGGCAACAAGATTCTCGAGAGAAAGTTGTGACAAGTCATTTGCTTCTTCTATTGCTGTGGTTTTCTTCTCCCATTCTGGAGTGAGTGCACGCAAGACTTTTCTAACCATCTCTGCTTGAGTGTAAGTCTTTCCAAGTGCCACAAGAGAGTTTGTGATGTCTGTGAATCTGGTAATCATCTCTGACACAGTCTCATTGTCTTTCATTCTGAACATCTCAAACCTGTGGACAAGAACAGAAATTTTAGACTCTTTTACTTTATTCGTTCCTTCATGTGTTACCTCGAGTGTATGCCAAATTTGATGTGCGGTTGTAGCATTGGATACACGGCTGAATTCTTCCTTTGTAAGTTCACAAAATAAGGCATTCATTGCTTTGGCATTGTTCATAGTCTGATTCTTTTGATCATCATTCCATTGTGCATATGGAATGGTAGGGGCAGTGTATTCCGTCTCTGTCATTTGCCATATCTCGTAGTTGATTGATTGAAGGTAGATTCTCATTCGGCACTTCCAATAATTGTAGTTTGTTCCATCAAAAAGTGGTGGCCATTGTGTAGATTGGCCTTCATGGTACTGATTTGTATTTAACGTAGTTGTCATAGCCTGTAACCAAGCTCTGATACAAAGTGTTGGATCCTGTAGGCGAGACAAACACTAGAGGGGGGGTGAATAGTGTTTAATAAAAAACTGCGGAAATTTTTTCTCGGTGCAGTCGACTTGGTTATGAACCAGTCGACTGATATGCCCAAAATAATTAAAAACAATAACTCTGTGCAGTCGACTGATGAATGAGACAGAAGACTGAAGGCACAATGAAACTACAACTACAAATGGCACTGACCAGTCGACTGATAGTGCAAGGAGTCGACTGTCCAGAAACTTTTTGCAGAACTTAAAAAAAACAAGAGTGAATGCAAACACAAGATAATCAATCATAGAGTACACAAGATATATCCTGGTTCGGTCCTCCCAACCTACATCCAGTCCCCAAGCAACCCACTTGAGATTTCCACTATTCTTGAAACAGATTACAAGAATACACTACGGCATTACGACAACAACCTTGTCTAACCCGTAGTCCTTTCTCTCAACCAGAGAAAGCCGACCCACTCTACTACCAAGAGTGAAACAAAACCGACTCTACAACCTAGAGTCAAAAACACTCTCCAACCGAGAGCAAGAGAACAAAGAATACTTTACAGTCAACCTATAGCCTTGTTGGGGTATGTGTTGATGCACGTGGCTAAAAGAATAGGTCGACTTCTATACTCAGTCCAGAGCGAATTCGTTGCTATACTGGACTGAGTGTAGAGAACCAGAGAGTATGATCTTGAAAGCTTTATTTCTCAAAAAATCACTTAAAACTTTTTTTTTACAAGGAATGCTCGGATTTTCAAAGAGAGAATTCTGTATATCTTTTCAGTAATATCTGAACTCTACTTAAAGAGTTTTGATCTCCTGAACGTTGGGAGACAATTACTCAACTATCAACCAACGGATCTAAGCTTTTGAGTTTGAAAAAATTTGATTTTGAAAACAGAAAACGGTCAAAAGCTCTCGAACAGTCGACTGGGTTGCCATATGAGTCGACTGATCAGAGTTTGAATAAATTTAAACAGTTTTGTACTGTCAGTCGACTGGCAGAAGCTTAAGTCGACTGGTACTCAAAAGTTAAATTTCTTCAAACTGTTTTGACTCTTTTTGGGGGTTTTTAAGAGACACACATTATAAAATTTTGAGTGTGTGCGTGTGTGACAAGGCTTTACATCAGACAAAGACTCAACAGAAAGTAAGATACAATTGTTTTTACAAGACATTATAATTTGACACAATTGAGCTAAGGTCTTGAGTCTTGAGTCTTGTCTTGAGTGAAATTTTGGATCTTGTCTGAGTGAAGTCTTCATATGTATCCTTTTGAGCTTGTTCATTTGTTCAGCTAGAATAGTCTTTTGTATGTACACTATAATGTTAGCTGTATAACATAGATGCATGTTGCATTATGTTGTGATCATCAAAATCAAGAATCAACATGCTAGAGTGCATAGGATTGCTCTTCTAAGGTTAGAAGTAGAAGTCAGAATTGAACTAGGAAAAACTGGTTCGGAGTACTATTTTGTGGATTTTTCCGAGAGAAAAATATGATGAATTAGACCATGCAATTAAAACGGTTTGTTCATATATATGTTAGGATCATTCATGATTTATTTCAGATTTTTCTAGGATTATTTGATATGCTAATAAAATCGTGAGATGGATATGTGTCGTAAGGCAGACTCAGAAAAAGAAAAACAGGATGGCTGATATTGTAGGAATTTTCGTGATTTATTGGAGAAAGATGTTGATCTGAAATTTTTATTCAATGTTCCCGAATGCTTTCTGATTATGTACAAAAATCCGTAAATTATTTGGATGAATTTAGAGGCATGAGAAAAATCTATTTATAACCAGTATCTGATGTTGAATTAGAAAACTTGATGGTTTCTGTGCTAACTTGCAATAGATAGTTTTCACTGTATAATTGAAATTTTTACATGAGGTCTTTTGTATAATGTTGGGTATGATGTCTAGTTTCATCACCATAAATTTTATATCAATTGGACAAGTGTGCAATTTACTGTGATTTTGTGATTAAGAACTGTGCTGTTTTCAGCCAGTTTTGATACTCTGTAAAGATTGAGAATTTGAGACCTGTTAGAGACATATTTTGAGGATCATGACCCAGTAGAGAGTTGTAGTGGACACCTAGAACTTTCCAACAAACTAATTTAAGGCAATTCCAGCAAACGTTCTGCCGAAGTAAGGTGCGGGAGGCCTGGAATATTTGACCTCCCGTGGTGCTCACGTACCTAAAGCGCAGGTTTTGTATTTTTTTTGGTATATATCAGTTCATTACCCGATGAGGGGTGAACACGCATGCATCAGTCCATTGGTGGACATGTGGAACCAAGGGTCGTAAGGACCAGGTTCAACGCGGTTTCTAAGGAGGTCCGTGCGCGGGTACCAACTGGCGGTGACCACTTGGGCACTGCAAGGCGGAATTAGACCGACCGCTGCAATCTCCTTGGGCGACGGACAGTCTATTGGGAACTGGAGTGTGTACAAGAGTAGGGGGCATGGCGACGATTCGAATCCCTAAATTGTGGAGAAAGACAGCTAGATTTGGGGGCGTATGTAGTATGGGATGCATTCGTGCTCTAAAGTCTTGCTTGCATTAGAAGTTAGGCATGTGAGTTTGTTGCATCTAGTCATAGGGTCATGTTATAACACTGCACTAGAACCCGAATCCACTAAACCCTTGTTTTGGCACAACACTTTTCCTTTTTGCATAAATTATTGGTTGTGATTAAATTTTAGAGGATCGCTGTTATCACCAGCTTTGCGCCAGTCAAAGTACTGACGTTCCCCACCTTTTAGGTATCGGTTATACCTTCTGAACAGGTGCAGAGATATCAGAGTCGTGCAGCAGAAGCCTGAAGCTGAGGAGCAAGTCCCGGGGGAGCCGATGGGCCGCTCAGCGAAGTTCCGCGAGTAATCAGTCGATTACCATTCCAAGAGGCAGCTGATAGCCTTACAAGTGGAGTCTGTAAATACTTGCAATAAGTTGTAATGAATTGATGTAATTTGTACTCCTTGTCCAAGAACAAGTTATCGGTTGTAATCAATGATGTAATGACCTATTTGGCAAATAAAAGTTTTTAAATTTTCATGTTATTACTGTGTTGAGATGCATTTGAAGGTAAAGATTCTGGAAGGTGTCACGGATGTCCGGTAACGGGGATCCGGGGCACTACAAAGGTTTTTCTCTTATTTGGGCATCGGTGCCAGGAGCGCTCGACTAGGCGTGCCGAGGTCCATAGCAAGGTTTTTGCTTGTTTGGGCGTCGGTGCCAGGAGCGCTCGGCAACGTGTGCCAAAGTCTAGAGCAAGGTTTTTGCTTATTTGGGCGTCGGTGCCAGGAACGCTCGGCAACGTGTGCCGAAGTCTACAGTATGACTAGGCAGGCTGAGCACTGCTTCGAACCTCTTGGCTCCTGAATTCGTGAGGACGAGTTCCTTGCAGTGGAGAGCTGCCTATTGGAGAATTACTTCAACTTTTAAACGAATCATAAGAACCAGAAGTTAGCTCCTTAGGGTCCTAGTCATGGGTCGGCAATATACGAGATTCTAGAGGTGATTTCATAGTCCGGTATTTGCTCAAGGACTAGGGCAGCCAGGGACCTACGACTTTGCCTTGTGAAAAAGTTGGGGACTGTTCAGGCTTGGAATTCACCGAATCCTCTAACAAGTTCATGTTTGAAGCTGATACCTTCTCTCGAGGAAACACGAAGAATATAGCGAATTCATATCAATGATCTTCCATTCTGCGAGGATAAAGAGATGCATACGAATGGTAGACCTAGCATCAGCTTCTCCCATGTATAGTTTAGTTGTAAGGATTTCGCGCTCGGTGGCGAACGAGAGTATATTTCAACGGTTGTGGGAGCAATTCCGAATGGCGAACCACTTCTAGCTTGCTTAAGAGCGAGCTTGCGAAGCGGAGTCGAGCCAAGTTTTGGACTCCGAACTTGTCGTTTGAGAATGTTTCAACGGTTGTGGGAGCAATTTCAAATGGCGAACCACTTCTAGCTGGCTTAAGAGCGAGCTTGCAAAGCGGAGTTGAGCCATGTTTTGGACTTCGAACTCGTCATTTGAGAATGTTTTAACGGTTGTGGGAGCAATTCCGAATGGCTAACCAATTCTAGCTCGCTTAAGAGCGAGCGTGCGAAGCGGAGTCGAGCCAAGTGTTGGACTCCGAACTCGTCATTAGAGTTTGTTTCAACGGTTGTGGGAGCAATTTCGAATGGCAAACCACTTCTAGCTGGCTTAAGAGCGAGCTTACGAAGCAGAGTTGAGCCAAGTTTTGGACTCCGAACTCGTCGTTTGAGAATGTTTCAATGGTTATAGGAGCGATTCCGAATGGAGAACTGACTTTCAGGGGTACACTGACTTTCAGGGGGATCACGGTCTCAGACCCATAGGTGAGATTAAATGGCGACTCTCCTATAGGGGTCCGTTTGGAACTGCGGTAATTCCATAGTACATTAGGAAGCTGATCGACCCATAAGCCTTTAGCGGACTTGTGTAGCCTCTTCTTAATACCGGAAAGGATTTGTCAGTTGGCATTTTCTACTTGACCGTTTGACTGTGGGTGGGAGACGTAGGAGAAGCGTTGTTGGATGGTGAGGTCTTCACATAGAGCTCGGAATGCGGCCCCTGTAAATTGTGTTTCATTGTCTGTAATAAGGACTCGAGGAACACCGAACCTGCAGATGATGCTCTTCCAAAAGAATTGAAGTATTTTGTTCTCGGTGATTGTGGCCAAGGGCTCATCCTCTATCCACTTTGAAAAGTAGTCGATTGCCACGACTAAGAACATGAACTGAACAGGAGCTGGGGCAAACGGCCCTAGTAAATCTATCCCCTACATTGCAAAGGGGATCAGACTTGATAGGGAGATGAGCTGAGCTTGAGGTAGGCGACGAATGTTGGAATGCTTTTGACAAGAGCTGCATTGCCGAACGTGTCGTTCGGTGTCTTGGAGAAGGGTAGGCCAGAAGTATCCATAATTCAACACCTTTCGAGCAAGTGATCTGGAACCTGAGTGTGCTCCGCCTATGCCTTCGTGAAGTTCTTGCAAGGCGTATGTGGCTTGTTCGGGGGAGAGGCACCTCAGATAAGGTCTGCTGTCAACTTGTGTGAAGGAGAATTTGTACAAGACCCCCTCAACAATGGTGTACAGCTCCACTCTGGTTCTGACTCGGCGAGCTTCCTTAGGGTCTTCGGGGAGGAGCCCATCCCTTAGGAATTCTACCAGGGGTTTCATCCAATTATCTTGAAGTTGAACAGGCAGCGACTCCATGGAGCCGGGAGTTTCTTCTTCTATGTTTGGCTTCAGGAGCACTTCAATCAAGACGGTCTGCTCAAGACCTTGGAGGGAGGAGGAGGCTAACTTGGAGAGAGCATCTGCTTAGGCATTTTCCTCCCTGGTGATCCGCCGAATAAGTGCCTCTTCGAAGAGAGTCATGAGATTTTGGACCTTAGCTAGATACTTAGCCATTCGGTCATCTCGCGCTTCATACTCTCCCAGGACTTGATTCACGACCAGCTGAGAGTCACTAAATATGTGGAGGCGTTGTGCCCCGGCCTTTCGAGCCATTCCGAGACCGGTTATAAGGGCTTCATATTCCGCTTCATTGTTGGAGGCCTTGAAGTTGATGCAGAGGGTGTATTGGAGGACGAAGTCATCGGGGCCTGCCAGAATAACCCCGGCTCTGCTCCCTTCGGTACAAGAGGATCCATCAACATATACCGTCCAAATAGGAGGTCCGTTTGCCGCTTGACTGACCTCGGGAATGGTGCTTTCAACTATGAATTCAGCTAAGGCCTGAGCCTTGATCGCGGTCCGAGGTTGGTAGGATATATCATGCTGGCTCAGCTCGATCGACCACTTCATGAGGCGGCCAGAGGTCTCCGACTTGTGCAGAACTTGCTTCAGTGGTTGGTCGGTAAGAACGACCACCGAGTGAGACTGGAAATATGGGCAAAGCTTCCTAGCTGCCATAACCAAGGCATATGCCATCTTCTCTAGCCTTGGGTAACGAAGCTCGGCATCATGAAGTACCTTGCTTACGTAATAGATGGGCTTCTGAGCCTTGTCTTCTTCCCTCACCAAGACAGCGCTGAGGGTTTGTTCGGAGGCAGCTAAGTAGAGGTAGGGTGTTTCCCCAGGGATAGGCTTGCTGAGGAGAGGGAGGTTGACTAGGTAGGCTTTAAGCTGATCGAACAACTCCTGCTGTTGTTGACCCCATTCGAAGCCCTTAGCCCCCCTGAGAGCCTTGAAGAAGGGAAGACACTTCTCCCCTGACTTGGAAAGGAAGCGTCCTATAGCTGTGAGGCGCCCGGTTAGCTTCTGAACTTCTTTTATATTTTTGGGAGGAGCCATATCCAGTATGGCCTTAATCTTCTCGGGGTTGGCTTCGATCCCTCTTTGGCTGACCATGAAGCCCAGGAATTTTTTCGACGCGACTCCGAACGCACACTTTTTCCGATATAGCCTCATATCATGTTTTCTTAACACGTCGAAGGCCTCCTGCAGGTCGGTGACATGGTCGGCCCCACGAATGCTCTTCACAAGCATATCATCAACATACACCTCCATGTTACGGCCGATCTGGTTTTGAAAGACTTTGTTAACGAGGCATTGATAGGTAGCGCCTGCATTCTTCAACCCGAAAGGCATCACCCAGTAGCGGTAGAGGCCGTGATCGGTAATAAAGGAGGTCTTCGGGATGTCCGGGGGGAACATGCGGATTTGATTGTATCCGAAAAAAGTATCCATGAAGCTGAGAAGCTCATGGCCCGAAGTGGCGTCAATCAGGGTGTCAATGCTTGGAAGGGGGAATGGATCTTTGGGGCATGCTTTGTTCAGGTCGATAAAATCGATGCAAATTCTCCTGGTCCCGTTAGCCATCTTTACCATCACAACATTCGAGATCCATTCGGGGTAATTGACCTCTTGTATGAACCGAGCCTTTAGGAGCTTTTCCACTTCCTCTTTTATAGCTTGCTGGCGCTGGGGAGCGAACTTGCGCCTCTTCTGTTGGACCGGTTTGGACCCCGGAGCAATGCTGAGGTGGTGGACTAGGAGTTCTTCGGAAATTCCAGGCATGTCGGCGGCCAACCAGGCAAAGAGATCGTGGTTCTTTCTAAAGCACCAGACTATGTCGGAGCATAGGACAGATGGGAGGGTCTCACTGATAAAGAACTTGCGGCTCGGATCTTGCTCAGAGAAGAGCACTTCCTCCAATTCATCCACCGGCTTGGACGTTTGTCGGACACTTTCTTGGGGGATTTCAAGTGTTTCGAGGGAGAGGAATGGACCTCCAGTAGAGGTCATGTAGCATTTGCGGGCCATCTCCTGACTGCCTCTCACTTCCCCTACTCCTGCCCGGGTGGGAAACATCATCTTGAGATGATAAGCGGAAGGGACGGCTTCGAGAGCAGCTAGACCGGGTTGGCCTAGGATCACATTATAAGCGGCAGGGACATCGACGACCATGAAGTCCATCGGCTCCGTTCAGGTAGTAGGAGTTTTGCCAGCGGTTACGTCGAGGGTGATCACCCCTTCGATAGTCCCTGGCACTCCCGTGAACCCGTGGAGTGTGTAGCCGGCGGGCTTAAGTCTATCCCGGGATAGCTTGAGTCCTTTGAATGCATCGAGGAAGAGAATGTTAACGGAGCTGCCATTGTCCACTAGGATGATCTCCACTTTAAAATTCGCCATATGGAGGTTAATGACTAGTGCGTCACAATGGGGGGTTCGGACGCCTAGCAGGTCTTCATCTGAGAATGTGATGGGTACTCCGAGGCCTTTAGGGAGAGGCATGCCATGTACTGAATTGACTTCATTTATGAAAGCCTTTCGAGAGGAGTTGGAGGAACCCCCCATTGGGCCCCCATGAATGAGGTGTAGGACATGCTCCTCTTCGAATTCGGGTGTCTCTCCGCGTCGTTCCGGACGCTTGTTAGCCCCCCGAGGAGGAGGAGGAAGGTCGGTTTGGTCTTTTCTCACGAATTTGGCAAGTTGCCCCCTCTGGATGAGGGCCTCAGTTTCGTTCTTCAGGTCCCGACAGTCATTGGTGTCGTGGCCATGGTCCCGGTGATAGCGGCACCATTTCTCTTTGTCCCTCTTCTTACCAGGGGTGTTCATCTTCGGGCAGGAGGTATCACCCCTTCCTTCTCTACTTCCATGAGAATAGTGGAAATGTTGGCATTAAGCGGAGTGAATTTTTTGAATCTGGGAGGAGGGCGGCACTGACCGCCATTATCCTTTTGGAGCATCTTGGATCCTTCTTCTTCTGTTCCCTTTCTCTTGGACCCGGAGGAAGGCCCCTCAAAGTTGGGGCGGTGCTCAGCTTCCTCGACCCGAATATATTCCTCGCTTCGGAGAAGGCGATCGGAGAAGTTCTGCAAGGGCCTTCTTGGCAAAGGAGGAGCGGAGGCTGGAATTAAGGACGTTTGATTGAAACGCTGCTGCAGCGACCGACTGGTCGAGGGAAGTAATAGAACTAGCTTCCGTGGTGAATCTTTTTACATAGTCTCTCAGCTTCTCACCCTTCTTCTGGTGGAGGTAGAGTAGCAAAATGCTGGTCTTCTTGGTTCGATGGCTACTCACAAAATGGGTGACGAAGAGGGTCTCGAATTGCTCGAAAGAGAATATCGAAGATGGGGCAAGGCGAGAGTACCATTCCCGGGCCGGACCCTTGAGGGTAGCGGGGAAGGTCTTACACAGCAGAGCATCGGAAGCTTGGTAGATGAGCTTGAGGGTCTTAAAGCTTTCGATGTGGTCGATGGGGTCGGACTCCCCAGAATAAGTCTCGAATTGGGGAGGCTTGAAGCCTATTGGAATGGGCGCCTCCATGATGGTTTGAGAGAAAGGAGGTCGACTTGGGCGGAGGGTCCTTTCTCTAAGCTCTTCTTCTCTGTCTAGCTGACCCAAGCGCCTTTCCATTTTGTGGAGACGACAGTAGACAGTGTCATCCCTTCGATGGTAGTCAAACGAGCCTCTGGACTCGTCTTCGTACGAGGGAGAGCGGGGGCTACGACGACGGTAGCTCCTGGAGCAGAAAGGACTAGGAATGAGCTGGGGGTTGCTAGGAGCTGGGGGTGGAGTTAGGGACCGTTGGCGAGGACTTCGGACCGGAGGAGTGGGGACCCTCTGACCATTGTTGTTGTTGGGTCGGAGATTGAGGGCTTGTAACATGGTTGCTTGGAATTGCTGGAACTTGGCACAGGTAATGGGCGCCTCATCATTGCTCGGGGGTTGCCGACCAGGAGGAGAATGGGGTCTTCTCCTATGGTGCCGTGGGGACTCTCTCTGCCCTCTGCGAGGAGGGGACTTTCTGTATTCTCGGCGATGAGGAGATCGCTCATTTGGACGGTGTTGGCGGGAGGCTCCCTCTCGGGCCCGCCTTTCATCTAAACGGCGGCGAAGATCCTCTTCTTTGCACCAATTGTATAGAGTGTTGCGGAGGTCATCGGATGCTCGAGGATTGTGAGATGCCATGGAATCAGTAGAGGGGTTGTGCACGGAGACGTGATCATGTTGGAGAGGTTGTATCTGAGGATTGGGACGGGAGCCCCCCGTGCCGGCATTCTGAGGCCCGGCTTGACCCCGAGGGGGTTGAAGATTCTGAGGAGGAGGTTGGTCCTGCTACGGGACCTGATTAGGCTGAGGAGAGGGTCCCGTTGGCTGGACGGTTTGGAGAGGGATCTCCTGTTGTGGTTGAGGAGGAGTAGGTCCATGGTTGAACCCTCTAGATCTTAGTTTCCTTGGAGGCATGGCTGGAGGAGATCTGACCGACGGGAAGAGGAAGGATCGCTATTCGTGGTTTCCCACAGACGGCGCCAATCTGTTACCGTTGAATCTGGTGTGGGGGCAAACAGATATTATTTGTGGATTCTTAGGAAAAGTGAACAGCAAAGCTGAAATATGTTCTGCCGGAGTTTGACCGTTGACTCCCGCTGTTCTCCTGCAAAAAGTGCGATACACCGGGGTTGATCCCGGCGACGCACCCTCCGATGCTCAAGCCAGTAATCAGAGAAGATTATGAAAGTGCGTAAATTGGCAAAAGATTAATTACCTCTTAATGGTGGTGGATGGGGGATATTTATAGCCGCCTTTGGGATTAGATTTGGAATGAAATCCCTAATTCCTAGTGAAAGGATAGAGCGAATCAGGGCCGTTGATTGAATACAATCAGAAACCCTAATTCTATCCTGCTGGACAAGGTTTGCTGCGGGTTGGAACCCGCACCCAGTTGAGATGGATCTGTTCGCGGGTTGTTGGGTCTCTGAAGAGAGGACCCAGTACCCACTTCAGACCCGTTTATAGATGAAATTACCATTTTACCCTCAGGCTTTGAGATTCGCGCCCGATTTGGACGGTTCCGATTTAGCCCTTATTTTTAGCCGTATCACTAATCAATAATTCATGGCAATAATCTTGCAATCAGAATTCTAGAAATTTGCGACCCAACAGTATTAAAAGTGTGATATCTTACAAGTTACAGATTGGATTTCTGATCCATCAGATGTTCTAGAAACTAGAAACTGGGACCTACATTTCATTTTCACAAACTTAGTCATTATTCTGAAATTAACTGGGTTGAATTTTGTGCCAAATCAAGACAACAGTAAATGAGATTTTCTTTTGCATGAATTATAACATAAATAGTAACTACTATGGATCCAAGTTTATATAATGCAAATCAGATTTTAATAGGTATTCAAAGCATGCCACACCTATTCTCAAACTCATTAAGAAGGAAGCATTATTAACATGTCTAACATACAAACAAAACATCTATAACTCATAGTGATTCATGGACATGCATTCATATAGACAAATATCTAGATCTAATTCATGTTTGTGTAATGGGTGTAATAAGGAAAATTTTGTGACATTTTACGATTACGGAATTGACAGAAACAAATCAAACGGGTAGGGCTAAGATCATCAATGGCTAAAACATGAAGGATGAGACACAACGATGAATCTACTTGCGTTATTTTAAAAAAAAGTGCTTTTACGGGGAAACAAAAGGGATTCGTACAAGATACTTACCTTACGAGAGGGTGAACGGAAGCGAGATGAGCGATGGCAGAACCACGTGCAACCTACACGCAACCACAATGCGTGTGAATGGCGGGGAAAACACGTGCAACTTCAACCGCAAGGGGGCACCGCAACACAGCAAGAGGGTATACAGCAACATGGTGGCACTCAGTGCGGTGGCCGGTAGTGGCGGGGAGATAGCAAGCACACGGGAGCGGTAATAGGTGCGATGGCTCGGAAGGTGGAGCGCAAAGGTAGTCAACGAGGCTCAGAGCTGCGGGGTCGAGTGTTGGAGGGTGCTAACGGTGATGAGGAAGACAGGGCAATGGCGGCTCGACGGAGAAGACGATGGGGTTGAGGGGCGATGGGGATGATGCAGTTGCAGTCGGGGTACTGAAGCTCGGAGGTGGGTTGTGGGATGATTGCACAGAGGTCGATGAAGGCATGAACGACAAGATGAGGATGACGGGTGGAGGAGAGGCTTGGGAGCGGTGGTTCGGGCGGAGCGATGCACAGGGGGTTGGAGTTGGTGATGGGTGCGAGAAAGGAGACGGGAGGGCAGTTGATGGGTTTAGGAACAGAAGTGGCTGACGAGGAAGAAGAAGGGGCGCAGGAGTAGTGGGTGATGGCTGTAGGGTTTTGAAGGGTGATTAGGGTTAAACAAGATTAGGGTTAGGGGGGTTTAATAGGGATTATATAGGGGATAATTAGGATAATGGGCTATTGGGTAAGCGGTATAGGGTTTAGGATCCAATAAGAATGGGTATGGGGTTTTAGAAAAATAAATCAATAAATAAATCAATAATCATATAGTAGTACAAATAAATCAATTAGTATGCATTAAACTAATACCCAAATATTATTAAATACAATAGAATGTATGGATCTCACAAAATAATTAGGACTGGATTTGAATTGAGCTAAAATATAATAAGGAGCAAAATAGTATTACATATTAATTAATTAAATCAAATAGTACACATAAAATTCGTACTCCAATGTTAATAAAATATAGATCACGATCTATAGGCTTTTAAAAATACTAAACAATAAATTTAATGATAATGATAATAATAATAATAACAACAATAATAGTGTTTGGGTTTAACACCTTATAATTAATCAAAAAATAAAATTGGAGTTATAAGTAATTAGTCAAATAAGAAAATGAGGTTAAACGATAGAGTATAATATGATTTGTATTATAATTTAAAAGTCAGTGGAAAATAGCTACAAATAAAATTATTGATTAGAATAGACTTTAATAGGAGATTCAACAATAAATTTTAACAAAAATAATTTAATAACTGAAAATAATTTACAAAGAATCGAAATTCTATAAATACACAGAAAATACGTATTGGCGGGAACGGGGGTTACAAGGATTTTTTTAGGAATATTTGATATCTTTACGAAATACGAACTTACTGCAGTTCAAAATTTGATATCTTTAGGAAACTAGGTGTATGCGGTCTTGTAAATTATACCAAATTCAAAATATCATAACTTTCTGAATACATTGAATCTTCAGCTAAAAGTCGGATATGTGATGCTTCTCTATGCTTAGGATATGTCAACCAATTTTTATAAATTTTGGACATCATCTATTATTTTTAATGATTGTGCAACTGGTTTTGGTCATTTTTCTTCTCTAAAATGAAGTATTTTGAAAAAATTACCAATGAGAAATTAAAGTTGACACAGTGATCTTTATGTAGACTCTAAAAACATGAAATTTCATTAAGTATATGATTAATGGTGAGTTTTGTAAACAACACAAGTTGCAGGTTGAATAGTTAGCTTGCTGATTTGAATGTTTATGAGATACCTTCATATTAGGATTTTAGAATGGACTTAGAAGGTTGACTATATAACTCCTGAATCATGATTGATCAGGTTTGAGTTGGACATGTATATGTCTATTATGTTTTAAGACTAGACTATTTGTCTTATCTTTGCATTGATATAACTTGCTTAAGGATAGAATAGTCTTATATTCTATTGATGTTTGGGGTGATTTTATTACACAGGAGTGTGAATTAACTCAGTGATGTTTAAGGTAGTGAATTTACCTTAGGATCTATCTTTACTACTTAATCTTTTGGGTATTTAGTTGCCCTTTGTCGTCTCAAGAGCAATGGATGAAGAAAGTCTTTATGCGCTGACAGATCGCTAACCAAGGAGGGATTTATCATGGGTCGGAGACATATTCGAGATCCAAGCAAGAGGGTGATTAGCGATCGACGGGGGTCGAAAGGTGGTGTCACTGGAACAAGTTGGGGCCAAGTCGGGCCAACTCTTGGGCCTGGTTTGGAGGCCAGGTTGGATTCCAGTTGGGACAGTGTGAATTTGGATAAAAAGTCTAGGTTGATTAACTAGCACGTAACCCTCTGGTATTCACTAATCATTTCACTAATATAAGATAATTAGGACTAGCATATAAGTTCTAAGTTAAGATTGGCGAGCTAGTGGTAGTATCATTAAGACTTGAGCACGTCATATTTTTTTCTTTATTGTAATGATAGGCACTAGTCGGGTGTCGGGTGGTTGTACTCACTTGTCAAGGGGACACGTGCGGCGTCGTCTCCCCTGTCAGGGGACATGGGTGATGTAGTCTCGTCTGTTAATTCTTGGGGTCTAGTGATAGAACGGGTGGTGCGTACTATAATTCTCCTGTCGGAAGTTAGGAATGGACCGTAAAAATCTGTCATGTTCGATGTTGTTTAATACGGACAAGGAACTGGAGCAAGACTAAAAATCGCGAGTAAGACTATGTCTCTTGGTGAGCAAGAACTCTGCGAGGCCACCTGTATGTTCGTAGCAACTTTTGGGTGAGATCTGGAGCAGTAGTACTGCAGGGATCGGGCATAGTGGAAACATGGACACCATTACTGACTACGGAGACAGAATTTGACTGAACAACTACAACCTTATTAATCACTAAATGAACGTCAGGAACGGGAAAGACTACAAGAGTAGGATGCTTGGCGAGGGATCGAACCCTACAATTAGGAGAAAGCGAGCTTGATTTGGGGATGATGTAGTATGGGATGCATACATTTTCAAATCAAGTGTGCATTTGGGAACTGTGCATTGGATTCTAGTTGATGGCATACACTAACACTTGCGATTTGACTGCACATTTTCCTTTGCATCAAATATTGCTTGTTGAGTTTTGAAGAGTCGTTAGTTTTATCAACATTACATCACTTGCATTCAACTGACTTGCCCATAGTCTGATTAGGTACACAACTACTGGATCATGGAAGCAGGAGACTCGAGCTGCGTGGAGCAACCAAGTGGGGATTGTAAAATTTGTATAGTAAATTTTATTGATGTAATTTATGATATAAAATTAATGTAAGATTGTATTGTACAATGTAACATTCTGAGATGCAATAAAAGTTTTAATTTCATGTCAATTTTCTATGTTAGCACTCGTTTGAAGTAAGATTCTGGCTTGTGCCTCGAGTTTCCTACATATGGAATTCGAGGCGCTACAGACTTTCGGTGTTGTAAACTTTCTGAACGAATTTGCAGAGATAGCCCCTGACGAAAGCCTAGAGGGAGGAGTTGGAATATCCCCTCATCAGGCCTCCGTGAATGGATGGGAGAACGGTCATGTGTTGAGAGTCTTGTTATTCGGATGGCCTCTCTTGACGCTTATTAGCCCCCTGAGGCGGAGGGTTGTCGGCCTTGTTATCTTTCTGAACAAATTTGGAGAGATAGGCCTTGCGAATCAGGGCTTCCAATTCTTCTTTAAGGGCTCGACAGTTGTTAGTAGTGTGTCCAGGAAATCTGTAAAATGCGCACCACTTATTTTTGCCTATTATATTGCTAGACGTTGACATATTAGGGGTGGGGAAGATTATTCCATCCTTCTCAACTTCCATGAGGATAGCTGATACGCTTGAATTGAGATCAGTGAACTTGTCGGAACATGGTGCTGGAGGTGGACGGCGTTGACCTGCGCCGTCTTTTTGAAATCTCCTAGGTTCTTTCTCGGTTGTATTCTTCAGTTTGTTCTAGGAAGATGAATAGTTCTTGCCTTGAGGATAAAGAGCTTTCTCAACTCTGATATATTTGTCTCTCCTTTTCAGGAGCTCAGTAATATTTTTGGGTGGCTTTTTTGCGAGGGAGGTTTTCAGGTCTTTGTAAGTGACGTTGTGGTGGAAAGTGGCGGCCGCCACTAACGAATTTAAGGATGGACCTTCCTTCCCCTATAAAGCGCTTGACAAAGTCTTCAAGCAGTTCACCATCTCTTTGCTTCTGTTCTAACAGGGAGGAACTTATTTTTTCATCCTTTCGGCTGGCAACAAAGTGTGCTATGAAGAGCTCCTCGAGCTGGTCGAAGGAGAATATTGACTCCGGAGTGAGGCGGGAGTACCATTCTCTTGCTGATCCTTTTAGTGATGCGGGAAATGTTCGACACATGAGTGCATCAGTGGCATTGTAGACCATCATAAAGGTCTTGAAACTTTCGATATGGTTGTCGGATCTGATTCCCCAGCGTATGATTCGAATTGAGGAGGTTTGAAGTCCTTTGGGAATGGTGTATCGAGGATGGTTTTGCTGAAAGGTGGTCGGCTGGGGCAGTAGGCCCTACTGGAGCGGTTTTTCTCATTCTTCATCTGCTCTAGACGGTCTTCTACCTCTCGGATACAGTGAAGGACTTGGTTTTCCTTCCCCTTGGTTCTAGTTGAGTTGGTGGATCCTTTTTTAGGGGGCTGGCCCAGATCTTCACTACCTTGTATAGCTCGGAGGAGGTAGCGCTTGAAGTTTTCCGATTCGGCCATAGTGACAGGGGCATCTTTCTCTTTGTTCTACTCAAGAAGTGTTTGACTCTCATGAGTTGAGCTCCTTTTTGCAATATGCCCAATGTAAGAGGATGATTGCCATGATCTCTGTCTAGAAGATTTGCTTCTCCAGTTTTTCCTGACGTTCTGAGCGGGATGCCTCAGATCGAGGGCGCCACTCGTTTAAGTGGATTTGTAGATCACTTACTTGTTGCTTGGCAATGATGATATGGTGGAGATCTCTAGATCCCCAGGTGCCTCGCAAGGCCGTTGAATTGGTTGAAGCATTATGGAATGAGACACAGCTGTACAGAGGATGTTGTTCATGATGGCTTTGTCGGGAGCCCCCAGTGCATCTCTGTTGAAAGGAGCTTCACTAGGCTGTCGGGGCGACTGTTGAGGAGGAATCAGATCTTCCACTAGAGGAGCTAGTTGACGAAGAGATTTGGTGTGATGGTTTGAGGACGTCGCTCTACCTCATAGTCTTGGTGGCATGGCGGTAAGTCTGATTTGTGTAGTTTTCCACAGACAACGTCAATCTGCTGCTACTTATTTTGGTGTGGGAGCAAACAGATAGTGAGTTAATATTTGATTGGAACTACTAAAAACCTGACCTTTTATCTTTGACGTGAAATGTGGTTAGAACTCTTGAGCTTGAATCTGGTTGATTGAACACCGTGATCTGGATCTGACTGTTGCTGACGGGGCCGATGGACCTGCAAAATGCCTGAAACACCGAGGGTTGGCCCCGACGACAGACCCTCCGACGCTCAAGTCAAAATCAGAGAGAGAAAGAGTGTTTGAGAGAGAAACTGTTGATTACCTTCTGACTGGAGAGGGAGAATGGTATTTATAGGCCTGAGAAACAATACAGGAGATTGATATGAATCCATTGGATCCAATATGAATTCCTTATCTCCCATTCGAATCTCCCCTTAAGAGATAATAAGCTCTCTTGTTTTGGGATAAGAAATTTGACTAACAGCCTTCATGGGCTGGATCTCTCTTAGTGGGCCTAATCTGTTATGTTTTATGGGCTTGAATACGGCCCGTATCTTGTAAAGAGGCCTGGAAAAGGCTAGACATATTAAAAAACCCGTTATGACTAATCTGCCTGTAGGAGCTTTATGATCTTTGCTGGAATCATACAACCCTGATCGGTTGTGTTTACCATTATCAGTGGTCCTTCTTAAATGGCACTGACTGAATTGGTGGATTCTCTTTTCACCTGTGTTTCCATTGAGGCTAGAGTTGTTAAACATTTTTCGCTGGAACTAGTGATGGCAGTTGGGTCCACTGGGTTAAGCCCAACCCGTTTGCGATTGATCTTGTTACGCCCTACTTCCCAAAGTAAGGAATACGAGTACGTAACGTAGGCCCAGCGAATGATGTAAACACCATCCATAAGCTGTACTAGACTAACTCAACAATATGGAAGAACAATCACAACCACGCAAGAAGACATAATCACATAAACAAAGATCAATTTCAATAATAAATGATATAATCCAAATAATAATATCCAACATCTGGGATAAAAACAAACTCCGGGTCATAAAGCCCAAAAATAAAGTATAATATCAAGACAATGTTCAAGAAATAAATCTAGCAATAAATTAATTCAAGCAATCTAATCTTGGACTCCATCTTCTAGAATCGTTGCTTACCAATCCCTGCTGGTATTGTTCCTCCAGTACCTGTAAATTCTTGGTCTAAAAAGAAAGAAAATAATGTCCTTAGAATAATTCATGGACAACAAGTAGAGGGAAACAAAGAATAATAGGAACATAGTATATCAAAGAAAATGGACGCGATCAAAGTCAAATAGCAAAGTCAAGGAATGGCAATAATGTCAAGGGTCTATGTATAATCATGCATTTAATAAATAATTTCAATTCAAGTTCAATATTGGTGACAGCATACGGGATCAAGCATGAAATGTCAAATGTAGATTATTAATTATTTTATTAATCCTATCTAGTGCACTTACTACTGCATCCCATTCTATAGGATCACAGCGCAAGCACACAATGTACGCTTTAAACGGATGGTGAATTCACGGTTCGTGTAATCGGTCCAGTAATCAGTGTAATATTCAATGATAGTAATTATCAAGCAGTATTTTATGGTCATCAGTCAGTGCAAGTGAAGCAGTAGGGCCCGACCGAGTACAGTTTCTGATTGTTCACTGCCAAGTCATCCCATAATACCCCGGCTTGTTAACATTTTATTACAACCTATGTGAGCATGAAAGAAGGTGTCAATGTTTTATGATGCTAGGTGTGACTAATTCTACCCGTTATGAACCAATCAAGAAGCAAACATATTAATTAAGCACAAATCACACAATCTAGATAGCATGACATTGCTGTACAAAACCACAGATTACCGCTACTAGCGAAAAGCAAATCTGGATCTGTCAGAAATTCTAGAAACTAGACTCTCTGTCGATTCCAGCGAATATATATACGACATATAAAAGTTAAAGAAACTAGAGTGAAAATCCTATTCTTTTCAGATTTTATGTTTAGGCAGCAAGTTGTAAATTGTTTTCACCTATATGTTTTATGTCAGAAAACTCCACAATTAAATCTACAAAATTTCTGGGTGGTTCCTACACATGTCTAGTCTCAGCCAAATTTATTTCATATTTTTATTTTATTGTTAACATGTTCAATTTAATTATGAAACAGAAAGATATGCATGAATTTGTGAAACTTGAAATTCAGACATAGTTGTACTAAAATACTGATATCCAACAGATTATATCTCGGAATTCAGATCCATTAATAGTTCTGGAAAATAGATTCATAGGGCTATAAATCATATTTAGAAAGTTATTTCAAATTACAACAGCAATATGATCGAAAATCTGATGCAAAAAGGAACACACAGCAGTCCAGAAAATAGTTTGGTATGAATAGGCAACAACTTATTCATACAACCATATAGTTCATGCAAATTAATAATCAAAGTGATACTAGATGTTTAACATGCATAATTCAAGTTTTAAGATGCAATTTCACAGGCATGGTAATCAATTCACTAAATCAAATTCAATCTAACATATTCAATTCTTCAAGCAATTTTATAATAAGGATTTAGTTATTTCTCATGTAAATGTGCATATGCAATGTACAAGAGGGACTAGGTTTTAGATCAAAGATGTAGGCACGATGTTAGAATATGTCGGGTTAGCTCGTGTAAAACCTCATTATACTTAACGGAATTTCAAATAGCAATATGATCAAAAGATTTGGATCTACTTGCAGAGATCAAAGAAATCTTGAACAAAACAATAACTAGTTCAAGAAGAGACTTGCCTTTTAGTTGTTAATTTTCGAATATATAGAATAATGGGATAAGAATCTCGAGCGACGAATCCACGAAGCACGAGAACACGGAACCACAAAATTATGTGCGATACACACAGCAATAACCACACAAATCAGCCAATCCCTCAACACAAAACAACAAACACGGGATACTAAATCCCCCTACACCAAAACAGTAAACACCAACACTGATCCCCTTCTACTCCATAGCGACACAGAGAGAGAGAGAACGGCTCAACGGCGAAGGAACGGCGACGGCACTGCGGTCGAGGAGCGACGCAGCGATGGGAGTGAGATGGCAAAGATGCTCGGGGTGAGTGGCGGCGGCACTACGGTCAAGGAGCAATGCAGCGATGGGGCTTGGCGTGCTCTGTTTCTTGACGAAACAGAGGAGGAGACAGCGGGATGGGGCTCAAGCTCTGGATGACGACGACGAGGGGTGAGGGACCTTCGGGGGTTGTGGAGGACAACGAAGGGGATCAAGGTGGTCGACGAAGTAGTGGGTTGACGACGAGCGGATGGGTTCAGAAGAAGTGGGGTTCAGGAAGACGATGGGTTTGGATGAAGGCGAGGCAAAGATGAAGTCGAGGATGGGGGTGATGATGGGGTGATGATGAGGCGGTGGCGATGGTCGAGGTGGTGGTCGGAGAGGACGGGAGGAGCGACGGGCTGATGGTGGATGGTTTGGGTTTGAAGATGAAAATAGAGAGAGAGATGAGAGTCTGGGGTGAGGAGAGAGGAAATAGCGGCGGGATGTGGAGGAGAGAGAGGATAATTAATTAAGGCTTATTAATAGGGTATTTATAGGGGATTAAGAAGTTGGGGTTTTGGGTTGCGAGTTAATGGATTTAGGGTACAAATTTATGCTCCAAAAAGAGATGAACAAATATAAATCAATGGGATGAACATATAGCAGAATAATTCAAACTCAAAATATGAAGAGGAAGAGTTTGCAATGAGCCAAAAAATAGTAGAGAAGAGTACGGAATGATCAAAAGGGAATAAAAGAACCCAATAAAAGCAAAAATTTATTATTAAAAAGGGATCAGATACAATAAACAAGAAGAGAAAATAAAAATATAATAAAAATCCAAAATAGAAAAATAGGGGTTAGAGATCCACTTTCTAGCGGGCTCGGGTCGGTTTGGGCCACTAGCCGCGCCGAGTTGGGAATTGAAAAAACCGATCCGGTCGACCCATGAACACATTCGGTTTGAACCCAGGTCGGGCCGGGCGGGTCGACGAGTTGGCCGATTTTTTTTTCTCTTTAATCCAAAAGTAAATAAATATAAATTGTACAACAAGTATAAGTGATTAAAAGTTAAAGAAAGTTGTATATATTATTCATTTTAACTTCTATAAAAAATTTACAACAATTTTTACATACAAATACGGTCAAAAAAAATGCAAATTCCCTCAATTACATGTTTACGAGGACAATCTAGAGTTCAAGATAGTCTAAGTTAAATTGAAGAGAGGGCATTGAACTACTGTCGTGCACTTCCACTTAACTTAAACCTAGGATCTCATCGCCCTAAATTTCCCAATCTTGTTGTTGGACTACAGGCAGGTTGCTTCCACTTGTTGATGTAGATGCATCTTTTCCTTGAGTCCTATCTTCAGCCTTCATCCAATCTTCGGTGCATATGAGTATCTCCAACGAATCCGGCTTCAAGCAATTTCTGTAATCTGTTAGAACTCTGCCACTTGTAGAAAAAGCACTTTCTGAAGCAAATGTGGAAACAGGAGGAGTTAGTATATCTCTAGCCAAATGTGAAAGAATAGGAAAAAGATTTTTGTGTTCTTTCCATCATTCTACCACTCAATCTTAGTGCTAGAACTGTCACTATCTTGTTGATTATACCAATTTAATTCATTAGGTGCATTAGTACTAGGTTTTTCTGATTGAATACGAGCAAGTAAATTAGCATTGCCATCTTCTAATGTACTCTTACCCATACCTTTAGAAATACAAAAAGAAATAACTATATTAGTTGTATTACTAGATGCAAAAGTTCAATCATATTAGTCATACAAGTTATTCAATGTCGATTCAAAGCTAGCTAAAAATTCATTACAATCATATTCGGAATCATGTTCAAGTAAAGTAAAAAATATTTCAATCAAACTTCTCGTACCCGCTAATTTGATACGAGGATCCATAACAGTAGAAATATAATACAACATCAGAGGAGGATTAAAATACATCAAAATTTTTGTATAAGCGGGAACAACAATTTGACAAATGTATTCGTCTGAAATCATTTCTTGGAAAGTTTGCATCATAGTAATGATTGAAATAAAAATACTAGTGGAAGTAGAATCATAAGATGTAGAAAACTTCACAGTTGTGGTTTTAAAAGTTTCCAAAAAACGTAATAAAGATTCGGCAAAATATCATGATTGTGGAGTCATTTGAAAAAATTTCATATTTTTTGCAAGACAAAAATCATTTATAATATCTTTGTATTGAGTAACAAAATTTAGTAAATCGAAAGTAGAGTTCCATTGGCATTTAACATCTTCAGGAAATTTTCTAAAATGTATTCTCCTAGATTTACACCATCCTTTAAATTCTTGATGCATAGGACACTCAAACCAATAAATGTACACAATTTCTAATTGTAATTATATATGAATCAACTACTTTCAATCCATCTTGTACACATAAATTTAGAATAAGACATGCACATCTAACATAAAAAATTTAATTATATGGATAAGCTAAATGTGTTTTTAATCTACTAATTGAAGTATTGTTGTTAGATGCCTTATCAAAACTAACAGTAAAAATTTTATCACGAATTTGATATAAATCACAAACTTCTAAAATAAGTGTTGCAATAACTAGTCCACTATTGTAGCGCCCCGATTTCCAAGATACTGGGAAAACCGAGACACGGGCCAAAACCTTTTCTTCAATTAGTCACAGTACACAGAAAAACAGGAGAATTTAAAACTTTTTATTCAACACTCAATGTATTACAAGTCTGAACATTATGCAACTGCAATACATTACAATAGAGTTACAATATTACCTTTACATTTCCAAGTATTACAACCTTCAACATCTTACATCAGAGTACTTTCCAACTAATAGATGATCAACACACATTTTACAGTGGAACTAAATACGACATTGACTCCCTGCTTTCCTTGCCTTGAGTCCTCCTGAATCTCGCCCTTGTACTTCAGCGATCCAGTACCTATGGAAGTGGGGACGTTAGTATTCACTGACGCTTAAAGGCTGATATCAAAGCAGCGAATCTCCCAAACAACATACAAAACATGGCAATGGTGTTGGTGTAGTTTAAGAGTTCGTGAGTGCTATGACTAGACTCTAATGCGATACTTAAATTGAACTAGGATGCTTCCTATTCTAATGTCAGCGAGTCTCCGAAGCAACATGCAGCCCAAACTACATGCGACCCCATCTCAAGCCGTTTCTCCATATATAGGGATTTGAACCCGCGTTATGAATTCTAATTGTACACAACCAGTTCCTGACACCTACACGTGACTGATGAGGTTGCAGACGTGGTCAAGTCCCACTAATGCAGTCCGCCGGTGGTGTCTATGTTCGCCACTGCTACCCGGCTAACCGGACCTCACTCAAAACTAGACGAACCCAGTGTGTCGGGCGTCATTTCAAAAACCAAAATCATAGGGTCTCGCAAGCGCAAGGTAGCGCGAAGCCTACCCTGTGGCACCCCTGGGGTCTCGCAAGCGCAGGACTGCCCAATGCATCCTGTGGCACCCCAAGCCACGGTACTTCAGGAATTAACAGCGCGAAATACGCAACCCGTGCTCCCAACTTGTGAGACGGCACCGTACGTATCCCTTTGACAGAAAGGCGCAACCCAATAACACCACCTAGTCTGCCTCCAGAAACGAGTGAGTCATAAGGTGCCCCCTACAACCGACTCCTCTCTTCCGGCAAAGGGTTTAAGTAATGATCTTTATAAGTCACTACCCTAATAATGTCCCTAGCCCTGAACACTCCTAGGGAGGATAATATTATAACCACAACATGCTAGGCCTTAATTTAGACTTTGCAAGACAACTCTACTAGGCTGCTCAACCTAGACTTACCAGAACCCTTCGGGATCCGGTTCCTGGTCCATCGATCCAAGACCTCGGCCGTGCGAACATACATGCATGCCGCTACCCTAAACCTGGATTCCTTCTATACTCTGGTCCTCGATCAACCTACACTGGTTAAGATTCGACGGTACACAAGGAGTGACTCCTCCACAGTTCCTTAGGGTAGAAAATATATGTCTTGATGGTCGATAGCCCCTAGGGTGGTAATATCACCCTAGACGAGCACAACGAACAGTGTACTAGCTAACAAGCTATACACGAGTAACAACCACATACGAGCTAATAAGCTACGTATGAAGCAATAACTACCTACGAGCCAGGCGGGCCTCGTAGGAGATAACAACGTACATACCAGCCAAATAAGCCGCGTATGAGACCAACAGCTACGCACGGGCCGGTCGAGCCGCGTACGAGACAACAACCTACATACGAGCCAAATAAACTACGTATGAGACCCACGGCTACATACGGGCCAGTCGAGCCACGTACGAGCACAACCATATGCAAACAACCATACAGGTAATCAATCCTAGGAGCAAACAAACGTGCTTACTAGCAAACTTGATCTTCTATTATTAGAAGCAACAGAAGAATCTACTAATAGTCTATGATCGGTATTCTACCAATGAAAAACCAAAGGCGACATAACAATCTTTATCAAACTAACTATTACTAGTGGTCTCCCAAATCCTTATTACTTCAACCTATAGTACTTTAAGCATGGCATACAATTGCAAGCATCTATCCACGACACTCTAATTATGGTACATAACGTAACCCCTCACCACAAGACTCCTAAGTACGAATATGATTTAAGCAAGTGCTTATATCAAGCTTAAGCATGAATTATCACTATGGTCTAAACATGAAGTTTACTATAGTCAAGCATTAGTTACAACTTGAGCGTGAATGCCTACTACTTTAGAGTATGTATCTCTACTACCACCTTACACATGGATCTTCATTACTTTAAGCATGATTAATTACTATGATCTAATCACGAAGACAACTTAGTGGAACATCTACTATTACAATCTAGTATGGGTAGAACATAAACATAGAATTGCTATGACTAAGCATGATATGTATTCCAAGTAGAGACCTACAACATTCTAACCATAGTATGATAATTCCTACCATGTATGTACAACCTAAACATGGTTTCTTTTTACATTAAACCCACAACACGGCATACGCCATAAGCATGGTTCCTACAATTATTTAAACATGAATGTCTACCATCTTTAGCATGATTAATGACTAAGCATGATCATCTACTAACTTAGCATAAACAATACTTAGCATGAACAACCATTAAGTATGACATCTACTAATCTTAGCATAAACAATCATTAGCATGGTCATCTACTACTTAACATAAACAATAATTAGCATGACATCTACTAACTTAGTATGAATAATGATTTGGCATGATCATCTACTAACATAGCATGAACATATACTTATCTAAGCATGATCGTCTACTAACTTAGCATGAACAATAATTAGCATGACATCTCCTAACTTGGCATGAATAATGATTAAGCATAATCATCTACTACTTAGCATGAACAATCATTAGTATGGTCATCTATTAACTTAACATAACAATAATTAGCATGACATCTACTAACTTAGCATGAGTAATGATTAAGCATGATCATCTACTAACATAGCATGAATAATGATTAAGCATGATCATCTACTAACATAGCATGAACATATACTTATCTATGCATGGATATCATGTAAGCATGAATATTTATTTGATCTAGCATGGTATATAACTTACCTACAATTTGACTAACATGGTATACAACTAATCTAGCATGGTATACAACTTTCCTACAATTAAATTAGCATGGTATACAACTTTCCTATAATTAAACTAACATGGTATACAACTTTCCTACCATTAATCTAGCATGGTATACAACTTACCTACAATTAAATTAGCATGGATAAATTAATCTAGCATGATATACCACTTTCCTACAACTATCTAAGCATAGATAAATTAATCTAGCATGGTATACAACCTTCCTACTAGCATGTAAGCATGGATAAATTAATCTAGCATGATATCCACTTTCCTACTATCATCTAAGCATAAATAAGTTAAACTAGCATGGTATACTACTTTCCTACAATCGTCTAAGCATAGACAAATTAAGCTAGCATGGTATACTACTTTCCTACTATCATCTAAGCATAGACAAATTAATCTATCTTGGTATACTACTTTCCTACTATCATCTAAGCATGAATCTTATTAAACATAAATAACTACTAAGCATGAATATCTTACTAAGCATGGGTAACTACTAGTATGAACATACAACATTCCTAAGTATATATATATACTTCTAAACATGGTAAGTAATTTTAGCATTTATCCTACAACATTCTAAGCATGTAGGTCATTCCTAAACATGATAGATAATTTTGGCATGAATCCTACAACATATCATACTACTACTACTTTATTTAACCATGAACATAACATAAAACATCTACAACTATCTACTACTACTACTACTTTATTTTAACCATGAACATAACATAAAGCATCTACAACTACTTCTTTTAATCATCTACTACTACTACTACTTTATTTTAATATGAACATAAAACATCTACAACTACTTCTTTTAATTATCTACTACTACTACTACTACTTTATTTTAATATGAACATCTACTAACATTTCTACCAAATCTTCATTAGTATTTATTTCTTATTAACACTAGTTGAACATAAAAAGAGATCTTTTTTGACCATTCTACAACTAGTGATTTAGATTAGTTTCTTTTTCATAATAGGATTAGCATCTAAAAATGGGTTCTTTTTATTTAATATTAATAGAAAGAACTAAGCAAAATAAGTAAAGTAAGAATCCTCCATTTTGGTTCAACCAATCATATGCTTTCCTTTTTTTTGTCCAAAGTTCAATGTGTGTCCTACAACCAAATGGTTGTATACAAGTTCATATGTTTTATGTGTGAGTCCACATTCAAGTCCTACAACCCCAAATAGTTGTATGTACAAGTTCATATGCATATGTGTATTTTAGTCCAATTAGTAAACATAACACAACAACTACTACTACAAAATTCCATCTTTTTGTTCTTTACTACTACTTATCACATTTCTTTTACCATCCAAATTTACAACTTACACCACCAACAACACACAATAATATCTCAAGGAAGCACCCAAACAAAAGAAACAAAACAAGGAGGATGAGAAGAAGAAGCATCAAAAACAACAACACAAACAATCAAAAGAGAAACCCCGACCTAGTTCTCTTTGTTGGAAGAACTTGCTAGCTAAAACTTCTCCTTCCCCTATCTTTTAGAAATCTCTATGGAATACCTACAATGGGAAAACTCTCAAATTAGTATGGTGTTCTCTCTTTCTTTTCCTTTCTTTCTTTCTTTCTTTTTTTTTGATCTTTCTAAAATGAGACAAGGTAGAGAAGGAGGGGGTATTTATAGGAGGAGGGAGAGAGTGGAGAGTGCAAATGTGCACACCAAAATGCACAAAAGACCCTCCCCAAAATGGGGGCCGGCCATACCTTAGGAAAGGTGGGATGTGGTGGAGGTAGGAAATGGATGAGGTGTAGTGTGGGTATGGTGTTATGTGAGGGTTTCTAGAAGGGTTTCATTAACCTCTTCATGCACACTTAACCTAGGTTAAACACTTATAAACCCGAACAATCTAATAGGTTTTGTCATAACAAAGACAAGTGTGGTCCAAAAATACACAACACGCAATTTGTATAACGTACTAATCGACATACTACACGTATGTGCGCATATATGTCTGTATACCGAAAATCTTTGCATAATCCGTATAAAATAATTTAATCTCAGAAATAATAATAAAATAAATTCTATTATTAGTTCGGAAGGTTACGGTACCAATTTGATACAATACGGATGTATACTGACCGATATCTGGGTACAGATAATGTCTATGAATAAACCGGGTGAAAATCACCAAAATATTCTAATTTTGGAATTAAAACAAAATAATAATAAAATAATAATAAAAAAATAATTTATACACGGTAATATCCATCCGGGATATTACAACTATAGGGATACGGTAATGCGGCAAGTGAGATGATTCTCTTTTGAATCATCCAATCACTATCTATCCAATGACAAGTTAAGCCCATCATCGAAATATCGTTATAACCTTTCCAACAATCGGAAGTTAACAATATTCTACAAATTAAAGAATACAGTTGTGCCATTAAAGTGTCTATCATTTTGTTGTAAAATTTAAAACAATCGGACTTTAGTGTGTTTCTAGAAATTCTTCTAAAATGTTGATTTAGTGGATTTTGGTTGAAAGACCCCACATTTCTACTCTCGGAATTGAAAAAATGTAGCTCATCCTTAATGTTGATTTAGTGGTTCGGTTTGTTGTGTTTGTGTGTCAACATCATGCACTTCTTTTTCTATTTCGTGTGTATGGATACCGTGAGTTCCTACCATACGATTCGGTAAAAATTTGGGTTCTATATCTGGGACTATTGGAGGCCGGCGTGAAGTACCGGTGGAATCTTGTCCACTTTGGCTACAGCCTCTACCTCGTGATCTAGACATGATAATATTGTATGTGAAAAAAATTGATTTCTAGTTTTTTACTAGTATATGTGAAATAATACAAATAATCTAGGAGGTATATGTTAAAAAATAAAATCTGAAATACAATATGAGGGTTGAAAGAGAGAAAAGTGAAAAACCAACAAACAAATATGATACAAAAAATTAGAACTACAAAAAAAATATAGGAGGGTTGTGAAATTTTGATACCATACTTCGCAGATAATCGTATATAGAAATGAGAGAGAGAAAAAAGTAGAAGTAGGCATAGTCGATTGAGAAATGTAGTAGATGTAGTCACAAAGTCCGGTAGTCGTTGAAAGAGAGAGAGAGAGAGAGCTTCTTTGTTGAAAGAGTTCAAGTAGACGTAGTTGAGAGTTGAATCAAGACAATTCGATACGATCGAAATTTTTGTTCGCTTTGTTGTTTTGCTTCTTTGTTGAAAAAACTTGATTGAATTGAGATTGAATTGAGTAGTATTAGTAGAGAGAGTAAGAGAGTAAGGTGTAGAAGTTTTTAGATTGAATTAAGGGGATATTTATAGGGAAGACCCCCCCCCCCTCCCGTAACCCCTGTTTTCCGTTTTCTGTATTTTGGGTGTATTTTCTGTATTTAAAATTTATAAATTCGCTATTTGTTAAATTCGGCTTGGACTGTACATTTAAAATATTTTCTTGGACAATTATATTTATTTTCGAATAATAGAGTATTTCAACCTTATTTTCCGTTTTCAAATGATCAACTATTTATATTATATATTGTTTGGATTATTTTAATAAACCTGTTAAAACTCGAATTACATTTTGGTATATATGTAGTATTATCATTATTACTGTTATTTTCTTTAATACTGTTATTATTATTTTGTTATTGTTATTGTTTTTATTATTATTATTTATATTTCTATAAAACCCTAATTGTATATTTTTTTATTAGTTATTATTTTCTTTTTCCAAATGGATTTTAACCCAAAACCATTACTTTATTGGATTTTAAAACCCTATATTCTATTTTACCCTAATCCTAATTAAAACCCTAGCCGCCCCCTATCAACTTCAACCTCTCATTCCCTTTCCCCGATGCACCTCGGCAACCCCATCGTCCCCTACTTCTTCAGCCTCTGCTTCTCATCCCCTACCGACCTGTCAACCTCCTCTACCCTGTGCTTTTCACCTCTCCACCTCGCGACCTTCCCTATCGCGACCCCTCGTGCTGCCTGTGCCCCTGCTGCAGCCACCTGCAACCACTACCGCGGCAGCACAGCACCTTCACCTTGTCCCCTGCATCACGCTGCCATCCGGTGCCGCGACAGCCCCGGCCTGTCCTCCCGCCGTCAGCTAAGCCAGAGCCATGGAGTTGCTGTTGTTGTGAGTTTTGATCAACTTCGATGTGGGCCGTCCATTTGATCGTGATCATGATCTCTTGATCTTGATCTTGACTGATTAATTCCTAGCCGTCCGTTGATTTGATCTTTATCACCACCATCGGGGTGATCTTGGCCGTCCGTTGGATCTTGATCATCATGCTTGATTGGATGTGGGCCTTCGATCTCCTATTGATCATCCGATTAGATCCTATCCATCCGATCTCTTCTTGATTGTCACGATCATGATGATCATCAACTTCCTTTGATTGCAGCCGTTCGATTAATCTATCTTGATCTTCATCATTATCTTAATCTATCAGGGAAATCTGACCGTCCGATCTGATCCGATCATCTTGATCTTGATCTTCGATCTCAATCGTCCGATTGTGTTCGTGATCTCAATCGTCTTCATCTTGTTCGTGATCGGTTGTTCGTGAGCATCTCGTTCATTTGTTTATGTTCGTGATTGGTTCCTGATCTGCTTGTTGTGTTCGTGCCCCGGGATCCTTCCCGTTATTCTTGTTCTTGCTCTGTTCACGTCGTCGTCTATCAGGCAAGTAACTTGTATTAAATTTCTTTACAAATACAAGTACTAAATACCGCTTGTAGTGTAGTTAGGTTCTATATACAATTAGTGTGTGAATCCTCTTGTTGATATTGTCTTTATAGTGATGATTTGACTATAGTTGCCTCACGACATACATGACATGATAAAACCTAGGATTGACCACATCTTGTTGCATATATGCGTGTTGTTCAAGTGGTATCTTGTGCTTGTTCGTGTTATTCGAGATAGACTTATTGTGGACTTGTGAAATATCCTATATCATGTTGCTTGGACATCTTGTACATCATATTTCGTGTTTGGTTATGATTTGGCTGAGTTCTTTGTGAAATAGTGGATTTTGTGCATATACTATATTTTCAGTTTTGATCAGTATTTTAGACCCTATTAAGATCAGTATTTGAAAATATTTTGTGAACATGATTTGTAAAGAATTCTGTCTATTTTCCAACCCTTTTGACGGATATTAGTTTCGATTTTTGGTTTGTGAGTTATGTCGATTTTACTACAGTGGTGTCGAAAGATTTCCAGATTTTGTTTTCTATGAATTCTAAAGAGTAATCAATTTTTATTATTGTGTTTAAATTATTATTTTGATCTAAAATTTTGCTCAGTATTTCTTGACATGATTGGGGTTTACCTAGAATTTTGGTGGATTTATTTGATGTGTTTTACAAACTTTTTCCTGTTTGCAAATAAAGATTTTACTAGCAGAATTTTCATACTATTCAGTAAAGAACCTGATTTTCGACCAAATTATACTTGATGTTTCTAATATATTTTTGAAAGTTTGCTTACTGTATCTATTTTATTACCCTTTTGGCAGATTTGGATTTAGATTTATGGTTTGTGAGATATTGTTGTTTTCATACTGCAGCTTTTACAATTCAAGAATTACAAAACTACTGCATCTTGTTGTTTTCTGATTTTACTTGACTACTCTACTTTTTTGGAAAAATTATGAAAATTTATTTTCTGTTACTAAACATATAGGGGAATACCCCAGATTTTTCGTGGGTTTATTTAATGAGTTTTCATGCTGTTTTCCTGACTTTGAATACGATCTTCTGATTTCTGGCTGAACATATTTTCTTGTTTCAATTCAGTTTTGAGTTATGTTTTTGTGAAATACTATATGACTTATATATATTTGATGGATTCGGCCGGGAGTTTATTTTCCAGACCTTTCGACGGATTCAGATTTGCATGTTTGTAACAACGGGAATCTCAGTGTAGCGCCCCAAATCCCCATACCGGGAACTTGAGACCCTACTCCAGGAGTCGAACTTCAAAATAGCCACAATCACAGAAAGTACAGGAAAATTTAAAACTTTTATTCCATATAAATGTTACATTTACAAGTGTTACAATATCCAAATAAGGATTACTAGATTTACAACAATATAATAACATTTGCATATGTCCCTAGGAATCTTGAACCAACTCGATCTCCGCAGTACCTGTAAATCGGCTCCGGATACCTACAAGATTTGGAATGTAAGTACTTTGACTGACGCAAGGCTGATAATAACAGCGGTCCTCTAAACTACAATCACAACAATACTTTGATGCAAAAGAAAAGTGATGTACCAAAAAAGGGTTTAATGGATTCGGGTTCTAGTGCAGTGATGTGCCATGATCCTACGACTAGATGCGACAAATCACATGTCTGACTCTAATGCAAGAAAGACTTTGGAAATGAATGCATCCCATACTACATACACCCCCAAATCTAGCCGTCTTTCTCCACAGTTTAGGGATTCAAACCGTCGCCATGCATCTCACTATTGTACTCAACTTGTTTCCAATAGATTTTCCGTGCCCAAGGAGGTTGCAGTTGGTCAGTCTAGTTCTTCCACTGCAGTGCCTAAGTGGTGGTCTAGTTTGCCACTCAGTGCCCACCTACGGACCTCTTCATAAAGCTACGTTGAATGCAGTTGCAAGACCGTTGTACCTACCCGGTACCCGTACCTACCCGGTACGCCTGACGTTAATGATATGTGCGTTCACCCCCTCCCCGGGGTATGAACTTGATGTATGAAGTAACCCACGTGCATAGGAATGTGATGGCCTCGAGGGTCAAATCCCCCTATCCTCCCGTTCCTTACTCCGGCAAACTTTAGGAATTAACAGATCGAGATACGAGATCTAGGACTCAATCATGAGTACCGAAAATGTATCCCTACGACAGGAGAGTACAACACCTGACTATGGTCTGCTAGTACTAATGCAATAACCAAATCCCTAAGGCATCACTCTAATCCTAGCCTCTTCTAAACACTTGGGTAAACTGAGATTGCTTCCAAAATTCTGTTCATCGACCTCTGGCCTTGGCATTACTAGTTCGGTTCGCCACTTCCCCTAGCTTGGAGTTTGTCCAGCACCTTGGCCAGTATTCACCCCTACCTGGCAATGAATGTGCGTGTTCACCCCTTCGCGGATAATGAACTCATGTGTTTAGCCCTCACCAGGCAAAGAATTTGTACGTTCACCCCTCCCCGGGTAATGAACTCAACTTGATGGCTCGGCTCGTACGTCTTATGCTTCGGTGGAAGTTCATAACTTAGGGTCGACAGACGTAGGGTATAACTCTGCCCTAGTGACTAACTCGAGTCACAAGTCCATCATGGGAGTCAACACAACCAACGATAGATACCAAACATCCCCAGGCAAAGAGTTATCAACTCTAACATACACAGGGGAAAGGTCCACACAACACCTAGTCAAAACCCAAGACTAAGCAATCTACGGGGTTTCTGCCCAAAACTTAAAAAGATCATAACTCCATCGATACAACTCCAATTACGGGTGTACAAGCCCAATCTGGAAAGGTAATGACCTAGGCTACAACTTCCTAGCTGATCATAACCTCAAATTCTATCATTTAGATCACTTAGAATGGCCTCTCAAGCCTCAGCTTGTGTATTTCCTGTACACTGGCTGCTCCTTACCGGTAGCATAAGTCTCTATCTACCCATCAGACTGCTGCAAATTCAGGTTCTATGGAAAGGTGTGGGTGTCCTCAACAATACTCTAGTTGGTCACAAGTCCAAAAATATGCCAATAGATCTCCCTAAATTACACATTACTCTCAAGCACACACTAAGACTTTCTCAACCAGAGCACTCAGCTCCAATCCTGGTCTCTGTTCAGTATTGCAAAAATCATATCAAGTCAACCACTCACTGGAATTACCTCAAATAGGTCTTGTTTGAAAGGTCTTGATGTCTACAACAATCCTCTAAGCAAAGACTTCCTCAAAATTTGCTCTTAAAGAGTCTCAATCGTGTCATCTCTACAGGGTATCTAATTTGACTGAATCCAGCACAGTACATGCTATAAGATCCATTATAAATCCTATACCCATACAATAGTCACAAAATTTACAGTAAAGAAACTAGACCTCATAATGAACAACATGAAAATGTTTTTTTGTCCAATTTCCAAGTCGACACTGAGTTCTTCATGTTTCACTTAAGCACAAAGATCATCCTGTTCTTCAGTCACACTTCTAGATACTGTTGATAGATTAATTTTGAAAATGCCTGTAAAATCATCCAATTAATTTCTTAATTTTTCCATAGAGTCTAGATATATGTGAGAAAGCATGGTAAAAATTTCAGAATAATATCATGTGCCAATTAATTATGAAAAATCTAACAATCTCAGGTATCACAGTAACCAATTTCTGCTACTTCCTTACGGCACTGTTCCAAAAACAGATTTTATTGAAATACCAAACAACCTCAGAAAAGTCCGAAATAATTCATGAATCATCTAGACATATAAGGGAACAATATGTGAAAATTTCATCATCAAAATCTTTGTGGTTTGCTCTCGAGAAAATCTAGAAGGTGGCATGCAGATCAAGATTCCAGTTTCTATTTTCAGATTCAACTTCCAATCCCTTAAACAATCACTCTAACCTCCTACTACTACACATGCATGTAAGAATCAACAAGAAACAAAAAGAAAGGTTTAGAGAAACTCCCCACCCTGAGTTGATTGTATAGTAGATGATGGCTTTGAGCTTCACTTCTCCAAGAGTTCACTCCAATAGCTCCTTCTTCAATCTTTCTTCCTTTCTCTCCTTCTCTTTCTTTTCTTGGGTTTGAGTTCTGAAATTTCAGAAATTGGGAGAAGAATGAGGGGGTTTTTAATGGAAAAGCATAGGGAAAGAGAGGGGAAAGAGGGCGGCCGGATTATAGGGTAGTAGTTTTAGGGTGGTTTTGGTGAGAAACCATGGTCTTTGGCCCTTGGTTTTGGGGTACAATGGATTGGCTGCACTATTTAATCCTTAATTGGGTTCTTAGATGAGAGATGAGAGGTTTATCGAGTGTACGCAAGATATATCGATCGTAGTATCATACAGTGATATATCTGCATAGGTATCGTACCAAAAACTTGTGTTTATACCAATATCGGTCCTTCTCATTCTCATGCATCGTTTAGAATGCAACCATCCTCATGAACCGCCCCACAAACTTAACCGCACACCAATGACAGCATAACCAAACACAATACTGCAATCATATGCATGCGTACAGACAATATATATATACACATATCTATATAATAAAACACAAAGAAAGCTATCAAGTGGCTCTCATTCAATATGGTTGAAATCAACGGTCCAGATCTAACCTCATAAAACATATTTTCCAGCCCAAAAGTTTCCCCCCAAAATTCAAATTCCAATCCCCCAAAATAACTCCTTTATTTATTTATTTATTTATTTATTTATTTAATTATTTCTCTCTATCTCACTCTCTCATTTTCTCTATATTTACTAAAACATATTTTTCCGTCCAAAAGTCCCCCCCCCCCCCAACCTCAAATTCAAATCCCCAAAACAACTCCTTTATTTATTTATTTATTTCTCTCTCTCTCTCTCTCTCTCTTTCTCTCTCTCTCTCATTCTCTCGGAAATTTAATTTTCAGATTTCAGGTTTGTAAATTTTCAGATTTTTTATGCATTTTTTTATTGCTCATGTTACATTCAAAATAGCAAATATTTCATCAACAGTTAAATTTCATCATTTTTCACACTCACAGTTCTAAGAAGTTGGGATTTACACAACCATTTATAATTATTTTTCAACATATACTAATGGAAACATGGACTTTTATTTACAACTAATTATTGTTTTACTATTCAAACTTGAGCTACATAATTGTTGCTTTACTGTTTACAAGACTTTCATATGCTGTATCGTTCCAAAGACATGCCGTAGGCACGTGCCCACGGGCAAATCTAGTACATATATATATAAGCATTGTACAATCTGGGGTATTACATTACTCCCTCCTTAGAGTCATTCTGTCCCCAGAACATCCCTAGTGGGAGAAAAGAACAACAACAAAGAAATAAGAAAACACCTAAAACAAATCTGGATACAATGCTTCATGCGGCTCTCCGTCTCCCACGTGTCTTCTTCCACGTACTGGTTCTTCCATAGGAGTTTGACCATTGGGATGACCTTGTGTCTCAGCACCTTGTCCTGATGATCAAGTATCCTGACTGGTTGCTCTCTATTGGAAAGATTTATCTGCAAATCTTTCGGAACCTCTAGCAACTGATGGCTTGCATCCGGCACATACCTCCATAGCATAGAGATGTGGAACACGTCATGCACTTGAGATAACTTGGCCGGTAGCTCCAACTTATAAGCCATCCTGCCAATCCTTTTCAGAATCTTGTATGGTCCAATGTATCTCGGAGCTAACTTTTTGCCCTTTCCGAATCTGATAACTCCTTTTGTCGGCGACACCTTGAGAAATACGGAGTCACCGTCCTCAAATTCCAAATCTCTTCGGCAGTTGTCTGCATAGCTCTTCTGCCTGCTTTGTGCTCCTTGAAGCCTTTTCTGAATAAGCTCGATCAGTTTCGACGTTTGTTGTACGATTTCTGGCCCATACATCTGCCGCTCTCCTACATCGAACAAACAAACTGGTGTTCTGCATCTTCGGCCATACAAAGCTTCATACAGGGCCATGCCAATGCTTGCCTGATAGCTGCTATTGTAAGCAAACTCTACCAAGGCTAGGTATTTATCCCAACTTCCCCTGAAGTTCAATATGCATGCCCGCAACATGTCTTCAAGAGTCCTGTTGACTTTCTCTGTCCGTCCATCAGTCTGTGGGTGAAAAGCTGTGCTGAAGTCTGTTGTAGTTCCCAATGCTAACTATAGACTTTGCCAGAATCGAGACGTAAAATCTTGCATCTCAGTTGGATACTACTGATACTGGCACTCCATGTAGCTTCACTATGTTCTCGATGTAGATTTCGGCCAATTTCTCGACTGTCCAGGTTGTCTTTACTGAGAGAAAATGTGTTGACTTCGTCAATCGATCCACAATCACCCATATTGAGTCATTTCCTTTAGGGCTCCTGGGTACTCCAGTAATAAAATCCATAATGATGTTCTCTCTTTTCCATTCTGGAATGGGTAGAGTCTGTAGCAGTCCTTTTGGTTTCTGATTCTCGGCCTTAACCTGTTGGCATGTCAGACATTTGGCCACGAACTGTGCTATATCTCGCTTCATCCCTGACCACCAATAGTGCTGCTTTATATCATGATACATCTTGGTGCTTCCGGGGTGAATCGTAAGCAATGTGGAGTGAGCTTCCTTCATGATGTCTTCCCTTAACTCCTCGTCCTTTGGTACACACAGTCTGCTACCGAACCATAGTGAACCTTCTCTAATACTGAATTCGGGCAATTTTCCTTCACGCACTTGTTTCTTCATGTCTTCCATCTCTAGATCTTCGGTCTGAGCCTTTTTTCACCTGCTCATTCATGCTCAGTCGTAACACCAACTGTGCCAAAACTGCACTCAAGTGCTGAGTAACCACCTCAATGCCTGCCTGCCTGATCTCCTCATCTAGTTCCCTCCGAGTCACTACCAATGTAGACACACTTCTCTTCCTGCTGAGCGCATCTACTATCACATTAGCTTTCCCTGGATGATATATAATTTCAGGCCTGATGTCTTCGAGTACTTCCAACCATCTCCTCTGCCTTAAGTTGAGGTCCTTCTGCTGGTAAATATACTTCAAGCTCTTATGGTCAGTGTATATCTCCACCCTTGCTCCGTAGATATAATGTCTCCATGATTTCAAATCAAAGATTATGGCTGCAAGTTCCAAATCATGGGTCGGGTAATTCTTCTCATGTGGTTGTAGCTATCTCGAACCATAAGCTATAACCTTGCCCTCCTGCATCACCACACACCCGAACCCCAAATACGATTCATCACTGTAGATGACGTAGTCGTTGTCCTCCTGTGGTAAAATAATTATAGGTGTAGAGATCAAACGATTCTTCAGTTCCTGAAAACTCTCTTCACACTTCTCCGTCCAGTCGAAACTTTGGTTCTTCTTGGTCAAGGCTGTGAGGGGTACAGCTATCCTTGCATAATTCTGGATAAACTTCCGATAATATCTAGTCATACCCAGAAAACTTCTTACTTCCTTCACCGTCTTTGGCTGTGGCCATCCCTTGACTGCTTCTATCTTCTGAGGATTCGTTGTCACTCCTTCCCTAGAAAGGATATGGCCTAGCAATGCAACTTTCGATTTCCAAAACTCACACTTGGATAATTTGGCATCCAACTGATGCTCTTGTAGCTTGCTCAAGACTGCTGTCAGATGTTCAGCATGATCCTCTTTTGTCCTTGAATATACCAAAATGTTGTCGATGAAGACCACGACAAATGAGTCGATAAACGGACGTAGAATTCTGTTTATCAAGTCCATGAAGATTGCTGGAACGTTAGTTACTCCAAATGGCATTACCAAGAATTCATAATGTCCATGTCGAGTCCGAAAAGCTGTCTTAGGTACATCCTCTTCCCTGACTCACACTTGATGATATCCGGACCGTAGATCAATCTTGGAAAATACTGCTGCTCCCTGAAGCTGATCGAACAAATTGTCGATCCTGGGAATTTGGTACTTGTTCCGAATAGTGACTTTATTCAATTCCCGATAACCAATACACATTCTGGATGACCCGTCCTTTTTCTTAACAAGCAATACTGGTGATCCCAAAGGTGAGGCACTTGGTCTGATAAGTCCCTTCTGCAAGAACTCTTCAATCTGCTTCTTGACCTCATTCTACTCTACTGGCGCCATTCGATAGGGTGCTTTGGATACTGGAGCACTACCTGGCTGAACTGTGATGCTAAACTCGACATCACGGTGTGGGGAAATTCCAGGTAATTCCTCCAAGAATACGAGTGGAAAATTCCTCACCACTGGTATCTTGTTCACCTCTTCAGGTACCTATACTTCACTAGCAACTGCACTTGTCATTGCCTTCGATCTCTTCTCCCCATGGAATACAAGTTCTACTCCTACAGCTGAGATGACTACCTCAGTCTCCATGCAGTCGATGCCTGCCTTGTGCCTCGACATCCAATCCATACCAATAATGACATATGTTCCGGCAAAACTCAACTATAACAAATCGATACTTATGGTTTCTCCTCTAATCTAGAGTTTACATCCCCTATAGCACAGATCTGTAGTAAGGGTTGTCCCTGATGGCGTGGCCACCATCAAAGCCAATTGTGGGATTGCCTTTTGTGTGCATCTTAATTCCATTTATATATATAAGCCAACTGTGGGATTGCCTTTTTTGTGCATCTTAATTCCATTTATATATATATATATATATATATATATATATATATATATATATATATATATATATATATATATGTCCTGTTACAATAGTTCATCCTCCATCAACTTCCAAAAAAAACCAAAATACAACTTTAGAACTTATTACACCATTTCCTTACATACCAGTAATTACCCTTCCATCTTCTACAGCATCCTTCTTGGTCAAGGCGAACACTCTTCCTTAATGCATAGGCTTTTTTCCTTTGTCAGTTTCTCCCGACCCTGCCCTGTGGCTGTTCCTTGCAATTTGGGGACAGTTTGACTTGACATGCCCTTCTAGTCCACACTGGAAACATTTCGGTGCACTCTTCCGGGGGCATCGATCCATAAAGTGTCCCTGCTCTCCACAGTGAAAGCAACTTCTGGGCTTGAATTCTCCTATGTTGGTACTAATTTTCTGGAACTTCTGGCCCTTGACCTGCTTCTTGAACTTTGATGCTGGGGTAGGTCTCTTCCTTTTGTTCCGAAACTCCATCCTTCCTTGATTCTGATTCATATCTGCCTCTGTCACCGCAGCTCTTCTTACCAGCTTGTCGAATCGGCGAATGCCCAAAGGAACCATCTTTGACCTCAGTCCAGGCCTAAGCCCTTGCTCAAACCTCTGGGCCTTCTCTGTTTCCTCCTGGACCATCTCCGGTGCATACCTCGATAACTGAGAAAACATCGTCTCATATTCTCTGACGGACATATTTCCTTGCTTCAAGCTATGGAATTCCATTGCTTTCTCTTCTTGCACATCCAAGGGGAAATAGTGTTGTTGGAATTCCTCAAGGAAATCTTCCCCAGTGATCTGTCCTTCTCCAAGACCACGCTTCACGGACTGCCACCAAACTCCGGCGTCCTTCTCTAGCAAGATTGTGGCTAGACGTACCTTGCTGTCTTCGGGAGTCATCAGCACTTCAAATACCACCTCCACCTGACGTATCCAGTCGTCAGCAGCTGTGGGATCGGCCTGTCCTTTGAAGACTGACGGTGTAGCGCCCCGAATTTCTAATATAATATCTTAGAAAATACGTGGCACAATTCCCACCATCAACTTCAATGTAATAGTACATATAGCCAAAAACACAGATAATTTTTATTTCAAACTTTTGTTACAACAATCATTTACAAATACAGCGGAATACAAAACACCTTGAATTACAAACTTTCCTTTTACAACACTTTTTTTACAAATTTTACACAAAAGCTCTATTATATCAATTTATCTCAAAACTAACTCAAGCATCTAAACCTCCAAGCTCTAAGCAACAACCTGTAACACATGAGGCTAGAGATGATCCCTAACCCCCAAAACTAAAGGGGTCAGCCATAAAGGTGTGAGTGACATAAAAACAAACAACATAATTAAATCATATTATACCGAGTCATCAACAACATGTGTTAACAGTAAGAGTAAATGAATGAGAAATAACAAGAAGTAAAGCATGAAAACATTATGGAATATAAGATAGTAAATAGTAATACACGAAAACATCAAGTGAATCTAGACTAAGTGTCAAGTGTAGGAAAAACAAGAAAAACACAAGCATAAAACCAAGTCAAGAAAACACAATCTCTATGTGCTGACTCTCTAATGCATACTTGTCGGATTCTATGCATTCCATAGTACATAGGTCCGGTGCAAGCCCTTAACGATCTCCACTTTATAGGGATAACCCTCGTTATGCAACTAATCCAACTACGGTGATAGGAAACAAGATCCAGAATACTCCGCGAATAGGCACCACAGTCCTCGACACGCAAGCATCATGTAAGATAGCTCAAAAACAACAACCGGAGAATCATCTCCCAAACCCGTGTACCCCACGAATAGGCTTGCAAGGCCCTCGACGTGCAGATATACCAGATACATTCCTTGAATAGGCCTGCCGATCCTTAACACGCGAATGCACCCTGTATGCTCCATGAATAGGCCTGCAGACCCTCGACACACAAACACACAAATGTCCTCTCGAGACAGAACAACAAACAGTCCTGAAATGCATCCATTGGACTAAACAAACCATGAGCCTATACTTACGTTTCCCAAGTTCCATCACATCCCCACTAGTGCCTGTCCTTAAGTTGGTTATTATTAAAATACAAAATCTCCATCTCTAGAGTTAGTGTATCCTGCCAGACTTAAATACTCAACAATAACTAAACCAAGACCACCCAGGTCTAACTCAACAAATCTCAACTGCCGGTTCACAGGACTCCCACTCAGCTCCTAGAGATCTCAACAAAACCAAAATTCACAAATCCATCGTCAAAACGATCATAGGGAGGAACCTCTTCAATCAACAAAACCCAAATCTTTATAAAATTTCATAATCCAAATTCAACAATAAAATATCTTGAAACATATGTTCTGTATGAAAATAATATTTAGAATAGAAAGTTATAGATCCAAACATTTAGAGAATAAATCATTTGAAAGAACATTCAAAAATATAAAGATACATCAGTATCAGTCGACTACAAAAGCTATCGGTCGACTGTCCAGAGAGAAAATTCAATAATCTTTAAAAAATAATTCTAAGTATAGCAGTCGACTGAAAAGGGTATAGGTCGACTGTCCAGAGTGAAAAATACAATAACTTCGAAAAAATAATTCTAAGTGGTACCAGTCGACTGTTAAGGTCCTCAGTCGACTGTCCAGACGAAATTTTAAGAAAACTAAGGAACATAGCAGTCGGGTCGTATCGGTCGACTGAGAAGTCATACCAGTCGACTACCGACCTACAGACTGTATACTTTGGTTGTACACATTTCAACCATCACGAAGATTTACTTTACAAAAATGAAATCTATTAAAAGTATATTTTTGATATGATCAAATACAACTTATAGGATATACAAAGATCCATATAAACTAATCAAAACCACTTGAATTGATAAAAATAACTTTTGATGAACTTCTTCAAAATAAAACATAAATTGTGCATATAATCAAAATAGAGTTTCTAAAATTAATTGTTCATTGAAATTGCTTCGTATTCAGATCCAAACCACATCAAAACCAAATCTCAAGAGAAAATCCCAATTTGGATATATTTCCTCAAATTAAACTAAATCTCAAATTTTAGTTATCATAACTCAAATTCTCAAAACATGGTCCTCTAAACCATTATTCATTCTCAAAATTTCTCAAACTCAATCTCAACTAGTCTCAATAGTTGATTCATAAACAAAAACCAATTTATCATCAACATGGCTAAATTGTTTTCATCCAACTCACCAATAGTCCCAAAAATCTCATCTTTAATTAATTAATGCATATCATCCATCATACTCAATCAAATCAATAATCCAAAAGAAAAAGTCTACTCAAAATTAATATTAGATTCTCCAACAAATCTAAAATCATTCACATGCAAATATCTAGGGTTCTTCTCAAAGATCTAATTTTTCATCCATCCAACATACATATTCTCACCAAACCCTAACATGTTTTCTAATAGATCAAATTCAACTTCCAAGAACAATCAAAATATTCATATCATTCGCATACAACATACACAAATCAAAAAGAAAACAAACAAGTCACTCACATACATAAAACAAAACAACAAAACAATTATATCACTCACCTCAAATGAAGAAATCCAATCGAATAAGCAAAACCCTTCTTTGCGAAATCCAAGATCTTCTCTTTCGATCTCCAAGAAAAATAAAAATAATAAACCTTATGTTATGCAGTGAATAACGGCTGCACTCCACCTTTTATATAGGCCGGAATTGAAGAATTAGGGTTTGAAACATATTTGCAAAATAATCATTTCAAAATATAACTTTACATATATAAACCTTTCTTTATAAAATAGTTAAAATAAGTTAAATAAATAAAAACCAAATCAAATCCTTTTACTACTGAGTTTTCCAGCAATCCAGAACAGCCCAACAATAAGTAAAATTCGGATTTGCACTCAGGGTGGCAATTTTGCACAAAAGCCCTTCTTTTTGTAATATTTGCAAATACATCATAAAATATTCGTAAAAATCAGGAAAATTCAGAAATAATATCTAATAATACATATTATATCTTCCAATAAAAATATCTGACTTTTACTTTCCAAGAAAACATTTGCACAAGATCCAACATAAATTTCATATTTGCAAAAACACCATATTTGTTTAAATCTTTACCAAATCAACTCTAAATAAAATTTAAATATATTTTAATTTCAATGATGACTATGGAAAGCCCAAAAGTCAATAAAAACGAATTTTCATAATTTATTTGAGATCCAAACGACTTTTTACATAAAACCCCCTCTCTTTCGAGGTATTTATAAAAAGAGTTTCTTTATTCAGAAAAATCCCAAAATTTAGAATATAATCTATTATAAGTAGGAGAATTTATTAAAAATATAAAATTGGATATTTACACCAAAAATATTTGCACGTGTTTTGCACGTGTGAAAAGATAAATCTTCAGAAAATATTTATTAAATCTCCAGAAAATCATTTTAATTCATTTTCTAATCTCAAAAATAGTATTTAAAAAATACAGAGTACTACAGACGGTTTCATCTTCCTAAATGATTCCACCATCTTCACTGGATCAGTATTCACCGCAACTCCGGGTGCTCTTTGTGGCGGTGCTTGGTTCATGCTAGCCTCCACAAATGCTCCAATCATCTGATACACTCGAGCAAATTCTTCCATTACATCAAGGCCAGTATCATTGGCTCCACTACCTTCGGCTTCAATCTGGTCGCTCCGGTTGCTTCTAGTCCTTTCTGCCATCTGAAACCTAATACAGACATCATCAACCAACAATCGTAGTGAGAAAACCCATAACACACCAGCATTGGTCAAAACATAATAGTTCTTTCATTTCAAAAAGGGTTTTACAATGATTTGTCATCATATAATCACATCATCATCACATGGGTTCATACTACACCCATCAAAACAATAGCATGATAGCCTAGCTATTCAGAAAGGTTGTCATCTATACACATCAAAAAATATCCTACCACACTAAGGGAGGTTAATGCTCTCCTGCTCCTGGCGAGTCGCCAACCTCAGAGCTATCCCCGGCAGTAATCCGGTCTAACAGATCCTGCATGTCGCAGACCTGAGTCCTCAGTGCCAGATATCTGCTCTGCAGCTGGCTCAGCCTCTCCTCGTACCGATGCTTTAGAAGTACTACCCTCGTCTTCCATTTCGTCTTGGCCCTTTCTAGCTTGGCCACACTCCTCTCAACAGTTATCAATGCTCGTGTGAGGTTCTCGAAACGATCCTCTAGCTGCCCGTGGCTCCATTTGTAGGCAGCCAGCTTCTGGGACAACATGGTGATAGCTTGCACTATGGCCGTGGGCTGTGGGGGTGGAGGTGGAAGTGGAGTTGCAGAACCATGTCCATCGGTCCACCCATTCGAGTGTCTATTGTCCATGCTCTGCATCTGCAAGAGAAAATATGGGAATCAGTCCAGATACAGAAAAATGATACAGCATAAGTTGTAAAAGTAACATTATGAATTATAATCGTCAACTATCTGACCAAACCCAACTCTCACAATGCATCCAAGTCTGTTGGACAAATATTTGAAGTCTGCTCTGATACCAACTTTCTGTAGTGTCCCAAATCCCCATACTGGAAACCTGAGACCCTACTTTAGGAGTCAAACTTCAAAATAGCCACAATCATAGAAAGTACAGGAAAATTTAAAACTTTTATTCCATATAAATATTACATTTACAAGTGTTACAATATCCAAATAAGGATTACAAGATTTACAACAATATAATAACATTTGCATATGTTCCTTGGAATCTTGAACCAACTCGAGCTCTGCGGTACCTGTAAATCGGCTCCGGATACCTACAAGGTGGGGAACGTCAGTAATTCGACTAACGTAAGGCTGATAATAACAGCGATCCTCTAAACTACAATCACAACCATAATTTTATGCAAAAGAAAAGTGATGTGCCAAACAAGGATTTAATGATTCGAGTTCTAGTGCGGTGGTATGCCATGATCCTACGACTAGATGCGATGAATCACATGCCAGACTCTAATGCAAGCAAGACTATGGAAACGAATGCATCCCATAATACATATGGTCCCAAATCTAGCCGTCTTTCTCCACAGTTTAGGGATTCAAACCCTCGCCATGCATCCTACTCTTGTACTCAACCTGTTCCCAATAGATTGTCCGTGCCCAAGGAGGATGCAGTTGGTCGATCTAGTTCTGCCACTGTAGTGCCTAAGTGGTGGTCGTGTTTTTCACTCAGTACTCGCGTACGGATCTCTTTAGAAAGCTACGTTGAATGCGGTCGCAAGATCGTTGTACCTACCCGGTACCCGTACCTACACGGTATGCCTGACGTCAATGATATGTGCGTTCACCCCCTCCCCGGGGTATGAACTTGATATATGAAGTAACCCATGTGCATAGGAACGTGATGGCCTCGAGGGTCAAATCCCCCTATCCTCCTATTCCTTACTCTGGCAAACTTTGGGAACTAACAGATCGAGATACGAGACCGAGGACTTAATCATGAGTACCGAAAACGTATCCCTACGAAAGGAGAGTACAACACCCGACTATGGTCTGCTAGTACTAATGCAATAACCAAATCCGTAAGGCATCACACTAATCCTAGCCTCTTCTAAATACTTAGGTGAAATGAGATTGCTTCCAAAATTCTGTTCATCGACCTCTGGCCCTGGCGTTACCAGTTCGGTTCGTCACTTCCCCTAGCTTGGAGTTTGTCCAGCACCTTGGCCTATATTCACCCCTACCTGGCAATGAATGTGCGTGTTCACCCCTCCCCGGGTGATGAACTCATGTGTTTAGCTCTCACCGGGCGAAGAATTTGTACGTTCACCCCTCCCCGGGTAATGAACTTAACTTGATGGCTCGGCTTGGACGTCCTACTCTTCGGTGGAAGTTCATAACTTAGGGTCGAAAGATGCAGGGTATCACTCTACCCTAGTGACTAACTCGAGTCACAAGTCTACCATGGGAGTCAACAAAACCAACAATAAATACCAAACATCCCTAGGCAAAGAATTATCAACCCTAATGGTACACAGGGGAAAGGTCCACACAACACCTAGTCAAAACCCAAGACTAAGCAACCTACGGGGTTTCTGGCTGAAACTTTAAAAGATCATAACTCCCTCGATACAACTCCGATTGGGGTGTACAAGCCCAATCCAGAAAGGTAAAGACCTAGGCTACAACTTCCTAGTTGATCATAACCTCAAATTCTATCATTTAGATCCCTCAAAATGGCCTCTCAAGCCCCAGCCTGTGTATTTCCTGTACACTGGCTGCTCCTTACCGGTAGCATAAGTCTCTTTATACCCATCAGAATGCTGCAAACCCAGGTTCTATGAAAAGGTGTGGATGTCCTCAACAATCCTCTAGTTGGTCACAAGTCCAAAAATATGCCAATAGATCTCCCTAAAACACACATTACTCGCAAGCACACACTAAGACTTTCTCAACCAGAGCACTTAGCTCCGATCCTGGTCTCTGTCCAGTATTGCAAAAATCATATTAAATCGACCACTCACTGGAATTACCTCAAATTGGTCTTGTTGGAAAGGTCTTGATGTCTACTATAATCCTCTTACGAAAAACATCCTCAAAATTTGCTCTTAAAGAGCCTCAATCATGTCATCTCTACAGGGTGTCTAATCTGACTGAATCCAGCACAGTACGTGCTATAAAATCCATCATAAATCCTATACTCATCCAATAGTGACAAAATTTACAGTAAAAAAACTGGACTTCATAATGAACAACATGCAAAAGGTTTAATGTCCAATTTCCAAGTCTACACTGAGTTCTTCATGTTTCACTTATGCACAAAGATCATCCTGTTCTTCAGTCACAGTTCAAGATACTGTTGATAGATTAATTTTGAACATGCCTGTAAAATCATCCAATTAACTTCTTGATTTTTCCATAGAGTTTAGATACATGTGAGAAAGCATGGTAAAAATTTCAGATTAATATCATGTGCTAATTAATTATGAAAAATCTAACAATCTCAGGTATCACAGTAACTAATTTCTGCTACTACCTTACGACACTGTTCCAAAAACGGATTTTATTAAAATACCGAACAACCTCAGAAAAGTCCAAAATAATTCATGAATCATCTAGGCATATAAGGGAACAATATGTGAATCATCAGAACTTGGGAGAAGAATGAGGGGGAATTTAATGGAAAAGAGTAGGGAAAGGGAGGGGAAATAGAGGTGCCAGATTATAGGATAGTAGGGTGTAGGTTTTAGGGTGGTTTTGGTGAGAAACCATGGTCTTTGGCCCTTGGTTTTGGGGTACAATGGATTGGCTGCACTATTTAGCCCTTAATTGGGTTCTTAGATGAGAGATGAGAGGTTTATCGAGTGTACGCAAGATATACCCATCGTAGTATCATACAGTGATATATTTGCATAGGTATCGTACCAAAAACTAGTGTTTATACTAGTATTGGTCCTTTTCATTCTCGTGCATCATTTAGAACGCAACCATCTCATGAACTGCCCCGTTAACCTAACCGCACATGTCGCATAACGAAACAAAATATTGCAATCATATTCACGCGTACAGATAATACACACACACACACACACACACACACACACACACACACACACACACACACACACACATAAGCATTGTAGAATCCGGGGTATTACACTCAGTTTTACTGTAGTATGGTCTTGCTATCCTGAACTAGAAATTTGGTTATTTTATCCTTTTATGTGTTATCTTGCACCCGTACATGTTTATCTTGTAACTTAAACATGTTACATGATCATGCCATGTTATTCTTGCCTGTTTGTGACACATACATGCATGTTTGATTAATAATAACAAACAACCAAGCCGAGGTTAAGGTAAAGACCTTAGTAGTAGACAATATAGGTATGTGTACTTAGAAGGGGCCCATGTTTCCCATTACTTGCCGCCATGTTTCATGATTATATGATTCATGCTTATTACTACTTGTTGCCATGTTTCATGATTATATGATTCATGCTTGTTACTACTTGTTGTCATGTTTCATGATTACATGATTCATACTTGTTATTACTATATGATTATTTTGCCATGATTCATGACGATTCATGCTTGATACTACTTGTTGCCACCTGTTCACGATTACGTGACTCGTGCTTGATACTACTTGTTGCTACGTGTTCACGATTACCTGACTCATGCTTAATACTACTTGCTGCCACGTATTTACGATTACGTGACTCGTGCTTGATACTTATTACTTGACTTGACGCCTGAGTACACAGCCCTATAGAAACCCACCACTAGGACTAACCGAAACTTTTTGAATGTATCAACCATGTAGTACAAACCGGTATGCATGAAGTGCTACCTAGATAGTAATAACTACAAGACTTGATACATGACACTTGAACATGATACATGCTTACTTGATACTTGACTACATGATACATGATACTTGATACTTGATCCTTGACACTTGTTATCTGTACTTGATAATTGTTCGCTTGATACTTGATACTTGTTGCTTGGTTACATGATACTTGTTCACTCGACACTTGATACATGCTACTTGTACTTGTTTACCTTACCATGCCAGTTGTTATACTTAATATCATGCATATTCCATGCTATTTGTTTAGTTTTCTCATGAACTTGTATCCTGCATTACAAGCAGCCCGTAACTTGCTTTAACGGAAGATTGTTTTCTTTTTTTCTCTTCCTACAATTTATTAAATTGCAGATTTTGGAGATCAGCTGCAATATGGAATAGGCGAGATGAGATACTAGAGATACTAGATGCTGAAGTTTTGCTATCATGATTTCTTGCAATTATTATTATTTCCTGTTTTGAACAATTGTATCTTGATTACTTGGATTTATTTGTTTTTGGGCAGTGTGACCTAGGATTTTGATTTATTCAGATCTTGATTATTTGAGATATATATATATATATATATATATATATATATTTTTTTTTTTTTTTTTTTTTTTTTTTGCTTCAAGTATTCTTGTTGGTATATTTGATTCGATTATGCATGCTTGGTTGATTCTTTTGCTTTCAAATCTGATTATTCTTGTGAAATGCTGTAAAGATTCTGAACAGCTTATGGATGATGGAAATCATTTACTGGGCATAGTCACGTATCCGTATTCCGTATTCTTTTTTGGGAAGCAGGGCGTGATAAGATTTTTAGTGTTATCAGAGCCCAGGTTTGGCTAATGCATTAGTTTAATTTATATATTAGACAAGCTTGGCTCGAACTGGGATCGGTTCAACATTTCACCAACCATGCATGCATAAATGAATTATAATCAATATTGATCTGGATACTAGTCTTATTCCATTCTTTTTTATCCCTTTTTATTCGATCCCTTGATTCCTTGATTAATCCATCTTTTTTAGTCGTCTTCCTTGATTGATTTCTTTTTGGGTATGAATTCATTCTTCGTACCCATCTTCTTTTGATTCTGATGTCATCCATTATTTTCTATTTTCTGTATGGTCCATCAGTCAGCATCACTGGATGCTATTGGTAGAGTCTTCCTGATCAGAATGGGGCAGCAAAGCATTGTGGGCCCATAACCTACAGGTCCCAGGATTCTATTGTTGTTTCTCATTCCCTTTATTGTTTGCCTCTTTCCATCCCCTGTACTCGTCTTCATTCGTTGACTCATTGCTTGGTTCATCTCTTCCTTGTCCATTCTTTCTTCGATTCCAGCTTTATCTAATTTTTCATCTTTTTGCTTTGTTTTCTTGCTAGTCTTGTGTTGTTTCTTCTTCATTTTTGATACCAATTACTTCCTTCTTGCATTCCATCTTGCCATCATGCCCCCATTCATTATTTGATTCAATTCTTCCCTGTTCATTCTCTCCTTGATTCCAGTTCTGCCTACTCCCCATCTTGCTTTGTTATCTTGTGTTGTTTCCTTTTTTTCGATACTGTTTAATCCTTTTCCTTGCATTCCATTTGACATCCTTGTTATCCATTTTCTTTCTTTTTCTGATGTTGCTCCTGCCTTGTCCCTTTCCCTTTAACCCTCTATTTTGTTACCCTTCCCCAATTTTGCTTTTGTCTTGTCCTATGTACCGCCTAAGCAAATTTTGATGACAAAATTTTGTTTTAAGGTGGGTAGGATTTCTAACCCCTATTTTCTGTCTTCTGTATTTTTGGTGTATTTTCTGTATTTAAAATTTATAAATTCATTATTTGTTAAATTCGGCTTGGACTTAGCATGTAAAATATTTTCTTGGACAATTATATTTATTTTTGAATAATAGAGTATTTCAACCTTATTTTCCATTTTAAAATGATCGACTATTTATATTATATATTGTTTGGATCATTTTAATAAATCTGTTGAAACTCGGAATACATTTTGGTATATATGTAGTATTATTATTATTACTATTTTTTTTTATTACTGTTATTATTATTTTGTTATTGTTATTGTTTTTAATATTATTATTTATATTTCTATAAAACCCTAATTGTATATTATTTTATTGGTTATTATTTTTTCCCAAATGGATTTTAACCCAAAACCATTACTTTATTGGATTTTAAAACCCTATATTCTATTTTACCCTAATCCTAATTAAAACCCTATCCGCTCCTTAACAACTTCAACCTCTCATTCCCTTTCCCCGATGCACTTCAGCAACCCATCGTCCCCGACTTCTTCAGCCTCTGCTTCTCATCCCCTCCCGACCTTTCAACCTCCGCTACCCTGTGCTCTTCACCTCTTTACCTCGCGACCACTGCTGTAGCCACATGTGGCCACCATCGCGGCAACACAGCACCTTCGCCTTGTCCCTGTGTCGCGCCTCCATCTAGTGGCGCGATAGCCCCGACCTATCCTCCCGCCGTCAGCCAAGCCAGAGCCATGGAGTTGTTGTTTTTGTGAGTTTTGATCAACTTCGATGTGGGTCGTCCATTTGATCGTGATCATCATCTCTTGATCTTGATATTGATTGATTGATTCCTAGCCATCCGTTGATTTGATCTTAATCATCACGATCGGGGGTGATCTTGGCCATTTGTTGGATCTTGATCAGCATGCTTGATTGGATGTGGGCCGTCGATCTCTTCTTGATCATTCGATTAGATTCTAGCCGTCTGATCTCTTCTTGATTGTTACGATCATGATGATCATCAACTTCCTTTGATCGCGGTCGTTCGATCGATTGATCTTGATCTTCATCATTATCTTCATCATCAGAGAAATCTGACCATCCGATCTGATCCGATCATCTTGATCTTGATCTTCGATCTCAGCTGTCTGCTTTGTGTTCGTGATCTCGATCGTCTTCAACTTGTTCGTGATCGGTTGTTCGTGATCATCTCATTCGTTGGTTTTTGTTCATGATTGGTTCGTGATCTGTTTGTTGTGTTCGTGCCATGGGATCCGTTCCGTTATTCTTGTTCTTGCTCCGTTCTCATCGTTGTCTCTCAGACAAGTAACTTGTATTAAATTCCTTTGCAAATACAAGTACTAAATACCGCTTGTAGTGTAGTTGGGTTCTAGAGACAATTAGTATGTGAATCCTCTTATTGATATTGTCTCTATAGTGATGATTTAACCATAGTTGCCTTACGACATATATGACATGATATAACCTAGGATTGATCACATTTTGTTCCATATATGCGTGTTGTTCATGTGATATCTTGTGCTCGTTCGTGTTATTCGTGATAGACTTATTGTGGACTTGTGAAATATCCTATATCATGTTGCTTGGACATCTTGTATATCATATTTTATGTTTGGTTATGATTTGGTGGAATTCTATGTGAACTTGTGAATTTTGTGCCTTTACGATATTTTCAGTTTTGCTGGCTTTTCAGTTGTGATCGGTATTTTTGACCCTATTAGGGTCAGTATTTGAAAATATTTTGTGAACATGATTTGTAGAGAATTTTGTCTATTTTTCAACCCTTTTGACGGATCTCAGTTTCGATTTTTGGTTTGTGAGTTATGTTGATTTTACTACAGTGGTGTCGAAAGATTTCCAGATTTTATTTTCTATGAATTCTGAAGAGTAATCTAATTCTATTATGGTGTTAAAATTATTATTTTGATTTGAAATTTTGCTCAGTATTTTCTGACTTGATTGGAGTTTGTCCAGAATTTTGGTGGATTTATTTGAGGTTCTTTACAAAACTTTTCATGCTTGCAAATAAAGATTTTACTAGCAGAATTTTCATACTGTTTAGTAAAGAACCTGCTTTTCGACTTAATTTTACTTGTTGTTTCTAAAATATTTGTGAATATGAAAGTTAGCTTACTGTATGTATTTTATTACCCTTTTGGCATATTTGGATTTCGATTTATGATTTGTGAGATATTGTTGTTTTCGTACTACAGCTTTTACAATTCTAGATTTACAAAACTACTGATCTTTGTATTTTCTAATTTTACTTGACTACTCTATTTTTATTGGAAAATTATGAAACTTGATTTTCTGTTACTAAACATATATGGAAATAACCCAGATTTTTCGTGGATTTACTTAATGAGTTTTCATGCTATTTTCCTGAATTTGAATATGATCTTCTGATTTCTGGCTGAACATATTTTCTAGTTTCAATTCAGTTTTGAGTTATATTTTGTGATATACTATATGACTTATATATGTTTGCTGGATTCGGCCGGGAGTCTGTTTTCCATACCTTTCGACGGATTCAGATTTTCATGTTTGTAACAACGGGAATCTCAGTTTTACTGCAGTATGGTCTTGCTGTCTTGAGCTAGAAATTTGGTTATTTTATCCTTTTGTATTATCTTGCACTCGTACATGTTTATCTTGCAACTTGAACTTGTTACATGATCATGCAATGTTATTCTTGACTTGTTTGTGACAAATACGTACCTGTTTGATTAATAATAACAAATAATCAAGCCGAGGTTAAGAGAAAGACCTTAGTAGTGGACAATATAGGTATGTGTACTCAGAAGGGTCTCGTGTTTCCCATTACTTACTACCATGTTTCATGATTATATGATTCATGCTTGTTACTATTTGTTGCCATGTTTCTTGATTACATGATTCATGCTTGTTATTACTATATGATTATTTTGCCATGATTCGTGACGATTCATGCTTGATACTACTTGTTGTCACGTGTTCACGATTACGTGACTCGTGCTTGATACTACTTGTTGCCACGTGTTCATGATTACGTGACTCGTGCTTGATACTACTTGCCTCCACGTGTTCACGATTACGTGACTCGTGCTTTATACTTGTCACTTGACTTGATGTCTGAGTACACGGCCCAATAGAAACCCACCACTAGACCTAAGTGAAACTGTTTGAATGTAGCATCCATGTAGTACAAACAGGGATGCATGAAGTGCTACCTGGATAGTAATAACTACAAGACTTGATACATGACACTTGAACATGATACATGCTTACTTGATACTTGACTACATGATACATGATACTTGATCCTTGACACTTGTTACCTGTACTTGATACTTGTTCACTTGGTACTTGATATTTGTTGCTTGGTTACATGATACTTGTTTACTTGACACTTGATACATGCTACTTGTACTTGTTCACCTTACCAAGCTAGTTGTTATACGTGATATCATGCATATTCTATGTTATTTGTTTAGTTTTCCAATGTACTTGTATCCTGCATTACAAGCGGTCCGTAACTTGCATTGATGGGAGTTTGTTTTCTCAATTTTTTCTTTTCCTGTAATTTATTAAATTGTAGATTTTGGAGATCAGCTGCCAGATGGAGTAGGCGAGATTAGATACTAGATGCTGAAGTTTTGCTATCATGATTTCTTGCTATTATTATTATTTCCTGTTTTGAACAATTGTATCTTGATTACTTGGATTTATTTGTTTTTGGGCAGTGTGACCCAGGATATTGACTTATTCAAATCTGGATTATTTAAGATATATATATTTTGTTTCAAGTATTCTTGTTGGTATATTTGATTCAATTATGTATGCTTGGTTGATTCTTTTGCTTCCGACTCTGATTATTCTTGTGAAATATTGTAAAGATTCTGAATAGTTTATGGATGATGAAAATCATTCGCTGGGCTTGGTCACGTATCCGCATTCCGTATTCTCTTTTGGGTGCGGGGTGTGACATCCCACAACACACACACACAAAATATATATATAAAAAAGTGAAGCTCCAACGATATGTTTCTGACTGTTCGATCCGCGGGCCGAATGTTTGACCTGTTCGGGTTGAACATGTCCAAACCCGTTGGTCGAATGGGAGGGTTGCTGGCGGGTTTGACCTGGTCAACAGGTTCGTGGGTCAGGTCGAGCGGGTTGGGTATTCAAATTTATCGACCCGGATCGACCCACAGGTTTGACCCGTACCCAAACCGCCTAATTACGGGCCGGGTTCGAATGGGCAGGCCGCGGGCAGATCTTGGGTCAACCCGGTCCTGTTGCCATCACTACCTGGAACTCAATTCACTCACTCAGTTCAGCATAAATTCATTTTTTAGGCCTTCTTTTGAACCTCCAGTTTATCATCTCATGACTTTTTCTTTCTTAAATTAACGGAACTAGTATTTTTCACGTGTGATGCACGTTTTGATAAAGAGTTGGAGTTAAACGTGCGATACACGTAAGTCGACAGTAATTAGCATGTGCGATGAATGCCTTAATATTAAAAAATGGAGTTGAATGGACTATACATGTACTTTTTAAAAATTAAAAAGGAAAAACTTTGATGTGTACGTGCGATGCACATGTTGAAAAATATATTTGGAGTTACACGTGCGATGCACATGTTTGTTTGGTGACAAAAGTGGTGTTTCTTTTGTGACAAAAAAATATTAAAAATTATTTATTTGTGACAAACTCTTCTATTAAATAGTAAGTAAATATATTATATTATAGATAGATAGATGGATAGTAATTTGCACATGTGATGCATGTTTAATTTTAAAAAAATTTAAAGTAAAAAATCTGACATAGTGAGGCTTTGAACCCGAGACCTCCTTCTTATTAGTTATCGTGCGATGCACGTGTTGGTAGATTAACAAATGACACTAAGACATTCTCCTATTATAATATTAGAGATTAGCGATTAGAGATTAGAGATTAGAGATGTACACTTTGAATTTTTCATCCCATTCCGTTGAATTGCCCCTAGATTCATCGACGTACTTAAGAAGTGTGTTCCTAATTAATGATACTTTTCCTTCACGCATGTCACTGATCATGAAGGCTATGTTTTTTTTTAGGGAAAAGGTGGAATCTGGCCACCCTGTTTCTTTAATAAGAGCTTAACGAAACAAACCGAGAGTACTAGGCCAAAGTACAAACTACAGACAGAAAATAAAATATACATGAAGCAACATGACACGTACAAACAATAAATCTCTCAAACAACCCTGGAGGGTGGGCCGACAAACAAGCTCGGTCGAGCAAAATTGTAAGTACATCAGTTTAGCTTCGTACAGTGCCTCCACGGCACATGTACACGCACCTGAGACAAGTCTGGCAGGATTTTATCACTCGCCGATCCCTGCCTTCACCTCGCTGGGGGGACCCCATCTTTGGGCCTAAATTCCGCAAATCGAAAACTAACCCCACGGCACATGCACAACGATCTCACCCTCCCACCATCTCCACCACTCATCCTACAAACGTGCCAGTAGCTCCCACAACTGCTACCAAAGAGATAGCCGTGAAGATGATACCTTCACCTCTCACACGATAGCGCTTTCTCATGCAATTTCTCACCAAACAACTATCTCGCTCACCCCACCAAACTCCATGCTCCAGGAGAGAGCCGTGAAGAGGATACCTTCACCTCTCTCACGTTCAAGCTCTCTCCGGCGATTTCTCACCACACAAACTTATCTCGACTCGTACTCCCAATCCGAGGAAAGAGACGACGCTGTCACGAGCCAGTGGCCTAAGCTGGAGGAAGCTCATTAGCGTGATAGTAGGCGCTCTGAAAACTTCACCGGCGACATTGCAGGACACTCCAGACCAACCATACCCAAATCCCACACCCTATCACCCCCGACCCCTACCAACTACCGGCCTTTCCCCACGGGCCCCAAACCGAACCACCGACCTCACAGACGCTGGAGAATGCTCTGGCGCGGTATAGTCGCTCCGCGACAATTGAGACAAGCACTCCAAAAGTTGAGACAAGTGAGACGGACGACGGCATCGGTTATTCGACGTATTAAATCGATCCCTTTCTTTTCACCTGACTTTTGCATCTAAATCAAGTATTTCGCTCTAACTTTTTCCCTCCACCCATTGATCCGATTTTTTACCAAAATGACCCACTTTTTAAAAGTATTTGCTAAACTGAACCACTTTCAAAACTATTTACCAAATTGACCGACTCGCTGTTTCACTTGGAATTTCAAACAGCGTGTGTAGTTCTATGATTATATCCAATACTTGAATAAATTTTGAACATGCAATTTTTAGCTGAAATGTATATAATTACACTCGTTATCAATGACAATGAGTTCATTTGAACATGGCTCGCTATCTCAGATAGCGAGTGTAGTTGTACTCATTTTTCAGAAAAATTTTGAACATAAAATGTATACAACTACTAGTTCAAATAAACTCGCTATCTCAGATAACGAGTGTACTTGTACTTATTTTTTCAGAGAAATTTTAAACATGTAATATAAACAACTACACTCGCTATATCAGATAGAGAGTCTATTTCAACTGAACTAGATATCTTGGATAGCGAGAGTAGATCTATACATTTAAGGTAAAAATTGTATATTTAAAATTTCTCTAAAAAATGAGTACAACTACACTTGTTGGTCAGTCAAACTAGACTCGCTTTCTGAGATAGCGAGTGTAGTTATATACATTTCAGGTAGAAATTGCATGTTCAAAATTTCTTTAAAAAATGAGTACAACTATGCTCGCTATCTGAGATAGCGAGCTCATTTGAACTAGACTCGCTATCTGAGATAGCGAGTAGGTCAATCTGATAAATAGTTTCAAAAGTGGGTTAGTTTGGTAAATACTTTCATAAAGTCGGTCATGTTGGTAAAAAATCCCATTTATTCCCTAACATCTATGTTATGTATCCATCAAAAAAAAAAAATTTCTCCATCAAAAAAACATCTATGTTATGTACCAATCAGCTCCCTGTCATTATCTTAAGACAGAAGCGTGCAGAAACATGTGATCATTAGGTTTTTTATGTCTATTTTTCCTTTCTTATAGTATTAGCTAGTTTCATGAATTTAGATAAATTATAGGGGCTCCTACTTAATTACTCGAATCAAATAGGAGAAATATGTAATGGAAATTCTGTATTGTAGAAGAGGAGAGAGGTGATTCCCCAGCTCAGCCTTTGTTTGATTTGCACACGGACATGATGGTCCCACGTGCGTGCACACACGGAGAGATAGGGGAGGGTTTGAGACTGTACGTGATGATTTCATGGCTAAACCTAACCAAAAATCCATGCCTTTTCTTTTCTTTTCTTTTATTTTCTTTTCTGTAACGACCCGTTTTTTAAAAAGGAATACGAAATACAGAAATAAATAATTTTCATCATTCATAATCTGTCAGGATCTTTACAATATTTCACAGGAATAATCAGAGTAAGAAGTAGAAGAAGTCAATCACGCATGTATAAATAAATCAATATAACAACAGAAATTTACTTGAAACAAAACTTAATAATCTCAAATAAACCAGATATTAACAAGTCAATAATTCTGGGTCATACTGGCCAAAACAAAATAATCCAAAGGGCAATACATTTATTCAAAATAAGCAATAAGAAATAATAATAATAGTAGCAAGAACTCCAGGACTAGAATCTCAGATCACCTACTCCTTCGGGCCGCTGATCACCATAATCTGCAATTCAATAAATTGCGGAAAAAATAAAGAGAAACAAAACTCTCGTCAATGCAAGTTACGGGCCGCTTGTAGTGCAGGCACAAGTATAAAGAAAGAATAAATAATATAACATGGAATAAACATGGTAACAAAATAGAACAGCTAGCATGAATCATGAACAGAATCAAGTAATGTGGTGTGCTAACAGGTGTATATAACATGTAACAGGTAACAGGTATCATGCAAGCAGGTAAACATGTAACAGATGTCAAGTAGCATGTACAGGTAATCATGTATCAGGTAAACATGTACATGCATTATGTTATGTCAAGTCTTACATTATTACTATCTAGGTAGCACTTAATGCGTGTCAAGTTTTTACCACATAGTTGCTACTTACATGAAAATTACGTTTAGGCCTAGTAGTGGGTTTCTATAGGGCCGTGTACTCAGGCATCATGTAGCACGTAGCAGGAATAGGTTCATGAATCAGACAGGTATAAGAAGCAACCGATTCATGCATCAACAGGTTCATGAATCAACAAGTACAAGAATCAACTGATTCATCCATCAACAAGTATCAGGTACACGAATCAACAGGTTCGTGCATCAAAGTATAAAGTACAACAGGTTCACGAATCCACAGATTCATGAATCAAACATAAAGTGCAACAGGTTCATGTATCAACATGAATCAAATATAAAATGGGAAATACGGATCCCCTTCTGAGTACATACCTATATTGTCCACTATTATGGTTTTTCCCTTAACTCTGGCTTGATTACTTGTTATTATTATTAAACAGGGATATACGTGCACAAAACAGAGCAAGAATAACATGGCATGAACAAGTAACAGTTTCAGGTCGAAAGATAAACACGCACAGGTGAAAGACTACTCATAAAAGGATAGGACAACGAAAATTCTAGTTCAGGACAACAAGATAGTACTGAACGAAATCTGGAATTCCCGTTGCAACAAATATGCAAACCTGGATCCATCAAAAAATTTGGAAAATAGACTCTCGGCCGAATCCAGCAAATATATATAAGTCATACGGTATTTTATAAAAACAATACTCAAAATAGAATTGTATCCAGAAAATATGTTCAGCCAGAAATCAGAAGTTTGTATTCATAAATAGGAAAACGGTATAAAAACTTACTGATTAAATCCAAGAGAAACCTGGGGTATTCCCTAGTATATTTAGTAACAGAAAATAAAGTTTTATAACTTTCCAATATAGATAGAATAGTCAAGTAAAATTCGAAAGCAACAAGATACAACAGTTAAATACAGCAGTACTAAAACAATAATATCTTAAAAAATATAAATCGAAATCCAGATCCGTCAAAAGAGTGATAAAATAGATACAGTAGGATATAATTAATATTCACAAAGTCTTTACTGAATAACATGAAAATTCTGCAAGTATAGTAGTTGTTTGCAAGTATAGAATTGTTTATAAAATTCATTAATTAAATCCATAAAAATTTGGGGTTAATCCCAATCAAGTCTAGTTGTATTCAGCAAAATATTGGATCAAAATATTATCCTTAACATCAGTATAAAAATAAATTATCCTCTAGAATTCATATAAAACTGAATCTGGAATTTTCTTTACATATGTAGTAAAATAGTCATAACTTGCAGCTCATAATTCAAAACTGAGATCTGTCAGAAAATACGGAAAGTAGACAGAATTCTCCATAATTCCTATTCACAAATAGTTTTCATATACTGACCTTAATAGGGTCTAAAATACTAAACAAAAACAGGGTAACAACAAATACAGAAAAATCCTTCGTGCATAAAATCAACATAGATCATATGAAATTCGTCCAAATCATAACAATCGTGAAATATGGTGTACTAAATGTCCAAGCAACATGGTATAGGGTATTTAGCAAGTCTACAACAAGTTATACTACAACGAACCCATCAACGTACAAAATCAAACAACACCTCATATTTCACGAACACGTGCATGTATACAAGAATTGATTATCTCTAAGTCTAAATTCATGTCGTGTGTGTAATGGGATAACTATGAACCGATCAACACATAGAGACAAGATATAACAGGAGTTTTGCACAAGAATTGTCTCTAGGACACAACTACACTACATGCGGTAAATAGTACTTGTATTTGCAACAGAAATTAATACAAGTTACTTGCCTTATAGTCGACGAAAACGAAGATGCAAAGAGACTAACGGGAACGGATTCCCGAGGTACGAACACAACGAACGAATGAATACACGAGCACACGAGAAAATGATCATAACTTGAGACCAACCCACACACACAACTCGACACCCACACACAAGAGAGGGCAGCGGGGATACAGTGATGCGGTTGCTGTTGGCTTTCGATATGGAAGGGGAGATGGGGGTGTCGGTCTGGCAGTTGCTGGCTGCAACGACTGCGGGAGAGAAGAAGGGAAGGAGGGGCACACGGTTCTCGAGGTGCTGAGCTGTGGGGTGGCACCGAGGGAGATCGCGATAGGGAGGAAGAGGATCGACGGTGCACAGGGAGGAGCGTCAGGAGGTGCTGGTGCTGGTACTGCAAGACGGCGAGATGGAGGGAGGCACCATCAGGAGATGTCGAGCAGGGGGTTGCGACACTCCAGGCGGGGCACAGGGCGTAGAGGGATGGAGAAGGTGCAGTCGGGGTCGAAGTCGAATTGAGGGATGAGCGGGGGAGCGGTTTGGTTTAGATAGATGAACAGGGGGGGAAACAGTAGGTATTATATAGGCAGGGCAGATTATTAGGGTTTTGCATATTGGTTTCGGGTAGGGTACAAGGTTTGGGTTAATGGGTAGGAGCAGGTGTAATAGGGTATTGGATTAAATGTATCCAATAGGGATTACTAGAATTGAGTTTAATCTAGGGTTTAATAGGTCCACCAAGAAAATAGAATAGGAACAAAAATGAATAAGTAAAATAGGGCATGAATGATTAGAATAATGGGGATAAAAAATAATGGCTCGATCAAATAGAGACGAAGCAATTAGGAGACAATAGAGTCAAGAAACTCAAGTAAGAAGGAGACAAATCAAATAAATGGATATATAGAAAATAAAGATCCAATACACGGTCAAAAAAGAGATACAATGAGAATAAATATACAAAAAAAATACACCAAAAAATATAGAAAATGGAAAACAGGGGTTATAGAAAATCTCTCCCAACAAACTTCCAACCTAGTCTTCATGACTTGGTAAATATATAAATAAAGATAATCATTATACATACACATACATGACCCGTATGTAACGGTTATTATCTCTAATATTATAATGGAAGAGTTGGGGTTGTCATTTGTAGACAACCTGTAATTTGTAGACATTCAACCGCCTAATCTCAACCATTGAATTTTAGGTAGGAGTTATACTAACCATTTATTTACTCAAGTGTTGTCACTTAGTATAATTTCCTCAAAGTTAAAATTTATTTACAATATAATTATTTACAAAAGAAACTGTAACACTCCGAATTCCAAAATACAACTGAATTCGAAGTTCCACAGGATCTTTACACTTCTTTCATACAATTTTACAAGGAAATAAAGAACTTTTGTTACATCAGAGTTTGCAATTACATTAAATATTTACAGCAGAAGCAAATTACAAAAATTTACATAAATTGAAATGTATAACACTTGAATCATTCCTTAATCAGCATGCATTCATTAGTCTTGTTAACCACTTTATCCTGTATAGAAACTGTGAGCGCGTCAGTTGCTTGCAACTGACGAAATATTATACACGGCTATCCTCTCTATGCCGAAAACAGTATAACGATTCTCAAATACTTAAACAATCAACAAATTGATCACAAACAGAACTACAAAGGGCTATCCTGTAGATGTTGTGTAGTGCGGTGCACTTAGTCCTTAATATAGTTATGTATATTATATGACACTAATGCGCACTTGTTCAGATTCTATGCATCCCATACTACATAGGTCTGAGGACAAGCCCTTAACCGTTCTTCATCTTGTAGGATTCAATCCCTCATCATGACTTAAACTACTTCAGTAACTACAATAAGTATCCTAGATGTTCTATGAGTACGAGTTCATGTCCAGACAGTCTGGAGGGGAATCCCACGTCATGTCACGATGCATCGTGAAGAACCTATGGACAATTCAGCCTCCGTCATGGGACATGACACCACCCGCAGTCACCAAATACCCAACGAGCATTGTCTGCGGTACAGACTCCTAGAGACATATCCACGTCATGTCACGACGCATCGTGAAGACAACCTGTGAATACTCTCACACCGTAGCTTTGACGCCCTCATACTCGTGTTTTTCTCTTATTTTCATCACGTCTTCACTATGTATCTAATCCTTAGTTATTTGAATCATGAACAAAATCAATTCTCTAGAGTTAGCCCTTCCACTATACCAGTCTCAACCATTTATATCACATGACCCAAATCTTGGTTGTTTCATTTCAAATTTCATTTCAATATATTTCTTTTCGATGCCGGTATGAGGCTTAGCTACACTCTAGTTCTAAATTTCAATTCATAATCACAATATTTGAGTTCTCATACTCATATAGTTCTTTTTTACAATTAACATGATTTCCATTCTTCCCAATAATTTAATGTTCCAATTCAATTCATAACATTCTCATTCAACCACAATAAGTCTTAGTTTCCGTACTATTATTTCTTTTCCTCCAAATTCCAAAAGTCATATTTCTCATTTACTTTTCCAAGCACACATTACCCAAAATAATAACAAAATTCTTAATGAAACACACTCCACGTTCTTTTTACACAAAATCCCCTTTTATAAATCTAGCATAACTCACAAAGTTACTTTTGTACTTGTACTCGTGCAAAATATCGATTTTTATAAGGTTCTACTCAATTTTTCCTCTCACGCTATGTAAATGAAGTCAAAATAGTTTACAATTATTTTTCATGAAGTCTACATATTTTTATAACAATTATAGGATTTTTCCCAAATTTTTTAAAGTCACAAATCACAAAAAAAAACTTAAAAAGACCAAAAGTTTTCACTTTGCTGAGTTCGGGTTTCGAACCAGCGACCACTGACAAAGCCAGCGCACGAACTAACTAAAGGAACAGAGCACAACCATGTTACAAGGATGGTTCGGATTCATTTGTGTACAATCTCAAGTTCGGATTTCTCCAAAAGAAAATAAAATGAAAAAGTCTCTTGTTCGGTTTCGAACCTAAGACCAAGGCCAGAACCTGCGCCACAGTAAGCGCGCCCAACACACCCACTAACCAATTAGGCTATGTGGCCAACTGATATGAATTGGGTTTTTGGGGCGTTTGATCTTAGTTTCGGTTCATTGAACTTTTTATGAAAAGTAACTAATTTTAATTTCTTTTCTTCTCCATTTTCTTTCAAAACTTCTAGAACATAACTTTTATACATTTCTAACATATCAGTAAATTAAATCTTGAATTTTGACATAAAAACATCACTTTTTCTATTTGACTACAAATTTGTCCACAATTTCAAAAATGTACAACCAAAGTCGTTTCTTTTGTAAATTGGCATTCAAACTTCTCGTATTTCCTTCTTATTATGACTATTAATATTACTTAATTATTTCAGTAACGAAAAGTCCTTTTTTTCTCATTTTTAACCATTGAAATAGCAAATTCACCACTAAGCATGATTAACATTTCAATCTCATTAAGCATACAGTCATGTCTCCTTGGTATAGCACAAATCATCAATTAAAGCATGGTAGAAATGTCAAAATTAAACTAACTATCAAAATTTGCAACTAATTATCATTCTATTCACACACAATCAAGCATTCTAATTTGTCTTAAACATATGGCTAGAATAACTATGTCTCTTTTCAAATGCATCAACCATACTCTAGCATGAACCTAGTTAGAAGTGTATGAGAATCACCCACCTTTGATGGAGAGAAAAATAAACAAACTCCTAATGATCTCCTACAACGATCGAGCGAAGCCGTCTCCTCCTAAATTAAGCCACCAAAAAGCTTCTCCTCCTAATGATGACGCAACCCGAGCCTTGCCCCTTAGTGTAGTCCGGCCTCCTCCTTGGGTGAAGAACAAAATAACACACAATCTCACAACTCCTCAATCTTTTGTCTCACTCAAATTACTTCTCTTTCTTTTCTTTCTATTCATTACTCTCAAAAATTCTAAGTGTGAGAATGAAGAGTATAGGGAGGGGTATTTATAGAATTTTTTAGGGTGAATGTAGGTCTAGGATGTGATCAAATAGTTTAAGATCAATGGTCTAGATGAACTAGGGAGATATAAAAACTACCCATGATACACAACCACCTCTCCACCACTTCCATCTCTCCCACATCCCTCCATCACAATCCGGCCTAGGTGAAGGTGTGCAATGCACACCCTAGTGCTTGCACATGCCAACTAGTACCCCCTCCTTACAAGTGTACATGTGCATAAAAATTTATTTGTTCATGACAAGAGTCTACAATATAAGTTAAATTGTTTTAAAAGAGAAATAAGTTAAATGAGCTCACTAATGGGCCAATTTAACCATGGATTTAAATAATTAGAATAATTAATTAATAAAGTGGGCTTAAAAGACAATTTGGACTTTATATTTTAATTAGGCTTTAAAAAAAATAATTTTTGGAAAAAATAAGGGAGAACAAATACTATAAAAATATTTTATACGAAAAGTTACACAAATGAAATCATACGTGCAAAACACGTAAATTCATAAAAATCTCTTAAATCAAATCTATAGTGTTGCAACACTCCCTCCTTAGAATAGTTCCGTCCCCGGAACTGCACTTAAAGAGTGAGAAAACAAGAATACAACAAAGAGATAAGAAAAGAAAGAAAAGAAGATACAAACCACACAAAGAGCTCAGGATGATCCTTCATCATCCTCTCCTCAGATTCCCAAGTAGCCTCTTCAACCAACTTGTTTCTCCAGACTACTTTGACCATCGGTATCGTCTTGTTCCTGAAGACTTTCTCCCGACGATTGACAATCTCAACTGGAAGCTTAATGTAACTCAGATCTAACTGTAAACCCTCCGGTACTTCAGGCAAATGGTGACTAGGATCTGGAATGTAACCTCTCAGCATAGACACATGGAAGACATTGTGCACCTGAGACAACTCTTCCGGCAACTCTAACTGATAAGCAGCTTTTCCAATCCGCATCAATATCTTGTATGGGCCTATGAACCTCGGGGTCAACTTCCCACCTCTGCCTAAGCGAATCACACCCTTGTTAGGTGAAGCCTTCAGAAAGACAAAGTCAACAACCTTAAACTCAAGGTCCCTCCTATAGTTGTCTGCATAGCTCTTCTGCCTACTCTGAGCATCCACCAACCTCTTCCTGATCAGATCGATCTTTTTGGAGGTCTGCTGCACAATCTCAGGCCCAAACATCTGTCGCTCTCCAACTTCGAATCAACAAACAGGTGTTCTGCATTTCCTACCATACAGGGCTTCGTACGGTGCCATCCCAATACTAGTATGAAAATTGATGCTGTAGGCAAACTCTACCAGAGCCAAGTGCCTTTCCCAACTGCCTCCAAAGTCTAGTACACAACACCGAAGCATATCCAAAAGAGAACGGTTGACTCTCTCAGTCTGCCCATCGGTCTGAGGATGAAAAGCAGTGCTGAAATCCGTCTTGGTACCCAAAGCTATCTGAAGACTCCTCCAAAAATGTGAAGTAAACCGCGCCTCCCGATCAGACACAATGGTAACAGAACACCATGAAGCCTGACGATCTCACCAGCATACAGCTTAGCCAATCTGTCCATCGACGAAGTGAGTTTCATCGCCAAGAAGTGAGCGGACTTGGTTAGTTGATCGACTATGACCCAAATCGCATCATTGTCCTTAGAACTCTTGGGCAATCCCGTGATGAAATTCATACTAATGTTATCCCACTTCCATTCCGGAATAGGTAATGGTTGCAATAGGCCTCCAGGTTTCTGATTCTCGGCTTTGACCTACTGACAATTCTCACACCTCGCAACGAACTCTGCCACATCCCGCTTCAGACCTGACCACCAGAAATGCTGCTTAATGTCCTTATACATCTTGGTACTCCTAGGATGTACAGACAATGAGTAGCATGTGTCTCATGAAGAATACTCTCCCGTAATTCTGCTTGATCCGGAATACATCGCCTTTCTCCAAACCACAGCACCTTATCCCTGATCTGAAACTCGGACAACCTGCCAGCACCGACCTGCTCCTTCATCTTCTAAATCTCTGCATCTTCCTTCTAACTTGCGATAATCCTTTTGTTCAGCATTGGTTGAAGCCTCAACTAAGCTAAAGATGATTCCAAGCCTCACAGAACAACTTCAATACCAGCCCGATCGAACTTCTCTACCAGGTGCCTTTGAGTTGTGATCAAACTAGCCAGATTGCTCTTGCGGCTAAGTGCATCAGCAACAACATTAGCTTTCCCAGGATGGTACTTAATCTCCGAACGAATGTCCTCAAGCATCTCCAGCTATCTCCTTTGCCTCAGATTCAGATCTTTCTACTGATAGATGTATTTCAAGCTCTTGTGGTCCGTGTACATGTTCAATTTCTCACCATACACATAGTGTCTCCATTGCTTCAAGGCAAAAATAATTGCAGCCAACTCCAGATCATGAGTCGGATAATTCTTCTCATGCGGTCGTAGCTACCTAGACCCATAAGCGATCACTTTTTCTTCTTGCATTAAGACACAACCAAGCCCACGATGTGAAGCATCGCTGTAGACATCGTACTCAACACCTGCTCTAGGCAAAGCCAAAATGGGAGCAGTAGTCAGCCTCTCTTTCAACTCCTAAAATCTTGCCTCGCACTGTTCGGTCCACTTGAAGTTCACATTCTTCTTGGTCAGACCAGTGTGCGGCACGGCTATCCGAGCATAGCCCTGGATAAACCTCCTGTAATATCCAGTTAGCCGAAGGATACTCCTGATTTCCTTCACTGTAGTAGGCCTTGCCCAATCCTTCACCGCCTCTATCTTCTGCGGATCAGTTTCTACTCCCTCCTTAGAAAGGATGTGACCCAGGAATGCCACTTCAAATTTCTAGAAATCGGACTTAGACAATTTGGCATACAACTCATGCTCCTGAAGTTTCTTTAAAACTGCTGCCAGATGCTCTGTGTGCTCCTCCTCCGACTTGGAGTATAAAAGGATATTGTCGATAAACACCACGACAAAAGAATCAATGAACGGCCTCAGAACTGTTCATCATATCCATGAAAATTGCAGGTGCATTCGTCACTCCAAACGGCATAACTAAGAATTTGTAATGCTCATGTCGAGTTCTGAACGCAGTTCTATGCACATCTTCAGTTTTTACTCGAACTTGATGGTAACTTGATGAAGATCTACTTTGGAGAAAACAGCCGCTCCTTGTAGACGATCGAACAGGTCGTCAATTCGGGGAATAGGATATTTATTCTGAGCAGTGACCTTATTCAGCTCTCGGTAATGATGCACATCCTCATCGAACCATCCTTCTTCTTTACCAAAAGCACTGGTGCTCCCCAAGGTGACGCACTCGGTTGAATAAAACCTTGCTCCAACAGTTCCTCATCTACCGTTTGATCTCATCCTACTCCACTGGTGCCATCCTATACGGTGCCTTGGAAATGGGCGACTTCCTGGCTGAATGGTGATGCTGAACTCCACATCACGATGTGGGAGTAACCCAGGCAAATTCTCCAAGAATACCGTCGGGTAATCCCGAACCACAGGGATTTGTTGCACCTCCGTAGGAACATCCCTCTTGCAGATAGCTGCCACCAGACCAGAACATCTCTTCTTCCCTTGGAAAGTGACTTCAGGACCACCTGGATCCTTCACTGTTACTTCCTTGGTCTTGCACTCGATGTTCGCATTGTACACCGACATCCAATTAATGCCAATGATCACATCGACTCCCAAGACATTCAGCTCGATCAGATCAATCCCAAAAATTCTGTCCCCAATTACGATCTTGCAGTCTGCATAGTACCTATCAGTGGTTAGAGTCTTCCCTGATGGAGTAGCTACTGCTAAGACCTTGCCTGGAAAGACTTTCGGTTCGACTCCCAAAACATTAGCAAACTTAGGTGATACAAAAGTGTGAGAGGATCCAGTATCGAACAAAACAACAGCTTTCTTTCCATTCAAAATAAGTTCTCCTATTACATAACATATACTTGTTACATAACAGTTCACTATAAAAGTGGGAAAAGAGAAACAACAAAAAACGCTCTAAACATCCTCCCTTGTACCAGTGATGACGTGATCCACCTCATCATCGTCAGCTTCAGTCAATGCAAATACTCACCCCTACTGGTACGGCTTCTTCCTAACCTGCTGCGTCGGTCCACTACGGGTGACGTTCTACGGCTTGGGGCACTGAGACTTGTAATGTCCCGTCTCACCACAGTTGAAGCAAGTCACCACTGGAGGTCTCACCCAATTGTTTCTGGGTCTCCCAGCTATGTTGACAGCACTCGCTCCCGTTTCTTTGAACCTCTGGGCCGGCGGCTATCCCCTGAAGTTGTGAGAAACTGTGGGCCTCTTCCCAACATTCCAGTTGGTCCTCCGATTCTGAACCGTGTGGAACTGCTCTATGTCTGGCTCAGTGGCTGCAGCTCGTTTAACCAGCTTGCCAAACCTCCTTATACCAAGGGGTATCATCCTGGATCTCAGACTAGGCCTCAATCCATGCTCAAACTTTTGAGCCTTCTTTGCCTCGTCCATCACCAGTTCGGGCGCATACCTCGAGAGCTAAGTGAACCTTGTCTCATACTCCCTAACCGACATGCCGTCCTGCTGCAGTGCTAGAAACTCCATGGCCTTCTTCTCCTGGACGTCTGAGAGAAAATAATGACTGTAGAATTCCTCCAAGAATTCATCCCAGCCAAGAACCAAGTCCCTCATCGTCCGCTTCATTGACTGCCACCACACCGCCGCATCCTTCTCAAACTGCAGCGCTGCCAACTTCGCCTTGCTGCCCTCCAGAGTCTCTAAGACTTCGAAGGTAGTCTATACCTGTCGGATCCAATTATCAGCTGCGTCAGGGTCTGACTTTCCCTCAAACACCGGTGGTTTCATCCGCTTGAATGATTCCACGAGTTTGATTACTTCGGGTACTAGATTCGCAGCCACCCTTCCTTGATTCTGATTCATGGCAACGGCATTGAGTGTCTAATAGACACTCGCTAGTTCCGTTTTCAAGTCCAGACCTTCACCATTTTGAGCTCTTCTTTTAGCCAGATTCTGATGCAAAAGATCCATTAAATTCAAAGTATAAACATGAATTTTAAATCAACTTTTCTATTTCATTGAATTTTAACTTTATATATTCGAATTTAAAATATTTCTGACATCAAAATGAAAATAATAAGAAGATACAAAAGTCTAGTTTCTACGGTTCTTCTTGGCTCCTCGAAGCTCTTTCCGTAGTTCCTCCACTTCTTCCTTCAGTACATCGGTCATGTTTTTCCTCTTCTCGAGTTTCCAAACACGATGACTAAGAATTGCAATATCATCCTTGCACTTTGCCAACTGAGTCTCTAGTAGCCCGATTCTCTCTCGTTGAGTCTCTACCTGCCTCTGAAGAGACACAATGAGATTACTCGGAACTGGTTCTTCCTCGTCAAGAGAATCATCAGATGAATCTGGAGGTGGAGTGATCTCTCGGGACTCATGCCATTCCTCTTCAAATTCTTCAGGATCTTCCCCGTCTAAATCAGCTTGCCCGGGGTAGTAATCTTCCTAAACGATGTGCCAGTTCTCATCTCCAGCTGGGTCGAAGTGGTCCGTCATCTTAGAGGAAGGAGAAGAAAAGCATAAATCATAGAGCAACACAAATGTAAGTGACTTACATTTAAATCTCTAGACTCAACACACGCCCTAATGTCCACTTCTAGGGTATCGTTCCTTATAAATTTGTACTACTTGGAAGCGTGGCTCTGATACCACTCTATAACACCCAAAATTCCAAAATACAACAGAATTCGAAGTTCCACAGAATCTTTACACTTCTTTCGTACAATTTTACAAGGAAATAAAGAACTTTTGTTACATCAGAATTTACAATTACATTACATATTTACAGCGGAAGCAAATTACAATAATTTACATAAATTGAAATGTATAACACTTGAATCATTCCTTAATCAGCATGCATTCTTTAGTCTTGTTAACCACTTTATTCTGCATAGAAACTGTGGGCGCATCAGTTGCTTACAACCGACAAAATATTATACATGACTATCCTCTCAATGCCGATAATAGTATAATGATTCTCAAATACTTAAACAATCAGAAACTTGATCACAAACTGAACTACAAGGGGCTATCCTATAGATGTCGTGTAGTGCGGTGCACTTAGTCCTTAATGCAGTTATGTATATTATATGACACTAATGCACACTTGTTCAGATTCTATGCATCCCATACTACATAAGTCTGAGGGCATGCCCTTAACCGTTCTTCATCCTGTAGGGTTCAATCCCTCGTTATGACTTAAACTACTTCAGTAACTATGATAAGTATCCTAGATGTTCTATGAGTACGAGCTCATGTCCAGACAGCCTGAAGGGGAATCCCACGTCATGTCACGACGAATTGTGAAGAACCTATAGACAATTCAGCCTCCGTCATGGAAAATGACACCACCCGTAGTCACCAAACACCCCACGAGCGTCGCCTACGGTACGGACTCCTGGAGACATATCCATGTCATGTCACGACGCATTGTGAAGACAGTCTGTGAATACTCTCACACCGTAGCTCCGAGGCCCTCATACTCGTGTTTTTCTCTTATTTTCATCACGTCTTCACTATGTATCTAGTTCTCAGTTATTTGAATCATAAAAAAAATCAATTCTCTAGAGTTCGCCGTTCCACTATACCGGTCTCAACCATTTATATCACATGACCCAAATCTTGGTCATTTCATTTCAAATTTCATTTCAATATATTTCTTTTCGATGCCGGTATGAGGCTTAGCTACACTCTAGTTCTCAATTTCAATTCATAATCACAATATTTGAGTTCTCATTCTCATATAGTTCTTTTTCACAATTAACATGATTTACATTCTTTCTAATAATTCAATGTTCCAATTCAATTTATAACATTCTCATTCAACCACAATAAGTCTTAGTTTCCGTACTATTATTTCTTTTCCTCCAAATTTCAAAAGTCATATTACTCATTTACTTTTCAAAGAACACATTACCCAAAATAATAACATAATTCTTAATGAAACACACTCCAAGTTTTTTTTACAAAAAATCCCCTTTTATAAATCTAGCATAACTAAAAAAGTCACTTTTATACATGTACTCGTGCAAAATATCAATTTTTATAAGGTTCTACTCAATTTTTCCTCTCACGCTATGTAAATGAAGTCGAAATAGTGTACAATTATTTTTCATGAAGTCTACATATTTTTATAACAATTATAGGATTTTTCCCGAATTTTTTAAAGTCACAAATCACAAAAAAAAAACTTAAAAAGACCAAAAGTTTTCACTTTGCTGAGTTCGGGTTTCGAACCAGCGACCACAGACAAAGCCAGCGCACGAACTAACTAAAGGAACAGAGCGCAACCATGTTACAAGGATGGTTCGGATTCATTTGTGTCCAATCTCAAGTTCGGATTTCTCCAAAAGAAAATAAAATGAAAAAGTCTCTTGTTCGGTTTCGAACCTGAGACCAAGGCCAGAACCCACGCTATACTAAGCATGCCCAACACACCCACTAACCAATTAGGCTAAGTGGCCAACTGATATGAATTGGGTTTTTAGAGGGTTTGATCTTAGTTTCGGTTCATTGAACTTTTTATGAAAAGTAACTAATTTTAATTTAGTTTCTTCTCCATTTTCTTTCAAAACTTCCAGAACATAACTTTTATACATTTCTAATATATCAATAAATTAATCTTGATTTTTGACATAAAAACATCACTTTTTCTATTTGACTACAAATTTGTCTACAATTTCAAAAATGTACAACCAAAGTCGTTTCTTTCGTAAATTGACATTCAAACTTCCCGTATTTCCTTCTTATTATTTCCTTCTTATTATGACTATTAATATTACTTAATTATTTTAGTAACAAAAAATTCCCTTTTTTGTCATTTTTAACCATTGAAATAGCAAATTCACCACTAAGCATGATTAACATTTCAATCCCATTAAGCATACAATCATGTCTCCTTGGTATAGCACAAATCATCAATTAAAGTATGGTAGAAATGTCAAAATTAAACTAACTATCAAAATTTGCAACTAATTATCATTATTTTCACACACAATCAAGCATTCTAATTTGTATTAAACATATGGCGAGAATAAGTATGTCTTTTTTCAAATTCATCAACCATACTCTAGCATGAACCTAGTTAGAAGTGTAAGAGAATCACCCACCTTTGATGGAGAGAAAAATAAATAAACTCCTAATGATCTCCTACAACGACCGAGCGAAGCCGTCTCCTCCTAAATCAAGCCACCAAAAAGCTTCTCCTCCTAATGATGCCGCAACCCGAGCCTTGCCCCCTAGTGTAGTCCGTCCTCCTCCTTGGATGAAGAATAAAATACCACACAATCTCACAACTCCTCAATCTTTTGTCTTACTCAAATTACTTCTCTTTCTTTTCTTTTAATTCTTTACTTTCAAAAATTCTAAGTGTGAGAAAGAAGAGTATAGGGAGGGGTATTTATACAATTTTTTAGGGTGAATGTAGGGGTAGGATGTGATCAATTGGTTAAAGATCAATGGTATAGTTGAACTAGGGAGTTATAAAAACTACCCATGATACACAACCACCTCTCCACCACTTCCATCTCTCCCACATCCCTCCATCACAATCCGGCCTAGGTAAAGGTGTGCAATGCACACCCTAGTGCTTGCAAGTGCCAACTAGTATCCCCTCCTTACAAGTGTACATGTGCATAACAATTTATTTGTTCATGACAAGAGCCTACAATACAAGTTAAATTGTTTTTTTTAAAAAAAAAGTTAAATTGGCTTACTAATGGGCCAATTTAACCATGGGTTTAAATAATTAAAATAATTAATTAATAAAGTGGGCTTAAAAGACAATTTGGGCTTTAGATTTTAATTAGGCTTTAAAAGAAAATAATTTTTGGTAAAAATTAGGGAGAACAATACTATAAAAATATTTTATACGAAAAATTACACAAATGAAATCATACGTGCAAAACACGTAAAATCATAAAAATCTCATATATCAAATCTAGGGTGTTACAGAAACACTCACATAAAAAGTTTTATGTCACTAGGAGTAATTTGTATAATGTATGAGTAAAGCGAGGTCTCATGCTCGAGGTCATATTATATTTTATTATTTACTTTAAAAAATAATTTTTTTAATTAAAACGTGTATCGCACGTGTAGGTTACTAGTCACTGTAGTACCAAACTAGTCAGCCCTCCTGTAACAAACCACTCTCACATAACCACATAAGTAACAAAAAATATAGATAGAAATTAGCTTGAAATCGGAGTAATTATAACAAGACAATCCTATATTTGCCCAATGGACACAATGTAACGCCTCGAATCTGTGAAATACCGAAAATGCCTGTTTTTATATATTTTGAGTGGTGAAAATTATTCTGATGTATTTTATTTTAAATATTGATATTGGTGTCGAGATTTGTGGGAGATTGGTATTATTAATATATTGGAACCATGAGTTGAGATTTTGTGTGAGGAAATATAGTTTATTTTATTTTATAACTTTGGAGAATTATTACAAGATAATTTAATGTATTTGTCTTGTTCGTGTTATTATTATAGAAAAGTTGGGGTTTATTTGTAATGTATTGGATTTGGAGGACTTATAGGTAATTGTACCTTTCTATTATTATTAAAAAATATATTATATTTCCAATATAACCCCTTCCCCATTTTATTTCCTTTTTCTTTCTTCTCCCTTCTTTCCTTCTTTCCCATTCCGATTGAAACCAAAGAAGCACCGAACCCAACTTTCGGCCTCCCCTTCTCCCGCTCCAATCCACTTCGTTCCTTCACCAAATCCAAATTAAACTGAGGGGTATGCTAATTGAGGGGTTCTATACATTGTGGAAGTGTTGGATTTTCGAAAGGATTTCGAAAAGGTATATCCTATTTTATTTATTCGTATAAAATTAAGTGTGGTTAGTTTTATTGAGTAGTAGGATTATTATGGTAGAGAGATTTAGAGGTGTTGGAAGTGGAAGATTTGAGGAATTAGTGGATTGTTAGAGAAATTACAAGTTAGTAAATTAGGGTTTTGGATTTGTAAAATAGATATATATATATATATATATATATATATATATATATATATATATATATATAAGAATTATCTCTTGTATGGTGATAAAAATTGTAGTGAGCCATTAGAATAAAATGGGGAGTAGTGATTTTGGCATAAACTCGAAGTATAGGGTTTATGAAATCGGGTAGAAAACTCGATCCAAATAATTGTAGAAAATGCATATGAGGGTGTAGAATATTATGAAAGTATTAATAAGAATTTAGGATGATTTTTATAGGCTTCCAGCTCAATTAAATTGAGTAAAATGGATTATAGGTGAAAAGTGCACGCCGGGTATTCGGTGAAATGCCCGAGCGATATAGAGGTGAAAATTTGATGACTTCGGAGGCGTAGATGAGTCTCATTATTGTTGTTGACCCTAATTTGAGATATTAGGACAAAGGGATTGAAGAAATTAAGAAATAGAAAATTTTTCTATTAGAAAGCCTCCGATCAATAGGTAAGTTCTTCTGTTGGGGTTCGAATTTGAAATCCGTTGTTGTAGCTCACGTACGTATGTTATTTGTGACATGTGGGTGAAGACAGATTTGAATTTGGAGATCCGTAGGTCGAGTTTTGAGTTTCATGCTAATCGAACCTATAATTTCCTATTTAGGTGGAAAAAGTCGAACTTCAACTGGCTACAGGACGGATGTGGGACATCGTTTGCTCGATCCGTCAGGTGAGTATGTGTAATTATAAATATTTTATATTGTGGCCGAATTTCGTGGCCTTTTGATATGTTTTGTGGGAGTTATGCTAAAAGTGGGTTTTTGTTGAAAATACGGATTTTTAAGGATCCAAAATGGGTTTTTGAGATATGTGGTGAAATTGACTATATTAAGTATATAAAATCGATATTATGGGTTATTGTGATGTGTTGAAGTATGAAAACTAAATATATTAAATAGTTTATGCATATTTTTATCCAATGCATGTTTTGTGCATGTTTTGGGGCATATAGGCCCTTATAGGTAATTATAATTACATGGAGCATGGTGTATGAGCTAGTATGCTATAATTAGATATTATAAGATTTAATTAGAGGAAATAAGTGATGTTGGCCCCTTCTTCTGGGAAACCCGCATGTGTGGTGTATAATTGTAATATATATATAGATGATTATGATGTGTGATGCAATAATTGATGAAATTAATGATTGGGTACATGTTTACATTTTAATTATGTTCGAAGTGAATTAATGGGCAATAATATGATATTATTCTGTGATGAATTATATATTTTGATACGCTTACTATACAGACTAACACTTTATAATTCTTTTATTTATGATATAACTTGGTGTATGTTTATAGGTGATTTAATGAAGTAGTAAATAGCATAGTATTCATAATGGGTGATGTTATGGCAAATTAAATAATATGGTGCATTCATAATGTGTAATACGGTGACATGATGGTTTCTCTGTTAAATGACATGGTGTATGTATATATGTGATACAATGAGATGATAATTAATATCGTGGACGCCGGATATGCATCAAATGGTAAGAAAAAGGTAAGATGGTAAGTGTTAATAAAATGTGTTATTATTCACATGATTAAAGTCAAGGATGTGTCAATTGTTTAATTAAAAGCTGTGATGCTCTATGTTGATTTAATAAGTTGAAAAGATGAAATGATTAATGCTAATAACAGATGATTTTGTTGACCAGTACCTACAACAATCCTGGGGGTTTGGGCTAGACCTCCTAACGCCCAAGGACCGGCTTGGGAATAGTGGACCCAAACTATGTTTGGGGTAAGTGGATTTTATCGCCCAAGCTATCGGCTTGAGGCCCGGTTATTCGTCGATGATTGCTGTTGCGAGGAAGCACCCTAGTGGGACTATTGGTGAGTGTTTGCCTCGCTGGCTTCGGCTGGGAGGAAGTACCCTAGTGGGACTAGGGGTTAGTGGTTTTTCCCTCAATGACAGACGTCGCGAGGAAGCACCCTAGTGGGACTAGTGGTGAGTGTTTGCCTCGCTGGCTTCGGCTGGGAAGAAGTACCCTAGTGGGACTAGGGGTTAGTGGTTTTTCCCTCGATGACAGACGTCGCGAGGAGGCACCCTAGTGGGACTAGGAGTGCTGTGTTCCCTCACTAGTTCGGCTAGGAGGAAGCCGTAGCCTCGGACGAGTAAGACTCTGGGAGAGCATCGGACCGCGTGTTTACTGGGCTGTCGGCTTTCAGTATGTTGGGATACTGTGGCTCACTGGTCGACAAACTAATAAAATAACTAAGTGTTAATAAAAATGTGAGTGTAAAGAAAGTGGAAAGTGAATTGTGAATTGTGGATGAGAAAGAAAGTAGTTGTGAATGAAGCAAATGTGAAAGAAAATGAGTTATGAGTTAGTGTATGAAAAGAAGTGATAAATGCAGTACGTGGTTAATTTAAAATGATAGTAATAAAAGAGACATGTGTTAATATGAATAGTACGAAGTAATTGTATTATGTGAGTGATTATTAAAGTAAAATACCGTGTGATATGAGTTGCACCTTGGAATTGTGTCAAGGAACTACCTGCCCGCTATTTCTGTAGAAATAGTGGGAACTACCTGCCTTGGCATAATTCGCAGGGTGAGTTGGTATACTGGTGGTAATGATTAATGGAAATGAGAAATTAAATAAAGTGAAGATGATAAGTGATTGTAGTGAATTAATAACCAAGCTATCGGCTTGAGATGTGATGTGATATTACCCAAACTGTGTTTGGGGTGCGATGATTATTACCCAAGCTATCGGCTATGGGGTGTGATATGTGGTGGCCCCAGATTGTATTTGGGGATTAAGTGAAAATGATAATAAGATTTATTGTTTATAAGAAATAGAAATTACTAAAGTGGTGTAGTGAGTTATGAATGAGCTATAAAACGTGTTTTGATGCAGTAGGATTGTGCATTCGCATAAGTGATACGGTGATGATGTGACGAAATGCAAGTTAATTATAATGTGTAAGGAGAGGTTATGTTTGTTTTATATGACGCGAATGAATATGGCATTAAGGGAATGAATGCATATGTTTCTGATGTGATACATGATTTAATACAATAAAATAAATACTTGTGCTATGAAAGTGGTTATGAAAATGGTTAATGCAGAAAGTATGTTGTGTTATGCGTTTATATCCATATAAATAGTTATTAAAGAAAGATGTAATAACATCATGTAGTTATATTCATATAATGCTATTATGACGATACTTGTGGAAGAATGAATATTTGGGTTAGAGAATTTAAATTGAAAAGTAATGGATTGTATGTGTATTCGTACTATGCGGATGTAAAATAAGAATATATATATACGAGGTTGATGTGAAGTATATTATGAAATGTGGGAAGTTATGGATAATTAAACAGTTGAATGCAGGATTGGCAAAGTATTTGATATATCGTCGTATTGATGATGTTGTTGTGTTCAGGATTCAGGTTGCATTATCTTAACTTGGTATTTGTAAGTTTAAATTATTTTCTTTATACTATTTTAATTTGTTATTAGATTAATAACTATACTTACACCAGAAATGGCTAACCCCTGATGTTTTCTGGGGGTTAGGGGGGTCCCTCCCTGAGAGTGGACAACCCTAACTCTCTTGCAGGTTGGTAGCAGCATGGCGAGGTAGTGATAGAGTTAGGAATTTTATTTTATCGAGATGTTAGATTATTTATGTATTTAGTATAAGTAAAAGAGTGAATAGTTGATGTATTATTTTGTATTATGGTAAAGGTATATGTATATAGTGCTGTGATGAGGTGAGAAAACCCGTACCCACCTCGTTGTGGAGTATTGGGTTCTGTGGTTGGTTTTTAAAAAAGTTTTTCTAATTTTTTTCAAAAATCTTTTATGTTTTCAAAGGAATTTATGGTTTTTATTGAATATTTGATAATCCGTTATGAGTTTGGCCCCCAGAGCATTATATTATATTGCCTGTGTGTTTCTGCTCATTTTGGCCTGGGGAGCCCGTGAAATTATTGCATGTATTGTGAGATACGGAATTTTGAGCAGAATTCCGTAAGCCATTTGTGTTTGGGGGAAAAATTTACAGGGGAAACTCTGCCAAAATTTTCCTTGAAATATAACTTTCTTAGTTTATGTTTAAAGTGATATAGAAATTGATAGAATTGAATTTGGAGGCTTAGTTTGGAAAAAAAAAATAAATTTTGGGGGTGTTACATACAATCTGCTCATGGTAAGACTTTTTATGGGTTCGATGTACTTTTATCTTCAATAACTGGACCGGCATTCAACGCAGGTCGAAGCATATGTTTACCCGATTGGTTAAATGCTATTAATGAGAATAATAATTCATTATTCTTAACAATAGGTCTTGGGATTTCTTGGTTCATCATACAATTTCTCTATATATATATACATTTCTACTGCATCTAATCCCTTATTATTTCCCCTACAAACCCATCTTTAGTCTAGCTTAACAAAACATATCCAATGCGCACAAACAAATTAAGCATAACTACCATGCAAATTAAGCATAACTTTCAATGATCAGTCTTCACATGTTCAACTTCAGATGATTGGAGAAATAATATAGAGGCTAATGCATGGATTATTATGTCTTAATATAAATTTTATTTTGTGGTGCATTTTGTATTAATTGGCCAACAATTAGATCCCTTAATATGTAAGAAAATTTTGCATTACACGGGAAGGCCATAAAATTCAATCAAATGCAAGTCGTGTAAATCCAGAAAATACTTCCGATGAGAATGGAAGCAACACCGCCGGAAGGAGGGGTACTGATGTGGGTATAGATTATGTGGCCCAATCAGGGCCGTCAGACTTCCTCAGATTTTGCTCTTCCCATATCATCAAGTCAACTGGTCAAACATGCCTTCTACCACTTCGGGCCCACAGACAAACGGGACTAACCTGACCCATTAGGGTTAGATACCCATTTACCTCTACCTATAAATATCAGGCCACCTCCTCACTTAAAAATATAATTTCAAATTCTCCACCTGAACCCTAGCTGTCCAATATTTTTTCTAGTGACTGACTAGACCGTCAGAGGGCCTGTCACTGGGATTTCTCCCAGTGTTCCAAGGCCTTTTGTAGGTACCCCGGTCATCCGAGCACCAGCTGCTCTTCCGAGCTGACCCCCAGGAACAGACCCGAGACGCAGTTGAGATCCTTCCCTTCCACTTTAAAAATTACAAGAACTCACACTTGTTGCTCCCCCGCTAAAAACAAGCAGCATCAGGTTGGCGCCATCTATGAGAAACATGCTTGACAGATCCAAAACCAAATTCCAGTCTTCAGACTCCTCCCTTCTATGGCCCCTAAACCGAGGAGGGCAGCCACGGTAGGGTGGTATGTCAACCCTCACCAGACTCGTAGTCAGGCGGACACCCGAGGTTCCCAAAGGCACGGACCCATGGATCCCTTGGGTCTGGGTCCGAGCACCTCACGATCAGCTGCAGGGCGATACGAGCGCCAGGCATTCACCATTGAGAACTTGAGGACAATCTCAGGAAACAGCTCGATCGTTCTAGGAGCGGAGCTGCCCCCACCATCCATGTTCCGACCCATATCCTACAATGTCAGGAGAAACGGTGCAGTCGCTCACCCAGAGATCGACGACCTTCGATGGTCCAATTCGAAGAGGCCACGGTCATGAGGACCGAGTTCCAGGAGTTCAGAAACGAGGTCCTCCTAGCCATCCGAGGTGCCCCCAAGACCGAAAAACCATTCAACCACCCCCTCCAGGAAGAGAGAAGCCTAGGTAGCGAGTCACATGGCTCGACCCGACCATCGAGGAGGGATGACGTTGTTCTTAGGTGACTCCAGGATATGGAGAACTGCCTCACCCGGATCGGCGAGGGTGGTGGCCAGTCCAGTCGGAGGTACCATCCTACCGTACACCCATTCTTCGCTCGAATTCTCAACACCTCAATCCACAGGAATTTCCAACCACCTCTGTTCAAGACATACGATGGAGAGAGTGATCCAGCTGAGCACATAGAGGGGTTTAAAACCCTCATGATGATTCACAGCGCCTCAGATCCTTTTTTTGTTGGGAATTTCCCGCCACTTTGCGTAGCCCGGCATAGGAATGGTTCTCAAAGCTCGCCCCCAACTTGATCTTATCTTTTGAACAGCTTGAGGTAAACTTTCTCGCTCACTTTGTGACCAGTCGCAAGGTCAGGAAGACGAGCACCTAACTTCTGGAACTCAAACATAACGTGGGGGAATCCCTGAGGGATTTTGTGCAGAGGTTCACCACCGAGGCTAGAGAAGTATCTTCCCTCGATGCTGGCATCACATCCGTGGCGTTCCGACATAACGTTCGCCAGTTGAAGGCCTCCCTCGCGAAGAAGCCTCTGATGGGTTTTCCCAACCTCCTCCACAGGGTAGACAAATATATTTGGGCTGAGGAGGCCTTGCACCCCGAAGGCCCGAAAGAAACCCCAGCCAAGGGGAAAAGAAAAACCAAAGACTCCGAGCCTATGAAGAAGGCTCAGAAAGATGTGTTTGCCCAGAAACGTTCCACGCCAGCCCCCCATTTCGAGAGATACACTCCACTGACCATAAACGTGTCGGCTATCCTACTGGAGATCGAGGACAAGGGGATCATCCAGCTTCCTCCCCGACCTAATATCAATAAGAAGAGGGATCGGAGGTTCTACAGTCGCTTCCATCGCGACGACGGGCATGAGACCAATAATTGTTGCAGCCTCAAAGAAGAGATTGAAGCACTCATCCAGAGAGGGTACTTGAGTAGCATTGGTATAAATACTCGAAATTCGGATCCGACCTGAACATAACCCGGACCCGGCATTGGACCGGAACCGATCCGGCCTATCCGGGTTCGGGTCCGGGTTCAGGTCCTAAAATGGGGCCCGTTGTACTTTTGGGTCCGGGTCCGGGTCCGCTCAAAAGAGACCCGACCCGAACACGGACCCGTTAAAAAAATCCAAAAAATCAACATAAAAATAAATATTCTATCCTCATCCATCCCCTCCTTCCTCCTTAATTCTAAATCTTCCTCTTCCAAACTCAAAACACATGCCTTTTTCTTTTCTCCTCTTATCTAAATCCTCCACTCGCCGCCTCTGCTCGCCGCTCACACTCCCGCTCCTACCTAAACCGGTAGGAATATTTTAATAGGAACCGAACCCAGAACCGAACCCGGTCCTCACGGGTCCGGGTCCGGGTCCAATTTTTGGACCCGTAGGGGACCGGGTCCGGGTCCGGGTAGTGAAGGACTCGACCCGACCCAACCCGATACCAATACTATACTTAAGGGAGTTCACTCGAAGTAACCCCCGGGATCGGAGGGATCCGTGACCCTCACATCCTCCTCGAACGGTCAGCATGCAGCTCGAGCCCGAGCTCAAGGTCGAGGATGCTTGGGGGTCGGCTATCCTTCACCGAGTCCACGGCAGACTTGTGGGGGGAGAATCGAACACCTCCCGCAAAGCTTTCATTCGGAAAGTAAACTCGGTCCATAACTATCTGCCCTCGGGGACCAGAGGCTGGTAGTCTCATTCTCCAACGAAGATCTCGAAGGTGTCCGACTGCCTCATTGTGACGCCGTGGTGGTCAGCCTCGGAATGGTAAACCACGACATCCAATGTATCCTTGTTGACAATGGGAGTTCGGTCAATATCCTATTTCTGGTCGCGTTTGAAAGCCTCAAGCTCTCCCGGGGAATACGCTTCATGGGTTCTTTGGCGTCCCTATCCAAATTGAGGGAATCATCACACTTGACGTGACCGCCAGCACGGCCCCAATCCTTCAGACCGAAGTGATGAACTTCATGGTGGTCAATATTAAGGCCGCTTATAATGTTATCCTCGGCAGACCCACCCTATGCACACTTCAGGCGGTTCCCTCTGCCTTTTCACTTGAAGCTAAAGTTTTCCACCGATCACAGGGTCGGTGTAGTCTGGGGTAATCAAGAATCTACACGTTCGTGCTACATGACCACAGTGGGGGCAGAGTCTTTTCCCTTGATGCCGTAGAACTCCCATCTGACAGAGGCTCGGAGCCCGTAGGCATGCTGGAGGAGGTCCCTTCTCCGAAGAAGACAGATCCAAATGGTTCCGAGTAAGCCAATCTCTGACCCCAGACCTAAAGTTTTCAATCATTGTTCCGAGTAAGCCAACATCAGACCCTAGACCTAAAGTTGTCAATCATTGAATGTATTCGTCGGAATGCTGATTTCATTGCCTGGATGCCGTCTGACATGCCTGTGATTTTCGAAGACATCATTATGCACAAGTTAAGCATCCACCCGGACTCGAAGCCGGTCCAGCATAAGCGAAGTATGTTCGCCCCGGACAGGCAGTAAGCGGTGAAGGAAGAAGTGGGAAAGCTCCTCTCGGCACGATTCATACAGCAAGTCAGCTAACCGAAATGACTGGCCAATGTCGTAATGGTGAAAAAACGGAACGGGAATTGGAGAATCTGCATAGATTTCACAGACCTCAATAAGGCTTGCCTGAAAGATCAATTCCCCCTCCCGAACATCGATGCCCTAATCGGTGCAACGTTGTTGCACGAGCTGCTGAGCTTCATGGATGCCTTTTCAGGCTACAACTAGATCAAAATGTTCACTCCTGATGTAACGAAGACCGCCTTCGTGACCGACCAAGGCCTCCACTGTTACTGAGTCATGCCCTTTGGTGTAATATCCCAGTCGAATATTTTATTTACATTATTATTATTTTTAAAATTAAAATATTTTTATGGAAATTACTTGGTTTTACTAATAAAATGTTGTATATATATATACAAGTAAGTATATATGTATATATTGTATCGGTTTTGTGCACTTGTACAAAATCCTGTAAAATGCATTTTTGAGAAAAAAATCTGTAATATCCCGGGCTGATATTAAAAATTATTATTTTATTTTTGTTTTCATAATTGAAATGTTTTTAGGGGATATTACCCGGTTTAGTTAATAAACATTGTACATATATATATATATATATATATATATATATATATATATATATATATATATATATATAAAATAAAACACAAAGAAAGCTATCAAGTGGCTCTCCTTCAATCCCCCAAAAATCAAAGGCCGAGATCTAATCTCACAATACATATTTTTCCCCCCAAAAGTCAAATCCCCCACAAAAAACAACTCCTATATTTATTTAAATTTTTTCTTCTCTCTCCCTCCTTCCCTCTTCTATTAAAAAAAATTAAGAAAATACAAATTTTAAAATTTTTAAAAAATTAAAACTTTAAAAACTTTAAAAATAATTCAAAAAAAATCAAAAAAAGTCATATAATATGTTTTTTGCTGGACCCCAAAAATTTCTCATATAATATGTTTGCTATTTCAATTAATTTGTTGGATCTCCAAAACTATTTTATATGATCAAACAAGGTACACCGTTCCGAAGATGTACCGTAGGCACGTGTCAACGGACAAACCTAGTGTATATATATATATATATATATATATATATAATAAATTACAAAGAAAGCTATCAAGTGGCTCTTATTCAATCTCCCCTAAAACCAATGTCCTAGATTGATTATCACAAAACATACTTTTCCGCCCAAAATTTCAAACCCCAAAATTAAATTTTTTCCCCCTAAAACTAAAAAACTCATTACTTTATCTCTCTCTTCTCTCTTCTCTCTTCACTTTTTCATATTTCTCTCTTTCTCTCTCTCCCTCTCTCTCTCTCCCATTCTTTCTTAACTTACTTAGAAATTTAGATTTTAAGATTTCAGGTTTGTAGAATTTTAAGAATTTTTATGTTTTTTTTATTGTACATGTTATATATTTTTTTTTTGAAGGAATATTGCACATGTTATATTGAAAATCAAAATATCTCTTCAACAGTTAAATTTCATCATTTTCCACCCTTAAAGTTATAAGAAGTTGGATTTTACACCCTCATTTATAATTATTTTTCAACATATACTAATAGAAACATGGACTTTTATTTACAACTAATTATTGTCATAATATTCAAACTTGAACTACATAATTATTGTTTTACTGTTTATAAGGCTTTTCGTGTGTTGTATCGTTCCGAAGACGTGCCGTAGACGTGTGTCGACGGGCAAATCTAGTATATATATATATATATATTAGTATGTATATATCTGTATTGTATCAAATTGGCACTGAAATCTTCCGAGACGATAATAAAATTATTTTTATTATAATTTCTGAATTAAAATATTTTTGGTAGAGATTATTTGTTTTAACGAATAAAAGTTATCTGTATATATATATATATATATATATATATATATATATATATTAGTATGTATATATCTGTATTGTATCAAATTGGTACTGAAATCTTCCGAGACGATAATAAAATTATTTTTATTATAATTTCTGAATTAAAATATTTTTGGTAGAGATTATTTGTTTTAACGAATAAAAGTTATCTGTATATATAGATATATGTACGTATATGTACTGTATCGATTTCGTATGTTTGTACGAAATCATGTAGTATGTGATTTTGCGAAAAATATATTTTATTTTGGTCAATCATGATAAAATGGAAGGTAGGGATTGGATTAGGGTGTGATTGCAATATTTATTTGCAAATAGATCTCAAAATTGTTGAGCCACAAATGAGAGAAACACTTATCTCTCTTTTCAACCACAAAACTCAACTCCCTTCTCCAATAAGAACCCTTGGCCGGTCATACCCTAGGGCAAAGCCCATTTTTTTCTCCTATCTCATTCCATTCTCATCTTACTCCATCTCTTCCCCTCATATTTCTTCCACTTCTTCTTCTACTTGTTTTAATTTAGAGAAAATTTGAGAAGAAAAGAAAAGAAAGAGAGATCAAAACAAAAAGAAAAGAGTAGGTTCATTTAGGGATTTTTCTTGAGAGGAGGAGCAAGAACAAGGAGGAGAAAAAAGCAAGCCAGTTCTTCCAAACTGATTTTGGGTGGGGGTTTCTCTTCCTTGTGTTTTAATTGTTATTTTTATTATTATTGTTGTTATTGTTAAAGAACTCGGACCAATTTTATGTGCATATGAATTTTTATGGACTAGAATAAAAGGCATACAAGCTTGAAGAGGTAGAACTCAACAAAAACCCTAAAGATCAAACCTTAAAACTAGTATGTAGATTTTGATAGTTAGAATTAATTACTTATGCTAAACTTGGAATTTTGACTCCAAATTAATATGAGAGGTTCTCATATATGTTATTACCATGCTCTATTTTTTGTAGATTTTTTGGGTTATTTTGACGGGTGAAATAAATCGTTTCCCCAAAATAGCAAGTTTTTAAGAAAAACTGCTGTTTTGGTTAATTTTTGCACGTGTTTAAGGAGCTGGATTTTTTTAGTTCCATACGGAATTTTAGAAAGTTTTTAACTAAGAAGTGGTAGTAGATGTTCTGAGCTTTCCAAAAATTCCAATTTTGTTAGATTTCGACAAGTATAGCAAAAGTTAAGAGCCTTACAAGCTTCACCCTTCTGTTGTCTTTGTTGCTCTTTGAATTGTGTTTAAAGAGCTGAATTTTGAGTTCCATAAGGAATCTGAGAAAGTTCTGAACTAGAGAGTTAGTATATGTTCCCACCTTTCCAAATAGTGTAATTTTGTTACATTCCGACAAGTATAGCAAAAGTTATGAGCCTTTACAAGTTTCAGCCTTTTGCTGTCTTTGTTGCTCTTTGTACTATGTTTAAAGAGATGGATTTTGAGTTCCATAAGGAATCTAAGAAAGTTGTTAACTATAAGGTTTTATTAGTTGTTCCCACCTTTCCAAACAGTATAATTTTGTTACACTCTGACAAGTATAGCAAAAGTTACGAGCTTTACAATTTGGAGCCTTTTGCTGTCTTTGTTGTTCTTTGTACTGTGTTTAAAGAGCTGGATTTTGAGTTCCATAGGGATTCTGAGAAAGTTGTTAACTAGAAAGTTGTAATAGTTGTTCCCACCTTTCCAAAAAGTATAATCTTGTTAGATTCCGACAAGTATAGCAAAAGTTATGAGCTTTAAAAATTTCAGCATTTTGTTGTCTTTGTTGCTCTTTGTATTATGTTTAAAGAGCTGAATTTTGAGTTTCATAAGGAATCTGAGAAAGTTGTCAACTAGAGAGCTGTAGTATATGTTCCCACCTTTCCAAAAAGTGTAATTTTGTTAGATTCCGATAAATATAGCAAACGTCATGAGACTTACAAGCTTCAGTCTTTTGTGGTCTTTGTTGCTCTTTGTATTATGTTTAAAGAGTTGGATTTTGAGTTCCATACGGATAACTGTTGTTGCCTTAAGACTTGCCTGATAACTGTTGTTGTATGAGAACTCGATTAAGTGCAGATGATCTTCCCACGAACCGCCAAACTGAAGAACACAGGATCCCAACATGTCTTCCAGGGTCTGAATCGTCCTTTATGCCTACCCATCTGTCTGTGGATGGAACGTTGTACTGTAGCTCAACTTAGTACCTAAGCTCTTCTGCAGACTCTCCCAAAACTGAGACCTGAATCTCGTATCTCTGTCCGATACGATGCTGACAGGAACTCCATGTAGTCTCACAACCTTCTGAATATACTTTTCAGCCAAACTCTCAGTGGACTAACCCACACGGAAGGGATTGAAGTAGGCACACTTCGTCAACCAATCCACTATCACCCAGAGAGCATTATGACCCTTGGGACTCCTTGGCAAAGCTGTCACAAAATCCATAGTAATGTTCTCCCATTTCCACTCTGGGATTGGAAGTGGTTGCAACAGTCCCGCGGTCCTCTAATGCTTTGCCTTCACTTGCTGACAGATCAAACACTGCGACACAAACCTTGTCACAGCTCTCTTCATACCATGCCACCAAAAATATTGCTTTAGATCCTTGTATATCTTGGTACCTCCTGGATGAATAGAATAGAGAGACCAATGAGCTTCTTCAAGTAGCTTCTGTAACACCCCACAAAATTGGAAATAACAATTTTGCTCCTCGTGTGTTACGCATGTGTATTTTGTAACATACTTCAATACGTATTCTGGATTCCAACTATTTATGCATTTTTCGTCTTCTTAAAATCATATTTGAGTCAACTCAAATATAAAATTTCAATCTCAGTATTTTTACGTGTTTTATACGTGTTATCGATGCACGTATCGATTATGTATTTTCCACCGCTACGTGCAATATTTTCTATGTGTATCGATTATTTATTTTATGACTTATTCCAATTTGTTTTATAAATAGAAATTCATTGTTCTCTTAATTTAATTAAAATACTTTTATACTAGAAAGTTGTATTAGTTGTTGCTAGCTTTCCAAAAAGTCGAATTTTGTTAGATTTCGACAAGTATAGCAAAAGTTATGAGCTTTACAAGTTTCACTCTTTTGCAGTCTTTGTTTGTCTTTGTGAATTTTTAAAGAGCTGGATTTTGAGTTCCATACGGAATCTAAAAAAGTTGTTAACTAGAAAGTTGTAGTAGTTGTTCCTAGCTTTCCAAAAGTATAATTTTGTTAGATTTCGACAAGTATAGCAAAAGTTATGAGATTTACAAGTTTCAGCCTTTTGCTGTCTTTGATGCTCTTTGTATTGTGTTTAAAGAGCTGGATTTTGAGTTCCACAAGTAATCTCAGAAAGTTGTTAACTAGAAAGTTATAGTAGTTGTTCCCACCTTTCAAAAAAGTATAATTTTGTTAGATTCCGATAAGCGGCGTATGAGTTATAACCCTTACAAGTCACAACGCTAGTCTTTTGGCTGAAGCTTCGCTGTTTAGATTGTTCGAAGTTTTTGTACCTCTCATTGATTGAATCTGAGAAGGTTGTCACTAGAGAGTAGTAGTAGAGGTTCTCACCTTCCTAAAATGTTATATTTTGTTTAATTCCGATAAGCAGAGCAGAAGTTATGACTTTTACCAAGTCACCTCAGCTAGCCATTTTGGCTGAAGCTCGTTGTTTAGGTTGTTCGATGTTTTTCTACCTCTTATTGACTGAATCTGAGAAGGTTGTCAACTAAAGAGTTGTAGTAGATGTTCTGACCTTACTAAAGAGTTCAATTTTGTTGAATTCCGTTAAGAGTAGCATGGTTAATTGCTTCTAGGGTGTTAGAAGACTTTGCATGTTGCTTTTATGTATAAAATATCAAGTTTTGCTAGTACCATGTTATTTTGCTTATAGGTTGTTAGAAGACTTTTATGGTTGATTCGATATGATTCATTTGTCGCATACATATCCAGTTGGATCGTATGTAATTCGTTTGGCTCATACGTAGCTAGTTGGCTCGCATGTAAACTGTTTTGCTCGTATGTAGCTTATTAGCTAGTACACAGTTTGTTGTTCTCGTCTAGGGTGATATCAATGCTCTAAGGGCCATCGACTTACAAGACGTGTATTTCTTTTACTCCTCGTGGACTGTGGACGAGTCATCCCTCGTGCATCTTCAAATCTTAACCGGTGTAGGATGATCGTGGGCCGAGAGCGTAGACAGAATCCAAGTTCAGGTAGTAGCATGCGAATAAACTCGTATTACCGGGGTTTTGGATCGATGATCTGTGAGCAGGATCCTTAGGGATTCTGGTAAGTCTAGGTTGAGCACCTAGTAGAGTTATCTTGCGAAGTCTAACTTAAGACTTAACATGTTGTGTTAGCACTGTTGTCATCCCTCGGATTGTTTAGTGTTACTGACATCGTTAAGGTAGTAACTTATGGCTATTACTAAACCTTTATTTATTATTATTTTGCCAAAGGAAAAGAGTTGGTATTAAGGGTGATGCCTTATGATCCGACCTATTCTATAGGCCAATACTAGGTGGTGTTATTGGTTGTACCATTCCTGTTAAAGGGATACGGTCTGTGCCTTCTCACGAGTTGGGAGCACGGTATCCGTATCTCGTCTGTTAATTTCTGAAGTGTCGTGATAAGGGCAGTAAGTTTCCTGTCGGAGCTAGGGGATGGACTCCTGGAACTCCGTCATGTTCTATATCAGGAAAGATAAATAAGCCATAGCCTACGGTCTATAAGCTAGGGGGCCACAGGAGATGCTTCGAGATAACCTGTGTTCTATAAATCCAAGGGTTCGTCAGATTTTTGAGTGAGGTCCGGTACACCGGGCAATAGTGGCAAACAGGGACACAACTATATGACTGTGAATGGCGGGATTAGACCGTTTCAGAGCAACCTCATCATTCACGATGTATCTTCAGGAACAGGTTGAGTACATGAGTAGAATTCATTGCGCGGGTTCAAATTCCTATATTTGAAAATTGGCTTGATATGGGCGTATGTATTTATGGGGTGCATACTTTCCAGATTCTCGCTTGCATTAGAATTAGAGCATCCTTGCATTAGTTAAACCTGCATTAGATTCTAAGTCATAGCATACACTGACACATCAATTATATATACATGTTTCTCTTTTAATCAATCTATTTGTTTAAAGTTGAGATCCGTTGCTAGTCATCAGCCTTAAAGCATCAGTATATGTACTGATGTTCCCACTTCAATAGGTACTGGATTACAAAACTACAGGTACAGGTTTCAGGAGGACTCAAGGCAAGGGAAGCAAAGGGTTGATTTTATTTCAATTGTAATATATACTGGTTACCATTGTTTTAATTGTAAATTTATTAATTGTTGAGAAGCATCCAAGTGAAGTACCAGGTGTTATTTATTATTTATTGTACTCTGATGTAAATTTATTGAAGTTTGTAACACTTGGGCTTGTATGGCATTATTGTAACACTGATGTAATGTATTGCAGTTTTATAACATTCAGACTTGTAACACTTTTGTGTTGAATAAAAAGTTTTAAATTTTCTTGTTTTTCTGTGTATTGTGGCTAATTGAAGGAAAAAATTGTGGCTTATGTTACGGTTTTCCAGTGTAAGGAAATCGGGGCGTTACAAAGTGGTATCAGAGCTGACTTCAATTTACAGTCCAACACAGTAGGAAAATTAAACTTGGATGCCTTATAGGAGTCAGGTTTTAGCTAGTTATAGAGTCTTCCAGAACCAGGGGAGTTTCCTTGCTCCTGCTGCGTACGATTAGCCAGCCTTGCGGCGGCAAAAGGATTAGGACGTCCCCTCATGCTAAGGTTCCCTGCGGTCCGGCCGCATTAGGTTAGGGAGCTGGGCGATACGATAATAGCTCCTCCGCATTCATATTGCTATTTCTTTCAACTTATGTTTTATAATTTTTCTATATCTGAACTAATTCCAGTATATGTGTGTGAAGGATGGTATTCAACGATATCCTAACCGAGGATGTGTTGATGGAAGAGAGTAAACCGATTTCGATGGATGATGCGATGATCTTGAGCGAGAAACCAAAGGAGATTTTACTACAAGCTAACCTCAAGACGGACTCTCCTTCACCACCGCAGGAGCTAAGTGTGGATCAACGCACAGTGGCGGCGGCCATCATACATCGGGAAATAAAGAAGTTGAGGAAGTATAGGACTAGGAAAGGTCGTCAAGCTAAGAAACTGAGAGATGCTTGCAGAGCTGCATTAGCAGGCTTAGCAAAGGAGCAGGAACACTTTGATTCCAGATTGGTACGACTTGTAACACCCCGGATTGTACGATACCTGAATATATATATGTATGTATGTATATTGTCTGTATGCGTGCACATGATTGCAGTGTTTTGGTTGACTTTGCTATCGTGGTGTGCGGTTAGGTTTACGAGGTAGTTCATAGGAGGGTTGTGTTCTAAAAGATGCACGAGAATGAGGAGGACCGATACTGGTATAAACACTAGTTTTTGGTGCGATGCCTATGCAAATATAACACTGTATGATACTACAGTGGGTATATCTGTTTTGTACTCAATAAACCCCTCATCTTGCATCCAAAGAAACCATTTAAATGTTAAAATGGGCAGCCAACACAGCACACCCTAAAACTATTTGCTAGCCCATGGTTTCACTCCAAAACAACCTACACCCTTACCCCCCTACTACCTAAATCCGGCCTCACCCTCCCCCCTCTTTCCTCACTCACTCCTCCATAAAAAAACCCTCATTTCCATCTCTCTTGTTCTGAAATTTCAGAACTCAACCAAGAAAAAAAAAGAAGAGAAGGAGAGTAAGAAGAGAGACTGAAGAAGGAGCTTTAGGAGGGATTCTCAAGGAAGGAAAGCTCTCGAAAATCAACTACTCTACATCAACTCAGGGTAGGGATTTACTCTAAACCTTTCTCTATGTTTCTTAATTGATTTCTTGCATGCATGTGTGGTAGTAAGTGGTAGGATGAATATCTAAGAAGTTTGGAAGATGAAATCAAAAACTGGAACTAGAATTTTGATCTGTAGGCTATTTTCAAGATTTTACCGAGAGCAAACCACTTGGAATTAGATCATGAAATTTTTACAGATTGTTCCTATATGTATCTAGATAGTCCATGAATTATTTCGAATTTTTCTGAGATGTTTTGGTATTTTAATAAAATCTATTTGTGAAACTGTGTCGTAAGGCAGCAGCAGCAGTTGGTTAACAGGATGACTGATATTGTTGGAATTTTCATAATTAATTGGAGCAAGTTCTTAACCTGAAATTTATACCCTCTATTTCCACTTGTATCTAGACTCTACAATAAAATCGGGGAAATGTTTGGATGAATTTATAGGCATATGAAAAATTGATCTTTAAACAGTAGCTAGAGTTGAACCGAAGAACATGCTGATTTCTGTGCTTAATTGAAATAAGGAGAACTCAGTGTAGTCTTGAAATTTGGAGATGAAACCTTTTGAATGTTGTTCATTATGATATCTAGTTTCATCACTGTAAATTTTGTATCATTTTGATGAGTATAGAATTTATGATGATTTTATTAGTATGTACTGTGCTGGTTTCAGCTAAATTTGATACCCTGTAAAGATGGTTCATTTGAGGCTCCTTAAGAGCAAAATTTGTGTAAATGTTTTATAAAAGGATGATAGTAGACATCAATACCTTTCCAACAAGTTCTATTTGTGAGGTATTTCCAGTAAGTGGTTGATTTATTGTGATTTTTGTAATACTGGACAGAGACCAAGAATTCAGCTGAGTGCTCTGATTTAGAAAGTTCTAGTGTGTAACTTGGTACATTTGTGAGAAATGTGTGAGTTAGGGTAATCTATTGGTATATTTTGGACTCATGACCAACTAGAGAATTGTTCAGGACATCCACACCTTTCCATAGAACTTGGGTTTGTAGCATTCTAATGAGTATGCAGTGTTTTATGCTACCGGTAAGGCGCAGCCCGTGTATAGGAAATACACAGGTTGGGGCTTGAGAGGCTATTTTGAGGACCTAGATGATGGAATTTGAGTTTATGAGAAACTAGAAAGTTGTAGCCTAGGTTCTTACCTTTCCGGATTGGTCTTTTACATCCCAATCGGAGTTATATCAATGGATTTATGACCTTATTAAGTTTCGGGTAGAAACCCCCGTAGCTTGCTTAGTCTGGTTGTTAATTAGGTATTGTGAAGACTTGTTCTCCTGTGTACTATAGTGCTGGTAACTCTTGTCTAGGGACGTTTGGTATTTGATGTTGGTGTTTTTGACTCCCAAAGTCGGATGCGTGGCTTGAGTTAGTCAATAGGGTAAGGGATACCCTGCATCTGTCAACCCTAAGTTATAAACTTCCACCGAAGCGTAGGACATCCGAGTCGTGCCATTAATATGAGTTCATAGTCGGGGTTAGGAGTGAATGCACACATTCATTACCGAATTAGCGGTGAATGTAGGCCATAATGCTGGACAATTCCAAGCCGGGGAAGTTGCGAGCCAAACTGGTTTCGCCAGGGCCGAAGATCGATAGGCAAGTTTTGGATGCAATATTTTATCTTTACCCAAAGTGATTAGAGTAAGCCTGGGATTAGAATGACATATTAAGGGATTAGGTAATTGCATTAGTCCTAGCAGACCATAGTCAGTGTTGTACCTTCCTATCGTAGGGATACTTTTTCGGCACTCATGAGTGAATTCTCGGCTCGTATCTCGATCTGTTAATTCCCAAAGTTCTGTCGGAGTAAGGTACGGGAGGCTAGGGGGATTTGACCCCCGAGGCCATCCCGTTCCTATGCACGTGGGTTTTTGTTGTTTTTGGTATATATAAGTTCATAGTCCGGATTAGGGGTGAACACGCATGCATCAGTTCATAGCCCGGGTTAAAGGTGGACACACGAATCACACGGTCTTGTGATCGGATTCAACGCAGCTTTCTGAAGAGGTCCGTACGCAGGTACCAAGTGGCAAACACGACCACCACTTAGGTACTGCAGTGGCAGAACTAGACCGACCAACTGCAACCTCTTTGGGCGATGGACAATCTATTGGGAACTGGTTGAGTACATGAGTAGGATGCATGGCGAGGGTTCGAAGCCCTGAATTGTGGAGAAAGACGGCTAGATTTGGGGGCGTATGTAGTATGGGATACATTCGTGCTCCAAAGTCTTGCTTGCATTAAAGTCGGGCATGCGATTTGCTGCATCTAGTCATAGGGTCATGTCATACCACTGCACTAGAACCCAAATCCATTAAACCCTTGTTTTGGCACATCACTTTTCTCTTTTGCATAAATTATGGTTGCGATTGAATTTTAGAGGATTGCCGTTATCATCAGCTTTGCGGCAGTCAAAGTACGGACGTTCCCCACCTTGTAGGTATCCGGAGCCGATCTACAGGAATTACAGAGCTCGAGTTGGTCGAAGGATCCAAGGGACATATGCAAGTGCTATTATATTGTTGTAAATCATGTAATTTTCATTTGGATATTGTAACACTTGTAAATGTAACATTTATATGGAATAAAGTTTTAAATTTTCTTGCACTTTCTGTGACTGTGGTTATTTTGAAGTTCGACTCCTGGAGTAGGGTCTCAGGTTCCCAGTATGGGGATTTGGGGTGCTACAGAGGTTGGTATCAAAGTAGACTTCAAATATTAGTCCAACACAGCAGGAAAATTAGACATAGATGCATTGCGAGAGTTGGGTTTAGTCAGATAGTTGATGATTATAATTCATAATGTTGCCTTTACAACTTATGCTTTATAATTTTTCTGTATCTGGACTAATTTCTATATTTTCTCTTGCAGATGTCGATCTTGGACAAAGGACACTCGAATGGATAGTTCGATGGACATGGTTCTGCACCCCCACTTCCACCTCCACCCCCATAGCCCACGGCCATAGTGCAAGTTATCACCATGATGTCCCAGGAGCTGGCTGCCTACAAATGGAGCTATGGGCAGCTAGAGGATCGCTTCGAGAACCTCGCACGGGCATTGATAACTACTGAAAGGAGAGTGGCCAAGCTAGAAAGGGCCAAAAGGAAATGGAAGACGAGGGTAGTACTTCTGAAGCACCAGTACGAGAAGATGCTGGGTCAGCTGCAGAGTAGATATCTGGCACTGAGGACTCAGGTCTGCAACATGCAGGATCTGTTAGACCGAATGACTGCCGGGGACAGCTCCAAGGATGGTGACTCGCCAGGAACAGGAGAGCAGTGACCTCCCCTAGTGTTGTAGGATTTCTTTTGATGTGTATAGATGACAACCTTTCTGAATAGCTAAGCTAACATGCTATTGTTTTGATGGGTGTGGTGTGAACCCATGTGATGATGATGTGATTATATGGTGACAAATCATTGTAAAACCCCATTTGAAATGAATGGAACTAGTATGATTTTGACCAATGCTAGTGTGTTATGGGTTTTTGCATTACGATTGTTGGCTGATGATGTCTGTATTACCTTTCAGATGGCTGGAAGGACTAGAAGCAACCGGAGCGACCAGACTAAAGCCGAAGGAAGTGGATCCAATGGTACTGGCCTTGATGTAAGGGAAGAATTTACTCGGGTATATCAAATGATTGGAGCATTTGTGGAGGCTAGTAGGAACCAAGCGCCACCACAAAGAGCACCAGGAGTTGCGGTGAACACTGATCCAGTGAAGATGGTGGATCATTTAGGAGGATGAAACCGCCAGTCTTTGAAGGATAGGCTGATCCCACAACTGCTGACGACTGGATACATCAGGTGGAGATAGTATTTGAGGTGCTGATGACTCCCGAAGACAGTAAGGTATGTCTAGCCACAATCTTGCTAGAGAAGGATGCCAGAGTTTGGTGGTAGTCCATGAAGCGTGGTCTTGGAGAAGGACAGATCACTGGGGAAGATTTCCTTGAGGAATTCCGACAGCACTATTTTCCTTTGAATGTGCAAGAGGAGAAAGCAATGGAGTTCCATGGCTTGAAGCAAGGAAATGTGTCCGTCAGAGAATATGAGAGGTCGTTTTCTCAGTTATCGAGGTATGCACCGGAGATGGTCCAGGAGGAAGCAAAGAAGGCCCAGAGGTTTGAGCGCCCAGAGGTTTGAGCAAGGACTTAGGCCTGGACTGAGGTCAAGGATGGTTCCCTTCGGCATTCGCCGATTCGACAAGCTGGTAAGAAGAGCCGCAGCGACAGAGGCGGATATGAAATAGAATCAGGGAAGGACAGAGTTCTGGAACAAAGGGAAGAGATCTACCCCAGCATCAAAGTTAAAAATGCAAGGCAAGGGCCAGAAGTTCTAGAAAATCAGTACCAATACAGGAGAATTCAAGCCCGGAAGTTGCTATCACTGTGGAGAGTAGGGACACTTTGTGGATCGATGCCCCAGGAAGAATGCAGTGAAATGTTTCCAGTGTGGACTAGAAGGGCATATCAAGTCAAGCTGTCCCCAGATTGCAAGGAACAGACACAGGGCAGGGTCGGGAGCCGACAAAGGGAAAAAGCCTATGCGTCAAGGAAGAGTGTTCGCCTTGACCAAGAAGGACGCTGAAGAAGATGGAAGGGTTATTACTGGTATGTAAGAAAATGGTGTATAAGTTCTAAAGTTGTATTTTGGTTTTTTGGAAGTTGATGGATGACGAACTGTTGTAACAGGACATATATATATAAATGGAATTTTGGCTACGGCCTTGTTTGATAATGGATCGACTCATTCTTTTGTGTTAAAATCTTTTTCAAAAAAATTAAGATGCACACAAAAGGCAGTCCCAGAGTTAGCTTTAACTGTAGCTACGCCGTCAGGGGCAACCCTTACTGCAGATCTATGCTATAGGGGATGTAAGCTCCAGATTAGCGGAGAAACCCTAAGTATCGATTTGTTGGAGTTGGGTTTTGCCGAAATAGATGTCATTATTGTTATGGATTGGATGTCGAGGCACAAGGCAAGCATTCAATGCAAGGAGAAGGAGGTAGTCATCTCAGCTGAAGAAGTGGAACTTGTATTCCACGGGGAGCAGAGATCAAAGGCAATAACTTTTGCAGCTGCCTACTCATCAGAATAAAACACGGGCTGCGCCTTACTGGTAGCATAAAACACTGCCTACTCATCAGAATGTTACAAACACAAGTTCTATGGAAAGGTGTGGATGTCCTCAACAATCCTCTAGTTGGTCATGAGTCCAAAATATACCAATAGATCACCCTAACACACACATTTCTCACAAATGTACCAAGTCACACACTAGGACTTTCTAAATCAGAGCACTCAGCTCAATTCTTGGTTTCTGTCCAGTATTACAAAAATCAAAATAAATCAACCACTTACTGGAAATACATCAAATAGGTCTTGATGTCTACTACCATCCTCTTATGAGGTAGTGTTTTATGCTACCGATAAGGTGCAGCCCGTGTATAGGAAATATGAGTAGCCAGTCCTAGAGTTAGCTTTAACGGTAGCTATGCCGTCAGGGGCAACCCTTTCTATAAATCCATGCTATAGGGGATGTAAGCTCCAGATTAGCGGAGAAACCCTAAGTATCGATTTGTTGGAGTTGGGTTTTGCCAGAATAAATGTCATTATTGGAATGGATTGGATGTCGAGGCACAAGGCAAGCATTGACTGCAAGGAGAAGGAGGTAGTCATCTCAGCTGAAGAAGTGGAACTTGTATTCCACGGGGAGCAGAGATCGAAGGCAATGACTTTTGCAGATGCTAGTGAAGTACGGGTACCAAAAGAGGTGAACAAGATACCAGTGGTGAGGAGTTTTCCACTTATATTCTTAGAGGACTTACCTGGAATTCCCCCACACCGTGATGTTGAGTTTAGCATCACAGTTCAACCAGGTAGCGCTCCAGCATCCAAAGCACCCTATCGAATGGCGCCAGTAGAGCAGAATGAGGTCAAGAAGCATATTGAAGAGTATTTGCAGAAGGAATTCATCAGACCAAGTGCATCACCTTGGGGAGCAGCAGTATTGCTTGTTAAGAAGAAGGACGGGTCATCCAGGATGTGTATTGATTATCGAGAATTGAAGAAAGTCACTATTCGGAACAAGTACCCAATCCCCAGGATCGATGATTTATTTGATCAGCTTCAGGGAGCAGCAGTATTTTCCAAGATTGATCTACGGTCCGGATATCATCAAGTGCGAGTCAAGGAAGAGGATGTACCTAAGACAGCTTTTTGAACTTGACATGGACACTAAGAATTTTTGGTAATGCCGTTTGGGGTGACTAATGCTCCATCAATTTTCATGGACTTGATGAACAGAATTCTATGTCCGTTTATTGACTCATTTCACGTGGTCTTCATCGACGACATTTTGGTATATTCAAGGATAGAGTAGGAGCATGCTGAACATCTGACAGCAGTCTTGAGCAAGCTACAAGAGCATCAGTTGTATGCCAAATTATCTAAGTGTGAGTTCTGGAAATCGGAAGTTGCATTCCTAGGCTATATCCTTTGTAAGGAGGGAGTGGCAACGGATCCTCAGAAGATAGAAGCTGTCAAGGAAAGGCCACAACCAAAGACGGTGAAGGAAGTAAGGAGTTTTCTGGGTATGACTGGATATTACCAAGAGTTTATCTAGAATTATGCAAGGATAGTTGTACCCCTTACAGCCTTGACCAAGAAGAACCAAAGTTTCGACTCGACGGAGAAGTGTGAAGAGAGTTTTCAGGAAATGAAGAACCATTTGATCTTCGCACCTATATTGGTTTTACCTCAGGAGGACAAGGACTACGTCATCTACAGTGATGTGTTGTATTTGGGGTTCGGGTGTGTGCTGATGTAGGAGGGCAAGGTTATAGCTTATGGTTCAAGACAGCTACGACCACACGAGAAGAATTATCTGACCCATGATTTGGAACTCTCAGCCATAATCTTTGCTTTGAAATCATGGAGACATTATATCTACTGAGAAAGGGTGAAAATTTACACTGACCATATGAGCTTAAAGTATATCTACCAGCAGAAGGATCTCAACTTAAGGCAGAGGAGATGGTTGGAAGTACTCGAAGACATCAGGCCTGAGATTATATATCATCCAGGAAAAGCCAACGTGGTAGCAGATGCGCTCAGCAGGAAGAGAAGTATGGCTACATTGGTAGCAACCCGGAGAGAGCTAGATGAAGAGATTAGGCAGGCAGGCATTGAAGTGGTTGCACAACACTTAAGTGCAGTTTTGGCACAGTTGGTGTTACAACCAAGCTTGAATGAGCAAGTGAAAAAGGCTCAGACCGAAGATCGTGAAATGGAAAACATGAAGAAGCAAGTGCACGAAGGGAAATTGCTCGAATTCAGTATAAGAGAAGGTTCACTATTGTTCGGTAACAGACTTTGTGTACCGAAGGACGAGGAGTTGAAGGAAGACATCATGAAGGAAGCTCACTTTACATTACTTGCGATTCACCCCGGAGGCACCAAGATGTATCATGATATAAAACAGCACTATTGGTGGTCAGGGATGAAGCGAGATATAGCAGAGTTCGTCGCCAAATGTCTGACATGCCAATAGGTTAAGGCCGAGAATTAGAAACCAGGAGGATTGCTATAACCTTTACCCATTCCAAATGGAAATGGGAGAACATCAGTATGGATTTTATCACAGGATTACCCAGGAGCCCTAAAGGAAATTACTCAATATGGGTGATTGTGGATCGATTGACAAAGTCAGTGTATTTTCTTTCAGAAAAGACGACCTGGGCAGTCGAGAGGCTGGCCGAGATCTACATTGAGAACATAGTGAAGCTACATGGAGTGCCAGTGTTGATAGTATCCGACCGAGATGCAAGATTTACATCTTGATTCTGGCAAAGTCTACAGTCAGCATTGGGAACTAGAACAGACTTCAGCACAGCTTTTTACCCACAGACGGATGGACAGACGGAGAGAGTCAACAGGATTCTTAAAGACATGTTGCGGGCATGCATTTTGGACTTCGGAGGGAGTTGGGAGAAATACCTAGCCTTGGTAGAGTTTTCTTATAATAACAGATATCAGGCAAGCATTGGCATGGCTCCGTATGAAGCTTTGTATGGCCGAAGATGCAGGACACCAGTTTGTTGGTTCGAGGTAGGAGAGCGGCAGATGTATGAGCCAGAAATCGTACAGCAAACATCGGAATAGATCGAGCTTATTCAGAAAAGGCTTCAAGGAGCACAAAGCAGGCAGAAGAGCTATGCAGACAACCACCGAATAGAGTTGGAATTTGAGGAAGGAGTGATCAGATCCGGAAAAGGCAGAAAGTTAGCTCCGAGATACATTGGACCATACAAGATTCTGAAGAGGATTGGAAGGATGGCTTATAAGTTGGAGCTACCGGCCGAGTTATCTCAAGTACATGATGTGTTCCACGTCTCTGTGCTACGGAAGTATGTGCCGGATTCAAGCCATCGGTTGCCAGAGGTTCGAAAAGATTTGCAGATAGATCTTTTCTGTAGAGAGCAACCAGTCAGGATACTTGATCATCAGGACAAGATACTGAGAAACAAGGTCATCCCGATGGTCAAAGTTCTCTCGAAGAACTAGTTCGTGGAAGAAGCCACGTGGGAGCCGGAGAGCCACATGAAGGCTTTATATTCAGATTTGTTTAAAGTGTTTTCTATTTTATTTGTTGTTCTTTTTTCCTACTAGAAACGTTCTGGGGACAGAACAACTCTAAGGAGGGATTGATGTAACACCCCGGATTGTACGATACCTGAATATATATATGTATGTCTGTCTGCGTGCACATGATTGTAGTGTTTTGGTTGATTGTGCTATCGTGGTGTGCTGTTAGGTTTGCGGGGCAGTTCATAGGAGTGTTGTGTTCTAAAATATGCACGAGAATGAGGAGGACCAATACTGGTACAAACACTAGTTTTTGGTGCGACACCTATGCAAATATAACATTGTATGATACTACGGTGGGTATATCTTGCGTACACTCGATAAACCCCTCGTCTCACATCCAAAGAACCCATTTAAATGTTAAAATGGGCAGCCAACACAACACACCCTAAAACCATTGGCTAGCCCATGGTTTCACTCCAAAACAACCTACACCCTACCCCCCCCCCCCCCCACCTAAATCCGGCCTCACCCTCCCACCCTATTTCCTCACTCACTCCTCCATCAAAAACACGTCATTTCCATCTCTCTTGTTTTGAAATTTCAGAACTCAACCAAGTAAAAAAAGAAGAGAAGGAGAGTAAGAAGAGAGAATGAAGAAGGAGCTTTAGGAGGGATTCTCAAGGAAGGAAAGCTCTAGGAAATCAACTACTCTACATCAACTCAGGGTGGGGAGTTACTCTAAACCTTTCTCTATGTTTCTTAATTGATTTCTTGCATGTGTGTGTGGTAGTAAGTGTTGGGATGAATATCTAAGAAGTTTTAAAGATGAAATCAGAAACTGGAACTAGAATCTTGATCTGCAGGCTATTTTCTAGATTTTCCCAAGAGCAAACAACATAGAATTTGATCATGAAATTTTTATATTGTGCTTATATGTGTCTAGATAGTCCATGAATTATTTTCGATTTTTCTGAGATAGTTTCGTACTTTAATAAAATCTATTTGTGAAACTGTGTCGTAAGGCAGCATCAGTTGGTTAACAGGATGACTGATATTGTTGGAATTTTCATAATTAATTGGAGCAAGTTCTTAATTTGAAATTTTTACCCTGTATTCCCACTTGTATCTAGATTCTACAGTAAAATCAGGGAAATGTTTGAATGAATCTATAGTCATGTGAAAAATTATTCTTTAAACAGTAGCTAGAGTTGAACTGAAGAACATGCTGATTTTTGTGCTTAATTGAAATAAGAAGAACTCAGTGTAGACTTGAAGTTTGGACATGAAACCTTTTGCATGTTGTTCATTACGATATCTAGTTTCATCACTGCATGTCATTTGCATGAGTATAGAATTTATGATGATTTTATTAGCATGTACTGTGCTGGTTTCAGCCAAATTTGATACCATGTAGAGATGGTACATTTGAGGCTCCTTAAGAGCAAAATTTGTGGAACTGTTTCATAAGAGGATGGTAGTAGACATCAAGATCTTTCCAACAAAACCTATTTGAGGTATTTCCAGTAAGTGGTTGATTTATTGTGATATTTATAATACTGGACAGAGACCAAGAATTGAGCTGAGTGCTCAGATTTAGAAAGTCCTAGTGTGTGACTTGGTACATTTGTGAGAAATGTGTGTTAGGGTGATCTACTGGTATATTTTGGACTCATGACCAACTATAGGATTGTTGAGGAAATCCACACCTTCCCATAGAACTTGGGTTTGTATCATTCTGATGAGTAGGCAGTGTTTTATGATACCGGTAAGGCGCAACCCGTGTATAGGAAATACACAGGCTGAGGCTTGAGAGGCTATTTTGAGGACCTAGATGATGGAATTTGAGTTTATGAGCAACTAGGAAGTTGTAGCCTAGGTTCTTACCTTTCAGAATTGGGCTTGTACATCCCAATCGGAGATGCATCGAGGGACTTATGCCCTTTTTAAGTTTCGGGCAGAAACACCCATAGGTTGCTTAGTCTGGTTGTTGACTAGGTATTGTGAAGACTTGTTCCCCTGTGTACTACAGTGTTGATAACTCTTGTCTAGGGACGTTTGGTATTTGTTGTTGGTGTTGTTGACTCCCATAGTGGGATGCATGACTCGAGTTAGTCACTAGGGTAAGGGATACCCTGCATCTGTCGACCCTAAGTTATAAACTTCCACCGAAGCGTAGGACATCCGAGTCGTGCCATTAATATGAGTTCATAGCCCGGGTTAGGGGTGAACGTACACATTCATTACCAGATCAGTGGTGAATGTAGGTCAAAATGCTGGACAATTCCAAGCTGGGGAAGTAGCGAACCAAACTGGTATGGCTAGGGCCAGAGGTTAATAGGCAAGTTTTGGAAGCAATATTTTATCTTTACCCAAAGTGATTAGAGAAAGGCTGGGATTAGAATGACATATTAAGTGGTTGGGTAATTGCATTAGTCCTAGCAAACCATAGTCGGTGTTGTACCTTCCTGTCGTAGGGATACGTTTTCGGCACTCATGAGTGAGTCCTCGGCTCGTATCTCGATCTGTTAATTCCCAAAGTTTTGTCAGAGTAAGGTACGGAAGGCTAGGGGCCATCACATTCCTATGCACGTGGGTTTTGCTGTTTTTGGTATATATAAGTTCATAGCCCAGATTAGGGGTGAACACGCATGCATCAGTCCATAGCCCGGGTTAGGGGTGGACACACGAATCACACGGTCTTGCGATCGGATTCAACGCGGCTTTCTGAAGAGGTCCGTACGCGGGTACCAAATGGCAAACACGACTACCACTTAGGCACTGCAGTGGCAGAACTAGACCGACCAACTGCAACCTCCTTGGGTGACGGACAATCTATTGGGAACTGGTTGGGTAAAAGAGTAGGATGCATGGCGGGGGTTCGAATCCCTGAATTGTGGAGAAGGATGGCTAGATTTTGGGGCGTATGTAGTATGTGATGCATTCGTGATCCAAAGTCTTACATGCATTAAAGTCAGGCATGCGATTTGCTGCATCTTGTCATAGGGTCATGGCATACCACTCACTAGAACCCGAATCCATTAAACCCTTCTTTTGGCACATCACTTTTCTCTTTTGCATAAATTATGGTTGCAATTGAATTTTAGAGGATCGCTGTTATCATCAGCTTTGCGTCAGTCGAAGTTGTAACGCCCCGAATCCCAAATACACTGAATTCGAGAAGTCTACAGGATCTTTTCGCTTCATTTAGTACAATTTTACAAGGAAATTTGAACTTTTCACTTTACTTTAGAGTTTACATGAATACATTACAATTTACACTGCACAGCAGAAGTAAAATTTACAACGATTGAACAAATATACAACAACATTGAATAATCTTTAAGCATCTGTTCCTCTTTAATCTTTATCATGCTATTTATCCTGCATATAAAACTGTGGGTATGTCAGTTTATTCAACCGACGATAATTATAGATGACCATCCTCTCTATGCCAGAAACAGTATAGCGATTCTCATTTCTTAACAGATCACAAACTTGTTCACATATCAAATTAAAGTAAAGGGAAAAATATTAATGAAGTCGTGTCGTGATTGTGCACTTAATCCTTAATGCAATTATTTATATTACATGACACTAATGCGAACTTGTTCGGATTCTATGCATCCCATACTACATAGGTCCGAGGGCAAGCCTCTTAATCGTTCTTCATCTTTGTAGGGTTCAATCCCTCGCCATGACATAATCTACTACTGTAACTACGGTGAGTGTCCTAGATGATCTATGAGTACAAGCTTGTGTACAGAAAACCTGGAGGGGGATCCCACACCATGTCTTGACTCATCAAGCATGCATTCTGTGGCAATTCAGCCTCCATCATGGCACACGATCCTCTTGCAGTCACCAAACACCCCACAAGCATGGCTAAAGTCCGATCATTACTAAGTTGTGCCCACGCCATGTCTTGACTCATCAAGCATGCATTCTGTGGCTCACACACCCGCACCGTAAACTCGAGTTCTCATACTTGTGTTTTCTCTCACTTTCAACACATCTCCACTATGTACTAATTATTAGAATCATGAATAAAAATCAAAGCTCTAGAGTTAGCCTCTTCACTAAACCGGACTTATTCATTTATTCAACTTGACCAACCTTGGTCTTTCAGTTCACATTTCATTTCATTTCTTTCCAAATGCCGGGGGAGACTTAGCTACTCCTTTGGTTCAATTCAAATTCACAATTTTCAATTTGAGCATTTCCAACTCATAATTCATTTGATAGTCTCTCAGACTTCCTTTATCATGTTCCTAGCTTTCATATTCATTTAATTCCCAATTCAAATCAATGATTCATTTCATGTAAATTCATGCAACGACAAATAGAGTTTACCAATATCAACCATAAGATTCACAATCTTTATCATAAGCCAAATAAGATTTCTTATATATCAAAAGTATCCTGGACAATCGACTTGGAGATAGTCCAGTCGACTTGTTCAGTCAAATAAAGTTCTTCATAACTGCTCAGGAGAGTCGACTGCTGCACATGGCCAGTCGGCTGCTCCGCAATTTTCCATGTCTAAAAATATCATTCACTTGACAGTCGACTGTCATTCGAATCAGTCATCTGTTCTGGATGATTTAGCTATACACTTTTCATACTCAGTCCAGTCGACTGCTACATGCATTAAGTCGGCTGAACAGGTTAAAATTAAGGAACCATCTTTCCCTTCTGTTCTTCAATTCACATACATCTTTTGTCACATTACAATATATTCATACTAACATAAATATGTAAGTTCTTATCTGTTCACTAACATCACAACATATAAATTTCACGTAACTAATGTTTTCTTTCCTCAAGGAAATGCTAAGCATGCACTTTCATTTACTCATCCTTTACTTGCAGAGATGGACACTAATCTCAATTTAACACACTAGAACATCACATTAAAATACCTCGTTTCATGGAACTCTGAACTGTACATAATTTATCCCAATGTACCAGTCGACTGTTTACATTAGCGGTCGACTGTACGGGTCATTCCCAGTTTTGTAATTATCACTAGTTCTTTTTCATCCATTCATGTCTCCTCAATTATATACAACATGGAGGATATGGATTTAGCAATCATTCTATCACTTCAGTTTGTATACATGTACACAATTAAATCTTCTAATAAATCATGAGAAAAACATTCGCCTCGTACCAGTCGACTTGTCCACATGACGGTCGACTGTACAGGCCCATTTCAGTCTTTTTAAAGTGTCATTACTTCATTACTAGTCCTTCACAACTTTCACAACAAGCATACACAGGGCAATCTAATATATTTAAACTTACTTTTCATATGCATGGTAACAATCATTATTGCCATAGCATAACTACTATATTAGAAGTCCTGAGAAACACCCACCATATTGACAAAGTAAACGAATCCCGCGAAGCCTTCTAGTTTGATAATGTGACTTCTCCTCCTTGCTCCTTGCTACCGAAACCTTCTGAAATGATAACCGGCCTCCAAAGAACAATGACACACAACTCTCTTACAATATATCTCTCTTACGATGAAATTCTTAGTGTAAAAGACTTTTGAGAAAAGGGGGTATTTATACTAAATCCTTGGTGAAATGAAGGGCTAGGATTTAGTAAGTAGTTATGAGATGGAAGGCTAGGATGAGAGTAGAAGTTGTAATAACTTCCCACAACTAGGTAACCACTCCTACACCATCTCCACCTCCTCCAAAACCGGCCAAGGAAAAAAAATGGTGCTCATGCACGTGTGTGTGAAATGCACGTGCATGCGCAAGTCTCCATCTAAAACTTGTACAAATACATTTCTATAATCTTTTTGAAAAGTATTTACCTTACAAGTTGTTTATTCAAATAATTAATTTATGGGCTTAAATTGATGGGCCAAACTAATAGCTTTCATCAGAAAATAAATTAGATCTTTGGGCTTTAGTTTATTTGAAAACAAAGGGCCTTTTATAAAAATTACAACACATATATACATATATTTCTATCCACATACTCATCATTCATAATGAAAGTAATCATGAGATTTCATATTACGAAGAAGGCACGTGCACACTACGTGCAAAAAAAAATTAAAAAATAAAATAAATAATAAATAATTTTCATTAAATGAAAATCAGGGCATTACAACACTCCCTCCTTAGAATAGTTCCGTCCCCGGAACTACCGTCACGCGTGAGAAACAAAACACTCATAACAAGAACAGAAAGATACAAAGATACAAATCGAGCAAAAAGCTCAGGATAATCCTTCAACATTCTCTCCTCAGACTCCCAAGTAGCCTCTTCAACCAAATGGTTTCTCCAGACTACCTTGACCATCGGTATCGTCTTATTCCTCAAGACTTTCTCTCGACGATCAACAATCTCGACAGGAGACTCGATGTAATTCAGATCCAACTGCAAACCTTCCGGCACTTCAGGCAAATGATGACTCGGATCTGGAATATAACCTTTCAGCATAGACACATGAAAGACATTGTGCACCTGAGATAACTCTTCCGGTAATTCAAGCCGGTAAGCAGTTTTCCCGATCCTTTTCAATATCTTGTATGGGCCTATAAACCTCGGGGCTAATTTCCCGCCTTTGCCAAATCGAACCACACCTTTACTGGGTGATACTTTCAGAAAGACGAAGTCACCGACCTCAAACTCAAGGTCCCTTCTCCGGTTGTCTGCATAGCTTTTCTGCCTGCTCTGAGCTTCCACCAACCTTTTCCTGATCAGATCAATCTTCTCAGAGGTTTGCTGTACAAGCTCAGGACCAAACAACTGACGCTCCCCAACTTCATACCAACAAACAGGTGTCCTGCACTTCCTGCCATACAAAGCTTCGTACGGCGCCATCCCGATGCTAGCCTGAAAACTGTTGTTATAGGCGAACTCTACCAAGGGTAAATGCCTTTCCCAACAGCCTCCAAAGTCTAGTATACAACACCGAAGCATATCCTCAAGAATACGGTTGACTCTCTCGGTCTGTCCATCGGTTTGCGGATGAAAAGCAGTGCTGAAATCTGTCTTGGTCCCCAAAGCTGTCTGAAGTCTCCTCCAGAAATGTGAAGTAAACCGCGCATCTCGATCAGACACAATAATTGACGGAACACCATGAAGCCGGACAATCTCGCCAACATACAGCTCAGCTAACTTGTCCATCGAAGCTGTGAGTTTCATCGCCAAAGTGAGCGGACTTGGTTAGTCGATCGACTATAACCCAAATTGCATCATTGCCTTTAGAACTCTTAGGCAATCCCGTAATGAAATCCATACTGATGTTATCCCACTTCCATTCTGGAATAGGTAACGGCTGTAATAGACCTCCAGGTCTCTGATTTTCGGCTTTGACTTGCTGACAAACCTCACACTTCACCACAAATTCAGCCGCATCCCGCTTCAAACCTGACCACCAGAAATGTTGTTTGATGTCCTTGTACTTCTTAGTACTTCCAGGATGTACCGACAAAAGAGTAGCATGTGCCTCCTGAAGAATACTCTCTTTCAGGTCTGCCTGATTCGGAACACATAGCCTCTCTCCAAACCACAGCACTCCATCCCTGATTTGAAATCCGGGCAACCTGCCAGCACCAACCTACTCCTTCATCTCCAAGATATCAGCATCAACCCCCTGACTTGCAATGATCCTTGCATTCAAAGTAGGCTGAAGCCTCAACTGAGCTAAAGATGCTCCCAATCCTTGCAAGACAACCTCAATACCTGCTCGATCCAATTCCTCAATCAGATGCTTCTGAGTTGTGATCAAACTGGCTAAACTGCTCTTGCGACTAAGTGCATCAGCAACAACATTAGCCTTCCCAGGATAATACTTGATCTCAGGTTGCATGTCCTGAAGCACTTCCAACCATCTCCGCTGCCTCAAATTCAGATCCCTCTGCTGATAAATGTACTTCAAGCTCTTGTGGTCCGTGTACATGTTCAATTTCTCACCGTACACGTAGTGCCTCCATTGCTTCAGGTCAAAGATAATCGCAGCCAACTCCAGATCATGAGTCGGGTAATTCTTCTCATGCGGTCTTAGTTGCCTAGACCCATAAGCGATTACTCTTCCCTCTTACATTAAGACACAACCAAGCCCACGATGTGAAGCATCGCTATACACATCATACTCAACACCTGCTCTAGGCAAAGCCAAAATAGGTGCAGTAGTCAGCTTCTCTTTCAACTCATGAAAGCTCGCCTCACATTGCTCAGTCCACTTGAAGTTCACATTCTTCTTGGTCAGACCAGTAAGTGGCGCAGCTATATGGGCATAACCTTGAATGAATCTCCTGTAGTATCCAGTCATTCAGAGAAAACTTCTGACTTCCTTCACTGTAGTAGGCCTAGCCCAATCTCTCACTGCCTCTATCTTCTGAGGGTCAGTTGCCACTCCCTCCTTAGAAAGGATGTGACCTAGGAATGCCACTTCAGATTTCCAGAAATCACACTTGGATAAATTGGCATACATCTCCTGCTCTTACAGCTTCTTCAAAACTTCTGCCAGATGCTCGGTGTGCTCCTCCTCTGACTTGGAGTACACGAGAATATCATCGATAAACACCACTACGAAAGAATTAATGAACGGCCTCAGAACTCTGTTCATCAATTCCATGAAGATTGCGAGTGCATTCGTCACTCCAAATGGCATAACTAAGAATTCGTAATGCCCATGTCGAGTTCTAAATGCAGTTTTGTACACATCTTCAGCTTTCACTCGAACTTGGTGATATCCTGATCGAAGATCTATTTTGGAGAAAACAGCTACTCCTTGTAGACGATCGAACAAGTCATCAATTCGAGGAATAGGATACTTATTCTGAACAGTGACCTTATTCTGCTCCCGGTAATCGATACACATCCTCATCGATCCATCCTTCTTCTTTACCAAGAGCACTGGTGCTCCCCAAGGTGATGCACTAGGTTGAATAAAGCCTTTCTCCAACAGTTCCTCAATCTGCCATTTCACCTCATCCTGTTCCACTGGAGCCATCCTATACGGTGCCTTAGAAATGGGTGCACTTCCCGGTTGAACAGTGATGCTGAACTCTACATCACGATGCGGGGGTAACCTAGGAAAATCATCCAAGAACACAGTCGGATAGTCCCGAACCACAGGAATCCCTTGCACTTTCATAGGAGTTTCTTCCTTGCGAATAGCTGCCACCAGCTTAGAACACTTCTTCTTCCCTTGGAAAGTGACTTCAGGTCCACCTGGAGCCTTCACTGTTACGGTCTTGGTTTTACACTCGATGCTTGCACTGTACACCGACATCCAATCAATGCCAATGATAACATTGACTCCCAAGATAGTCAGCTCGATTAGATCAATCCCAAAGATTCGATCTCAATCACAATCTCACAATCAGCATAATACCGATCAGTGGTTAAAGGTTCCCCTAATGGAGTAGCTACTGCCAAGATATTGCCTGGAAAAATCTTCGATTCAACTCCCAATACTTTAGCAAATTTAGGAGACACAAAAGTATGAGAGGATACAGTATCGAACAACACAACAGTTTTCATTCCATTAAGATAAAGTTCTCCTGTTACATAATACACACTCATTACGTAACAGTTTCACTAAATAAGCGGAAAAAAGAAATGACATAAACCTCTAAACATCAGCCCTCGTACCAGTGATGACATGATCAACTTCATCAGCATCAGCTTCCGTCAAGACAAATACTCGCCCTGGTTGGTACGGTCTCTTCCCAGTCTGCTGCGTTGGTACATTGCGATTACCATTCCGTGGTTTGAGACAGTGAGATTGGTAATGTCCCGCTTCACCACAGTTGTAGCAAGTTACCGCAGGAGGTCTCACCACATTGTTCCTAGGTCCTCCAGCCACACAAATAGCATTCACCCCTGTCGGTTTGAACCTTTGTGCAGATGGTTGCCCCTTGAAATTCCCAAAATTGGCGGGCCTCTTCCCAGACTGCCAGTTGTTCCTCCGGTTCTGAACAACATGAAACTGTTCCATGTCTGCTTCCGTGGCTGCTGCACGCTTGACCAATTTGTCGAATCTCCTGATACCAAGAGGTATCATCCGGGATCTCAAGCTCGGCCTCAATCCATGCTCGAACTTACGAGACTTCTTAGCCTCATCCATCACTAGTTTAGGAGCATACCTAGAGAGCTGAGTAAACTTAGTCTCATACTCTCTCACTGACATGCTGCCTTGCTGTAGTGATAGAAACTCCATAGCCTTCTTCTCTTGAACATCGGAGGGGAAATAGTGACTGCGGAATTCTTCCAGAAATTCCTCCCAGCCAAGCACTATGCCTCCCATGGTCCTCTTCATCGACTGCAACCACACAGCCGCGTCCTTCTCAAATTGTAGAGTCACCAACTTCACCTTACTGCCTTCAGGGATCTCCAACACTTCAAATATAGTCTCCACTTGACGAATCCAGTTGTCAGCCGCATCAGGGTCTGACTTCCCCTCGAATACAGGTGGTTTCATTCGTTTGAATGATTCCACTAGTTTAATCGCTTCGGGCACCGGATTCGCAGGTCCCCTTCCTTGGTTCTGATTCATAGCCACGGCGTTGAGCGTTTGATAGACCCTCGCAAGTTCCGTTTCCAGATCCAGACCTTCACCGTTTCTAGCTCCTCTTCTAGCCATATTCTGATGCAAAAGATCAATTAAATTCGAAGTATAAGACGTGAATTTTAAATCAACTTGCATTTCATTGAATTCCAAACTTTATACATTCGAATTGAAAACATTTCTTGACATCAGAATGAAAGAAAGTAGAAGCTACAACAGTTTAACTCCTACGGTTCCTCTTCGCTTCTCGAAGTTCTCCCCGTAGTTCATCAACTTCTTCCTTCAGCACATCGGTCAAATTCTTCCTCTTCTCGAATTCCCATACCCGATGACTGAGAACCGAAAAGTCGTCCTTGCGCTTTACCAATTGAGCCTCCAATAATCCGACTCTCTTTCGCAGTGTTTCAACTTGCCGCTGAAGAGAAGCCATAAGACTACTCAAAACTGGTCCCTCTTCTTCATCAGAAGAAGAATCGTCAGGCGAGTCTGGAGGTGGGGTAATCTCTCGAGATTCAGGCCACTCCTCCTCATTTTGGAATCTGCTTGCCCAGGATGGTACTCTTCCTCGGGATCTGCTTATCCAGGATGGTACTCTTCCTCGATGATATGCCAGTCGTCATCTCCAGCAGGGTCAAAGTGATCAGCCATCTTAGAAATAGAGAGGAAAAAGCATAAGTCTTAGAGCAACACAAATGTAAGTCACTTACATTTAAATCTCTAGACTCAAACACACACTCTAATGTCCACAACTATGGTGTCGTTCCTTATAAATTTGTACAAGTGTGAAAAGCATGGCTCTGATACCACTCTATAACGCCACGAATCCCAAATACACTGAATTCGAGAAGTTCTACAGGATCTTTTCGCTTCATTTAGTACAATTTTACAAGAAAATTTGATCTTTTCACTTTACATCAGAGTTTACAATAATACATTACAATTTACACTGCACAGCGAAAGTAAAATTTACAACGATTGAACAAATATACAACAACATTGAATAATCTTTAAGCATTTGTTCCTCTTTAATTTTTATCATGCCATTTATCCTGCACATAAAACTGTGGGTACGTCAGTTTATTCAACCGACGATAATTATACATGGCCATCCTCTCTATGCCAGAAACAGTATAATGATTCTCATTTCTTAACAGATCACAAACTTGTTCACATATCAAATTAAAGTAAAGGGAAAAATCTTAATGAAGTCGTGTCGTGATTGTGCACTTAATCCTTAATGCAATTATTTATATTACATGACACTAATGCGAACTTGTTCGGATTCTATGCATCCCATACTACATAGGTCCGAGGGCAAGCCTCTTAATCGTTCTTCATCTTTGTAGGGTTCAATCCCTCGCCATGACTTAATCTACCACTGTAATAACGGTGAGTGTCCTAGATGTCTATAAGTACAAGCTCGTGTACAGAAAACCTGGAGGGGGATCCCACGCCATGTCTTGACTCATCAAGCATGTATTCTGTGGCAATTCAGCCTCCTTCACGGCACACGATCCTCTTGCAGTCACCAAACACCCCACAAGCGTGGCTAAAGTCCGATCATTACTGAGTTGTGCCCACGCCATGTCTTGACTCATCAAGCATGCATTCTGTGGCTCACACACCCGCACCGTAAACTCTAGTTCTCACACTTGTGTTTTCTCTCACTTTCATCACATCTCCACTATGTACTAATTATTAGAATCATGAATAAAAATCAAAGTTCTAGAGTTAGCCTCTCCACTAAACCGGACTTATTCATTTATTCAACTTGACCAACCTTGGTCTTTCAGTTCACATTTCATTTCATTTCTTTCCAAATGTCGGGGGAGACTTAGCATTTCCAACTCATAATTCATTTGGTAGTCCCTCAGACTTCTTTATCATGTTCCTAGCTTTCATATTCATTTAATTCCCAATTCAAATCATTTATTCATCTCATGTAAATTCATGCAACAACAAATAGAGTTTACCAATATCAACCATAAGATTCACAATCTTTATCATAAGCCAAATAAGATTTCTGATATATCAAAAGTATCCTGAATAGTCGACTTGGAGATAGTCCAGTCGACTTGTTCAGTCAAATAAAGTTCTTCATAACTGCTCAGGAGAGTCGACTGCTGCACATGGCCAGTCGGCTGCTTCGCAATTTTCCATGTCTAAAAATATCATTCACTTGACAGTCGACTGTCATTCAAATCAGTCGTCTGTTTTTGATGATTTAGCTATACACTTTTCATACTCAGTCCAGTCGACTGCTACATGCTTTAAGTCGGCTGAACAGGTTAAAATTAAGGAATCATCTTTCCCTTCTGTTCTTCAATTCACATACATCTTTTGTCACATTACAATAGATTCATACTAACATAAATATGTAAGTTCTTATCTGGTCACTAACATCACAACATATAAATTTCACATAACTAATGTTTTCTTTCCTTAAGGAAATGCTAAGCATGCACTTTCATTTACTCATCCTTTCCTTGCAGAGATGGATACTAATCTCAATTTAACACACTAGAACATCACATTAAAATACCTCGATTCATGGAACTCTGAACTGTACATAATTTATCCCAATGTACCAGTCGACTGTTTACATTAGCGGTCGACTGTATGGGTCATTCCCAGTTTCCTAATTATCAATAGTTCTTTTTCATACGTTCATGTCTCCTCAATTATATACAACATGGAGGATATGGATTTAGCAATCATTCTATCACTTCAGTTTGTATACATGTACACAATTAAATCTTCTAATAAATCATGAGAAAAACATTCGCCTCGTACCAGTCGACTTGTCCACATGACGGTCGACTGTACAGGCCCATTTCAGTCTTTTTAAAGTGTCATTACTTCATTATTAGTCCTTCACAACTTTCACAATAAGCATACACAGGGCAATCTAATATATTTAAACTTACTTTTCATAAGCATGGTAACAATCATTATTGCCATAGCATAACTACTATATTAGAAGTCCTGAGAAACACCCACCTTATTGACGAAGTAAACGAATCCTGCGAAGCCTTCTAGTTTGATAATGTGACTTCTCCTCCTTGCTCCTTGCTACCGAAACCTTCTGAAATGATAACCAGCCTCCAAAGAACAATCACACACAACTCTCTTACAATATATCTCTCTTACGATGAAATTCTTAGTGTAAAAGACTTTTGAGAAAAGGGGGTATTTATACTAAATCCTTGGTGAAATGAAGGGCTAGGATTTTGTAAGTAGTTATGAGATAGAAGGCTAGGATGAGAGTAGAAGTTGTAATAACTTCCCACAACTAGGTAACCACTCCTACACCATCTCCACCTCCTCCAAAACCGGCCAAGGAAAAAAAATGGTGCTCATGCACGTGTGTGTGAAATGCACGTGCATGCGCAAGTCTCCATCTAAAACTTGTACAAATACATTTCTATAATCTTTTTGAAAAGTGTTTACCTTACAAGTTGTTTATTCAAAGAATTAATTTATGGGCTTAAATTGATGGGCCAAACTAATAGCTTTCATCAGAAAATAAATTAGATCTTTGGGCTTTAGTTTATTTGAAAACAAAGGGCCTTTTATAAAAATTACAACACATATATACATATATTTCTATCCACATACTCATCATTCATAATGAAAGTAATCATAAGATTTCATATTACGAAGAAGGCACATGCACACTACGTGCAAAAAAAATAAAATAAAATAAAATAAATAATAAATAATTTTCATTAAATGAAAATCGGGGCATTACAGAAGTACTGACGTTCCCCACCTTGTAGGTATCCGGAGCCGATCTACAGGTACTACAGAGCTCAAGTTGGTCCCAGGATCCAAGGGACATATGCAAGTGCTATTATATTGTTGTAAATCTTGTAATTTTCATTTGGATATTGTAACACTTGTAAATGGAACATTTATATGGAATAAAAGTTTTAAATTTTCCTGTACTTTCTGTGATTGTGGCTATTTTGAAGTTCGACTCCTGGAGTAGGATCTCAGGTTCCCGGTATGGGGATTAGGGGCGCTACAGAAGTGCTGCATGAATGGGGGCAAGTCCAGGAGACCACCAAGCTTGTAGTGTGCTAATTCCGTGAGGAGGCTGGGCATGAGAAATCAGTCTGTCCACGACTACAAGGAAAAAGATCTGCACCAGCATCAGGGTTCAAGAACCGAAGTCAGAAGCAGAAGATTCATAAATAAGATGGCAAGCTTGGAGGCGTCAAGCCAGGAAATTGTTTCCTATATGGTGAGCAAGGACACTACATGTCCCAATGTTCAGGGAAGAACCCTCAGGTGGAGACCTGTACATGTTCCAATTGTGGGAGGATTGGTCATATCCGACCAGATTGTCCCAAGTTCCATAAGAATGGCAGCAAATTAGTCCCGGAGATGAACAATAAAGGAAAGGAGCCTATTCACCAAGGGTGAGAGTTCGCACTTACTAAAGGCAAGTTGAAGAAGGCAGGAGAGCCATTACCAGTATGTGCATATGGAGTTGCAACTAAGTTTAAAAGTTGTATTTTGAATTTTATTTAGACTGAAAAAGTAACATATGATGTAACACTTTTGTAATCGAATAGATTTATATATATATATGAAATCCAGGCAACCGTTTTGTTCAAATTTGGTTCATCATATTCTTTTGTCTGAATTATTTTTCAAGAAGTTCAGATGCGAGCGAGAGGCGACTTTCGATTTGGTTTTGTTGATTACATCATCTGGAAAAATCCTCATTACAGATTTATGCTATAAGGCTTGTAAACTCCAAATTGGAGGAAAGACCCTAACTATAAGATTTGTTAGAGTTGGACCTTGCAGGAACGGAAGAAGGGCATGATGGGCATTTGACTGCAGTTCTGAACAACTACGGGAGCATCAGCTTTATGCAATTGTCAAAATGAATTCTAGGAGTCTGAAGTGGCATTTTTAGGTCATGTCCTATTCTAAGGAGGGAGTGGCTACTGAATCGCGAAAGATCGAGGTAGTGAAGTATTAGTCTCAGCCAAAGACCATGAAGGAGGTAAGAAGCTAAATGATGAGATTAGGCAAGCCAGTATTGAAGTGATTAGTCAAGATTAGAGCTCAGTTTTGGCACGATGGGAGCTACAACTAAGTCGAAGTAAGTAAGTCAGAAGGCTTAGGCAGGAGATGCAGGGATTGAAGCACCGAAGCGGCAAGATTGATGAAGGAAAATCTTAGAATATCAGTATGGACTTTATCACAGGATTACCAAAAATTTTGAAAATGTATGTCTCAATTTGGGTTATTGGGGATCGGTTGACAAGTCTGCACATTTTCTTCCGATGAAGATGACTTATTTACTAGAGAAATTAACGGAAGTCCACATTGAAGGCGTAAGAAAGCAGCATGAAGCGCCAGCGTCTGTAGTTCTGACCAAGATTCAAGGTTACATCTCAATTTTGGCAGAGTATACATGTAACGCCCCGATTTTCATATATTGGGAAACCGTGACATAAGCCAGAATCTTTCCTTCAATTAGCCACAATACACAGAAAAACTAGAAAATTTAAAACTTTTTATTCAACACATATGTATTACAAGTCTGAATATTATAAAACTGCAATACATTATATCAGTGTTACAATAATACCTTTACAAGCCCAAGTGTTACAACTTTCAACAAGTTACATCAGAGTACAATGAATAAAGAACAACACTTGGTACTTCACTTGGATGCTTTCCAAAAAATAAATAAATTACAATAATTGTTACAAATGGAACAATAGTAACAACATATAATACAACGGAAATAAAAACGACTCTTGCTTCTCTCAAATTGAGTCCTCCTGAATCTTGTACTGTACTTCTGCAATCCAGTACCTATTGAAATGGGGACGTCAGTACATATACTGACGGTTTAAGGCTAATGACTAGCAACGATTCTCCACTTTAAGCAAACAGATTGATGAAAAGAGAAACATGTATATATAATTGATGTGTCAGTGTATGCTATGACTTAGACATTAATGCCCGATTAACTTATGCAATGATGCTCTTATTCTAATGCAAGCAAGACTCTGGGATAGTATGCAGCCCATACTACATACACCCATATCAAGTCGTTTCTACATATATAGGGATTTGCATCCGCACCATGAATTATACTCTTGTACTCGACTTGTTTCTGAAGATACGACGTGACTGCTGAGGTTGCCCTGAAACGGTCTAATCCCGCCAGGCGCACCGGACCTCACTCAAATATCTGACGAATCTTTGGAGTTTCCGCAGTCGCAGGTTAGCTCGAAGCATCCCCTGCCGCCCCCTAGGCAGACCGTAGTCTATGGCTCCTTGCCCTTAGATATAATACACGACGGAGTTCCGGGGGTCAGTCCCCTAGCTCCGACTAGAATCATTCCTTCTTATCAAGGCACTTCAGAAATTAACAAACGAGATACTGATCCCGTGCTCCCAACTCGTAAGAAGGCACAGACCGTATTCCTTTAACAAGAAGGGTACAACCCAATAATACCGCCTAGTGTCGGCCTATAGGACAGGTCGGATCATATGATATCACCCTTAACACCAACTCTCCCCTTCAGCGAAAAATGATAATAAGTAAAGGTTAAGTAGTAATAGCCATAAGTTACTATCCTAACGATGTCACTAAACCCAAACAATCTCACGAGGTTTTCAATAATAACTTTCTTAAGATTATCCCGATCCAACTCATGGCCTATCGATCCAAGACACCGGTGATGGGATCTCCCACACTCATCACTACCCCTAACTCCGATCTCGTCAGCACACTCGGCCCGCGATCAACCCACATCAGTTAAGATCTGTCGGTGCTCGATGTGCGATTTATCCATCGTTTCCAAGGTGGTAAGATGCGAGTCTTGATGGTTGATAACCCCTAGGGTAACTATAAGACCCTAAACGAGCTTTTTATCGAGCTAACAATATTAGTGACTTTTCCGACCATTATTACCCATATTGAAGATGAAGCATGTTCACATCATATGGTCCAAATTCAATTAGAACCGCATACAACTAGAATTCATGGGCACTTTTTCTCAAATTTGAACTAGGAAAACATGCGACTAGGTTCATGGGTTCTTTCTCAAGATTGAGCTAGAACCACCTAGAACCTAAATGCATGAGTTCCTCGCCAATTCGAGCTAGAACTATCATGGAGCTAGTTTCATGGGTTTCTTCTTAAAAATCGAACTGGAACAACTATGGAACATGGGTTCATTTCAATAGTTCAATAGGATTAGCATGCAAGCTAAACTCATGGGTTCCTTTTAGAATTTAATAAAAACCACAACAACATTTAACTTAAACATGCATATATTCTTTTGAATCTAAAACAACCATACAAACTCAAGCATGGATTCTTTTAAATCTAGAACAACTACACATCTCAAGCATGGGTTCTTTACCACAAAACCTATACTAACTCAAGCATGGGTTCTTTACTAGAACAACTACAATAACTCAAGCATGGGTTCTTTACTAGCAACTCTAGCATGGGTTACTTACTACAACAACTCAAGCATGATATACAACTCAAGCATGGGCTTCTTTACCACATCAACCTACAACAACTAAAGCATGGTATACAACTTAAGCATGGATTTCTTTACTACATCAACCCACAACAACTCAAGCATGGTATACAACTTAAGAATGGGTTTCATTACTACATCAACCTACAACAACTCAGGCATGGTATACAACATAAGAATGGGTTTCCTTACTACATCAACCTACAACAACTCAAGCATGATATACAACTTAACAATGAGTTTCTTTACAACATCCACCTACAACAACTCAAGCATGGAATACAACTTAACAATGGATTTCTTTACTACATCTACCTACAACAACTCAAGTATGGTATAAAACTTAAGCATGGGTTTCTTTACTACATCAACCTACAACAACTCAAGCTTGGTCAACAACTTAAACATGGTTTCTTTACTACATCAACCTACAACAACTTAAGCATTGTATACAACTTATGGGTTTCTTTACTACATCAACCTACAACAACTCAAGCATAATATACAACTTAAGCATGGTTTCTTTACTACATCAACCCACAAGAACTTAAGCATGGTATAAAACTTAAACATGAGTTTCTTTACTACTTCAACCTACAACAACTCAAGCATGGTATACAACTTAAGCATGGGTTTCTTTACTACATCAACCTACAACAACTCAAGCATGGTATACAACATAAGAATGGGTTTCTTTACTACAACAACCTACAACAACTCAGGTATGGAATACAACTTAAGAATGGGTTTCTTTACTACATCCACCTACAACAACTCAAGCATGGAATACAACTTAAGAATGGGTTTCTTTACTACATCCACCTACAACAACTCAAGCATGGTATAAACATAAGCATGGGTTTCTTTACTACATCAACCTACAACAACTCAAGCATGGTATAAAATTTAAGCATGGGTTTCTTTACTACATCAACCTACAACAACTCAAGTATGGTTTTTTTTACTACATCAACCTATAACAACTTAAGCATTGTATACAACTTAAGCATGAGTTTCTTTACTACATCAACCTACAACAACTCAAGCATGGTGTAATATCCCGATTTTTATTTTATTTTATCTTATAAGAGTTGAGATTGTACATATTTTGCATGTATAATTTCTTATGCTTTTCTAGAGTCAAATATTTTCTTCATAACCTAATATATTGATTATTCTCCTTGCTTCCTACAAGTGTAATTTTTTTAAAAAGCCTAAATAAATCCTAGGCCTAATTCTAGCCCATTATAATTAATTTAATAAATTTCCTTGAGCCCATGATTTTTTTGGCCCGATAGTCAACCCATTTAGTTTAATTCTCTTTTAATTAAGGTGATTTGTAGTGTAGACTAACTTTTGGACCATTAAATAATTAAACATGTACAATTAGGAGCTAGGGGTGCCTTGGAGACATGTGCATTGCACTAGCACGTGCCTCATTGGAGTAGGCCGGATTGGGTCAAGAGAGAGGGAGAGATGAGAGTAGTGGTGAGGTGGTTTCTCAAGTCATGGGTGATTATGGCAACTTCCAAACTCATCCTAGACTTCAATCCCTAACCAATTGATCTAATCCTAGCCATTCAATCCACCCAAAATTATGTATAAATACCCTAATTCTTCCCATTTTTGTACATTAGAAAATTGACTAAAGAGTGAAAACAATTAGAGTGAGAAAAGATTGAGAGTTTTGGGGAGAAAAAGATTGAGGAGATTCTTGTGTGTGGGTGCTCATCCAAAAGAAGATCGGAATTTCACTAGGAGAGGCTCGGTTTTGCTACACCTATGAGGTGAAGGATCTATTCGTGCAGATTTCTAGGAGCTTTCTATTCGTTTTCTTCAAAAAGGTGGGTGTTTCTCATGACATCTAATTTAGATATCATGCTAAGTTTTGTGCTAATTATGCAAGAATAAAAAAGTGAAAACATGGCTCTTTGTTAATACTATGATTATGGAACACGCGTGAAATTGTACGAAATGAATGAGTGAATTTGATTGAATGATATGATTGATGTTATGATATGTTGATTTTAATCTAGCGTGCTAAAATAAGTGTTCATCTCTGTGGAAAAATTGTGGTTATGGGAAAAGTACTGTTTTTAGAAGTCGTGTTTATGTGGATAATATTAATCGTAAAAAATCTCTTTATTATTCAGATTATTTAGTAAACTATGTATTGTTGTGATGGTCGTTAAATAAAATGTATGTTAGTCTCGGGAAATGAACATAATGTATTTCTAAACCAAATTTTGTGTGTTAATCGAAAAGAAAGAAGAAATGATTCCAATTTTCGATTTTTGTTGCTGATCAGTCGACTGAATAGGCATAGAGAGTCGACTGTCCTGAACATTTAATTCTTCGAGTTGAAATTTTCGCAGAACAGTCGACCGTATACGTTAAATAGTCGACTGCCCCGTACTTTGTAATTACGAGTTTAAAACATTGCAGAACAGCCGACTGGTCTTGTTAACAATTGACTACCCTGATTCTTTTGAGTTTAAAATCTTTTCAGAACAGCCGACTGATCATATTTAGCAGTCGACTATCTCGACCATTTTCTTGAGTATATTTTAATCTTCTGTTGAACAGTCGACCGGCTATGTTTTGAGAGTCGACTGTCCAGACTATTTTTTTTACGTCTCAGATTCTTAAATTTGCCTCATGATAAAAATAAACATACTGCTTGAAAGAGTTTGAAAAGAGATTTGACAATGTAAAGAATGAAGATTGAATATGAAAAATTAGAAAAATTGAACTTTATTTGTCTTTTGCACTAAATTGTGTATGAAGTGAAGTGAATTACCCTATTAAATTATGAATTGTTTTATGAATATGAATACGATGAGCATGAAAAGGGAAAACAATTGTTAGCCATGAAAAATGAACTTATGAGTTTGAAAGGCTCAATTTTTGTGTAATTATGAATTGAAATTGAGAACTAGAGGGTAGCTAAGCCCCATACCGGCATTGAAAAGAAATGAATTGAAATGAAGTTTGAAATGAAAAGACCAAGATTTGGGTCATGTTGAATAAATGGTTAAGACCGGTATAGTGGAAAGGCTAACTCTAGAGAATTGATTTTGTTCATGATTCTTTTAACTAAGGACTAGATACATAGTGAAGATGTGATGAAAGTAAGAGAAAAACATGAGTATGAGGGCCATCGGATTGGCGGTGTGAGAGTGATTCACAGACTGCCTGCTTGATGTGTCATGACATGGCGTGGGCACTACTCCAGAATTATCGTCCCGGTGGCAACGCTTGTGGGGTATTTGGTGACTGCGGGTGGTGCCATTGTTCCATGACAGAGGTTGAATTGGCCGTAGTCTACCTGCTTGATGCATCATGTCAGTGCGTGGGATTCCCCTCTAGACTTCCTGGACATGGGCTCGTAGATCATAGAACATCTAGGATACTTACCGTAGTTACCGTAGTAGTTTAAGTCATGGCAAGGGATTGAACCCTATAAGATGAAGTACGATTAAGGGCTTGTCCTCGGACCTATGTAGTATGGGATGTATAGAATCCGAACAAGTGCGCATTAGTTCCATATAACATAGCAACAGCATTAAGGACTAAGTGCACATTCACAACACGACATCAATAGGATAGTCCCGTAATTTCGATTGTGACAAGTTTGTGGTTTGTTAAGAGATGAGAATCGTTATACTGTTTCCGGCATAGAGAGGATGGCCATCTGTAATATTTCGTCAGTTGAATAAACTGAAGCGCCCACAGTTTTACATGCAGGGTAAAGATGTTGACACAATTGAAGTATACATGCTGCGTGAGACTATCTTAAATATATTTCATGTAACCTATTGTAATATTGCTTCCGCTGTGTTAATGTAAAGATGTAATGTATCTCTGATGAAAGAAATTTTTTTATTTCCTTGTAAAATTGTACGAAAGAAGTGTAAAGATCCTGTGGAACTCGAATTCAGTTGTTTTTTGGAATTCGGGGTGTTACAGAGTGGTATCAGAGCACGCTTCTAAGTAGTACAGATTTATAAGGAACGACACCCTAGAAGTGGACATTAGAGTGGGTGTTGAGTCTAGAGATTTAAATGTAAGTCACTTACATTTGTGTTGCCCTATGATTTATGCTTCTTCCTCTCTATCTGTAAGATGGCGGACCACTTCGACCCAGCTGGAGATGAAAATTGGCACATTATTGAGGAAGATTACTACCCCGGGCAAGCTGATTCAGATGAGGAAGATCCCGAAGAAATGGAAGAGGAATGGCCTGAGTTCTGAGAGATCACTCAACCTCCGGATTCATCTGACGATTCTTCCGACGAAGAAGAACCAGTTCCGAATAGTCTTGTGATGTCTCTTCAGAGACAGGTTCAGACTCTACGGGAGAGAGTCAGACTATTGGAGGCTCAGTTGGCAAAGCGCAAGGATGATTTTGCATTTCTTAGTCATTGTGTGTGGGAACTCGAGAAGAGGAAAAACATGACCGATGTACTAAAGGAGGAAGTGAAGGATCTACAGGGAGAGCTTCATGAAGCCAAGAGGAACCGTAGGAATTAGACTATTGTATCATCTACTGCTTTCATTTTGATGTTAGAAATGTTTTAAATTTGAATGTATAAAGTGTGAAATTCAATGAAATGAAAAGTTGACTTAAAATTTATGTCTTATACTTCGAATTTAATGGATCTTTTTCATCGGAATATGGCTGGACAACGAGCTCATAACGGTGAAGGTCTGGACTTGGAAATGGAGCTAGTGAGGGTCTTCCAGACACTCAATGTTATTGCCATGAATTAGAACCAAGGAAGGATGCCTGCGAATCCAATACCCAAAGCAATCAAACTCATGGAATCATTCAAGCGAATGAAACCACCGGTGTTTGAGGGAAAGTCAGAACATGACACGGCTGACAATTGGATCCGGCAGATCGAGACTATCTTCGAGGTTTTCGAGACCCCAGAGGGCAGGAAGATGAAGTTGGCGACTCTGCAGTTTGAGAAGGATGCGGCTGTGTGGTGGCAGTCGATGAAGCGGACAATGGGAGGCTTGGTCCTCTGCTAGGAGGAATTCCTGGAAGAATTCCGCATTCATTACTTTCCTTCAGACGTCCAAGAGAAGAAGGCCATGGAGTTTCTGTCACTACAGCAGGGTGGCATGTCTGTTAGGGAATATGAGACCAGATTCACTCAGCTCTCAAGGTATGCCCCCGAATTGGTGATGGATGAGGCGAAGAAGGCTCGTAAGTTCGAGCATGGGTTGAGGCCGAGCTTGAGGTCTAGGATGATACCCTTCGGAATCAGGAGGTTTGGCAAGATGGTTAAACGAGCGGCAGCCATGGAGACAGACATGGAGCAATTCCACGCTGTTCAGAATAGAAAGAACAACTGGAATGTGGGGAAGAGGCCCGCAGTTTCCGGTAACTTCAGGGGACAGCCGTCAGCCTAAAGGTTCAAACAAACGGGAGCGAATGCTGTCAACGTGGATGGGGGACCTGAAAATGTAGGGGTGAGACCTCCTGTGGTGACTTGTTACAATTGTGGGGAGACAGGTCACTACCGATCCCAGTGCCCTAAGTTGCAGGATGTTTTCCAAAGGGGACCAACCCAGCAGACCGGAAAGAAGCCGTACCAGCATGGGCGAGTATTTTCCTTGACTGAAGCTGACGCTGATGAGGTGGATCACGTCATCACTGGTACGAGGGAGTATGTTTAATGTGTTTTCTGTTGATTCTCTTCTTCCGTTAATTAGTGAACTATTGTGTAACGAGTATATGTTGCATAACAGGAGAACTTATTTTGAATGGAAAGAAAGCTGTTGTTTTGTTCGATACTGGGTCCTCTCATACTTTTGTGTCACCAAAATTTGCTAAAGTTCTGGGAGTTGAACCGAAGATATTTCCTGGAAAGGTTTTAGTAGTGGCAACTCCATTAGGGGAGACGCTAACCACTGATCGGTACTATGCTGACTGCGAGATCGTGATTGGAGATCGAATTTTTAGGGTCGACTTGATCAAGCTGAATGTTTTGGGAGTCGATGTTATCATTTGCATTAATTGGATGTTGGTGTACAGTGCAAGCATCGAATGCAAGACCAAGATAGTAACAATGAAGGCTCCAGATGGACCTGAAGTCATTTTTCAAGGGAAAAGGAGATGTTCAGATTTGATCGCTGCTATCAGCCAGAAGAAAGGGATTCCTGCAGAGGTGCAGCAGATTCCTATGGTTTGGGATTATACGATTGTGTTTTTGAAAGATTTGCCTGGGTTATCCCCGCATCGTGATGTGGAGTTCAGCATCACCGTTTAGCCAGGGGAGTGCACCTATTTCCAAGGCACCATATAGGATGGCACCTGTGGAGCAGGATGACAATAAACGGCAGATTGAGGAACTGTTGGAGAAAGGCTTTATTCAACCGAGTGCGTCACCTTGGGTTGCGCCGGTGCTTTTGGTAAAGAAGAAGGATGGTTCGATGAGGATGTGCATCGATTACCGAGAGCTGAATAAGGTCACTGTTCAGAATAAATATATGATTCTACGAATTGATGACTTGTTCGATCGTCTACAAAGAGCAGCTGTTTTCTCCAAAATAGATCTTCGATCCGGATATCATCAAGTTCGAGTGAAAGCTGAAGATGTGCATAAGACTGCATTTAGAACTCGACATGGGCATTACGAATTCTTAGTTATGCCATTTGGAGTGAGGAATGCGCCTACAATCTTTATGGACATGATGAGCAGAGTTCTGAGATCGCTTATTGATTCGTTCATCATGGTGTTTATCGACAATATTCTTGTGTACTCCAAGTTGGAGGAGGAGCACACGGAGCATCCGGCAGCAGTTTTGAGGAAGCTTCAGGAGCAGGAGTTGTATGCCAAGTTGTCCAAGTGTGATTTCTGGAAATCTGAAGTGGTGTTCCTAGGTCACATCCTTTCTAAGGATAGGAGTGGCAACTGATCCTCAGAAGATAGAGGCAGTGAAAGATTGGGCAAGGCCTACTACAGTGAAGGAAATCAGAAGTTTTCTTGGGCTAACTGGATATTATAGGAGATTTATCCTGGGCTATGCTCAGATAGCCGTGCCACTCACTGGTCTGACCAAGAAGAATGTGAAGTTCAAGTGGACTGAGCAATGCGAGGCAAGCTTTCAGGAGTTGAAAGAGAGGCTGACTACAGCACCCATTTTGGCTTTGCCTAGAGCAGGTGTTGAATATGATGTCTATAGCGATGCTTCACATCGTGGGCTTGGTTGTGTCTTAATGCAAGAAGGCAAAGTGATCGCTTATGGGTCTAGGCAACTAAGACCACATGAGAAAAATTATCCGACTCATGATCTGGAGTTGGCTGCAATTATCTTCGCCTTAAAGCAATGGAGATATTATGTGTATGGTGAGAAGCTAAACATGTACACAGACCATAAAAGCTTGAAATACATCTATCAGCAGAAGGATCTGAACCTGAGGAAAAGGAGATGGCTGGAGGTACTTGAGGACGTTCATTCGGAGATTAAGTATCATCCTGGGAAGGCTAATGTTGTCGCTGATGCACTTAGCCGCAAGAGCAGTCTGGCGAGTTTGATTACAACTCAAAGACAGCTGGCAGAGGAGTTGGATAGGGCTGGTATTGAAGTTGTTCTACAAGGCTTGGAATCATTTTTAGCTCAGTTGAGGCTTCAACCGACACTGAACGAAAGGATTATTGCAAGTCAGAAGGAAAATGCAGAGATTCTGAAGATGAAAGAGCAGGTTGGTGCTGGCAAGTTGCCTGGATTTCAAATTAGGGACGAAGTGTTGTGGTTTGGTGAGAGGCTGTGTGTTCCCGATCGGTTGGATTTGAAAGAGAGTATTCTTCAGGAGGCACATGCTACTCTTTTGTCTGTACATCCTGGGCGTACCAAGATGTATAGGGACATTAAACATCATTTTTTGTGGTCAGGTTTGAAGCGGGATGTGGCTGAATTTGTGTCGAGGTGTGAGGTTTTTCAACAAGTCAAAGCCGAGAATCAAAAACCTGGAGGTCTATTGCAACCGTTACCTATTCCGGAATGGAAGTGGGATAACATCAGTATGGAATTCATCACGGGTTTGCCCAAGAGTTCAAAGGGTAATGATGGGATTTGGGTTATAGTTGATCAACTAACCAAGTCCATTCATTTCTTGGCAATGAAACTCACTGCTTCGATAGACAAGTTGGCTGAGATGTATGTGGGTGAGATCGTCAGGCTTCATGTTGTTCCGTTGACCATTGTGTCTGATCGAGATGCGCGGTTTACTTCGCATTTCTGGAGGAGTCTTCAGACAGCTTTGGGTACCAAGACAGATTTCAGCACTGCTTTTCATCCCCAGACAGATGGGCAGACCGGGAGAGTCAACCATATTCTTAAGGACATGCATCGGTGTTGTGTACTAGATTTTAGGGGCAGTTGGGAAAGGCATTTACCCTTGGTGGAATTTGCCTACAACAACAGTTTTCAGACTAGCATTGGGATGATGCCGTATGAAGCTTTGTATGGTAGGAAGTGCAGGACGCCTGTCTATTGGTTCGAAGTTGGGGAGCGCCAGATGTTTGGACCTAAGATTGTGCAGCAGACGGACCTAAGATTGTGCAGCAGACCTCTGAAAAGATCGATCTAATCAGGAAGAGGTTGGTGGATGCTCAGAGTAGGCAGAAGAGCTATGCAGACAATCGGAGAAGGGATCATGAGTTTGAGGTTGATGACATTGTCTTTCTGAAGGTATCACCCAGCAATGGCGTGATCCGATTCGGCAAAGGTGGAAAGTTAGCCCCAAGATTCATAGGCCCGTATAAGATATTGAAAAGGATCGGGAAAACTGCTTACCGGCTTGAGTTACCGAAAGAGTTGTCTCAGGTGCACAATGTCTTTCATGTGTCTATGCTGAAAGGTTACATTCTAGATCCAAGTCAGCATTTGTCCGAAGTGCCAGAAGGTTTGCAGTTGGATCTGAGTTACGTTGAGCTTCTGGTTGAGATTGTCGATCGTTGGGAGAAAGTCTTGAGGAACAAGACAATACCGATGGTCAAGATAGTCTGGAGAAACCAGTTGGTTGAAGAGGCTACTTGGGAATCTGAGGAGAGGATAATGAAGGATCATCTTGAGCTCTTTGTTTGATTTGTATTTTCTTCTTACTGTTGTATTCCTATTTTCTTACCCTTTAAGTGTAGTTCCGGGGACGGAACTATTCTAAGGAGGGAGTGTTGTAATATCCCGATTTTTATTTTATTTTATCTTATAAGCGTTAGAGATTGCACATATTTCGCATGTATAATTTTATGTGCTTTTCTAGAGTCAAATATTTTCTTCATAACCTAATATATTGATTATTCTCCTTGCTTCCTACAAGGGTTATGTTTTAAAAAAGCCTAAATAAATCCTAGGCCTAATTCTAGCCCATTATAATTAATTTAATAAATTTCCTTGAGCCCATGATTTTTTTGGCCCGATAGTAAACCCATTTAGTTTAATTCTGTTTTAATTAAGGTGATTTGTAGTGTAGAATAACTTTTGGACCATTAAATAATTAAACATTTACAATTAAGAGCTAGGGGTGCCTTGGAGACACGTGCATTGCACTAGCACGTGCCTCATTGGAGTAGGCCGGATTGGGTCAAGAGAGAGGGAGAGATGGGAGTAGTGGTGAGGTGGTTTCTCAAGTCATGGGTGGTTATGACAACTTCCAAACTCATCCTAGCCTTCAATCCCTAACCAGTTGATCTAATCCTAGCCATTCAATCCACCCAAAATTATGTATAAATACCCTAATTCTTCCTATTTTAGTACATTAGAAAATTGACTAAAGAGAGAAAACAATTAGGGTGAGAAAAGATTGAGAGTTTTGGGGAGAAAAAGATTGAGGAGATTCTTGTGTGTGGGTGCTCATCCAAAAGAAGACCGGAATTTCACTAGGAGAGGCTCGGTTTTGCTACACCTATGAGGAGAAGGATCTATTCGTGCAGATTTCTAGGAGCTTTCTACTCATTTTCTTCAAAAAGGTGGGTGTTTCTCATGACATCTAATTTAGATATCATGCTAAGTTTTGTGCTAATTATGCAAGAATAAACAAGTGAAAACATGGCTCTTTGTTAATACTATGATTATGGAACACGCGTGAAATTGTACGAAATGAATGAGTGAATTTGATTGAATGATATGATTGATGTTATGATATGTTGATTTTAATCTAGCGTGCTAAAATAAGTATTCATCTCTGTGGAAAAATTGTGGTTATGGGAAAAGTACTGTTTTTAGAAGTCGTGTTTATGTGGATAATATTAATCGTAAAAAATCTCTTTATTATTAAGATTATTTAGTAAACTATGCATTGTTGTGATGGTCGTTAAATAAAGTGTATGTTAGTCTCGGGAAATGAACATAATGTATTTCTAAACCAAATTTTGTATGTAAATCGAAAAGAAAGAAGAAATAATTCCAATTTTCGGTTTTTGTTGCTGATCAGTCGACTGAATAGGCGTAGAGAGTCGACTGTCCTGAACATTTAATTCTTCGAGTTGAAATTCTCGCAGAACAGTCGACCGTATACGTTAAACAGTTGACTGCCCCGTACTTTGTAATTTCGAGTTTAAAACACTGCAGAACAGCCGACTGGTCTTGTTAACAGTCGACTGCCCTGATCCTTTTGAGTTTTAAATCTTTTCAGAACAGCCGACTGATCATGTTTAGCAGTCGACTATTTCGACCATTTTCTTGAGTATTTCTTAATCTTCTGCTGAACAGTCGACCGGCTATGTTTTGAGAGTCGACTGTCCAGACTATTTTTTTTTTACGTCTCAGATTCTTAAATTTGCCTCATGATAAAAATAAACATACTGCTTGAAAGAGTTTGAAAAGAGATTTGATAATGGAAAGAATGAAGATTGAATATGACAAATTAGAAAAAGTGAACTTTATTTGTCTTTTGCACTAAATTGTGTATGAAGTGAAGTGAAATATCCTGTTAAATTATGAAATGTTTTATAAATATGAATACGATGAGCATGAAAAGGGAAAACAATTGTTAGCCATGAAAAATGTACTTATGAGTTTGAAAGGCTCAATTCTTGTGTAATTGTGAATTGAAATTGAGAACTAGAGGGTAGCTAAGCCCCATACCGGCATTGAATAGAAATGAATTGAAATAAAATTTGAAATGAAAAGACCAAGATTTGGGTCATGTTGAATAAATGGTTAAGACCGGTATAGTGGAAAGGCTAACTCTAGAGAATTGATTTTGTTCATGATTCTTTTAACTAAGGACTAGATACATAGTGAAGATGTGATGAAAGTAAGAGAAAAACACGAGTATGAGGGCCATCGGATTGTCGGTGTGAGAGTGATTCACAGACTGCCTGCTTGATGCGTCATGACACGGCGTGGGCACTACTCCAGAATTATCGTCCTGGTGACAACGCTTGTGGGGTGTTTGGTGACTGTGGGTGGGGCCATTGTTCCATGGCGGGGTTGAATTGGCCATAGTCTGCCTGCTTTATGCATCATGTCACTGCGTGGGATTCCCCTCCAGACTGCCTGGACATGGGATCGTAGATCATAGAACATCTAGGATACTTATCGTAGTTACCGTAATAATTTAAGTCATGGTGAGGGATTGAACCCTATAAGATGAAATACGATTAAGGGTTTGCCCTCGGACCTATGTAGTATGGGATGCATAGAATCCGAAGAAGTGCGCATTAGTGTCATATAACATAACAACAGCATTAAGGACTAAGTGCACATTCACAACACGACATCAATAGGATAGTCCCCTAATTTCGATTGTGACAAGTTTGTGGTTTGTTAAGAAATGAGAATCGTTATACTGTTTCTGGCATAGAGAGGATGGCCGTGTATAATATTTCGTCAGTTGAATGAACTGACGCGCCCACAGTTTTACATGCAGGGTAAAGATGTTGACACAATTGAAGTATACATGCTGCGCGAGACTATCTTAAATATATTTCATGTAATCTATTGTAATATTGCTTCCGCTGTGATAATGTAAAGATGTAATGTAACTCTGAAGAAAGAAAAGTTTTTATTTCCTTGTAAAATTGTACGAAAGAAGTGTAAAGATCTCGTGGAACTCGAATTCAGTTGTATTTTGGAATTCGGGGTGTTACACATGGTATACAACTTAAGCATGGTTTCTTTACTACATCAACCTACAACAACTCAAGCATAGGATAAAACTTAAGCATGGGTTTCTTTACTACATCAACCTACAACAACTCAAGCATGGTATACAACTTAAGCATGGGTTTCTTTACTACATCAACCTACAACAACTCAAGCATGGTATACAATTTAAGCATGGATTTCTTTCTAAAACAACTCAAGCATGGATTTCTTACTACAACAACTCAAGCATGGTTTCTTTACAACATCACAAGCATGATGGGTTTCTTTACCACAACAACTTAAGCATGGTTTCTTTACTACACAACTTAAGCATGGTTTCTTTACTACATCACAAGCATGATGGGTTTCTTTAGCAACATTTAACTTATGCATGGGTTTCTTTTAGCATATACAACTCAACCATGGTATACAACTTATCTAGATTATTGTGATGTAGTAAACTACTAAGGACTTATCTAGATTATCTAGATTATTACATAAGCTACTAAGGACTTATCTAGATTATTACATAAACTACATCTTTTATGAATTACAAGTCCTACTTATTACAAAAATCTAATTTTATCAAATCTACAAGTTCGTACATATTACAAAACTGTATTTATTGAATCTACAAATCCTACATATTACAAAACCTACCTTTTATTTAGCCTACAAATCCTACATAATACAAAAACTTACTTTTTTGAGTCTACAAATTTCTACATGCTACAACCCACTTTTCTTCAATCCTACAAGTTCCTACATACAATAAGATCAACTTTTTATGAACTAGGGTTAGTAAAGATTGATCTTTCAACAAAGTAGAGAGCAACATACAATAAAAGATTTATCTTTAAGTAGCTAGATGAGTTCTACAACTCCAAAAATGGGTATGTAAGTATTCTCACTACCTTAATCTTTATATGCACATAGTTTAGGTCCAAGTTGTAGTTTTGTGTTAACAAAATAACCACATAACCACAATAATCATAACAAGGTTAAATATTACACCTTTATGTGTTTCATTTAAGTTCCACCATCCATCTTTGTCATGGGATAATTTTGATCCCTACAATCACTTTATGTTTAATATTCAGTCCAAGTCTTTTTTAGAACACATACACAACAAAAGAGGACAAGAATCAACATAAATAAAATAGAGAAATCCCACAATGATTTTCAACCATTCTTATGCAAAAATCTTAGTCCAAGTAGTTCAAAATAATTATCATAACAACAATAACCATAGCAAGGTTCAAGATTCTATCTTTATGTGATTTTGTTCAGTTCTACTATTTCATCTATTTAGAAGCATAAATACAACAACCACCCATCATAAAGATCCCTATTTTCATGGGATCATTTTGATCCCTACAATCATGTTTATGCTTAGAAATTTAGTCCAAGTTATTTAGAAGCATAAATACAACAACCACCCATCATAAAGATGAGTTCTTTTTATCCCACAACAAACAACCACCAAAGATGGGTTCTTTTTCACATACAACACCTAGCCAAGCCTAAAGATGGGTTCTTTTCTACATACACAAAATAAATAACCCAAAAGATGGGTTCTTTTTCACATACACAAAAATAAAAATGGAAAGAAACACATAAAGAGAGAGAACCCCCACCTTGATTTTCTTTGTGGGAAAGACTAGCCAAACTACCTTCTCCTTCCTCCTTAGATTCTACTACAACTTGAATGAAGAACACTCTTATGGAAAACCCCCAAATGAAGAACATTTAGGATTTCTTCTATTTCTTTTCCTCTTTTTTTTTTATTGTAAATGAGACAAAGAGTGAAAGGGGGGGGGGTAATTATAGGATGAAATGAGGGTGGAGAGTGCAAAATAAACCAACAAAATTGCACAAACCCCCTTGGGGTTCATTTTGGCCGGCCATATCTTGATGAGGTGGAAGGGGTGAGGTGGGGGGGTGAGGTGGCGGAGAGGGTTCTAGTAGAAGACACATATTAAACCCTTATGTATCTCTAATTAATCTTAACCCTTGGTTTAAGCCTCCAAACAAATCCTAGCCGTCCAATTTTGATTAATCATGACAAAATAAGATATTTTTTTCCAAAACACATACTACATGATTTTTACAAACGTATGAAATCGTACAATACACATACGTATGTATATATATACCGATAATTTCCGTTTGTTAAATCGCACAATCCGTACAAAAATAAATTAATTCCGAAAAAATAATAATAAAATAAATTTTATTATCAGCTCGGAAGATTACAGTACCAATTTGATACAATATAGATGTATACAGACTGGTATATATCCATAGATAATGTTTATTAACAAAACCGGGTGATATCCACCAAAAATATTTCAATTTTGAAAATAATAATAAAATAATAATTTTAAATACCTGCCCGGGATTTTCCAGACATTTTCTCAAAAATGTATTTTACAGGGTTTTGTACAAGTGAACAAAACTGATACAATACCTGTATATACTTATTAGTATATATATCCAGATAACTTTTTATTTAGAAAAACCAAGAAATTTCCATAAAAATATTTTAATTTAAAAATATTAATTATTATAAATATAATATCCGTCCGAGATATTACAATACAGGCAGCTTTGGGAACAAGGTCGGGTTCTTTGGAGAACCAGTTCGTCGAGGAGCAACTTGGGAGTCAGAAAGCCGTATAAGCTTTCTTTCCCCGAGTTATTTACTATGTGGATATTTTTCTGTTCTCCTCACTAAACGTAGTTCTGAGGACAGAACTATTCTAAGAAGGGAGTATTGTAATATCACGGTTGAATATTATATTTATATTATTATTATTTTTAAAATTAAAATATTTTTATGGAAATTATTTGGTTTTACTAATAAAATGTCATCTATATATATATACAAGTAAGTATATACATATGTTGTATCGGTTTTGTGCACTTGTACAAAATCCTATAAAATTCATTTTTGAGAAAATATCTGTGATATCCCGTGCTAATATTAAAAATTATTAATTTATTTTTATTTTAGAATTGAAATGGTTTTAGGGAATATTACCCAGTTTAGTTAATAAACATTATATATATATATATATATATATATATATATATATATATATATATATAGAGAGAGAGAGAGAGAGAGAGAGAAATCTTCGGTTGCACACTACTTTGGTGAGCACTCCGTGAGCACTCACGAACTAGAGACCCTATGAAAAATCCGAACCGCTTATACTGTTCTATATGCCTTAGATAGCCTAACAATAAAAAATCAAGTAATTTGAAGTTCTTTTGCCCATCCATCATGCTGTTAGAATTTTTTTCAGCCATACAATTTTGTGATGATGTAAATCATGGGCAAATGAACTTCAAATTACTTGATCTTTTATTGTTAGGCTATCTAAGGCATATAGAACAGTATGAGCGGTTCGGATCTATCATAGGGTCTTTAGATCGTGAGTGCTCACGGAGTGCTCACCAAAAGTAGTGTGCAACCGAAGGGGACTCTCTCTCTCTCTCTCTCTCTCTCTCTCTCTCTCTCTATATATATATATATATATATATATATATATATACACACACACACACAATTGGTATTGAAATCTTCCGAGCCGATAATAAAATTATTTTTATTATTATTTCTGAATTAAAATATTCTTTGTAGAGATTATTCGTTTTAATGAATAAAAATTATCTGTATATACGGATGTATGCATGTATATGTACTGTATCGATTTTGTACGTTTGTACGAAATCGTGTAGTATGTGATTTTGGAAAAATAACTTTTATTTTGATCAATCATGATCAAATGGAGTGTAGGGATTGGATTAGGGTGTGATTGCAATATTTATTTGCAAATATATCTCAAAATTGTTGAGCCACAAATGAGAGAAACACTTGTCTCTCTTCTCAACCACAAAACTCAACTCCCTTCTCCTATAAGAACCCTTGGCTGGCCATACCCTAGGGCAAAGCCCATTTTGTTTCTCCCATCTCATTCCATTCTCATCTCACTCCATCTCTTCTTCTCATATTTCTTCTACTTCTTCTTCTACTTGTTTTAATTTAGAAAAAAATTGAGAAGAAAAGAAAAGAAAGAGAGGTCAAATCAAAAGAAAAGAGTGTGTTCATTTAGGGATTGTTCTTGAGAGGAGGAGCAAGAACAAGGAGGAGAAGAAAGCAAGCGAGTTCTTCCAAACAGATTTTGGGTGGGGGTTTCTCTTCCTTATGTTTTAATTGTTATTGTTATTATTATTGTTGTTATTGTTAAATAACTTGAACCAATTTCATGTGCATATGAATGTTTATGGACTAGAATAAAAGGCATACAAGATTGAAGAGGTAGAACTCAATAAAAACCCTAAAGATCAAACCTTAAAACTAGTACGTAGTTTTTGATAGTTAGAATTAATTACATATACTAAAGTTTGGGAATTTTGACTCCAAATTAATATGAGAGCTTCTCATATACGTTATTACCATACTGTAATTTTTGTAGATTTTTTTGGGTTAGTTTTATAGGTGAAATAAATTGTTTCCCCAAAACATCGAGTTTTTCACCAAAACTGCTGTTTTGGTTAATTTTTGCACAGGTTTAAGGAGCTAAATTTTGAGTTCCATACGGAATCTAAAAAAGTTGGTAACTAGGAAGTTGTAGTAGATGTCCTGAGCTTTCAAAAAAGCCCAATTTTGTTAGATTCCGACAAGTACAGCGAAAGTTATGAGCCTTACAAGCTTCAGCATTTTACTGTCTTTGTTGCTCTTTGTATTGTGTTTAAAGTGCTGTATTTTGAGTTCCATAAGGAATATGAGAAAATTTTCAACTAGAGAGTTGTAGTATATGTTCCCACCTTTCCAAAAATTGGAACTTTTTTAGATTCCGACAAATATAGCAAAAGTTATGAGCATTTACAAGTTTCAGACTTTTGCTGTCTTTGTTGCTCTTTGTATTGTGTTTAAAAAGCTGGATTTTGAGTTCCATAAAAAATCTGAGAAAGTTGTTAACTAGAAAGTTGTATTAGTTGTTCCCACCTATCCAAAAAGTTTAATTTTGTTAGATTCCGAGAAGTATAGCAAAAGTTATGAGCATTACAGGTTACAGCCTTTTGTTGTCTTTGTTGCTCTTTGTATTGTGTTTAAAGAACTGAATTTTGAGTTCCATAAGGAATCTGAGAAAGTTATTAACTAGAAAGTTGTAGTTGTTGTTCCCACCTTTCCAAAAAATATAATTTTGTTCGATCCGACAATTATAGCAAAAGTTATGAGATTTACTAGTTTCAGCCTTTCGCTGTCTTTATTGCTCTTTGTATTGTGTTTAAAAAGCTGGATTTTGAGTTCCATAAGGAATCTGGGAAAGTTGTCAACTATAGAGTTGTATTATATGTTCCCACATTTCCAAAAAGTTTAATTTTGTTAGATTCCGACAAGTATGGCAAAAGTTATGAGCCTTACAAGCTTCAGTCTTTTGCTGTCTTTGTTGCTCTTTGCATTGTGTTTAAAGAGCTAGATTTTAATGTCCATACGGAATCTAAGAAAGTTGTTAACTAGAAAGTTGTATGAGTTGTTCCTGGCTTTCCAAAAGGTTAAATTTTGTTAGATTCCGACAAGTATAGCAAAAGTTATGAGCATTACAAGTTACAGCCTTTTGCTATCTTTGTTGCTCTTTGTACTGTATTTAAAAAGCTGGATTTTGAGTTGCATAAGGAATATGAGAAAGTTTTTAACTAGAAAGTTATAGTAGTTGTTCCCACCTTTCCAAAAAGTATAATTTTGTTAGACTCCGATAAACGAAGTATGAGTTGTGACCCTTACAAGTCACAGTAGCTAGTCTTTTGGCTGAAGCTTCACCGTTTAGATTATTGAAAGTTTTTGTACCTCTCATTGACTGAATTTGAGAAGGTTGTCAACTAGAGAGTTGTAGTAGAGCTTCTCACCTTTCTAAAATGTCCTATTTTGTTAGATTCCGATAAGTGGAGCAGGAGTTACGACTTTTACCAAATCACAGCAGCTGGCCCTTTTGGCTGAAGCTCATTGTTTAGGTTGTTTGAGATTTTTCTAACTCTTATTGACTGAATCTGAGAAGGTTTTCAACTAGAGAGTTGTATTACATGTTCTCACCTTTCTAAAAAGTCCAATTTTGTTGAATTCTGTTAAGAGTAACATGTTTAATTGCTTCTAAGGTGTTAGAAGACTTTGCATGATGCTTTTATGTATAAAAGATCAAGTTTTCTTGTAGCATGTTATTTTTCTTCTAGGTTGTTAGAAGACTTTTATGGTTGCTTCGATATGATTCATTTTTTGCATACATAGCCAGTTGGCTCGTATGTAATTCTTTTGGCTAATACGTAGCTAGTTGGCTAGCATGTAAGTTGTTTTGGTCGTATGTAGCTTATTAGCTAGTATGTAGTTTGTTATGCTCATCTAGGGTGATATCATTGCCCTAGGGCCATCGACCTACAAGACGAGTATTTATTTTACTCCTTGTGGACTGTGGACAAGTAACCCCTCGTGCACCGTCAGATCTTAACCGGTGTAGGTTGATCGCAGGCCGGGAGCATAGAAGGAATCCAAGTTCAGGTTATTAGCATGCGAATAAACTCGTATTACCGGAGTTTTGGATCGATGAGTTGTGAGCAGGATCCTTAGAGATTCTGGCATGTCTAGGTTGAGTACCTAGTAGAGTTATCTTACGAAGTCTAACTTAAGACCTAACATGTTGTATTAGCACTATTGTCATCCCTCAGATTGTTTAGGGTTACTCACATCGTTAGGGTAGTAACTTATGGATATTACTACTTAACCTTTATTTATTATCATTTTGCCGAAGGGAAAGAGTTCGTATTAAGGGTGATACCTTATGATCCAACCTATTCTATAGGCTAACACTAGGTGGTGTTATTAGTTGTACCCTTCCTGTCAAATGGATACGGTCTATGCCTTCTCACGAGTTGGGAGCACGGGATCCGTATCACGTCTGTTAATTTCTGAAGTGCCGTGATAAGGGTGAGAAGTTTTCTTGTCAGAGCTAGGGGATGGATCCCCAGAACTCTGTCATGTTCTATATCAGGAAAGACTAACAGGCCATAAACTACGGTCTATAAGTTAGGGGGCCATAGGGGATGTTTCGAGCCAACCTATGTTGTAGTTAACTCCAAGGGTTCGTCAGATTTTTGAGTGAGTTCCGGTACGGCGGGCAATAGTGGCAAACAGGGACACAACTATATGACTGCGAATGGCGGGATTAGACCGTTTTAGAGCAACCTCATCAGTCATGCTGTATCTTCAGGAACAGGTTGAGTACAAGAGTAGAATTCATGGCGCGGGTTCAAATCCCTATATATGAAGAATGGCTTGATATGGATGTATGTATTTATGTGGTGCATACTGTCCAAATTCTCACTTGCATTAAAATAAGTACATCCTTGCATTAGTTCATCCAGCATTAGATTCTATGTCTTAATATACACTGACACATCAATTATATATACACGTTTCTTTTTTCATCAATCTGTTTGTTTAAAGTTGAGATCTGTTGCTAGTCATCATCCTTAAAGCGTCAATATATGTACTGACATCCCCACTTCAATAGGTACAGGATTGAAAAACTACAGGTACAAGATTCAGGAGGACTCAAGGCAAGAGAAGCAGATGATTGATTTTATTTCAATTGTAATATATGTTGGTTACCATTATTTCAATTGTAAATTTATTAATTATTGAGAAGCATCCAAGTGAAGTAGCAGGTGTTATTTATTATTCATTGTACTCTGATGTAAATTTATTGAAGTTTGTAATACTTGGGTTTGTATGGCATCATTGTAACACTGATGTAATGTACTGCAGTTTTATAACATTTAGACTTGTAATACATTTCTGTTGAATAAAAAGTTTTAAATTTTCCTGTTTTTCTGTGTATTGTGGCTAATTGAAAGAAAAAGAATTTCCTGTTTTTCTAGTGTAAGGAAATCGGGGTGTTACATTCGAGCTGAAGAACGTTAGCGCCACATATCAAAGGCTCGTCAACCGGATCTTCAAAGAGCTGATAGGCCAGAACATGGATGTATATCTTGACGATATGCTCGTCAAGAGTCGTAGAAGGCAGGATCATGTCAGCAACCTTGAGGAGGCTTTCAGGGTCCTGCGATATCACAACCTGAGACTCAACCCCTTTAAATGCGCCTTCGGCGTCTCCATGGGAAGGTTTCTCGGATTTGTGGTGAGCTAGCACGGCATTTAGGTGAACCCCAAAAATATTCAAGCCATACTCAACACGGCCCCTCCTAAAAACATCAAAGAAGTCCGAAGCCTCAGAGGACGATTGGCGGCCATCGGTCATTTTCTCTCCAAGTCAGGAGAGAAGTCGCTCCTATTCTTCAAGGCACTCCGAGGGGCGAAAAGCTTCGAGTTGGTGGATTCTCAACAAAAGGTGTTCGACCAACTAAAGGACTACCTGGACAACCACCCGCTCCTCAGCAAGCCAGAGCCGGGCGAACCCCTCTTCCTCTACCTGGCCACCACGGAATACACGCTCAGCACCGTGTTGGTGAGGAGGACGGGGTGCAGAAGCCCCTTTATTATGTTAGTAAGGTTCTGCACGATGCTGTGGTCTAACACCCAAAGATGGAAAGATCACCTACACATTGGTAATGGCTGCACGGAAACTTCAATGGCTGCCGAGGTCTAATACCCCACTCCGTCCCCGTCCCTACACATCAACCTCTCAAAGTGTTCCTCAACAAGAATGAGAACTCTGGCCACTTAATCAAGTGGTCGATCGATCTCAGGCAGCACGACATCAGCTACCATCCTCGGACGGCCATCAAAGGCTAGGCTCTCGCAAAATTCATTACGGAGTGCACCTTCCCTGAGTCCCCAGAAATTCGGTAGGACGTCTCGGCAAGGGACGTCTATGTGGATGGATCATCATGCGAGATAGGGAGCGGAGCTGGTGTCATCCTTAGGGGTCCAAACGATTTTGTCCTCCAGTATTCTGTCCGACTCAATTTTCTGACCTCCAACAACGAGGTAGAATATGAAGCCTTGACCGCTGGGCTCACACTGGCCTACCGGGGAGGGGCGAGACGAATACGGGTCTTCAATGATTCCCAGCTCGTGGTCAATCAGATCACCGGGAATATGAAGCTGCGACAATAGGATGAATCAATACTTGGCATGCGCGAAAGAGCTCCTGGCACTCTTCGAGCATGCAGAGGTCTGACAGTTCCCAAAAGAAAAAAATGGTCACGCCGACTCCTTTTCCAAACTCGAATCGTCATCCCTCGGAGGATTAGACTGCACTGTCCTAGTCGAGGTTCTCCTCAAACCCAACATCGAAGAACCTGAAGTCCTGTGCCTCCTCTCTGACGAACAATCCGAGACATGGATGGATCCTATACGAAAGTTCTTGACCAGCGTAAAGCTACCGCTGTAATACCCCGCAAAATTGGAAATGACAATTTTGCCCTCGTGTGTTACGTATGTGTATTTTGTACCATTACTGGCAATATTTGTAACGTGTTTTCACTACGTATTTTGGATTTTGACTATTTATATATTTTCCGTATTGATTTTATTCTATTTGAGTCAACTAAGATGCAATATTTCAATCTCTGTATTTTTACGTGTTTTTTACGTGTTTTTGATACACGTACCGATTACGTATTTTCTACCACTACGTATAATATTTTAATGTGTTTCAAATATTTATGAATTTTTCGAATTTATTTTATAAAATGGAAATTCATTTTCCCATATTTTGATTCAAAATAATTTTGTACGTGTAATACACGTGTTTTCTACGTATGTAGTGATTACGTCGTGGATTATATAAAAATTAATAAATATATTTTCTTATGTTATTCTCGATTATATTTCAATAAATTTTCCGTTGATAAAGTCGAATTTTGTATTTTCGGTACTTTACGTGCAACACACGTGTTTCGATGCACGTATTTGGGCATATTCTTTTCGAAATGAACTTCATAAAATGTGTGGATTTATTTTTATTTGTACATGAAACATTATAAATTTTTATTAAACTAATTTTTACATACATATTATATATACACAAACCTATGCTTTGATTTAAAAATACAAATAATCGATTTTTGGGAAGTGTAAGTTGGTGCACGCACGTGCACGTGTTGAGCCCATGAAGAGAGGAATGGCCGGACTATTTTTGTAAGTAGGAGAGAAACACAACTTTTGAAATTGTGAGTGGATGAGTGGGTGATGTTCATAGGGGGTGGTTATTGTAACTACCACCTAAATATTCTATAAAAGTACCCCTACTCCTTCACATTTCTCCTCATCTTCTCCTAATTCCTTCCCCTTTTTGTCTGCCGAAAGCCACATCCAGCATGTCCTCTTTTGATTTCTCCACACTTTCCATCATTCAATGCATATACATATATATTAGCATATATACATATATATGTACATGGATGTGAAAGTGTGATGTATGCTTTTTCTCTCCCATTATTTCCTTTCTCCCCTGTCACTTCCGAACCCCCAAATCCATCAAGCAATGTCCAGAAAACTCTTGTACTTCCTCCACTCGATTCCACCCTATATGTTTGTGTGTGTGTATATATATATATATATATATATATATATATATATATATATATATATACTTATACCCCTTTTCACACTAACTCTCCCAATCTCCTTCTCCTCTGTCCTTGCCGAAACCAACCCCAGCATACCCCTATGCTACTCCACCTACTCACCATCTACATACATACCTAGCCTATTCTAGCATATACATATATATAGTTATACGTATATATACATATATACATGCATGTGAAGTTGGAGTGCTTCACTGTGCATGATGAACGAAGGTGATGTACTCGCTCTTGCTAATTACATGCCGAAAGTGAAGTGTTGCATTGGCCGAGATGGAGTTGGAGCTTTTTCTTGAGTGCGGATTTCAAGGAGGCGGAGCGGAGTTTCTAAGGACTTCTAATTCTAGGAGTTCATTTGGTACATCACAATTTGGGTGTGTGTTTCTCAATGTTCTAAAAAGCGCTAGGCAGTATTCGGGCGGCCGATGGGGGCCTAACGCCTACATAAGCGGGGATTAAGCGGCTAGTCTGTAGGCTGTTTTTTAAATTTATTTATTTATTTATCAATCTTTTGGGTTTGTTTTGTTGTTACCCCTTTTTACTCTTTATTGCTACTCATTCTTACTATTGAATTTTTTCTCCTTGCAATTGTAGGATGGGCTTCACATAGTTGAATCGGTGTATTATTGTATCGGTGAACATGAGGACTCTATCTTCTCCATATTCGATGTAAACCACATTGTGGCTACTCATAAAAGAATACAAGTTCTAAAGAGAGAATAAATGTAAAGTTGAGAGTTAATGGAGAGAATGGATGTAAAGTTGATACATAAATGTAAAGTTCTAAAGAATACAATTTTCCTTGTTTACCTCAAAGTTACGAACCATTGGTCAAGGTCCAATCTTAGGAGCACTTTGTTTGTTTGAGAAGTCTTCCAGATCACATATATTTGGTTCATTCACATCTTTGCTCATTGCATTGAATATATCAGACATTTCAATTAAAAATTTTATATGAATATATCACGGCATTGAATACATCTTTGCTCACTCGACTTTCTTTCGTACAACCTAACATTGAATCAGTAAGTAATTCTTTCTGATTCAAAGTTATTAAAAAGGTATCTTGATCAGTAAGTACTTCTTTCGTACTAACTAACATTGAATCAGGTTTCCAACATATATTTCTTAAAGTTGATCTAGTTGGAAAAACCATTAAATTCACTTTGGGACCCTAATACATCAGCCTGATAGGTGAATTGTTGCTTTATCTGTTCTAATATTTTTGGGATTCTAAGCGAACTAGACTAGCCAAGCCTTCTGTTCTTCTCAAACATGGTCCAATCTGGTTGACAAGATTGGTCCACATAAGAGGATCAAAATGGACAACCTGGATGTGCTTATCTTTGTGCATTATAATATGAGGTTCCTTCATTGAGATACAGTACATATTAATAATAATGATGAAAAACAAATCGAGGTTCATTGCATTCTAGACCTTTAGCATTGTAATCTTTATCATCTCCTCCCTCCATTTTTTGCTTTCCTCTCATTGATGTACAACCCAAGGTCAAGCTTGACATTTTTGCACTACTTACAGTACCACATATGTTCTTGCCAGTTGGTTGGGTACATCATGACTTAGAAGTCTATTTTAGTAAAAAGAAAGCAATTGATTCTTGCTATTTTGGTTTCTCGTTTTCATTTTCTAGGATCTGTTTGAACGTATAGAGAAAGATATGGATACACTTGGTTTCACAAGTCTTGCTTGTCAAGGACTGTATGCTGGCTCGCATTCAGCCAATGAACCAAAAGGTGGACGCAGTTCAGGAAGTTACTCGGAGCTGAAAGAGATTGATTATGATGGGAGCAGCAAAAATGTTTCTAAAAAAGGGTCAAAGAAGAAAAAGGGAAAAGGATCTGCAAAGGAAGGAGCACCTGAAAATGATTCTGGCAACCAGGAAAATCTTCCAAGTAAATCAAAGAAAAATCAACGGAAAACTAAAGATACAAGTTCTCTGTCTGCTTCTGATTCGTAATCTGGTACTAGAAAAGGTTCTGAGAAGGTGACAGAAAAAAGGTTCTGACTTTCTCCCCATAGTTCTGCTTAACTACAGACATGAATTCATCTAGAATATCTTCATATTCCTAATGAAGAAACAAGGTTTCTCAATTCGGCATTAGCAATAAACTACGAGATTTATATAACATCTTGATATATGAATTGAAGTGTTGGGTACCTGGTCAGTAACACGCTTTTGCCTTAACCCAATGTAGAACTCATCATCCAACAACTTCTTATTGTTTGTCCCAACATCAATTGTGATGGGCAAGCACTGCAGTTGACAAAATAAAGGTTCGAAGAACAAACTGTAGCTCGCATTCCCTTCACTAGAATTCCCATTTCCTTCGCTGTAGTCCCCACTAGAATTCCCATTCCCTTCACAAGTTGCAAACTGTAGCTCGCATTCAAATAAACAATAACTCTCATGAAAAAATATAACATTATTTTAACAAAACTAACAAACATACCTGGCATCCGAGATCTCCGAGCCCCAAAATACGCTCACCATCATTGACCACAATAACTTGAATCTTCTTCTGAGGCCAGTTCTTCAGCACCTCAAGAATTATCCCCCTACATGTTCTACCAATTCAGTATTCACAAGTTAAAACATGTGACAAATGATCAGTATTCTCTATTGTAAACCCTTAATGGCCTTCATATGTTTAGTATAATAATCACTTTCAGTTTCATGTTTAGCCGCATCATACAAAAAAATGTGAACTAATTAGTTACTCTAAGTAGTTTAAAACTATACAGCAACCTTATTTCGTAGTCATAGAAAACCACGATCAACAGTCAAATATGTTGGAAGAAAATATTACCTCGTACTCTTTTCCTTCATGGTACAAATCACCGTGGGAAGTAAGCTTTGGTTTAGTCTGATATTTGAAAAATGCATCATGCAAAACCTTAAACCTGCCATAAGAAACACACAGTGAGAAAGATGCTTCATATAATAAATTACCAAATTAAATTATCAATCACACTTCCTCATTCAAACATTCTTAAATTTACATAAACAACATAAATCGTACTTCTTCATTCAAACAAGAAAATCAAATTAACATGAACAAGAATGCTTTCAAGCAAGCTAAATCTGTAGTAGCTGAACTCGGTAAAAAATTCTAATCTTTCTCTCTTTATAAACTATAAAGTATAATTGTATAAACTCACTTCGCAACAAGTCTTGGACCATTTTTGATTTGTTTAAGAAAGCTGGCTACACTAGGAAGTAGTCACTTCTATTCGATTTCACATAAGTATATTGCTAGTTATACATTCAATAACAAAATGTTCCAGTAAGTCTTTTGCAAGTCTTTCTAGTATATTGCTAGTATAATCGATTTCACAGCAAGTCTTGAGCAAATCGTTCCAGTAACAAAATGGTTACTGCTAATAAGTTTAGCAGAATGGTTCTAGTAACAAAATCGTTCCAGTAACAAATTGAGAAAATCATTTCCTCAAAACCAATCTTGGACCATTTGTTACTGCTAATAAGTTGCAGTAACAAAATAAAAATATCGAAAGGACAAAAAATGTAAAAGTAATATGCTAAAATAGTAAAACACTTACCTGGGTGCTGGGGCGACGGAGGAGGAGGGAGGCGGAGGAGGGAGGCAAAGGAGGACGTCTAAACTGAAGGCGCTACGAAGGAGGGAGGCGAAGGAGGAGGTCTAAACTGAAGGCGCTGCGAAGGAGGGAGGCGAAGGAGGAGGGAGGTGGACGAGGTACAAATTGAAGGCGCTGCGAAGGAGGGAAGCGGAGGAGGAGGGAGGCGGAGGAGATGTGAGCACTAGCAGCAGAGGAGATGCGAGCACTAGCAGCGAAGGAGATGCGAGCACTAGCAGCGGAGGAGGAGGGAGGTGGATGAGGCGATTTGGGAATTGGGATTTTTTTTTTTGATTTGGAGGTCGAAATCGATTTGGGGGTTTTTGCTTAATCGGGATTTGGGGGTTTTCTTATTAAGAGGAGAAAGAAAGAGTGGATCGGGTCCTGGGGTGTTTTTAACCATTTAAGCCCTAAGCGGGTCTAGGCGGATAGACCCGCCTAGGCCGACTAATCGCCGCCTAGACCCGTCTTTTCCCGCCTAAGACCCATTTCCGATTTTCTTAAATGCCTAGACCCTAGTCGAGGCATTGGAGGGCCGCCTAGCGCCTGGGCGGCCGCCTAGGCCGCTTTTTAGAACACTGTTGTTTCTAAAATACTTTATAATATTATGAGTAAAAATTGCATGCTAGATATTGTAGAATTTGATTTGTTAATTTTGATTGGTATGCTAATTTGTAGAATGCTTAATCTTAATTATTTTATGTCATGATGTGTGAATTGGTGGTGTGATTCACATAAGCAATTAAAATTTGTGTTCAATTACGAAGTGAAAAATGATTGTATCATTTAGAAAATTGTTTGTATGATATTTGATGCATGCTAGAATAATAGTTGTCCCAAATAATGCAATATGTATTAAAAATCATTTTTAATTCTAATGTGGTAAAGAAATGCAAATTTAGTCTTATTAGTTTATTTTATGAGTATAAGAAATTTTATAGAAAAGTTTTGATGAAAAACAACATTTTATTTGAAAAATTATAATGTATGCTTTCTAATGCAATTTGGGGAAATTTTTTGTTACATCGTCGAAAAGAAAATTTTTATAAAGTTTGAATATAATATATTATACTGCATTTGATAGAAAATATTCTGGGAAAGAATCAAGCTTTGTACAATTACAAATTGATTTAAGAATCGAATTTTGTAAAGGAAAACTAATTTCAGTACAGTTATAAAAAAAAGGTTTTAATCAATTTCTATATCAGTTAATCACATTAGTCATACAGGTTCTCGGGTGCGCCTTAAGAATGTTATTGTTCATTGGCGGAGACTGTGGCTCGTGTTCGAGCCTCTCCAGATAAAGTTTTTGAAATTAATTTTTGACTCAAATCCGAAACCCAATAATTGAGTATAATATAGGTTCAGTATAAAAAAGTTATCTATCTTGGTCGTTCTGTCAGTGGGTGCGTTTAGCAATGGTTACCGTTCATAACGGGTTTGGGCTTGTGGTCCTGGGTTCAAATCCGACTTATTTTTTTATTTTTTTATTTTTGGTATATTGAGTTTTTTTAAGTGAAATAAAATTGGGAAAAATCCTATTTTATTTTCTAAAATTGTTTACACTTTATGAAAATTATTTTTGCAATATTTAGATATATTTTGTGAGATTAAAAGGGGATTTTACATTAAAGGACTCGATTTTGGTCGATTAATTTGTGACTATGGTTAATTTAAAAAAAATGAAAGTTGGAATGCACTTAGAATTCCTCTTAATGAAATTTTGTGATTTTTAGTATTGATTAAATGAAGATTTGAATTGTATACAATTTTATAAGAGATTAAATTGATAAGGAGGTTGAATTGACTTATGTCGTGTTATGACATTATAAAGAAATATTCTCTTTGCGTAAATAAAGAAATTGAATGATTATTTTGAGATTGAATATGAGTTACTGTTGATCTCTAGAAAGAAATAGTTGTTGGAATCTAGAGGCTAGGCGAGCCCTAGTAATCGGCAGTTTTTATTAATAAATTTGAGAGCTAACCAGTGTGGGTTGAGCATCTCCTGAGAAGTAGCCAGGTAGGCTAACTGTCTCTTTTGTTTTGGTTTAAGTCCGGTAGGGTAAGCCAGCTCTAGGTTGTGATGATTTTCTTTCAAAACAAACAAAATTGTAAAGATTAGACACATAGTGAAGATGTGATGAAAGTAAGAGAAAAACATGAGTATGAGGGCCATTGGATTGGAGGCATGAGAGTGTTCACAGATGTTCTCATGATGCGTCATGATTAGGGCGTGGATACTACTCCAGAGTACTGTCCCTGTGGTGACGCTTGTGGGGTATTTGGTGTCTACGGGTGGTGCCCTGGTCCGTGGCGGAAGTGAATTCATCACAGGATGCCTGCATGATGAGTCATGTGTCAGTGCATGGGGTTCTCTCCAGGATTGTAGCGCCCCAAATTCCTAACATAGGAACTCGTGACACTCTCCAGGTTCTTTCTTCAAATGAGTCATAACACAACAAAAATTTCAGGAAATTAAAAACTTTTATTACATCAAATTGTTATTACAATGTCCAATGATTACAACAATTTCAAAATTAATTGTTACAACAAGAATATACAATAAATTTGGATAGTAACTTTCACTTTGATGCTTTCCCTTGCTATAGCTTTCCCGCGATCCCAAGTCGGCAATCTTGCACTGATAACTGTGGGCACGTCAGTTGATTACAACTGACAAAATACTATATTCGGCTATCCTTTCTACGCCATAATATAGCGATTCCAACCTCAACAACCACAAATAATATTCGATGCAAAGAAAAAGTGATGTCAAACAAGTGTCGGTGTATGCCAGGGCCTAAACTAATGCACATTATACACACATGCTCCCAAGGCTAATGCACGATTGGTTGAAAGATATGCATCTCATACTACACACCCCCCAACCAAACGACATTCTTCAGTTTAATGGGGTTCCATCCCCCGCTATGCATCCTACTCTTGTGCTCTCTCTTGTTTTTGATTCCAGTGATGGTGAGGTTGCAGGCTTACCCTGTTAGTCGTTAGTGGTGTCCAATCCTCATAGTTTTATCCACTATGCCCGGGACTCCAGTCGCACGATTATCCTGCGTGACTGGTCAGTCGCAGGCTTACCCTGCGTGACTATAATCAAATCGGCTTACCCGATATGTTGACTGTAATCCAATCGGCTTACCCGATATGTTGTCTCCCCAGACTTCACCAAAAGCTGATATACGGGCACCAGGGCTCCCCGCCGGAGGACTTAGAATCTTACTAGTAGAGTCTCGCTCTATGGGGACTTCCTCTAAACCTCCTGCCCGCATCAGTCAACAAAGGACATGACGGATATCAGGTTTTCCCAACTCTGCTACACTCGTCCATACACTAGAGCAGAACTTGCAATCGAGACGACGTCCTCCTGACAGGCGAACACCCTCGCTAGTGTTTGTCCTTACAATCAACCAAGACTCGATCTAGCCCTACCAAAGTGTCAAGGCTACCCCACTCTAAGATTAAAGGTTAAGGTTGAATTCAACATTTGTTTTATCGACCGACTACTCGAATCATCACTCTAGCCAACTCTAATTCTTTTAGTTAGACGATCTACCTACCATTTCCAAATCCCTAACTCGATAATCAACTTGCTTGCCATGATCAACTAGTTCAATTCCATTAGTAGACCCTTCTTAGTTAGTCACCTTTATCAAAATAGATTTCAACCCATTTCACACTAGGACTCAACTAGCCCTCTAGTCTGGCCTAATAATTGACCAGCCTTGGCCCACACTTGGCACGAACCAATGATGAACAGACTCCATCGATCGCCGCAACCATCATCGATGCTTGGAGTTCGATCGCAACCTCGGTCCGACCAACAAGTAGCTCCGGCTAAACATAACACTCCACAGTTCTCCACAAGTGGTATCTCCAAACACATACCATGGAATCCATCCATACATGGTGAGTACGTTGGCGTACGAGTCATCATCTCCAATGCGTTTGATGCGACACAGGTCTTAATCGACCCGTCTCTAGGTTTGTCCACAAGACTTAGTCCTAGAGTCTAAAAACTCAACCAACCTACCCCAACAAGGTACACCACACTAGGAGTAAGTCCTAACCCACAAATACCCAAAAAAGGGATTCTAAGAGTCCTAAAAACAACAATTTATGTTTCCAAACAGCAAGCACACACTTGGCGTTCATGCCAAAACGGAGTTATTCCCGGTCCCGTTCTCTTGAGAAATCACGATCGGTCACTCCCCATGCTTCTACTCAAAGTAGACAGCAAGTACAAGTACATAATGGGCATGAATCTCATCCCAAAGTGGTCTACAATAATACCCCAACATCAAATATAATTTTCACTTCAAACATTGAACACCGTTGTCTATATTGGGGTCTACAAGCAACTATGGGCTACACTTAGCAAGAAACTTTGGATAATTTAGATCCTAACCCAAGTACACATCTAGGACATGAGTCTTGACCTCAAACAGCAACTCTAAGCCAACAACATACATGTTTCGACTCATCTCAATGATCATGGTGCAAAACAGTAAGCTCTAAGATTTATTGTGTTTCTGTCGTCAGTTGTGAAAACCAAATAAAATTGAACACTTATCCAAATCATGATTTTTTGGTTAATCCAGAAATATCTATGTGTCTAATAAAACTTCTTAGTTTCAAGTTCCTTCATACAAGGTCGTTTACAATGTCCTATGGTCTTATCTTTAACAAGTGTACAGAATCTCAGAACATAACATCATGTGACACAGTCATGGGGTAAAATTGGATTAAAATAGTAAACGGTGCAGATCATCATGAAATTTTAAAATCTAGTTCCTGACACGTGATGTTACAACTCTTCCAAAAATCAAGTGATTCTACCAAGTAGATTTCCATTTATGTCTGTTTAAATATCATCCAAAAACAGGGCAGTAACAAGACCAGAATTGTTCACTAAAATATCTAACTCAGTTTGAATGATTTTTTTGACATAACTACAGTGGTCTAAATCTCATGAAATTTGAAACTTAGATCTTAGATACACTTACCAAAGACATAATAAAATTTTATATCATTTCCATAAGCATTCAGTGAGATACAAGTCATTCTTTCCACAACAGTAACAATAAAAACTGATTCTTTCTATTCTGACCAGCATGCATGTTCGTAATTTATTTTAATAGCAGAAAAAATCACAAAAACCCGTAAAAATTACTAATGGTGTACGACACCTATATGATCATCCTTCAAAAATTTCAGACCAAAATTCCAAGTGGTTTTCATGCAATGTGCTACGGACTGACAGCAAAAATTCAGTCTTTTAAAAGGATGTTTTGATTTGGATTACTTAACACAAAAAGAGTTATTCAAGTTCATTATTAGGGCATGCATGTCACTTTTCAGTCATCACAAACACCATTCAACCATAAAAACAAACATAAGGTTAGAAACACCCACCTTAGCTTGTAGCTTGTTCTTTTACTTGTAGGTCCCCCTTCTTGTCTCCTATGGAACTCCTTGCTTCTCCTATTTGCTTTGGCTCCTTGTTCTCCTTCTCCTTGGCCTCTTCTTCTTCTTCTTACTCCAAATCAATAACTAGGGTGTAGAGAATGAAGTTTGGAGGCGTAGGAAAGATTAAGAGTTGTAAGAGAGAATGGTAGAAGAGATGGGGTTTTAAAACAAAAAGAGAAGAGTGGGAGCAAGAGGGTGGCCAGATTTCATGGGCATGGGAAACAGAAGAGAGCATCACATCATGCATTTGGTTGGGGTAGAGAAGAGGTGATGTGATGTGGTCTTGGGGGTTATCATGTTGTCTCTTATGCCACATATCAAGAAACCCTATCTCTAACCTCATTTTCCCCCTCCCTCTCATGCATAGGCCGGCCAAGGGTTGGGCTTGACCCATTTGGATTTTGTTCAAGTGTTGCCTTGTTGTTCTGTTTCTTTTGGGCTTCACAAGTCCGACTAAAAACATATACATGTATGTATATATGTTTACATACACATTCATATGCATAATTGTAGGTTATTAGCAAGAAAGTAATTTCTTTAACCAAAAAAAATATATAAACTTATAGCTAGTAGAATCTAGTTCGTTTACAATACGCATTCGTCAAAAACATGATCGTTACATCACTCCCTCCTTAGAATAGTTCTGTCCTCAGAACTACGCTTAGTAGAGAAAAACAGAAATGAAAAAAAATCACACAAACAACTCTCGGTTAGTCTCCTGCATTCGGCTCTCATCACGGGAAAGTCAACCTCACTTCGAGGATCGTCGTGGGGCCTATTTCATCCCTCATCCTGAAAATCCTAGCGATCAAACACTAGCTGTGGATGTCGCACTCTTCCCGAAATACTGGAGATCAGTCCCACTCCACCGAACATTCTGAGGCCTCATCACATGAATTCCTGTGAGTGTTGCTCTCGTCCCGAAATATTGGAGATTAATCCCACTCCACCGAACATTCTAGGGCCTATTTCATCCCTCGTCTGGAATACTGGGGAATATCTCACTCCTTGGATCATTCCGGAGCCCTCACTTATCCTTAAATTTCTTCGTGGGTATCACTTTCATCCTCGGAATACTAGAGATCAGTCCCACTCCACAGAACATTCTGGGGCCTATTTCATCCTACGTTCCGAAATACTGGGGAATATCTCACTCCTTGGATAATTCTGGAGTTAATGTCCTACTAACCTGCTTGTGAATGTTGCTCTCGTCTGTGGAATACTGGAGACTAATCCCGCTCTACAGAACATTCTGGGGCGTCTTTCATCCCACGTTCCAGAATACTAGGGAATATCTTGCTCCATGGTTCATTCTGGAGCCCTCACTCATCCTTGAATTCCTTCGTGGGTATTACTCTCGTCCTCGGAATACTAGAGATCAATCCCACTCCACAGAACATTCTGGGGCCTATTTCATTCCCTCGCCTGGAATACTGGAGAATATCTCACTCCTTGGATCATTCTGGAGTCAATGTCCCACTAACCTGCTTGTGAATGTTGCTCTCGTCCCTGGAATACTGGAGATCAATCCCGCTCCACATAACATTCTGGGGCTTATTTCATCCAACGTTCCGGAATACTGGAGAATATCTCGCTTCATGGATCATTCTAGAGACAACGTCACACAATCTTCCCCATGAGCGTCGCTCTCGCGTCTGGAATACTGGAGACCAATTCCTACTCCACAGATCCTTCTGGGGCTTATTTCATCCATCATATGGAATACTGAGGAATGTCTCACTCCATGGATCATTCTGGAGCTGACCTCATAATACGAACTCCCTTTGAGTGTCTCTCTCATCCCGAAATACTAGAGATCATCCCCACTCCACAGATCATTCCGGGGCCTATTTTGTCCCTAGTCTGGAATGCTGGGGAATATCTCATTCCGTGGATCATTCTGGAGCCTTCCTACTCACGATCGTTCTTGCTTCATCATATCTCCCTTCTAGTGCCCGAGTCAAGTTCTCAGCATCCCTTCTAGCTCTCGGTTGCACTACTTGAGGGTCGGTGACCACTCCCTCCTTAGAATAAGGATAATACCGAAACATGCAGCTCCAGCTTTCTCGTATGAGGGTCGCTTCGCTGCAATCCACCATAACTTTGGTTGCAAGGTTGCCTCCCTGACACCTTGCTAGTCTTCCAAAAAGAATTAAATCCCTAATCAAAAGACAAAATTGTCCACTATGGATCCTCTTTGCTAGTGATAGCATCGCAGTTCCCTGCATCTCCTTCAGTTCCTGAAAACATGCTTCACACTTGTCAACCCATTCAAATTTCTTGTCCTTCCTGGTCAGGATCCTGAGCGGTACTGCAATCTTGGCATAATCTTGAATAAACTTCCTGTAGTATCCGGTCAAGCCCCAAAAGCTCCTAATTTCCTTCACTGTCCTTGGTTGAGGCAAATCCTCCACTCCCTCAATCTTCTGCGGATCAGTGGCCAAGAAAAGCAACTTCCGACTTCCATAACTCGCATTTGGATATCTTTGCATACAACTAATGCTCTTGAAGATTCCTCAAAACTGCTGTCAGGTGCTTGCTTTGCGTGATCCTCCTTCGTCTGTGAATACACTAGAATGTCATCGATGAAGACCAACCCGAACGAGTCGATAAATGGCCATAGAATTTGGTTCATTAAGTCCACGAAGATTGCTGGAGTGTTAGTCACTCCAAAATGGCCTCACTAGGAATTCATAATGCCCATGTCTAGTCCTGAAGGCTATCTTAGTTATGTCCTCCTCCTTTACACGGACCTGATGGTAATCTGACCGTAGATCTATATTTAAGAATACTTCTGCTCCCTGTAGTTGATCGAACAAGTCGTTGACCCTGGAAATTGGATATTTGTTTTGGACTGTGACTTTGCTCAATTCTCGATAATCAATACACATCCATGAGGACCCGTCCTTCTTCTTGACCAGCAGTACCGGTGCTCCCCAAGGGTAGGAACTAGGCCTAATGAGTCCATTCTGCAGCAATTCTTCTATTTGCTTTTTGACTTTATTTTGTTCCACCAGTGCCATACGATACGACATCTTCTGTGCTGTCGGGCTGGGTCACGATACTGAACTCCACATCCCTTGGTGGGGGTAATCCTAGTAACTTCTCAAAAAGTACGAGTGAAAAATCTCGTACAATGGGAATCCCCTTGACTTCCTCTGGCACCATACTCCCGAATATAGCCGGCAACATCCTCTCGTTTTTCTTCTTCCCTTGGAACACATTCTCCGGTTTCCCGGGCATGGCTATAATCACCGTCTTCTTCTTATAGTCAATGAGACCCTGGTGCTTGGACATCCTGTTGAATTCTCACCTTGACATTGGGGTCACCACCGTTGGCTCCTCCGCTTCCTTGCTCGAATCTTGCATCGTGGGCTCTCCTTTACCGACCCTCGACATCATGCTTGCCTCTTGGACATTAGGCGGCAGATTTGCCTTCTCGACATCCAGTTGAATCATAAGAGTTAGTAAAAGAATAATCGCAGTGGGGTTAGGTCAGACATAGGAAGAAAATTCGTAAACAAAAGTTGCAAAAGTGCAACAACCATCCCACTATCAAAACTAACCTAGACTCCGACTAGGGTATCCAAGTCTAATTTCCTGTTGTGTTAGGCTACACTTTGAAGTAAGCTCTGATACCACTTCTGTAGCACCCCGAATTCCTAACATAGGAACTCGTGACACTCTCCAGGATCTTTATTCAAATGAGTCACAACACAACAAAAATCACAGGAAATTAAAAACATTTATTAAATCAAAATTTTATTACAATGTCCAATGATTACAACAAATTTGAAATTAATTGTTACAACAAGAATGTACAACAAATTTGGATAGCAACTTTCACTTTGATGCTTTTCCCTGCTAAAGCATTCCCGTGATCCCAAGTCGGCAATCCTACATTGATAACTGTGGGCACGTCAGTTGATTACAACTGACGAAATACTATATTCGGCTATCCTTTCTACGCCATAATATAGCGATTCCAACCTCAACAACCACAAATAATATTCGATGGAAAGAAAAAGTGATGTCAAACAAGTGTCAGTGTATGCCATGGCCTAAACTAATCCACACTATGCACACATGCTCCTAAGGTTAATGCACGCTTGGCTGAAAGATATGCATCCCATACTACACACCCCCAACCAAACGACGTTGTTCAGTTTAATAGGGCTCAATCCCCTGCTATGCATCCTACTCTTGTGCTCTCTCCTATTTCTGATTCCAGTGATGGTGAGGTTGCAGGCTTACCCTGCTAGTCGTTAGTGGTGTCCAATCCTCATAGTTTTATCCACTATGCCCGGGACTCCAGTTGCAGGCTTACCCTGCATGACTGGTCAGTTGCAGGCTTACCCTACACGAGTAAAATAATTGTCAGTCGCAGGCTTACCCTACATGACTGTAATCAAATCGGCTTACCCGATATGTTGACTGTAATCCAATCGGCTTACCCGATATGTTGTCTCCCCGGACCTCACCAAAAGCTGATATACGGTCACCAGGGCTCCCCGCCGGAGTACTTAGAATCTTTCCCATTGAGTCTCGCTCTGTGGGGACTTCCTCTAAACCTCCTGCCCGCATCGATCAAAATGGACATTACGGATATAATGTTTCCCCAACTCCGCTACATTCGTCCTTACACTAGAGCAGAACTTGTAGCCGAGATGACGTCCCCCTGATAGGTGAACAACCACGTTAGTGCCTATCGTTACAATCAACAAAGACTCGATCTAGCCCTACTAAAGTATCAAGGCAACCCCACTCTAAGATTAAAGGTTAAGGTTGAAATCAAGATTCGTTTTCTCGACCGACTACTCGTACCATCACTCTAGCCAACTATAATTCGTTTAGTTAGGCAATCTATCTACCATTTCCAAATCCCTAACTTGATAATCGACTTGCCTGCCATGATCAACTAGTTCAATTCCATTAGTAGACCCTCGCTAGTTAGTCACCTTTATCAAAATAGATCTCAACCCATTTCACACTAGGAGTTAACTAGCCTTCTAGTCCGATCCAAGAGTTGACCCGCCTTGGCCCACACTTCGTACAAACCAATAACGAACCGACTCCGTCGATCGCCGCAATTGTCATCTGCGCTTGGAGTTCGATCGCAACCTCGGCCCAACCAACAAGTAGCTCCGCCTAAACTTAACGCTCCACAGTCCTCGAAAAGTGGTAGCTCCAAATACAAACCATGGAATCCATCCATACACGGTGAGTACGTCGGTGTACGAGTCATCTCCTCCAACGCGTTCGATGCGACCCGGGTCTTAATCGACCCATCTGGGTTTGTCAACAAGACTTAGTCCTTGAGTCTCTAAACTCAACCAACGTACCCCAACAAGGTACACCACACTAGGAGTAAGTCCTAACCCACGAATACCCAAAAAGGGGTTCTAAGAGTCCTGAAAACAACAATTTAAGTTTCCAAACAGCAAGCACACACTTGGCGTTCATGCCAAAACAGAGTTATTCCCGGTCCCGTTCCCTTGAGGAATCGCGATCAGTCCCTCCCCATGCTTCTACTCAAAGTAGACAGCAAGTACAAGCACACAATGGGCATGAATCTCATCCCAAAGTGGTCTACAATAATACCCCAACATCCAATACAAATTCCACTTTAAACATCGACCACCGTTGTCTATATTGGGATCTACAAGCAACTATGGGCTACTCTTAGCAAGAAACTTTAGATAATTTAGGTCATAACCCAAGTACACATCTAGGACATAAGTCTTGACCTCAAACAGCAACTCTAAGCCAACAAGATACAAGTTTAGACTCATTTTTGCGATCCTGGTGCAAAACAGTAAGCTCTAAGATTTACTGTGTTTCTGTCGTGTCATTTGTAAAAATCATATAAAATTGCACACTTAACCAAATCATGATTTCTTAGTCAATCCAGAAAGATCTATGTGTCTACTAAAACTTCTTAGTTTCAAGTTCCTTCATGCATGGTCGTTTACAAAGTTCTATGCTCTCATCTTTAACAAGTGTACAGAATCTCAGAACAGAACATCATGTCTACACAGTCATGGGGTAAAATCGGATTAAAATAGTAAACGGTGTCAGATCATCATGAAATTTTAGAATCTAGTTCGGGACACATGATGTTACAACTATTACAAAAGTCAAGTGATTCTACCAAGTAGATTTCCATTTATGTCCTTTTGAATTTCATCCAAAAACAGGGCAGTAACAACAGCAGATTTGTTCACTAAAATATCTAGCTTAGTTTGCATGATTTTATTGACATAGCTACAATGGTCCAAATCTTATGAAATTTGAAACTTAGGTATTAGATACACTTACCAAAGACATACTAAAATTTTAGATCATTCCCATAAGCATTCAGTGACATACAAGTCATTCTTTCCACAACGGTAACAATAAAAACTGCATCTTTCTATTCTGACCAGCATGCAAGTTTATAATTTATTTTAATAGCAGAAAAAATTACAAAAATCTGTAAAACTTACTGAAGGTGTAAGACACCTATATGATCATCCTCTAAAAATTTCAGGTCAAAATTCCAAGTGGTGTTCATACAATGAGCTACGGAGTGACAACAAAAATTCAGTCTTTTAACAGGATTTTCTGATTTGGATTACGTAACACAAAACGAGTTATTCAAGTTCATTCTTAGGGCATGCATGCCATTTTTCAGTCATCACAAACACCATTAAACCATAAAAACAAACATAAGTTTATAAACACCCACCTTAGCGTAGGTCCCCCTTCTTGTCTCTTATGCAACTCCTTGCTTCTCCTTTCTGCTTTGGCTCCTTGTTTTCCTTCTCCTTGGCTTCTTCTTCTTCTTCTTACTCCAAATCAGTAACTAGGGTGTAGAGAATGAAGTTTGAAGGCTTAGGAAAGAGTAAGAGTTGTAAGAGAGAATGGTAGAAGGGATGGGGTTTTAAAACAAAAAGAGAAGAGTGGGAGCAAGGGGGTGGCCGGATTTCATGGGCATGGGGAAGAGAAGAGAGCATCACATCATGCATTTGGTTGGGGTATTGAAAAGTTGATGTGATGTGGTCTTGGATAGAAGAGAGAGCATTACATCATGAATTTGGTTGGGGTAGAGAAAAGGTGATGTGATGTGGTCTTGGGGGTTATCATGTTGTCTCTTATGCCACATATAAAAAAACCCTAACCCTTACCTTATTTTTTTCCATCCCTCTCATGCATAGGCCGGCCAAGGGTTGGGCTTGACCCATTTGGATTTTGTTCAAGTGTTGCCTTGTTGTTTTGTTTCTTTTGGCTTCACAAGTCCAGCTCAAAACATGTACATGTATGTATATATGTTTATATACACATTCATATGCATAATTGTAGGTTATTAGCCAGAAAATAATTTCTTTAACCAAAAAAAATATATAACTTTATAGCTAGTAGAATCTAGTTCGTTTACAAGACGCATTCGTCAAAAACAGGGTCGTTACAAGGATGTCTACACGCGGGCTCGTAACTCATAGAATACCTAGCATACTAACCATAGTTACCGTAGTAGTTTAAGTCATGGCGAGGGATTGAACCTTACAAGATGAAGAACGATTAAGGACTTGCCCTCAGACCTGTATAGTATGGGATGAGTAGAATCGAAACAAGTGTGCATTAGTGTCATGTAATATAAATAACTACATTAAGAACTAAGTGCACAACACAACACGACATCAATAGGATAGTCCCTTTATAGCTTTGTTTGTGATCAAGTTTGTGGTTTGTTAAAGTATTTAAGAATCGTTATACGTTTTTCGGCATAGCGAGGATGGCCGTGTATAATGTTTCGTCGGTTGTAAGCAACTGACGTGCCCACAGTTTTATATACAGGACTTGGAGTTTACAAGAAGATATAAAGATTAATTTGTTGTTGATGATTACTTAAATATTAAAGTTGTTACAATTGTACATTTATCATTATTGTATTTTATTTATTCTGCTGCATGTTGATGTAAAAGACTCTGATGTAATCATTGTTATATAAAAGTTTTAAATTCCTTGTAAAATTGTACGAAATGAAGTGTAAAGATCATGGGGAACTTTGAATTCGGTCTTATTTGGAATTCAGGGTGTTACAACCGCAGGACCGTGCCGCGGCACAGACTATAAGGATCCGGTTCACCTTAATTGAGGACGTGCTCTTCAAGTGCTCCTACACCAAAGGCAATTCCTCATCGTGGCCATTGACTACTTCACCAAATGGGTCGAGGCAGAACCCTTAGCCACGATCACAGAACTTCAAACCAAACAGTTCTTCTAGAAACACATCATTTGTCGGTTCGGGATCCCGCGCGTGATAGTCACCGATAACGGAACCCAGTTTGCTGACAAAAATTTTCAAAAGTTTTGTGAAGACCTCGAAATTCAGCAGTGCATCTCGTCAATCTCCCACCCTTAATCAAACGACTAAGCAAAAAATGCCAACCGGAAAATTCTTGAAGGCCTCAAAAAATGGTTGGACCAATCCCCTAAGGGTCTCTGGGTCGAGGAGTTATCGAGCATCCTTTGGTCACACCATACTCCTAAGAGAATCCCGACCGGCGAGTCCCCATTCAACCTGGCTTAAAGGACCGAGGCGGTCATCGCTCTAGAAATCAATCTCCCATTGCCTAGGTACATGGGCTTCATCGAGGGATCGAACACAAGCAACCTCAGGGTGAACCTGGACCCCAATAATAAAGTCCGAGAAATATCCACCATTCGACGGGCCATATATCAACAGCGATTTGAGAGGTTATACAACAAGAAATTCTGTCTGACCAACATCAGAAAGGGTGATCTCGTACTCAGAAAGCTCGCAATTTCCCAGCCCACAGCTAGAGGCAAGCTAGCCCCCAATTGGGAAGGCCCATATAAGGTCTCTGAAGTGGTTCGTCCTGGTACGTACCGACTCGAAGACCTCGGGGCAGGGTAGTTAAGAGGCCCTAGAACGCAGAGCACCTCATCAAGTTCCAAGATGAAAGGTGAGGGAGAGCCTATTACGCTACGTGCCAATTCCCCTATAAACAAACAAGAAATAAAGGGAGGAGATGTTGTTTAACAAGTCAAAGTTAGTGGATTTCTCAAACACTCACATCCTCGCCCCTCGGCTTGGACTTCGACCACCTACGAGGTATTTATCAATCTCTCAATTCCTCACCCTTCGGCATGGACGGCGACCACATACGAGGGATTGCTCAATCCCTCATGTCCTCGCCTCTCAGCTTAGACATCAACCACCTAAGAGAACCCTCACGCCCTCGCCCCTCGGCTTGGACGTCGATCATTGATATGGCTACAAATAGGATTAAACTGAGACCGTTCAAACCGAGCACGAATCTTAAAGATCTCAGGGTTAAAACGGTAATTTCACCTACAAAAGGGTCTGAAATGGGAACTAGGTCTCTCTACAAAGCCCAGTAGCCCGAAAACGGATCTGTCCTATTGGGCGTGGGTGGCAACCCGTTTCAAACCAGCCCAGACATTTAAAGAGTAATTTAAATTCGTTATTATCTCTAAGAGGCAGTTTAAACCACCTCTCTTATTCTGAAACGAGTTTAGACTCTACATCTTATCTTAAAACACCGGGACATAGAGATAAATGATTATCTCTAAACTGTCTCTTAAGGCGACAATAAATACCCCTCTTCGCCACCATAACAAGGTAATCAATATTTTTCGACATAAACGCTCTTTCATAATCTTCCTGATTACTAATTTGAGTGTCGGAGGGTTCGTCGCTAGGATTCATCCCGGTGTATAGAACTTTTTGCAGTCAATGACAGCAGTCGGGAATAGTCAAATGCCGGTGAATGTCAATAGGTTTGCCTTTATTGTTTCCAAAAGAATCCACAAATATATATGTTTGTCCCCAGACCAAAATCAGCAGCAATAGATTGGCACCGTCAGTAGGAAACGAAAAAGAAATCCAGCCTTATTGCACCGGTGAAGTTAGTTTCCAAGTCATGCCTCCAAAAAAAGGAAAAGCAGTGGCCTCAAACCGCAGAGCCACTCCTCTCCCTCCTCGTCCTCCTCTTGTCCATGATGTCCCTCTTCAACTCGACTAGCAAGTTCTGCAGCCGCAGCCTGAACAACCTCTCTCCCAATAGCCTCCTCCTCAACATTCCCCTCCTGGGTCTCGGGGGGCTGCCGCGGGGGGCTCCCACCGAAGTCGTCCTAAGCAACACCTTCATCATAATCGTGTTTCGATTCACAATGCTTCCTCCGACCCCATGGCCTTCCATAGTCCCCCAGTGCCATCCGATCTTTGTCAGGTCATCGTCGACCATCAGCAGGGGATAGATCTCCAAACTCGCTTGAATGAGAGGCGATCCACCGAGGAAATCCCTCACCCTAAGCTACAAAGGGCCTCTAGAGGATAGTTCCCCTGCAGGGCAGGGCCCAGAAGATCACACTCCCCCAGGAGGCGAAGAGAGTCTCCTCCCCACCATCATCGGAGGAGTTGTACCGTGATAAGTCGGCCAGCACCCAAGGATCACCGAGATGAAGGGGCACCTGTTACTCAGGCAGAGCTCCAGAATTTCAAAGAAGACATTCTTTAGGCCCTCAATATCGCCACTTGTCGTGATCATCACTTTCCTAGTCCTCGTCATGCTCCAAGCCATCCCCAACGCACACCTAGCCCTCGTCATGCTCCAAATCATCACCAACACACACCTAGCCCTCGTTGCATCGCTCCACATGGAGGAGAATCCCGAGGGTCGGCTAAATCGCACCAGGGTGGAGAACTCGGTCCATCCCCGTCTCCACGAGATGGAGAGCTGCCTTGGCAGGCTGGACAAAGAATAAGAGCAGTGAGCGAGTAATTTCCACCCCAGTAGGCCTCCATTCTCCCGAACCATCATGTCAGCTCCGGTCCCAGAAAACTTCAAACCTTCACACTTCAAGTCATACAATGTGGAGTCAGACCCTGCTGACCACATCGAGAGTTTCAAAACTCTCATGATGATTCACCAAGCTTCAGATGTGCTTCTCTACAAAACCTTCTCGGCCATGCTGAAGGGATCCGCGAGAGAATGGTACTTCCGACTCACCCCTTCCTCCATCTTCTCCTTCGATCTGTTTGAAGAGCTCTTCCTTACCCAGTTTTTGAGTAGCCATCGGGCCGAGAGGACAAGCACATCTTTGTTAGCACTCAGTCAAAGGAAGGGAGAGCGGTTAAGGGACTATGTCAAGTGCTTTACTACCGAGGCTCGATCTATCGCCTCCCCAAGTCAGTCGGTATCCTCTGCTGCATTCTGACACAACATTAACCACGCCGATTTGAAGGCATCTCTCGCTAAAAAGCCACCCCGGGACTTCTCGAAACTCTTACTGTGGAGCGAGAAACATATTAGGACGGAGGAGGCCCTCCTCCCACTTGATCAGAAAGAGCCCATATCTGGGAACAAACGGAAAGGCGCTGAAGAAGAATGGGCTGAGAAGCTTTGGAAAGACACTGGTGGCCAGCGTTGCCCTCCTCCCCGTTTTGAGAAGTTTACCCAGCTTAATGCCAGTGTCTCGGCCATCCTAATGGAGGTCGGGAAAGAAGGACTGCTCCCACCACCTTCGAAGATGAATACACCAAGTAAGAAAATGAACAAGGACAAATGGTGCCACTTTCATAGGGACCATGGCCACGACACATATGAATGTCGGGCCCTCAAAGACGAGATTGAAGCCCTCATTCAGAGAGGGCAACTCTTTAGGTTTGTAAGGAAGGACAGGGTAGATCCTCTGCCTCCCCGAAGGGCTAATAAGGGAACTAAGCAGCCTATTTAGACCCCAGACTCCGAAGCTGAAGCTATCCTACACCTTATTCACGGAGGCCCGATGGGGGGAGATTCGGACTCTTCCCGAAAAGCCTTCGTCCGAGAGGTGAACTCAGTTCAGAATCATCCTCCTCCCAAGGGCCTTGGGGTTCCTATTATCTTTTCATGCACGGATTTGGAAGGCATCCAAACACCTCATTGTGATGCTCTTGTGATATACCTCCGTATGGCCAACTTCGAAGTACGCCGAGTCCTAGTCGATCATGGCAGTTTGGTTAATATCCTATTTCTAGAAGCCTTCCAGGGCCTCAAGTTGTTTAGGGATCGCCTCAAGCCCGTCGGCTACACTCTCCAAGGGTTCTCCGAGGTGCCAGTGACGATCGAGGGAGTTATAACTCTCGATGTAACCGCTGGCAAAACCCCGACTACTCGAACCGAACTGATTGATTTCATGGTGGTAGACGTAAAGGCCGCTTACAATGTCATTCTAGGTCGACCCGGCCTAGCTGCTCTTTAAGCCGTACCACAGCTGAGGTGGGAGAAGACATAGGGAGCCAGAAGACGGCTCGCAAATGTTACATGACTTCGGTAGGAGGTACGGTCCTCTCTCTTGAAGCCCTCGAGCTCCCTTAAGGGAGTAGCCAAGCTATCTCGGAGTCAGTCGATGAGTTGGAAGAAATAGTCTTCTCAGAAGAAGACCCAACCAAGACATTCCAAATTAGTAAGGTCCTTCCCCCTCCCGTCAAAGCCGTCATTATCCGATGCATAAGGGAAAATCACGACCTATTCTCTTGGACCACGACCAACATGCTTGGATTCTCAGAAGAACTTCTCATGCATCACCTTAATGTTGCTCCCGAGGCCAAACTTGTCCAGCAAAAGCGACGCAAGTTTGCACTAGAACACCAGCAGGCAATCAAAGAAGAAGTAGAGAAACACTTGAATGCTCGGACAGGAGGTTAACTATCCCGAGTGGCTATCCAACATTGTGATGGTCAAAAAGGCCAAAAAGAGCTGGAGATTTTGTATTGATTTCACAGATCTGAACAAAGCTTGTTTGAAAGATCCGTTCCCGCTCCTAAGCATTGATGCTCTGATAGATGCAACCTCGTATCACGAACTCTTGAGTTTCAAGGATGCTTTCTCCGAGTTTAACCAGATCAGGATGTCCCCCCTGATATTTCGAAGACTTCGTTCATAACCAACCAAGGCCTATACTGCTACCGGGTCCTGCCTTTCAGCCTAAAGAATTCCGGGGCAACTTATCAGTGCCTTGTCAACTAGGTCTTTAGAGAACTGATCGGCCAGAACATAGAAGTCTATGTAGACGACATGTTGGTAGAAAAGCATCAGCAAGTTGAACCATGTGTCCGACCTTCAGGAGCCTTCAATGTGTTGCGGAGTCACAACATGAGACTAAACCCAAATAAATTTGCCTTAGGTGTCTCATCCGGCAAATTCCTTGGGTTCATGATTAGCCAAAGAGTCATAGAAGCCAAGCTGGAAAAGATTCAGGCCATATTGAACATGGTCCCCCTTCCAGTGTCAAATACATACAAGACTCACATGACGCCTCGCAGCCATAGGGCACTTTATATCCAAGTCAAGAGAAAAGTGTCTACCTTCTTCAAGGCCCTTACAGGAACGAAAGGATTCGAGTTGGGGCAACAATAGTAGGAGTCCTTCGATCAACTCAAAGCCTATCTAGTCAACCCCCCACTCTTGAGCAAGCCAAAGGCCGGGGAAGTCCTCTACTTATACCTTGCCACCTTAAAACAAACCCTCAACGTCGTCTTGGTGAGAGAAGAAGATAAGACGCAAAGGCCAATCTAGTATGTGAGTAAGGTCCTCAGAGACACCAAACTCCGTTATCCAAAGGTCAAAAAGATGGCCTATGCATTAGTCATGGTAGCCCGAAATCTCCATCCCTACTTCCTATCCCATTCAGTGTTCGTTCTTACTGACCAACCACTCAAGCAAGTGCTCCACAAGCACGGAACTTCAGTGCGCCTTATGAAGTGATCTATAGAGTTGAGCCAACATGATATCAACTATCAACCCAGAACTGCTATTAAGGCACAAGCCCTGGCAGAATTTTATAGTAGAAAGCACTATCTCTGACCCTAGCGAGGCAAGAGAGGAACCTCCATTCTGGATCATGTATGTTGATGGGTCCTCATGCGCTACCAGGAGCGGAGCAGGGGTAATCCTGACTGGCCCCATGGACTTTGTTCTTCAGTATTACTCCATATTAGTTTTCGGGCATCAAACAATGAGGCAGAATATGAGGCTCTCATAGCTGGTCATTGCCTAGCGCACAAGGCCGGGGCTCAGCGCGTCAAAATATTCAGTGACTCGCAGCTAGTAGTGAACTAGGTATTGGGAGTGTATGAGTCATGAGATGATCGCATGGTGAAATATTTGGCCAAGGTCAAAGAGCTGCTTACTACTTTCAAAGATGCAAAACTCCAACAAATCCCCCAATAAGAAAATAGGCAGGCAGATGCCCTCTCAAAGTTGGCTTCCTCTTTCCTCCAGGGGCTCGAACGTACCGTCATGATAGAAGTCCTCCTGAAACCCAGCATCGAGGTAGAAGGCCCCGAACTGTTGGAGATACTGCCCCTTGCACTCGGGGAGAATTGGATGAAGCCCCTGCTCGAGTTCCTCAAAGACGGAATCCTCCCTCCAGACCCTAAAGAGGCTAGAAAAGTCATAACCAAAGCCAAGCGATACACTCTCATTAATGGGGTCATGTACAAACGCTCTTACAGTCAAGTGGATGGCAGACCCTACTTAAGTGCCTCTCCCCTGAGGAGGCCCAGATGCTCTAAAGGAGGCCCATAAAGGGATGTGTGGCACTTATTTGGGAGCAAGGTTCCTCGCCCGCAAAATCCTGAATTATGGTTACTTCTGGCTTACACTCCTTAGCAACGCCGAACAGCACGTTCGCCAGTGCGCCCCCTGCCAAAAGTTCTCAACAATTCAGCACTTACCACAGCCCAGCTGTGCTCCTTATCCAGTGTGACCCCTTTGCAAAATGTGGGGGAATGGACTTGCTCGGGCCATTCCCTTCCAATGCCAAGCCAGCTGATATTTCTTGTCATTGCAATCGACTACTTCTCCAAATGGATTCAAGCCGAGCCTTTAGCAACAATCACTGAGAACAGAGTCCAACGATTCTTTTGGAAGGAAATTGTCTGCAGATTCGGTGTACCTCGAGTCTTAGTAATGGACACTGGGACCCAATTTACGGGGGCAGCCTTCTGTAATTTTTGTGCGGACCTTGGTATCCAGCAACGATTCTCTTCAATATCCCACCCGCAATCCAATGGTCAAGCTGAGAACGCCAATCAAAAAATTCATTCTAGCCTAAAGAAGAGACTGGATAAGTCCACCAAGGGATTATGGGTTGAAAAACTTCCCAATGTGCTCTAGAGCTACCGTACTACTAAGAGGACCCCTACAGAAGAATCTCCCTTCAACCTTACTTATGGCTCCGAAGCCGTCATCCCGCTGGTAGTTGGCCTACCTTCTCCCCGCTTGCAAAATTCGAACCAACTTCGGGCTAACTTGGACCTCATCGATGAAATTCGAGAAAGACCCTCAATCCGTCAGGAGATCTATCAGCGTAGGATCGAGCAGTCCTACAACAAGAGAGTCTGCCCCATAAATCTCAAAGAAGGAGATATGGTTCTGAGAATACTCTCAATTTTCTTCCCGAGCAAGAAAGGGAAACTGTCTCCTAATTGGGAAGGGTCGTACAGTATCTCCAAAGTCATTCGCCTTCCTGCTTATTCAACTTGAAGACCCGAGGGGGGGGACAAGAAGGTACCAAGAACATGGAATGTGGAACACTTGTTGAAGTACCAAGAGGGTGTGTAAATGCCGCTCTAAGCAACTTCTAATCCTGGACCATTTCTAAGTATATTGCTTCTTATTTAGTTGATTTTTTCAAATGTAATAAAGGCTTGCAACTTAGATCAGCCACTTAGTTCTCTTTAATAAAATCAATTTATTTCATAGAAAACCTATTATCTAAATGTTCTGATTATCTTACCCTGAAGCACACACTGTAAGTACGAAAACTCTCTTAAAACGACAAGTTCGGAGTCCAACACTTGGTTTGATGCAGCTTTAGCCATTTGCAAACAAGCAAGTGCAAAGTAGCTCACCATTCAAAATTTCTCCCACAACTCTTGAAACTCTTTAAAAACGAAAAGTTTGGAGTCCAACACTTGGTTCGATGCCGCTTTAGCTGCTTGCAAACAAGCAAGTGCAAAGTAGCTCACCATTCAAAATTGCTCTCAAAGCTGTTGAAACTCTCTTAAAACGACAAGTTCGGAGTCCAACACTTGGTTCGATGCCGCTTTAGATGCTTGCGAACAAGCAAGTGCGAAGTAGCTCACCATTCGAAATTTCTCCCACTACTGTTGAAACTCCCTTAAAATGACAAGTTCGGAGTCCAACACTTGGTTCGATGCCACCTTTGCTACTAGCAAACAAGCAAGTGCGAAGTAGCTCACCATTCAAAATTGCGCCCACAACTGTTGAAAACTCTCTTGAACACAAAGTGTTATTAGGTGAAAGAGGCTCAAGAGGCTCATTATAAGATCGAAAGATGCAACCAACAAAAACATTGCTCGAATACTACAAATATTTTATTCCAATAAAAGTTGGGATACAAGTCTTATTCAATGATCATACTATAAACACTTTATTCCTCCAAAGATGGGGATACAAGTCCTATTTAAGACTAAAAAATCCTACAAAACTATGAAGTATCGCCCTTAACTCCTCCTTGGAAGTGGGACGCTTCTATTAAGATATACACGAGGACGACGAGCGCTTTCTTACTCCCTCATCGCTTCGGAAGAAATCCCTAGGCCCGCAAGTCGAGTTGTACCCTTGGGGACCATAGACCTAGCCGCTGCCCCCAACAGATGCTCCGCTCGACGAGCCGGCCACTCCGCTTTGAGCCTCCCCAGGGTTCCACAGAGCATTTGGTATGCGTAGAGCCAACTCATGGAACGATCTCCCCTGGGAGTACTCCCTACGCGGGTAAGAAGTGCTCCTGACATTGCTTCCTTCGTAGAGTCGCTTTAAGCGAAGATTCTCTACTTCTAAGGCAAGCCGCTCTTTGAGGGAGTTGTTTGTCACTCTGAGCATCAAACGTGGTACCCCACTCATGCTCGCCACTCATGAGAACTCCGAAATGGTCCTCTGCAGATGGGCCGCCTCTAAACTCTTCTCAAGCACCATGTTCTTCAACTCTTTCATCTCCGACCTCACTTTGAACAAAGAGTTTTTCAGCTCGTCCCTCTCGGTTGTCGCTGCGAATAAAGAATGCCCAAGGAATTTTAACCTCTAAGCCTTGCTGGCAGCCATCGAAGGGCCGACTTCCCCTCCCTCGGGGGGCACTTCTTGGAGAGTCTCCTCAAAGCGCTTCACTTCGATGTTCCGACGAGCCAAAATCAACCTTAGGTGACAAAGCTCCTACTCATCTTGGAAAGCCTCTCCCGAGATTGAACAAATCCTAGCTTAGCAATATGAAGTTGGGCGTGAAGATGCGACGCCTCGCTACCCTGGGGAAGTTAACCAAAGAGAGAAGCGTAAATCACTCCACGTCTAAACAGAGCTACTAGACAGTCCTAAGTTCAAGTATAGCTACAAGACGAGGCTAAATTTGGATAAGAGCTACAAGATGGTTCCATATTTGAATAAAAGACACAAGAACTAAGTCATGTTGCCACGCAAACATATTTCATTACTAGAGTAAACATACAAAAGCGGTGGCCAGTCCGCTATAAGGCATCGATACAAGAGCATCCAAAATAAAAGGAGACAACTACAGAAGAAAAGTGACGAAATACAAAATAGGTCAAGGGACCACTTCGGTAGACGCCTCTTAGGGAACTACGACCTCGCGACCATCTTCCTCGGTTACCACCGGTACATCCACCATGGCTAACTGAGGGTCCGCAGCGACATCCTCCTCTCCTTCTTCTTCTTCTTCTTCTTCTTCTTCTTCTTCTTCTTCTTCTTCAACTGCCTCCTCAGCTACCGCAACAGTTTTGCCTTTAAGAAGGTCGTATAGGTTGTACCCCAAGCTGTTGATGCCATGGATGCGCGCCTCTACATGCTTTAGCGCCCGAGCATAGGACTGCTCTATGTTGGAGCATAGATGCAACTTCGCTTCGGCCCTAACTGCCTCTGCAGCTGCTTCCACGGCTGCCACCTTCTTCTTCAAAGCCATTTCCCTCTCCTTATCGGCTCTCACCCTTTCCTTGGTTGCCCCCTCTTTCTCCACGGTGGCCTGTTCGTTCGCCTTCTCCAGGGCAACCTCGAGGATTTTAACTTGAGCCGCTTAAGACTCAGTCAACCGCTTCTCTGCCTTAAACAACTTCACGGCCTTGGCTCGCTCGCCACCTTGAGCTCCTTCTCCTTCTCAGCGAACTGCTCCAACATGTGGCTGAAGTGGCAGGTGATCTACGAGGATAATAATAATAAAAAAAAACCTCTATGTGTGAAAGTTTAATGAAAATTTTCTTATTCATAAGAAACGAGTTTTCACTTACCGACATAGTCGCTCTGGCAATCTCAAGAGCATCATCACTTGTCGTACCTGCCCTCAGCACAACACGATCTTTTGGGGTTGTCAAGTGCTGCACCACTTGCATACAGCTGGAGAAGTCCTCGAGGAAACCATCGTGCTTCATCACATGCCAGTCGTGGACGAAGAGCTTCTTGTGCTCTTCGTTAAGAATCACCTCCACCACAACTATAAGAGGCGGGGTTTCAAGCACCAGCACATCCCCGAAGGAGAATCCTCCGATGGACGGAGCAGGAGAGATAATCGATAGATAGCTGGTTGCTTCCAACAAGCAACGAACGGCGAGGCAGGAAGGGCATACTCTAAGTTGACCACTGGAGTCGTCACCACCGTAGTCTTCGGGGTTTTGGCAGACGATGGCCCCGAGGTTGTCTTCTTCCTCTTTTTTCCGTCCGGGGCCTTGTTGGCTACTCCCGCCCAGTCGAACAGCATTGCCCTGGAGTCCATGTACGAAGTCTTTACAAAAAGAAAAAAACGAGGAGATGGGCATGTGAAGGAGTTAAACTGAAACTAAAAATAGAGAAAAATATGGAGAATACGAGGGTCGATCGGACTGAGACCCCCACCGAAGAGGACTTCCTCGGTTAACTCTTTCCAACCCAAGGGTTCACAAGCAAGGAGTTTGGATACGACCACCCCTTCCTTCGGAGTCAACACTGGCTCAGCCTTCGCCTACTTCGGCACCTCCTCCATCCACCTCATGGGAATACTCCACGGCCTGCTACCTCAGATTAAGAAATACTTCTCCTTCCAAAATTTTATGGAGTCGGGGTTATCTATCAGCTTACACCCCGACGTGGTGATAAATTGTACCGATACTCCACCTTACTCTTTCGATGGATACGGTAAAGCCTTTGGAGAACGGTGAGCTGAGGCACAACCCCTATCGCTTGTGAATGAAGGAAAAAGCCGTTGACGTGCCTCCACATGTTCGACATATATTGGACGGTGCTCAAACCGTACCACTGCAACACCTCGGTCACGAATGGTGGAAGAGGCAGATGGAGACTGGCATAGAAGGAATCGAATGGGAAAATGAACATGTCGGGAGTGGTCGGCGAACAGCCTCAGATACTGGGACCTGGGAGAAGAAGACCGAGTTTGTAACCCCTGTTTCCGTAAATACGTATTTCAAAATATTTTTCCGTATTTTGATTATTTATAAACTTGTTTTGTGCTCGACTGATTTCGGGTCTTGTACAGAGTATTTTCTACTAGACGATTATATATACTTTGAACAACAATGTAATTTTTTATTTATAATTGATAGGTTATTTATATGTTATATTAATATGGTTTGAATTCTAATAATTTGTTAGTCTCAAATTCTACTTTTATATACATTATTATCATTATTATTATTGCTATTGTTATTATTATTTTACTATTGAGATGTATTATTATTATTATTATTATTATTATTATTATTATTATTATTATTGGTTAAAGCCCTGATTTTGATATATGTTATATTATTTAATTGTTTGGTTTGAAACCCAACAATTATTATTGAATTTATATTCATTTGAAGCCCAAAGAGTAGCCCATCTCTTGTTGGATTTTAGCCCATTGGTTTTTGATATATCTTATATTATTTAATTAATTGATTTGAAGTCAATAATCAAGCCCATCTCCTATTGGACTCTAACCCTAAACCCAAACCCGTATATTGTTGGATCCAAACCCAGTACTCATCTATAATGTATAGATCAACCCATACACTCACCTGTATACAAATTCTCCACTTTTCTCCCACTCCTCCCACATCCCGGTAACTACAACCCCACTTTCTCTAACTACCCTTATTCAATATTATATTTATTATTTTAATATAACCTTCCCCCACTCTCTCTCCCGTTACTCCCTATCCCCCTCTCTCTGTGTTTCCTTTCCCCAACAGAAACGAAAACCCACAACCCCACTTCGCCTCCCTCTTGCTCCATTCTCGACGTCCCGAGCCTCCTCGTTGCCCCGCCTTCGCCTCAAGCCTCGTCGCCGAACCCCATCAACGTCTCAGTCGACATCGCCCCTCACCTACACCCATCGAGCTTCCTGCCCACCGTCAAAGCTCTGCCGAAGACCAACTCTGAAGTACCCATCGTCGAGCCGCTGCGAGATCCCCGCCATTGCCATTGCCCCCATCTCCGCTCGACTGTGCCAGCCCGGTCTGCGTGCACTCCTCATCGACCATCGACAACACAGCCCCAGCATCGTCTTCAACCTCGAGTTTCCCTCCGCTGCACACCCTCGTCGACCGCCATGGCCGAAGAACGCCATTCATAGCTGCCTTCCCGATCGAGTGTCGCCTCGCCGGCCCCTTCAACCTCTGGCGAACCCCCATTGCATCGCCATCGCAATCCGAGCCAACGCTAGTCATCACCATCATCCCCTATTTTCGAACTCGAGACCTGAGTCGCTGCTCCGCCCCGTCTTTGCGTCGCTCGTCGACGTCGCACCGCCATCCTTCTCGCCTCGCGCTGCCTTGCACTCGCACCTCAGTCTCCGCCGTCGAAGACCCCGTCGGCGCTGCTTTCTCTCGCTCTCTGTTTCGACGAAGAAGGAAGAAGAAGGCATCAAGATCCGTACTCTCTTGGTCTGATCAGATCCGTGTTTGGATCGCATCAAGATCCGTGCTCTCTTGGTCTGATCAGATCGGTGTTTGGTGTTCACCCACAGCAGATCCGAAATCCGTGTTCCGTGTTTGGGCCCAGATCTGGTGTGCAGGAAAGCTTCTATTGGTTAATTTTGGAGTTCCGCATTTTGGCACGCCAGATCCAAAATGCCGTTTGCTGTTCTTGACGATCTGGTGTGGGGAATTTTCACTCTACGGTTGATTTTCACACGTGCTTCACACGTGCTTTTGGGAGACTTCGCCGGGAATTTTTCGATCCAATTTCCTTCAACAAGTAGATCTAATCGTCGTCAATTAAGGCAAGTATCCTTGTACAATTTATTTGTTCTAGTACAAGCACCCCTTGAAAAATACTATAAATAGTTAGAATTGTGACTCCTCCTTGAATATCGTTGTTGATCAATATTGAACCTCCAAAATTTATAATTCTAAGAGTCACAATAATTTCGTTGTATTAAATTATAATTACTTGGACTCTTTTACCCCTTGAACACATGAACACATGAGATTAAGGAGCCCTAAATTTGTAGACACATGGCATATTTTGTTTTTGATGAGCTTACAACCATTTGACTTGGAAAATAATTATTACTTGCTGTTTGGACCACCAATATCATGTATTTATATCACACAATAACTTAGACGCCTAATAACAAATTTCCCTGAAATCTTAACTAGTAAGTTATTCCCGCATGTTGCTGTCCTGAATCTTCTTTTACTGTTTCGACCCCCTTAACATTAAAATCTGGACCCGAGCCCTGAATAGAAGATGTAGCTCTGGATGTCTAGATGTCGTTAGACTCCAAAACTTTCGAATTTCGAGTTACGGTCTAGGAGTTGTGGCAGTTTTACTGCAGCTGTGTCGGTAGACGCAGATTTGCAAAAACTGCTGCACACCTTTACTTTGCGAATTGATTTAGCTATGTAACCAGCGAGCGTTTGACTCAAATTTTTATATGTAGTTGCTGGACACCCTATAGAACATACCCAATTTTTCTTAGAATTAGTTTACATTATTTCGACCCTGTTTCACATGCATAAACACAAATACACAATTCTGTCTGAACAAATGTAACAAGCCGGGGTTTGGGGGAAGGACTATAGAGTGGACAACATAGGTAAGTGTACTCGGAAGGGAGCCCGTGTTTTCCAAAGTTGTGTGTTAAATGGAACTAAGTACCACATAGAACTAAGTGCCACGTCATGGGTGACGGGGGCCACCTCTAGAGCCTACGGGGGCCACCTCTAGAGCCCATTATATGATTACATGATATATACTTGAGATCACATAGAACTAAGTGCCACGTAGAACTAAGTGCCACGTCATGGGTGACGGGGGCCACCTCTAGAGCCTACGGGGGCCACCTCTAGAGTCCATGGTTGATCACTTACTTGATACTTGATACCTGAGTACGCCGCCCTATGGACTCCATTACTAGGCCTAAACGAAATTGTTTTGACTGTAGCAACCATGTATTAAAAGTATGGATGCATGAAGTGCTACCTAGATAGTAATAATTACAAGACTTGAACATGAAACTTGAACATGACACCTGTTACTTGGTACTTGATGATATGATACATGAAACATGATACATGAGACTTGAAACATGAAACTTGAACTTGACAACTTGTTACTTGATACCTGACAACTTGACACTAGACTTGAGACAAGATACCTGACACTTGAACTAGATGCCTGTCACTTGAGGTTAGATACCCTATGTGTTCACTTGTCACTTGCTTTACCACTAGTATTTGTTATCCAGCCTGTTTACTTGAGTTATCGTCTTGCTAGCTAGTTCTTGATTTTTCTACTACTTTTTATAACTCTGTTACATTCTTGATTCTAATTCTTGTTCCCCTTACTTGTACTTGTTTTCACTATTTGTGGCCCTAGCTTGCACTAAGGGCATTTTCTCTTGTTCTTCCCGGTTTTTCCTTTTTATATTTATTAAGCAGACTTGGGAGACGAGCTATCTGTTGGGATTGACGAGCAGACATTTTAGGCTTCGCTTGGAGCAAGGACTTGTTTAAATAATTGCCTTCCTTAAGGTATTCATTTCTTCTGCTATTTAAAACTTGTTTCCGAGTTTTACACTTGATCCAGACTTGAAAACTTTGTGGACATTATTATTTGTTTTCAAACTGTTTTCTGTTGCTTTATAAATTATTCATGCATGCTTGGTTATATATATTTCCCTTAAATATTCGTGTTGTGATGCTGAGTCGATCCTACAGCTTATGAATGATGTTAAGATCATTCGCTGGGCTTCGTCACGCACTCGTATTCCGTATTTTGGGAAGCGGGGCGTGACAGAGTTCCTTCGGTATCATGAAACTCTTCCGAATCTGTACCAAGTACTTCTCCATCAACATGGAGGGGATGTCTTCGACTTCAGAATGTTCCTTCGACCTGCTCTCCTTATACGAGGCCGAGATCCCGTACACCACCTTGGCTAGAAGGTCATCGGAGTATTCTCGAACTCCGTTGAGGTTCAAAAAAGGGCTCGGAAGCCTACCCAATGCCCCTGCTCGCCTCTCCTTCTCCATTATCGTCTCGAATGTCACCGACCCTACCACCCTCTTTCCTTTTTCCACTGTTGGAGCCACTACCAATTTCTGCATGTACGTGGTCCGAGGTGGAGGTCTCACTCCCCGAAGAAACCCTAGACATCTCATAAAATATATAAAAGATAATATATATTTACCTTGATGTGACAGCTACGGTCGGAATACACAGTTGGAAAATCAAACGCTTGGCTACAACCACTAGTTGAGCCACCCAGGAGTGAAAGAAAGAATTTCGAGAGTAAAAGTAAAGAATGAGAGAATGGAGAGGGGGGTGAAAACTTATAGTGAATGAGGGGCATCGCTTGGGCTTCTGAGACCTTTGGGCCCCAAGACTAGTAAAAAGCCGAAGAGAACATCGAATACTAAGCGGTAGAAAATGTTAAGGCAGAATTTCAAGCAATGCCAAGAGCATGTTAACCGGTTAACCGCCAGAACAGTCAGCTCCATCTCAATATTCACGCCTGATCAAGATCAAACGGCCCAGATGTTGCCACGTCCCTCGGAACCAACATCCGAGCAAACATTTCCCCGAACGAGATATTTGGGAAAACTCCATCTCAATATTCCCGCCTGATCAAGACCAAACGGCCCAGATGTTGCCACGTCCCTTGGAACCAACATCCGAGCAAAAGTGTCCCCAAACGAGAAATTGGGGAAAACTCCATCTCAATATTCGCTCCTGGTCAAGATCAAACGGCTCAGATGTTGCCACATCACTCGGAACCAACATCCGAGCAAATGTGTCTCTGAACGAGAAATTGGGGAAAACAACATCTCAATATTCAAGCCTAATCAAGATAAAATGGCCCAGATGTTGCCACGTCCCTCGGAACCAAATTCTGAGCAAACAAGGCTATGAGCGTCAAAATAGAGGAAAACAACGCCTTAAGATTTGCTTTTGTCATGCCCTGCTTCCCAAAATACGGAATACGAGTACGTAACATAGGCCCAGCGAATGATGTAAACATCATCCATAAGCTGTACCAGACTAACTCAACAATATGAAACAACAATCACAACCACGCAAGAAGATATAATCACATAAACAAAGATCAACTTCAATAATAAATGAAATAATCCAAATAATAATATCCAACACAATATCCAATATCTGGTAAATAAAAGTAAACGATGGGAACATAAGCCCAAAACAAAGTATAATATCCAGACAATGTTCAAATAATATCTCTAGCAATAAATTAATTAAAGCAATCTAATCTTGGACTCCATCTTCTATAATCGTTTCTCACCAATTCCTTCTGGTATTGTTCCCCCGGTACCTGTAAACACTTGATCTAAAAAAAAATAATAATGTCCTTAGAGTAAGTCATGACAGCAAGTAGAGAAAGCAGGGAATAATAGGAACATGATATATCAAAAAAAAAAAGGACGGGATCAAAGTCAAAAGCAAAGTCAAGGAACGACAATAATGTCAAGGGTCTATATTTAATCATGCATTTAATTAATAATTTCAATTCAAGCTCAATATTGATGACAGTATATGAGATCAAGCATGAAATGTCAAATGCAAATTATTAATCATTTTATTAACCTATCTAGTACACGTACTACTGCGTCCTATTCCATAGGTTCGGCGCAAGCATACAGTGTACGCTTTAGACTGATGGTGAATTCACGGTTCGTGTACTCGTCCCAGTAATGATTGTTTAATGTTCAATTTAATTCTGAAACAGAAAGATAAGCATGAATTTGTGAATCCAGAAATTCTGACAGCTGTACTAAAATACTGTAACAACCCGAAAAATAGCATATGGCTATTTTGCATCGTAATCTGTGTGCAATTGAGAATTTCGCGTGATTATGTATATTCTGATAATAATTATTTTTAATTGAGAAATATCCATTATTTTCTACTTTATTTATTATTATTTTCGAAATTAAATTATTTTATACGGATTATTATGGATTTTTTGTATATATTAGGAAATTCGGGCTCTACTTTCATTTCACTTTATGATTTTTCTGTGTAGAAAGTAGTTTTAATGTATTTTGTATTGTTTGGATTATTAAAGTAGAGAGTTTGGTTATATTTAAAATGTATTAAGACTAGGGGGCTTATATGTAATATTTCCTTTACATTATTTATCTATCTACTTATTTATTTAATTACATTTTTACAAAAAGCTCAATATTGATTTTCGAACGGATTTCGGGAAGGTAAACCCTAACTATTTTATTGTATAAAATTAAGTTGGGTAAATTTCTATTGAGTAGGATTATTACTGTAACGCCCCGAATCCCAAATACACTGAATTCGAGATGTTCTACAGGATCTTTCCGCTCCCTTTAGTACAATTTTACAAGAAAATTTAAGCTTTTCTCTTTACATCAGAGTTTACATCAAAATTACACTTTACATTGCACAGCGGAAGTAAAATTTACAACAATGAAACAAGTATACAACAACATTGAGTAATCTTTAAGCATTTGTTCCTCTTTAATCTTTATCAAGCCATTTACCTGCATATAAGACTGTGGGTACGTCAGTTTATTCAACCGACGATCATTATACACGACCATCCTCTCTATGCCGGAAATAGTATAACTTAATTTTCCATATTTAGCAAACACAAACTTGTCACATTTCAAACTAAATGGACTACCCTATTGATGTCGTGTTGTGATTGTGCACTTAGTCCTTAATGCAATTATTTATATTAGATGACACTAATGCGCACTTGTTCGGATTCTATGCATCCCAAACTACATATGTCCGAGGGCAAGCCTCTTATTCGTTCTTCATCTTTATAGGGTTCAATCCCTCGCCATGCCTTAATCTACTACTGTAACTACAGTAGGTATCTTAGATGATCTATGAGTACAAGCTTGTGTACAGAAAATTCTGGAGGGGAATCCCACGTCATGTCACGACGCATCGTGAAGACAGCCTGTGGTAATTCAGCCTCACTTCATGGCACACGATCCTCTTGCAGTCACCAAACACCCCACAAGCGTCGCCACCGGAACGATAATTCTGGAGTAGTGCCCACGCCATGTCTTGACGCATCAAGCAGGCAGCCTGTGGATCACTCTCACACCGCCAATCCGATGACCCTCATACTCGTGTTTTTCTCCTACTTTCATCACGTCTCCACTATGTACTAATCCTTAGTTTTTATTAGAATCATGAACAAAATCAAAGCTCTAGAGTTAGCCTCTCCACTAAACCGGACTTATTCATTCATTCAAACACGACCAACCTTGGTCTTTCATTTCCATTCATTTCATTTGTTTCCAATTGCCGGGGGAGACTTAGCTACTCTTTTGTTTCAATTCAAATTCACAATTTCCAACATTGAGCGTTACTAGCTCATAAGTTCACTTTTCATAATCATACTAGATTTTCTTTTTCATGTTCATAGCTTTCACATTCATACAACTTTCACAAATTCTAATAAATGATTCACTTTATGTAAATTCACACAAAGACAAATAGAATTTACTGTCTTAACCAATAATCAACATGAGATTCATAACCTTTATTATAAACAAATCATAGAATTTATGATATACCAAAAGTACTCTGAACAGTCGAATTGGAGCTCATCCAGTCGACTTGTTTAGTCAAATAAAGTGCTTCAATAATCGCTCGGAAGAGTCGACTGCTGCACATGGCCAGTCGGCTGTTCCGCAGTTTTCCACATCTAAAAATGTCATCCGCTTAACAGTCGACTGTCATTCCAATCAGTCGTCTGTACTGGGTGATTCAACTATACACTATCCATGCTCAGTACAGTCGACTGCTAGAAGCATTCGGTCGACTGAACAGGTTAAATTCCAAATTAAGGAACCATCTTTCCTTCCGTTCTTCAATTCACATATTACATTATATTCGTGCCAACATAATATGTAATTTCTTATCTGTTTACTAACATCACAACGTGGTTTCAATTAAATGTAAATTTCACATAACTAGTGTTTCTTTTTTTTTCAAAAGAAATGCGAAGCATGCACTTTCATTTACTCATCATTTACTTGCAGAGATGAATACTAATCTCAATTTAACACACTAGAACATTACATTAAAATACATCGTTTCATGGAACTCTGGACTGTACATACTTCATTTCAATAATCCAGTCGACTGTTCACATTACCAGATCTCTAATCATCACTAGTTCTTTTTCATCCATTCATATTTTCTAAATTATAAACTGCATGGAGGATATTGATTTAGCAATAGTTCTAGCACTTCAGTTTGCATACACATACACCACTAAATCTTTAGTCTTAATAAGGATTATAATTTAGAAATCATGAGAAAACACCCACCTCGTACCAGTTGACTTGTCCACTTGACGGTCGATTGTACAGGCCATTTGCAGTCTTTTTACAATGTCATTACTAATAGAACCACCTACAATTGCACATCCATATATCAATCGATCAATAGGTCATTTTCCAATTAAATGTGTACTCTTATCAATCCTTTTTATGCTTCGTTCATTCAATTCAATCTAGCATGCATTCCTAATTAGAAACATGGAAAATTTACCCACCTTGTTGAAGAAAGTACACTGGTGATCTCCTAGACGAATGTCCTTGCAACGAAATGCTTCTCCTCCTTGTACACGCGCGCACAAGCCTCCAACCCGAGCACACCTAACCGAAAGCTCCCTCCTTGGATAGCCGGCCTCTCCTTCTTCTTGGTGTTGCAAGAACAAGCCCACACACACTCAATCTTTTAACTCACAAAAATACTACTAGATAATGCAATTTAGACTATAGGTTTGGAAAGATTAATAGGCACAAGGATAACTAGCCAGGGGGGGGGGGAGGTATTTATACTAAAAAATTAAGGGAAATAAATGGCTAGGATCAATTGGTTGGTTGTAGGATGGAGGGCTAGGATGAAAGTAGGAGTTACAATAACTACCCACATCTAAGTAACCACCACACCATGATCACCACCCAAAATTTGAGTTTCCCTCCAAAAGTTACAACTGGCCAACAAAAAAGAATGCATTTTGCACGTGTACGTGCAATGCACGTGCATGCCACTAGGCCCAAACATTGTGCATTAAATTTTTGGTGTAAAAATAATATAGTCTTCAAATTGTATTCTACATGACAAATTGTATAAAAATAGTCCATGGGCTTTAGTTTATGGGCCAAAATAGTTATTTTAAAATAAAATTAATGAATTACATTTTGGGCTTTTAAAAGAAAAAGGTTTTTCATCCAATTAAAATAAGGCTTTTGTATAAAATAATTAAAAGCACATATTAAAATATCTTTACTCATCTTGATGAAAATATTAACCAAAATATTGCACATGCACACTACGTGCAAAATAAATAATTTTCCATTAAATGAAAAATCAAGGTATTACAACACTCCCTCCTTAGAATAGTTCCGTCCCCGAAACTACAGTCAAGAGTGAGAAACAAAAAATACAACACTCACAACAAGAACAAAAAGATACAAAGATACAATCAAGCAAAAAGCTCAGGATAGTCTTTCAACATCCTCTCCTTAGACTCCCAAGTAGCCTCTTCAACCAAATGGTTCCTCCAGACTACCTTGACCATCGGTATCGTCTTATTCCTCAAGACTTTTTCTCGACGATCAACAATCTCGACAGGAGACTCGATATAGTTCAGATCCAACTGCAAACCTTCCGGCACTTCAGGCAAATGATGACTCGGATCTGGAATATAACCTCTCAACATAGACACATGAAAGACATTGTGCACCTGAGACAACTCTTCCGGTAATTCAAGCCGGTAAGCAGTTTTCCCGATCCTTTTCAATATCTTGTACGGGCCTATAAACCTCGGGGCTAACTTTCTGCCTTTGCAAAATCGGACCACACCTTTACTGGGTGATACCTTTAGAAAGACGAAGTCACCAACCTCAAACTCAAGGTCCCTTCTCCTGTTGTCTGCATAGCTTTTCTGCCTGCTCTCAGCTTCTCCCAACCTTTTCCTGATCAGAACAATCTTCTCAGAGGTTTACTGCACAAGCTCAGGACCAAACAACTGACGCTCCCCAACTTCATACCAACAAACAGGTGTCCTGCACTTCCTACCATACAGAGCTTCGTACGGCGCCATCCCGATGCTAGCCTAAAAACTGTTGTTGTAGGCAAACTCTACCAAAGGTAAATGCCTTTCCCAACTGCCTCCAAAGTCTAGTATACAACACCGAAGCATATCCTCAAGAATACGGTTGACTCTCTCAGTCTTCCCATCGGTTTGGGGATGAAAAGCAGTGCTGAAGTCTGTATTGGTACCCAAAGCTGTCTGAAGACTCCTCCAGAAATGCGAAGTAAATTGCGCATCTCGATCAGACACAATAGTTGACGGAACACCATGAAGCCGGATGATCTCGCCAACATACAACTCAGCTAACTTGTCCATCGAAGCAGTGAGTTTCATCGCCAAAAAGTGAGCGGACTTGGTTAGTTGATCGACTATAACCCAAATCGCATCATTGCCTTTAGGACTCTTAGGCAATCCCGTGATGAAATCCATACTGATGTTATCCCACTTCCATTCCGGAATAGGTAACGGCTGTAATAGACCTCTGGGTCTCTGATTTTCGGCTTTGACTTGCTGACAAACCTCACACTTCGCCATAAATTCAGCCACATCCCGCTTCAAACCTGACCACCAGAAATGCTGTTTGATGTCTTTGTACATCTTAGTACTCCCAGGATGTACCGACAAAAGAGTAGCATGCGCCTCCTGAAGAATACTCTCTTTCAGGTCCGCCTGATTTGGAACACACAGTCTATCTCCGAACCACAGCACTCCATCCCTAATTTGAAATCCGGGCAACCTGCCAGCACCAACCTGCCCCTTCATCTCCAAGATATCAGCATCAACCTCCTGACTTGCAATGATCCTTGCATTCAGTGTAGGCTGAAGCCTCAACTGAGCCAAAGATGCTCCCAATCCTCGCAAGACAACTTCAATACCTGCTCGATCCAATTCTTCAATCAGATGCTTCTGAGTTGTAATCAAACTGGCTAAACTGCTTGTGACTAAGTGCATCAGCCACAACATTAGCATTCCCAGGATGATACTTGATCTCAGGTTGCATGTCCTCAAGCACTTCCAACCATCTCCGTTGCCTCAGATTCAGATCCCTCTGTTGATATATATACTTCAGGCTCTTGTGGTCCGTGTACATGTTCAACTTCTCACCGTACAAGTAGTGCCTCCATTGCTTCAGGGCAAAGATAATCGCAGCCAACTCCAGATCATGAGTCGGGTAATTCTTCTCATGCGGTCATAGTTGCCTAGACCCATAAGCGATTACTCTTCCTTCTTGCATTAAGACACAACCAAGCCCACGATGTGAAGCATCGCTATAAACATCATACTCAACACCTGCTCTAGGCAAAGCCAAAATAGGTGCAGTAGTCAGCTTCTCTTTCAACTCCTGAAAGCTCGCCTCACATTGCTCGGTCCACTTGAAGCTCACATTCTTCTTGGTCTGTCCAGTAAGCGGCACGGCTATCTGAGCATAACCTTGAATGAATCTCCGGTAGTATCCAGTCATTCCAAGGAAACTTCTGACTTCCTTTACTGTAGTAGGCCTTGCCCAATCTCTCACTGCCTCTATCTTCTGAGGGTCAATTGCCACTCCCTCCTTAGAAAGGATGTGACCTAGGAATGCCACTTCAGATTTCCAGAAATCACACTTGGATAACTTGGCATACAACTCCTGCTCTTCCAGCTTCTTCAAAACTGCTGCCAGATGCTCGGTGTGCTCCTCCTCTGACTTGGAGTACACGAGAATATCGTCGATGAACACCACGACGAAAGAATCAATGAACGGCCTCAGAACTCTGTTCATCAAATCCATGAAGATTGCGGGTGCATTCGTCACTCCAAATGGCATAACTAAGAATTCGTAATGCCCATGTCGAGTTCTAAATGCGGTTTTGTGCACATCTTCAGTTTTCACTCGAACTTGGTGATATCCTGATCGAAGATTTATTTTGGAGAAAACAGCTGCTCCTTGTAGACGATCGAATAAGTCATCAATTCGAGGAATAGGATACTTATTCTGAACAGTGACCTTATTCATTTCCCAGTAATTGATACACATTCTCATTGATCCATCCTTCTTCTTTACCAAAAGCACTGGTGCTCTCCAAGGTGACGCACTAGGTTGAATAAAGCCTTCCTTCAATAGTTCCTCAATCTGGCTTTTGACTTCATCCTGTTTCATTGGAACCATCCGATATGGTGCTTTAGAAATGGGTGCACTTCCCGGTTGAACAGTGATGCTGAACTCTACATCACGATGCGGGGGTAACCCAGAAAATCTTCCAAGAACACAGTCGGATAGTCCCGAACCACAGGAATCCCTTGCACTTCCACAGGAGTCTCTTCCTTGCGGATAGTTGCCACCAGCTTAGAACACTTCTTCTTCCCTTGGAAAGTGACTTCAGGTCCACCTGGAGCCTTCACTGTTACCGTCTTGGTCTTACACTCGATGCTTGCACTGTACACCGACATCCAATCAATGCCAATGATAACATCGACTCCCAAGATAGTCAGCTTGATCAGATCGATGCCAAAGATTCGATCTCCAATCACAATCTCGCAATCAGCATAATACCGATCAGTGGTTAAAGTTTCCCCTGATGGAGTAGCTACTGCTAAGATCTTGCCTGGAAAAATCTTCGGTTCAACTCCTAACACTTTAGCAAATTTAGGAGACAAAAGTATGAGAGGATCCAGTATCGAACAACACAATAGCTTTCATTCCATTAAGATAAAGTTCGCCTGTTACATAATACACACTCATTACGTAACAGTTTCACTAAACAACGGGAAAAGAAATGACAAAAACCTCTAAACATCAGCCCTCGTACCAGTGATGACATGATCAACCTCATCAGCATCAGCTTCCGTCAAGGCAAATACTCGCCCTGGTTGGTACGGTCTCTTCCCATTTTGCTGAGTTGATCCCACACGGATGACATTTCGCGGCTTGGAGCATTGAGACATGAAATGTCCCGCCTCACCACAGTTGAAGCAAGTCACCGCAGGAGATCTCACCACATTGTTCCCAGGTCCCCCAGCCACACTAATAGCGTTCGCCCCTGTCGGTTTGAACCTTTGTGCAGATGGTTGCCCCTTGAAACTCCCAGAATGTGCGGGCCTCTTCCCAGACTGCCAGTTGTTCCTCCGGTTCTGAACAACATGAAACTGCTCCATGTCTGCTTCCGTCGCTGCTGCTCTCTTGACCAACTTGTCAAATCTTCTGATACCAAGAGGTATCATCCGGGACCTCAAGCTTGGCCTCAATCCATGCTCGAACTTACGAGCCTTCTTAGCCTCATCTATCACTAGTTCAAGCGCATACCTGGAGTGCTGAGTAAACTTAGTCTCGTACTCTCTCACTGACATGCTACCTTGCTGTAGCGATAGAAACTCCATAGCCTTCTTCTCTTGAACATCGGAGGGGAAATAGTGACTGCGGAATTCTTCCAGAAATTCCTCCCAGCCAAGAACTATGCCTCGCATGGTCCTCTTCATCGACTGCTACCACACAGCCGCATCCTTCTCAAGTTGCAGAGTCGCCAACTTGACCTTACTGCCTTCAGGGGTCTCCAACACTTCAAAGATTGCCTCTACTTGACGAATCCAGTTGTCAGCCGCATCAGGGTCTGACTTCCCTTCGAATACAGGTGGTTTCATTTGCTTGAACGATTCCACCAGTTTAATCGCTTCGGGCACCGGATTCGCAGGTCTCCTTCCTTGGTTCTCATTCATAGCCACGGCATTGAGCGTCTGGTAGACCCTCGCAAGTTCCGTTTCCAGATCCAGACCTTCCCCATTTCTAGCTCCTCTTCTAGCCATATTCTGATGCAAAAGATCCATTAAATTCGAAGTATAAGACATGAATTTTTAATCAACTTGCATTTCATTAAATTCAAAGCTTTATACATTCGAATTGAAAAACATTTTTGACATCAGAATGAAAAAGGTAGAAGCTACAACAGTAGAAGAGAAGTCACAAGACTATTTGGAACTGGTTCTTCTTCTTCGTCAGAAGAAGAGTCATCAGATGAATCCGAAGGTGGGGTGATCTCTCGGGATTCAGGCCATTCTTCTCCATCAGAATCTGTTTGCCCTGCATAGTGCTCGTCCTCGAAATCTGCCTGTCCAGGATTGTACTCTTCCTCAATGATATGCCAGTCGTCGTCTCCAGCAAGGTCGAAGTGGTCAGCCATCTTAGAAATAGGGAGGAAGAAGCATAAGTCTTTGAGCAACACAAATGTAAGTCACTTACATTTAAATCTCTAGACTCAAACACACACTCTAATGTCCACTTCTAGGGTGTCGTTCCTTATAAATTTGTACAAGTGTGGAAAGCGTAGAAGCGTGGCTCTGATACCACTCTGTAACGCCCCGAATCCCAAATACACTGAATTCGAGATGTTCTACAGGATCTTTCCGCTCCCTTTAGTATAATTTTACAAGGAAATTTAAGCTTTTCTCTTTACATCAGAGTTTACATCAATATTACACTTTACATTGCACAGCGGAAGTAAAATTTACAACAATGAAACAAGTATACAACAACATTGAGTAATCTTTAAGCATTTGTTCCTCTTTAATCTTTATCAAGCCGTTTACCTGCATATAAGACTGTGGGTACGTCAGTTTATTCAACCGACGATCATTATACACGGTCATCCTCGCTATGCCGGAAATAGTATAACATAATTTTCCATATTTAGCAAACACAAACTTGTCACATTTCAAACTAAAGGGACTACCCTATTGATGTCGTGTTGTGATTATGCACTTAGTCCTTAATGCAATTATTTATATTAGATGATACTAATGTGCACTTGTTCGGATTCTATGCATCCCATACTACATAGGTCCGAGGGAAAGCCTCTTATTCGTTCTTCATCTTTATAGGGTTCAATCCCTCGCCATGCCTTAATCTACCACTGTAACTACAGTAGGTATCTTAGATGATCTATGAGTACAAGCTCGTGTACAGAAAATTCTAGAGGGGAATCCCACGTCATGTCACGACGCATCGTGAAGACAGCCTGTGGTAATTCAGCCTCACTTCATGGCACACGATCCTCTTACAGTCACCAAACACCCCACAAGTGTCGCCACCGGAACGATAATTCTGGAGTAGTGCCCACGCCATGTCTTGACGCATCAAGCAGGCAGCCTGTGGATCACTCTCACACTGCCAATCCGATGACCCTCATACTCGTGTTTTTCTCCTACTTTCATCACGTCTCCACTATGTACTAATCCTTAGTTTTTATTAGAATCATGAACAAAATCAAAGCTCTAGAGTTAGCCTCTCCACTAAACCGGACTTATTCATTCATTCAAACACGACCAACCTTGGTCTTTCATTTCCATTCATTTCATTTGTTTCCAATTGCCGGGGAAGACTTAGCTACTCTTTTGTTTCAATTCAAATTCACAATTTCCAACATTGAGCGTTACTAGCTCATAAGTTCACTTTTCATAATCATACTAGATTTTCTTTTTCATGTTCATAGCTTTCACATTCATACAACTTTCACAAATTCTAATAAATGATTCACTTCATGTAAATTCACACAAAGACAAATAGAATTTACTGTCTTAACCAATAATCAACATGAGATTCATAACCTTTATTATAAACAAATCATAGAATTTATGATATACCAAAAGTACTCTGAACAGTCGAATTGGAGCTCATCCAGTCGACTTGTTTAGTCAAATAAAGTGCTTCAATAATCGCTCGGAAGAGTCGACTGCTGCACATGGCCAGTCGGCTGTTCCGCAGTTTTCCACATCTAAAAATGTCATCCGCTTAACAGTCGACTGTCATTCCAATCAGTCGTCTGTACTGGGTGATTCAACTATACACTATCCATGCTCAGTACAGTCGACTGCTAGAAGCATTCGGTCGACTGAACAGGTTAAATTCCAAATTAAGGAACTATCTTTCCTTCCATTCTTCAATTCACATATTACATTATATTCGTGCCAACATAACATGTAATTTCTTATATGTTTACTAACATCACAACGTAGTTTCAATTAAATGTAAATTTCACATAACTAGTGTTTCTTTTTTTTTCAAAAGAAATGCGAAGCATGCACTTTCATTTACTCATCATTTACTTGCAGAGATGAATACTAATCTCAATTTAACACACTAGAACATTACATTAAAATACATCGTTTCATGGAACTCTTGACTGTACATACTTCATTTCAATAATCCAGTCGACTGTTCACATTACCAGTTCTCTAATCATCACTAGTTCTTTTTCATCCATTCATATTTTCTAAATTATATACTGCATGGAGGATATTGATTTAGCAATCGTTCTAGCACTTCAGTTTGCATACACATACACCACTAAATCTTTAGTCTTAATAAGGATTATAATTTAGAAATCATGAGAAAATACCCGCCTCGTACCAGTTGACTTATCCACTTGACGGTCGACTATACAAGCCATTTGTAGTCTTTCTACAATGTCATTACTAATAGAACCACCTACAATTGCACATCCATATACCAATCGATCAATAGGTCATTTTCCAATTAAATGTGTACTCTTATCAATCATTTTCATGCTTCAATCATTCAATTTAATCTAGCATGCATTTCCCCACCTTCTCTCCTTCTCTTTCCTTCTCCTTCCTTCTTTCTTCTTCTTCCCATCTGGTTCCATCCCGACCCAGAAAACCCCTCCCCCCAGTACTCCACTCCTTCTCCTTCCCCTACTTCTTCCTCCTCCCGTTCACTCCCAACCAAGAGAAACTCCCACCTCTCTTCTTCTCCTTACTTCTTCTTCTCCGATTCCTTTCCCGATCCCGACCCCAGAAGAACCCCAAAGCCCCTGCCCTCCTCTCCCTTTCCTTCTTCTCCATTCACCCCCAGCCAAAAGAACCCCCACCCCCATTTCCTTCTCCTTCATTCTTCTTCTTCCCAATCGAAAAAGACCCACCCGAAACCCATCGACCGATGCTTTCCCCACCTCAAATCCCCTCTGATTCTTCGTCGATTCCTAATTAAATCGAGGGGTAGACTAATGGAGGGATTCTCTACATCGTAGTAGCGTCGGATTTTCGAATGGATTTCGGGAAGGTAAACCCTAACTATTTTATTGTATAAAATTAAGTTGGGTAAATTTCTATTGAGTAGGATTATCATGGTAGAGAGATTTAGAGATGTTGGAAATGGTTGATGTGAGAAATTAGCGGATTTTTAGAGAGATTGCAAGTTGTTAGTAAAATTAGGGTTTTGGGATTGAAAAGGGGAATTATATATGTATGAACTATTTCTCTTATAATAGTGGAGAGTATAGTTGGACTATTAGAATATTTTGGGGACGATTTTAGTAATTATTGGGGATGAAAATACCATAGGCATTAGATTATCACGTACATCGCACGCGTATATCCCAAGCGTTCAATAAACGCTTGTGTGATATTTGGAATAGTGTTATTAGCTTTTATGATTGGTTTGGATGATTTGAGTTTTAATTGCTTTAAAACTGATGATAGGATATATTTGCGACTTTGGATGCGAGGTGGCATGGTGGCGCTTCGGATCTTCGCGGAATACGTGAGTTAATTTATTTATGTATTTTTTCAGTTGAGGAATATGTGAGTATCGATTTATTTACGTATTTTTGTGTGTTAAGAAATATGTGAGTACTAATTTATTTATATATTTTTGTGGTTTAAGAAATATGTGAGTATAAATTTATTTACGTATTTTTGTGTGTTAAGAAATATGTGAGTATCAATTTATTTACGTATTCTTGTGGTTTAAGAAATATGTGAGTATGATGTATCTACTTATATTTTATGTTGTGGCCAAATTTCATGGCTTTTGATATATTTCGTAGAAGTTATGTTAAAGATTGATTTTGAGGGAAAATACGGATTTTTATGGGCTCGAAAATAGGTTTTGTGATATTTGAGGAAATTAACTATTTTGAGTATATAAAACCTATATAATGGATTAGTTATGTATGTGGGGATGAGTTACACTTATATAATAATATCGAAATATGTGAGTATGAATTTATTTACTTATATGTGTATATGGGGATGAGTTATATTTACATGATGATACCCAGATGTGGTGAGTATGGTTTTATATACGTATTTGATGGTTTGAAGAAGTTTGGATAAACTGAACCTTGGATTGTTGTAGGATTGAGGCTCATGCTATATACCAAGCTTACGGCCATTGTAGATTCGTGCTTAAGTAATAGAAAAGAATCATGTTGTTATAGTAGTGGTGTTAACTATCGCGTGGTAGTCGTAGTATTAGTAAAGAACTATCACGTTATAGTTGTAGCGTTAGTAAGGAACTATCGCGTTATAGTTGTAGGGTAGTAGAGAACTACCATGTTGTGGTGGTAGTGTTAATGAAAAACCATTGTGTTATGGTTGCAATACTCGAGTTGCATAGTAGTTCTAGATCCAAAGTGACCATACTGGAATTGTATTATGATTATAGTGAAAGATTAAAAAGAACCCATGAGCCCATGCTTTTAGTCCTAGGTGATTCTAGCTCAAACTTGAAGAAAGAACCCAAGAATCTAGTACATGTAGTTCTAGTTCAACTTGGGGAGGGAAACCACTGATTCTAGTTGTATGAGATCCTAGGTAAAGTTGGACCTTATCATGTGAACAATACTCATTTTCATGGGTAATAAGGGTTAGGAAGGTCACTATTAATCGTTAGCTTGATAAAAGTTTGATGTCGCTTCTTGGCCTTCTCATTGGTAGAATGCCTATTTTAGGCTGTCAGTAGATTCTTCTGTTGCTTCTAATTATAGAAGATCAAGTTTACTAGTAAGCACGTTTGGCTGCTTCTAGGTTTGATTACCTGTATGGTTATTTTTGTATGTGGTTTTGCTCATACGGGGTCGACTGGCCCGAATGTAGCTGTTGGTCTCATACGTAGCTTATTTGGCTCGTATGTATATTGTTGTCTCATACGCGGCTCGACTGGCCCGTATGTAGCTGTTGGTCCCATACGTAGCTGTTTAGCTCGTATGTGTTTTTGGTTACTCGTATGTAGCTTCTTAGCTAATACGCAGTTTGTTGTGCTCATCTAGGGTGATATCATTGCCCTAGGGCTATCAACCATCAAGACGTGTGTTTACCTTACTCCTAAGGGACTATGGACGAGTCACTTCGCGGATGCCGTCAGATCTTAACCATTGGTTAATCGCGGACCGGAGTGTGACAAAATCCAAGTTCAGGGTAGTAGCATGCGAATCCGTTCGTATTGTCAGGGTCTTGGATCGATAGGCCATGAACCGGATCCTGAGGGATTCTGCTAAGTCTAGGTTGAGCAGCCTAGTAGAGTTATCTTGCAAAGAATAATTTAAGACCTAGCATGTGGTGTTATAATATTGTCATCCCTAGGATTGTTCAGGGTTAGTGACATCATTAGGGTAGTAACTTATGGCTATTACTACTTAATCATTATTATTATCATTATTCACCAAAGGGAAAGAGCTGGTATTAAGGGTGATTCCTTATGATCCGACCTGTCCTATAGGCCGACACTAGGCGGTGTTATTGGATTGTACCTTCCTGTCAAAGGGATACGTACGGTGTCTTTTCACGAGTTAGGAGCACGGGTTGTGTATCTCATCTGTTAATTCCTGAAATACCATGGCTTGGGGTGCCACAGGATGCAATGTGTAGTCCTGCGCTTGCGAGACCCCAGGGGTGCCACAAGGTAGGCTTCGCGCTACCCTGCGCTTGCGAGACCCCATGTCCTTTTGATTTTCGAATGAGGCCCGATATACTAGGCAATAGTGGCAAACATGGACACCACTATATGACTGCAGTAACGAAACTAGACCGTACCCGCAACCTTATTTTTGAGTGAGGTCCGGCATGCCGGGTAGTGGTGGCAAACATAGACACCACGAGCGTACTGCATTGGTGGGACTTGACCACGTCTGCAACCTCATCAGTCATGTTGTATTGTCAGGAACAGGATTGTGTACAAATAGAAATTCATAACGTGGGTTCAAATCCCTATATATGGAGAAACGGCTTGAGATGGAGCGTATGTAGTATGGGATGCATACTGTTCTGGAGACTTGCTTGCATTAGAATAAGAGCATCATTGTATTGGTAATCTTGCATTAGAGTTAAGTCATAACATACACTGACACATCAATTATATGTACACGTTTCTTTTCCATTCAAGATAAATTGCGAGTGTGATAGTTGAAGTAAATTAATAACCAAGCTATGGGCTTGGGATGTGATGTGATATTAGCCAAGTTCGGCTTGGAGTGCGGTGATCATCACCCAAGCTATCGGCTTTGGGGTGTGATATGTTATTGCCCAAACTATGGTTGGGATATGGAGTATATTGTGATGAAATGCAAGTAAATGGTAATGTGCAATGAGATGTTAGGTTGGACATGAATGAATGTGGTAGTATGAGAATGAATGCATATGTTTATGATGTGATACGTGATATAATGCGATAAGATCAGTATCTGTATTATGAGAGTGGTTATGAAATGGTTACTAAAGATAAGTATGTTATGAGCGGCTATGGATATACATACAGGTGATGACTCAGAGAGTAATTGATGTGAAGTCTCATTTATGATGTTTACATGTTCAGATGTCAAGTAAGATTTGTTTATCTTTGTAATTGTGAGTTCGTTATGTTTTACCTGTAAGTTTAATTTATTTACTTATTTAATAAATTATACTCACACCAGAAATAGCTAACCCCTTAGTGTTTGGGGGTTAGGGAGTCCTTGGACTACCCTAGGTCCCTACTGTTACAGGTCCTCAGTAGTGCAGAGGTGAGGTGTAGCTATAGGTTTCTGTGGAGTGGAGCTCCAGTTTACAATTGTTGTTTAATGTTTAATTGTAAATAGTGAAGGTTTACGTTTTAAATTGTATTTTTGATGTATAAGTATGTGGATGATGATGATGAGTATAGTGTAGAGTGGCATGATATGGTTTTGACCCGTACCCATCTCGTTGTGGAGTATCGGGCGCTGTGGTATGTTTTTACAAGTTATTTTCTAAAAACTTAGTACGTTTTCAAAGGAATTTATGGTTTTTATTTGATATTTGATATTTCGTTATGAGTTTGGCCCCCAGAGCATATTTATATATTGCCTGTGTGATGATGCTCATTTTGGCCTGGGGAGCCCGTGATATTATTGCCTGTGATGTGAGCTACGGAATTTAAAGCAGAATTTCGTAAGCTTTTTGTGTTTCAGGGCAGAAATTACAAGGGAGACTCTGCCCAAATTTTCTTTGAAACATAACTATTTTAGTTTATGTTTAAAGTGATATAGAAATTGGAAAAAAATGATTTTAGAGTCAAAAAGAAAAGAAAAGGGGCAAGCATTACAGTTTGGAATTACAAAATGATATTTGTAATTACTGCGTAGTAACTCTGATGGCAATAAAAGTGTTTTAAATTTTCCAGTTCTTTTCTGTGTATCGTGACTAATTGAAGAAAAGATCTTGGCATGTGTCACGGTTTCCCAGTTACGTGGAAATCGGGGCGTTACAAATACTAATATCTAACAGATTATAACTCGGAATTCAAATCCGTTAAAAGTTCTGGAAAATAGATTCATGGGGCTATAATTCATGTTCAGAAAGTTATTCCAAATTACAACAGCAACATGGTCGAAAATCTGATACAAAAAGATACTAACAGTAGTCCAGAATTTATTTTGATATGAATATGCAACAATTTATTCAAACAACTATATAATTCGAGCTAATTAATAATCGAAGTGATACTAGATGTTTAGCATGCATTGTTTCAGTTTTAGGATGCAATTTCACTGGCATGGTAATCAATTCAGTAATCAAATTCAATCTAATGTACAAAATTAATCAAACAAGCCTATTACATGGATCTAGTTATTTTTCAAGTAATTGTACATATGCAAGATTCAATAGGGACTAGGTTTTAGATCAAAGATATAGTCACGATGTTAAAAAATATATTCGGTGAGCTCGTGTAAACCCTCAATAAACTTAACAGAAATTTCAATAGTAGTATGATAACAAAAATATTTGGATTTACTTGCAGAGATCAAAGAAATCTTGAACAAAACAAATAACTAGTTCAAGAAGAGAATTGCATTTTAGTTGTTAATTCCGAATATAATAGAATAACGGGATAAGAATTTTGGGCGACGAACCACGAACACGGAATCACGCTAGCATGTGCGAGTTGCATCCAAAATAGCGAACAACAAATCAAGCAACACTCCAAACAAAACAACAACTAGATCTCCTACTCTCCGAAATAGCAAATAGGGATCGGGATTCCCTACTCCACAACATCAAACACCAATACAACTCTCCCCCTTCTTCTTCTCCACAGCGACAGAGAGAGAGGACGATGGCGGGAGACTTGACGGTGACTATGGCGACAACAGTGAGGCCGGCTATCGGCAGAATGTTGGCAGTCGGGAAGCGACGCAACGGCGAGGCGACGACGTTTCGAGTGACACTCTATTTTGCACCGAAATAGAGGAAGCGGAACGGCGGGGCTTTGAGCATTCGACGACGACGATGTCGAAGGGGGTGAGGGGGTCACCGGTGGTCACGGGGGACAGCGGATAGAGTGAAGGTGGTGACAATAAGGCAATGGCGGTAAGGAGATGGGTTCAGTGGAGATTGGGTTCGAAGGTCGGTGGGGGATGGTGACGGGATGAAGGTGAAGTCAAAGATGGGTGATGACGGGTTGATGAAGATGAGTGGAAGGCGGTGGAAGTGGTGGTCAGAGAGGCAAACGGGGCTTGGCAGTTTGGGCGGTTGGGCTTAGATAAAAATAGAGGAGAGATGATAGTTGGGGGTAGGAGAGGGAGAAAAGCGGCAGAAGAAAGAGGAAGTAGGGATTAATTAAATTATGTTTTAATCAATAGGGTATTTATAGGGGATTAAGTTGTTGGGGGTTTTGGGTTGCGGGTTAATGGGTTTAGGGTACAGATTTAGGCTCCAAAAAGAGATGAACAAGCATCAATCAATGAGATGAAAATATAGCGGAACAATTTAAACTCAAAACATGTAACCCCTGTTTTTCTAAAAAGGTATTTTCTGATATTTTCTATATTTAAAAATTTTCGCGAATTATTTTTCCGGTTTTCAAATTCTTTTGTCAAAAGGTATTATTGGATTTTCCGTTTAAAATCTATTTTTGATCCGTAATTTTAGCTGTAACTACTTTTCTATAATTTTGTATATAATACAGTTATTATTATTAATATTATTATCTTCATTATTTTAAACATTTTATGATTTTTAACATTGTTACTATCCGTATTATTTTGCTAGTATGGTTATTTGCATTATTATTTTATTTTATCTTTATTGTTAAAATTAGATTATTTCATAAATTATATTTATTAATTATTGTATTAATTTTCTTATTGGATTATTTTTATTTTATATTATTTTTCTTGCATTTTTGACCTTGTGCCGATTGTGCACCGTTTGTCCGTTTTTCGTTATTTTGAGATCGTTTTCTCATTTTCTTGGTTCCGTTCATATTTAATAATTATTTTTGGGTCATGGTGAATTTTTAGAGGAGTTTTGACCAATTTGAGATTTTTGACCCTTAAGGAGATTTTTTTCATTACAATTTGTATCTCCCTTTGAAATCTACCCAATATCCATTACCCAATTGTATACCTATTTATTTCTATTGATATCCACTACTCATTAACCCACATTTGATCTCCTATATATACACCTAATACTAATTAATCCCTAACCCTAATAGTTTTTCTCTCTCCCTCTCCTATTCCAAACCGGCCTCCACTGGAAACACCCCCGGCCTGCCTCCATCTACCCCAGGCCGACCTCCCCTTGCTCTCTCCTACCATTGCCGACCACCTATAACTCTTCCCTACATTATTTCATACAACTTCGCCTCCAAAAACCTCGTCTCTCCTCCTTCTTGTGGCCGGCCAGCACCCAAGGCAGCACCCAACCATCCCAAAATAGCACCTAAACATCTTCCCTTGCTGATTTGGAGTTGTGGGTAGCGTCCGTTTGAGTTCGTGCATCAAGGAGTTGATCGTAGGCGCGTTTCGGCTCGTGGGTTCGCTTGGAATCACGCGTGGAAGGAATTTTGCACGTGGGTTTTCATTGCTAGGCTTCGTAGTGCCGTGTTCATCATCAATAAGGCAAGTAACTTGTACATAATTTCCTTAGGTTGATACAAGTCGAAAGTTCACACATAGGGTAGTTTGAGACTAGAGACGGCCAAAGATCATGTTTTTATTTGTGGGTTTCGTCTCTATTGTTCAAAACAGGCCATAGAAGACTTAAGACATAGAGTTTGATAGGTTTATGCCTTAGGATTCACCCAAACGCGATTTTGATCGCGTATGTGACATATTGTATACCATGTGTTTGTTTGATTATCCATATGAGAATTATTAGGTATTGGCATGTTAGTTACCCCCCATAAAGATATTTAGATAATGGGGTTAAGTTTGGTTAATTTTTGTAGAAGTTATGACGATTCTAAGATGATGTGAGAAATATGGAAATTCGGGTTGTACTGGATTGTTTGCTGTTTTCACCTATGTTGGAGTCCGAATCTCAACTTGGAGATTTCACAGTAAATTGTAGAGAATTGAATCTATTTTCAAACCCCACTGGTTTCACTACATTTGGAATTAGTATGCAGGAGATATGTTAATTTTAGTGCATGTGTGTCGGTGGTTTCCAGATTCAGTTTGGGATAGATTTGTGAACTATTTTTTTTCAAGATTCAGGTTATGCACAATATCATGCCATAATATTTTACTCAGTGTTTCCTCATGATGTTAGGTAGTTCCCAGATTTATGTGGTATTTTAAAGACGAGTTTTGAGCGATGTCTTATATTCTTTTCTAGAGATCACTTTTGCTGTAAACTGCGTGTGGTTGTATGCTGAATGCCGTGTTCACCTTATTTCTATTTACTGTATGGAAATATTATGTGAGATAAGAAAGTTGGGTAAATTTTTCTACTTTCACCCTGTTTTGGCGAAAGTGGATTTCGATGCGCTGTTTGCAAGATGTGTTCAATTTTGTACAGCAGTGTTGAGGAATTCCAGATCCATCAAAACCGTGTTTTGTGTTACTTTTCATTTTGGACAACATAACTATACTTTCTGGAAAAATATGAAAATTTATATTTTGAGACTATACATATAGGGGATTATCCCAGAATTTTCATGGATTTAATTGATGGCTTTACCTGCTGTTTTCATGTGGTTTAAGTTATTCCCCTGTTTTCTGGCTGTACCGGAAATCTGTGTTCAAATGACTTTTAAGCTGAGATGTTGTGAACTAGTATAGCTCTTTATTATACTCTTTAGAAGAGTGTGGGTGTCTGGTTTCCAGATCCTTCGACGGATCATGTTTTGCATGCCTGTAGCTCTGTGAATCACTGATTTAGTGCTGACTAGTCTTGCTGACCTGATTATGAACCTTGTATATTTTGCTTGTATATGTGAATCTATATTACCCATGCACGCTGATTTGATAACCTGAACTTGTACCTGATCCCACCATGCTTATTTGACACTAGTTTATACGTATAAATGCTTGTTGGACATTAATAATAAAAGTAATCAAGCCGGAGATTGTGGAAAGATCTAATAGTGGATAATTCAGAAACGTGTACTCGGAAGGGGGCCTGTGTTTCCAATTTTGATGCATGATACCTTTTGGTACATGTACCTGTTACTGTTGATGCATGATACCTTTTGGTTCATGTACCTGTTGATGCACGTACCTGTTGGTCGTGTACCTGTTACCTGTTGATGCACGTACCTGTTGGTCGTGTACCTGTTGATTCATGAACCCGTTGATGCATGAATCGGATGATTCGTGTACCTATTTTTGATTCATGAACCTGTTTTCCTGTACCTGAGTATACTGCCCTCTATGGTCCACTATGAAGTCTAAGCGGAATTGTTTGCTGTAGTAACCATGTAGTAAAAACTGGGATGCATATCGTGCTACCTAGATAGTTAATAAAAAGATTAGACTTAATATAACCTGATTATCCTGATTATCTTGTTACCTGTTTACCTGTTACATGATTACCTGATATTCCTGTTACATGATTTCCTGATACTTAATACATATTTACCTGTTGATCATAATTACCTGAATACCTGATAATTCTACATGTTACCTGTTGACACGAGACATATGTTTACCTATACCTGTTAGTGTATCCTGTGGTTAGATAGTGTCCATGTGCTTGTATCCTATTCTATTTTGTGACCCGGACTTGCCATTGACGGGTACTGTGTTTTCTCTTTTCCTTTTTCCTGCATTCTATGAATTGCAAATTTTGGAGGACAGGTTCCTGAAGGTATTGGCAAGATGATGGGCTAGAGGCTGAATTTTGTTATTACTATTCTTGTTGCTTATTTAGGACAAAATTGTATTTTGAGACTTGTATTATTTCTTGTATTTGGGCGATGTGACCCAGGATTATTCGTGTTATTCAGATAATGACTATTTGAGATTAATGCATTTTATTTCAAGTATTCTTGTTGGTATTTGGTTCATATGTGCATGTGGTTGACTTTTCTAGCTTCCGACTCTGATTTTACCGTGATATGTTGTAAAGATTTCTTGAAACAGCTTAAGGATGATAATAATCATTCGCTGGGCTTTTGTTACGTGCTCGTATTCCGTATTTTTGGGAAGCGGGGCGTGACAGGATTTTTAGTGGTATCAGAGCATCAGGTTTGGCTAATGTATTAGTTGCCTAATATATTAGACAAGCTTTACTCGAACTGGGATCTACACAACATTTCACCAACCATGCATGCATAAATGAATTATTACTATCAACATTGATCTGGATACTAGTCTTATTCCTTTCTTTTTGATCTTTTCTTATTCGATTCCTTGATTCCTTGATTCTTCCATCTTTTTCAGTCATCCTTTTTGATTGATTTCTTGTTGGGTATAAATTCAATCTTTCGTACCCATATCCTTCTGATTTTGGTGCCATTCATTCTCTTTTCATTTTCTGCTTGGTCCGTCCGTCGGCATCGCTGGATACTATTAGCAGAGTCTTTCCGATCAGAGTGGCGCAGCGGAAGCATGGTGGGCCCATAACCCACGGGTCCCAAGATTCTCTTGTTGCTTCTTTTCCTTGTATTGTTTACTTCCCCCTATCTTTTGCATTCGTTCTCACCTGTTGACTTGTTGTTTGATTCAATTCTTCTCTGTCATTTTACCCAGTTGTTTTTGCCTTGTCCTATGTACCGCCTACGCAAATTTCGAGGACGAAATTTTGTTGTAAGGTCGGTAGGATTGTAACCCCTGTTTTTCCAAAAAGGTATTTTCCGATATTTTCTGTATTTAAAAATTTTTGCGAATTATTTTTCCGGTTTTCAAATTCTTTTGTCAAAAGGTATTATTGGATTTTCCGTTTAAAATCTATTTTTGATCCGTAATTTTAGCTGTAACTACTTTTCTATAATTTTGTATATAATACATTTATTATTATTAATATTATTATCTTCATTATTTTAAACATTTTATGATTTTTAATATTGTTACTATCCGTATTATTTTGCTAGTATGGTTATTTGCATTATTATTTTATCTTATCTTTATTGTTAAAATTACATTATTTCATAAATTATATTTATTAATTATTGTATTAATTTTCTTATTGGATTATTTTTATTTTATATTATTTTTCTTGCATTTTTGACCTCCTTGTGCCGATTGTGCACCGTTTGTCCGTTTTTCGTTATTTTGAGATCGTTTTCTCATTTTCTTGGTCCCGTTCATATTTAATAATTATTTTTGGGTTATGGTGAATTTTTAGAGGAGTTTTGACCAATTTGAGATTTTTGACCCTTAAGGAGATTTTTAGGAGCCATAGGATTCATTACAATTTGTATCCCCCTTTGAAATCTACCCAATATCCATTACCCAATTGTATACCTATTTATTTCTATTGATATCCACTACCCATTAACCCACATTTGATCTCCTATATATACACCTAATACTAATTAATCCCTAACCCTAATAGTTTTTCTCTCTCCCTCTCCTATTCCAAACCGGCCTCCACTCGAAACACCCCCAGCCTGCCTCCATCTATCCCAGGCCGACCTCCCCTTGCTCTCTCCTACCATTGCCGACCACCTATAACTCTTCCCTACATTATTTCATACAACTTCGCCTCCAAAAACCTCGTCTCTCCTTCTTGTGGCCGGCCAGCACCCAAGGCAGCACCCAACCATCCCGAAACAGCACCTAAACATCTTCCCTTGCTGATTTGGAGTTGTGGGTAGCGTCCGTTTGAGTTCGTGCATCAAGGAGTTGATCGTAGGCGCGTTTCGGCTCGTGGGTTCGCTTGGAATCACGCGTGGAAGGAATTTTGCACGTGGGTTTTCATTGCAAGGCTTCGTAGCGCCGTGTTCATCATCAACAAGGCAAGTAACTTGTACATAATTTCATTAGGTTGATACAAGTCGAAAGTTCACACATAGGGTAATTTGAGACTAGAGACGGCCAAAGATCATGTTTTTATTTCTGGGTTTCGTCTCTATTGTTCAAAACAGGCCATAGAAGACTTAGGACATGGAGTTTGATAGGTTTATACCTTAGGATTCACCCAAACGCGATTTTGATCGCGTATGTGACATATTGTATACCATGTGTTTGTTTGATTACCCATATGAGAATTATTAGGTATTGGCATGTTAGTTACCCTCCATAAAGATATTTAGATAATGGGTAGGCTGTGTTTCGAATTTGGTTAAGTTTGGTTAATTTTTGTAGTAGTTATGACGATTCTAAGATGATGGGAGAAATCTGAAAATTCAGGTTGTACTGGATTGTTTGCTGTTTTCACCTAGGTTGGAGTCCGAATCTCAACTTGGAGATTTCACAGTAAATTGTAGAGAATTGAATCTATTTTCAAACTCCACTGGTTTCACTACGTTTGGAATTAGTATGAAGGAGATATGTTAATTTTAGTGCATGTGTGTCGGTGGTTTCCAGATTCAGTTTGGGGTAGATTTGTGAACTATTTATTTTCAAGATTCAGGTTATACACAATATCATGCCATAATATTTTACTCAGTGTTTCCTCATGATGTTAGGTAGTTCCCAGATTTATGTGGTATTTTAAAGACGAGTTTTGAGCGATGTCTTATATTCTTTTCTAGAGATCACTTTTGCTGTAAACTGCGTGTGGTTGTATGTTGAATGCCGTGTTCACCTTATTTCTATTTACTGTATGGAAATATTATGTGAGATAAGAAAGTTGGGTAAATTTTTCTACTTTCACCCTGTTTTGGCGAAAGTGGATTTCGATGCGCTGTTTGCAAGATGTGTTCAATTTTGTACAGCAGTGTTGAGGAATTCCAGATCCATCAAAACCGTGTTTTGTGTTACTTTTCATTTTTGACAACATATCTATACTTTCTGGAAAAATATGAAAATTTATATTTTGAGACTATACATATACGGGATTACCCCAAAATTTTTATTGATTTAATTGATGATTTACCTGCTGTTTTCATGTGGTTTAAGTTATTTTCCTGTTTTCTGGCTGTACCGGAAATCTGTGTTGAAATGACTTTTAAGCTGAGATGTTGTGAACTAGTATAGGTCTTTATTATACTCGTTAGAAGCGTGTGGAAGTCTGGTTTCCAAATCCTTCGACGGATCATGGTTTGCATGCCTGTAACTCTGTGAATCACTGATTTTGTGCTGACTAGTCTTGCTGACCTGATTATGAACCTTGTATATTTTGCTCGTATATGTGAATCTATATTACCCATGCATGCTGATTTGATAACCTGAACTTGTACCTGATCCCACCATGCTTATTTGACACTAGTTTACACGTATACATGCATATTGGACATTAAAATAAAAGTAATCAAGCCGGGGATTGTGGGAAAGATCTAATAGTGGATAATTCAGAAACGTGTACTCGGAAGGGGGCCTGTGTTTCCCATTTTGATGCATGATACCTTTTGGTACATGTACCTGTTACTGTTGATGCATGATACCGTTTGGTTCATGTACCTGTTGATGCACGTACCTGTTGGTCGTGTACCTGTTACCTGTTGATGCACGTACCTGTTGGTCGTGTACCTGTTGATTCATGAACCCGTTGATGCATGAATCGGATGATTCGTGTACCTGTTTTTTGATTCATGAACCTGTTTTCCTGTACCTGAGTATACTGCCTTCTATGGTCCACTATGAAGTCTAAGCGGAATTGTTTGCTGTAGCAACCATGTAGTAAAAACTGGGATGCATATCGTGCTACCTAGATAGTTAATAAAAAGATTAGACTTAATATTACCTGATTATCCTGATTATCATATTACCTGTTTACCTGTTACATGATTACCTGATATTCCTGTTACCTGATTTCCTGATACTTAATACATATTTACTTGTTGATCATAATTACCTAAATACCTGATAATTATACATATTACCTGTTGACACTAGACATATGTTTACCTATACCTGTTAGTGTATCATGTGGTTAGATAGTGTCCATGTGCTTGTATCCTATTCTATTTTGTGACCCGGACTTGCCATTGACGAGTACTGTGTTTTCTCTTTTCCTTCTTCCTGCATTCTATGAATTGCAGATTTTGGAGGACAGGTTCCTGAAGGTATTGGCAAGATGATGGGCTAGAGGCTGAATTTTGTTATTACTATTCTTGTTGCTTATTTGGGACAAAATTGTATTTTGAGACTTGTATTATTTCTTGTATTTGGGCGATGTGACCCAGGATTATTCGTGTTATTCAGATAATGACTATTTGAGATTAATGCATTTTATTTCAAGTATTCTTGTTGGTTTTTGGTTCATATGTGCATGTGGTTCACTTTTCTGGCTTCCGACTCTGATTTTACCGTGACATGTAAAGATTTCTTGAAACAATTTAAGGATGATAATAATCATTCGCTGAGCTTTTGTTACGTGCTCGTATTCCGTATTTTTGGGAAGCGGGGCGTGACAAAACATGAAGAGCAAAATTTGCAATGAGACAAAAAATAGCAGAAAAGTGTACGGAAAGATCAAAAGGGAATAAAAGGACCCAAGAAAAGCAAAAATTCATTATAGAAAGAATCCAGATACAATAATCAAGAAAAGAACATAAAAATACAATAAAAAATCCAATATAGGAAAATAGGGGTTACACTCTTGATCAAGATAAAACAACTCAGATTGAGCCACGTCGCTCGGAACCAAATTCCGAGCAAACGTGGCTCCGAACATGGAAATGGGGGAAAATATCGCCTCATGATTCGCGCTTGGTCCAGATCAAACGACTCAGATTGAGCCACGTCCCTCGAAACCAAATTCCAAGCAAACGTGGCTCCGAGCATGAATGAGGGGGAAACGCCTCCCTCCCGATGCGCACTCATGATCAGAGCGCCCAGATTGAGCCACGTCAGCAAACACCAGATCAACCGTCTAATTGTTCAGAGAATCGCGCCAATGACATGATCGACGCTCCAGATTGCGCCACATCGGTAATTAATTGATTAATTCTTTTATTTTTATTATTAAATTGAATTAAATATTTGAAAATTGTGAAAATTAATTAAAAATTCTAAAAAATAATTATAAATTCGGGAAAATATTTTTGAGCTCCTGGAAAAATAATTATTAATTAGAATGATTAATTGATTTTTTTTTCAAAATTGATTGTTACACATCAAAATTGAATAAATGATTCGAAAAATAATTAAGAAATCAGAAAAAAATCAATGGAAAATCTAGAAGATCCCACCAACACATCTGAATACAAGGCAGGCTCAATTAAATGCTGTTAAGCCCCGTGTGCGATTCTCAACCTCCTAAAGAACTCAATCTTCAGGAGTGGGGAGCTCGTGATATGGCTAAAAATAGGATTAAATCGAGACCGTTCAAAACCGACCACGAATCTTAAAGCTCTCAGGGGTAAAACGGTAATTTCACCTACAAACTGGGTCTCTACAAAGCCCTGAAGCCCAAAAACGGATCTGTCCTAATGGGCGTGGGTGGCAACCCATTTCAAACTAGCCCAAAAATTTAAAGAGTAATTCAAATACGTGATTATCTCTAAGAGGCAGTTTACACCACCTCGCTTATCATGAAACGAGTTTAAACTCTACATTTTATCCTAAATCACCGGGACATAGAGATAAATGATTATCTCTAAACTGTCTCTTAAGGCGATTATAAGTACCCCTCTCCCCCCACCATAACAAGGTAATCAATATTTTTCTACATAAACGCTCTTTCATAATCTTCCTGATTACTGACTTGAGCGTCGAAGGGTTTGTCGTCGGGATCCATCCCGGTGTATCAAATTTTTTGCAGATCAACAACAACGACAAGGAACAGTCAAACGCCGGTGAAAGTCAATAGGTTTGCCTTTATTTTCCAAAAGAATTCACAAATACATCTATTTGCTTCGACACCATAATCAGCAACAATAAATTGGCGCCGTCTGTAGGAAACGAACCCACGACCACACGGTCTTCGGGAGTAGAGGCTCGTGATATGGTTAAAAATAGGATTAAATCGAGACCGTTAAAACCGAGCACGAATCTTAAAGCTATTAGGGTTAAAAAGGTATTTTTCACTTACAAACGAGTCTAAAATGGGAACTGGGTCTCCCTACAAAACCTAGTTGCCCGAAAATGGATCTATCCTATTGGGCGTGGGTGGCAACCCGTTTCAAACTAGCCCAGACATTTAAAGAGTAATTCAAATTCGTGATTATCCCTAAGAGGTGGTTTAAACCACCTCTCTTATCATGAAACGAGTTTAAACTCTGCATCTTATCCTAAAACACTGGGACATAGAGATAAATGATTATCTGTAAACTGTCTCTTAAGAAGAATATAAATACCCCTCTCCCCACACCATAACAAGGTAATCAATATTTTTCTACATAAATATTCTTTCATAATCTTCCTGATTACTGACTTGAGCGTCAGAGGGTTCGTTGCTGGGATCCATCCCGGTGTATCGAACTTTTTGCAGGTCAATGGCAGCGGCAAGGAACAGTTAAATGCCGGTGAAAGTCAACAAGTTTGCCTTTATTATTTCCAAAAGAATCCACAAATACATCTATTTGCTCCCACACCAAAATCAGTAGCAACAACCACCTACGAGAGATTTCTCAATCTCTTATATCCTCGCCCCTTAGCTTGGACTTTGACCACCTACGTGGAATTTCTCAATCCCTCACGTCCTCACCCCTCGACTTGGACTTTGTCAACCTACGTGGAATTTCTCAATCCCTCACGTCCTCACCCATCGACTTGGAAAGGATGTCCCTCGGCTTGGAATTCGAACATGAGCAGGAAAAGAGAAAATTAAGATGACACCTAAAAGATGATCAAGAAAATGAATGAGGTGAAGGCAGGATATATGCACTAATAATTGTACAAAAGAAAAGGAATAATATGTAGAAAGAAAAAGAAGGGATGACACCGGAATCAAAAAAATTTGGGTACAAAATAGATGAAATTATGCCCAATAAGGAATCAATGAATGGGAGGGTCAAAAGACAATAAGAAATGAATGAATTGAATATGAAGGGACCAAAAAGTGGATCAAAAAAGATTAGTACCCAGATTATATTGGTTATTACATGTTCATGTGATCAATGTGATGTGTATATTGTTGAGTTATCCTAACTAGGCCAAACTTGACTATCATATTAGCCAAACAGGACTAACACATTAGCCAAACCTGGCTCTGATACCACTAAAAACAATGTCATGTCCTGCTTCCCAAAATACGAAAATATGAGCGCGTAACAAAGGCCCAGCGAATGATGTAAACATCATCCATAAGCTGTACCAGTCTAACTTAACAATATAAATAATAATCACAACCATATAAGAGCAAATAATCACATAAATGAATAATAACTTCAAAAATCAATGAAATAATCCAAAACATAATATACAACATCTGGGAAAATAAACTCTGGGTAAAAAATCGCAAAAAACAAAGTACAATAATAATAACAATGTTCAAGGAAAACTATCATAAAGAAATAATCAATGTAGTCTATTCTTTTGAGCTCCATTCTCTAGAATTGTTGCTCACCAAGTCCGTCGGGTATTATTCCTTGAGTACCTGCGAACTCATGGTCTAAAATAGAAAATAATGTCTGTTAGAGCAAGTTGCAGACATCAAGTAGTGGGAAACAGAAAACAATAAAAGCACGGTACATTAAGAATAAAGGACTGGATCAAATTCAATGAGCAAAAACAACGGTTGTCGATAAAGTCAGTGGTCCATATTTAATTATGCAATAATCAATAATTACAATTCATGATCAATGTCAGTGAAAATATACGGGATCAAGCATGCAATGTCAATCTTGGGTCATTGTTCATTTTATTGACCTATCTAATGCACGTAATACTGTGTCACATACCACAGATTCGGTGCATGCAAACAGTTATCGTTTAGACTGTGATGGTGAACTCAATAGATCGTGTACTCGAATAACAAGATAACAAGATAACAAGAGTTACTCCACCTTCCAAAACAATAATCCATGTAAGCAAGAAAGGCCCTTACCGAGTACAGTTTCCGATTGTCCACTACCAAGTCAACCCTTAATACCCCGTATTGTTAACATTTTATTACATCCTAATGTGAGCATGGAAGAAGATGTCAAGGTTGTGTAATGCAAGGTGTGACTAATTCTACTCATTACTTGAAAGGCAAAAAGTGTTTACACTAAATGAATACAAAGTATACATTTTGGACAAGAAGACATTGTTGTACAAAAACAGAGATTACTATTGCTACAGGAAAGAAAAACTGGATCCATCAGAAGTTCTAGAAACTAGACTTGCTGCTGGTTCCAATGCATATACACACAATATATGATAACCCCAGAAACTGGGTGTAAAATATTATTCTGTACTGATTATATGTTCAGGCAGAAACATAGTCATCTTTACAAGTACATATCGAGTCTGCATATTCATTAAATAATTCCACAAAAACTCAAGGTGACTCCTAATAATGTCTAGTCTCAACTAGATTACTTTTAGATTTTAATTCTACTGTTAATATTTTCTTTTCATTAACCATTCATGTTAATATACATATAATTGTGAATCTGAAAATCCAGACTTAGCAATACTAAAAGTATGATATCTAACAGATTAAGAATTGGAATTCAGATCCGTTGAATGTTCTGAAAATTAGACTCATAGAGGTAGAATTGTTGTTTATAAAATTCTATTAAATTCCTACAGAAACTGGTTCAAATATTTAATGCAACATAGAACAGACAACAAGCGCAGCACGTGCAACTACGGGTGTAGCACGTGCAAACACGGAACAGAAATACAGCAAAATAGCAACATGACAAACAACAAGATCCCAAACAGCAAACAGCAACCACAGCAAAAGCTCCAACAGCAACAGTGGGATCTCCAACAACAAACAGCGGATCCCACAACAACAAACAATGATTCAACACAACAGCAACAATGCAAGAACAGCAATGGTAGGGACTTCGACTTCGGCTTCGGCTTCGGCTTTGACGGCGACTGGCGGCGGTGCACAGGGCGGTGGTCGTTGACGTGGAGGTGTGCTGTAGTGGCCGAGGTCGACGGTGGTTGAGGTGGTTGCGAAGCGACGATGGTGGTGCTCTGGTGACGAGGTTTGCGGAGGAGCGAAGGCGACAGGGATGATGGAGGGTTGCGGTTGGGTTTTGAAAAGAGACAGAGGAGGGAGACGAGGTAGGGCATGACGACTGTGCTTAGAGTAGGGTAATTAGGGTTAAGGGGTGATTAGAGTTAATGGGTATTTATAGAGTTAATCAGGTTGGATTTTTGGGTAGCAGGTACGGGTTAGCGGGTATACGGTTTGGGTTAAAATTCAATGGGAAAAAGAATATGATTAATATAGATCTAACTGGAGTGTCAATATGCAAAAGTTTGAATAGGTTGAACAACAAAATTTTCAGGGTTCAACAGAAAATAAAATTATATAATTGGAAGAATAAATTGAATTGGAAGCAAATAAATGTTTTGATTATCAATAGCAAAATTACAGAGGTTCAGAAAAGATAAAGAAGAAAAGAAATGAATATTAATACAAAGAAAACCAACAATTGGGAACAGGGGTTACACATCTTCAATTAGTTTGTCGAAAAAGTGAAAAGTATAAGAGAAGATTTGATTGTTTCTTTCCTTCCAAACAACCCAAATGAGTGTGTTGTGCTAATCTAGCTACCTAAATAAATAGATAAAACTAGACACAAATTATAAACCTCGCAAGTGCACGAATCGTTAGAAAAGCGTAGCAATAGCAAGGGTCGATCCCACAGAGATTGTAGACTTTAACTTACTAATCAATAAAAAGAATAAAAATCATAAAGAGTTGTTTGGAAGTCTAAAAGAAATAAAAAGATTAAAACTAATTTAAGGAATGTTGAATCACAAATATTTATGAAATAGTTGGGTTTAGATCTCCACCAATAGTTAGTAATGCTAAGTCACCTTCTGAACTTCTTCTTATTACTCATGTTTGTTCACTTTAAGGGCATGGTATCTACTCCTTAAAGTACTGTTTCCCTAGGCCAAGAATTAGGCATGGTATCTACTCTAATTCGTTTCTTTCATTAAGTCCTTAGCATGGTATCTACTAAGTTGTATTTAAGGAAAACATAAGTGATGTTGATATTTGCAAGTGTACAAAATCGCACAAGTAATATAGATAGATGAGTAGAGTGTCGAACCCACAGGGACTAGATATTTTACTGAGTACCAATATCGCTAGATGAATCACTATTTGGAAGATCGAATTTTATGAATAATAAAACAACTAAATTACTCTATTCTAATTTAATCTAACTAAAATGGTGAAGAGGGAGAGGGCTGTGAAACATTGAAGCTCTTTTACTTTATTAATGATAAAAATAGTTCTAGGGCTCTTGGTTCACCTCGTTTATCACACACACAAATTATAATTCCTTATAGATAAAAATATTATCTTTCCCAATTGTCGACCAAAATCCTAAAGATATTAACCACTCTATCAACGTAGTCTAAAAAATATTCTCAATTAATCATTTGTCTATCCACCAAATTATTAATTAAGAAATTGGATTTCTTAACGGTCACGTCCTCCAATATACGGTCTTTAATTTTTATTAATCACAAATCACCTATTCGGTCTCTTTGTGATTTAAAAAGTCATACAAATGTCTATCCACCATGTTGTACGCATAAATAATAAAAATTAAAAACACAATCAGGAAAAATAGAGTAATAAAAAGAAATTTAAAATTTGTGTTCTACAAAACTCGGCTACATCTTAGCCTCTAGAACAATATATTCAGCTCATGTTCGATTTGCAATTAATAAAATGTTCGGGTTGCATCTAAAAATATTTAGAGAAGAAGTACAAAAAATTATAATAAAAAAAATATATCTATGCATCCCTATTTCAAAAATACCGAACCTCAGAAGAATCGCCTGTCACGTCGAGCCACGTCAGCACGCCAGTAAACGCGTCAGAGCCGCCTTCGCTCGTCTTTCCACCGAGTGCACTACTCCACACCTGCTGTCACGTCAGGTGTCAAGTCAGGTGCTGTCGACTTCGGGTCTTTTCGCGCTGTCTTGTCGCGCTCCTGGTCCCACGTCAGAACGAAGAAGAAGAAGGAAACAGCAGGCGTCTGATCCCACCTGCTGTCGCTGTCAGCCTCGATGCACGCGTGTTCTCCTCTCTCCCTTTTCGATTGCAAACCGGAAGAGACAGATGAGAGTTTGTCTCCCCTCTCTCTCTTACTTTTTATTATTATTTTTTTTTATAGATTGCAGCCGTCACCTCTTACTTTGTACTCTCTCCTTGCTTTGTATTTATAGAGAACGGGAGTAAGATTTAGGGTTTGCACTTTTTTGCAGAAAACTCCTCTCTTTTCCTTTATTTTCTTCCTTTAATTGATCTGAACTTTATTTCTTTCTCTTTCTTTCTTTTCTTCCTACCACGTGCTGCTGCATACACAAAATAATACCAACAATTAGGATTTTTTTAAAATAAATTAAATTAGTTTAAAATTAATTAAACTAACTTTATATCATATTTGCGTATAAAAATCCTTTTAAACATTATTTGTCGTACTTTTAACTCAACAAAACAATAAAAATTTATAAATCAATTATTTTACTTTGTTTGTTGATTATTTCCACAATTCTTTACTTTTTGCCTCAAAAATATTATTTCTTCAAAAATAATTAATTAAATGAAATCATATAGAAATAAGATGAATTATAGACAATATCAGCGAAAACAAGCCATTTTAATAGGTAAATGAGTACAAATATTTGTATATAAATTAGACACATCAATAAGATCAGTGGAAACGAACAAACACTCAAGGCTCTAGATATTGGTATCAGATCTAGATCCCTTAAGTTGATTGAACCAGGAACCCCTAAAGATTCCTTTGTTACAATTACGGGCACGAGATACGGGTCGTCTCAATATGCTCATATAACAGATTCAGATAAATGGTAACACAAACTTGATATTCTCAAGCTCTGTTTGTCAGTCGACTGGCTCTCACCTCAGTCGACTGCTCTCAGGCTTCGAGAACAAGTTTGGTTATCACAAACCTATATCAATTCAATCAGATTCAATCAATAAGTAAATAGAAGAATTCAGAAGAACATAGCACTACATAACTACGGCTTCAATCTACCCAACTATGAAATTTAGTTCCACATAATAATACTTTTATTAATCAACAAATTCGAATACAAGATCAACATTAAAGACTAAAGAGAAGAGAAATAAACTAATGGAGTCCGGCAATAAGGTCGACTGGCTGTCACACAGTCGGCTGCCTTCGAATACTGGATCTCCTCTCTCCTTTCTCGATGTTGATAAAATGATGCCCCTTGTTGATGACTTGAACGCTCAGAACCCTTATGATTCGGTGATTTTGGAATGTCTGGAAGAGTGCCAACCGAGTGAGCGATTGCGATTGATGCTTCTTTTCTGATATTTATAGAACACGGCTGAAAATTAGGGTTTTGCACTTTTTTCAGAAAACTCCTTCTTTGTTTGATTTGATGATTTATTTCTTTCTCTTTTCTTCTTTCCTTCCTTATCTGTTAACCACGTGCTCTTGGAAATCCCCAGTCTCTAGATTTGATTTGCATAAATCTGGATTCAGATAGATTTGAAATTAGATTTGGATGAATCTTCGAATATCCTATCTGTTTACTCCGCCGCGTATCAGTCGACTGCCTTGGATATAAGTCGACTGGTCTCTGAGACATCTGTGGCTTCACGATTTCTCGGTCAAGTCGACTGGTGTTTGGGGAAGTCGACTGTACCGAAGCTTAGCAAACTCTCTGTCTAGTCGACTGCTGAAGAGCCAGTCGACTGTTGCTTCTGCAGTTCCCTGTATATTATTTCTCAGTCTGTATTCGTCTGGAATCTGCTTCGTTTTGCTGCTTTTGGTTATTTCCTATTGAAAAGAGAAAATAAGAGTTAAATACCACATATAGAGCTTTTACATGTGCATTTATAATAAGATTATTGCTCCTAAATGTGAATATTCTTGTGTTCATCAAATACCCCCAAACTTAGATTTTTGCTTGTCCTCAAGCAAACTAGAATTATGAACATGGGTATAATAATAATATCAGCCTCAACCACCAAGAGTTCTTATTATGTGGGCATCAACATAGAAAAGTATAAACAATTTCAGATAGAGTAAAATTAAACATACCCACTTTCTCTAGTGCAATTGTTTATTCATAACTCCAAACTCAACCATACTTGTCATGCAATTAATTATAGTTATAGTATGTAATTACTCAATCTGTGATTATCCCCTTTTCTCTACTACAAACCGAGTAGCAAACTAGAGTTTTTTTTTTTTTTTTTTTTTTTTTTTTTTTTTTTTTTAAGTCGCTTCTCTAAAGTTGTCACTTGCCTTTTTACGTGAATGCAAAACATTTGTGATGAATCCACCCGGTTACTCAACAAGTCACAAACTTTAAAGTGCTTTGCATACTCATATTTCAAGTTGCCGTTTGACGTAAAGGTAAACATTGGTGATGAATACCCCTAGTTACTAAGCAACTCAAAACATTGGAGTAGATTGACTTTATTCAATTTTGTTATTTTTTATTTTTATTTTTATTTTTTATTATTATTATTTTTTTTATCTCTATTTACTTAAACTCAATTTAGGACTAGATCAAGGGAATAATAACCAGAAAAAAAGCATCACATTTGTTTATTATGTATAATTGCATGACTCATATAATTTTGTATGGAAGTTATGAAACTCAACAATCCTAAAGTAAATAGGTATCCTTCTTCTTACTTTATAAGAAATTGTTTATCCTAAAAAAAATTCAAAAAGATGATAAATATAACTAACCCCAATACCCCCAAACTTAGATGGAACATTGTCCTCAATGTTCGAAAGAAAATTTAAAAATAGGCATATGTCACATCTAGTAAGGAGAATAAAAATAAAAATAACTAAAATAAGGATAATAATAAATAACTGAAGGAAAATAAAGGGAAAGTGTAAATACTCCCCTGAAAAATTGGGTTGCCTCCCAACAAGCGCTGTGTTTTCTGTCTTCAGCTAGACATGATGAGGTCATGCCATGTATTGAACGGTTTGAAGATTCACATCCTCCTCTTGCGGTTCAATGCTCATCTCTATGTATGGCTTCGCTCTATGCCCGTTCACCTTAAATGTTTGATTCTTTTCCTTGCTATGAACCTCCAAAGCGCCATGTGGAAAGACTCTCATGACAGTGTATGGCCCATACCATCTTGACATAAGCTTGCCTGGAAAAAGTCTCAATCTTGAGTTGTATATCAATACCTTCTGCCCTTCATAAAACTCCTTCCTTGCTAGCTGTTTGTCATGGTACAACTTTGTCCTTTCCTTGTACAATTTTGCATTCTCATAAGCGTCATGCCTCAACTCTTCAAGCTCATTTAGTTGTAATCTTTTTTTGTCACCTGCTTGTTTCATATCAAAATTGAACCTTTTGATGGCCCAATAAGCTTTGTGCTCCAACTCCACTGGCAAATGACAGGCTTTTCCAAACACCAAGCGGTATGGTGACATGCCAATGGGTGTTTTGTATGCGGTTCGATAGGCCCATAATGCATCGTTCAAGCGCAACGACCAATCCTTCCTCCTTGTGTTGACTATCTTTTCCAAAATGCTCTTTATTTCTCTGTTGCTAATCTCCACATGCCCACTAGTTTGAGGATGATATGGGGTGCCCACTCTATGTGTGATACCATATTTCTTCATCAAAGAAGCAAATGGAAAGTTATTGAAGTGGCTACCTCCATCACTTAGTATTGCTCGTGGTGTCCCAAACCTAGTGAAAATATTCTCCTGCAAAAACTTGACAACGACTTTGTGATCATTAGTTCTTGAGGGGACAGCCTCGACCCATTTAGACACATAATCCACACCAACAAGTATATATAAATAACCAAATGAGTTAGGAAATGGACCCATGAAGTCGATTCCCCAAACATCGAAAAGCTCGATTACTTGGATGTTTTGTAGTGGCATTTGATTTCTAGACGAGATATTCCCTGTCCTTTGGCACTTGTCACAAGTCCTGCAAAAAGAAAAAGCATCTTTGAATACTTTAGGCCAATAAAATCCAGATTGTAATACCTTGAGTGCTGTTCTTTTTGGTCCAAAATGTCCTCCACATGCATATTGGTGGCAATGTTGTAGAATACTCAATTGCTCTTCTTCTGCCAAACATCTTCTTATAATTTGATCAGGGCAAAATTTGAACAAATAAGGATCATCCCAGTAGTAGTGCTTGCACATAGCCACCAGTCTCTTTCTTTCCTGACTTGTCATACCTGGAGGGAAAACATGAGCGGTTAGATAATTTACAATGTCAGCAAACCATGGAAAATTTGAGCAGTGAGGTACCAGTCGACTGGTCCTGGTACCAGTCGACTGTCCCGAGGATGTATTTATTTCAAAGAGATGTTCATCTGGGAAATTTTCATTAAGTGGGGGCACAATTCGTTCTTCCTCCTGCAGTAGCCTGGACATGTGATCTGCAACAACATTGTCGCTTCCTTTTTTATCTCTAATCTCAAGATCGAATTCTTGAAGCAACAACACCCATCTGATCAGCCTAGGCTTAGCCTCCTTTTTAGCAAACAAATATCTCAAGGCAGCATGGTCAGTAAAAACAATAACTTTAGAACCAATTAAATATGATCTAAACTTCTCTATAGCAAAAATAACAGCTAACATTTCTTTTTCAGTAGTGGAATAATTTAGCTGTGCATCGTTTAAAGTTCGAGAAGCATAGTAAATAACATGAGGTTTCTTATTGATTCGTTGACCTAAAACAGCCCCTAAAGCATAATCACTTGCATCACACATAAGCTCGAAAGGATGGCTCCAATCTGGTGCCATGACAATAGGTGCAGAAATGAGAAGATTTTTCAATGTATTAAAAGCATTTGTGCACTCTTCTGTCCATACAAACTCAGCATCCTTAGCCAACAAATCACAAAGGGGTTTGGAGATTTTTGAGAAATCTTTTATAAATCTTCTATAAAACCCTGCATGTCCTAGAAAACTCCTAACACCCTTAACTGTAGTGGGAGGGGGTAGTTTTGATATTATATCAATTTTTGCATTGTCTACCTCTATGCCTCTTTTTGACACCACATGTCCCAACACAATACCTTGTTGCACCATGAAATGGCACTTTTCCCAATTCAGCACTAAATTGCATTCTTCACATCTTTTAAGCACAAGCTGCAAATGGTTAAGGCATTCATCAAAACAAGATCCAAAAACACTAAAGTCATCCATAAATACCTCAATGAATCTTTCCACCATGTCTGAAAATATACTCATCATGCATTTTTAAAATGTAGCTGGAGCATTGCACAATCCAAAGGGCATCCTCCTGTATGCAAAAGTACCAAAAGGACATGTAAAAGTGGTTTTTTCTTGATCTTCTGGAGCAATAGCAATTTGATTATAGCCACTATAACCATCTAAAAAACAATAATGACTATATCCTGCTAATCTTTCTAACATTTGATCAATAAAAGGAAGAGGGAAGTGATCTTTCCTGGTTTCATTATTCAATTTCCTGTAATCAATGCAAACCCTCCATCCTGTGGTCACTCTAGTAGGGATAAGCTCATTTTCTTCATTTGTCACCACTGTGACTCCACTTTTCTTAGGCACTACATATATAGGACTTACCCATTTGCTATCTGAGATAGGGTAGATGATGCCAACATCTAGTAGCTTCAGAATCTCTGCTCTTACCACTTCCTTCATGTTTGGGTTAAGCCTTCTCTGTGCCTCCCTGCTTGGTTTTGCATTGTTTTCAAGGAGTATTCTATGCATGCATTTGGATGGACTTATTCCCTTGATATCTGCAATGGTCCATCCTATTGCACTCTTGTGTTCTCGTAGTACCCTTAGCAGCTTATCTTCTTCCTGTGCACTCAGGTTCGCAGCAATTATCACTGGTAGTGTCTGGTTCTCTCCCAAATATGCGTGCTTCAAATGATCGGGCAGCTGCTTAAGCTCTGGGTCTGTAAGTCTTGGTGCAGTCGACTGGTCCCTGGTAGCAGTCTGGACAGTCGACTGATCCCCTTCACCAGTCGACTTGTCCAGTGCACCAGTCGACTTACCTGCAGAAAAAAAAAGTTCATCAGTCACCAATTGTTCAAATGCTGGTGCAAACTTACCTGAGTGTGACTGTGAAGTGTCAAGGTGATGTATTGTCTCTGCAATCTCCCAGTCATCAGATTCCTGTTCATTATTAGATAAAGTTAGAGATTGTGTAATTATGGCCTGTAATGGTTCTACGCTATGTACCTGAAATGTTTGATCAACAATATCCTGCACCACATCAACATTATAGCATTCATGATCATCATGTGGAAATTTTAGTGTATCAAACATTTTAAATTCAACCTTCTCTCCATTTATTTTCATGCTTATGGTACCCTTTTTAACACAAATTTTTATATCAGCCGTACTCATAAAGGGCCTACCTAAAATGATTGGTAGAGAAGATGGCATTGAAGATTCCTCCATGTCTAACACAACAAAATCAGCAGGCAAAATGAAATCGTTTACCTGAACTAGGACATCTTCCAAAATACCTCTAGGTCTTTTGATACTGCGATCTGCCAATTGCAACGTGATGGATGTTGGTTGGAGTTCCCCCAATCCTAACTTTTCATAGACAGTGTATGGGAGAAGATTGATGCTTGCCCCCAAGTCTAGTAGTGCTTTCTCAAAGAAGTGCTCGCCAATCCTGCAAGGAATGGTAAAACTACCTGGGTCTTTTAATTTGGGGGGCAGTTTTCTTAGTAAGACAGCGCTCACTTCTTCTGTCAAGGCCACATCCTCCCTAACCTGAAATGTTCTTTTGTGAGTGCAACATTCTTTCAAAAATTTAGCATAAGAAGGAATTTGTTTAATAGCATCAAGTAGGGGGATATTAATTTCTACCTTCCTGAGAGTTTCAAAGATGTCAAATAAATGTTGATCTTTCTTTTGTTTGACTAACCTTTGAGGGAATGGTGGCAAAACTGTTCTTTCTTTTTCACTTACCTTGTTGGACCCCACAATTTTTGATGGTTGTTCCTCTTTTTCTTCGGTGTGTGTTCCAACTTTGTTGTCAATTATCTTACCACTTCTTAATGTTGTGACTGCCTTGAGCTGTTCTTGGCCTCCAGGATTTGGTATAGTTTGTGATGGAAGTTCCCCTGTCTTTCGCTCGCTTAATTCTTTAGCAATTTGGCCAATCTGTGTTTCCAACTTCTGAATTGCTTGCCCTTGTTGGTTGCTTGTTTGATGTTGTTGTTGGAGCAATTGAAGAACAGTGGATTCAAAATCTAACTTTTTCTGTTCTTGAACTGGCCTATCAATCCCACTTCCCATTTGAAAGTTCCGTGCATGTCCTTGTGTGAATTGAGTCCCTTGATTATTCTGATTATTGCTCCATGAGAAGTTTGGATGGTTCCTCCGCAGCGGGCGCCAAAAACTTGTGCTAATCTAGCTACCTAAATAAATAGATAAAACTAGACACAAATTATAAACCTCGCAAGTGCACGAATCGTTAGAAAAGCGTAGCAATAGCAAGGGTCGATCCCACAGAGATTGTAGACTTTAACTTACTAATCAATAAAAAGAATAAAAATCATAAAGAGTTGTTTGGAAGTCTAAAAGAAATAAAAAGATTAAAACTAAATTAAGGAATGTTGAATCACAAATATTTATGAAATAGTTGGGTTTAGATCTCCACCAATAGTTAGTAATGAAGTCACCTTCTGAACTTCTTCTTATTACTCATGTTTGTTCACTTTAAGGGCATGGTATCTACTCCTTAAAGTACTGTTTCCCTAGGCCAAGAATTAGGCATGGTATCTACTCTAATTCGTTTCTTTCATTGAGTCCTTAGCATGGTATCTACTAAGTTGTATTTAAGGAAAACATAAGATCAGTGGAAACGAACAAACACTCAAGGCTCTAGAAATTGGTATCAGATCTAGATCCCTTAAGTTGATTGAACCAGGAACCCCTAAAGATTCCTTTGTTACAATTACGGGCACGAGATAGGGGTCGTCTCAATATGCTCATATAACAGATTCAGATAAATGGTAACACAAACTTGATATTCTCAAGCTCTGGTTGTCAGTCGACTGGCTCTCACCTCAGTCGACTGCTCTCAGGCTTCGAGAACAAGTTTGGTTATCACAAACCTATATCAATTCAATCAGATTCAATCAATAAGTAAATAGAAGAATTCAGAAGAACATAGCACTACATAACTACGGCTTCAATCTACCCAACTATGAAATTTAGTTCCACATAATAATACTTTTATTAATCAACAAATTCGAATACATGATCAACATTAAAGACTAAAGAGAAGAGAAATAAACTAATGGAGTCCGGTAATAAGGTCGACTGGCTGTCACACAGTCGGCTGCCTTCGAATACTGGATCTCCTCTCTCCTTTCTCGATGTTGATAAAATGATGCCCCTTGTTGATGACTTGAACGCTCAGAACCCTTGTGATTCGGTGATTTTGGAATGTCTGGAAGAGTGCCAACCGAGTGAGCGATTGCGATTGATGCTTCTTTTCTGATATTTATAGAACACGGTTGAGAATTAGGGTTTTGCACTTTTTTCAGAAAACTCCTTCTTTGTTTGATTTGATGATTTATTTCTTTCTCTTTTCTTCTTTCCTTCCTTATCTGTTAACCACGTGCTCTTGGAAATCCCCAGTCTCTAGATTTGATTTGCATAAATCTGGATTCAGATAGATTTGAAATTAGATTTGGATGAATCTTCGAATATCTTATCTGTTTACTCCGCCGCGTATCAGTCGACTGCCTTGGATATAAGTCGATTGGTCTCTGAGACATCTGTGGCTTCACGATTTCTCGGTCAAGTCGACTGGTGTTTGGGGAAGTCGACTGTACCGAAGCTTAGCAAACTCTCTGTCTAGTCGACTGCTGAAGAGCCAGTCGACTGTTGCTTCTGCAGTTCCCTGTATATTATTTCTCAGTCTGTATTCGTCTGGAATCTGCTTCGTTTTGCTGCTTTTGGTTATTTCCTATTGAAAAGAGAAAATAAGAGTTAAATACCACATATAGAGCTTTTACATGTGCATTTATAATAAAATTATTGCTCCTAAATGTGAATATTCTTGTGTTCATCAGAGTGCCATCATAGTAATCTCCCAAAAAACTCTAATTTTTGGGAGGATATTAGAGGACCTCCAAGTGCTCTACCCCATCTCTAGATTCTGCAGAATCCAATTAATATGCCACGCAGACTTGTAAGTCCACCAAATAGGTTGAATGAAAGTACAAATGGATAAATAGGTGATCGTTATACTCTTCGTGATTAGAACATAGTTGTCACGCCCCGCTTCCCAAAAGAATACGGAATACGGATACGCGACTCAACTCAGTAAATGATTTGCATCATCCATAAGCTGTTCAGAATCTTACAACAAATCTCAGAATAATCAAAGTCCGAAGGCAAAAGAATAATCCTCACACAGACATATATATCTCAAAACAAAATAAAGTGCCAACAGAAATTAATTGAAAACCAATAATATACTAGTTTTAAATAAACAGATCCGAATAAGTTAATATCCTGGGTCACATTGCCCAAATACAAATAAAATTCAAGTACTCAAATACATTGTTCAAAGCAACAGATAATAATAATAGCAAAAGAAGTCTAGCACTAATATTTAATTTCTCCAATACCATCGGGCAAACGATCATCCTGATCTGCAATCAATAAATTGAAGGAGAAATAAAAAGAAAATAAGTACTCATCAATGCAAGTTACTGGCCGCTTGTAATGCAAGACACAAGTACATAGGAAAATCTAACATATCTAAAATAATAGCAGAAACAGATATAGCATGGTATAACAGAATCAACTAGCAAGGTATACTAACATGTGTCAAGTATCAAAAAATCAAATAGCATGCAGACATCTATACGGAAAGTGTCAAATAATAGTGTCAGACAGATAACAGATAACAGTTTCAGACAATAGATTCAGAAAAAAGATTCAGATAACAGATTCAGATACATATTTCAGATACAGATTCAGATTCTTATAAGTCTTGTATTAATTACTAACTAGGTAGCACTTCATGTGCCATCCTTTTATTACATGGTTGCTACATTCAAAATAGTTACATTTGTTGATTTCGTAGGGGATCATATAGGGTTGTGTACTCAGGGTTCAGACAGATATCAGATAACAGATCCAAACAGACAGTTAGAACCTAGTGGTTCTCTTCTTCCCTACACCTTCTATAAGAAGTAATGTAGACAGGGTTCAGAATAACAGATCATAGATAATCATATGGGAAACACGAGCCCTCCTTCTGAGTACACATTTTTATGCTTTCCCACTACTAGATCTTTCCCATAAATCCCGGCTTGATCATTTTATAATTATTATCAAACAGATATGTATGTGCAAGAAACAGAGTAAATCTAGCATGATATAATGAACCACAAGTTCAGAATAACAAATAAGCATGTACAGCTGGTAAGATAGTCACATAACAGAACAAAATAGAGTACTTCCTAATTCAGGACAGCACGACAATACAGAACTAAAACAGCGATGCCCATTACTACAAATATTGAAACCTGAATCCGTCGGAGAATATGGAAAATAGACTTCCAACAGAATCCATCAAATATATATAAGTCATATAGTGTTTTAGAAAAACATAACTCAAAACTGATTTGAAACCAGAAAATACGTGCAGCTAGAAATCAGTAAATCGAATTCACAGTCAGGAAAACAACATCAAATCATCATAATAAATGCCAGGAAAAATCTGGGGTATTCTCCTATATGTCTAGTATCAGAATATAAAGTTTCAAAATTTTTCAGTAAGATTAGTTTAGCCAACAAAAATCAAAAAACATCAAAAACGATAGTTTGGCAAATCTGGAATTCCCAACACTGTTGTACGAAAACTGTAATATCTCGCAAACCGTGAATCAAAATCCAAATCTGCCAAAGGGAGATGAAAATAGATAAAATAAGATAACTTTAATATTTCATAAATATTTTTCATACAGGAAAGGAATTAGGGTGAAAATACAAATCTTTATAGAACAACGAGCAAATTCCAGTAAGTATAGTTTTTTTAAACAAGCATGAATATAAAGCTCATCAATAAAATCCACCAAAATCCTGGGTAATCCCTAAATATTTATAGAAATACTGTGCAAAACTTTAGATCAAAATAATATGCTTAGCACTTGTATCAAAATAGTTTAGTCATCGAAATCATCAAGAAACGAAATCTGGAAATAAAATACACCTCTGTAGTAAAACTATCATATCTCACACATACAAAAATGAAATCGATCAAGGTCAGAAATTTTGGAAAGAAGACAGATTTCTTTAAAAATCATGTTTAATACTGAAGTTAAGATACTGACCTTAATATGGTCTAAAATATCAATCAAAACTGATCACCGACAAAATACAGATTTTCCTCTTAACAACAAATCAACATACAACATACGAAACTCGTCCCAAACACAACCAAACACGTTATAGAGTCTACTAAGTATCTAAATAACATGAAATAGGGTATATAGCATGTTCATAATATGTATATCACATGGATCCAAGCAAACACACGATTTTTCATAATTATCTCACAAATATAATCACATCAAAAACGGTGACAACCTAAGTTGTTTCATGTCGAATTTATGTCGTGAGGCAACTATGGTCAATAGAACTATAGAGACAATACTCATCAAACATACATCACACTCGAGTTGTCTCTAGAACCCAACTACACTACAAGCGGAATTTATGACTTGTATCATACAAAGAAATTGAGTACAAGTTACTTACCTTAACCGAAGACGAAACGAACACCATGAATAACGGAAATGGATCCCGGTAACGAAAAATCACACGAACAAAGATCACAAACCAAAGCAATCACACGTGCAAACTCTGTGCACGTGCAAACCAAGAGAGAGAGAGAGAGAGAAAGCGGTCGGGAGTGGCGGCGGCGGTGGCCTTGGCTGGCGTCGCTGCTGCTGCTGCTGTCTTGGGCGCGTGCAACGTCGGAGAGAGCCAGAGAGACGGACGGAGAGAGGGAGAGATGGTGAGGTGGTGCTCTCGGTGATGGGGTAATGGTGGCTAGGGGGTGTTGGCGATCAGGATGAGGGGAGGTGCCGTCGGGAGGTCGACTGTCACGCCCTGTTTCCCAAAAGGAATACGAAATACGAGTATGTGACTAAGCCCAGCAAATGATTTTTATCATCCATAAGCTGTTCAAGAATCTTTACAATATTTCACAAGAATAATCAGAGTCGGAAGCAAATGAATCAACCAATCATGCACATATGAACCAAAATATCAACAAACATACTTGAAACCAAATGTATTAATCTTAAATAATCATGATCGGAATAAGACAAATATCATGGGTCACATTGCCCAAATCCAAGAATAAATCCAAGTACCAAAATACAATATTGTTCAAGTAAGCTACAAGAAATAATAATAATAAAATCCAGCACTAATACTTCATGTCACCAATACTATCTGGAACCTGTTCTCCATAATCTGCAATTTAATAATTGCAGGGATAGGTAAAAGAAAAGAAGTACCCATCAATTGCAAGTTACGGGCCGCTTGTAATGCAGGATAAAGTACATGGGGAAAAACTAACTAACAACATGGAATATGCATGATAACGGAATATAACAACTAGCATGGTAAGGTGAACAAGTATCATGTAGCATATATCAAGAGTCAGGTAAACAAGTATCATATAAACATGTATCAAGTACCAAGTATCATGTAACCAAGTGTCAAGTATCAGGTCTCATGTATCAAGTAAACATGTATCATGTTCAAGTATTATGTTCATGTGTCATGTATCAAGTCTTGTAGTGATTACTATCTAGGTAGCACCTTATGCATCCCACACCGCATGGTTGCTACAACAAACAATTTCGCTTTAGATTTCATGGTTGACTATAGAGGGCAGTGTACTCAGGGACAAGTATCAAGTAATCGAGCTCCAAGCTCTAAGTATCATGTATCATGTAATCACATATCACGTGTCAAGTTGTGCAAGTGGCAAGTGTCAAGTAATCACGTGTCAAGTATCATGTCTCAAGTCATTACGTAGGATCAGTGGATCCCCTCCCGAGCATACGTTTCTGAATTATCCACTATTAGATCTTTCCCTTAAATCCCCGACTTGATTATTTATAATTAATGTCAAATAAGCATGTATGTGTGCAAAATATATCAAGAATAACATAGCATGATCATGTAACAAGTTAAAGTTGCAAGATAAATATGTACGGGTGCAAGATAACTCATAAAAGGATAAAATAGCCTAATGTCTAGTTCAGGACAGCAAGACCATACTGTAGTAAAACAGTGATTCCCGTTGTTACAAATATGCAAATCTGAATCCGTCGAAACATCTAGAAAATAGACTCCCAACCAAATCCAATGAGCCTATATAAGTCATATAGTATTTCAGAAAAACATAGCTCAAAACTGATTTGAATCCATAAAATAGGTTCAGTCAGAAATCAGAAAATCGAATTCAAGAGCACGAAAACAGCATAAAAACTCATTAACTAAATTCATGAAAAATCCGGGGTATTCCCATATGTGTCTAGTATCAGAATATAAAGTTTCATAATTTTCCAGTAATATTAGCTTAGCCATTAAAAATCAGAAAATATCAAGAAACGATAGTTTGGCAAATCTGGAATTCCCAACATTGCTGTACGAAGACTGTAGTATCTCGCAAACTATGAAACGAAATCCAAATCCGCCAAATGGAGATGAAAATAGATAAAATAAGATAACTTTCATAATTCATAAAAAATTTTCATACAGGAAAAGGGATCAGGGTGAAAATATAAATCTTTCAGAACAGCGGCAAAATCCAGCAAATATAGTTTTTATAAAAAAGCATGAAACGGTATATAAAACACATCAATAAAATCCACCAAAATTATAGGTAATCCCTAAATAGATATAGAAATACTGACCAAAATTTCAGATCAAAATAATATGTTTAACACTAGTATTAAAATAGTTTAGTCATCAAAATCATCAAGAAACGAAATCTAGAAATGAAATACACCTCTGTAGTAAAACAATCATATCTCACACATACTAAAACAAAATCGAGCAAGGTCAGAGAGATTGGAAAGAAGATGGATTTCTATAAAAATCATGTTTAATAATGAAGTTAAGATACTGACCTTAATATGGTCTAAAATAGCAATCAAAACTGATCATCGACAAAATACAGATTTTCCTCCTAACAACAAATCAGCATACAACATACGAAACTTGTTCCAAACACAACCAAACATGTTATAGAGTCTACTAAGTGTCAAAACATCATGAAATAGGGTATATATCATGTCCACAATAAGTATATCACATGGATCAACATAAACACACGATTTTTCATAATTATCCCAAAAATATAATCACATAAAAAACGGTCAAAATCTAAGTTGTCTCAAATCCAAAAAAAATTGTGTTGTAAGGCAACTATGGTTAATAGCACTATAGAGACAATAATCATCAAAAATACATCACACACGAGTTGTCTCTAGAACCCAACTACACTACAAACAAAATTTATGACTTGTATCATACAAAGAAATTTGAGTACAAATTACTTGCCTTAACCGAAGACGAAACGAACACCAAGAATAACGGGAATGGATCCCGACAACGAACAATCCCACGAACGAAAATCCACGAATCAACGAACAACTCGCACGTGTAAAACCCCAACACGCCCAAACTCGCAACGCAAGAGAGAGAGAGAGAGAGATCAATGGTGGTCAGGGTGTCGGTTGGTCGCTGGCGCTCCGTCTGCCACTGCTGGATGATGACGGAAGGACGGAGAGAGATAGGTGATGGAGGATGGAGGTGATCGGGTGTAATGGAGGTCGGCTAGGGTAGAGTTGGCAAAGGATACGGGTGGTCGGTGCTGATGGTTGGCATCGGGATTCGGGTGCAGGCGGTAGGAGGGCAGGTCGGGGGTGTCATGGTGTGCGGCGCAAGGGCAGGGAAGAAATGGAGGAGTCCGGGGTATTGAAGTAGGGTTAGGGTTTTAATGAGATGAGTTTATATAGGGTTTGAGTTTAGGGTTTAGCATGAGATGGGTATTGGGTTAATGGGTTGTGGGTAGATTAGGAGTAGTAGTAGGATTAGTCAAATTGGAATTGATTAGGATCAATGTGTATAGGATTTCAAACAGGATTGTGGATTTAATTTGGCAATGGTAATCAATTAGGGATCAAACAATAGTATTGAGAATAGGATGAGCAACCAAATCACCATGAGCACCCAAAGATACAAATAAATAGAGCAAGACACAAATGAACAACGAAAATAACAACAATGATCAATAACAATTCAAGGAACTAAAAATAAATCACAAAAGATCAAGATTGAGCCAAAAATGAATATATATTGAAAAAAACTACAATATACGGTCCAAAAAAATACAAGAGAGTACAAATATTCAACAAGGAAGAAAAATACATCAAAAATACGAAAAATGAAAATAGGGGTTACAATCCTACCCACCTAACAAGAAGAATTTCATCCTCGAAATTCAAAAAGAAGATACATAGGGTAACTCCGAAAGAAAAGAAACAAAGAAAAATAAAACAAAACAACCACTACTCAAACAAATGAGGAATCTTCTGCTGAAGCTCTTCCTCCAGCTCCCAAGTCAACTCACTAGGCGAGTGAGGATTCCAAGCAACACGAACCAACTTAATGACCTTGTTCTTAAGCATTTTCTCTCGCCGATCCACAATAGCAACTGGCAGAATCTCACAAGTCAAATCCGGCCTAACGGTCAACTCAGAGCAGTCGATCACGTGGCTTTCATCTCGGATATATCTTCAGAGTTGTGAGACATGGAAGGCATCGTGCACTCTTGATAATGCTGGCGGCAAAGCAAAATGATAGGCCAACTTGCTTACTCGCTTCAAAATCTCAAACGATCCAATAAACCTAGGGCTAAGCTTGCCCCCACCACCGAACCGAATGACACCGCACCACGGTGATACCTTTAGAAAAACATGGTCACCAACACCAAACTCTAAAGACCTCTGATGGACATCAGCCCATCGCCTCTGCCGATCCTGAGCTGCCTGCAAATGCTTCCTGATCTGAACCACAACATCAACTGTCCTCGTGATCAACTCTGGACCCAAGAACTTCCTCTCACCAATGTCATCCCAGAACACCTGGCGATCTGCACTTCCACCCATAGAGTGCCTCGAACGGAGCAGCTTTAATACTGGCTTGAAAGCTTTTATTGTACGAGAACTCTATGAGATGCAAATGGTCCTCCCAAAATCCACCAAACTGAAGCATACAGGACCTCAACAGGTCCTCAAGAATCTGAATAGTCCTCTCTGACTGTCCATCAGTCTGAGGATGAAAAGCTGCACTGTACTTTGATTTGCTTCCCAAACTGTTCTGAAGACTCTCCCAGAACTGAGATCTGAATCTCGTATCCCTGTCGGATACAATACTGACTGGAACCCCATGAAGTCTAACAATCTCTTGCATGTAGCTCTCAGCTAGGCTCTCAGTAGACTGCTCGACATGAAAAAGAATGAAGTGATCACTCTTCGTCAAACGGTCGACAATCACCCAAATGACATTATGACCCTTAGGACTCCTCGGCAAAGCAGTCACAAAATCCATAGTGATATGTTCCCACTTCCATTCAGGAATAGGAAGCGGTTGAAGAAGTCCTGCGGTTCTCTGATGCTCTGCCTTAACCTACTGGCAGATCAAACACTGAGCAACAAACTGAGCCATAGCCATTTTCATACCCTGCCACCAGAAATGAAGCTTCAAATCCTTATACATCTTAGTACCGCCAGGTTGGATAGAATATGAGGACTGATGGGCTTCCTCAAGCAACCTTTGACGAACATCACCCTTCGAGACACATAATCTAGACCCAAAACGAAGCGATCCATCAGAATGAATAACCATGTCTGTCCTGGACCCAGACTCAACCTCAGCTCGAAATCTCTGCAACTGTGCATCACCAGCCTGTGCCTCCTTAATCTGATCAACAAGAGACGATTGCAGATGGAGCACAAAACAACTCCGATCAGAACTCGGCAACAAAACCTCCAACTCCAACCTCTGCCCGCATCTGCTCAATTAGATCCCTCTGCAGAGTCAAGAACATAACTGCCGGTCTCTTACTCAAAGCATCTGGCACCAAGTTTACTTTACCAGGATGGTATTGCGAACTGATGTAATAATTAGCCATAATTTCCCACCAATGCCTTTGCCTCATGTTTAACTCCTTCTAGGTGAAGACGTACTTAAGACTTTTGTGGTCTATAAAGATCTGCACTCGGTCCCCAAGTAAATAATGTCTCCACAGCTTCAAAGCATAAATCACTACCGCTAACTCAAAGTCATGAGTCGGATAGTTCTTCTCATACGGCCTCAACTGCCTCGATGCATACACAATGACTCAGCCCTTGTGCACAAAAACTACTCCGAGACCTTTACCAGAAGCATCACAGTGAATTACAAATCTGCCTGAACCATCGGGGATAGTCAACACAGGCGCTGACACCAATCTGTTCTTCAAATCAACAAAAGCCACACCACACTCATCAGACCAACAAAACTTCTTATCCTTCCCAGTCAACTTAGTCAACGATCCTGCTATCTTCGAAAAATCTTGGACGAATTTCCGATAATAGCCAGCTAAACCGAGAAAACTCTTGACTTCTGAAACTGGCTTGGGAACGGGCCAATCCTTCACAGCCTCAACCTTGGCAGGATCCACAGAAATACCATCGCCAGAGATAATGTGCACTAAAAATGAAACCCTGTCGAGCCAAAACTCGCACTTGCTGAGTTTCCCATAGAGCTGATTCTCTCTCAAAGTCTGTAGAACCACTCTAAGATGCTCAGCATAATCTTTCCAATTCCGAGAATACACCAAAATATCATCAATGAAGACCACCACAAATCTATCCAAGAACTGAGAGAAGACCCAGTTCATAAGACTCGTAAATATAGCCGGCGCGTTTGCAACTCTGAACGGCATCACAAGATACTCATAGTGGCCATATCTGGTCCTGAAAGCAGTCTTCTGCACATCAGTCACCTTCACTTTGATTTGGTGATATCCAGAACGAAGATCCAACTTCGAGAAAATAGCAGCCCCACTCAATTGGTCAAACAAATCATCGATCCTGGGCAACGGATACCGATTCTTCACAGTAACACTGTTCAGTTCCCGATAATCCACACACAGTCGACGACTACCATCCTTCTTGTTGACAAAAGGACTGGAGCACCCCAAGGGGAAACACTGGGTCTGATGAAACCTAAATCAAGAAACTCCTGAATCTGCACCTTAAGCTTTGCTAATTCAACCGATACCATCCTGTAGGGACTCTTCGTTATAGGCACCATACCCGAATGAACTTCAATACCGAACTCCACAACCCTATCAGGGGGTAAGCCAGGAAACACCCCTAGAAAAAAATCCAGAAAATCCTGAACTACTAGAGGTGCAGCTTCATAGCGTGAATGCAACTCCATCGCACAAACCTTCTGATCAACTGCAGCTCGGCCAAGGGAAGAGTCCTTGGCATGGAACTCAAACTCTGCGCGATCTGGAATCCGTAATACAACTTTCTTGGAACAGCAATCAATAATGGCATGGATTTCACCCAACCAATCCATACCCACAATAACTTTGAATCCTGAATTCCCAATTACAATCAGATTGGCTTTGAAATCTGCGCTACCAATAATTACGGCACACTGCCGCACTCCCGGGAAAAAATGACAACTCAACCACCTGTCACAATGTTCTAAGCCTCTGACATGTTGCTGCACTCCAACTGATGGCGAGCGACAAATTGAGAGGAAACAAAAGGATGGGTTGCCCCAGAATCAAAAAGAACATGAGCAGAAAAGGAGAAAATAAGGACAACACATAAGATAGAATGCAAAAGAGATAAAGAAAAGAATGATTGAATAGGGGTGAGGAAAAACAAAATGCAGAAAGAACAAACAGAAAGAAATAAAGCAAAAGGGAAATGAAGAAACAAAAGAGAAACAACAAAACAACAAAAAATAAAAGATAACTGCAACCACACCCTCAGCTGACTCGGCATCTGCAGCAGTCAGGTTGAAAGCCTGACCTCTCCTGGGAGCAACTGTCCTCTGACCGACAATCTAACGCTGTGGAGGAACCGGTGGTCTAACGGGACCACAAGCTGCGGCAAATGGCTGAACACGACCTTTGGCTGGAGGAGCCAACTGCGGGCAGTCCCGCACCGAATGGTCAGTAACACCACATCCAAAATAGCGACGATTGGAACGTCGGCAATTCTTACACTCATACCCTAGAAGACGGCAAAAGTCGCAAAAACCAACTCTCGGAGGACCCGCAGAAGAGTAAGGAGCTGCCCTGACTGGAGGGGCTGGAACAGGTCTCCGAACAGGCCTACCAAAAGAGCTAGAAACTAAGTGCAGAACAGTCCGCTAAGAAGGAGCCAATCCACCACGAGCCTGCTCCTATGCTCTAGCTACCTCAAGAGCCTCAACATAGGTACGTAAGCGAAAAGAGACAAGCTGCACCTTGATGTCTCCTTCAAGCCCCAAAATGATCCTACGAGCCCTATCCTCTTCGTTCGCCACAAGAATGGCTGCTAAGCGACTAAGTCTCGTAAATTCAGCTGCGTACTCGTCCACAGTCCTGGAGCCCTGTTTCAAGAAAGTCTTATGCTACAACATTGCATGAACAATATGTAACAAAATTCTATTACTAGAAATAACGACCAACCTATTTCAGGGGTAGGAATTGTTGCTCCATCTCTACTCTAGTGCTGCTAGGAAAGAACTTCTCCAAGAAGCTCTTAGTGAAAGTGGCCCAAGTGATCGGTCTTTCGAGCCTTTCGGACTCGGACCTCCACCAGATATGAGCCAAGTCCACCAACTGGATGGTCACCACATCAACACGATCTGCATCTGCCACTCTAGCTGCCAGAAGCAGTTGCTCTATCCTAATCAACCACTATTCAGCCTCTAAATGCATCTCAGTGCCTGAAAACCTGTCGGGATGCAGCCTCAAAAAGTCCGTGACTGTTCCCAGACGGGGCGGAAGAACGGCCTGCACAGGCGTAGTGGTCGGAGGAACTCGAGCGGCTTCCAAAGCAGCCATCACCAAATCACTATGGTTCTGCTGCATGTTGATCAAGCGCTCAAGCACAACTGTGACAGCCTGAAGCTCAGGCTGATCACCAGGAACACGAGAAGAACCTCTACGAGCCATAGTCTGTACAAAACTAAAAACAGTTAGCATCCAGATCAATGTTGATAATAATTCATTTCTGCATGCATGGTTGGTGAAATGTTGAGTCAATCTCAGTTCGAGCCAAGCTTGTCTAATATATTAGGCAACTAATACATTAGCCAAACCTGGTGCTCAGATACCACTAAAATCCTTGTCACGCCCCGCTTCCCAAAAGGAATACAGAATATGAGTACGTGACTAAGCCCAGCGATTGATTTTCATCATCCATAAGCTATTCAACAATCTTTACAATATTTCACAAGAATAATCAGAGTCGGAAGCAAAATAATCAACCAATCAAGCACATATGAACCAAAATACCAACAAGAATACTTGAAACCAAAATGTATTAATCTCAAATAATCATGATCTGAATAAGACAAATATTCTGGGTCACATTGCCCAAATGCAAGAATAAATCCAACTACCAAAATACAATATTCTTCAAGCAAGCTACAAGAAATAATAATAATAAAATCCAGCACTAATACTTCATGTCACCAATACCATCTGGAACCTGTTCTCCATAATCTGCAATTTAACAATGGCAGGGATAGGAAAAAGAAAAGAAGTATCCGTCAATTGCAGGTTACGGGCCGCTTGTAATGCAAGATACAAGTACATGGGGAAAAACTAACAAACAACATGGAATATGCATGATAACGGAATATAACAACTAGCATGGTAAGGTGAACAAGTATCATGTAGCATATATCAAGAGTCAAGTAAACAAGTATCATGTAAACATGTGTCAAGTACCAAGTATCATGTAACCAAGTGTCAAGTATCAAGTCTCATGTATCAAGTAAGCATCTATCGTGTTCAAATATCATTTTCACGTGTCATGTATCAAGTCTTGTAGTAATTACTATCTAGGTAGCACTTCATGCATCCCACACCGCATGGTTTCTACAAAAAATAGTTTCGTTTTAGATTTCTTAGTGGTTCATAGAGGATAGTGCACTCTGGGACAAGTATCAAGTAATCGAACTCCAAGCTCCAAGTATCATGTATCATGTAATCACATGTCATGTGTCAAGTTGTGCAAGTGGCAAGTAACGTATCTTGCGAGCAGGTGTCAAGTAATCACGTGTCAAGTATCATGTCTCAAGTCATCACATAGGATCAGTGGATCTCCTTTCGAGTACACGTTTCTCAATTATCCACTATTAGATCTTTCCCTTAAAACCCCAGCTTGATTATTAATGTCAAACAAGCATGTAGGTATCCAAAATATATCAAGAATAATATGGCATGATCATGTAACAAGTTCAACTTGCAAGAAAAATATGTACGGGTGCAAGATAACTCATAAAAGGATAAAATAGCCAAATGTCTAGTTCAAAACAGCAAGACCATACTGTAGTAAAATAGTGATTTCCGTTGTTACAAACATGCAAATTTGAATTCGTCAAAACGTCTAGAAAAAAGACTCCCAACCGAATCCAACGAGCATATATAAGTCATATATTATTTCAAAAAAACATATCTCAAAACTGATTCGAATCCAGAAAATAGGTTCAGTCAGAAATCAGAAAATCGAATTCAAGAGCAGGAAATCACTATGAAAACTCATTAAATAAATCCAGGAAAAATCTGGAATATTCCTATATGTATCTAGTTTCAGAATATAAAGTTTCATAATTTTTTAGTAAAATTAGCTTAGCCATCAAAAATCAGAAAATATCAAGAAACTTTCATTTTTCATAAATATTTTTCATACAGGAAAAAGAATCAGGGTGAAAATACAAATCTTTTCAGAACAGCGGAAAATTCAGCAAGTATAGTTTTTATAAACAAGCATGAAACGGTATATAAAACTCGTCAATAAAATCCACCAAAATTATGGGCAATCCCTAAATAGATATAGAAATACTGACTAAAATTTCAGATCAAAATAATATGTTTAAGACTAGTATCAAAATAGTTTAGTCATCAAAATCATCAAGAAACGAAATCTGGAAATGAAATACACCTCTGTAGTAAAACAATTATATCTCACACATACGAAAACAAAATCGAGCAAGGTCAGAGAGATTGGAAAGAAGACGGATTTCTCTAAAAATCATGTTTAATAATGAAGTTAAGATACTGACCTTAATATGATCTAAAATAGCAATCAAAACTGATCATCGACAAATACAGATTTTTCTCCTAACAACAAATCAACATACAACATACGAAACTTGTTCCAAATACAGCCAAACATGTTATAGAGTCAACTAAGTGTCCAAACATCATGAAATTGGGTATATAGCATGTCCACAATAAGTATATCACATGGATCCAAATAAACACACAATTTTTTATAATTATCCCACAAATATAATCACATCAAGAACGGTCAAAAGCTAAGTTGTTTCAAGTCCAAAAAAAAATTGTGACGTGAGGTAACTATGGTCAATAGCATTATAGAGATAATAATAATCAAAAATACATCACACACGAGTTGTCTCTGGAACCCAACTACACTACAAGCAGAATATCATACAAAGAAATTTGAGTACAAGTTACTTGCCTTAACGGAAGACGAAACGAACACTAAGAATAATGGGAATGGATCCCGACAACGAACAATCCTACGAACGAAAATCCACGAATCAACGAACAACTCGCACGTGTAAAACTCCAACACGCGCAAACTCGCTGTAATATCCCGGACGGATATTACCTTATATAAATTATTATTTTATTATTATTTTGTTTTAATTCCAAAATCGAATTATTTTGGTGATTTTCACCCGGTTTGTTCATAGACATTATCTGTACCCAGATATCGGTCAGTATACATCCGTATTGTATCAAATTGATACCGTGATCTTCCGAACTAATAATAGAATTTATTTTATTATTATTTCCGAGATTAAATCATTTTTATACGGATTATGCGAAGATTTTCGGTATAAGTATATATATACACACGTGTATGTAGTATGTCGATTAGTACATTGTACAAATTATGTAAGTGTGTATTTTTGGACAAAATACTTCTCTTGCATGACAAATGGCTAAGTTGGATTAACCTAGATTAAGTGTTCATGAGAGAATTAGGAGAACTCTTCTAGAAGCTCACACCCATACCTCCACCTTGTCTCATTTTTGAAAGATCAAAAAGAAAGAAAGAAAGGAAAGGAAAAGAAAGAGAGAACCTCATTCTAACTTGAGAGTTTTTCTTATAGGTTTAGTAGAGATTTCTAAAAGCTAGGAGGAAGGAGAAGTTTTAGCTAGCAAGTTCTTCCAACAAAGAAAACTAGGTGGGGGTTTCTCTTTGTTTGTTTGTTTGTTTGTTTGTTTGTATTGATTGTTTTGATGTTCTTCTTCTTCTTATCCTCCTTGTTTTGTTTCTTTTGTTGTTTGAGAATGGTTTATTGTGATAGTGTTGTGGTGCAGTTCTTTTTGTATGGTTATGGATGGTTAAAAATAATAACCACATGAAAAGAAAAGAAATGAATGGTAGTAGTAAAGAACATAAAGATTAATCTTTATAGTTGTAATTGTTGTTTTAGTGTGATGGATTGGACTAAAATGAACACATACACATGGACTTGGCATATACAACCATTTTTGGTTGTAGGACTTGAATGAGGACTTATACATAATCATATGACATAGTGCATACACCACTTTGTGGTTGTAGAACATAAACTTGAACTTGGACTAGAAAGAATGCATATGATTGGTTGAACCAAATGATGGTTCTTACTTTATTTTTATTATTATTATTTTCTTTTATAATCTTAAGTAAGAAAGAACTCATTGTAGATATGAAAAAGGAAACTAATCTAAATCACTAGTTGTAGAATGGTCAAAAAGATCTCTTTTTATGTTCAACTAGTGTTAATAAGAAATAAATACTAATGAAGATTGGTAAAAATGTTAGTAGATGTTCATATTAAAATAAAGTAGTAGTAGTAGTAGATAATTAAAAGAAGTAGTTGTAGATGTTTTATGTTCATATTAAAATAAAGTAGTAGTAGTAGTAGATGATTAAAAGAAGTAGTTGTAGATGCTTTATGTTATGTTCATGGTTAAAATAAAGTAGTTGTAGTAGTAAATGTTAAAAAGAAGTAGTTGTAGATGGTTATGATATGTAAAATGTTAGTAGCTATTCATGATTAAAATAAAGTAGTAGTAGTTGATGTTCATGTTTTAAGTAAAATAAGTGTAGTAAATGTTCATGTTAAATAAAGTAGTATTAGTAGATGTTTATAAAGTTGCAATAGATGTTCATGTTTAAATAGAGTTTTAGTAGAGGTTTATGTTCAAATAAAATTGTAGTAGATGTTATGTTTCAATAAAGATAGTAGGTGCTCATGCTTCATGCTAGGTTAGTAAGTATCATGCTTAACTATTATTCATGCTAAGCATCTATACATGCTTAGAATGTTGTAGGATTCATGTTAAAATTATCGATCATGTTTTGTAACGCCCCGATCTCCCTGTTGCTGGGAAACCGTGACACATGCCAAGATCTTTCCTTCAATTAGTCTCGAGACACAGAAAAAGCTGGAAAATTTAAAAACTTTTTATTCAACACAGAGTTACCACGCAGTAATTACAATTATCCGTTTGTGATACCAAACTGTACTGCCTGCCCCTTTTCTTTTCTTTTTGACTCCAAAATCAATTCTTCCAATTTCTATATCACTTTAAACATAAACTAAAATAGTTATGTTTTAAAGAAAATTTGGGCAGAGTCTCCCTTGTATTTTTTGCCCAAAACACAGAAAAGCTTACGGAATTCTGCTCTAAATTCCGTAGCTTACATCACAGGCAATAATAATACGGGCTCCCCAGGCATTTCTGGTGTGAGTATAATTTATTAAATAAGTAAATAAATTAAACTTACAAGTAAAAACATAACGAACTCACAATTACCAAGATAAACAAATCTTACTTGGCATCTGAACATGTAACATCATAAATGAGATTTTTCATCAAATACTCTCTGAGTCATCACCTGTATGTATATCTATACCCGCTCATAACATACTTATATTTAGTAACCCTTTGAAAAACCACTCTCATAATACAATATTGATTTTATTTCCTTATCTCATGTATCCCATCATAAACATATGCCTTCATCCTCATACTACCACATTCATTCATGTCCAACCTCACATCTCATTTCACCTTACCATTTACTTGCATTTTATCACAATACACCCCATATCCCAACATAGTTTGGTAATAACACAATCACATCCCAAGCCCATAGCTTGGTTATTAATCTACTCCAACTATCACACTCGCAATTTATCTCGAATGGAAAGGACACGTGTACATATAATTTGTGCCAGTGTATGTTATGACTTAACTCTAATGCAAATTACCAATACAATGATACTCTTATTCTAATGCAAGATTACTAATGCGATGATGCTCTTATTCTAATGCCAGCAAGTCTCCGAAGCAACATGCAGCCCATAAATACATGCACCCCATCTCAAGCCGTTTCTCCATATATAGGGATTTGAACCCGCGTTATGAATTTCTAATTGTACACAACCTGTTCCTGACAGATACTACATGACTGATGAGGTTGCACATGTGGTCAAGTCCCACCAATGCAGTGGGCTCATGGTGTCTATGTTTGCCACTACCACCCGGTACACCGGACCTCACTCAAAAACCAGACGAACACAGGGTCTTCCGAACCCATAACTCATAGACCGCTATCTATGGCCTGTTCGCTTCCCCCTAGCCAAGGACCCGACGAAGTTCCGGGGTCCATCCCCCTAGCTCCGCCCGCCTTATCATGGCACTTCAGGAATTAACAGCGCGCGATACGCATCCCGTGCTCCCAACTCGTGAGAGGGCACCGTACGTATCCCTTTGACAGGAAGATACAACCCAATATCACCACCTAAGGCCTGCTTCGAGGGACAAGTTGGTCGTAAGGCGCTACCTACAACCAACTCCTCTCTTTTCGGCAAAGGGTCGAAGTAAAATGATCTTTATAAGTCACTACCTTAATGATGTTCCTAACCCTGAACAATCCTAGGAATGACAACATTACACAGCATGCTAGGTCTTAAATTAGCCTTCGCAAGATAACTCTATTAGGCTGCTCAACCTAAACTCACCAGAATCCCTCAGGATCTGGTTCATGGCCTATCGATCCAAGACCCCGGCAATACGAACGTATTCGCATGCTACTATCCTGAACTTGGATTTCGTCACACTCCGGTCCGCAATCAACCAACGGTTAAGATCTGACGGCACCCGCGAAGTGACTCGTCCACAGTCCCATAGGAGTAAGCTAAACACGCGTCTTAATGGTCGATAGCCCTAGGGCAATGATATCACCCTAGATGAGCACAACAAACTGCGTATTAGCCAAGAAGCTACATACGAGTAACCAAAAACACATACGAGCTAAACAGCTACGTATGGGACCAACAGCTATATACGGGCCAGTCGAGCCGCGTATGAGACAACAACATGCATACGAGCCAAATAAGCTCCGTATGAGACCAACATTTACATACGGGCCAGTCGAGCCGCGTATGAGACAACAACACACATACGAGCCGAATAAGCTGCGTATGAGACCCACAGCTACATACGGGCCAGTCGAGCCACGTACGTGCAAAACCACATACAAACAATCATACAGGTAATCAAACCTAGAAACAACCAACTGTGCTTACTAGCAAACTTGATCTTCTATAATTAGAAGCAACAGAAGAATCTACTATAATTAACTTAAGCATGGTATCCTTCTAAAATCAACTCATCATGGCCTACCTACTATAATCGACTCAAACATGAGTTTCTTTCTAAAATCGACCCAAACATGATATTCTACTACAACTTAACCATGGGTTTCTTTCTACAACAATTCAAGCATGGATCTAATACAACTCAAGCATGGTAGTCCTACTTACTAACTCAAACATGATAAGTCAACTAGAATGTCACATAGCATGAATGGGTTCCTCTTTTTTTTTGACATAGACAACACTCATCTTTATGCTATTTTCTCAAGTTCTACCATTCATACTTTTTATGGGATCCCTTTGATCCATAAATTTATATATCAATACTTTAGTTTATTCGAACTTCTTCAAAACATCGAAATACGTATATAAACCATACACCCATATTTTGATATCATCATCTAAATATAACTCATCCATTATATGGATTTTTATATGCTCAAGAATGGTTAAATTCACCATATTTTTACAATCACAAAAATACGTAAATAAATCGATACTTACTTATTTCTTTAAACCACAAAATACATAAATGAATTAATACTCACGTATTCTTAACCACAAAATACGTAGATAAATTTATACTCACCATGTTTTGATATCCCCATATACATATACGTTATTCAAATATCTTTAAGCATCAATACATACATAAATCATACTCACATATATCTTTAAACCACGAAAATATATAAATAATATAACTCCCCATTATCTTTAAACCACGAAAATATATAAATAATATAACTCACCACATTTTTCTTAAATCACAAAATACATAGATAAATTAATACTCACATATTCATCAACCCACAAAATATATAAATATACTAACTCACACATATCTTTAAACCATAAAATACACAAATATATAAACAAACTAACTCACATATTCATCAAACTACAAAAATATATATAATAAACCAACTCACTTATTTCTTAAACCACACAAAATATATAAAAGTACTAACTCACATAATACATATGATAAATCATACTCACATAATTTTTAACACACCAAAAACACATAATAAATTAACTCACATATTCATCAATCCACAAAATATATAAATATACTAACTCACATATATTTTTAAACCACAAAAATACACAAATATATAAACAAACTAACTCACATATTTCTTAAACCACAAAAATACGTAGATAAATTAACTTCCATATATCTTTAAACCACGAAAATATACAACTAATATAACTCACATATTCTTCAAACCACAAAATATATAATAAACCAACTCACATATTTCTAAAATCACAGAAATACATATAATAAAATAGTACTCACAAATTTGCGAAGGTCCAAAGCGTCACCAAGCCATCTCGCGTCCCAAGTCGCAATATACATCCTAACATCAATTTCAAGCAATTAAAACTCAAATAATTCAAACCAATTATAAAAGCTAATAACACTATCCCCAAATATCACACAAGCGTTTACTGAACGCTTGGGATATACACGTGCGATGCACGTGATAATCTAATGCTTACGGTATTTTTATTCCCAATTAATTACTAAAATCACCCCCAAATAATACTAATAGTCCAACTATAATTTTTCCTACTATACGAGAATTAATTCGTATCCATACAATTCTCTTTTACAAATCCAACACCCTATTTTATTAACAACTTGAAATCTCTCTAAAAAGAACCGCTAATTTCTCACATCCACAATTTCCAATATCTCTAAATCTCTCTACCCTAACATTCCTACTCAATAAAAATTAACCCAACTAAATTCTATACAATAAAATAGTTAGGGTTTATACCTTTCGAAATCCAATCGAAAATCCAACGCTACTACGATGTCGAGAATCCCTCCATTAGTCTACCCCTAATTTTAATTTGGAATCCATGGAGAATCGGGGGAGATTGAAGGTGGGGAAATCTTGCCGATCGATGGTTCTTTTGGGTTTGTTTTGATCGGGATGAAGGAGAAGAACGAAGGAGGAAGATGGGAATGGGTCGGGGTTTCTCTCGATTTGGTTGGGCGTGGACGAACGGGAGGAAGTCGGGAGGAGGAATAGGTCAGGGGGTCCATGGGGTCGGCGTCGAACTCGGGAGGGAGAAGAAGAAGAACGGAGGGGGGTTGGGTTTTTCTTTTGGGCTGGAAGTGAGCGAAGGAGGGAGAAAGGAGGAGGAGAGACCGGGGGGGTTCCTTTTTGGGTTCGGGATGGGGAACGAACGTGAGGGAGAAGAAGGGAAGAAGAAGGAGAAGAAGGAGAAGGGAAGGAGAGAGAGAGAAGGGGTTTTTTGTAAAAATGGGAAATAAACAATAATAGATGATAAATATCTAAGGGAATGTTTCGTATAAGCCCTCTAGCTTTAATACATTCCAGATAAAGCCCAACTCTCTATTCTAATAATTCCAAACAATACAAAATACATTAAACTACTTTGTAGATAATCCGTATAAAAATAATTTAATCTTGGAAATAATAATAATATAAAATAGACAATATATCTTACATTTCTCAATTAAGATAATTTTTATCAGAAAATCCATGATCGCGCGGAATTCTCAATCGCGCACACATTTCGATGCAAAATAGCCATGTGCTATTTTTCGGGTCGTTACATGTTTAGGAATGATGTATGCCATGCTAAGTGTATAAACATGCTTAGAATATTGTAGGATTTATATAAAAAATACCTACCATGTTTAGGAATGATGTATGTCATGCTAAGTGTATAAACATGCTTAGAATGTTGTAGGATTTATATTAAAAATACCTACCATGTTTAGGAATAATGTATGCCATGCTAAGTGTATAAATATGCTTAGAATGTTGTAGGATTTATATTAAAAATATCTACCATGTTTAGGAATGATGTATGCCATGCTAAGTGTATAAAAATGCTTAAAATGTTGTAGGATTTATATAAAAAATACCTACCATGTTTAGGAATGATGTATGCCATGCTAAGTGTATAAACATGCTTAGAATGTTGTAGGATTTATATTAAAAATACCTACCATGTTTAGAAATGATGTATGCTATGCTAAGTGTATAAACATGCTTAGAATGTTGTAGGATTTATATAAAAAAATACCTACCATGTTTAGAAATGATGTATGCCATGCTAAGTGTATAAACATGCTTAGAATGTTGTAGGATTTATATTAAAAATACCTACCATGTTTAGGAATGATGTATGTCATGCTAAGTGTATAAACATGCTTAGAATGTTGTAGGATTTATATTAAAAATACCTACCATGTTTAGGAATGATGTATGTCATGCTAAGTGTATAAACATGCTTAGAATGTTGTAGGATTCATGCCAAAATTATCTATCATGTTTAGGAATGATATACCATGCTAGATTAATTTATCTATGCTTAGATAATTGTAGGAAAGTAGTATACCATGCTAGATTAATTTATCTATGCTAGATGATTGTAGGAAAGCATATACCATGCTAGATTAATTTATCTATGCTTAGATGATTGTAGGAAAGCATAAACCATGCCAGATTAATTAATCTATACTTAGATAATTGTAGGAAAGTAGTATACCATGCTAGATTCATTTATCTATGCTTAGATGATTGTAGGAAAGTTGTATACCATGCTAGATTCATTTATCTATACTTAGATTGTAGTAGGAATCATTATACATGGTTATAATGTTGTAGGATTGATGTTTAATTAACCTACCATGTTTAGAACATTGTAGGAGTGTTATGGTTGGTGGTTATGTTATGTACCATAATTAGATTGTTGTACGTAGATGCTTGCAATTGTATGCCATGCTTAAAGTGATATAGGTTGAAGTAATAAGGATCGGGAAGATCACTAGTAATAGTTAGTTTGATAAAGATTGTTATGTCGCCTTCGGTTTCTCATTGGTAGAATACCGATCATAGACCATTAGTAGATTCTTCTGTTGCTTCTAATAATAGAAGATCAATTTTGCTAGTAAGCACGTTGGTTGCTTCTAGGATGATACGTTTGTTTACATATGGTTGTGCTCATACGTGGCTCGACTGGCCCGTATGTAGCTGTGGGTCTCATACAAAGTTATTTAGCTCGTATGTAGGTTGTTGTCTCGTACAGCGGCTCGACCGGCCCATGCGTAGCTGTTGGTCTCATACGCGGCTTATTTGGATGGTATGTACGTTGTCATCATACGTAGCTTATTGGATCGTATGTGGTTAGTTACCGTGTGTAGCTTATTAGCTAGTACACAGTTGTTGTGCTCATCTAGGGTAATATTACTACCCTAGGGCTACCGACCATCAGGACATGTGTTTTCTTACCCTAAGGAACTGTGGAGGAGTCACTCCTCAGGTACCATCGGATCTTAACCTGTGTAGGTTGATCGAGGACCGAAGTATAGATAGAATCTAAGTTCAGGGTAGTGGCATGCATATATATTCGCATTGCCGAGGTCATGGATCGATGAGCTACGAACCGGATCCTGAGGGGTTCCGGTAAGTCTAGGTTGAGCAGCCTAGTAGAGTTGTCTTGCAAAGCCTAATTTAAGGCCTAGCATGTTGTGGTTATAATATTGTCCTTCCTAGGAGTGTTCAGGGTTAGGGACATTATTAGGATAGTGACTTATAAAGATCATTACTTAAACCCTTTGCCGGAAGAGAGGAGTCGGTTGTAGGGGGCACCTTACGACTCACTCGTCTCTGGAGGCAGACTAGGTGGTGTTATTGGGTTGCGCCTTCCTGTCAAAGGGATACGTACGGTGCCATCTCACAAGTTGAGGACACGGGTTGCGTATCTCGCGCTGTTAATTCCTAAAGTGCCGTGGCTTGGGGTGCCACAGGATGCATTGGGCAATCCTGCGCTTGCGAGACCTCAGGGGTGCCACAGGGTAGGCTTCGCGCTACCCTGCGCTTGCGAGACCCTATGATTTTGGTTTTGAAATGACGCCCGATACACTGGGTTCGTCTGTTTTTGAGTGAGGTCCGGTTAGCCGGGTAGCAGTGGCGAACATAGACACCACTGGCGGACTGCATTAGTGGGACTTGACCACGTCTGCAACCTCATCAGTCACGTGTAGGTGTCAGGAACAGGTTGTGTACAATTAGAATTCATAACACGGGTTCAAATCCCTATATATGGAGAAACGGCTTGAGATGGGGTCGCATGTAGTATGGGCTGCATGTTGCTTCGGAGACTCGCTGACATTAGAATAGGAAGCATCCTAGTTCTAGTTAAATATCGCATTAGAGTCTAGTCTTAGCACTCACTAACACTTAAACTACACCAACACCATTGCCATGTTTTGTATGCTGTTTGGGAGATTCGCTGCTTTGATATCAGGCTTTAAGCGTCAGTGAATACTGACGTCGCCACTTCAATAGGTACTGGATAGCAGAAGTACAGGTGCGAGATTCAGGAGGACTCAAGTCCAGGAAAGAAAGGAGTCAGTGTTATGTTTAGTTCCGCTGCAATATGTGTATTGATTATCTATTAGTTGAGAAGTACTCAAGTGAGAGTTAACAAGTGTTGTTCTTCATTCCTTGTACTCTGATGTAAATTGTTAAAGGTTGTAATACTTGGTATTGTAAAGGCATTATTGTAACACTATTGTAATGTATTGCAGTTGTATGACATTCAGACTTGTAATACATTGGGTGTTGAATAAAAGTTTTAAATTCTCCTGTTTTTTCTGTGTATTGTGACTAATTGAAGAAAAGACCCTGGCTCGTGTCACGGTTTTCCAGTATATGGAAATCGGGGCGCTACACTCGCAAAGCAAGAGAGAGAGAGAGAAAGAGAGAGAGCAATGGTGGTCGGGGCGTCGGCTGGCCGCTGGCGCTTCGGCTACCGCTGCTGGATGATGACGGAAGGACGGAGAGAGATAGGTGATGGAGGATGGAGGTGCTCGGGTGTAATGGAGGTCAGCTAGGGTGGAGTCGGCAATGGATTGGGGTGGTCGGCGCTGATGGTTAGCGTCGGGATTGGGGTGCAGGCGGTAGGCGGGCAGGTCGGGGGTGTCATGGTGTGCAGTGCAAGGGCAGGGAAGAGAGGGTGGAGGCCGGGGTATTGAAGTAGGGTTAGAGTTTTAATGAGATGAGTTTATATAGGGTTTGAGTTTAGGGTTTAGCATGAGATGGGTTAATGGGTTGTGGGTAGATTAGGAGTAGTAGTAGGATTAGTCTAATAGGATTTGATTAGGATCAATGTGTATAGGATTTCAAATAGGATTGAGGATTTAATTTGGCATTGGTAATCAATTAGGGATCAAACAATAGGATTAGGAATAGGATGAGCAACCAAATCACCATGAGCACCCAAAGATACAAATAAAGAGAGCAAGACACAAATGAACAGCGAAAATAACAACAATGATCAAGAACAAATCAAGGAACTGCAAAATAAATCACAAAAGATCAAGATTGAGCCAAAAATGAATATATATTGAAAACAACTCCAATATACGGTCCAAAAAAATACAAGAGAGTACAAATATTCAAGAAGGACGAAAAATACATCGCCCGGTCAAATCCGGTAGGGAGAGGGAGAGGGGTTTATATAGGATTGAGTTATTAGGTTGTGGATATTTGGGTTAATGGGTGTATTTGGGTATAATGGGAGTAGTAATAGGAGATTTGGGTTTAATAGGATTTAAAAAATAGGATTTGCATAGGATTTATAGGCTATTTTGGCTTTGGTCGTTAATTAGGGATCAAAAGCAATATGAAAAGCAATAGGATTAGCAACCAAAACACCATGAGCACCCAAGAACAAAATAAGAGAATAAGAACCAAATGAAGAACGAAATAATAATAACGATCAAGGACAAATCAAGAGATAGAAAAATCAATCACAAGAAAATAAAAAATGGGCATGAATTTATATTGAAAACAACTCCAATATACGGTCCAAAATACAAAAAGAGTATAAATACTCAAGAAAGAAGAAAAATACACCAAAAATACGAAAAACGAAAAATAGGGGTTACAATCCTACCCACCTAACAAAAAGAATTTTGTCCTCGAAATTCAAAAAGAAGATACATAGGGTAACCCCGAGAGAAAAAGAAATGAAAGAAAAAAAAGCAAAACAAAACAACCACAACTCAAACAAATGAAGAAACTTCTGCTAAATCTCCTCCTCCAGCTCCCAAGTCGACTCACTAGGCGTGTGAGGATTCCAAGCAACACGAACCAGCTTGATGACCTTCTTCTTAAGCACTTTCTCCTGCCGATCCACAATAGCAACTGGCGGAATCTCACAAGTCAAATCCGGTCGCACGGTCAACTCAGAGTAGTCGACCACGTGACTCTCATCACGAATATATCTCCTGAGTTGTGAGACATAGAAAACATCGTGCACTCCTGATAACGCTGGTGGCAAGGCTAGACGATAAGCTACCTTGCCTACTCGCTCCAAAATCTCAAACGGTCCAACAAACCTAGGGCTAAGATGCCCCCGCCACCGAACCGAATGACACCATGCCACGACGATACCTTTAGGAAAACATGGTCACCAACAACAAACTCCAAAGCCCTCTGATGGACATCATCCCTCCGCCTCTGCCAATCCTTAGCTGCCTGAAGATGCTTTCTGATCTGAGTCACAACATCAACTGTCCTGGTGATCAACTCCGGACCCAACAACTTTCTCTCACCAATGTCATCCCAGCACACTAGTGATCTGCACTTTCTCCCATAAAGTGCCTCGAACGGAGTAGCTTTAAGACTGGCCTGAAAGCAGTTATTGTATGAGAACTCTACGAGATGCAAGTAGTCCACCCAAGATCCACCGAACTGTAACATACAGGATCACAACATGTCCTCAAGGATTTGAATAGTCTGCTCTGACTGTCCATCAGTCTGGGGATGAAAATCTGTACTGTACTTCAACTTACTTCTCCAACTAGCCTGAAGACTCTCCCAGAACTGAGATCTGAATCTCGTATCCCTGTCGGATACAATACTAACTGGAACCCCATAAAGCCAGAAAATCTCTTGCAAGTACCGCTTAGTAAGGCTCTCAGTAGACTGACCGACATGAAAGGAAATGAAGTGAGCACTCTTCGTCAAGCAGTCGATAATCACCCAAACAGCATTGTGACCCTTAGGACTCCTCAGCAAAGTGGTCACAAAATCCATGGTGATATGTTCCCACTTCCACTCTGGAATAGGAACCGGTTGAAGAAGTCCAATATTTCTCTGATGCTCTGCCTTAACCTGATGACAGATCAAACACTGAGCAACAAACCGAGCTACAACCCTTTTCATACCATGCCACTAGAAATGAAGCTTTAAATCTGGATACATCTTAGTATCGCTAGGATGGATAGAATACGAAGACTGATGAGCTTCCTCAAGCAACCTCTGACGAACTTCCCCCTTAGGGACACACAACCGGGAACCAAAACGAAGCGAACCATTGGCATGAATAACCATGTTCGTTCTGGACCCAGATTCAACCTCATCTTGGCAACAAAACCTCCAAATCCTCCAACAAAAGAACACTGAAGCTGAAGCGCAAGACAACACCGACCAGAACTCGACAAAAAAACCTCCAAATCCAACCTCTGCATCTGCTTAATGAGATCACTCCACTGAGTAAGAAACATAACTACCAGTCTCTTGCTCAGAGCATCTGGCACCAAGTTTACCTTACTGGGATGGTATTGCAAACTGATGTCATAATCGACCATAAGCTTTAATCATCGCCTTTGCCTCATGTTTAATTCCTTCTGGGTGAAAACATACGTGAGACTTTTGTGGTCTGTAAAGATCTCCACTCGGTCTCCAAGTAAATAATGTCTCCACAACTTCAAAGCATAGATCACTACCGCTAACTCCACGTCATGAGTAGGATAATTCTTTTCATGCGGCCTCAACTGCCTCGATGAATACACAAAGACAAGGCCCTTCTGCATAAGAAATGCCCCAAGACCCTTACCTAAAGCATCACAGTGAATTATAAATCTGCCTGAACCATCTGGAATAGTCAATACAAGCGCTGACGTCAATCTGTTCTTCAACTCAACAAAAGTCTCATTGCACTCATCAGACCAACAAAACTTTTGATCCTTTCCTGTCAGTTCAGTTAACGGCCCTGCAATCTTCAAAAAATCTTAGACGAATTTTTGATAATAGCTAGCGAGACCAGAAAACTCCGCACTTCGAAAACCGACTTAGGAATAGGCCAATCCTTCACAGCAACAATCATAGAAGGATCTACAGAAACACCATTGCCAGAAATGATGTGCCCCAAGAAAGAAATCCTGTCGAGCCAAAACTTGCACTTCCTTAGTTTCCCATAGAGCTAATTCTCTCTCAAAGTCTGCAGAACTACTCTAAGATGCTCAGCATGATCTTCATGATTCTGAGACTACACCAAAATATCATCAATGAAGATCACCAAAAATCTATCAAACAACTGAAAGAAAACCCGGTTCATAAGACTCATAAATACAGCTGGCGCATTAGTGACCCCGAATGGCATCACAAGATACGCATAATGCCTGTATCTAGTCTTGAATGCAGTCTTCTGTATATCCGCAGCCTTCACCTTGACTTGGTGATATCCAAAACGAAGATCCAACTTCGAGAAAACAACAGCCCCACACAACTGGTCAAACAAATCACTGATCCTGGGCAAAGGATACCGGTTCTTCACAGTAACACTGTTCAGTTCCTAAGAATCAATGCACAGATGACGACTACCATCCCTCTTGTTGACAAAAAGGACTGGAACACCCCAAGGAGAAACACTTGGTCTGATGAAACCCAAATCAAGCAACTCCTGAATCTGCACCGTAAGCTCTACTAACTCAACCGGTGCCATCCTATAGGGACTGTTCGATATCGGTGTAGTACCAGGCTAAACATCAATACTGAACTCCACATCCCAATTAGGGGGTAAGCCAGGCAACTCACATCCCAATCTGGAAATATATCCAAGAAATCCCGAACTACTAGAGGCGCAGCCTCACAGTCTGAGTACAATTCCATCGCACAATCAACCTGTACCACTGCAGTCTTTGCTCGGCCAAGGGAAGACTCTCCGGCATGGAACTCAAATTCTGCTCGACCTGAAATTTTGAAAACAACTTTCTTGGCACAGCAATCAATGATGGCATGGGCTTCACCCAACCTATCCATATCCAGAATAACATCAAATCCTGAATTCCTAATTATAATCAGGTTGGTTTTGAAATCTGCATCCCCAATAACAATGGGACATTACCTGCACTCACGAAAACAAATGACAACACTACCACCTGTCAAAATGTTCCAAGCCTCTGACATGTTGCTGCAATCCAACTGATGGCGAGCCATAAATCGAGAGGAGACAAAAGAATGGGTTGCCCCAGAATCAAAGAGAACATGGGCAGAAAAGAGCAAACAAGGACGACACCTAAGAAAACAAAGACAAGGAGAAAGAAAAGCAGACAATCATGGGTGAGGGAAAACTACAATGCAGAAGATAACAGAAAGAAATAAAGCAAGACCAAAAAGAAAACAAAGAAAGGAACAAAAAGGAAAAGCAACAAAACAACAAAAGCAAAATATACCTGCCACAACTCCATCAGTTGTCTCAGCATCCACAGCAGTCAAGTTGAAAGCCTAACCTCTCCTCGGAACAACGGCCCTCTGATCCGCAATCTGTCGTTGAGGAGGAAGTGGTGGCCTAACTGGACCACGAGCTGGAGCTGCCTGCTGGACAGGACCCTGGCTGGAAGAGCCACAAGCTACTACGGGCAATCCCGCACAGAATGATCAGTAGCACCACACCTAAAGCATTGGCGAGAGGCATGGAACAGTTCTTACGATCATGCCTAGAGATCTGGCAAAAGTCGCAAAAACCACCACTCGGAAAACCAGCAGAAGGATACGGAGCTGCCCCGACAAGATGGGTAAGCATAGGCCTCCGAACAGGACCAACAGAAGGCCTAGCAACAGCAGCAGGAACAGTCTGCTGAGAAGAAGTCGAACCACCAAGAGCCTGCTCCTGAGCTCGAGCGGCCTCAAGAGCTTCAGCATAAGTACACAAATGGAGAGAGACAAGTTGCCTTTTGATATCCTGCTCAAGCCCATTTGTGAATCTACGAGCCCTATCCTCTTCGGTAGTCACAAGAACGGCAGCGAAGCGGCTAAGTCTAGTAAACTAAGCGGTGTACTCATCTACAAACCTGGAACCCTGTTGCAAGAAGTCTTATGTTACAATAATGTTTGAACAATTATGTAACAAATTCCAAAATAGAATAATGACTTAACCTCTTTAAGGGCCAGGAACTGTTGCTCCATCTCAACTCGAGTACTACTGGGAAGAATTTCTCAAAGAACCCCTGAGTGAAGGTAGCCCAAGATATAGGCCTCTCAAGTCGCTCGGACTCGGCCATCCACCAGATATGAGCCAGATGCACCAACTGGATGGAAACCACATCCACCTTATCAGCCTCGGCAACACGAGCCGCTGACAGCAAGCGCTCAGTCTGGATCAACCATTGTTCAGCATCCAAAGGCATCTCAGTACTGGAAAAACAATCGGGATGCAGCCTCATCAAATCCGTGACTGTACCTGGACAAGGTGGAAGAGCAGCCTGCACAGGCACAGCGAAAATCTGACCCCGAGATGCTTCCAGAGCAGCCAACACTAGATCACTGTGGTTCTGCTACTGATTTATCAGCTGCTCGAGAACAGTAGTGACAGCCTCAATTGGATCATGCTGAAACTGAGGAGAACTCCTACGAGCCATAGTCAGCACAAAAACCAAAATAGTCAGCATTCGGATCCGAGTTGGTAAAAATTTTATTTTGCATATATACATTTGTGTGTGGTTGATGAAATTTTGTGCAGATCCTAGTACGAGCCAAGCTTGTCTAATATATTAGGCAATTAATACATTAGCCAAACATGGGCTCTCATACCACTAAAAGCCTTGTCACGCCCTGCTTCCCAAAAAGAATACAAAATACGGATACGCAACTCAACCCAGCGAATGATTTGCATCATCCATAAGGTGTTCAGATTCTTACAACAAATCTCAGAATAATCAGAGTCGGAAGCCAAAAGAATCATCCTCACAAAGACATATATATCTCAAAACAAAACGTAGTGCCAACAGAAATTAATTGAAAACCAATAATATACTAGTCTCAAATAAACATATCCGAACAAGTTAATATCCTGGGTCACATTGCCCAAATACAAATAAAATCCAAGTACTCAAATACATTGTTCAAAGAAACAGATAATAATAATAGCAGAAAGAAGTCCAGCACTAATATTTCATTTCTCCAATACCATCGGGCAAACGATCATTCGGATCTGCAATTAATAAATTGCAGGAGAAAGAAAAAGAAAATAAGTACCCGTCAATGCAGATTACGAGCCGCTTGTAATACAGCATACACGTACATGGGAAAAACTAACAAATCTAAAATAATAGCAGAAACAGATATAACATGGTATAACAGAATCAACTAGCATGGTATACTAACATGTGTCAAGTGTCAAAAAATCAAATAGCATGCAGACAGATATACGGATAGTGTCAAATAATAGTGTCAGATGATAGTGTCAGACAGATAATAGATAATCAGATAATCAGGTAACAGATTCAGACAACAGATTCACATAACAGATTCAGATACATATGTTAGATACAGATTCAGATTCTTATAAGTCTTGTGTTAATTAATAACTAAGTAGCACTTCATGTGCCATTCTTTTACCACATGGTTGCTATATTCAAAACAGTTACGTTTGTAGATTTCGTAGGGGATCATATAGGACCGTGTACTCAGGGTTCAGACAGATATCAGATAACAGATCCAGACAGACAGATAGAACCTAGTGGTTCTCTTCTTCCCTACACCTTCTTATAGGAAGTAATGTAGACAGGATTCAGAATAACAGATCACAGATAATCATATGGAAAACACGGGCCCCCTTCTAAGTACACAGTTCTATGCTTTGCCAATACTAGATCATTCCCACAAACTCTGGCTTGATCATTTTATAATTATTATCCGACAGATGTGTATGTACATGAAACAGAGTAAATCTAGCATGATATAATGACCCACAAGTTCAGAATAACAAATAAGCAAGTACAGATGGAAAGATAGTCACATAACAGAACGAAATAGAGTACTTCCTAATTCAGGACAGCACAATAGTACAGTACTAAAATAGCGATTTCCGTTACCACAAATATTGAAACCTAAATCCGTCGGAGAATTTGGAAAATGGACTTCCAACCGAATCCAGTGAATATATATAAGTTATATAGTGTTTTAGAAAAACATAACTCAAAACTGATTTGAAACAAGAAAATATGTTCCACCAGATATCAGTAAATCGAATTCACAGTCAGGAAAACAACATCAAAACATCATAATAAATTCCAGAAAAAATCTGGGGTATTCCCCTATATGTCTAGTATCAGAATATAAAGTTTCAAAATTTTTCAGTAAGATTAGTTTAGCCAACAAAAATCAGAAAATATCAAGAAACGATAGTTTGGCAAATCTGGATTTCCCAACAATGTTGTACGAAAACTATAATATCTCGCAAACCGTGAAACGAAATCCAAATCCGCCAAGGGGATATGAAAATAGACAAAATAAGATAACTTAAATATTTCATAAATATTTTTCATACTGGAAACCGAATTAGGGTGAAAATACAAATCTTTACAAAACAGCGAACAAAATCTAGCAAGTATAGTTTTTAAAAATAAGCATGAAACAGTATATAAACTCATCAATAAAATCCACCAAAATCCTGGGTAATCCCTAAATGGGTATAGAAATACTGTGCAAAATTTCAGATCAAAATAATATGCTTAGCACTAGTGTCAAAAAAGTTTAGTCATTCAAATCATCAAGAAACGAAATCTGGAAATAAAATACACCTCTGTATCAAAACAATCATATCTCACACATACGAAAACGAAATCGATCATGGTCAAAATGTTTGGAAAGAAGGCAGATTTCTCTAAAAATCATGTTTAATACTAAAGTTATGATACTGATCTTAATATGGTCGAAAATACCAATCAAAACTGATCACCGACAAAATACAGATTTTTGTCTTAACAACAAATCAACATACAACATATGAAACTCGTCCCAAACACAACCAAACATGTTATAGAGTCTACTAAGTGTCCAAATAACAGTAAATATGATATATAGCATGTCCACAATAATTATATCACATGGATCTAAACAAACACACAATTTCTCATAATTGTCTCCCAAATATAATCACATCAAGAACGGTCAAAATCTAAGTTATTTCATGTCAAATTTGTGTCGTGAGGCAACTATGGTCAGTAGCACTATAGAGACAATACTCATGAAACATACATCACACATGAGTTGTCTCTAAAACCCAACTACGCTACAAGCAGAATTTATGACATGTATCATACAAAGGAATTGAGTACAAGTTACTTATCTTAACCGAAGATGAAATAAACACCAAGAATAACTGGAACGGATCCCGGCAACAAACAATCACACGAACAAAGATCACAAACCAAAGCAATCACACGTGCAAACTTCGTGCACGCACAAAATAATAGAGTGAGAGAGAGAAAGCGGTCGGGAGTCGCGGCGGCGCTGGCATTGGCTGGCGTCACTACTGCTACTACTGTCCTGGGCATGCCCAACGTCGGAAAGAGCGGGAGAGACGAACGGAGAGAGGGAGAGATGGTGAAGTGGTGCTCTCGATGATGGGGTAATGGCGACTAGGGGGGTTTGGCGATCGGGATGAGGGGAGGTGTAGTCGGGAGGTCGGCAAAGGGGGATGATGGCTGTGGCGGCTGACGGCGCAAGGAAGGGAGGAAGGGGGATCGGGGGTTAAGGTTTAACAGGGTTAGGGTTTCGGCAGAGAGAGGGAGAAAGGTTTATATAGGGTTGAGTTATTGGGTTGTGGATATCTGGGTTAATGGGTGTATTTAGGTATAATAGGAGTAGTAATAGGAGATTTGGGTTTAATAGGATTTAAAAAATAGGATTTGCATAGGATTTATAGGTTATTTTGGCCTTGGTAGTTAATTAGGGATCAAAAGCAATATGAATGGCAATAGGATTAGCAACCAAAACACAATGAGCACCCAAGAACAAAATAAGAGAACAAGAACCAAATAAAGACCGAAATAATAATAACGACAAGAATAAATCAAGGGACAGAAAAATCAATCACAAGAAGATAAAAAAATGAGCAAAAATGAATATATATTGAAAACAACTCCAATATACAGTCCAAAATACAAGAAGAGTATAAATACTCAAGAAAGAAGAAAAATACATCAAAAATACAAAAAACGAAAAACAGGGGTTACAATAGCAAACACTTTTGCCTGAGTACAAGGTTCTTCTTATTGAGATTCTCAACCATAAGAAGCTTGTTATAAATAGATAGCCACACAAGATCATAGCCTTAGGAGGCACAATATTTTGCCAAATAGTTATATAAAGGAGAAATAATGTCACTGTTGTTAAGGAAAGTATAGAAGGATTTAACTGTGTAGGCCCTGGAGGTATACCATCTCCACCAGTAGTCATCTCTCGAATGCCAATGATAAGTGCCCAACATGACTAGAAGACGTTCATAGTCAGACTGAACCTGGGGAGTGAGAGAATTGGTGAAAGGGATTCTCCACGTCTTATGTCCATTAAGGATCGAATAATAAGAGGCAACAGTGGCATTAGAGTTAGCAGCAATAAGTAAGAGAGAAGGGAACAATACTACGATTTTGTAGCTACCAATCTAAAATTCTAACCAAAATCTAACAATAGAACCGTCACCGCATATTTTAAAAATGCTGCATCTAAAGGGCTCTACCACCTCCCACACACCTTTCCAGAATTTGGAGGCTTGAGCAACAGCTTTGGAGTGGAGGTCCCAAATTTTTTCCTCCGGTGATATGTGAAGATCACCAAACAGATCCAAACAAGGTCATAGTTCTTAAGGGCTTTCTAGAGCCATTTCCCAAGAAGTGCCAAGTTTTGATGCCTCGGGTTAATAATGCCCAAACCATCTTCTTATTGGGATTTGCAAACCTGCATCTAGTTACAAAGGTGTTTGCCCGACGAGAAAAAGTTGGATCCAGACCAGAAAAAGTTATGCATAATTTGGTCAGTACGTTTGACCACATAATAAGGAACAAAGAAGAAAGACATCATATAGAGCGGGATGGAAGAAAGAACCAAATTAACCAAGGTGATTCTCCCTCCCTAGACATTTGACGGCCAGACCATGTGCTCAGTGTAGACTAGAACCGTTCAATCATCGGTAACAATCTTCTTTAAGAAGGGATCCCCAACGAATGGAGATCACAAGGTAGATAATAGGGAGGGCACTAGAAGAACAATTAAAAATTTTGCATCCTTAGTCTGCTGCTGATCCGACCCCCAGATCCAAATAACGAATGATTTATTGAAATTGATCGATAGGCCTGACGCGCTTTCAAATAGATATACGAAAAATTTAATATTACGAAGAGATGGACCTAAACCTTGGATTCAAAATTCCCTTGAAGTCACGGAAACTACCTAAACCTTGGATAATGTCGGCCTCACCCGCTATAATGATCATCTGGCTGAAAACATCAGCGACAAGAATGAATAAAATGGAAGAGATCGGGTCTTCTTGTCTGAGACCTCTTTTACACTTAAATTTATTACCCTTAACACCATTGATAACCACTGATGAGGTGCCTACGTAATGGCTAGATTTGATCCATGCGATCCATTTTGGACCGAAGCCCTGGTGTAAAAGAACATAAAATAGAAAGGACCAAATGTAGATTCTTAATTTTGATGACTACAACACAATACACAATTGTTCTATCTTACATATCTCTTGGAGTGTGTACTTAAATCGTTCAAGGCCATAATACAATGATGAAACTTTCAAAAGCACTAGATCAAGCCACAAAGACAAGAACGATTTCAAGACTCAAGATTCAAGACAAAGATTTCTTAGAGCTTCAAAAGTGATCAGCTAAAACAACAAGTGTCTTGTAACTTCTTTGTAATATTTTTTGCCTTAGAAATCTTTATAAAAGCCTTGTCACACACACTCACACACCCCCTAAGAATGAAAATAAAGTTTACTAAAATCAAAATGTCAAAATGAAGCTTGTATAAGTTCAGCTGTCAAGTACCAGTCGACTTAATTTGGTAAGCAGTAGACTGTTCTAGTACGAAACAGACTAAACTCACTCAAGCTCTGACCAGTCGACTCTTATAGCAACACAGTTGACTGTTCAAGCAGTTTTGACAATTTTCAAATTCAAAACTTTACAGCCGTTTTATGGTAGTTGTAGAACTGTTTCCCAACGTCTTGGAAATTCTCACTCTATAAATAGAGTGTGGAATCAACTTGGAAAAGGTTCCCACAATTGATTATCAAGTCTCTTATTATTTTTGTGAAAAAGAACTCAAGTTTTCAAAGATTCTCATTCTCTAGACTTGGTTCTCTAATTTCAGTCTTGTATAACAAAGATTAAGTTCTAGACTGAAGTTATATGGTGACCTTTAGCCTCTAAACAAAAAGCACTAAAAAACAAGGCTTTAGGTAATGTAATCTTCATTTTTGTTCTTCACTCTCGGGTTGTGAGAGTGGTCTTCTCGGTTGGAGAGAAGGATTCTTGGTGTAGAGTCAGTGCCACTCTAGGTTGTAGAGTGAGGACTTGCTCTCTCTAGTGGTGAGAGAGGTGTATGGATTTGACATAGTTGTTGTCAAAGGTCGTAGAGTATTCTTGTATCATTTCAAAAATAATAGAAAATCTCAAGTGGGTTGCTTAGGGACTGGACGTAGGTCGGGAGGACCGAAGCAGGATATATCGTGGTGTTATCATTGTTGATTCTCTGTGGTTTGAACTCTCTAACTTGTTATTTTATTTTCGCTACATTTCTTTGTAAATCGTGTCTGTCCAGTCGACTTAATAGACTCGTTGTTCTTCAGTTGATTTACTCTCTTTTATTTGATGTTACAGTCGACTGGTCTCTTGTGTACAGTCGAATTAACAGTTGTGTTAACTTTAATTTACTAAGTTTTTTAAAGAACACTATTCACCCCCTCCCCCCTAGTATTATTTGCCTTGCATACAAGATCCAACACTTGGTATAAGAGCCTGGTTAAGTGCAATGGCATCTACTTCAAATGCAAATCGATACCATGAAGGTCAATCCACACAAAGGCACCTCTCTTTGATGGAACAAACTAGAACTACTGGAAATGTACAATGAAGATTTACTGACAATCCATCAACTATGAGATTTGGAACATGACCGAGACAGAGTATACTGTGCCTACTCTTCCCTATGCCGAATGGAATGATGATATGAAGAACAACACTATGAAAAATGCAAAGGCGATGAATGCTCTCTTTTATGTACTTACCAAAGAAGAATTCAACCTAGTGTCAAACGCAACAACGCCATTCCAAATATGGCACACTCTTGATGTAACACATGAAGGTACAAATAAGGTCAAAGAATCTAAAATTTTTGTTCTTGTTCACAGGTTCGAGATGTTCCGAATGAAGGAGAATGAAAATGTATCAGACATGATAACAAGATTCACCGACATCACAAACTCCCTTATGGCTCTTGGCAAAACATATACGCAAGAAGAAATGGTGAGAAAGGTTCTTCGTGCTCTAACCCCAGAATGGGAAAAGAAGACCACTGCAATTGAAGAAGCCAATGATTTAACACAACTCTCGCTTGAGAATCTTGTGGGAAACCTAATGGTGTACAAAGTACAATTGGAGGAACGCAAGCACTTAGAACCGCAACAAGCAAAAAGAAGACTCTTGCTTTCAAGGCCATGTCCGATTCAGAAGATGATGATGATGATGAAGAAGAAATGGCCATCTACGCAAGGAAATTCAAGAAATTTCTTCGCAACGGTAAATTTAATTCTAAGTTTTAGGATACTAATGAGCCTCCTACTTGTTTCAAGTGCAATAAGATAGGTCACATGAAGAAGGAGTGTCCATTGGATAATGCAAAATCTAAAGGAAAAGTCTAACTTCAAGAAGGAAAAATTCACCAAGAATAAGTACATGAAGAACTAGAAGGCCTACCAAGCAACGTGGGATGATAGTGACTCATTATCGGAAGTAAAAAATGAAGAATCGAATGAAGTCGCAAATGTGTGTTTTATGGCAAATCAAAGCAATGAAAGTGATAGTGTGGATTCTAATGATTTATTAGAAGCTTTTAATGAAGTTTTTCAAGAATTAAAAAAGAAGAAAATAAAAGGTAAAAATCTAGAGAGAGTTAATCAAACTCTTTCTCAAGAAAATCATGATTTACAAGTTGAAGTCAAGTCTTTAAATTCTCGTCTTTCCAACTTGAGATAGATCTTATATCTCTAAAAAAGAATTATGAAGCAATATCTAAGAATGTATCTAAGTTTAATAATGGAAAAGAGAATTTAAATGAAGTTCTTCAAAATCAAGTTCAATCCAATAAAAGATTTGGACTTGAGGTCATTCTTCTAATAACACTAGCAATAAAAAGATTTATTCTGTTTCTAGTGTAAAGAATAAGTTATATGATTTATTTGAAAAACCAAACAAAATCTTTTTAATCATAAAAATAGAAATCTTTCCGACAAGACCAATCGACTGGCCTCTCAATTCAGTCATTTGTCCAGAGGTATGGAGTCTTATTGAAAAAGACAACAACCTCATATAAGTTGACTAGTTTCACCTCCCAGTCAACTACCATCACAAAATAGTCGACTGATGGGTATAACAAAGTCGACTGGACAGAGCAAAAATATTTGGGTTCCGGTCAACCTGAGTCTTAATGATAGGAATTCTTATATAAATTTCTTTATTCATAATGTTTGTAATTCTATTAATTATAAGCCTGCATATGGTGGTAAATCAAACTCACTTTGGGTTTGGTTTCCGAAATAATAATCTCTTTCGGACCCAATGGATACTTGACAGTGGACGTTCTAAACACATGGCTGGCCATGCAAACTTGCTCTCTTCCATACAAGATATAGATGGAGGAACCATTACATTTGGTGACAATAACAAAGGAAAAGTCATCGGAATAGGCATGGTCGGTAAGAATACTACTCCTATTAATGAAGATGTAATTTTAGTTAGTGGTTTAAAGCATAACTTGTTAAGTATTAGTCAATTATGCAATAAGGATTATCAGATAGTGTTTGAAAAAGATTCATGCTTGATTTATGATTCATCTATGAAAAATGTAATCTTTCAAGGTTTTAGAAAGAATAATATATATGAACTATGTTTAAAAACAAATGAGTTTTCGAATGTTTTTTGTTTAGTTGCTTCTAACAACGATTCTTGGCTTTGGCATAAGAGATTTGGACATGTAAATATGAAAAATATTGCTAAACTATCTAAAAATAACCTAGTTAAAGGACTGCCAAAATATATTTTAAGAAAGATAAAATGTGTGATGCATGTCAACTGGGAAAACAAGTAAAATCTACTTTTAAAACAAATGAAATGATTTCTACTAGTAGGCCTCTCGAATTGATCCATATGGATTTATTTGGTCCTACTAGAGTCACTTGCTTAAATAAAAGTAGATATGTATTTGTTTTAGTAGATGATTTTTTCAAGATTTACATGGGTATTTTATAACATAAAAATGATGTTTTTGAAGAATTTGCAAACTTTTGCAAACGTATTCAAAATCAAAAATCTCTAACCATAGTCACTATTAGAAGTGTGGTGGAGAATTTAAAAATGAAACATTTTCAGAATATTGCAACAAGAATGGTATAACACATACTTTTGCGTTTCCTAGAGCTTCACGACAAAATAGAGTGGTTGAAAGAAAGAATAGGACATTACAAGAATGTGCACGTACCATGCTTGTTGAAAGTAATTTGCCTAAATACTTCTAGGCTGAAGCTGTTTCTACAGCATGCTATGTTTTAAATCGAATATTAATTAGGCCAAAGCTTAAGATGACTTGTTTTGAATTATTCTATGAACGAATTCCTAAAGTATCTTATTTTAATGTATTTGGCTATAAGTATTTCATATTAAACACAAAAGTTAATTTAGATAAATTTGATGCTAGATCTAATGAAGGTATTTTCATTAGATACTCAAATAGGAGTAAGGCATATAGAATTTTCAATAAGTCATCTTTGACTATTGAAGAATCTATGCATGTTTCATTTGATGAATCTTTACCTTCATCTAATATTATTGAAGATAATGAAATTGACTCATCACCACTAGATAATATTGTTAAATCACTTGAGCAAACTATCCTAGATAAGTCGACTGATCGACTTCATAAGTCGACTGATGTGTTGAATTAGTCGGCTGATGGGTTTATTAAGTCAACTGATCATGTAGAGATAACTCCAACTTTGCCAAAGTCATTTGTTGAAGTTAGAGATCATCCTCATGACTTAATTATTAGTGACATCTCACACGGCATTCAAACAAGATCACACTTCAATATGATTTCTCATACTTCCTTCTTTTCAGATTTTGAACAGAAAAATTTTCAAGAAGCATGTGAGAAAGAATTTTGGTTGAATGTTATGCAAGATGAACTTAACCAATTTGTAAGAAATGGTGTATAGGATTTAGTTCCACAACCTCCTGATTATACTATTATTGGTACCAAATGAGTTTTTAAAAATAAGTTAGATGAATCAGGACAAGTTGTAAGGAACAAGGCTAGATTAGTTGTCCCAGGATATAATCAAGAAGAAGGAATTGATTTTGATGAAACATATGCTCCTATTGCTAGACAAGAATTAATTAGAATTTTTTTATCTTTTGCGTGTTTTATGACTTTCACACTTTTCCAAATGGATGTTAAAAGTGCTTTCTTAAATGGTTTCATTAAGGAAGATGTTTATGTTAAGCAAGCACCTGCTTTCGAACATGAACAATTCCCAAACCATGTTTTTAGATTGAAAAAGGCTTTATATGGTCTTAAACAAGCACCTCGTGCTTGGTATGGTCATTTAAAAACATTCTTTTAGAAACAGGTTTTGAAATTGGTAAAGTAAATACTACATTGTTTATTAAGAATATAAAAACAGACATATTAATCATACAAATTTACGTAGATGACATAACTTTTGGATCAACTAACAGTAATCTTTGTCAAGAGTTTGCTACTGCCATGAAAATTGAGTTTGAGATGAGTCACATGGGTGAACTCAATTATTTCCTTGGATTACAAATAAAACAGTCTCAAAATGGCATATTTATATCAAGGAAAATATGCTAAGGAATTACTTAAATGATTTAGCATGGATGACACTAGTAGTAAAACCACACCAATGGATACTACTACTATACTTGACAAAGATGAATTAGGTAAGACTGTCGATCAAAAGCTCTATCGAGGTCTGATTTGCTCACTCTTATATATAACTGCTAGTAGACCGGATATTATGTTTAGCATATATTTGTGTGCTAAATATCAATCTAATCCAAAAGAATCTCGTCTAAAAGCAGTGAAACGAATTTTAAGATATATTAAAGGCACATCTAAATATGGTATATTTTATCCACGCACTAATAATTTTCAGCTATTGTCGTATAGTGATGCTGATTTTGCTGGAAATAAAACTGAACATAAAAGTACTAGTGGAATTTATCACTTTTTGGGACATTCTCTAGTATCTTGGTGCAGTAAAAAGCAAAATTTGGTATCTCTATCTACTACAGAGGCTGAATATATTGTAGCAAGTTTGATTTGTGCTCAAATTCTATGGATGAAACAAACTCTATTAGATTATGATATTTCTTTTTCAAACCCCTCTATAATGTGTGACAAGACCAATGCCACTAATTTATCTAAAAATCTGGTTTAACATTCACGTACGAAACATATTGATATTTGACATCATTTTCTATGTGACCATGTCTTAAAAGGAGATATTTTATTGGATTTAATTTCAACTGATAACCAAATAGCAGAAATCTTTACCAAACCCCTAAAAGAAGATATTTTTATCAAATTTAGAAGAGAAATTTTGCTCATATCATGATATTTTCCAAAAGTTTTAGTCTTTAAGTCGACTTATATTTATGTTTCAGTCGACTTATACAGCGTTTTTGTGTTGTGTTTTGTCTCTAAATTTTTGTTTCTTAACAAGTCGACTATATTGATTTCTCCAGTCGATTGACGATACCTTTATTAAACTGTTAAGTGTTTGGTTTTATTTTTTCTCTCGACTTAGTCGACTGCTCTCCAACTCAGTCGACTATAGCGACAATATTTTCGTTTTTATTCTGAATCATCACAGGTTCAGGTTTCTCTTTTAAGATCCGACCCCATCTTTCTTTTACCCTCTTCTCATCTAAACCCTATATTCTATTTCTCTTGCAATCGTAGCCCTCCATTCCAAGTAAAACCCTAGTCTTCTTCACTGCCTCATTTCACTTTTACCTTTCCTCTTCTAAACTCAAGTCGGCTGTTGCTTTGGGCTTCTCTGAGTTTGCTGCTCTTGGATTCCGCGTCTCTCAGTTGTGATTTGCTATTTTAATTGTCGATTCAGAAGTCCTCCTTTTTGGAGTCTTCTGTTTTTTTGTCTTTGTTTCGAGTAATCTTCTCTTTCTCCTCTCTTTTAAAGTGTTCTAAGTTTTCATAATGCCTAAGCCTAAAAGAACTAGATCTTCCAATGTTGGATGAACAATCTCAACAAAATTATCTTCAATATTTGAGGCATCCCTCTCTTGTTGATAAATACTTCATTATTTGTCAAATTTTTATTTTTACGGGTCGTTTTATCAATTTCCCTGATTTAGATAGATATCCTCTTGCCCCATTGTTTCAACAATGTAGGATATTTGATCTTCTATCTTCAGTGAACCCTACTATTATCCACAACTAATTTATCTACTTTATACAAATATGAAAGTTGCTACTACTGAGGATGGTAGTGAGATATTCTTCACTACATCTGTGAAAAATGTCCGTATGAAATTGATTGTTCAGAAATGAGGGAAAATTATGAACATTCCTAATGAAGGGGTAGATATAGGGGAAATTGAACTTGATGATAACTCTATTTTGTCCAAAATTTTTCTTCCCAATCGTGTTCCTCCAATGAACAATAAATCTATTACCCCGCTTGCCAAGCTAGTTGCACGAATTTTGTCTTACAATATCATCCCTAAAATGGGAAGTTACGATCAATTTTCGTATGAATTACAACCGGCGGTATATGCTATTTTAGGCAACATTAAATTGGAGTCAAGTGCTCTTTAGTCGTCTCCATAAGGCTCATACTTCATTTCTACCTTATGGTGCACTTCTTACCCATATCTTTAATAACTATCAGATTGATCTCGATTCAGATTCTAGTATTGTGACTCGTTATGAATCGTTTGATCGTGTGAGTTTAGCCCGTATGAAAATGCCTCACCCTTCTCCTGAACAAAATACTCCACATATTCCTTTAGCTACTTCTGTTCCACATCGGTCTTTTGCGTCTAGTTCGTCCTCTGGTCCTCATCCTAGAGCTAGTTTTTCCACTCCTGAGAGTCTCTATACCTCTGTCAAATATCTCATGGATCGTCAGTGTAACCCATATTTTTGAATTTTATTTTATTTTGATCTCTTTCGATTATTGTATCTGGATTCCTTTATTATAATATATTTTTGGCTTTTCTTGGGTTCTTTTATTTCCTCTTGATTGTTCTGTGCTCTTTTGGTTGTATTTTGTTATCTTTGGTTCATTATGAGATTTCGCTCTTCCCATTTTGAGTTTGATTTGTTCCCCTTTATGTTCATCTCTTTGTTTTATGTTTGTTCGTCTCTTTTTGGAGCCAAAATCTGTACCTGAAACCCACTAAACCACAACCCAAAACCCAAAATCTTGATCTCCTACAAATACCTTATTAATTAAACCCTAATTATCTCCCTCTCTCTCTCTCCGCCGCTCTCTCTCTCCCCGACTTCTCTCCCTCTCTCTGTTTGACCCCAGACCGAACCACAAAACCCATTGCCATAACCCTTCGTTGCCTCCAACAACTAACACCCCTCGTCGTCTTCCCCGTTCCCTTATCACCCTCCAACCGTCTTCCCCATCCTCGTCTTCGCCATTTAACCCAAAACCGAACCCCCACTGCATCCATCGTCGCACCTCCCGTTCTTGCCCAATGCCGTCGTGATCCTTCGCCTTGCACTCCCTACACCCACCGGAGTCCCCCTAGCATCGCAGTCGTTGCAGTTAGCCTCGAGCCCTCGTCATCGTCATCCCCGGTTTTCGAGCGGAAAACAGAGCTTGCGTTACCGCCGCTCTCGCCGTTGCTGTTATTTCCCGACCGCAACGTCGTCGCCGTCGCCTTGCGTGGTGTCGCAGTCGTCGCCAGTCGCCAAGTGTTGTCGGAGTCCCGCTCGTTCCCTCTCTCTCTCTCTCTCTCGAAAGGTAGGAGACGAGCTCCCATTGATCAGGAACGGTGTTTGCTGTTTTGGCACATGGTATCTGGGTTTGCTGTGTGTTGTTTTCCCCAATCCGGTGTGGCTGCTCTTGCTGTTGGATCCGCTGTGTGCGTGTGTTTCTATTTGCTGTTTTGGATTTCATCGTTTGGTCTTTTGTACGTGTTTCGCTCGTGATCTTATGGATCGTCGCCCGGGATTCTAATCCCGCTATTCTTTATTATTTGAATCTGCAATTTAACAGGCAAGTCTCTCCTTGAACTAATATTTTGTTTTGTTCAAGTGTATTTGATCTCTGCAAGTAGATCCCGTCCTTTTTCTTATCATGCTGTATTTGACAAATCCGTTAAGTTTATCGAGGGTTTACATGAGCTAACCCGACATACTCTTAACATCGTGTCATATCTTTGATCTAAAACCTAGTTCCTATTGTTTCATGCACATTCACCTACATGTAATTAACTAGATCTATGCTATAGACTTGTTGATGAATTGTATGCATGTTAGATTGAATTTGATTGATGAATATATACCATGCCTGTGAAATTGTGTCTAAACATAGAAATATGCATGTTGACACCTAGGATCACTTTGATTACCAATTTGCATGAAATATATAACTGTATGATTTATTTATTTTCCTTTTATGCCAAAATTTCTGGACTGCTAGTTGTTTCATTTTGAATCAGATTTTCAACCATGCTACTGTCATAATTTGAATTAACTTTCTAAACATGAAATTTAGCCTCTGATGTCTAGTTTACTACCCTTTTCACGGATTTGAATTCCAATGTTTAACTTGTTAGATATCATCATTTTAGTACAGTTGTGTTGGAACTTTCAGATTCACAAATGCCTGTGTATCCTGCTGTTTCTTAATTTAATTGACCATGCTAACAGTAAAAGAAAAATCTGAAATAAATCTAGCTAAACCTAGACACATTTAGGAATCACCCAGAATTTTTATGGATTTGTTTGATGAGTTCTCTGACCTGAAACAAATAGTTGAACACAATTTACTGCACGCTGCCTCAACATAAATCCTGAATAGAATAGAGTTTTCACCCTAGTTTCAGTATCTTTTATATGCCTTAATTATATTCTCTGGAACCGTGTGGAAATCTACTTTCTAGAACTTCTGAAGGATTCAAATTTTCTATTTTGTAGTGACCGTAATCCATATTTTAGTACAGCAAGGTCATGTTGTCCTGATTGTGTGAATTGTGCTTATATGATGTGTTTGCTTCATGCTTTGTCTGTAACGCATAGAATTAGTCGCACTTAGTATTACACAAAATTGACACCCTCTTTCATGCTCACATAGGATAAAAATAAACTAATAACAAGCTGGGGTATTATGGGTAGACTTGGTAGTGAACGATCTGAAAATGTACTCGGTAAGGCCCTATCGTTATATCGTCATGGACGGAGGAGATTGTCATGGAAGAAGATTATCATGTTATCACGTTATTATGTTATCATGTTACACTGAGTACACAATCTGTGAATTCACCATCAGTCTAAAATGTTCACTGTGAGTTTGCGCCGAACCTGTAATATGGGATGCAGTAGTACGTGCACTAGATAGGCTAATAATGTAACCCCTGTTTTTCATTTTATGTATTTTGGAGTGTATTTTTTATTTTGTATATTTTTATCTCCCTTGTATTTTTTCGGAACTGTATATTGGACTTATTTTCAATATATATTCCTTTTCTTTTCATTTGAGCTCCTTGTGTCGTTTGTTCGTCGTTTTTGTTCGTTTTCACCATTTTGGGTTCTTTTTCTCATTTCATTGGCCTCGTTCATTTTTATTTTACATTTTGGTGATGTGATGGATTTTTTGTGGTGATTTTCCAAACCTATGATTTTTGACCCCTAATGAGATTTTTAGGAGCCATAAAATTCACTATAAATTGTATCCCCATTTGAATTTGACCCAATATCCGTTACCCATTTGTATACCTATTACTACATATTCATACCCACTACCCACTAATCCACATTTAATCCCCATATAAATCCCCTAACACCTCTTAAACCCTAACCCTAATTATTTTCTCTCTCCCGCTCCAAAATCCATCCCGGCCTCCCTCCTTCAAGCATACCCGGCTGCACCCCTTCCCCCCAAACCGAGCATCCCTCTCCTGTCAACCTCCGGCCACCACTAGTTCACCATACAAACCCCGATACATCAAGACCCTACTCCTTTACATCCTCCCTTGTGGCCGACTATCCCAAACTAGCACCACCACCATCCAAAATCATCACAAACTCTCCCCTTTGGTGATTCTTCAAGTGGGTATCATCCACTTTGGTTCGTTGCATCAAGGAGTTGATCGTAGGGCATTTTTGGTTCGTGTGGTTCGCTTGGATTCACGCTTGGAAGGATTTTCACTCGTGGGTTTCGTTGCTAGGACTCGTTCTTCGCGTTCATCGTCATTAAGAGGCAAGTAACTTATACTACAATTCATTAGGTTGATACAAGTCAAAAAGTTCACACCTAGAGTAGTTGGGTCTAGAGACGACCAAAAATTATATTTTTATTCGTGGGTTTGTCTCTATTGTGATGAAATTGGCCATAGATGACTTATGACATGAAAATTGATAGGTTGATAACGTAGGTTTACCCAAAACTTGATTTTGTTCGTCTATGTAATAAATTGCATGCTATGTGTTTGATTGATTGCCCATGTGAAAAATAATAGGTTTGGACATGTTAGAAACCCTTAAACATGATGTTTAGATGTGTAACGTCTCGATTTCCGATGACTGGGAAACCGTGACATAAGAAAGAATCTTTTATTCAATTAGCCACAATACACAAAAAAACAGAAAAATTTAAAACTTTTTATTCAACACAAATGTATTACGAATCCGAATGTTACAAAATTGCAATACATTACGATAGTGTTACAATAATACCTTTACAATCTATAGCGCCCCAATTTCCATATACCGGGAAACCGTGACACGAGCCAAGACATTTTCTTCAATTAGTCACAATACACAGAAAAACAGGAGAATTTAAAACTTTTATTTCAACACCCACTGTATTACAAGTCTGAATATTATACAACTGTAATACCTTACAATAGAGTTACAATATTACCTTTACATTTCCAAGTATTACAACCTTCAATATCTTACATCAGAGTACAAGGAATGAAGAACAACACTTGGTAACTCTTACTTGAGTACTTCTCAACTAATAGATAATCAATACATATACTACAGCGGAACTAAACATAACACTGACTCCTTGCTTTCCTTGCCTTGACTCCTCCTGAATCTCGCCTTTGTACTTCGGCGATCCAGTACCTATAGAAGTGGGGACATCAGTATTCACTGACGCTTAAAGGCTGATCATATAGCAGTGAATTTCCCAAACAACATACAAAATATAGCAATGGTGTTGGTGTAGTTTAAGTGTTCGTGAGTGCTAGGACTAGACTCTAATGCAATATTTAAATAGAACTAGGGTGCTTCCTATTCTAATGTCAGCAAGTCTCTGAAAGCAACATGCAGCCCATACTACATGCGACCCCATCTCAAGCCGTTTCTCCATATATAGGGATTTGAACCCGCGTTATGAACTTCTAATTGTAAACAACATGTTCCTGACACCTACATGTGACTCATGAGGTTGCAGATGTGGTCATGTGCCACTGATGCAGTACGCCAATGGTGTCTATGTTCGCCACTGTTACCCGGCCAACCGGACCTCACTCAAAACTAGACGAACCCAACGTTTGGGCGTCATTTCAAAATCCAAATCATAGGGTCTCGCAAGCACAGGGTAGCACGAAGCCTACCCTGTGGCACCCCTGGGGTCTCGCAAGCGCAGGACTGCCCAACGCATCCTGTGGCACCCCAAGCCACGGTACTTCAGGAATTAACAGCGCGAGATACGCAACCCGTGCTCCCAACTTGTGAGACGGCACCGTACGTATCCCTTTGACAGGAAGGCGCAACCCAATACACCACCTATGATCTGCCTCAAGGGACGAGTTAGTTGTAAGGGGCCCCCGACAACCGACTCCTCGCTCCCGGCAAAAGGGTTAAGTAAAATGATCTTTATAAGTCACTATCCTAATGATGTTCCTGACTCGAACAATCCTAGGGATGACAATATTATAAACACAACATGCTAGGCCTTTAAAGTAGACTTCACAAGACAACTCTACTAGGCTGCTCAACCTAGACTTACCAGAATCCTTCGGGATCCGGTTTCTGGCCTATCGATCCAAGACCTCGGCCGTGCGAATATACATGCATGCCGCTACCCTAAACTTGGATTCCGTCTATACTCCGGTCCTCGATCAACCTACCCTGGTTAAGATTTGACGGCACACAAGGAGTGACTCCTCCACAGTTCCTTAGGGTAAGAAAACATATGTCTTGATGGTCGATAGCCCTTAGGGTGGTAATATCACCCTAGACGAGCACAACGAACTGTGTACTAGCTAACAAGCTATACACGAGTAACAACCCCATACGAGCCAATAAGCTACGTATGAAACAATAACTACCTACGAGCCAGGCGGGCCTCGTAGGAGATAACAACGTACATACCAGCCAAATAAGCCGCGTATGAGACCAACAGCTACGCACGGGCCGGTCGAGCCGCGTACGAGACAACAACCTACATACGAGCCAAATAAACTACGTATGAGACTCACAGCTACATACGGGCCAGTCGAGCCACGTACGAGCACAACCATATGCAAACAACCATACAGGTAATCAATCCTAGAAGCAACCAAACGTGCTTACTAGCAAACTTGATCTTCTTTTATTAGAAGCAACAGAAGAATCTACTAATAGTCTATGATCGGTATTCTACTAACGAAAAACCGAAGGCGACATAACAATCTTTATCAAACTAACGATTACTAGTGGTCTCCCAAATCCTTATTACTTCAACTTATAGTACTTTAAGCATGGCATACAATTGCAAGCATCTACGTACGACAATTTAATTATGGTACATAACATAACCACCAACCATAACACTCCTACAATGTTCTAAACATGGTAGGTTAATTAATCATCAATCCTACAACATTATAAGTATGTATAATGATTCCTACTACAATCTAAGTATAGATAAATGAATCTAGCATGGTATACAACTTTCCTTCTAGCATGTAAGCATGGATAAATTAATCTAGCAATATATACCACTTATCTAAACATAGATAAATTAATCTAGCATGGTATACTACTTTCCTACAATCATCTAAGCATAGATAAATTAATCTAGCATGGTATATGCTTTCCTACAATCATCTAAGTATAGATAAATTAATCTAGCATGGTATATGCTTTCCTATAATCATCTTAAGCATAGATAAATTAATCTAGCATGGTATATGCTTTCCTACAATCATCTAAGTATAGATAAATTGATCTAGTATGGTATATGCTTTCCTACAATCATCTAAGCATAGATAAATTAATCTAGCATGGTATATGCTTTCCTATAATCATCTTAAGCATAGATAAATTCATCTAGCATGGTATATGCTTTCCTACAATCATCTAAGCATAGATAAATTGATCTAGTATGGTATATGCTTTCCTACAATCATCTAAGCATAGATAAATTAATCTAGCATGGTATATGCTTTCCTACAATCATCTAAGCATAGATAAATTAATCTAGCATGGTATATGCTTTCCTACAATCATCTAAGCATAGATAAATTAATCTAGCATGGTATATGCTTTCCTATAATCATCTTAAGCATAGATAAATTAATCTAGCATGGTATATGCTTTCCTACAATCATCTAAGCATAGATAAATTGATCTAGTATGGTATATGCTTTCCTACAATCATCTTAAGCATAGATAAATGAAACTAGCATGGTATACTACTAGTATGAACATACAACATTCCTAAGTATATATATATAAATACACTTCTAAACATGGTAAGTAATTTTATCATGGATCCTACAATATTTTAAGCATGTAGAAAAGACTTAGCATGGTACACATCATCCCTAAACATGGTAGGTATTTTTAGAATAAATCCTACAACATTCTAAGCATGGTTATACACTTAGCATGGTATACATCATTCCTAAACATGGTAGGTATTTTTTTAGAATAAATCCTACAACATTCTAAGCATGATTATACACTTAGCATGGTATACATCATTCCTAAACATGGTAGGTATTTTTAGAATAAAGTCTACAACATCCTACGCATGAATATACACTTAGCATGGTATACATCATTCCTAAACATGGTAGGTATTTTTAGAATAAATCCTACAACATTCTAAGCATGAATATACACTTAGCATGGTATACATCATCCCCAAACATGGTAGGAATTTTTAGAATAAATCCTACAACATTCTAAGCATGAATATACACTTAGCATGGTATACATCATCCCTAAACATGGTAGGTATTTTTAGAATAAATCCTACAACATCCTAAGCATGAATATACACTTAGCATGGTATACATCATTCCTAAACATGGTAGGTATTTTTAGAATAAATCCTACAACATCCTAAGCATAAATATACACTTAGCATGGTATACATCATCCCTAAACATGGTAGGTATTTTTAGGATAAATCCTACAACATTCTAAGCATAAATATACACTTAGCATGGTATACATCATTCCTAAACATGGTAGGTATTTTTTTAGAATAAATCCTACAACATTCTAAGCATGGTTATACACTTAGCATGGTATACATTATTCCTAAACATGGTAGGTATTTTTAGAATAAATCCTACAACATCCTAAGCATAAATATACACTTAGCATGGTATACATCATCCCTAAACATGGTAGGTATTTTTTAGAATAAATCCTACAACATCCTAAGCATATATGTCTACTAACCAAGCATGAACAACAATGGTGCATGATTTTTCCTACAACTATCTAGGCATGATACTTACTAACTTAGCATGAAGCATGAACATCTACCATCTTTATTGAAACATAACATCTACTACAATTTTATTTGAACATAAACCTCTACTAAAACTCTATTTAAACATGAACATCTATTGCAACTTTATAAACATCCACCAATGCTACTTTATTTAACATGGACATTTACTACACTATTTTACTTAAAACATGAACATCAACTAGTACTACTTTATTTTAATCATGAATAGCTACTAACATTTTACATATCATAACCATCTACAACTATTTTATTTTAATCCTTACTACTACTACTTTATTTAAGCATAATACTACTATTTTATTTCAACATACTACTACTACTTTATTTTAATATACTACTACTTAAATGTCTACTAGTCTTTATTAGCGTTGATTTCTTATTATTACTAGCGGACATAAAAGAGATCTTTTTAATCCTTTTACAACTAGTGATAGAAAAAAGATCTTTTTATTCATTCTACAACTAGTGATTTCTTTTTCATAATTAGAACTAACATCTAATTTAGGTTCTTTTTCTTAAGGTTATTAAAGAAAATAACAATAATAAAATAAAGTAAGAACCTTCATTTGGTTCAACCAACCATATGCTTATCTTTTTAGTCCAAGTTTAATACAAGTCCTACAACCAAAAATGGTTGTATAAAATGGTTCATATGCTTTATGTATAAGTCCATATTCAAGTCCTACAACCCCAAAATGGTTGTATGTACAAGTCCATATGTATATGTCATTTTAGTCCACAAAACAACTACTACTACTACAAAGATTCAATCTGTATGTGTATTTAATACTACCATTTGTTTCTTTTCTTTTTATGTGGTTATTACCCTTAACATTTACAACATACCAAAGAGAATCACATACAACAACATCTATCACCACAACCCATTCCAAAAACCAAAGAAAAAAAAATAAGGAAGGCAAGAAGAAGAAGAAACATCAAAAACAACAATACAAACAAACAAACAAACAAAGAGAAACCCCCACCTTAATCTTTTTGTAGGAAGGACTAGCCTATGCTCCTTCTCCTTCCCCTTAACTTCTAAGAACTCCTAAGAAGACCTACAACGAAAACTCTCAAGTTAGTCTTTGTTCTCTCTTTCTTTTCCTTTCTTTCTTTCTTTCTTTATGATCTTTCTAAAATGAGACAAAGGTGGAGGAAGGGGGTATTTAGAGGTGGGAAAAGGGGTGGAGAGTGCAAATATGCATGCACACATTTGCAAAAAGGACCTCCCACATTTTGGGGGCCGGCCATACCTATGGGGAGGTGGAAATTGGTGGATGTAGGATGTGGTGGAGGTATTATGTGAGTATGGTGTTATGTGAGGGTTTCTAGAAGGGTTTCCTTAACCTTCTCATGCACACTTAACCTTGGTTAACCACTTATAAACCCTAACAATCTAATAGGTTTTGTCATAAGCAAGACAAGTGTTGTCCAAAAATACACAACACGCAATTTGTATAATGTACTAATCGACATACTACACGTATGTGCGCATATATGTTTGTATACCGAAAATCTTTGCATAATCCGTATAAAAATAGTTTGCTCTCGGAAATAATAATAAAATAAATTCTATTATTAGTTCGGAAGGTCACGGTATCAATTTGATACAATACGGATGTATACTGACCGATATCTGGATACAGATAATGTCTATGAACGAACCAGGTGAAAATCACCAAAATATTCCAATTTTGGAATTAAAACAAAATAATAATAATAAAATAATAATTTATACACGGTAATATCCGTCCGGGATATTACACAATCCTACGTGTTTACAACTTTTACATATTTCATTAGAGTACAATGAATAAAGAACAACACTTGGTATTTCGCTTGGATGCTTTCCAACAAATAAATAGATTACAAAACTGTTACAATGGAACAAGATTACAAAACTGTTACAATGGAACAATAGTAACAACATATAATGCAGCGGAAATGAAAACGACTCTTGCTTCTCTCGCCTTGAGTCCTCCTAAATCCTGTACCTGTACTTCTGCGATCCAGTACCTATTGAAATGGGGGGGTCAGTATTCACTAACGCTTTAAGGCTGATAAATAGCAGCAATTTTCCACTTCTGCAAACAAATTAATGAAAAGAGAAACGTGTATATATAATTGATGTGTCAGTGTATGTTATGCCTTAGACTTTAATACAAGATTGACTAACGCCAAGATGTTCTTATTCTAATGCAAGCAAGTCTCTGGAATAGTATGCATCCCATACTACATATGCCCCATCTCTAGCTGTTTCTTTATATATCGGGATTTGAACCCACGTTATGAATTCTACTTTGTACTCAACTTGTTTCTGAAGCTACAACTTGACTGATGAGGTTGCTCTGAACGGTCTAATTCCGTCAGGCGCACCCGACCTCACTTAAAAACCAGACGAACACAGGGCCTTCCGAGCGCAGGATAGCACGAAGCCTACCCTGTGTCACCCATAACTCATAGACCGTGGTCTATGGCCCGTTCGCTCTCCCTGGCATAGAACGTGACGGAATTTTTGGGGTCCATCCCCTAGTTCTGACAGGAATCGCTCCCGCTTATCAAGGCACTTCAGAAATTAACAGACGAGATACGGATCCCGTGCTCCCAACTCGTGAGAAGGCACAGACCGTATCCCTTTGACAAGAAGGGTACAACCCAATAACACCGCCTAGTGTCGGCCTATAGGACAGGTCGGATCATAAGGAATCACCCTTAACACCAACTCTTTCCCTTCGGCAAAAATAATAATAAGTAAAGTTTAATTAGTAATAGCCATAAGTTACTACCCTAACGATATCACTAAGCCCAAACAATCTCACGGGGTTTTCAATAACTTCCTTATGATTATCCCGATCCAACTCATGGCCTATCGATCCAGGACACCGATGATGGAAATCTCTCTCACTCATCAATACCCCTAACTCGGATCTCATCAATATTTTCGGCCCACAATCAACCCACATCAGTTAAGATCCGTCGGTGCTCGAGGTGTGATTTATCCACAGTTTCTAAGGTGGTAAGATGCGATTCTTGATGGTCGATGGCTCCTACGGCAATTATGAGACCCCATCAGAACCCCTAACTCAGATCTCGTCAACACTCTCGGCCGGCGATCAACCCACATCAGTTAAGATCCATCGGTGCTCTAGGTGTGATTTATGTATAGTTTCCAAGGTGGTAAGATGCGAGTCTTGATGTTCGATGACCCTTGACCTAGCTTTTATCTAGCTAACAATACTAGTGACTTTTCCAACTATTATTTACCATATATTGAAGATTAAGCATGTGCACATCATATGGTCCAATTTCAATTAGAAACGCATACAACTAGAACTCATGGGTTCTTTTCCCAAATTGAACTAGGACAATATGCGACTAGATTCATGGGTTCCTTCTCAAAGTTGAGCTAGAATCACCTAGAACCTAATTGCATTGGTTCCTCGTCAATTCGAGCTAGAACTATCATGGAGCTAGTTTCATGGGTTTCTTCTTAAAAACCGAACTAGAACAACTGTGGAACATGGGTTCATTTCAATTGGGTTATCATGCAAGCTCAACTCATGGGTTCCTTTTAGAATTTAACCGAAACCACTACAATCATATAACTCAAACATGCATGGATTCCTTCGAATCTAAAACAACTACACATCTCAACATGGGTTCTTTACTAGAACCACTACAATAACACAAGCATGATGGGTTTCTTACTACAATAATCTACAACAACTCAAGCATGGGTTCCTCACTATAATCAACCTACAACAACTCAAGCATGGTATCCTTCTATAATCAACCTACAACAACTCAAGCATGGTATACTACTTACTAAAATCAACTCAAGCATGGGTTTCTCACTATAATCAACCTACAACAACTCAAGCATGGTATATCTACTATAATCAACTCAAACATGAGTTTCTCACTATAATCAACCTTCAACAACTCAAGCATGGTATACTTACTACAACTCAAGCATGAATACAATTTAAGCATGGGTTTCCTTCTACAACAACTCGAGCATGGTTTACTTACTAAAATCAACTCAAGCATGGGTTTCTCACTATATTCAACCTACAACAACTCAAGCATGGTATATTTACTATAATCCACTCAAGCATGGGTTTCTTTCTACAACAACCTATAACAACTTAAGCATGGTCCTTTACTAAATAATTAGCCACTCAAGCATGGATTTCTTACTACAATGGTTAGCAACTTAAGCACGGATTTCTACAACTACTTAAGCATGGTTCTTTACCAAAATAATTAGCAACTCAAGCATGGTAGGTTCATGGATTCACAAGTATAAATAGGTTCATAAGCATGAATGGGTTCATGGGTTCCACAAGCATGAATAGGTTCATAAGCATGAATGGGTTCATGGGTTCCACAAGCATGAATAGGTTCTTTTTAATCTAGAATTACTACACAACTCAAAGATGGTATCTTGTACTACATCTCAAGCATGATGAGTTTCTTTCTATAACAACTTAAGCATGGTATCTTGTACTACATCTCAAGCATGATGAGTTTCTTTCTATAACAACTTAAGCATGGTATCTTTTACTACATCTCAAGCATGATCGGTTTCTTTCTATAACAACTTAATCATGGATGGGTTCACAAGCATGAATAGGTTCTTTTTAATCTAGAATTACTACACGACTCAACCATGGTATCTTTTACTACATCTCAAGCATGATGAGTTTCTTTCTATAACAACTTAAGCATGGTATCTTTTACTACATCTCAAGCATGATGGGTTTCTTTCTATAACAACTTAATCATGGATGGGTTCACAAGCAGAATAGGTTCTTTTTAATCTAGAATTACTACACGACTCAAGCATGGTATCTTTTACTATATCTCAAACATGATGAGTTTCTTTCTATAACAACTTAAGCATGGATGGGTTCACAAGCATGAATAGGTTCTCTTTTTGGCAAAGAACACAAAAATGGTAGGTTTATGGGTTCACATAAGCATGGATGGGTTCTTTGCTACAACTCAAGCATGAATAGGTTTCTAGCAACCTATAAAAGTTTAGAACATGCTACTAAAAGACTAAAAATAAATTATTACAAGACTACTCTTTTAGGAAATTACAAGTCCTATATATTACAAAGACTACATTTATTAGTCTACAAATTAATACATACTACAACCCACTTTTTCTTCAATCCTACATGTTCCTACATACAATAAGAGTAACCTTTTTTGAACAAGGGTTAGTAAAGAATGATTTCTTAACAAAGTAGAGAGCAACATATAACAAAAACTTATCCTTTAAAAAGTTAGATGAGTTCTATAACCCTAGAATGGGTAAGTAAATATTTGTACTACACTAATCTTTATATGCACATAACTATAGTCCATGTGGTCATTTGTGTTAACAAAATAACCATAATAATAACAATAGTCATACGTGGTTAAAGAAACAACCTTTATGTGTTTTAATTATTTTTCATGGGATCCTTTTGATGCCTACAACAACTTTATGCTTAATAATTAGTCCAAGTCATTTTTAGAACACACATACAACAAAAGTGGACAAGAATCCACACAAATAAAAAGAGAAAACTTCATCATGATTTTTCACCATTCTTATGCACAAATCTTAGTCCAATTAGTCCAAAATAATCATCACAACAATACTAACCATACAAGGTCTCAAAAATCAACCTTTATGTGATTTTGTTGAGTCCTTTCAATCCATCTTTTTTATGGGATGATTTTGATCCCTACAACCATACTTATGCTTAGGAATTAGTCCAAGTTATTTAGGAATATAAACACACCACAACACATCATAATGATGGGTTCTTTTTAACCTACAACCACTTATATGTTTAGAAAAATAGTCCAAGTTATTTAGGACATACACCTACAACATCCACCATAAAAAGATGGGTTCTTTTTATCCTACAACAACCAACCATCAAAGATGGGTTCTTTCTCACATACAACCATTATTAACCCTAAAAGATGGGTTCTTTACTATATAAACAAAATAAATATGAACATACAACCTAAAAATTTAGAAGTAGAGAATCCCCACCTTGTGATTTTTGTAGGAAGGACTAGCTAGCAAAACCTTCTCCTTCCTCCAAGCTTTCTACCACAACTTGAAGAACACTCATAAAAACCCCAAATGAAGAACACTTAGGGTTTCCTCTCTTTCTTTTCTTCTTTCTTTTTTTTTCTTGTAAAATGAGGCAAAAGGTGAAAGGGAGGGGTATTTATAGGATGAAATGAGGGTGGAAAGTGCAAATACACAACCACAAATGCACAAACCCCCTTGGAGTTCATTTGTGTAACACCACATTTTTTTTTTATTTTTTTTTTTTTATTTTTTTGAAAAACTAAGCCTCCAAATTCAATTCTTTCAATTTCTATATCACTTTAAACATAAAATAAAATTGTTATATTCCAAATAAAATTTTGGCAGAGTCTCCCCTGAAATTTCTGCCCCAAAATACAAAATGCTTACGGAATTCTGCTCTAAATTCCGTAGCTCACAACACAGGCAATACAATCACGGGCTCCCCAGGCCAAAATGAGCAGAATCACACGGGCAATATAAATATCATTCTCTGGGGACCAAATTCATAATAGAATATCAAATATTAAATAAAAACAATAAATTCCTTTGAAAACGTATAAGATTTTTGTAAAGATTTAGGAAAACCTTTTTAAAAGTCAACCACAGAACCCAATACTCCACAACGAGGTGGGTACGGGCTTTCTTACCTCATCACAGCACTATACACCTATACTGTTACCATAATACAAAATAATACATCAATTATTCACCTTTCTACATATATTAAATACATAAATAATCTATCCTCTCAACGAAATATAATTCCTAACTCTAGAACTACCTCGCCATGCTGCTAGCAACCTGCAGGAGAGTTAGGGTTGTCCACTCTCAGGGAGGGACCCCCCTAACCCCCAGAAAACATCAGGGGTTAGCCATTTCTGGTGTGAGTATAATCATTAATCTAATAAATGAATTAAATTGTATAAAGAAAATAATTTAAACTTACAAACATCAAGTTAAGATATACCCTGAAATCTGAACATAAAAACATCATCGATACGATTTTATATCAATTTACTCTTTGAATCTGCATCCAACGATGTAATTACACATAACTCCACACATTTCACTATATGCTTCACCTCAACCTCATGTATATATATATATATATATATCCTTATTTTACATTCGCATAATACGAATTCACATACGATCCATTCCTTTTCAATTTAAATTCTATAACCCGAATATTCATTCTTCCACAATTATCGTCATAATAGCATTTTACTATTTATATGAATATAACTACATGATGATATTACTCCTTTCATTAATAACCATTTATGAATACAGACTCATAACACAACATACTCTCTTTAATAACCATTTTCATAACCAATCTCATAATACGGGTATTTATTTTATTATGTTATAACAAGAATCACCTCTTACATTTATGCTTCTATTCTCATAATACCACATTCATTCATGTGTTATGACGCAATTAACACATCTCATTTCCCATTGCAAAGAACTCACATTTCATCACATCACTAATTAGAATGCTTTATACTCATTGCATCAAAACCATGTTTTATAGTTCATTCTCATCTCATTATTTCATTTAGTTACTACTCAATCGAATTGAGAATTAAACTTATTTTCATTTTCACTTATATCTCAATTTATCATTAATTTCACTTTCATTCTCATCAATTTATACTCCATATCCCTAACATAGTTTGGGCAATAATATATCACACCCCAAAGCCGATAGCTTGGGTAATAATCACCGCACCCCAAACACATAGTCTGGGTAATATCACATCACATCTCAAGCCGATAGCTTAGTTATCAATTCACTTCATTTACTATTCATCCTCACTATATTTAATTCTTCATTTCCATTAATGATTACCACTATCATGCCCACTCACCCTGCGAATTATGCCAAGGCAGGTAGTTCCCACCATTTCCACAGAAATAGCGGGCAGGTAGTTCCTTGACACAATTCCAAGGTGTAACAACTCATACCATACTGTATTTTACTTTAATAATCATTTACATAATATAGTTACTTCATACTATTCATATTAACACATGTCTCTTTTACTATTTCATTTTAAATTAACCACATATTGCAATTACCATTTCTTTTCATACACAACTTATAACTCGAATCTCTTCATATTCATTTATTCACAACCACTTTCTCTCACATTCACATTTCACTTTTCACTTTCTTTACTCTCACACTTTTATTTACACTTAGTTATTTTATTAGTTTGTCGACCAGTGAGCCACAGTATCCCAATATACTGAAAGCCGACAGCCCGGTAAAACATGCGGACCGATGCTCACACAGAGTCTTACTCGTCTGAGGCTATGTCTTCCTCCCAGCCTATGCCAGTGAGGGAACACCGCACCCCAGATAAACTGGGTACTTCCTCGCGACGTCTGTCATCGAGAGAAAAACACCGCACCCTAGGTAAACTGGGTACTTCCTCGCGACGTCTGTCATCGAGGGAAAAATACCGCACCCAAGGTAAACTGGGTACTTCCTCCCAGCCGATAGCCAGGAGAAAAAAACACCGCACCCCAGGTAAACTGGGTACTTCCTCGCGACAACTGTCATCGAGGAAAACCGGGCCTCAAGCTGATAGCTTGGGCGATAAAACTCCGCACCCCAGATAAACTGGGTACTTCCTCCCAGCCGAAGCTAGGAGGGAAAACACTGCACCCCAAGCCGGTCCTTGGGTATTATGAGTTCTAGCCCAAACCCCCAGGATTGCTGTAGGTACTGGTCAACAAAGCCATCTGTTATTAGCATTAATCATTACATCTTTTCAGCTTACTTTATCGACACAAGCATTTCATTTTTAAATTCAATAATTGCCACGACCTTGACTTTAATCACATGAATAAATAACACATTTTATAAGCACGTACCATCTTATCTTTTATCTTACCATTTAACGCATATCCGGTGTCCACGATATTAATTATCATCTCAGTATATCACATATATACATACACCAAGTCATTTAACATATAGACCATCATGTCATATTATTGCATATCATGAATGCACCATGTTATTTATTTTGCCACAACATCACACTTTATGAATACCATGCTATTTAATACTTCATTAAATCACATATAGACATACGCCAAGTTGTATCATTAATAAAAGAATTACATGATGTTATTTCATATCATAAAAGTATCAAAATGTATACTTCATCACATTATAATATCATACTATTACCCATTAATCTATTTCGAACATAATTAGGATATAAACATATACTTTATCACATCACCGGTTATTATCGTCTATATATATATATATATATCACCACATACTTCACATTTGTAGGTTTCCAAGAGAAATGACCACAATCACTAATTTCGTCTAATTACATCTTATAACAGCCATCCATATCATGCTAGCCCATACACAAGGCTCCACATATACCAGATCATCTATATTGGCTTATTCACCCCAAAAACATGCACAAAACATGCACGGGGTAAATATATGCATAAACCGTTTAATATATTTAGCTTTTATACTTCAACACATCACATTAATCCATAACATAGATTTTATATACTTAATATCATTAATTTCATCAAATATCTCAAAAACTAAATTTCGGACCCTTAAAAATCGGTATTTTCTTTCAAATTCAGTTTTTAGCATAACTTCTACAAAATACATCAAAAAGCCACGAAATTTGGCCACGACATAAAATATATATAAATGCAACATACTCACCTGACGGATCGAGCGAACAATGTTCCACGTCCGCCCTGTAGCCAGTCGAAGTTCGACTTTTTCCACCTAAATAGGAAATTATAGGACCGATTAGTTTAAAACTCAAAACTCGATCTACGAACCTCCAAACTCGAATCCGTCTTCACCCACTCGTTACAAATGACCTAAGTAACCAAGCTACATCGACGGATTTCGAATTCGGGTCCCAATACAAACATTCCCTTATTGATCGGAGGCTTTCTAATAAGAAAAAAATTCATATTCTCTCATTTCTTTAATCCTCTTTTTCCTAATCTCACATATTAGGGTTAATAATAATAATAATGAGACTCACTACACCTCCGAACCCATCAAATCCTCACCTAAATCTCGCTCGGGCATTTCATCGAACACTCGGCGTGCACTTTTCACCTGTAGTCTATTTCACTCAATTTAATTGAGCTTAAGCCTATAAAAATCATCCTAAATTCATATTAATACTTTCATAATATTCTACACCCTCATATGCATTTTATACAATTATTAGGATCGAGTTTCCTATCCGATTTCATAAACCCTATAATCCGAGTTTATGCCAAAATCACCACTTCCCATTTTATTCTAATGGCTCACTACAATTTTTACTACCATACAAGAGATAATTCTCATATATGTAACTCTATTTTTGAAATCCAAAACCCTAATTTATCAACAACCTATAAAATCTCCAGGATCTTACTAATTTCTTGCCTCTACTATTCGCAACCTCTTCTAATCTCCCCACCATAATATTCCTACTCAATAGAAATTAAACACACTTAATTTTATAGAAATAAATAAAATAGGGTATATCTTTCCGGAGTTATTTCTCCAAATCAATGCTACCACGGTGTAGCCTTCAATTAGTCATCCCCCCAAAATAATTGAAAAGTTATGGAGTATTTGGGTGGAATGGGGCGGAGGGAGAAAGAGCTGAAGGTGGGGGTTTTTGATCGGGAGAATGGATCGAGAAGGAAGAAGGAAAGAAGGAAATGGGAAGGAAAAGAAAAAAGGAAATAATGGGGAAAGGGTTATTTTTGTAATAAATATAATAATAATAATAATAATAATAATAATATGGTATAATTACATATAAGCCCCCCCTCCAAATCCAAAATATTATAATTAAACCCCAACTCTTTTCTATAATCATTCAAACAATACAAAATACATTAAAATTATATTATAATAATCCCCCATAATGATAAAATAAAATAAACTATATTACCTCACACTAAATCTCAACTCTTAACTCTAATATAACAATAATACCAATCTACCACAAATATTCAATACCAGTATCGATATTAAAAATAAATAAAATAAGATATCACTTAAAGTAATTCTCACCCCTACAAAATATAAAAGCGAATATTTTCGGTTTTTTAAAATCCGAGGTGTTACAATTTGGGCCGGCCAAAATGGATGAGGTGGAGGGGGTGAGGTGGAGGGATGAGGTGGAGAAGAGGGTTCTAGTAGAAAATACACCTATTAACTCTTATGTATCCCTAATTAATCATAACCCTATGTTTAAGCCTCCAAACAAATCCTAGCCATCCAAATTTGATTAATCATGACAAAAATAAGATATTTTTGTCCAAAATACATACTACATGATTTGTACAAACGTACGAAATCGGTACAATACGCATACGTATGTATATATCTATATATCTATATACCGATAATTTCCGTTTGTAAAATCGCACAATCCATATAAAAATAATTTAATTATGAAAATAATAATAAAATAAATTTTATTATCAACCCGAAAGATTCCAGTACCAATTTGATACAGTATAGATGTATACAGACTGGTATGTGTACACAGATAATGCTTATTAACAAAACCGGGTGATATCCACCAAAAATATTTTATTTCGGAAAATAAAAATAAAATAAAAATAAAATAATAATTTTCAGTGTCTGCCTGGAATTTTCCAGACATTTTTCTCAAAAATGCGTTTTTCAGGATTTTGTACAAGTGCACAAAACTGATACAATACTTGTATATACTTACCAGTATATAGATTCAGGTAACTTTTCATTTAGAAAACCAAGAATTTCCAAAAAAATATTTTAATTTAAAAATAATAATTTATACAATATAATATCCGTCTGGGATATTACAAGATGTTTGGTAGGTTGTATTTCAAATTTGGTTGAGTTTGGTTCTATATTATGAAAGTTATGACATTTTTAAGAAGATGTGTGAAATCTGTATTTGCGGTCTGTCCTGTGTTGCTTGCTATTTTCACCTATGCTACAGTCCTAATCTCAACTTTGAAATAAATGAGGAAATATAGATAATTTTGTCTATTTTCAAACCCCACTGGTTTTACTTGATTTGGAGTTTGTATGACTGAGTTATGATGGTTTTAGTACAGACGTGTCGGTAGTTTCCAGATTCAGTTTTGTGTAAATTTTGCTAACAATTTATTTTCAAGAACTAGGCTATACATAATATCTTGGTATAATATTTTGCTCAGTATTTCCCCATGATACTAGGGACTTCCCAGATTTTTATTGTATTTTAAAGATGAGTTTTGTGTAGTGTTTCATGTTCTTTTCTAAATTCACCTTGTGCTGTAATTTGCGTGTTGTTCTATATTGAATGCAGTTTTTACCCTAATTCCTTAAGTTCTATGAAAATTATTTGTGAGATATGAAAGTTGGAAAAATCTATCTATTTTCATGTCATTTTGGCGGAATTGGATTTCGATTCACTGATTGTGAGATGTCCTTGTTTTTGTACAGCAGTTTTGAGAAATTCCAGATTCGTCAAACTATGATTTTGTGTGACTTCTTATTTTGATGACTTATCTATACTTATTGGAATATTATGAAACATGTTATTTTGAGTCTGTACCTATAGGGGAATACCCCAGATTTTTCGTGGAATTATTTGATATGTTTTCATGCTGTTTTCATGCTCTTGAAGTTGTTTCCCTGTTTTCTGGCTGAACATGAAATCTGTATTCAAATCAGTTTTGAGCTGAGATGTTGTGAACTAGTATGTGACTTTATTATACTCGTTGGATTCGTGTGGATGTCTAGTTTCCAGATCCTTCAACGGATCATGATTTTCATGCCTGTTGCTCTCAGAATCCATGTTTTAGTACTGACTGGTCGTGCTGTCCTAATTACAAACATAACTATTTTGCTCGTATATGTGAATGTATATTATCCATGCATGCTGATTTGATTCCCTGAACCTAAACCTGATTATACCATGTTAGTTTGACATTATTTCATACTCACTCATGCCTGTTGATGACCATAATAATAAAAGAAACTAAGCCGGGATTTAAGGGAAGATCTAGTAGTAGAAAATATAGAAACGTGTACTTGGAAGAGGACTAGTGTCCTGCCTGCCTGTTTACCTATACCTGATTGCATGCTTCCCTATAGGAAGGTGTTCTCGAAAGATAATCACTAGGTTACACCGGTTTCTGACCCTGTCTATATTGCTTCTTATGTAAGAAGGTGTAGAGTAGAAGAGAACCACTAGGTTCTGTCTGTTCCTGTTTCCTGTACCTAAGTACACTGCCATATGAACTCCACTATGAAAATCTTACTAAGCGAAACTGTTTATTGTAGCAACCATGTGATATAATTTGGGGCGCATGAAGTGCTACCTAAATAGTAAATAACAAGATTAGACTTAACATAACATGATACCTGATACCTGATACCTGTTTACCTGATACATGATTACCTGTTACCTGATACCTGTTACCTGATTATCCTGTTACCTGATTTCCTGATACTTAGTACATATTTACTTGATTACCTGATTACCTGATAATTATAGATGTTTACCTGTTTACCTGTTGACTTGACACTTGACATTTGTTGCCCATACCTGTTAGTATACCATGTTGTTAGTTAGTTTCCCATGTGCTTGTATCCTACTCCATTTGTGACCCGTGACTTGCAATTGACGGGTACTTGTTTTTTCTCTTTTCCTTTTTCCTGCATTCGATGAATTGCAGATTATGGAGAACAGGTTCAAGGCAGTAACGGAGACTTGAAGTATTAGTTGCTTTTGATTATTATTATTATTTCTTGTATCGTGCCAGAACAATAGTTTATATTCGTAAAACTTGGATTATTCTTGTATTTTGAGACTTGGATATTATTTGTATTTGAGCAATGTGACCCAGAATATTTATTTTTCCAGACTCTGTTTTATTTGAGAATATGGTATTTGATTTCAAGTAAATTTCTGTTCGGTGAATTTGTTTCAATGTTGCATGTTGGTTCCACCTTTTGCTTCCGACTCTGATAAATTCTGTGATGTGTTGCAAAGATTCTGAAACAGCTTAAGGATGATGATAATCATTCGCTGGGCTTTTGTTACGTACCCGTATTCAGTATTCCTTTTTGGGAAGCGGGGCACGACAGGGTTTTTAGTAATATCAGAGCACCAGGTTTGGCTAATATATTAGTTGACTAATATATTAGATAAGCTTGGCTCGAACTGGGATCTGCACAACACGTCACCAACCATGCATGCATAAATGAAACATATACCAACTCAGATTCTGGATACTGGTCGTGTTCCCTCCATTTTGATCTCTTCTTATTCGACCCCTTGATTCCTTGATTCTTCCGTCTTTTTCAGTCGTCCTCATTTGTTGATTTCTTGTTGGGTACGAATTCATAATCCTTGAATTTGGTGCCATCCATTATTTTCTTTCTTTCTTGGTCCGTCAGTTGGCATCGCTGGATGCTATTGGCAGAGTCTTTCCGATCAGAGTGGCGCAGCGGAAGCGTGGTGGGCCCATAACCCACAGGTCCCAGGATCACATTGTTGCTTCTCCTTCCTTGCATTGTTTTGGTTTCCCCTATCTCTTGCATTTGTTCTCATCCGTTGACTTATTGTTTGATTCAATTCTTCCTTGTCTTTTCTCTCCTTGATTTCAGTTCTGCCGACTCCCTTATTGCTTTGTTATCTGGTGTTGATTCTTCCCTTTTGATACTATTTATTCTCTTTCTGCATTCCATCTGATCCCATTGTTATCCCCTTCATTCTTTCCCTGGTGTTGCCTCTTCTTTGTTACCCTTCCCAAGTTTGCTTTTGTCCTGTCCTATGTACCGCCTAAGCAAATTTCGAGGACAAAATTTTATTGTAAGGTGGGTAGGATTGTAACCCGTGTGTTTCATTTTATGTATTTTGAAGTGTATTTTTCAATTTGTATATTTTTATCTCCCTTGTATTTTTTGGAACTGTATATTGGATTTATTTTCAATATATATTCTTTTTCTTTTCATTTGAGCTCCTTGTGTCGTTTGTTCGTCATTTTTGTTCATTTTCACGATTTTGGGTTCTTTTTCTTATTTCCTTGGCCTCGTTCATTTTTATTTTACATTTTGGTGATGTGATGGATTTTTGGTAGTGATTCCCCAAATCTATGATTTTTAACCCCTAATGAGATTTTTAGGAGCCATAGAATTTACTATAAATTGTATTCCCCATTTGAATATAACCCAATATCCATTACCCATTTGTATACCTATTACTACATATTCATACCCACTACCCATTAACCCACATTTAATCCCCATAAAAATCCCCTAACACCTCTTAAACCCTAACCCTAACTATTTTCTCTCTCCCTCTCAAAAATCCATCCCGGCCTCCCTCCTTCAAGCATACCCGGCTGCACCCCTTCCCCCCAAACCGAGCATCCCTCTCCTCCTCTCAACCTCCGGCCACCATTGGTTCACCATACAAACCCCGATACATCAAGACCCTACACCTTTGCATCCTCCCTTGTGGCCGGCTATCCCAAACCAGCACCACCACCATCCAAAATCATCACAAACTCTCCCCTTTGGTGATTCTTCAAGTGGGTATCATCCACTTTGGTTCGTTGCATCAAGGAGTTGATCGTAGGGCGTTTTTGGTTCGTGGGTTCACTTGGATTCGCGCTTGGAAGGATTTTTGCTCGTGAGTTTCATTGCTAGGACTCGTTCTTCGCGTTCATCGTCATTAAGAGGCAAGTAACTTGTACTACAATTCAATAGGTTGTTACAAGTCAAAAAGTTCATACCTAGAGTAGTTTGGTCTAGAGACGACCAAAAATTCTATTTTTATTGGTGGGTTTGTCTCTATTGTGATAAAATTGGCCATAGATGACTTATGACATGAAAATAGATAGGTTGATAACCTAGGTTTACCCAAAACTTGATTTTGTTCGTGTATGTGATAAATTGCATGCTATGTGTTTGATTGATTGCCCATGTGAAAAATAATAGGTTTGGACATGTTAGAAACCCTTAAACATGATTTTTAGATGTTTGGTAGGTTGTATTTCAAATTTGGTTGAGTTTAGTTCTATATTATGAAAGTTATGACGTTTTTAAGAAGAGGTGTGAAATCTGTATTTGCGGTCTGTCCTGTGTTGCTTGCTGTTTTCACCTATGCTACAGTCCGAATCTCAACTTTTAAATAAAAGAGGAAATCTAGATAATTTTGTCTATTTTCAAACTCCACTGGTTTTACTTGATTTGGAGTTCGTATGACTGAGTTATGATGGTTTTGGTACAGACGTGACGGTAGTTTCCAGATTCAGTTTTGTGTAAATTTTGCTAACAATTTATTTTCAAGAACTAGACTATACATAATATCTTGGTATAATATTTTTCTCATTGTTTCCCCATGATACTAGGGACTTCCTAGATTTTTGTTGTATTTTAAAGATGAGTTTTGTATAGTGTTTCATATTCTTTTCTAAATTCACTTTGTGCTGTAATTTGCATGCTGTTTAATATTGAATACAGTTTTTACCCTAATTCCTTATGTTTTATGAAAATTATTTGTGAGATATGAAAGTTGAAAAAGTCTATCTATTTTAACATCATTTTGGCGGAATTAGATTTCGATTCACTGATTGCGAGATATCCTTGTTTTCGTACCGTAGTGTTGAGAAATTCCAGATTCGTCAAACTATGATTTTGAGTTACTTCTTATTTTGATGACTTATCTATACTTATTGGAATATTATGAAACTTGTTATTTTGTGTTTATACCTATAGGAGAATAACCCAAATTTTTGGTGGAATTATTTGATATGTTTTCTTGCTGTTTTCATGCTCTTGAAGTTGTTCCCCTGTTTTCGAGCTGAACATGAAATCTGTATTCAAATCAGTTTTAAGCTGAGATGTTGTTAACTAGTATGTGACTTTATTATACTCGTTGGATTCGTGTGGATGTCTAGTTTTCATATCCTTCGACGGATCATGATTTTCATGCCTGTTGCTCTCAGAATCCCTATTTTAGTACTGACTGGTCGTGATGTCCTGATTACAAACATAACTATTTTGCTCGTATACGTGAATGTATATTATCCATGCATGCTGATTTGATTCCCTGAGCCTAAACCTGATTATACCATGTTAGTTTGACATTATTTCGTACTCACTCATGCCCATTGATGACGATAATAATAAAAGTAACTAAGCCGGAGTTTAAGGGAAGATTTAGTAGTGGAAAATATAGAAACGTGTACTTGGAAGAGGACTAGTGCCTTCCTGTTTACCTATACCTGATTGCATGCTTCCCTATAGGATGGTGTTCTCGAAAGATAACCACTAGGTTATACCTGTTTCTGATCCTGTCTACATTGCTTCTTATGTGAGAAGGTGTAGAGTAGAAGAGAACCACTAGGTTCTGCTTGTTCCTGTTTCCTGTACCTAAGTACACTGCCTATGGACTCCACTATGATAATCTTACTAAGCGAAACTGTTTGTCATAGGAACCATGTGATATAATTTGGGGCGCATGAAGTGCTACCTAGATAGTAAATAACAAGATTAGACTTAACATAACTTGATACCTGATACCTGATACCTGTTTACCTGATATATGATTACCTGTTACCTGATACCTGTTACCTGATTATCCTGTTACCTGATTTCCTTATACTTGGTACATATTTACTTGATTACCTGATTACCTGATAATTATACATGTTTACCTGTTTACCTGTTGACTTGACACTTGATATTTGTTGCCCGTACCTGTTAGTGTACCATGTTGTTAGTTAGTTTCCCATGTGCTTGTATCCTACTCTATTTTTGACAAGCGACTTGCAATTGACGGATACTTGTGTTTTCTCTTTTCCTCTTTCCTGCATTCGATGAATTGCAGATTATGGAGAACAGGTTCAAGGCGATAACGGAGACTTCAAGTATTAGTTGCTTTTGATTATTATTATTATTTCTTGTATCGTGCTCGAACAATATTTTGTATTCGTAAGACTTGGAATATTCTTGTATTTTGAGACTTGGATATTATTTGTATTTGGGCGATGTGACCCAGGATATTTGTTTTTCCAGACACTGTTTTTATTTGAGAATATGGTATTCGATTTCGAGTAAATTTCTGTTGGTGAATTTGTTTCAATGTTGCATGTTGGTTCCACCTTTTGCTTCCGACTCTGATAAATTCTGTGATGTGCTGCAAAGATTCTGAAACAGCTTAAGGATTATGATAATCATTCGCTGGGCTTTTGTTACGTACCCGTATTTCGTATTCCTTTTTGGGAAGCAGGACGTGACAAATAAAATGACTAATAACCTACATACTTGATCCTGTATTGAACTTGACTCGACATCACTCATTACATGCATGATTATTGTAAACCTTTGATATTATTGCCTGTTCTTTGCTTTGTTCTTTGACTTTGATCCTATCCCTTTTCTTTGATATACATGTTTTTCTTTATCCTCTGTTTTTCTCTACTTGCTGCCCACGACTTGCTCTAAGGGCACTTTTTTTTCTTTTTAGATCAGGATTTTACAGGTACGGAAGGATCGATCCCTGAAGGTATTGGTGAGAAACGATTCTAGAGATGGAGTCCACGATTGCGCTGCTTAATTTATTTATTGCTAGCTTATTTCTTTAAACATTGTTATGACTTTGTTTTTTGTTTTCGGCTTATGTTCCCGGAGTTTTTTTTCCCAGATGTCGGATTTCTTGTGTTGGATATTATTAATGTTGGATTATTTCATTATCTATTGCAGTTATCTTTATTCACGTGATTATATCTTCATGCGTGGTTGTGTTGTTGGTGCATATTGTTGAGTTAGTCTGGTACAGCTTATGGATGGTGTTTACATCATTCGCTGGGCCTACGTTACGTACTCATATTCTGTATTTTGGGAAGCAGAGCGTGACAGGTTTTTTTGTGGTACCAGAGCCCAGGGTTGAGTAATATATCAATCAAACATGATTATCTTTATGAGGTTGGCTTTGATTGATATATTAGTCGAGGTTGGCTCTAGCCGGGTTGACTCAGTAATGTGCACACCACGGTGATCACATGAATGCATGTATAATAAACAACATATCATCTGGGTACTGAACATCTTTGATCGTGTTTCAGGCTATGGCTCGTGGGAATTCTTCTTCTCGCCTGGGGGATGGGCAGCCGGACAACGCTGCTATTCTCCAGACAATTCAGCAAATGATGGCTCTTCAGTAGGAGCACAATGAGCTGATGAGAGCCACTTTGGCAGCCAATGGACCTTGCCGTTGGACCTGTACCTGGGCTCCTGCCACCCAGGCCTGGTATAGTAGCAGATTTCAAGAGGCTGCACCCGGATATGTTTTCAGGTACCGAGTCGCCGTTGGAGGCCGAGCAATGGCTTATCCGGACGGAGCAACTGCTGATTGCCGCTCGTGTTGCCGAGGCGGATCGTGTGGATTTGGTTCGCATCTAATTAGTGGATCTCGCTCACACCTGGTGGCGAGTTGAATCCGAGAGGATGCCGCGACACATTGAGTGGGCAGCTTTCTCTGAGAGCTTCATAGCGAAGTTCTTTTCCAGTGTCACTAAGGCAGAGATGGTGCGATAATTTGTTTCCCTAAGTCAGGTCAGCTAGATAGTGCTCTTAAATATCATTGTTGTTGCCTACTTCACCCGTGACAGTATTAATTTGAGCATTGTCTTCATCAGGGAAACCGTTCCGTGGACGAGTTGCTGCAGAGTTTACTCAGCTCAATCGCTTTGCTCCCTCCCTTCTTGCCACTGATGAAGCTCGGGCTAGCAGATTTTAGTTGGGCTTGAGTTTTTCCATCCAGGACCGTTTGGCTGCTCTTCGGCTTCGTGCCTATGCCGATGTTCTGGATGCTGCTCTGATTCAGGAGCAGACCCTCAGCAGGTTAGGGTGTATTATTGAATAGAGCGCCTACCCTGCATAGATTGGGTATACAGGCATTCCAGCAGACTGTTTCACACCCTTTTGCAGCTCGGCCTTCCAAAGGACCTATTTGCCCGCCCCGTCCCGCGAGAGTAGATCCGTACGCATCTATTGTCCCGAGGACTGTTGAGACTTGTGGCTATTGCCATAAGCCTGGGCATTCACAGCGAGACTGCAGGATGGCCAACCGATTGTGCCTACTGTGTGGGAGGAGTGAGCATATGGTTCGTGACTGCCCAAGGAACAGGGTTTCTGCACCGGCTTCTGGTACGGCTCAGTTAGGAGCGTCAACTCGTGGTCAGGGTAGATCGCCTCTTCCTTCACAGAGGCAAGCTTTTGATCTGAGGCATGTAGCCCTTAGAGGAGGTCAGGCTGGAGGTTGTGGTCAGGATTATAACCTGACAGCTGAGCAAGCGGAAGTTGCTATTGGAGTGGTTGTAGGTATATCACAGTAGTTGTACTTTCTTTTATTCTTTTCTGTTTCCAACATGTTATTTTCTTTGTACAAGTATTCATGTGTATACCCTGCTAGCACCTTATTCTTTTGTTTGATCTTCTTCTTCTATGTGTGATTTTTGTCTTCTCTCTTCCAGCTCATGTGTTATTTGATTCGGGTGCTACCCACTCTTTTATCTCTTCCCGCTTTGTCGACAGCATGGTTTGGCTAGCGATGCTATGCCCGCAGTGTAACACCTCGAATTCCAAAACACACTGAATTCGAAGTTCCACAGAATCTTTACACTTCTTTCATAGAATTTTACAAGGAAATAAAAAAAAACTTTACTTTACATCAGAGTTACATTATATCTTTACATTATTATAGCGGAAGCAATTTTACAGTAATTACATGAAACAACATTTAACTCAATCTTTGAGCAGCATGTGTACTTCAAGTTGTCAAGCATCTTTACCCTGCATGTAAAACTGTGGGCGCGTCAGTTCATTCACTAACGAAATATTATACACGGTCATCCTCTCTATGCCGGAAAAAGTATAACAATTCTCAATACTTAGCAAACCACAAACTTATTCACAAACAAAACTAAAGGGACTATCCTATTGATGTCGTGTTGTGCGGTGCACTTAGTCCTTAATACAGTTGTTATGTTATATGAGACTAATGCACACTTGTTTGGATTCTATGCATCCCATACTACATAGGTCCGAGGGCAACCCCTTAATCGTACTTCATCTTATAGAGTTCAATCTCTCGCCATGACTTAAGCTACGGTAACTACGGTAAGTATCCTAGATGTTCTATGATCTACGAACCCATGTCCAGGTAGTCTGGAGGGGAATCCCACGCACTGACATGACGCATCAAGTAGGCAGACTATGGACAATTCAACCTCCGCCATGGAACGATGGCACCACCCGCAGTCACCAAACACCCCACAAGCATCGCCACCGGGACGATAATTCCGAAGTAGTGCTCACGTCATGTCATGACGCATCAAGCAGGTAGTCTGTGAATCACCCTTACACCGCCAATCCGATGGCCCTCATACTCGTGTTTTTCTCTCACTTTCGTCACATCACCACTATGTGTCTAAATTCTTAGTTTATTTGAATCATGAATAAAATTAACCCCTAGAGTTAGCTCTTTCCTCTATACCGGTCTCAATCAGTAACATGACCAACTTGGTCTTTCATCTCAATTATTCATCAAAAAAATTATAATTCATTCACTTGCCGGTAATAAGACTTAGCCACCCTCTAGTTCAGAATCTTATTTCAAGTCCATAGCATTTGTGTATTCATATTCATAAAACCTTTCATAATTCATCAGGACATTTAACTTCACTTTCATGTACAATTTTCATGCATAAGACAAAATAAATTCATTTTCTAACTTGTCACATTCAATCTTCATTCTTTCCATTATCAAATCTCTTTTTAAACTCTTTTAAGCAATACATTTATTTTCATCAAGAGACAATTCAAAACCTGAGAAATCAAAATAGTCCCGATAGTCGACTATTAAACTTGGCCAGTCGGCTGTTCTATAAAGATTTAAAAACTTGAAATGAAAAGGATCCGGGCAGTCGACTGTAAAACAAGACCAGTCGGCTGTTCTGCGATGCTTTAAAACTCGAAAATAAATCGGACGGGGCAGTCGACTGTTAAACATATACGGTCGACTGTTCTGTGAGAATTACAACTCGAAGAACTAGATACCCAGGACAGTCGACTATCTACGCCTATTCGGTCGACTGTTCAGCAACAAAATCTGAAATTTGGAATCATTTCTTCTTTCTTTTTGATTAACTCCAAATTGTTCATTTCCAGAACTTTGTCTAAATTGCAAAAAAAAATTCATTTTTCCGATAACTAACATACAGCTTTAGGATTTATTTAGCATCAATTACAACAAGCATAATTTACTACCCTATATGGAGGTTCTTACACAATTTCTGAAATTTCACTTTCGCCTAAATCATGGTATTATCAAAGAACAATATTTCCATCTATTTAGTTTAATGTGATTAGCACAAAACCTATTATGGTACTACTTAGAAGTAGAGAAAAAAATTGTCCACATTTATCAATTAGCAATCATCTTCACAATCATTCTCTAAATTATCATTCCATTTCTAATCTATCAAGCATGAGACTAAAATTTCTTGATTTCTTTATAACCACTTATCAAATCATTTCTAGCATGGCATCTAAATTAGAAGTCATGAGAAACACCCACCTATTTTGGAGAAAATAAAATGGACGCTCCTAGAATGCAAGAAAGTGGCATTCTCCTCCTAGAATGTATTGCAATTGCCTTCTCTTCCTTGGTGCTTGATTGGAACCCGAAACCACCAATGTTCCTTGGGTGCTAGCCAGCCTCCTCTTGAATGGAACACACACAATCTTACTCTAATCTTTCTGTTACTATTGTCTTTCAATCTTTTGCTCTCTAGTATGTCTTTCTCTTATAATGAAAATAGGTGCAAGAATGACTTATGAAAAAGGGGGATATTTATACATAATTTTAGTGAAAATAAAGGGCTAGGATTAAATCAAATAGTTAGGGATTAAAGGCTAGAATGAGTTTGAAAGTTGCCATAACCACCCATGAATGAGATAACCACCTCACCACTACTCCCATCTCTCCCTCTCTCTTGATTCCATTCGGCCAACTCCCAAGGGGTGTGCTATGCACACTCTTGTGCAAGCACGTGCTACCCTAGTGTCCCCCACTTACAAGTTGCACATGTTAGTTTAATTAATTGTCTATTATTTGAGTTTGCACTACAAGTTAGACTGAAATAAAGATTAATTAAATTACATGGGCTCTCTAATGGGCCAAGGGACTGGGCTCTACTAATTTAATTAATTAATTAACTAATGTGGGATACAAAAGACAAATTAGGCTTAGGATTAGATTAGGCTTCTAAGAAAGTAAATGGGAATTACTAATTCATGAAATAATTTAGAGAAGTGCATGCATAAATTTTTACGTGCACAACACGTAAAAAGAAAAAAATCAAACAAATTTCAAGTATAAATAGGATTTGAAAATCCAGTGTGTTACAGCACTCCCTCCTTAGAATAGTTCTGTCCTCGGAACTACACTTAAAGGGTGAGAAAACAGAAATACAACAAAAGATAAGAAAGAAAAAGAAAGGAGATACAAATCAAACAAAGAGCTCAGGATGATCCTTCATCATCCTCTCCTCAGATTCCCAAGTAGCCTCTTCAACCAACTGGTTTCTCCAGACTACTTTGACCATCGGTATCGTCTTGTTCCCCAAGACTTTCTCTCGACGATCAACAACCTCAACCGGAAGCTCAATGTAACTCATATCTAACTGCAAACCCTCTGGCACTTCGGACAAATGATGATTCGGATCTGGAATGTAACCTCTCAGCATAGATACGTGGAAAACATTGTGCACCTGAGACAACCCTTCCGGCAACTCTAACCGGTAAGCAATTTTTTCAATCCGCTTCAATATCTTATACGGGCCTATGAACCTCGGGGCTAACTTCCCACTCTTGCCAAAGAGAATCACGCCTTTGCTAGGTGAAACTTTCAGAAAGACAAAGTCACTAACCTCAAACTCAAGGTCCCTCCTCCGGTTGTCTGCATAGCTCTTCTGCCTACTCTAAGCATCCACCAACTTTTTCCTGATTAGATCAATCTTTTAAGAGGTCTGCTGCACAATCTCAGGCCCAAACATCTGCCGTTCCCCGACTTCAAACCAACAACCAGGTGTTCTGTATTTCCTGCCATACAAAGCTTCGTATGGCGCCATCCCGATACTAGTATGAAAACTGTTGTTGTAGGCAAACTCCACCAAAGCTAAATGCCTTTCCCAACTGCCTCCAAAGTCTAGTACACAACACCGAAGCATATCCTCAAGAATATGGTTGACTCTCTCGGTCTGCCCGTCGGTCTGTGGATGAAAAGCAGTGCTGAAATCCATCTTAGTACCCAGAGCTGTCTGAAGACTCCTCCAGAAATGCGAAGTAAACTACGCATCCTGATCAGACACAATGGTTAACGGAACACCACGAATCCTGACGATCTCACCAACATACAGCTTAGCCAACTTGTCCATTGAACAGTGAGTTTCATTGCCAAGAAATGAGCGGACTTGGTTAGTCGATCGACTATGACCCAAATCGCATCATTGCCCTTTGAACTCTTGAACAAGCCCGTGATGAAACCTATACTGATATTATCCCACTTCCATTCCGGAATAGGTAACGTTTGCAATAGACCTCCGGGTTTCTGATTCTCGGCTTTGACCTGTTGACAGACCTCACACTTCGCCACGAACTCAACCACATCCTGCTTCAAACCTGACCACCAAAAGTGTTGCTTAATGTCCTTATATATCTTGGTACTCCCAGGATGTACAGACAAAATAGTAGTGTGTGCCTCCTGGAGAATGTTCTCCCGCAATTCTGCTTGATCCGAAACACACAACCTCTCTCTGAACCACAACACCTCATCCCTGATCTGGAACTCGAACAACCTGCCAGCACCAACCTGCTCCTTCATCTTCTAAATCTCTACATCTTCCTTCTGACTTGTGATAATGCTTTCATTCAGCGTTGATTGAAGACTAAACTGAGCTAAAGATGTTTCTAAGCCTTGCAGAACAACTTCAATACCAGCTCAATCCAACTCCTCTGCCAGATGCTCCTGAGTCGTAATCAAACTCGCTAGACTGCTCTTTCGACTAAGTGCATCAGCTACAACATTAGCCTTTCTAGGATGATACTTGATCTCCGGACGAATGTCTTCAAGCATTTCCAACCATCTCCTTTGCCTCATGTTCAGATCCTTTTGCTGATAAATGTACTTCAAGCTTTTGTGGTCTGCGTACATGTTCAGCTTCTCACCATACACGTAATGTCTCTATTGCTTTAAGGCAAAGATAATCGCAGCCAACTCCAGATTATGAGTCGGATAATTCTTCTCATGCGGTCTTAGTTGCCTAGACCCATAAGCGATCACCTTCCCTTCTTGCATTAAGACACAACCAAGCCCACGATGTGAATCATCGCTGTAGACATCATACTCAACACCTGCTCTAGGAAAAGCCAAAATGGGAGCAGTAGTCAGCCTCTCTTTCAACTCCTAAAGGCTTGCATTGCACTGCTCAGTCCACTTGAAGTTCACATTTTTTTTGGTCAGACCAGTGAGCGGCACGGCTATCTGAGCATAGCCCTGGATAAATCTCCTGTAGTATCTAGTTAGCCCAAGAAAACTCCTAATTTCTTTTACTGTAGTAGGCCTTACACAATCTCTCACTGCCTTTATCTTCTGAGGATCGGTTGCCACTCCCTCCTTAGAAAGGGTGTGACCTAGGAATGCCACTTCAGATTTCCAGAAATCGCACTTGAATAACTTGGCATTCAACTCATGCTCCTGAAGCTTCTTCAAAACTGCTGCCAGATGCTCCGTGTGCTCCTCCTCCGACTTGGAGTACACAAGCATATCGTCGATAAACACCACGGTGAAAGAATCAATGAACGGCCCCAAAACTCTGTTCATAATATCCATGAAAATTACAGGTGCATTCGTCACTCCGAACGGCATAACTAAAAATTCTTAATGCCCGTGTCGAGTGTTGAACGCAGTCTTATGCACATCTTCAGCTTTCACTCGAACTTGATGATATCCTGATCGAAGATCTATTTTGGAGAAAACAGCTGCTCCTTGTAGACGATCGAACAAGTCATCAATTCGGAGAATAGGATACTTATTCTAAACAATGACCTTATTCAGCTCTCGGTAATCGATGCACATCCTCATCAAACCATCCTTCTGTTGATTCTTGATTTTGATGATTACAACACAATGCAAAATGTGTCTGTGCAATGCTATAATTGCAGGTTGTATCCAAAGTCATCATATATGATACACAAAGGCCTCAAAGCTAATTGATCAAGCAAGTCACAATATTCTAAAGCTGAACAAATGATCAAGCACAGCTCCAGATAAAGACAAAGGCTAAAAGCTTCACTCAAGATTCAAGACTCAAGTCAAGACCAAAGCTTCTATGTTATCTATTTGTGTGTCTTGTAAACAATGTAATTCCTTCTTTAATTGAGTCTTAGAATAATGTACAGCCTTGTCACACACACATACACTCACATCTAACTTTTTATAACTGTGTGTTTACAAATCCAAAGGTCGAAACAGCTGGAACTAGATCAACTGTTGAGTACCAGTCAACAGCTCTTTAGAACCAGTCGACTGAGTCTGTACAAAACTGCCTGATCTTATTCAAACTCTGATCAGTCGACTCATAGAGGCAACCCAGTCGACTGCTCAAGTGATTTCGACAGTTTTCTAATTTCAAAAGCTGTTTTTCTAATTTAAAACTTTTATCCGTTATTTATCCGTTGATTAAACGGTTATGAGTAACTGCTTTTAACGGCCAGGGATTCTAGTCTATAAATATAGTCTAAGAGTCACCTTTAAAAAGTCCCAAGCATATTTTTGAGAAAAATCTAAGTATTGTGCATTCAAGAGAAAAGCTTTCAAAACTCACTTAAGTCTTGGTTCTCTGTCTTCAGTCCAGCATAACATTGAATTCGTTTTGGACTGAATTTAGAAGTCAACCATTTAGCCACGTACAATATCACAATCACAACAAGGCTATAGGTTGATTACAAATAATTTTATTGTTTTTTCTTTTTCCTCTCGGTTGGAGAGTAGGACTCTAGGGTGTAGAGTCAGGTTTGTCACTCTTGGTGGAAGAGTGGATTGCTTTCTCTGGTTGAGAGAAAGGACTATTGGTTGGACAAGGTTGTTGTCTAAACGCCGTAGGGTATTCTTGTAATTTTTTTCAAGAATAGTGGAAAATCTCAAGTGGGTTGCTTGGGGACTGGATGGAGGTCGGGAGGACCGAACCAGGATACATCGTGTGCACTCTGTGGTTGTATCTCTCTATTTGCATTTCAATTCTCTCAGTTTATATTTTTACTTTGAAACTTGTCTGGACAGTCGACTGTGTACTCCTATAAGTCGACTGGTCAGACTCGAACTACTCTGAGTAATTTGTGTGACAAGTCGACTGTCTCATCTCTAAGTTGACTTCTCAGACTTCTTTAAAATACTTTTCTTTTGTCGCTTCAGTCGACTAGTTTATCCCTTCAAGTCGACTAAACAGAAGAAATTCTCAATTCTGTTTTTTAAATTTTTATAAAACACTATTCACCCCCTCTCTAGTGTTTCTTGCCTTGCCTACAAGATCCAACACTTGGTATCAGAGCCTGGTTGAGTGCAATGGTAACTACTTCAAATGCAAACCAGTACCATGAAGGCCAATCTACACAAAGGACACCTCTCTTCGATGGAACAAATTACAATTATTGGAAGTGTAGAATGAAGATCTACCTACAATCCATCAACTATGAAATATGGAACATGATGGAAACAGAGTACACCCCTCCTACTATTCCATATGCACAATGGAACGACGACATGAAGAACCAAACAATGAACAATGCAAAAGCAATGAATGCATTATTCTATGTTCTCACAAAATAGGAGTTCAACCGTGTGTCAAATGCAACAACCGCACATCAAATCTGGCACACACTCGAGGTAACTCATGAAGGAACGTACAAAGTAAAAGAATCTAAAATATCTGTTCTTATTCACAGGTTTGAAATGTTCCGCATGAAGGAGAATGAGAGTGTGTCCGAGATGATTACTAGATTTACAGACATTACAAACTCTCTTGTGGCACTTGGGAAGATGTACACTCATGCAGAGATGGTAAGAAAAGTACTCCATGCACTTACCCCGAATGGGAAAAGAAGACCACTGCTATAGAAGAGGCCAATGATTTATCACAACTTTCTCTTGAGAATCTTGTGGGAAATCTAATGGCTTATGAGGTACAAATTGAAGAACTCAAGAAGGATGCCGAACCACAATAGTCAAAGAAGAAAACATTAGCATTCAAAGTCATGTCAGACTCCGAAGATGAAGAAGAAGATGAGGAGGAAATTGCCATGTTCACAAGGAGATTCAAAAAATTCCTAAGGAAAGGTAAGTTTAATTCAAAATTTAAAGATTCTAATGATCCTCCAACTTGTTTCAGGTGTAACAAAGCAGGCCATATGAAGAAGGATTGTCCACTAGAGAACACAAAGTCCAAGGGAAAGACATCCAACTTCAAGAAGGATAAGTTCACAAAGAACAAGTTCGCCAAAAACAAAAAGGCATATCAAGCAACTTGGGATGACAGCGATTCTTCTTCAGAAGAAGAAATTGATGAGACCAACGAGGTTGCAAACGTGTGCTTCATGGCATCACAGAATCAAGTAAGTAATGAGTATGATTCAAATGATTTACTTGATGCATTCAATGAAATTTTTTAAGAACTAAAAAAGGAAAAGATTAGAGTTAAGAACTTAAAGAAAGTTAATCAAACACTTTCTCAAGAGAATCTTAACCTTGATAGAGAAGTAAAATCTTTAAATTCTCATATTTCAAGTTTAGATATGGATCTTGAATCTCTGAAAAAGAATTATGAAGAGATATCCAAGAACGTATCTAAGTTTAATAAAGGAAAAGAGAATTTAAATAATGTTCTTCAAAATCAAATAAAATCTAGTCAAAAGTTTGGACTTGGTTTTAAAAAATCTCTTGAAAAGATAATTCTTCTAAGAACACTAGTATAAATAAACCTATATCTATTTCTAGTGTTAGACATAAATTGTATGAGTTCTTTGAAAAGCCTAAGTTTGTAAGTTCTATTGATAAAAGCAAATCTAAAGTTCAGTCATGTCGACTGTATCCATCAACCAGTCGCCTGTCCAGAGGTACCGAGTCTTATTCAACAAGACCAAAACCTCATATAAGTCGACCTATATTACCATCCAGTCGACTGACATATAGTAGAAGTCGACTGAAAGGTGTTATAAAGTCGACTGGACAGAGCAAACATGTATGGGTTCCAGTCAACTTGAGTTCGAAAGATAGAATTGCTTATATAAACTCATATATGCTGAATGTATGTAATTCTGCTAATTTCATTCCTGTTTATGGTGGAAAATCAAACTCATCATGGATTTGGTTTCCCACAAACTAATATCTTTTGGACCCAATGAAAAGGGTACCATATTCACATTGAATATTTTATAGGTACCAAAGAAAGATCGTTGGATACTTGACAGCGGATGTTCTAAGCATATGACTGGTTATGCCAACCTCCTATCTACCATACAAAGCATTGATGGAGGAACAGTAACTTTTGGTGATAACAATAAAGGAAAAGTCATAGGAATCGGCATGGTCGGTAAGGACACTAACCCTTCTATAGAAAATGTTTTATTAGTTAGTGGACTTAAACATAATCTGTTAAGTATTAGTCAACTGTGTGATAAAGGTTATAAAATTGTGTTTGAAAAAGATGCTTGCTTAATTTATGATTCCACTATGCAAAACATTATTTTTTCAAGGTTTTAGGAAAAACAACATTTATGAGTTATGTTTGAATGCAAATGAGTTTTCAAATGATTTTTTTTAGTAGCTTCTAATAACAATTCTTGGCTTTGGCATAGACATTTTGATCATGTAAATATGAAAAATCTCTCTAAATTGTCTAAGTACAACCTAGTTAAAGGGCTGCCAAAAGGATAAGTTATGTGATGCATGTCAACTAGGTAAACAAATTAAATCTACTTTTAAGACAAAAGAAGTAATTTCTACGAGTAGACCGCTCGAATTAATTCATATGGATTTATTTGGCCCTACTAGAATTGCTTCTTTAAATAAAAGTAGATATGTATTTGTTTTAGTAGATGATTTTTCACGATTCACGTGGACTTTCTTTTTAAAACACAAAAATGATGCTTTTGATGAATTTGCAAATTTTTGTAAACGAATTCAAAATCAAAAGTCTCTAACCATAGTCACTATTAGAAGTGATCATGGTGGAGAATTTGAAAATGAAGCGTTTGCAGAATATTGCAACAAGAATAGTATAACTCATTCATTTGCATTTCCTAGAGCTTCACCACAAAATGGAGTGGTTGAAAGGAAGAATAGGACTTTGCAAGAATGTGCACATACTATGCTTGTTGAAAGCAATTTACCTAAGTATTTTTGGGCTGAAGCTGTTGCTACAGCTTGTTATGTTTTAAACAGAATTTTGATAAGGCCTAAGCTAAAGAAGACTTGTTATGAGTTATTTTTTAATAAAATTCCTAAGGTCTTTTACTTTAAGATATTTGGTTGTAAGTGTTTTATTCTGAACACTAAAGATAATTTAGATAAATTTGATCCTAGATCTAATGAGGGTATCTTTGTTGGATACTCAAATAGGAGTAAAGTATATAGAATCTTCAACAAGTCAACAATGACTATTGAAGAATCCATGCATGTTACATTTGATGAATCTCTGCCTTCATCGAATTTAATTGAAGATGATGAAACTAATTCATCACCTATAAATAAAGTAATTACATCTTTAGAATAAACTAGTCTCGCGGATAAGTCGACCGATAAGGAAGTCAAGTCGACTGATGTAAAACAGTCGACTAAGGTCCCTGTCAAGTCGACTGATCCTATTGTGATTTCTCAAACTTTACCAAAATCTTTTGTTAAAGTTATAGATCATCCTCATGACTTAATAATTGGTGACATCTCACATGGTATTCAGACAAGATCACATATCAATATGATATCTCACACAGTTTTCTTATCGAATTTTGAACCGAAGAATATACAAGAAGCATGTGAGAATGAATTTTGGATAAATGCCATGCAAGATGAGTTAAACCAATTCAAAAGGAATAATGTATGGGATTTAGTTCCACGACCTCCTGATCATACTATTATAGGTACTAAATGGGTATTCAAGAATAAGTTAGATGAATCAGGACAAATTGTTAGGAACAAAGCTAGACTAGTTGCTCAAGGATATAATCAAGAAGAAGGTATAGATTTTGATGAAATATATGCTCTTGTTGTTAGATTAGAATCAATTCGTATTTTATTATCTTTTGTTTGTTTTATGAATTTTACACTTTATCAAATGGATGTTAAAAGTGCATTCCTTAATGGGTTTATTAAGGAGGATGTTTATGTTAAACAACCTAGCCAGGTTTTTAACATGAACAATTTCCAAACTATGTTTTTAAATTGAAAAGGGCTTTATACGGTCTTAAACAAGCACATCGTGCTTGGTATGATCGACTGAAGACTTTTCTTTTAGAAACAGGTTTTGAAATAGGTAAAATAGATACTACTTTATTTATTAGGAGAATTAAGAATGATATTTTAATCATACAAATATATGTTGACGATATAATTTTTGGTTCTACTAATAGCAATCTATGTCAAGAGTTTGCTAACGCCATGAAAAACGAGTTTGAGATGAGTCACATGAGTGAACTCAATTATTTTCTTGGACTACAAATTAAGCAGTCACAAAATGGTATTTTCATTAATCAAGGAAAATATGCAAAGGAATTACTCAAACATTTTAACATGGATAGCACAAGTAGTAAGGCCACACCTATGGCTACTACCACTACCCTTGACAAAGATATATTAGGTAAGAGTGTAGATCAGAAACTCTATCGAGGTATGATAGGCTCACTCTTATATATAATTGCTAGTAGACCAGACATTATGTTAAGTGTATATTTGTATGCTAGATATCAGTCAAGTCCTAAAGAATCTCATTTGAAAGCTGTGAAACGAATTTTAAGATATATTAAAGGCACGTCTGATTATAGTTTATTCTATCCATGCACCGATAATTTTCAACTTTTGTCGTATAGTGATGCTGATTTTGCCGGCAGTAACACTGACCGCAAGAGCACTAGTGGGACATATCACTTTTTGGGACATTCACTAGTCTCTTGGTGCAGTAAGAAGCAAAATTCGGTATCTCTATCTACTACAGAAGCTGAATATATCGCTGCAAGTTTGGCTTGTGCCCAAATTTTGCGGATGAAACAAACCCTATTAGATTATGGTATTTCTTTTGAAAGACCTTCAATAATGTGTGATAATACCAATGCCATTAACTTATCTAAAAATCCGGTTCAACATTCACGTATGAAACAAATTGATATTCGACATCATTTTCTACGTGATCATGTTTTAAAAGGAGACATTTCTTTAGACTTTATCTCTACTGATAAACAAGTAGTTGATATCTTTACCAAACCCCTTAAAGAAGACACCTTTAAAACTTTAAGAAGAGAACTAGGGATTTGTGATTTTCTTGATATTTATTGATTTTTCTTTTTGTAAGTCGACTTACACATATTGTTCAGTCGACTTCCAAATATTGTCTTCTCTAATTATTTTTTTTTTTCTTCTCTGGACAGTCGACTGAGATGTTTAACCAGTCGACTGACCAGTTGTGATAATTATATATGGATTTCTTTTTCTCTCGACTAAGTCGACTGCATACTAAGAACAGTCGACTGTCGCGACTCATTCTGTCTTCCAAATCGAATTGTCGCACAGTTTTTGAGATGCCTATTCATCTTTTGACTCACCCATGACCATTCTCGGCTGTTGATTTGATTCTATCTTTGATCTCAGCCGTTACCCTCTAGTTAAAACCCTAAAACCCTACCTCCCTTTTTTCATATTTACCCCAAATTTTTTCACCCAGATCTGGAGAACAAGAAGAGAAGAGCAAAAAAGAGAAGAAGTCGACTCCTTGTGTTGCTACTGTCTTGAGAAGATCTCATCCATTGCTTTCTAGTCGATTTCTTGTTCCCTTGCTGATTGATTCTTTGCATTTCCTGTTGGTATACTTTCATTCACCTCCACTTTTATATTATGGCACCAAAAAGATCAAAAACCTTTCAAGTTGATGAGGGTTCTAAGGACTACACTCAATATCTTAGAAGCCTCGATCTCATAGAAAAATGGTTTATCATTTGTACCATGGTTATTTTTCCAGGTAGATTTGTTAATTTTAATGATCTTGATAGATTTAACCATGTGTCTCTATTCCAACATTGTAGTCTTTATGATTTCTTGTCCTTAGAAAATCAACCCCATTATTACCCTCAACTTATTTATTTATTTTATACAAATATGAAGGTGGTTCAATCGGATGATGGTGAAGTAATAATCTACTCTTCTGTCAAACATAAGAAGATGAAACTCACATCCGAGAGAATTAATCTGATTATGGGTATAGATGATGAAGGACTTGATTTAGAAGAAATCATGATGGATGATACCTCCATCTTATCTAAAATCTATTTGCCCAATCAAGGACCCCCTATGACTAATAAATCAATTACTCCTATTGCAAAACTTGTTGCACGGATACTGTCATATAATATTATCCCTAAAATAGGGAGTTATGATCAGTATTCTATTGAATTACAACAAGCTATCTATGCATTTTTTGGTAAAATAAATCTCAATTGGGGTCGTATCATCTTTCCTAGTCTTCATAAGTCTCATTCCACTTTTCTTCCTTTTGGTGCCTTACTTACCCGTGTTTTCTGTGCTTACGATGTCGATCTCGACTCAGAGACAAATGTTGTCAAGCACTATGAATGCTTTGATCGTGCAAGTTTAGCACGCATGAAACTTCTTGGTTCTCCACCAAGGTCAACCACTAGGACATCCCCCCAAACCCAAGTTCCTTTAGCTACTTCGGCTCGACCATCTTCAGCTTCTAGCTCTTCTCGCCCCCGAGCTGATTTTGATGATCCACGCAGTATTTATAATGCTGTTAACTATCTCATGGATCGTCAAGATGCTCTTGAATCCCAAATTTCCCATTAGACTCATCTGTTCACTTCTCAATTTCCTCCTCCCTCTCAAGTTGACGAAGATGACGACGACGAAGACTGATGGGTTTTTACTTTTATTTACTACTTTTTATTTCTTGTTGCACTTTAGTATTTTGGTATTTTGTACTAGTTTTAAAGACTCAGTTGTTATGAATTAATTTTGTTTGTGTGTTATTTTGTTTAAGTGAAATATTCTTTCTTCCCATTTTTTGTCTTTTTTATTGATGACAAAGGGGGAGAGAACTCTAGTATTAATCAACTCTAGTATTAATCTCTATTGTTAATTTTATTAATCTCTATTGTTAATTTTTGTGATAATTTATGCATTCCTCTAGTTTTGTGAAGATATATGCATGATGTATTTTTTATAGGGGGAGCATATGAATGCTTGTATTTTTCTATCTTTCTTTTATTTCAGCTATTGTGTTGTCATCATCAAAAAGGGGGAGAATGTTGATTCTTGATTTTGATGATTACAACACAATGCAAAATGTGTCTGTGCTATGCTATAATTGCAAGTTGTATCCAAAGTCATCATATATGATACACAAAGGCCTCAAAGCTAATTGATCAAGCAAGTCACAATATTCTAAAGCTGAACAAATGATCAAGCACAGCTCCAGATAAAGACAAAGGCTAAAAGCTTCACTCAAGATTCACGACTCAATTCAAGACCAAAGCTTCTATGTTATCTATTTGTGTGTCTGGTAAACAATGTAATTCCTTCTTTAATTGAGACTTAGAATGATGTACAGCCTTGTCACACACACATACACTCACATATAACCTTTTATAACTGTGTGTTTACAAATCCAAAGGTCGAAACAGCTTGAACTAGATCAATTGTTGAGTACCAGTCGACTGCTCTTTAGAACCAGTCGACTGAGTTTGTACAAAACTGCTTGATCTTATTCAAACTCTGATCAGTCGACTCATAGAGGCAACCCAGTCGACTGTTCTAGTGATTTCGACAGTTTTCTGATTTCAAAAGTTGCTTTTCTAATTTAAAACTTTTATCCGTTATTTATCCGTTGATTAAACTGTTATGAGTAACTGCTTTTAACGGCCAGGGATTCTAGTCTATAAATATAGCCTAAGAATCATCTTTAAAAAGTCCCAAGCATGTTTTTGCGAAAAATCTAAGTATTGTGCATTCAAGAGAAAAGCTTTCAAAACTCACTTAAGTCTTGGTTCTCTGTCTTCAGTCCAGCATAACATTGAATTCGTTTTGGACTGAATTTAGAAGTCAACCATTTAGCCACGTACAATATCACAATAACAACAAGGCTATAGGTTGATTGTAAACAATTTTATTGTTTTTTCTTTTTCCTCTCGGTTGGAGAGTAGGACTCTAAGGTGTAGAGTCAAGTTTGTCACTCTTGGTGGAAGAGTGGGTTGCTTTCTCTGGTTGAGTGGAAGGATTACGGGTTGGACAAGGTTTTTGTCTAAATGCCGTAGGGTATTCTTGTAATCTTTTTCAAGAATAGTGAAAAATCTCAAGTGGGTTGCTTGGGGACTGGATGTAGGTCGGGATGACCGAACCAGGATACATCGTGTGCACTCTGCGGTTGTATCTCTCTATTTGCATTTCAATTCTCTCGGTTTATATTTTTACTGTGAAACTTGTCTAGACAGTCGACTGGTCAGACTCGTACTACTCTGAGTAATTTGTGTGACAAGTCGACTGTCTCATCTCTAAGTCGACTTCTCAGACTTCTTTAAAATACTTTTCTTTTGTCGCTTCAGTCGACTAGTTTATCCCTTCAAGTCGACTGAACAGAAGAAATTCTCAATTCCTTTTTTAAATTTTTATAAAACACTATTCACCCCCCCCCCCCTAAGTGTTTCTTGCCTTGCCTACAGGATCCAACACCTTCTTCTTTACCAAAAGCATCGGCGCTCCCCAGGGTGACGCACTCGGTTGAATAAAGCCTTTCTCCAACAGTTCCTCAATCTGCCGTTTGATCTCATCTGCTCTACAGGCACCATCCTATACGGTGCCTTGGAAATAGGTGTACTCCCTGGCTGAATAGTGATGCTGAACTCAACATCACAATGCAGGGGTAACCCAGGTAAATCTTCCAAGAATACTGTCGGATAATCCCGAACCACTGAAATTTATTGCACCGCTACAGGAATCCTCTTCTTGCAGATAGCTGCCACCAAATCAGAACATCTCTTCTTCCCTTGGAAAGTGACGTCAGGTCCACCTGGAGCCTTCACTGTTACTTCCTTGGTCTTGCACTCGATGCTTGTACTGTACACCAACATCCAATCAATAACAATGATAACTTCGACTCCCAAGACATTCATTTCGATTAGATCGATCCCAAAAATTCGATCTCCAATCACGTTTTCGCAGTCCGCATAGTACCGATCAGTGGTTAAAGTCTCCCCTGACGGAGTAGCTACTGCTAAAATCTTGCCTGGAAAGATTTTCGGTTCAACTCCCAAAACTTTAGCGAATTTAGGTGATACAAAAGTATGAGAGGACCCAATATCGAACAAAACAACAATTTCTTTCCATTCAAATAAAGTTCTCCTGTTACATAACACACTGTAATATCCCAGACGGATATTACATTGTATAAATTATTATTTTATTATTATTTTATTATTATTTTGTTTTAATTCCAGAATTTGAATATTTTGGTGATTTTTCACCCGGTTTGTTCATACACATTATCTGTACCCATATACCGATCAGTATATATCCGTATTGTATCAAATTGGTACCGTAACCTTCCGAACTAATAATAAAATTTATTTTATTATTATTTCCGAAATTAAATCATTTTTATACGGATTATGCGAAAATTTTTGGTATACGCATATATATACACACATGTATGAAGTATGTCGATTAGTACATTATACAAATTGTGTGTTGTGTTTTTTTAGACAAAATGCTTGTCTTAGTTATGAAAAAATCTATTAGATTGTTAGGGTTTTATAAGTGTTTAACCTGGACTAAATGTGCATGAGAGAATTAGGAGAATTCTTCTAGAAGCTCACACCCATACCTCCACCTCACCCTCTCCTCCCTTGGTAAAAACCGGCCCATGGATTAGGGGAGGGGGTTTTTGCATTATGTGTGTGCAATTTTGCACTCTCCACCTTCTCCTTCATCCTATATATACCCCCCCCCCCCCAACTCCACACTTGTCTCATTTTTTACAAAGACCAAAAAGAAAGAAAGGAAAAGAAAGAGAGAACTACTAACTTGAGAGTTTTATTGTAGATTTCTTAGGTGTTCTTAGAAGCTTAGGGGAAGGAGAAGGTTGCTTAGGCTAGTCCTTCCAACAAGACACAAGGTGGGGGTTTCTCCATTTGATTTGTTGTTTGAGTTGTTGTTTTGGGTTCTTTCTTCTTCTTACCCTCCTTGTTTTGTTTTCTTTCTTCTTTGGGGTGCTTGTTCTTGTGATGGTATTGTTGTGTTCCTTATTATGTATGTTGTAGCATAATGGTATGGATAAAATGAAAAGTAATAGTGGTAGTACTAAATAAACACATAAAGATTGAATCTTGTAGTAATAAGTGTTGTTCTTGTTGTTGTTGTTGGACTAAATACATAAGCATATGGACTTTGTGTATACACCCATTTTGGGATTGTAGGACTTGATATGGGACTCATACATAAGCATATGGACCTTTATGCATACACCCATTTTTGGGTTGTAGAACATACAACTTGAACTTTTGGACTAAAGAATATGCATATGAATGGTTGAACCAAGTTGAGGGTTCTTTACTTTATTTTATTTTGCTTATTTCCTTTTATAAGTCTTATGTAAAAAGAACCCATTTTGGATGCTAATTCTAGTCTAGTATGAAAAAGAAACTAATCTAATTAGTTGTAGAATGTTAAAAAGATTTCTTTTATGTTTGACTAAGTAATAATAAATGTTATGCTTAAATAGGTAAGAAATAGATGCTTATTCTTAAGAAAAGTAGTAGTAGATGTCTATATTTAAATGAAGTAGTAGTAGATATTAATGTCTAAATAAAGTAGTAGTAGATGTTTATGTTTAAGTAAAGTTGTAGTGGATGTTTATGTTTATGTTGAAGTAGTAAAGGACATTTTGTTAGGAGTATGGTAGTAACCCATGCTCCCATTGTAATAGATATCCATGGTTAGATAGTTAAAGGTTGATGTTTATGTGGTGTTTATATTTTTGTAGAAAGGTTATACATCCATGCTTAAGTATTGATAAAAGACCCATGCTTGAAGTAAGTATTATGCTAGATGGTTGTAGGAAAATCATATACCATGTTAAATTAATATTCATGCTTGGTTAGTAGATGTTCATGCTTAAATGTTATTCATGCTTAAGTTAGTAGATGTTCATGCTTAATGATATTCATGCTTAGTTAGTAGATATTCTTGCTTAAATGATATTCATGCATAAAGTATAGTAGATAATCATTCTTGAAGTAGATACCATGTTGTAGGAATTATAAACCATACTTATGATGTGTATAATGTTGTAGGAAATTCATTCTTGAAGTAGATACCATGTGGTAAGTTAATGGAACCATGCTTAGGTTGTATATACATTGTAGTAAAAATAAATATCATGTTTAGATTATAGTAGGAAAGTCCTATATCATGCTTGGATCATTGTAGGAAAAATATATACCATGCTTAGATTGCTATAGATTAATATTGAAGTTAAATACCATGCTTAGGAATGTGTAGAATTAATGTTCAATCACCTACCATGCCTAAGATTGTTGTAGGAAATTATTCTTGAAGTGCATACCATGTTGTAGGTTAATAGAACCAAGCTTATGATGTGTATCATGTTGTAGAAAATTTATTCTTGAAGGGTATACCATGTTGTAGGTTTAATGTAGAAAAGAACCATGCTTATGTTGTATACATGTTGTAGGAAAAATAAGTACCATGTTTAGATTATGATAGGAAAGTCTTATATCATGCTTGGATCATTGTAGAAAAATTATATACCATGCTTAGATTTTGTAGGATTAATGCTTACCTACCAAGGTTAGGAACGTTGTAGGTTCATGCTAAGTATATATCCATGCTTGAGTTGTGACAATTAATCATGCTTAAGTATTAGAGATCCATGCTTAAGATGGTAGTAGATATACATGCTTAAAGTAGTAGACATTCATGCTTAAGACGTAGTAAGATTGTGCTTGAATTATAGGTCATGCTTTAAGTAGTAGGAGATATCCATGCTAAAATCTAGTAGCTTTCTACTTAAGTGGTATCCATGCTTGTAGTTGTAGTGTTTAGCAAAGAAATTATTTATGTTGTAGTTATAGTCGTAACTATCACATTGTAGTTATAGTATTAACTATCATGTTGTCGTAAATTGTGTTGGTAAAGATTTAGCATGTGGTAGTTGTGGTGTTAGTGAAGAACCGCCATGTTGTAGTTACAATATTGTGTTGTAAAGTAATTCTAGTTCATTTTGGGAAGGAAAACCGTGGATTCTAGCCGTGGGAGGTTCCAATTGAATTGGATCATATCATGGGGATATTCCTCATCCTTATGGGTAATAAGGGTTGGGAAGGTCACTAGAAATTGTTAGCTCGATAAAAGTTGTTATGTCGCGGGGCTTCTCATCGGTAGAATGCCTATTTTAGACTGTTAGTAGATTCTTTTGTTGCTTCTAATTATAGAAGATCAAGTTTCCTAGTAAACATGTTTGGCTGCTTTTAGGTTCGATTACATGTATGGTTGCATTGTATGTAGTTGTCTCATACATGGCTCACCTGGGCCGTATGTAACGGTTGGTCTCATACGTAACTTAATTGGCTCGTATGTAGGTATTGTAGGCTGTGAGTGGATCCGATGAGATCTTAAGAAGTCTAGGTTAAGACAAGTTAATTGTTGCACTCTCTAGAAGGGCGATACGTACGGTGGTTTTCATGCCATGTTGGAAGCACAGTGCTGGGTATCGCTTGTTTGGTTAGAAGAGGAATACGTACAGTGCTTTTTCATGCCGAGTTGGAAGCACAGTGTCGTGTCTCGCTTGTTTGGTTAGAAGTGGGATACATACGGTGCTTTTTCATGTCTAGTTGGAAGCACAGTGGCATGTATCGCTTGTTTGGTTTGGGTTAGTGACATCGTTACAGTAGTAACGGTTACTTAACCATTTTCATCTATGAATTGCCAAAAGGTGAAAGTTGGTGTTAAGGGTGATACCCTATAATCCAACCTCTCCTATAAGTTGACACTAGGTGGTGTTATTGGGATGTATTCCCCTGTCAAAGGGATACGGACGGTGCTTTTTCATGACGAGATGGGAGCACGGGTTTCGTATCTTGATTGTTAATTCCTGAATGTGCCATGATAAGAACGAGAGGGTTTCCTAGGAAAACAGACCCTACGGATCTGTCAGGTTCTATGCCTTCTCATGACCAGTTGAGGGCACGGAAGAAGGTTGAAAAGTATCTTGTAGTTCGTGTTGGCTTTTGAGTGGGATCTGGTGCGACTGGGCAATAGTGGCAAACTAGGACACCACTATTGACTACAGTAACGGGACTAGACCGTATCTGCAACCTCATCAGTCACATTGTATCTGTCAGGAACAGGTTGTGTACAATTAGAAATTCATAACGCGGGTTCAAATTCCTATATATGGAGAGACAGCTTGAGATGGGCGCATGTAGTATGGGCGGCATATTCCTTCAGAGACTTGCTGGCATTAGAATAGGAGCATCATAACTTTAGTTAATATTGCATTATATTCTAGTCATAGCACTCACGAACACTTAAACTACACCAACACATTACCATGATTGTATATTTGTTTTGGGAGACTCGCTGCTAAGTTATCAGCCTTAAAGTGTCAGTAAATACTGACTTCCCTACTTCAATAGGTACTGGATCGCAGAAGTACAACTGCGAGATTCAGGAGGACTCAAGGCAAGGAAAGCGAGGAGTCAATTTCATGTTTAATTTCTGCTATAATAATTATGTAGATTATCTATTGTTGAAAAGTACTCAAGTGAGAGTTACCAAGTATTGTTCTTCATTCCTTGTACTCTGATGTAAGTTGTTGAAAGTTGTAATACTTGGGATTGCAAAGGTATTATAGTAACACTATTGTAATGTATTGCAGTTGTATAACATTCAGACTTGTAATACATTGGGTGTTGAATAAAAAGTTTTAAATTCTCCTGTTTTTCTGTGTATTGTGACTAATTGAAGAAAAGATCCTGGCTCGTGTCTCGAATTCTCCATATAGGAAGTTCAGGGCGTTACAGAGTGGTATCAGAGCTGACTTCAATATACAATCCAACACAGTAGGAAAATTAAACTTGGATGCCTTTTAGGAGTCAGGTGTTAGCTAGTTATAGGCGATTATAATTTATATTGTTGTTTCTTTCAACTTATGTCTTATAAATTTTCTATATCTTGGTTGATACCCATGTTTATTGTCTTCTACCAGATGTCTCACAGAACCAGGAGTGGTAGGAACAACCAGAATGAGGGCGAAGGTAGTTGAGAAAATGGCACAAGGCTGGATATAGGGACGAAATTAGCTCGTATTTACCAGGCACTTGGAGACCTAGCCGAGGCGAGCAGAAACACTATGCAGTAACAGGGAGCACCCGGAGGTAATCGGGGAGCAGCAACTACCGACCCCGTTAAGATGGTCGAATCGTTCCGAAGAATGAGGCCACCTATTTTCGAGGGAAAGGCAGACCCGACAGCGGCTGACGATTGGATTCGTCAAGTAGAGACCGTGTTCAAGGTGATGCTGACACCAAATGAAAGCAAGGTCAGGTTGGCAAGCATTCTGCTGGAAAAAGATGTCGGGGTCTGGTGGCAGTCAGTGAAGAGGGGCATGGGTGAAGGATCCATTACCTGGGAAGGCTTCTTGGAGGAGTTCAGGACACACTACTTTCCATTAGATGTGCAGGAGGACAAGGCTATGGAGTTCTTCAACTTGAAGCAAGGAAGCTTAACAGTTCGTGAGTACGAGACCAAGTTCACGCAACTGTCCCGGTATGCTCCAGAAATAGTAGAAGATGAGGTCAAAAAGGCCAATAGATTCGAGCAAGGGCTCAGGCCTGCACTTAGAACGAGGATGGTACCTTTTTGCATTCGGAGGTTCGACAAACTGGTCCGTCGTGCGGCAACGACAGAGCTTGACATGAACCGAGGACCAAATCTGCAAGAGAACATTGGGAAGTGGACTGAGGGAAAGAGGTCTGCACCAGCATCGAGGCTCGAGAATAAAGGGCAGAAGCAGAAGATTCGAAAACCAGATGGCAAATTTGAAGCTGCCGGAAGCTGTTTTCTGTGTGGATAGCAAGGTCATTTTATGAGCCAGTGCCCAAAGAAGGACCCTCAGATGGATACCCGTGTTTGTTACTAATGTGGGAAGATTGGTCATATCCGACCATATTTTTCCCAGTATCAGAGGAAGAGCAGCAGATCAGCCCCAGGAGTAAACCACAAGGGAAAGGAGCCGCTTAGCCAAGGACGAGTATTTGCACTTGTAGAAGATGATGCCAATGAAGGCGAGAAAGTCATCACCAGTGTGCAAGGAAGGGGGTGCAACTAAGTTGAAGTTGTTTTTGAGTCTTATTTTGGACCATATGTAATATATGATATAGACGTAGGAAGGATGATGCGTATGAAGGATATGACACTTTTTGTAACCAGTTGGATTTATATATATATATATATATATATGTGTGTGTGTGTGTGTGTGTGTGTGTGTGTATATGTGTGTGTGTTGTGTGTGTGTGTGTGTGTGTGTGTGTGTGTGTGGAAATCATGCAAAGGTTGTTCAAAAAAAAATTGTTCATCTCTTGCCCTATGTCTGTGCTATTTTCGTATCTGTTGTTTTCATTTTTCCTAACTTAACGTAGTTCTGAGGACAGAACTATTCTAAGGAGGGAGTATTGTAATATCCCGGACGGATATTACATTGTATAAATTATTATTTTATTATTATTTTGTTTTAATTCCAGAATTGGAATATTTTGGTGATTTTTCACCCGGTTTGTTCATAGACATTATCTGTACCCATATATCGGTCAGTATACACCCGTATTGTATCAAATTGGTACCGTGACCTTCTGAACTAATAATAAAATTTATTTTATTATTATTTCCGTAATTAAATCATTTTTATACAGATTATGCGAAGCTTTTCGGAATAGGCATATATATACACACATATATGTAGTATGTCGATTAGTACATTATACAAATTGTGTGTTGTGTATTTTTGGACAAAATGCTTGTCTTTGTTATGACAAAACCTATTAGACTATTAGGGTTTTATAAGTGTTTAACCTAGACTAAATATGCATGAGAGAATTAGGAGAATTCTTCTAGAAGCTCACACCCATACCTCCACCTCATCCATTGCACCATACCTCCACCTCACCCTCACCTCCCTTGGTAAAAACCGGCCCATGGATTAGGGGAGGGGGTTTTTGCATTATGTGTGTGCAATTTTACACTCTCCACCCTCTCCTTCATCCTATAAATACCCCCCCCCCCCCCCCCCCAACTCCACAATTGTCTCATTTTTTACAAAGACCAAAAAGAAAGAAAGGAAAAGAAGGAAAGGAAAAGAAAGAGAGGACTACTAATTTGAGAGTTTTATTGTAGGTTTCTTAGGAGTTCTTAGAAGCTTAGGGGAAGGAGAAGGTTGCTTAGGCTAGTCCTTCCAACAAGACACAAGGTGGGGGTTTCTCCATTTGATTTGTTGTTTTGGGTTCTTTCTTCTTCTTACCCTCCTTGTTTTGTTTTCTTTCTTCTTTGGGGTGCTTGTTCTTGTGATGGTATTGTTGTGTTCCTTATTATGTATGTTGTAACATAATGGTATGGATAAAAAGAAAAGTAATAGTGGTAGTACTAAATAAACACATAAAGATTGAATCTTGTAGTAATAAGTGTTGTTCTTGTTGTTGTTGTTGGACTAAATACATAAGCATATGGACTTTGTGTATACACCCATTTTGGGATTGTAGGACTTGATATGGGACTCATACATAAGCATATGGACCTTTATGCATACACCCATTTTTGGGTTGTAGAACATACAACTTGAACTTATGGACTAAAGAATTAGCATATGAATGGTTGAACCAAGTTGAGGGTTCTTTACTTTATTTTATTTTGCTTATTTCCTTTTAGAAGTCTTATGTAAAAAGAACCCATTTTGGATGCTAATTCTAGTGTAGTATGAAAAAGAAACTAATCTAATTAGTTGTAGAATGTTCAAAAGATTTCTTTTATGTTTGACTAAGTAATAATAAATGTTATGCTTAAATAGGTAAGAAATAGATGCTTATTCTTAAGAAAAGTAGTAGTAGATGTCTATATTTAAATGAAGTAGTAGGAGATATTTATGTCCAAATAAAGTAGTAGTAGATGTTTATGTTTAAGTAAAGTTGTAGTGGATGTTTATGTTTATGTTGAAGTAGTAAAGGACATTTTGTTAGGAGTATGGTAGTAACCCATGCTCCCATTGTAATAGATATCCATGGTTGGATAGTTATAGGTTGATGTTTATGTGGTGTTTATATTTTTGTAGAAAGGTTATACATCCATGCTTAAAGTAAGTATTATGCTAGATGGTTGTAGGAAAATCATATACCATGTTAGATTAATATTCATGCTTGGTTAGTAGATGTTCATGCTTAAATGTTATTCATGCTTAAGTTAGTAGATGTTCATGCTTACTGATATTCATGCTTAGTTAGTAGATATTCTCGCTTAAATGATATTCATGCATAAAGTATAGTAGATAATCATTCTTGAAGTAGATACCATGTTGTAGGAATTATAAACCATACTTATGATGTGTATAATGTTGTAGGAAATTCATTCTTGAAGTAGATACCACGTGGTAAGTTAATGGAACCATGCTTAGGTTGTATATACATTGTAGGAAAAATAAATACCATGTTTTGATTATGGTAGGAAAGTCCTATATCATGCTTGGATCATTGTAGAAAAAATATATACCATGCTTAGATTGCTATAGATTAATATTGAAGTTAAATACCATGCTTAGGAATGTGTAGGATTAATGTTCAATCACCTACCATGCCTAAGATTGTTGTAGGAAATTATTCTTGAAGTGTATACCATGTTGTAGGTTAATAGAACCATGCTTATGATGTGTATCATGTTGTAGGAAATTTATTCTTGAAGGGTATACCATGTTGTAGGTTTAATGTAGAAAAGAACCATGCTTATGTTGTATACATGTTGTAGGAAAAATAAATACCATGTTTATATTGTGATAGGAAAGTCTTATATCATGCTTGGATCATTGTAGGAGAATTATATACCATGCTGAGATTTTGTAGGATTAATGCTTACCTACCAAGGTTAGGAACGTTGTAGGTTCATGCTAAGTATATATCCATGCTTGAGTTGTGACAATTAATCATGCTTAAGTATTAGAGATCCATGCTTAAGATGGTAGTAGATATACATGCTTAAAGTAGTAGACATTCATGCTTAAGACGTAGTAAGATTGTGCTTGAATTATAGGTCATGCTTTAAGTAGTAGGAGATATCCATGCTAAAATCTAGTAGCTTTCTACTTAAGTGGTATCCATGCTTGTAGTTGTAGTGTTTAGCAAAGAAATTATTTATGTTGTAGTTATAGTCGTAACTATCACATTGTAGTTATAGTATTAACTATCATGTTGTCATAAATTGTGTTGGTAAAGATTTAGCATGTGGTAGTTGTGGTGTTAGTGAAGAACCGCCATGTTGTAGTTACAATATTGTGTTGTAAAGTAACTCTAGTTCATTTTGGGAAGGAAAACCGTGGATTCTAGCCGTGGGAGGTTCCAATTGAATTGGATCATATCATGGGGATATTCCTCATCCTTATGGATAATAAGGGTTGGGAAGGTCACTAGAAATTGTTAGCTCGATAAAAGTTGTTATGTCGCGGGGCTTCTCATTAGTAGAATGCCTATTTTAGACTGTTAGTAGATTCTTCTGTTGCTTCTAATTATAAAAGATCAAGTATGCTAGTAAGCACGTTTGGCTGCTTCTAGGTTCGATTACATGTATGGTTGCATTGTATGTAGTTGTCTCATACATGGCTCACCTGGGCCGTATGTAACAGTTGGTCTCATACGTAGCTTAATTGGCTCGTATGTAGGTATTGTAGGCTGTGAGTGGATCCGATGAGATCTTGAGAAGTCTATGTTAAGACAAGTTAATTGTTGCACTCTCTAGAAGGGGGATACGTACGGTGGTTTTCTTGCCAAGTTGGAAGCACAGTGCCGGGTATCGCTTGTTTGGTTAGAAGAGGAACACGTACAGTGCTTTTTCATGCTGAGTTGGAAGCACTGTGCCGTGTCTCGCTTGTTTGGTTAGAAGAGGGATACATACGGTACTTTTTCATGTCTAGTTGGAAGCACAGTGGCATGTCTCGCTTGTTTGGTTAGGGTTAGTGACATCGTTAGGGTAGTAACGGTTACTTAACCATTTTCATCTATGAATTGCCAAAAGGTGAGAGTTGGTGTTAAGGGTGATACCCTCTAATCCAACCTCTCCTATAGGTTAACACTAGGTGGTGTTATTGGGATGTATTCCCCTGTCAAAGGGATACGGACGGTGCTTTTTCATGACGAGATGGGAGCACGGGTTTCGTATCTGATTGTTAATTACTGAATGTGCTATGATAAGAACGAGAGGGTTTGACCCTACGGTTCCGTCAGGTTCTATGTCTTCTCATGACCAGTTGAGGGCACGGAAGAAGGTTGAATAGTATCTTGTAGTTCGTGTTGGCTTTTGAGTGGGGTCCAGTGCGACTGGACAATAGTGGCAAACAAGGACACCACTATTGACTACAGTAACGGGACTAGACCGTATCTGCAACCTCATCAGTCACGTTGTATCTGTCAGGAACAGGTTGTGTACAATTAGAAATTTATAACGCGGGTTCAAATCCCTATATATGGAGAGACGGCTTGAGATGGGCGCATGTAGTATGGGCTGCATGTTGCTTCAGAGACTTGCTGGCATTAGAATAGGCGCATCATAACTTTAGTTAATATTGCATTATATTCTAGTCATAGCACTCTCGAACACTTAAACTACACCGACACATTACCATGATTGTGTTTTTGTTCTGGGTGACTCGCTGCTAAGTTATCAGCCTTACAGCGTCAGTGAATACTGACTTTCCCACTTCAATAGGTACTGGATCGCAGAAGTACAGGTGCGAGATTCAGGAGGACTCAAGGCAAGGAAAGCGAGGAGTCAATGTCATGTTTAGTTTCCGCGATAATAATTATGTAGATTATCTATTGTTGAAAAGTACTCAAGTGAGAGTTACCAAGTGTTGTTCTTCATTCCTTGTACTCTGATGTAAGTTGTTGAAAGTTGTAATACTTGGAATTGCAAAGGTATTATAGTAATACTATTGTAATGTATTGCAGTTGTATAACATTCAGACTTGTAATACATTGGGTGTTGAATAAAAAGTTTTAAATTCTCTTGTTTTTCTGTGTATTGTAACTAATTGAAGAAAAGATCCTGGCTCATGTCTCGAATTTTCCATATAGGAAGTTCAGGGCGTTACACTATAAAAGCGGGAAAAAGACAACAGAAACACTCTAAACATCCTCCCTCGTACCAGTGATGACGTGATCCACCTCATCAGCGTCAGCTTCAGTTAAGGCAAATACTCGCCCCTGCTGGTACGGCTTCTTCCCAGCCTGCTGAGTTGGTTCCCTTTGGACGACACCCTACAACTTAGGGCACTAGGATCGGTAGTGACATGTCTCTCCACAATTGTAACAAGTCACCATAAGAGGTCTCACCCATGCATTCCCGGGTCTTCCTGCCACATTGACAGCGTTTGCCCCAGTCGGTTTGAACCTTTTGGCCGGCGGCTGTCCCCTGACATTGCTAGCAACTGTGGGCCTCTTCCCCGCATTCCAGTTGTTCCTCCTATTCTGAACAGCGTGGAACTACTCCATGTCCGCCTCCGTGGCTGCCGCTCGTTTGACCAACTTGTCAAACCTCCTGATACCGAGGGGTATCATCCTGGATCTCAGACTTTGCCTCAACGCATACTCGAACTTTCGAGCCTTCTTCGCCTCGTCCATCACTAGTTCAGGTGCATATCTTGAGAGCTGATTGAATCTTGTCTCATACTCCCAAACCGATATGCCGCCCTGCTCAGCGCCAGAAATTCCATGGCTTTCTTCTCCTGGACGTATGATGGAAAATAATGACTGCAGAACTCCTCTAAGAATTCATCCCAGCCCAGAACAATACCTCCCATCGTCTGCTTCATCGACTGCCACCACACAGCCGCATCCTTCTCAAACTGCAGCGCTGCCAACTTCACCTTACTGCACTTCGGGGTCTCCAAGACTTCGAAGATAGTCTCGATCTATCGGATCCAATTGTCAGTCGTGCCAGGGTTTGACTTCCCCTCAAACACCGGTGGTTTCATCCGCTTGAATGATTCCACGAGTTTGATTGCTTCGGGTACTAGATTCGCAGGCACCCTTCCTTGATTCTGATTAATGTCAACGGCATTGACGGTCTGATAGATCCTCGCTAGCTCCGTTTCCAAGTCCAGACCTTCACCGTTTCGAGCTCCTCTTCTAGCCATATTCTGATGCAAAAGATCCATTAAATTCGAAGTATAAACATGAACTTTAAATCAACTCTTCTATTTCATTGAATTTCAAACTTTATACATTCGAATTTAAAAACATTTCTGACATCAAAATGGAAGCAATAAGAAGATACAACGGTCTAGTTCCTACGGTTCCTCTTGGCTTCACAAAGCTCTCCTCGTAGTTCCGCCACTTCTTCCTTCAGTACATTGATCATGTTTTTCCTCTTCCCGAGTTCCCATACACGATGACTGAGAACTGCAATATCATCCTTGCGCTTCGCCAACTAAGTCTCCAGTAGTCCGACTCTATCCCGTTGAGTATCTACCTGCCTCTGAAGAGACACAATGAGACTACTTGGAACTAGTTCTTCCTCATCGGAAGAATCATCAGATGAATCCGGAGGTGGAGTGATCTCTCAGGACTCAGGCCATTCCTCTTCCACTTCTTCGGGATCTTCTTCATCAGAATCAGCTTTCCTGGGGTAGTAATCCTACTCAATAATGTGCCAGTCGTCATCTCCAGCTGGGTCGAAGTGGTTCGCCATCTTAAAGAAAGGAGAAGAAGCATAAATCATAGAGCAAAACAAATGTAAGTGACTTACATTGAAATCTCTAGACCCAACACACGCTCTAATGTCCACTTCTAGGGTGTCGTTCTTTATAAATTTGTACTACTTGGAAGCGTGGCTCTGATACCACCCTGTAACACCCTGAATTCCAAAACACACTGAATTCCAAGTTCCACGGGATCTTTGCACTTCTTTCGTACAATTTTACAAGGATATAAAAAAAAAACTTTACTTTACATTAGAGTTACATTATCTATACATTATTACAGCGGAAGCAATTTTACAGTAATTACATGAAACAACATTTAAATCAATCTTTGAGCAGCATGTATACTTCAAGTTGTCAAGCATCTTTATCCTGCATGTAAAACTGTAGGCGCGTCAGTTCATTCAGTGATGAAATATTATACACAGCCAACCTCTCTATGCCGGAAATAGTATAACGATTCTCAATACTTGGCAAATCACAAACTTGTTCACAAACAAAACTAAAGGGACTATCCTATTGATGTTGTCCTTGTGCTGTGCACTTAGTCCTTAATGCAGTTGTTATGTTATATGACACTAATGCACACTTGTTCGGAGTCTATGCATCCCATACTACATAGGTCCGAGGGCAAGCCCTTAATCGTACTTCATCTTATAGGGTTCAATCCCTCGCCATGTCTTAAACTACTACGGTAACTACGGTAAGTATCCTAGATGTTTTATGATCTATGAGCCCATGTCCAGGCAGTCTGGAGGGGAATCCCGTGCACTGACATGACGCATCAAGCAGGCAGACTATGGACAATTCAACCTCCACCATGGAACGATGACACCACTCGCAGTCACCAAACACCCCACAAGCGTTGCCACCGGGACGATAATTCTGGAGTAGTGCTCACGCCATGTCATGACGCATCAAGCAGGCAGTCTGTGAATCACCCTCACACCGCCAATCCGATGGCCCTTATACTCATGTTTTTCTCTTACTTTCGTCACATCACCACTATGTGTCTAAATCCTTAGTTTATTTGAATCATGAATAAAATCAATCCTTAGAGTTAGCTCTTTCCTCTATACCGATCTCAATCAACAACATGACCAACTTGGTCTTTCATCTCAATTATTCATCAAAAAAAATATAATTCATTCACTTGCCGGTAATAGGACTTAGCGACCCTCTAGTTTAGAATCTCATTTCATGTCCATAGCATTTGTGTATTCATGTTCATAAAACCTTTCATAATTCATCAGGACATTTAACTTCACTTTCATGTATAATTTTCATGCATAAGACAAAATAAATTCATTTTCTAACTTGTCACATTCAATCTTCATTCTTTCCATTATCAAATCTCTTTTCAAACTCTTTTAAGCAATACATTTATTTTCATCAAGAGACAATTCAAAACCTGAGAAATCAAAATAGTCCCAACAGTCGACTGTTAAACATGGCCAGTCGGCTGTTCTGTAAAGATTTAAAAACTCGAAATGCAAAGGATCAGGGCAGTCGACTGTTAAACAAGACCAGTTGGCTGTTCTGCGATGCTTTAAACCTCAAAAATAATATGGACGGGGCAGTCGACTGTTAAACATATACGGTCGACTGTTCTGCGAGAATTACAACTCGAAGAACTAGATACCCAGGACAGTCGACTATCTACGCCTATTCGGTCGACTGTTCAGCAACAAAATTCAAAATTTGGAATCATTTCTTCTTTCTTTTTGATTAACACCCAAATTGTTCATTTCCAGAACTTTATCTAAATTGCAAAAAAGTTCATATTTTCTGATAATTAACATACAGCTTTAGGATTTATTTAGCATCAATCACGACAAGCATAATTTACTACCCCATATGGAGATTCTTACACAATTTCTGAAATTTCACTTTCACCTAAATCATGGTATTATCAAAGAACAATATTTCCATCTATTTTGTTTAATGTGATTAGCACAAAACCTATCATGGTACTACTTAGAAGTAGAGAAAAAAATTGTCCACATTTATCAATTAGCAATCATCTTCACAATCATTCTCTAAATTATCATTCCATCTCTAATATATCAAGCATGAGACTAAAATTTCTTGATTTCTTTATAACCACTTATCAAATCATTCCTAGCATGGCATCTAAATTAGAAGTCATGAGAAACACCCACCTATTTTGGAGATAATGAAATGAACGCTCCTAGAATGCAAGAAAGTGGCATTCTCCTCCTAGAATGTATTGCAATTGCCTTCTCTTCCTTGGTGCTTGATTGGAACCCGAAACCACCAATTCTCCTTGGGTGCTAGCCGGCCTCCTCTTGAATGGAACACACACAATCTTACACTAATCTTTCTGTTACTACTGTCTCTCAATCTTTTACTCTCTAGTATATGTCTTTCTCTTATAATGAAAATAGGTACAAGAATGACTTATGAAAAGGGGGATATTTATACATAATTTTAGTAAAAATAAAGGGCTAGGATTAAATCAAATAGTTAGGGATTAAAGGCTAGGATGAGTTTGGAAGTTGCCTTAACCACCCATGAATGAGATAACCACCTCACCACTACTCCCATCTCTCCCTCTCTCTTGATTCCATCCGGCCAACTCCCAAGGGGTGTGCTATGCACACTCTTGTGCAAGCACGTGCTACCCTAGTGTCCCTCACTTACAAGTTGTACATGTTAGTTTAATTAATTATCTATTATTTGAGTCTACACTACAAGTTAGACTGAAATAAAGATTAATTAAATTACATGGGCTCTCTAATGGGCCAAGGGACTATGGGCTCTACTAATTTAATTAATTAACTAACTAATGTGGGCTACAAAAGACAAATTAGGCTTAGGATTAGATTAGTCTTCTAAGAAATTAAATGAGGATTACTAATTAATGAAATAATTTAGAGAAGTGCATGCATAAATTTTTACGTGCACAACACGTAAAAAGAAAAAAATCAAACAAATTTCAAGTGTAAATAGGATTTGAAAATTCAGGGTGTTATGCGCAGATTGAGACATCACCATAGGTGGAGGTGTCATTGTCTGTTCTAGGGTTTGTAAGCAAAGTCCGTTGCTGATTGGTGGTGTGGATATCTGGGCTGATCTGATTGTGATTCCCAATTCCGATTTCGATGTCATTCTGGGCATGGACATGGACTGGTTGGATGTTTCTTGTGCCGTGATTGATTGTCGAGAGAAGAAGGTGACTTTCAGGCTTTCTGGTCAACCAGAATTTATTTTCCATGCGGGTGAGACATCGTCTGGGCATGTCAAGAACTCGATGGATCCCCAGTTGTTTCCCTTATGTCGTTGAGCTCTGATGGGGTTGTTGCACCCTTATTTATGCGGGATTTCCTTGATGTGTTTCCCGAGGACTTGCCCAGCTTGCCGTCAGACCGAGATGTGGAGTTTAGTAATGATATTTAGCTAGATACGATGCCTATTTCCATTATTCTGTATCGTATGGCACCGGTTGAATTAGCAGAATTGAAGGTGCAAGTTCAGGAACTGCTTGATAAAGGCTTTATCAGGCCTAGTGTTTCTCCTTGGGGTGCCCCAGTTATGTTTGTCAGAAAGAAGGATGGAAGGCACAGGCTTTGGATTAACTACGAGGAGTTGAACAATGTCACTGTCAAGAATCGGTATCCATTGTCAAGGACTGACGATTTGTTCGACCAATTGGGAGGTGCTTCAGTGTTCTCGAAGTTGGATCTTCGTTCCGGGTATCATCAAGTCAGAGTGAAGTCAGAGGATGTTCCGAAAACAGCTTTTCGAATGAGATACGGGCATTACGAGTTCTTGGTGATGCCTTTCGGAGTGACTAATGCACCGGCTGTGTTCATGAGTCTGATGAACAAGGTGTTTTTGCCATTCTTGGATTAGTTTGTCGTGGTCTTCATTGACGACATATTGGTGTACTCTCATAATAAGGAGGATTATGCGGAGCATTTGAGGGTGGTTCTGCAGACCTTAAGGGAGAACCAGCTATTTGGGAAGCTCAACAAGTGTGAGTTCTGGCTGGATCAGGTTGCTTTCCTTGGCCACATTATTTCTGGTGTTGGTATTTCTGTGGATCCTGTGAAGATTTTTGCGGTCAAGGATTGGCCTATTCCGAAGTCTGTTCCTGAGGTGAGAAGACTCTGGGTTTGGCTGGCTACTATCGGAAGTTTGTTCAGGATTTTTCGAAGATTGCTGGACCTCTTATCAGTTTGACCAAGAAGGAGTAGAAGTTTGTCTGGGATGAAGCTTGTGATGAAGCTTTTGTCGAGTTGAAGTGTCGGTTGACGTCAGCGCTTGTGCTGACTATACTCGACAGTTCAGGTGGTCTTGTGACCTTTTGTTATGCTTCGGGTCGAGGTCTTGGGGCAGTGCTGATGCAATGAGGCAGGGTTGTCTCTTATGCATCGAGGCAGTTGAGACCTCATGAGAAGAACTATCCTATGCATGATTTTGAGCTTGCAGCTGTGGTTTTTGCCTTGAAGTTATGGAGGCATTATTTGTTTGGGGATAGAGTGGAGATATTCACAGATCACAAGAGCCTCAAGTATGTGTTCACGCAGAAGGAGTTGAGCATGAGGTAGAGGAGATGGCTGGAATTGATGGTAGATTTTGACATCAATTTGCAGTATCACCCGGGAAGAGTAAATTCGGTGCCTGATACTTTGAGTCAGAGGCCTGCTGCTATGTTCCTCACTCAGCAGAAGGAGATAGTGGAGGACATGAGGAGGCTAGAGTTGGTTGTGTTGCTTTCTGGATCAGATCGGCAGCTTATGATGTTATAGTTGCAGTCTTCTTTGACTGAGCAGATTAAGGAAGCTCAAGCAGGTGACCCGTAGTTGCAGCAGTTTCGGAGTGAGGTAGACGCTGGCTTGGGATCCGATTTGGTCATTCATACTGATGCGTCTCTTCATTTTGGCTTTAGGTTGCGTGTACCTAGAGGGAAAGTCAGGCGGTTGCTACTGGAGGAAGCTCATCGGTCCTTGTATTCTGTTCATCTGGGTGGTACCAAGATGTATAGGGACTTGAAGAAACATTTCTGGTGGCACAGCATGAAGAGGGATATGGCTCGATTCGTCGCCTAGTGCCTGATCTGTCAACGAGTGAAGGCGGAGCATCAGAGGACCACAGGACTTTTGCAACATCTTTCAATTCCAGAGTGGAAGTGGGAGCACATCACGATGGACTTTGTGATAGCTTTGCCAAGGAGTCCTAAAGGTCATAATGCTATTTGGGTGATCGTGGATAGGCTAACGATGTGTGCTCACTTCATTCCTTTCCGTATGGGTCAGTCCACGGAGAGTTTGGCCGAGTAGTTCGTTCAGGAGGTTGTTCATCTGCATGAAGTTCCTATTGGCATCGTATCGGATAGAGATATGAGATTTAGGTCTCAGTTCTGGGAGAGCCTGCAGAAGAGTTTGGGTTCCAAGTTGAGCTTCAGTTCAGCATTCCATCCTCAGTCGGATGGGCAGTTAGAAAGGACAATTCAGACCCTAGAAGACTTGTTGAGATCCTGCGTTCTTCAGTTTGGAGGTTTGTGGAAAGATCATCTTCACTTGGCCGAGTTTTCTTATAATAACAATTACCATGAGTGTCTCAAGGCTGCTCCATTTGAAGCTTTGTATGGGCGCAAGTGTAGACCGCCGGTCTGTTGGGATGATATCGGCGAGAGGAAGCTTTTAGGTCCTGAGTTGATCACGAAGACAGTTGATGCCATGGCTTAGATCCGAAAGTATTTGCAGGCCGCTCAGGATCGGCAGAAGAGGTGGGCTAACTATCGTCGTAGACCGCTAGAGTTTGAGGTAGGCGAGCATGTGTTCCTCAAGGTATCACCTTGGAATTGTGTTATCCGTTTTGGAGGCGAGAGCAAGTTGAGTCCTTGGTTCATCGGTCCATTCGATATTGTGGAACGTGTATGCAAGGTAGCTTACAGGCTTGCGCTACCACCAGCTTTAACGGGTGTCCATGATGTATTCCATGTTTCTCAGCTCAGGAAATACATCAGGGATGACAGTCATGTGGTTGACTACTCATACTTGTCTGTGAGTCCAAATTTGTCTTGTGAAATTTGACCAGTCTCTATCTTAGACTGTCAAGAGAAGGTGTTGAAGAATAGAGTCATCATGTTGGTCCGAGTTTCTTGGGATGCTCGCTCGCCAGGTGAGTCGACTTGGGAGTTGGAGGAGGACATTCGGGAGAGGTTTCCTCATTTGTTTGAGTAGTGATTTGTTTTGCTTTGTTTTTTTTGTTTGTTTCGGGGTTCGCCTTATGTGCCTCTTGTATGAATTTCGAGGACAAAATTCTTCTTGTAAGGTGGGTAGGATTTCTAATCCCTATTTTTGGATTTTATTGTATTTTGTTCTCTTTTGATTATTGTATCTGGATTCGTTTATTATATTATATTTTGGCTTTTCTTGGGTTCTTTTATTTCCTCTTGATCGTTCTGTGCTCTTTTGGTTGTATTTTGTTATCTTTGGTTCATTGCGAGATTTTGTTCTTCCTATTTTGAGTTTAATTTGTTCCCCTTTATGTTCATCTCTTTGTTTTATGCTTGTTCGTCTCTTTTTGTAGCCAAAATCTGTACCCAAAACCCACTAAATCACAACCCAAAACCCAAAATCTTAATCTCCTATAAATACCCTATTAATTAAACACTAATTATCTATCTCTCTCTCTCTGCCGCTCTCTCTCTCCCAGACATATCTTTCTCTGTGTTTTACCCCAGACCGAACCACCAAACCATTGCCATAACCCCTCGTCGCCTCCGACCACCACCGTCATCACCATCCCCTCGTCGTCTTCCACATTCCCTCATCGCCCTCCGATCGTCTTCCCCATTGTAACCCCTATTTCCCAAAATCCGGATTTTCCGTATTTAAAATTTTTATAAATTATTTATTTATTTTTCAAATTCGTTTGTTAAAATATATTCTTGGATTTTCTGTTAAAATCTTTTTTTTTCTTTTAATCAATGATTTTGATTAAACCAGTTTCTAATTATTTTTATGTGGTAATACAAACCCTATTATTGTTGTTATTATTATTATTACCTTTGATAAGTAATTTTAAAATCTCTTTCTATTGTTTATTGTATTTGTAATTGTTTCAAATAATTTCCATATTGTAGTACAAATATATTTTTGTTATATGTTGACTATTTTATTTATTCTATTAGATATTTTATTTAAATCCTAATTACCCATTATTTTATTGGATTTATAACCCTATTTCCCCTATTGGATTTTACCCAAACCCGTTTACCCATTAAACCACACCCATACCCTGTTTTAATAACCCAGACCCATTATACCCTAATCCAACCCGTTCACTACCCGAACCCATTATACAATTCTACCCCGTCCTAACCCTAAACTTCTCCCCTATATTTATACCTTGTGTGCGGCTGTTCACCTTCCTCACCTTTAACCCGAGCCGCCTCCCGTTCGTCTCCCTCTCTCTCCCTGACCTACTCTTCGCCCTCTCATCCTCTCCTCGCCTGCAGCCACCTGCGGCGCTTTGCCCCACTGTCTCATCTTCTCCCCTCACCGGGCTCTCCCTCGCGACCCCACTCTCTGTCTCCTTCGTCAGCCTACAGCGAGCCGACCCCTCGCCTCCGCTGCACTCCCACGCTCCCGAAACCTTACTTCCCTGCTCTCCCCTTCAGCCAGGTCGTCACCCTTTCCCTACACTGCCGCTCATCCCCTCTCCCCCGCCAGCCGCGCATCAACAGCACAATCACGACCCTGTTTCCCCTATGCTCTACCCCAAGCACACCCTGCCCTCGTCCAGACCCCTCCCTGTGTGCGCCTATGTCCCTTGCCTCCGCCCCGTTCAGCCAGCAACAACAGCAACGACAGTCAGCCGTCAGTCCGCCGATGATTCCCTTGGCCGCCAGTCCTCCGCCTTGCCGCCACCCGCCACCTGCAGTCGGAGCAACCAGTGCAGCCATTGCTGTTGATGTGATCATGGGTGTGCTATTCTTGATTATGTAGGTTTTTTATCATGTTTGAGTGCATTGTTTGCCATCCGATTGATCTTGATTCTTGATCTCTTATTGTGGGTTGTCGGATCTTCACGGTCTTATCTTGATCTTCTTGATCATGGTTTGATCTTGGCCGTCCATGGGATTCTTGATCATGGAGTTTTGATCATCTTGGAGTTCTTGATCATCTTTGTTTTGGGCCGTCGATCATCATGATAATCGTCATCATGGAGTTCTTGATTGCTTTGATTGGTGGCCATCCGATTGTCGATCTGACCCGATCATCATGATCATCAAGATACTGGTCACATTTTAATCTTGATCTTGATCTTCGATCAGAGTCACCCGTTCTGATTCGATCGTCTTGATCTTTTGATCTCAGTCGTCCGATCTTATTCGCGATTAGTTGATTCATTTTGTTCGTGATCATCTTGTTCGTGATTCGTTGCTATTGAGTTCGTGCCCAGGAATTCGTTCCCGTTATTCTCTTTCTCTCTGTTGGATTCGTCATCTCTCAGGCAAGTAACTTGTACTCAAATTCCTTTTGTATGATATAAGTCATAAATACCGCTTGTAGTGTAGTTGGGTTCTAGAGATAATTCGTGTGTGAAACTCCTTGTTGATATTGTCTCTATAGTGAATTGACCATAGTTTCCTTACGACACAATATTGACATGAATTAACTTAGGTATTGCCCATTCTTGATTTGGTCATGTATGTGGGATTTTGTGAGAATTTAGGCATTTGTTGAGAACCATGTGATAAACTTATTTTAGATATGTTAATTACCCTATTTCATGATGTTTGGACACTTAGTAGACTCGATTTCATGGTTGGTTGTGTTTGGATCAAGTTTCGTTGGATCTCTGTTGATTTTGGTTTTTGAGGAAATTCTGTATTTTGCCGATAATCTGTCTTGATTAGTAATTTAGACCATATTAAGGTCAGTATCTTAATTTTAGTATAAAACATGATTTGTAGAGAAATCCATCTGCTTTCCAACCGTCTAACCTTGATCGATTTCGTATTCATATGTGTGAGATATGACTGTTTTACTACAGAGGTGTAATTCGTTTCTAGATTTCATTTCTTGGTTATTTTGAAGATTAAATTATTTTGATACTTGTGCCACACATATTATTTTGATCTAAAACTTTGTTCAGTTTTACTATATCTAGTTAGGGATTACCTAGAATTTTGGTAGATTTTATTAATGAGTTTTATATGCCATTTCATGCTCGTTTATGAAAGCTATACTTGTTGTATTTTGCTTGCTGTTCTGTAAAGAATCGTATTTTCACCCTGATTCCTTTTACTGTATGGAAAATATATGCGAAATATAAAAGTTAGCTTATTCTATCTGTTTTCATCTCCCTTTGGCGGATTTGGATTATATTTCACTGGTTGCGAGATATTATAGTTTTCGTACAGCAGTGTTGGGAATTCCAGCTTTTCCAAACTATCGTTTATTGATATTTTCTGATTTTTGATGACTAATCTAATTTTACTGGAAAATTTTGAAACTTTATATTCTAATACTAGACATATAGGGGAATACCCTAGATTTTTTGAGAATTTATTTAATGTGTTTTCATACTGTTTTCCTGCTCTTGAATTCGGTTTCCTGATTTCTGGGTGAACGTGTTTTCTGTATTCAAATCAGTTTTGAGTTATGATTTTGTGAATTACTATATGACTTAATTGTATCTGCTGGATTCGGTTGGGAGTCTATTTTCTAGACGTCTTGATGGATTCAGATTTGCATATTTGTAATACCGGGAATTTTCGTTTTAGTACAGTATGGTCTTGCTGTCCTGAACTTGAGATTTGGCTATTCTATTATTTTATGAGTTATCTTGTACCCATACATATTTACCTTGCAACTTGAACTTGCCACATGATCATGCCATATTATTCTTGATATATTTTGCACACCTACATGCTTGTTTGACATTAATAATAATAAATAACCAGGCCGGGGTTTAAGGGACAGATCTAATAGTAGATAATTCAGAAACGTGTACTCAGAAGGAGATCCACTGATCCTACGTGATGACTTGAGTCATGATACTTGACATGATGCTTGCATGCAAGACACGATACTTGCCACTTGCACAACTTGACACGTGATATGTGATGCATGATACATGATACTTGGAGCTTGGAGCTTAATACTTGACTTGTCCCTGAGTACACTGCCCTCTATGGTCAACTATGAAATCTAAAGCGAAACTGTTGGTTATAGCAACCATGCGGTATGGGATGCATGAAGTGCTACCTAGATAGTAATCACTATAAGACTTGATACATAACACTTGAACATGATACTTGAACATGATATATGCTTGCTTGATACTTGACCACATGATGCATGAGACTTGAAACTTGACACTTGATACATGATTACATGATACTTGACACTTGACACATATTTACATGATACTTGTTTACTTGACTCTTGATATATGCTACATGATACTTGATCACCTTACCATGCTAGTTGTTATATTTTGACATCATGCTTATACCATGCTATTAGTTAGTTTTTCCCATGTACTTGTATCCTGCATTACAAGCAGCCCGTAACTTGTAATTGACGGATACTTATTTTTCTCTTTTCCTCTTCCCCGAAATTGTAAAATTGCAGATTTTGGAGAACATGTTTCAGACGGTATCGGTGAAATGAAGTATTAGTGTTGGATCTTGTTATTATTATTTTTGTAGTTGCTTGAACAATATTGTATTTTGATATTTGGGCAATGTGACCCAGGATATTTGATTTATTGAGATCATTATTATTTGAGATTAATGTATTTGGTTTCAAGTATTCTTGTTGGTATTTGGTTCATATGTGCATGTTGGTTGATAATTTTACTTTCGACTCTGATTATTTCGTAAGATGTTGTAAAGATTCTTGAACAGCTTATGGATGATGAAAATCATTCACTGGATTTTTTCGCATATCTGTATTTCGTATTCTTTTTAGGAAGCGGGGTGTGACACCCATCCTCGTCTTCGCCATTGAACCCATCACCGAACCCCCACTGCATCCATCGCCGCACCTCCCATTCTCGCCCATTGCTTCCGTGATCCTTCGCCGTGCACTCCCTACACCCACCGGAGTCCCCCCCAGCATCGCAGTCGTCTTCGTTAGCCCCGAGCCCTCGTCATCATCATCCCCTATTTTTTAGCGGAAAACAGAGCTAGCGTCGCCGTCGCTCTGGCCATTGCCGTCGTTTCCCGACCGCAATGTCGTCGCCGTCGCCTTGCGTGGTGTCGCAGTCGTCTCCAACTGCCAAGCGTCACTGGAGTCCTGCCCATTCCCTCTCTCTCTCTCTCTATCGAAAGGTAGAAGACGAGCTCTCATTCGTCGGGAACAGTGATTGCTATTTTGGCACACGGGGTCTGGGTTTGCAGTGTGCTGTTTGCCCCAATCCTGTGTGGCTGCTCTTACTGTTGGATCTGCTATGTGTGCGTGTGTTGTTGTTTGCTGTTTTGGATTTCGTCGTTTGGTTTTTTGTACGTGTTTTGCTCGTGATCTTGTGGATCGTCGCCAGGGATTCTGATCTCATTATTCTTTATTATTTGAATCTGCAATTTAACAGGCAAGTCTCTCCTTGAACTAATATTTTGTTTTGTTCAAGTTTATTTGATCTCTGCAAGTAGATCCCGTCCTTTTTTTTATCATGCTGTATTTGACAATTCCGTTAAGTTTATCGAGGGTTTACACGAGCTAACCAGACATACTCTTAACATCGAGTCGTCTCTTTGTTCTAAAACCTAGTCCCTATTGTTTCATTCATATGCACCTACATGTAATTAACTAGATCCATGCTATAGACTTGTTGATGAATTGTATTCATGTTAGATTGTATTTTATAGATGAATATATACAATGCCTGTGAAACTGTATCTAAACATAGAAATATGCATGTTGACACCTAGGATCACTTTCATTACCAATTTGCATGAAACATATGACTGTATGATTTATTTATTGCCCTTTCATGTCAAAACAATTTCTGGACTACTTGTTGTTTCATTTTGAATTAGATTTTCAACCATGCTACTGTCATAATTTGAATTAACTTTCTAAACATGAAATTTAGCCTCTGATGTGTAGTTTACTGCCCTTTTTGTGGATTTGAATTCCGATGTGTAACTTGTTAGATATGATCATTTTAGTACAGCTGTGTTAGAACTTTCAGATTCACAAATGCTTGCGTATCTTACTGTTTCTTAACTTAATTGACAACGCTAACAGTAAAAGAAAAATCTGAAATAAATCTAGCTGAACCTAGACACATGCAGGAATCACCCAGAATTTTTATGGATTTGTTTGATGAGTTTTATGACCTGGAACAAATAGTTGAACACAATTTACTGCATGCTGCCTGAACATAAAACCTAAATAAAATAGAGTTTTCACCCTAGTTTCGGTATCTTTTATATGCCTTAATTATATTCGCTAGAACCGTATGGAAGTTTACTTTCTAGACCTTTTAACGGATTGAGATTTGCTATTTTGTAGTGACCGTAATCCATGTTTTAGTACAGCAAGGTCATGTTGTCCTAATTAAGTGAATTGTGCTTATATGATATGTTTGCTTCATGCTTTGTCTGTAGCGCATAGAATTAGTCACACTTAGTATTATATAAAATTGACACCCTCTTGCATGCTCACATAGGATGAAAATAAACTAATAACAAGTCGGGATATTATAGGTAGACTTGGTGGTGAACAATCGGAAAATGTACTCGGTAAGGCCCTATCATTATATCGTCATGGAAGGAGGAGATTGTCATGGAAGAAGATTATCAGGTTATCGCATTATCATGTTATCATGTTACACTGAGTACACGATCCGTGAATTCACCATCAGTCTAAAACGTTCACTGTGAGTTTGCGCTGAACCTATAGTATGGGATGCAGTAGTACGTGCACTAGATAGGGTAATAAAATGACTAATAACCTGCATACTTGATCCTATACTGAACTTGACTCGACATCACTCATTACATGCGTGATTATTGTAAACCTTTGATATTATTTCCTATTCTTTTCTTTGTACTTTGACTTTGATCCTGTCCCTTTTCTTTGATATACATGTTTTTCTTTATCCTCTGTTTTTCTCTACTTGCTACCCACGACTTGCTCTAGGGCACTCTTTTTCTTCTTTTTAGATCAAGATTTTACAGGTACTGAAGGATCGATCTCTGAAGGTATTGGTGAGCAACGATTCTAGAGATGGAGTCCAAGATTGCGCTGCTTAATTTATTTATTGCTAGCTTATTTCTTTAAATATTGTTATAACTTTGTATTTTGTTTCGGGCTTATGTTCCTGGAGTTTGTTTTTCCCAGATATTGGATTTCTTGTGTTGGATATTATTATTGTTGGATTATTTCATTATCTATTGAAGTTATCTTTATTCATGTGATTATATTTTCCTGTGTGGTTGTGTTGTTATTGCATATTGTTGAGTTAGTCTAGTACAGCTTATGGATGGTGTTTACATCATTCGCTGGGCCTATATTACGTACTCGTATTCCGTATTTTGGGAAGCAGTGCGTGACAGTCAGGATCTTTTCTTGGGTCGGCAGGAATCTCTTGAGGCTAGTATTGCTAACCTCCCCCAAATGTTTGCTAGGCATTTTCCTCAACCTACCCATGCCTCAAACAGTGATGATGAAGATGACAATGAAGATTGATGTTTCTTTCCGAGTTGCTTTTTGTACTTTTGAGTTATGTTTTATGATTTTGTACTGTGTCTTATGCAAACTCTCTTTGGATATTCATGTATTTATGCTATGGTTTTTATCTATGGTGTTGGTTTTTCCTCTTTCTTTTGGTTGATGACAAAGGGGGACAAATATCTTATGTATCTATGCATCTTATTTATAGTTTTGTGCATGTTGTACTTTATTTAGGGGGAGCTTGTTCACAATTGTATATCTTTTACAATTATGTGTGAGCCTCATGTTGTGTAAATTCTTACTATATAATATTTAAGTTATTGTGTTGTCATCATCAAAAAGGGGGAGAATGTAGATTCTTGATTTTGATGACTACAACACAATACACAATTGTTATACCTTACATATCTCTTGCAGTATTGTAATATCCCAGACCGATATTATATTGTATAAGTATTATTTTTAAAGATAAAATATTTTTATGGAAATTACTCGGTTTTACTAATAAAAAGTTATTTGGATGCATATACTAGTAAGTATATATAGGTATTGTATCAGTTTTGTGCACTTGTACAAAATCTGGAAAAACGTATTTTTGAGAAAATGTCAGGAAAATCTCGGGCAGATATTAAAAATTATTATTTTATTATTATTTTCAGAACTGAAATTTTTTCGGTGGATATCACCTGGTTTGTTAATAAACAGTATCTGTACGTATAAACTAGTCGATATATGACTGTTTTGTATCAAATTGATAATGGAATCTTCCGAACCGGTGATAAAATTATTTTCTCGGAATTAAATGATTTTTGTACAGATTATTCGTTTTAACTAATAAAAATTATTTGTGAAATCAAATATATGTACGTAGTTGAATCGTATCGATTTCGTACGTTTGTACAAAATCATGTAGTATGTGTTTTTTGAAACATACCTCTTATTTTGATCAATCATGATCAAAATAAAGGGTTAGAGATGATTTTGGGTGTTGATTGCAAATTTATAGGGTTTAAATTGTAAATAAAAATTACAATTTGATCCAAAAATGTGTGAGCCAGAAGAGAGAGAGACAAATGGCTCTCTCTCATCCACTAGCTCTTTCTCTCTCTCTACAAGAAGGGGCCGGCCAACCCCATGGGGGAAAACTCCCATTTTCAATTTTTTCTCTTCAATTCTCCATCTCTTCTCACTCTCATCTCATTTCACTTCTTCTACTTCTTCTTCTATTGGTTTTTGTTTTAGAAAAGAGAAAGATTGAGAAGAAAAGAAAACAAAAGAGAGATCAAATCAAATCAAGAAGAAGGGTTAGGGTTCATGAGTTCTCTTTGAAGAGGAGCAAGAGCAAGAACAAGGAGGAGAAGAGCTAGCAAGTCCTTCCAACGATTTGGGTGGGGGTTTCTCATTCTCATGTATTTTTAGTTATTTGAGGGAATTTTAGGACTATATGTTGTGGTATGGAATTAGTTTCATATGTATATGGACTAGTATAAATACCATGCAAAGTTGTGGTGGTAGAACACAAAGTAGAAGCTTAAAGATTCGATTTTTGAAGTTGTAGGGTTAAATTTATTTACTTGTGTAAACAATGGAGTTTTGACCCGAAATATATTTTAGGGGTTCTTTTATGTGTTGTTATTATGCTAGAATTTTTGGGGATTTTTCGGAGTCATTTTGATTGGTGAAACGAGCGTTTCCCCAAAAAACAGCGAGTTTCAAAGCAAAACTGAGAACTCACTGTTTTGGGGTTAGCATCGCAGTAGTTTCGAGGGGCTAGAACTTGTGTTTCCTCACGGAATTTGAGGTTCGGACCAGCTAGAGAGATGTATTAGACATCTTCCCCTTTCCGAATTGACCTCTCGGATTAAATTCCGATAAGCAGAGTAGGAATTATGGCCCTTGCAAAACACAGCAACCAGCTATCTGACTGAATGCTTACTGTTTCAGTTCTTCAGAGTTTTTGAGTCTTTTACTGGATGAATCTGAGGTTCGGACCAACTAGAGAGTTGTAGTAGACATCTTCCCCTTTCTAAATTGGCCTCTCGGGCTAGAATCCAATAAGTCGTGTAGGAGTTATGGTATTTGGAAGATGCAGCAGCCAGCTTGAAGCTGAGTGTGCTTGCTGTTTGACTTCTTTGGTGTTTTAGAGTGTCTTACCTGTAGAATCTGAGGTTCGGACCAACTACAGATTTGTAGTAGACATCTTCCCCTTTCCGAATTGACCACTCAGGTTAAATTTCGATAAGCGGAGTAGGAATTATGGCCCTTACAAAACACAGCAACTAGCTATCTGACTGAATGCTTACTATTTCACTTCTTCGTAGTTTTTGAGTCTTTTACTTGTTGATTCTGAGGTTCGGACAAACTAGAGAGTTGTAGTAGACATCTTCCCCTTTCCGAATTGTCCTCTCAGGCTAGATTCCGATAAGCAGAGTAGGAGTTATTATATTTGGAAGATGCAGCAGCCAGCTTTGAGCTAAGAGTGCTTGCTGTTTGACTTCTTTGGTGTTTTAGAGTGTCTTACCTGTAGAATCTGAGGTTCGGGCCAACTAAAGAGTTGTAGTAGACATCTTCCCCTTTCCGAATTGGACTCTCGGACTAGATTCTGATAAACGGTGTAGGAGTTATGGTATTTGGAGCATGCAGCAGCCAGCTTTGAGCTGAGTGTGCTTGCTGTTTGACTTCTTTGGTGTTTTAAAGTGTCTTACCTGTAGAATTTGTGGTTCGGGCCAACTAGAGAGTTGTAGTAGATATCTTCCCCTTCTCGAATTGGCCTCTCAGGCTAGATTCTGATAAGCGGAATAAGAGTTATGGTATTCTGAAGATGCAGCAGCCAGCTTTGAGCTGAGTATGCTTGCTGTTTTGACTCTTTGATGTTTTTGAGTGACTTATTGGTTGAATCTGAAGTGGAGACCAACTAGGAAGTTGTAGTAGACATTCTCCCCTTTCTGAATTGACCTCTTGGGTTAAATTTCAACAAGCGGAGTAGAAGTTATGGGCCTTGAAAGTTTTCAGCTTGGATGTGTATTTGGCCGGTTGGAATTGTATCTGTGTTGATTCCTTATAGTTTTTGTGTCTTACTCGCTGAATCTGAGGAGCCGGCAAACTAGGGAGTTGTAGTAGACGTTCTCAACTTTCCAAATTGCCCTCTTGGGTTAAATTCAGATAACTGGAAAAAAAGTTATAGGCTTTCAAGTTTCAGCCTTTTCTTGTCGATTCTGCTATTTTTGTTAGTTTTCCGTATGTTCGATGGGTAGGAACTCGGAATTCCTTACGGAATCTGAAAAAGTCTTCAAGTATAGAGTTCTAGGTGATGTCCTCACCTTTCTAAAAACATTATTTCTGTTGAATTCCGATAAGCGTAGCACTGGTTGCTTCTAGTCTGTCGGAAGGTTTTTTTTCGTTTTTGGGCTTCTCATTGGTAGTACGCCTATTTTAGACTGTTCGTAGATTCTTCTGTTACTTCTAATTATAGGAGATCACATTTTACTAGTAAGCACATTTGGTTGCTTCTAAGTTGATTACTTGTATGGTTGTTTTTATGTGTGGTTTTGCTCATACGCAGCTCGACTGGCCCGTATGTAGCTATTGGTCTCGTACGTAGCTTATTTGGCTCGTATGTATGTTGTTGTCTCATACGTGGCTCGACTGGCCCGTATGTAGCTTTTGGTTTCATACGTAGCTTATTTGGCTTGTACGCATGTTGTTGTCTCATACGTGGTTCGCCTGACCCGTATGTAGACTGTTGGTCTCATACGTAGCTTATTTGCTCGTATATATATTATTTTTTCATACGTGGCTCGCCTGGCCCGTATGTAGCTGTTGGTCTCATACGTTGTTTATTTAGCTCGTATGTATATTTTTGTCCCGTATGTAGCTCTTGGTCTCATACGTAGCTTATTTGGCTCATATGTATGTTGTTGTCTTATACGTAGCCCGCCTGGCTCGTACGTAGTTGTTGGTTTCATACTTAGCTTGTTTGGCTCGTATATGTTCGGATTACTCGTATGTAGCTTATTAGCTAGTATGCAGTTTTGTTGTACTCATCTAGGATGATATTATTGTCCTAGGGCTATCGACCATCAGGATGTGTGGTTACCTTACTTCTAAGGGACTGTGGACTAGTCAATTCTTGTGTACCATCAAATCTTAACCGGGTTGGTTGATCGCGGAGTGGAGCATTGACGGAATCCAAGTTCAGGGTAGTAGCATGCGAATACGTTCGTATTGCCGGGGTCTTGGATCGATAAGCCATGAACGAGATCCTTAGGGATTATGGTAAGTCTAGGTTGAGCAGCCTAGCAGAGTGATCTTGCGAAATCTAACTTAAGACCTAGCATGTTGTGTTTATATTGTTGTCATCCCTAGGATTGTTCAGGGTTAGTAACATCGTTAGGGTTGTAACTTATGGCTATTACTACTTAACCTATATTATTATCATTTTCTCCCAAACAGATGAGCTGATATTAGGGGTGATACCTTATAACCCAACTCGTCCTATAGGCCGACACTAGGTGGTGTTATTGGGTTGTACCTTCCTATCAAAAGGATACGTACGGTGCCTTCTCACGAGTTGGGAGGACGGGTTGTGTATCTCACACTGTTAATTCTTGAAGTGCCATGATAAGGGCGGGCAGAGCTAGGGGGATGGATCCCCGGAACTCTGTCATGTTCTATATCGGGGAAGCGAACAGGCCATAGACTACGGTCTATGAGCTTGGGGGCCACAGGGGATGCTTCGAGCTAACCTGTGTTGTAGTTAACTCTGAAGGTTCATCTGGTTTTTGAGTGGGGTCTGGTGCGACCGGACAATAGTGGCAAACGGGGACACCACTATATAACTGCAATAACGGAACTATACCATACTTGCAACCTCGCTAGTCACGTTGTATTGTCAGGAACAGGTTGTGTGCAAAGTAGAATTCATAACATGGGTTCAAATGCCAATATATGAAGAAACGGCTTGATATGAGGCGTATGTAGTATGGGATGCATACTGTTCCGGAGATTCTCTTGCATTAGAATAAGAGCATCCTTGCATTAATAAGTCTTTCATTAGAGTCTAAGTCATAATATACACTGACACATCAAATATATATACGCATTCCTCTTTTCATCAATCTGTTTTCTATAGTTGAGATTCACTGCTAGTTATCAGCCTTAAAGCGTCAGTATATGTACTGATGTCCCCACTTCAATAGGTATTCGATTGCAGAAGTACAGGTACAGGTTTCAGGAGGACTCAAGGCAAGTGAAGCAAGGAGTCGATTTCATTTTAAGTTACCGCTGAAATATATATTGTAATTTCATTTGTAATAATTATTGTAATTTATTCATCGTTGTAATTTGTTTATTATTGGAGAAGCATCCAAGTGAAATACCAAGTGTTGTTCTTTATTCATTATACTCTAATGTAATTTATTGGAAGTTGTAACACTTGGGTTGTAAAGGTATTATTGTAATACTGTTATAATGTATTGCAATTTTGTAACATTTGGACTTGTAATGTATTTGTGTTGAATAAAAAGTTTTAAATTTTCCTGTTTTTCTGTGTATTGTGACTAATTGAAGGAAAGATTCTGGCTTATGTCACGGTTTTCCAGTGTACGAAAATTGGGGCGTTACAGAGTGTTATCAGAGCCAACTTCAATTTACAGTCCAACACAGTAGGAAAATTAAACTTGGATGCCTTTTAGGAGTCGGGTTTTAGCTAGTTGTAGATAATTATAATTCATATTGTTGTTTCTTTCAACTTATGTTTTATAATTTTTCTATATATGAACTAATTCCAGTATATGTGTTACCATCCTTCAAACGCATGAATGGTGTTCGAGGATATCCTAACTGAGGATGTGTTGATAGAAGAAAGTGAGTCGATTTCAAAGGATGATTTGATGATCTTGAGCGAGGAGCCAAAGGAGATTTCACCACCGCAGGAGCTAAGTGTGGATCAACGCACCGCGGCAGCAGCCAGCATACGTCAGGAAATAAAGAAGCTGAGGAAGCACAAGACCAGGAAAACTCGTCAAGCTAAGCAACTGAGAGATGCTTGCAGAGCTGCATTAGCTAGCCTAGCAAAGGAGCAGGAACACTTTGATTCCAGATTGGCACAACTACAGCTGAATAGGAGCAAATCTAGAAGACCACCAAGCTTGTAGTATGCCATTTTTGTGAGAGGTTTGGGCACAAGAAATCATCCTATCCACGACGACAAGGGAAAAGATCTGCACCAGCATCAGGGTCGAGAACCAAGGTCAGAAGTAGAAGACTCAGAAAACGAGGAGCAAACTTGGAGGTGCCAAGCCAAGAAGTTATTTTCGATGTGGGGAGCATGGTCATTTCAGGAGCCAGTGTCAGAGGAAAAACCCAGGTGGAGACCCCGTACATGTTACAATTGTGGGGAGATTGGTCATGTCATGCCGAACTGTCCCCAGCTTCATAAAAATGACGACAGATCAGCCCCGAAGATGAACAATAAGGGAAAGGAGCCTGTTCACCAAGGGTAGAGTTCGCACTTACTACCAGCAAGCTGAAGAAGACAGGAGTGCTAGTACCAGTATGTGCATATAGAACTACAACTAAGTTTAAGAGTTGTATTTTGAAAGTTATTTTGGACTGAAGAAGTAATATATGATGTAACACTTTTTGTAACCAGTTGGATTTATATATATATGAAATCCAGGGAACTATTTTGTTCAATTTTGGTTCATCATATTCTTTTGTCTAAATTAAATTTTTCAAGAGTTGAGATGTGTGCTGGAGATGACTCTAGATTTGGTTTGTTTAAATACACCATCTGGAGCATCAGCTTCGAGCAAATTATAGGAGAGAATCTTGGAAGTCTGAAGTGGCATTCGTAGGCCATGTCCTATTCTAAGGAGGGAGTGGCTACCGAAGTGCAAAAGATCAAGGTAGTAAAGGATTAGCCTCAACTAAAGACCGTGAAGGAAGTAAGAAGCTAAATGATGAGATTAGACAAGTCAGTATTGAAGTGATTACTCAAGATTGGAGCTCGATTTTGGCACGATTGAAACTGCAACCGAGTCGAAGAAAGCAAGTCAGAAGTCTTCGGTAGAAGATGCAAGGATTGAAGCACCAAAGCGGCAAGTTGACGAAGGAAAATTCTAGAATATCAGTATGGACTTCGTTACAGGATTACCCAGAAGATTGAAAATGTATGACTCAAGTTGGGTTATTAGGGATCCGATTGACAAAGTCTGCACATTTTCTTCTGATAAAGATGACTTAATCGCTAGAGAAATTAGCGGGAGTCCACATTGAAAGCGTAAGGAAGCGACATGGAGTTCCAGCGTCAGTAGTTCTGACCAAGATTCGAGAGTTACGTATCAACTTTGGCAGATTCTTCAGGCAGCTTTGGGATCAAAGTTGGGTTCTTTGGAGAACCAGTTCGTGGATGAGCCACTTGGGAGCCGAAAAGCTATATAAGATTTCTTTCCCCGAGCTATTTAGTGTATGGATGTTTGTCTGTTTTTCTGACTTAATGTTGTTCAGAGGACAGAACTATTCTAAGGAGAGAGTATCGTAATATCCCAGACGGATATTATATTGTATAATTATTATTTTTAAAGATAAAATAATTTTATGGAAATTACTCAGTTTTACTCATAAAAAGTTATTTGGATGCATATACTAGTAAGTATATATAGGTATTGTATCAGTTTTGTGCACTTGAACAAAATCTTGAAAAACGCATTTTTAAGAAAATGCCTGAAAAATCCCGGGCAGATATTAAAAATTATTATTTTATTACTATTTTCATAACTGAAATATTTTTGGTGGATATCACCCGGTTTGTAAATAAACATTATCTGTACGTATAAACTAGTCGATATATGACTGTTTTGTATCAAATTGATAATGGAATCTTCCGAACCGGTGATAAAATTATTTTCTCGGAATTAAATGATTTTTATACAGATTATTCGTTTTAACTAATAAAAATTATCTGTGAAATCAAATATATATACGTAGTTGAATCTTATCGATTTCGTACGTTTGTACAAAATCCTGTAGTATGTGATTTTTAGAAAATACCTCTTATTCGGATCAATCATGATCAAAATAAAGGATTGATCAAAATAAAGGGTTTGAGATGATTTTGGGTGTTGATTGCAAATTTATAGGGTTTAAATTGTAAATAAAAATTACAATTTGATCCAAAAATGTGTGAGCCACAAGAGAGAGAGACAAATGGCTCTCTCTCATCCACTAGCTCTTTCTCTCTCTCTCTACAAGAAGGGGCCGGCCAACCCCATGGGGGAAACCCCCCATTTTCATTTTTTTCTCTTCAATTCTCCATCTCTTCTCACTCTCATCTCATTTCACTTCTTCTACTTCTTCTTCTATTGGTTTTTGTTTTAGAAAAGAGAAAGATTGAGAAGAAAAGAAAACAAAAGAGAGATAAAATCAAATCAAAAGAAGGGTTAAGGTTCATGAGTTCTCTTTGAAGAGGAGCAAGAGCAAGAACAAGGAGGAGAAGAGCTAGCAAGTCCTTCCAACGATTTGGGTGGGGGTTTCTCATTCTCATGTCTTTTTAGTTATTTGAGGGAATTTTATGACTATATGTTGTGGTATGGAATTAGTTTCATATGTATATGGACTAGAATAAATACCATGCAAAGTTGTGGTGGTAGAACACAAAGTAGAAGCTTAAAGATTCGATTTTTGAAGTTGTAGGGTTAAATTTATTTACTTGTGTAAACAATAGAGTGTTGACCCGAAATATATTTTAGGGGTTCTTTTATGTGTTGTTATCATGCTAGAATTTTTGGGGATTTTTTGGAGTCATTTTGATTGGTGAAACGAGCGTTTCCCCAAAAAACAGCGAGTTTCAAAGCAAAACTGAGAACTCACTATTTTGGGGTTAGCGTCGCAGTAGCTTCGAGGGGCTAGAACTTGGGTTTCCTTACAGAATTTGAGGTTCGAACAAACTAGAGAGTTGTAGTTGACATCTTCCCCTTTCCAAATTGACCTCTTAGGTTAAATTCCGATAAGCGGAGTAGGAATTATGGCCCTTGCAAAACACCGCAACTAGCTGTCTGACTGAATGCTTACTGTTTTACTTCTTCGTAGTTTTTGAGTCTTTTACTGGTTGAATCTGAGGTTCGGACCAACTAGGACCAACTAGAGAGTTGTAGTAGACATCTTCCCCTTTCTGAATTGGCCTCTCGGGCAAGATTCCGATAAGCGGAGTAGGAGTTATGGTATTTGGAAGATGCAGCAGCCAGCTTTGAGCTGAGTGTGCTTGCTGTTTGACTTCTTTGGTACTTTAGAGTATCTTATCTGTAGAATCTGAGGTTCGGACCAACTAGAGAGTCGTAATACACATCTTCCCCTTTCTGAATTGACCTCTCATGTTAAATTCTGATAAGTAGAGTAGGAATTATGGCCCTTGCAAAACATGGCAACTAGCTGTCTGACTGAATGCTTGTTGTTTCACTTCTTCGTAGTTTTTGAGTCTTTTACTGGTTGAATCTGAGGTTCAGACCAACTAGAGAGTTGTAGTAGAAATCGTTCCCTTTCCGAATTGGCCTCTTGGGCTAGACTCCGATAAGCAGAGTAGGAGTTATGATATTTGGAAGATGCAGCAGCCAACTTTGAGCTGAGTGTGCTTGTAGTTTGACTTCTTTGGTGTTTTAGAGTGTCTTAACTGTAGAATCTGAGGTTCATGCCAACTAGAGAGTTGTAGTAGACATCTTCCCCTTTCCGAGTTGGCCTCTCAGGCTAGATTCTGATAAGCGGAATAAGAGTTATGGTATTTGGAAGATGCAGCAGCCAGCTTTGAGCTTAATATGCTTGCTGTTTTGACTCTTTGATGTTTTTGAGTGACTTAATGGTTGAATCTGATGTGGAGACCAACTAGGAAGTTGTAGTAGACATTCTCCCCTTTCCGAATTGACCTCTCGGATTAAATTCTGACAAGCGGAGTAGAAGTTATCATCTTTGAAAGTTTTTCAGCTTGGTTGTATATTTGGCGGGTTGGAATTGTATCTGTGTTGATTCCTTATAGTTTTTTAGTGTCTTACTCGCCGAATCTGAGGAGCCGACCAACTAGGGAGTTGTAGCAGATGTTATCACCTTTCTGAATTGCCCTTTTGGGTTAAATTCCGATAAGTAGAACAAAAATTATAGGCTTTCAAGTTTCAGGCTTTTCTTGCCGATTCTGCTGTTTTTGTTAGTTTTCCGTACGTTTGATGGGTAGGAACTTAGAATTCCTTGCGGAATCTAAAAAAGTCTTCAACTAGAGAGTTCAAAGTGATGTCCTCACATTTCTAAAAATATTATTTCTATCGAATTCCAATAAGCGTAGCACTGGTTGCTTCTAGGCTGTCGGAAGGTTTTTATGTCGTTTTCGGGCTTCTCATTGCTAGTATGCCTATTTAAGACTGTTCGTAGATTCTTCTGTTACTTCTAATTATAGAAGATCAAGTTTTACTAGTAAGCACGTTTGGTTGCTTTTAAGTTGATTACCTGTATGGTTGTTTTTATGTTTGGTTTTGCTTATACGCACTCGACTGGCTCGTATGTAGCTGTTGGTCTTGTACGTAGCTTATTTTGCTCGTATGTATGATGTTGTATCATACGCGGCTCGACTGGCCCATATGTAGCTGTTGGTCTCATACGTAGCTTATTTGGCTCGTATGTATATTGTTGTCTCATACATGGCTCGCCTAGCCCGTATGTAGACTGTTGGTCTCATACATAGCTTATTTGGCTCGTATGTATGTTGTTGCCTCATACGTGGCTCGCCTGGCCCGTATGTAGGTGTTGGTCTCATACGTAGCTTGTTTGGCTCCTATGTTTGTCTCGTACGTGGCTCGCCGGACCCATATGTAGCTGTTGGTCTCATACGTAGCTTATTTGGCTCGTATGTATGTTGTTATCTCATACGTAGCCCGCCTGACTCGTATGTAGTTGTTGATTTCATACGTAGCTTGTTTGGCTCATATGTGTTTGGTTTACTCGTATGTAGCTTATTAGCTAGTACGCAGTTTTGTTGTGCTCATCTAGGGCGATATTATTGTCCTAGGGCTATCGACCATCAGGATGTGTGGTTACCTTACTCCTAAGGGACTGTGGACGAGTCACTCCTTATGTATCGTCGGATCTTATCCGGGTTGGTTGATCGCGGACCGGAGCATAGACGGAATCCAAGTTCTGGGTAGTAGCATGCGAATATGTCTGATTGCTGGAGTCTTGGATCGATAGGCCATGAACCAGATCCTTAGGAATTCTGCTAAGTCTAGGTTTAGCAGCCTAGTAGAGTGATCTTGCGAAGTCTAACTTAAGACCTAGCATGTTGTGTTTATACTATTGTCATCCCTAGGATTGTTCAGGGTTGGTGATATTGTTAGGGCAGTAACTTATGGCTATTACTACTTAACTTATATTACTATCATTTTCTCGCCAAAGAGAGGAGTTGATATTAGGGTTGATACCTTATAACCCAACTCGTCCTATAGGCCGACACTAGGTGGTGTTATTAAGTTATACCTTCCTGTCAAAGGGATACGTACGGTGCCTTCTCACGAGTTGGGAGCACGGTTTGCGCATCTCACACTGTTAATTCCTGAAGTACCATGATAAGGGCGGACGGAGCTAGGGGATGGACCCCGGAACTCCTTCATGTTCTATACTGGGGAAGCGAACAGGCCATAGACTACGGTCTATGAGCCAGGGGGCCACAGGGGATGCTTCGAGCTAACCTGTGTTGTAGTTAACTCCGAAGGTTCGTCTGGTTTTTGAGTGGGGTCCGGTGCGACCGGACAATAGTAGCAAACGGGAACACCACTATATGACTGCAGTAATGGAACTAGACCGTACCTGCAACCTCGCTAATCACGTTGTATTGTCAGGAACAGGTTGTGTACAAAGTAGAATTCATAACGTGAGTTTAAATCCCTATATATGAAGAAATTGCTTGAGACTAGGCATATGTATTATGGGATGCATACTGTTTCGGAGACTCGCTTGCATTAGAATAAGAGCATCCTTGCATTAATAAGTCATGCATTAGAGTCTAAGTCATAACATACACTAACACATCAAATATATATACACGTTCGTCTTTTTATCAATCTATTTGCTATAGTTGGGATTCGCTGCTAGTTATCAGCCTTAAATCGTCAGTATATGAACTGACGTCCCGACTTCAATAGGTATTGGATTGCAAAAGTATAAGTACAGGTTTCAGGAGGACTCAAGGCAAGAGAAGCAAGGAGTCGATTTTATTTTAAGTTACCGCTGAAATATATGTTGTAATTTCATTTGTAACAATTATTGTAATTTATTCATTGTTGTAATTTGTTTATTGTTGGGGAAGCATCCAAGTGAAATACCAAGTGTTGTTCTTTATTCATTATATTCTGATGTAATTTGTTGGAAGTTGTAACACTTGGGATTATAAAGGTATTATTGTAACACTGTTATAATGTATTGCAATTTGGTAATATTCAGACTTGTAATACATTTGTGTTGAATATAAAGTTTTAAATTTTTTTGTTTTTCTGTGTATTGTGACTAATTGAAGAAAAGAATTTGGCTTATGCACGGTTCCCAAGTGTATGAAAATCGGGGCGTTACAGTGTACTTAAAGTGTTCAAGGCTACAATACAATGATGAAGCTTTCAAAAGCACTAGATCAAGCCACAAAGACAAGAACGATTTCAAGACTCAAGATTCAAGACAAAGATATCTCAGAGCTTCAAAAGTGATTAGCTAAAAGAACAAGTGTCTTGTAATATCTTTGTAATATTGTTGTGTCTTAGAAAGCTTTATAAAAGCCTTATCACACACACTCACACACCCCCTAAGAATGAAAATAAAGTTTACTAAAATCAAAATGTCAAAATGATGCTTATATAAGTTCAGCTGTCAAGTACCAGTCGACTTACTATGGTAAGCAGTCGACTGTTCTCGTACGAAACAGACTAAACTCACTCAAGCTCTGACCAGGCGACTCTTATGGCAACCCAGTCGACTGTTCAAGCAGTTTTGACAGTTTTCTGAAGTTTAAAATTTGTTTTTCAAATTCAAAACGTTACAACCGTTTTATGGAAGTTGTGGAACTGTTTCCCAATGTCTTGGAGATTCTCACTCTATAAATAGAGTGTAGAATCAACTTAGAAAAGGTTCCCCCAATTGATTATCAAGTCTCTTATTATTTTTGTGAAAAAGAACCCAAGTTTTCAAAGATTCTCATTCTCTAGACTTGGTTCTCTAATTTCAGTCTTGTATAATAAAGATTAAGTTCTAGACTGAAGTTAGAAGGTGACCTTTAGCCTCTAAACAAAATGCACTAAAAAACAAGGCTTTAGGTTGATGTAATCTTCATTTTTATTCTTCACTCTCGGGTTGTGAGAGTGGTCCTCTCTATTGGAGAGAAGGACTCTTGGTGTAGAGTCAGTGTCACTTTAGGTTGTAGAGTGAGGTCTTGCTCTCTCTAGTGGTGAGAGTGGTCTACGGATTTGACATAGTTGTTGTTAAAGATCGTAGAGTATTTTTGTATCTTTTCAAGAATAGTAGAAAATCTCAAGTGGGTTGCTTGGGAACTGGATGTAGGTCGGGAGGACTGAACCAGGATATATCTTGGTGTTAGCATTGTTGATTCTCTGTGGTTTGAATTCTCTAACTTGCAATTTTATTTTCGCTGCATGTAAATTGTGTCTGTCTAGTCAACTGGTTCTCTCCTTAAGTCGACTTAACAGACTCGTTGTTTTTCAGTTGATTTACTCTCTTTTATTTGACGTTACAGTCGACTGGTCTCTCGTGTACAGTTGAATTAACAGTTGTGTTAACTTTAGTTTACTAAGTTTTTTAAACAACACTATTCTCCCCCCCCCCCCCCCCCCCCCCCCCCCGAGGTTATTTGCCTTGCATACAGGATCCAACACCAACTAACCTTATCATAAGCTTTTGGTCTTCCTTTTTGAAATCTTGAAGAGTACAATGCAAGTTTTAATTCTTTTTAATTTGTTGGCAAATATATTTTTTTCTTCATTCAATTAAGTTGTACCCTCTGACCTAGCATTCTATGTCCGCCCAGGATACGCATTACATGGTTTTAAAAAGAAAACATTGAACAAATATGTTGATGCTTATTGTTCAAGAGTAAGATCAAGAAGCCTCCTAACATTTGCATTTAAATCAAGAAATTCATTATCTTTATTTTCTGATCAATAAACCCCCCAGTCTGTTAACTTTCTTTATTTCTGTTAATTCTGACTTGAAAAATAACGAAATTACCATTTTTTAATCAAGAAAATCCCTAACATTGGCATTCTTAATCTAGAAACTCTTCATGTTTGCACTCTTAATCAAGACTGCGCCTATTGTTAACGGAGTATGGGGTTTATTGATAAAAAACAATAGTAAATAATTTTTTAATTTAAAATGCAAACGGTTAGAGGGTTTCCTGATATCCCGTATTTTTTATGTTCTAGATTTCTTATCTACTAAGTTATTAATGACACAGTATTCTATTTTCCATTATTGGTTCTAAACAAGAGTAGGTTTTCTCACTTATTAGCATATTCCGATCTATTGTTATCAAGCTGCATACCACATTGGATATATCTTTTAACCAAATGAAAGTTACAGTCTCTGCAAATTTGTTTCTGGCCTACTGTACTCCTGATTGGTTTTAATGTATGGAGGATTAAACCCACCCCCCAGGGTTTTGTTGGGGGTTTATGTTTTATTTCCTACACTGTATTTTATTTCCTGCTATGTACTTTTGTTTCTATCCCGGTACACCGGGGTTATTTTATTAACTTCTTATTAATGAAACAGGGTGGCATTATTCCACCTTTTACCTCAAAAAAAAAAAACGAAAGTTACTGCATACTACCGATGAGATATCATCTTGACAATCACCATTTAACAACCCATAATCCACCCTAAATTTTTTATTATAGAATGAGTCTCTAAACTTGTAGGATGGTTGTGTGGTAGAGATGTAAATTGGCCAAAAAGCCCAAGCCCGCCCAAAAGCGTGTGGATAAATCAAACAAATGCATGGCCCTGCCCGCCAATAGTCAGACATGGGCTTGGAGTTGGAAGCTCGATTTGGCACATAGGCTCGGACTTTGATCCAGGTCATGGCCCCAAACCTTAGGCCCAAACCTCTTGGACAATGTCAGTCGTAGAAATGGTATCGGGTCGGGTCGGGTCCTTCACTACCCAGACCCAAATCCAGTCCCTTACGGGTTCAAAAATTGGATCTGGACCCGACCCCAAGAGGACTGGGTCCGGTTCTGAGTCTGGCTCATGTTAAAAGATTTCTACCCGTACGGGTAGGAGCAGAAGCGTAAGCGGTGAGCAGAGGAGGCGAGTGGAGGATTTAGAATAGAGGAGAGAAGAAGAAGACATGAATTTTTGGTTTGGAAGAGGAGAATTTAGAATTAAGGAGGAAGGAGGGAAGGGAGGAGTGTAGGATATTTATTTTTTTGTTTATTTTTTGGTTTCTTTTTAATGGATCCATGTCCATGCATATTTTGAGCAGAACCAGACTTAGACCTGAAAGTATAACGGGTTTTATTTTAGGACCCAGACCTAGAACTGTATAGACCTGGTGGGTTACTGTCTAATGCAGGGTCTAGGTCGGATCTGGGTAATGGGTATTTATACTCGTGCTAGTGAGTAGTTTGCATTTTGTTTTCTTTGTTTTCATATATATATATATATATATATATATATATATATATATATATATATATAAACCTTAAAAAAATAATTAAAGTAAAAAGGCAATTATCTTATTATAAGATAATATTATATATGAGCATGATGTATGGTCATGAAGTATGTATTATAATATCTTTCTAACAAAAATATATAGTACCAGATTTACCCGTGGGCACGTGCATACGACACGTCTTCGGAACGATACAGCATACGAAAAGCCATGTAAACAGTAAAACAAAAATTATGTAACTCAAGTTTGAATAGTATGACAATAATTATGTAGAAAAATAATTATAAATGGGGTGTAAAATAAAATTTTTTAGAACTTTGAGGATGGAAAATGATGAAATTTAACTGTTGAGGGATATTTATTATTTTCAATATAACATGAGTAATAAAAAAACCATAAATAATCTGAAAATTTACAAACTTGACATATGAAAATATAAATTTTTAAGTAAATAAACAAAGAATGTGAGAGAGAGAGAGAGAAGGGGGGAGGGGGGGGAGGGGGGAGAAAGAGAGAAATATAAAAAGTAGAGAGAGAAGGGGGGAGAAAATGATGAAATTTAACTGTTGCGGAATATTTACTATTTTCAATGTAACATGAGTAATAAAAAAACCATAAATAATCTGAAAATTTACAAACTTGACATATGAAAATATAAATTTTTAAGTAAATAAACAAAGAATGTGAGAGAGAGAGAGAAGGGGGGGAGGGGGGGAGGGGGGAGAAAGAGAGAAATATGAAAAAGTAGAGAGAGAAGAGAGAGAGAGTAATAAAGTAATGATTTTTTTAGTTTTGTGGAAAAAAAATTTGGTTTTGGGGGCCGGGGGAAACTTTTTAAAGGAAAAATATGTTTTTTTAGAGTGAATCTAAACCGTTGATTTTGTTTCAATTGAAGGAGAACCACTTCATAGCTTTTCTTTGTATTTTATTATATAGATACAATTCTTATATAATATTAAAAAATATTTATTTACTTATTTATTTATTTTTGTTGTTGTTACTAGACAACATATATTACAAAAATGTTATACACTACATAATAGCCCGGATAATGGTCTCAGCCTTAGGCACTCCAAAAGCCCGGACCTATGAGTATGGTAATAGCCTAACTTTTTCAAAGGTGGCGGGCCTAGACCGGAACCCAGCCCTTAGGGAGGCCTGACGGGCTTGAGCTGGATTGGCCCAGTCTGGCCCATTTTATATTCCTAGTGTGTGGCCTGGTAACAAGACAAAAAAAAAAACTCAGAAGGTGCATAACATCAATGAGATATCATTTTGACAATCATCTATTAACATCCGTTAATCCAACCTAAAACAGGAACCGCTACTCCAATAACTCCTACCCGACTCCTACACAAACAACCATATGTACCCTCATATGTACATTTATTTTTTTCAGAACATGAATATCCCCAAACCAAACCCACATATGCGAGAGTTGAGAAACTGTTCGATCGGGTCATGACATAAGCCTATATAGCTGATTTTTAAGGGTAATCTTGAGCAACAGGTTCATAGGATGTAATGAAGATATCACCATAGATTAGACCAGCCAATGCACCTCCCACTAGTGGGCCCACCCAGTAGACCCAGTTCCCGGAAGAGTCACCGGCAGCAACTGCAGGCCCAAAGGACCGGGCCGGGTTCATGGATCCACCGCTGAATGGACCAGCAGCCAAGATGTTAGCACCTACAATGAACCCAATTGCAATAGGTGCGATGGTTCCAAGCAAACCCTTTTTAGGGTCCGCAGCTGTCGCGTAGACAGTATACACCAAGGCGAAGGTGATCACAATCTCCATGACTACGCCCTCAACTTGGGTCATCCTGGCTGCCACTCTGTGCGTTGGAATTGCCTAAAATTGTGAAATTGACATTAAGATTAGATTCATAAACTGGACAAAAGTTTCTCTATTTGCTAGTTTGTTTCCTATGCTTTTCCCTGATTTAAATACGTAATGTTGAATAATGGTTTGCACTAAACATATCCAATTTTTCAAATTTTGTTTCTCTAACTTTAATTAAGACACGGCTCCAAGTCGTAACGCCATGACGATAACAGAGGAGTAACACGATATTTATCTGTTGAAAGTACCTGTCCGCCCGTGACAAACTTAAGAACGAGACAAGCAACAGTCGACCCGAAGAGCTGTGAGATCCAGTAGAAGATACCGGTGAGAATGGTAATGTTTCCTCCAATCGCGAGGCCTAATGTGACCGCAGGGTTCTAGTGTCCACCAGAAATGTTAGCAGTCATCGACACGCCCACAAACAACGCAAATGCATGCACAATCGCAATCGCTACCAGCCCTGATGGGTCCAATGCAGCACCACTACTCAACTTACCTGCAAAATCCAATATTATACAGTCACATTTAAAAAAAAAGAATCATATGTAAGTAATCTAGGTCCATTCGATCACTCACTATAAGCGATGGCAGATCCAACTCCGGCGAAGACGAAAAGCATAGTGGCAGTGAACTCGGCCAAGTAGGATCTAATCGATCCTACAGTAAACGAGTCGCTGAGGCTTCCAAATGCAATCTTAACCATTTTCAATAACTAGTAAGTGTTCTATTCTCTACTGTAAAAACCAACTCTTGCACAATGCGGAAGCTGAACACAATGATGGGTGTTTATATAGGACTATAGGAGTAATGTGCCCAAAATGTGGGGCCCAACAAGATAGAATTATATTGGACGGTGTGATATAGACCACAAATGAGAAAATAAAAGAGAGATGATAATAGGTTATGTTATTGGATGGCCGACCAACCGCCCTTTTCATGATGAGTGGTCGAGATGAGCTTTGTATGATCTCATGCATTTGTTTTGTTGTTTTTACACGGGAATCTGGTTTATTGAGGCCACAAATTGATGCTGTAGAGGTGGCATTTGGAATCTTGAAACTTTTTTCATTATTCAGGTAAAATAAACACGTCCTGTTATTGGAGGATTATTCGAACCCGGATCCATTTCAAACGGGGCTATGGCTTGGAGTTGAGATTTGAGAAAAAGAGTAGTGTTATGATAATCTTGATTTTCTCCATTTATTGGGAGAATGAGGAGCAATTAACTAACAGTCATTGACTCTCTCCACTTAGTTTATTGAGAAGACGAGTTTAACAAGTGTAAATTAACAACTATCCTTGGGTATACCCTTTATAACTCATTTAGGAATAACCAGGTCAATGAGGTGGCTGGAGTATTTCGGTAGGGACTGTGACAAATACGATTAATTGATTTTCATTGCTATTACCGTATATCTCTCATATATTTTTTGTTTTTATGAGTTGAACTTTGGACAGAGTTGACTTCGGTGTGTTGTTTAAGATGAATGAGTAGTCAGGTGTATGAAAATATTATTTAGTTTCATAGACAAGGACAAGTGAACTCATTTATTGACATACATAATGAAGCGTTAAATAATCAGGGCATTTGTTCTTACGAATAGAGATAAAGTTAGTAGTTTGGGAGGCGATAAAAAGAATTGGAGCCCCGATCTATATAGGTGTTTAATATCTTCTGGAGGGCACACTCTGCCCTGGGCTCTACTCTTGTTTGTTCCTATGTAAACAACTATTATATCCCCTGTGTAAATTATATAAATTTTACCAAAAGATATATTAAAATATCAAAAATATTCAATAAAAAATTTGGTAAAATCTCTCCATATATACAAATATTTCTGTATAATTATAATATAATATATCAACATTCAAAAATTATGTAGTACAAATATTACAGAAAATAGAATATTCAAACTCAGATATTTGATAGCAATAAGGTATCTCCAAACTCAATCCAACAAAAAAACCGTGTACTAATTTCATCATTGTTATATCAAAATATCTGAGTAATTTCAACATAGAATTACATCATCGAGTAACTGAATTCTTCACACATAACATCACATGTCGGCCTATATAAAAAGAAAACATCAGAATGAAAATTTAGTTATCTACATCACATTAAAAGCTAATTACTTATATAGCAGAATGAACAAATTTGAATAGATTTAAGACAATACATAAAAAAAATAATAATAAAAAAATAATAATAATAATAAAACTAAGGTTTTGATAAACTCTAATAAGATGACATTATGAAATTCTTAAATATAAAAACAATGTGTACCAAAAACTATTATTTTAATCATTTGAATATAATTAGATTTTTAATGACATTTACCTTTCAATTGGTTATCATTGAGTTACACACTTCTTGAAGAACTCCTTGATATACTACATTACGTGTACGATCATTATTCTTTTCGGGATCATTTGAGTTATCTGTCAGCAACATCTTCAAGCTATAATAGGAAGTGCAACGCGATGATGCTACATACAATTGACCTTGTGTAAACAAATGTTTTTTAAGATAAACCCCAACACTATGGAGAGTTTGGCCTTGACCCTTGTTTATTGTCATAGCAAATGCCAACTTTACCGGAAATTGACTTATTCTTTTGACAAATTGCCACCTAGTTTCTGTAGGCGACATGCTCATACTTTAAATCACAACTGTCTCACCTGCACACCTTCCCGTAATAATTGTAACTATAATAATATGTTCTTCAAGAGTATGAACAGTAAGACATGTTCCATTACAAAGTTCTAGAAACTGATTCAAATTTCTTAGCAGTATAATCGATACACCTTGATTCAATTCCAAACAATGATTTGGTAGCTCACTCATCTTAATTGTGTGTAGATATTCCGGCAGATGCATATCTTGCTCATTTGTATAATTTGGGGTGTGATCAACTAAAATCATAGACAAAATATGAGAATTAATAGCATCTACTTCATCATTAGTAGGTGCTAGAATAGAACGTTTTCAAGAAATACTGGGTCATTATATCTAGATACATTATTAGGTTAAATCCAGTCTATCAAACCCTTTAGACCATCTGCCACTTTAATTAGAAGGTCATTTGGTATTTGCATTTCTAGAACCTCCAGTATTAGATTCTCCTGGAATTTTACCGTCTCCCACATCCTACATCTAAAATTCCCTTTACAAATTTCTCTCGTTTATTTTTGCTAATTTGATCAAGTGAACATCTCCTCAATCTCATGTTTTTTATCAACTCATACAATTTACACGAAGACCAAATTCATAACCTTTGCAATGATGCAGATACAATATGGGGTCGTCCACCTACGAGCATGACAGGCAAAATTTATTGAAAGTCCCCACCGAGAACAACAACTAATCTGCCAAATGCATCATCAGCTGCACTTTCATTCTTAAACTTCATTAGATCCTTGAAAGTTCGATCAACGACTTCAAATGCATGACGATGCATCATTGGCGCTTCGTCCCAAATGTCAAATATGCTTGTTGAATGAGTTGGGATAAAGCTTCATGAACTTTTATTGGAATACGAAACCTCGAATGCACAGTTTGCCCTCTAGGTGATAACAGAGCAGCTATTCCAGAAGAAACTACAATGAGAACTATTTTTTATTCCGCTCGAAACCTTACAACTAATGTATTCAATAAAAATAGTTTTCCTTTACCGCCGCTACCATGAACAAAGAAACTACGACCCTATTACTTGAGTGCGCCGAAAGCACAGCTTCCAATATTCGAATTTTCTCATGAACCAACCTATGGAACCTTCGTCCAGCTCAAGGAGCTTTTCATAGCGGACTTCGTTACTAGCCACAATGCTGAAATAATAAGTTCTTCCATATTAGAATTAAAGCAAAAAGATGGAGAACTGCTGAAAGACTTTGTCAAACACCTCACAGCTGAAGCAAGGTCCATTTCCTCCCTAGACTCGTCAGTGGCGGCTGCCGCCTTCCACCACAATATCACTCACAAATACCTGAAAACCTCCCTCGCGAAGAAGCCTCCTAAAGATTTCACTAATTCCTAGAAAGGAGAGACAAGTATATCAGAGATGAGGAAGTTCCTTATCCTCTAGGTCAGAAGAATTCATTTTTCGGGAACAATTGGAAGAATGCACACGAGGAAGGACCCAGGAAGTTTCAGAAAGACGACGTAGGTCAACGCCGTCCTCCTCCAGCACCACGCTTCGATAAGTTCACTCCCCTTAATGCAAGTGTGTCTGTCATCCTCATGGCAGTTGAAAAGGAATGAATAGTTTGTCCCCCTCCCAGGATGATCACAACTAGTAAGAAAAAAGACATGAACAAGTCGTGTGCGTTTCACAGAGGTCATGGACACCACTGACAACTACCGAGCCCTCAAAGAAGAACTTGAATGTCTGATTGTCGAGGCTACCTCTCCCAATTTGTCCAGTAAAATAACAATACCTAAACCCCGCCGACACGGGGAGCTAATAAGCGTCAAAAGAAGTCCACCGAATCCCAAGGGTCAGAACACATAGCCATTCTCCATTTCATTCATGGAGGTCCAATGGGATAGATTCCAACTCCTCCAGAAAAGCTTCGTGAGGGAGGTCAACTCAGTACATAACATACTACCTGCTATGAGCATTGGAGTCCCAATATCTTTCTCTGGTAAGGACTTAGAAGGTGGCCGAACACCTCATTACGATGCATTGGTGAATCACGAGGTACAATGCATCCTGGTGGACAAGGGTAGCTCTGTAAACATCTTTTTTATGAACACTTTCAATGACATCAAATTCTACCAAGACCGACTCAAGCCAGCCGGCTATATACACCACAGATTCTCCGGTGTCCCCATTCAAATCGAAGGAATCGTTCCACTTGATGTAATAACAGCAAATCCTCTAACCACTCGAACAGAAGCACTGGACTTTATGTCAGTCAACATTAAAGCCGCATACAATGTAATATTTGGCCATCCTGGCCTGATAGCCTTTTATGATGTTGTTTCCGCCTACCACATGAAGATGAAGTTCCCATCAATAGCAGAGGTAGGCCAAGTTGTAGGGATCCAACAGGTAGAACGAGCATGCTACACCACCACAATGGGGGCTCCTTCCCCCTTCAACTTCATAGAGCTACTGCCAGAAAGTAATCATAGTATCTTCGAGTCCGTAGGCAAGCTTGAAGCAACTAACTTAGAAAATTCTGCCAAAAATTCCAAACCTACCAAACCATCTCCCACTAGGTCCAAATTCATCCCAGTTAGAATATAGTAATAAACGTGAATTTCTCGCCCAAACCCACTCCGCTCATGCAACGGAAAGAAACAGTACTTCCTAAACACATTGGAAAACTTGAAGATTTCAATTCTCTCTGTAAAACAAGGGGTGACTCGCTCCAAAACAGACCAGTCTATGTAATGGCCCGAATTCCAAAACATAGATAATTCGTAGCAAAGCCAGAATCTTTACTTTAATTTTGTACAAAATTATAAGGAAATTAAAACTTTTCATTACAATGTTATTCTTTATAATACGCAACGAAAATTTACATATAAAGTACATCTTATATCATCAAACATCTTCAATCTTGCAACATCCATCGACATCAGACTCATGCCCATGCTGCTCGCTAATCCGAGTTCTGCAAGTGTAGAACTACGAGCACGTCAGTTGAATGCAATTGACACAATTCTATAATACATCGGTTCTTCAATTTAACAAACACAAAATTGAATGCAAAACCAAATGAAATGTGACAATCCTAATCATGTTAGTGTATGTTATGAACCCAATAACTAATGCAGACACTTAGGGTTATGGTGCAACTCTAATGCACACTTGTTTGGATTCTATGCATCCCATACTACATAGGTCTAAGGGTAATCCCTAAACGTACTCCTCATTGTAGGGTTCAATCCATCATTATGAATATCCAACTACGGTGACAAAGACAAGGTTTAGATGTCTCTTGAGTATTGGTTCCAGCTTATGAATCCACCACACGACTATATAGAATCCTCATCGTGCAATCACCCCGCAAGCGTCGCTCTAGCTCAGAATACTGGAGATCCGCCTCCCTTCTGCTCGACTATTCATAATCCCGAAATACACCGCCCGATCATTCATAATCTCAAAAATAATTGAGACTCATCTCACTTCGGACAACAATTACAGTCCCGAAATCACCGCCCGACTGAATTTATAGTTCCGGAATACACCACCCGACTATATAGACTCGTCTCACTCACGTTAGCCCAAGCTTCATCTTATCTCCTTTTCTAGTGCCTGTCCTTAGTCCAATTATAAATATTATGACCCTGAACTAGGTTACCCCGTCGGACTTAAACTAACTCATTAAGAACGTTGGCCTGCACTAGCCACTTCTCAAAATTTTCATTTATCATAACGTGCCGGTCACCACAGGTCTCACTCAGCTTCTAGAATCCATACATCTCAAACTCAGAGATCTTCCAGGTCATTCTTAATCTCTTTTATAAAAAAATTCATTCGTTCATTTATGAATCATTTTATTCTCTTATTCATTTCTTTCAATTAATCAATCTCAAAACAACTCGATAACTTCTTGCCCGCTATAATAAAATTTTCAGTAAAATTTTAACTTAATAAAATTTTATCAAATTTCACAAGTCTAATTTTTCCAAATCCATACTTTGGTTAACTCTTAGTTCATCCTCCAAAAATAATTTATATGAACTCCAAATTTAACCCGTTTTAAAACGATAAAGTTTTAGAATGAATCCAAATCAACCAAATCTAATCTGCAATTTAATTTAATACCAAATATCCTTTAAATTTAGATACATAATATCAAAAATAATCTCATGATTGTTATTTTTAGGTATAAGTTTCAAACTATCCCCAAACTAAAATAGCAAAAAAAGTTAATTAATATAAACACCTTGTGCGCCCCAAGAATCGAACCAGAGTGCAACCCACGCTCTAAACCACCCCCGCTAACTAGATCTCCAAACCCATTTACTGCTCCCTACTTAATAATTTATAAAAATTCAGAAAGAAAATGCTCTAGGATTCAAACCAACGACCTGACTCACTGTACACAGCAACCAAACCCGAATGCCTTGACCAGGCTCTCTAGCCTCGCAATCTGTCTATATTAGAAATGCAAAATTTTTATTTGTGAATTCTATGTTTCTCAGCCCAAATTAATTTTTTTTCCGAAATTTTATCCTATAATCAAATTACAGTCACAACATGGTATGCAACTACTCTTAATAATTTTTCAGAGACAAAACTCTAATTAAGATAACATATTTTGGCATGAATAAATACATTTTGCCAATATACAATTTCTCAATATTGAATCTAGCACATAATTCACATATATGATTTGTCATACACAAGACTTTAGAATCAATGATAATGAATTAAGTTATAATGAACAAAATCAATTTACTAGCTATCCATTTATGGAGATTAACCCATACACAATTTATCTCATGCATGGAATTTAATTATAGTTCTCCATGTCTTTTAATCATAAGCACTGCTATAACAATTTAGACACAAAATTTCCAGAATTCCTACACACATACATTCCAATCAACATACATAATTTTGCAACTAAGCATGAATAAAAATCTACTAATAAATAGAAATTTTTTAAAACACCCACCATTTAAGTGCGACTCCTTGAAATTGAAGCTCCTAGTAAGAGTTTCTAAGCCTTCTCCCCTTCCAAAACCATTCAAAATTTTGCGACTCTATCCTAAGAGAAATATGGCTGGTGGTTCTCTTTTTTTTTTTTTTTTTTTTTTTTTGCAAATGAGAGAGGAGAGTGGAGGGGTTTATATTTAGAACATAACTACCTAAAAACTATCCTTGATTAAAGAGATAACCACTCATTACTCATTACTCCATCATTTTGACTAAGTCAAAATTCCTCCCTCTTTGAACTTGGCCGGCCAACCATTATATGGGAGTGCACGGGTTGTGTTCTCCACACATGCACACAAATTATATAATTATTGTGAAAGTGATATTTAGCTAAAATGGTTTTAAATAAACATACTGTGGACTATTTTAATCTAGTAAAAATTAGTATGCACATTTTATTAATTTTATATATTCAACTATATAATCAACACGTGCATTTAAAAATACGTGTATTGCCCGTATAACCAAAATATATTTGAGTGAGCTCAAAATAGGGGAAAATGAATTCAATTTACAAAAATAAATTCGAACAAGTTATAAAAATAAACACGTCGAAAATTTTATAATGTTACGAATATTACACATAACTGTACAAAATACATGTGGTACAAAATTGTAATAACTTAATTTTGCGGGGTGTTACAGTCTAGGCAAGGTCTACTAAGTTGTTCGCCTAGTGGCTTATCAACTTAAAGGCCCTGGGGGGCCAGGGGATATTAGTAGGGACTTGGAATATGGATGTAAAACACCCTACAAAATTGAATTATTACAATTTTACAGCACGTGTGTTACACACATGTATTTTGTTCCGTTACGTGTAATTTTCGTAACACTATAAATATTGTATGTATTTTCTACATATTTCAATTATTTATTTTTATCATTTTTTTCTCATATTTTGATAAGAAAATGATAAAGGTAGTTCCAATCCAAGATAAGTTAAGAGAGAATTGCCTCAGGTGGTTTGGAAATGTCACACATAGACCTAGTAGTGCCCCCGTTAGAAAGAGTGAATTGATAAGTATTGAGGGTAGAGTTAGGGGTAGAGGAAGACCTAAACTAACTTGGATGAAAACAGTGAAAAGATAGCTTGTGACCTTACAGAAGATATTGCACTAAACCCAGCAGAATGGAAAACCAGGATTCGTGTAGTCGACCCCAACTAGTTGGGAATAAGGCTTTGTTGTTGTTGTTTCTCATATTTTGAGTGTCATGCCCCGCTTCCCAAAAATACGGAATGCAAGTACGTGACATGGCCCAGCGAATGACATGCATCATCTATCAGCTGTTATCGATTCAACTCAACAATATAAATAGGTAGTAATACAACCACGCATGTATTAAAAGGAGTAATCACATGAATAACAATACTTAGAATTTAAGTATAAAATAACCAAACATAATAACGGTCCAATATCTGGAATCAACAATAACAATATTCGGGTTAAAAGCCTACAAATACAAGAATTAACAATGTTCAATTTATTTAAGACTTCAAAAAAACAATAATTATTTAAGCGGCGATGCAAATTCAATTCTTTTACCATTGTTGTTCTCCTAGTCCATCAGGCAATTTTCCTTGATTACCTGTAAGTTGTTCTTCTAAAAGAGAAAAAAATATGTCCTTAGAGCAAGTCGTGGACAACATGTAGACAAACAGAGAAATAGTGATATTTACGGTATAACAATGAAATCAATAAACAATAGGGTCGATGGCAATGAACAATGGCAAAATGGTAACAATGCGATGTGCAATAACGATGATTGATAACGATAACAATAAACAATAACAATAGTGGTAAACAATAACGGTAACACTGTTCAATATGATGACAATATGCAATGACGATGCGATAAAAATCTTAAGTCTATTATTCATTTTAATCTTAACTAATGCACATATTACTGCATCCCATACTACAAGTTCGATGCGTACAATCAATTTCGATTAGACTAAGGTGGTAGATTCTATAGGTCATGTACTCGGCACGATATAACACTAGCTATTGCAGCAATTTCTTGCACAATAACGAAAACACTGGCTATTATAGCAATTTCTTGCACAATAACGATAACACTGGCCATTGACGCAATTTCTTGCACAATGACGATAACAATATTTTGGGAACGAGGCCCACATTTTTTAGTACAGTTACTATATTACCAACTACTCTAGTCAACCCTTAACCCCGGCTTGATTAACATTCTTTATACAATTAACTTGCAATACTAATAGGGAACAATAGGGACAGAAATATCAACGGGAAAGCGATAAGGCGATTAATAAGGGACACTAGAATGATGAAAACACAACCCTAAGATCATGAAATGTACTCCATACAATTAAATGCACCAAATATATCATTATAGATTCAATTATATATTATCAAACATGGAAACTCAATTCTGGACAACAGTAGATTGCTGTACTAAAACTGAATTTTTTGCTGCTACAGAATAGCAAATGTGGATCCATTAGAAGTTCTAGAAACTAGACTCCTGCCCGGTTCCAATGCATATTTAAAGTCCAAATTCTGACATTAGCAGCTAGGTGAATTTCAATATTCTTTACAGGTTGCCGTTTCTGGCTAGTTATCAGTGTTAACTATTTTCAGTTGTAAAAGCAGTAAATATTCATTTTAAAAATCAGTAAAAATAATTTATTACCCTAAGCATGTTAACTATCAATCTCGAAATTATCATAGTGATATTTGATCATTAGTTCATCTATGTAATCGGGTTAACATGGTATATGCATAAATCTGAAAATAAAATGCAGCAGCAGTAGAATGGTCATAACTCATGCAATATAAGTCAGAATTCAAAAAATTCTGGATGTTCTGAAAACTAGAAACATGGGGCTACATTTCATATTCAGAAGGTTATAGATTTTGATGACAGTATCTAGGCCGAAACAGCATGACAATGTTTTGGTTGGCAATAAATTTCAGGGTTCAATATATTTTTCATGAATAAAATGATTAAAATGTTATGAACGATGAGTTAGGGGTCGACAACATAAATCACAGCAAGTTACATTTATGTGAATATGGTAATAAGATATATAATGTCCATAATCATACTAATCACAATCAACCAATACACCATCATCAATCATGTGAACAATCAACACTAGTATAAAATCTACAATAGTTGTGTAATGTCATGACATGAATTACAATAACAATCCCTATTCCTATAATCAATAATTAACTACATGAATGCAATGCAAGATCTCGGCATGAAGTCAAGACTACTATTTGGATTCGCTCGTGTAAATCTGTAGTATCCCAACGATAAACAACAATAAACAATATACGATAATCAATATGGATCTACTTGCGGGATTCAATAAAACAATCTCGAATATTATACAGTACAATTCAAGAGTGAGATGACTTCCTTTTAGATGTAAATTTCGAATATTTTTAAAATAACGGGATGAGAATCTCTAGAGACGAACCACGAACATGAAACATGGAAACACGTGCCAACTGCTTGCAATTACCCACACAAACCGGCAAACACCCAACACCGGATCTGTAACACCCCGAATTTTAAATAAGCCTAAATTCGAAGTTTCATAGGATCTTTACACTTCACTTCGTACAATTTTATAAGGAAATTAAAATTTTTTATACAACAATGATTACATTAATGCAGCAGAATTATAACTTACAACATGATACATGAATTGAATAACAACTTGAGCATTTCTTTAACGAGCATTCATTCTTTGGTCTTGTCATTCACTTTATCCTACATAAAAACTGTGGGCACGTCAGTTGCATACAACTGACGCTAGGATATAATACACTATTTCTCTTACTTAGAAAGCACACAATGGTCAAAAACCAAGCTAAGGGGAACTTACCTATTGATGTCGTGTGTGAATGTACACTTAGTCCATAATGTAGTTATTTATATTTAATGACACTACTGCGCACTTGTTCGGATTCTATGCATCCCATACTACATAGGTCCAAGGGCAAGCCCTTAATCGTTCTTCATCTTGTAGGGTTGATTCTCTCGCCATGAGTTAAACTAGTACGGTAACTATGGTAAGTATCCTAGGTGTTCTATGAGTTATGAGCCCATGTCCAGACATCCTGGAGAGAATCCCACGCCATGACATGACGCATCATGCAGGCATCCTATGGACAATTCTCCTCTGCCATGGAATGATGACACTACGTAGTCATCGAGCACCCCACAAGCATCGCCACGGTCCGGATATCGTGGAGAAGTATCCACGCCCTGACATGACTCATCATGTAGACATCCTGTGAACACTTTCACACCATTGATCCGAGGCCTTCATACTTATGTTTTTCTCTTACTTTCATCATATCTTTACTATGTGTCTAATCCTTAGATAATTGAATCATGAATAAAACTAATACTCTAGAATTAGCGTTACCTCTACATCAGTCTTAAACATCAATCCCTAACCATGACTCAATCTTGGTCTTTATTTATCACATTTTTCTTTCAAAAATTTTATTTATGCCGATGTAAGGATTTAGCTAAAACTCTAGTCTCAATTCTCTTTTCATGTTCATTAAAATGAGAGTATTCATACTCACAAATTCCATATTTTATCATGATTCTTTTACTTTATTTCCCATGCACAATTTGTATAGTTTTAAACGACAATCTCATATTTAGTCTTACTCAGTTTTCCCATATCAAAAATCTTATTTTAGAACTCTATAGAAAATTTCTCTATACTCAAAAAATGTTTGTTGTCTTTAATTACAAAAAAAATCATAATCTAAGAGACTTATTCAATTTCTTCTTCTCCGATTTTGCTTATGGTTCTCATTATACAAGTCAAATTATTGTAGAAATAATCCTCATGAAGTCGAGGTGTTTTTAGAAAAATTCTAACATTTTTTCTGAATTTTTTTATGAATTTAAAACTACCAAAAATTTCAAAATAGTAAAAAAAAAACCCAAGAGCCAAAAAAAGTGGCCAAGGCCAGAATTGAACCCAGTACCCCCCGCCTGTGAACAGTAACCGCCCTAATTCGCACCCGAAGACCAGTGAGTCCAAGAGTGACTTACTGTTATATTGGGAACTTAAATTATACTAAAGTATGGCTTTCGGTTTTTGAGTTAAAATCGAATTTTAGAAAAATAGAGTCTCTTGAGAGACTCGAACCCAATACCGAAGCTCCGCTCGGCTACAGTAACACAACCAAAACGCACTCGAAGACTAGTAGGTCTAAGTGACTAACCGGTATAGGGTCGAAATAAAATGATTTTGTATTAGATTGTACTGTCTCTAGTTCTTCTTTTAGTAAACTCAATTTTTCTCAATTTATTTGCACTTATAAAATCTAGATCTTTTCCATTTTTTTTTTTTTTGTAAAACAGTATCATATACTTTCTTAGATTGTTAAAAAATCTCATTTTTACACATAGTAGACTATTTTTCTTTAGTTCATTTGAAAAAGTAGATCATGAATACATTGTCGACATAGGCAATTTTTCTTTTTCAGAAAAATCTTTTATCACCATATTCCTCTTTCATTCATAATGAGTTCATACAACTCTTTTCATTCTTTAACAAAGATCAAGCTCTTAAATTAGTCTTATTCTTACAAAACTAATCTTTCTCTTATGTTTCAAGAGGCAACATGGATGATAATCTACTGACTACAATATTACTCATATATGGCAATTAAAAACACACTTTTTACAACAAATCAATTTATTTCATAATCCATGATTTACTAGTTTGCATTCTATAAATTATTCATAGGCACAATTTTTCATATTGCATTCTACAATTCATTAATAAGCAATTTTTTCATTAAATCATGATTCGTCAATTCAAGCATGCAAATCTATATAATAAAACACAAAGAAAGCTATCAAGTGACTCTCATTCAATATGGTTGAAATCAATGGTCCAGATCTAACATCACAAAACATATTTTCCTGCCCAAAAGTTTCCCCCCAAAACTCAAATTCAAATCTCCTCAAAACTACTCCATTATTTATTTATTTATTTATTTATTTTCTTTCTCTCTCTCTCTTTCTCTCATTCTCTCTCTATTTATTCAGAAATTTATATTTTCAGATTTCAGGTTTGTAAATTTTCAGATTATGCATTTTTTATTGCTCATGTTATATTGAAAATAGCATATATATCATCAACAGTTAAATTTCAACATTTTCCACGCTCAAAGTTCTAAGAAGCTGGATTTTACATCTCCATTTATAATTATTTTTCAACATATACTAATGGAAACATGGACTTTTATTTAAAACTAATTATTGTTTTACTATTCAAATTTGAGCTACATAATTGTTGTTTTACTGTTTACAAGACTTTCATATGCTGTATCGTTCTGAAGACGTATCGTAGGCACGTGCCCACGGGAAAATCTGGTATACTAACATACCATCATAAAAAATCTTAATTAATACATTCCAATTCATTTTACTAACTTTTTCATGTATATCAATTAGAGTTTCTTTTCTTATTAGTCTCTTCAAACAAGTATAGAGCAATCTTTCCTACTTATTTCTAACATGTTCACAATTCCAAATCCTAGTATGGTATTTAAATTAGAAGTTTGATAAATCACCCACCTCTTGATGAAACAAATGGAAAAAACTCCTAAGAAACTCCTTGAACACACGAATGGTTCCCTTCTCTTCCTATTTGTGCCACCAAATTTGAGCCTTCTCCTCCTTGCTAGAGTGAACTCGATCTCTCCTTCCTCTTGATGTATGGCCAACCACCAAGGTTGCAAGAGCACACAACACACACAACTCTCAATATTTTTCTCACACTTTCTTTTCCTCACAATTTGTTTCCTTTACTTTTCTCTTCTTTTGCAAATTTTCTAGTGTAAGTCATGAAGAAGATAAGGGAGGGGGTATTTATACACAACTCAAGCTCAAATGAAGGGTTGAAATGAGTTTAGATGAGAGGCTAGGATGCATTACGGAGTTAGAAAAACTACCCACCATCACACAACCACCTCACCACTCTTTCCATCTCTCCCACACTCTATGCATAATCCGGCCACCCCTTTTCTCATGCATTCCACGTGCTTGTGCAAAGCACGTGTCACACTATGCATACTACCAAATTAGTTGTACAATAAACTGTAAATTTAATTATTACTTGATCAAGTCTACACTACAAGTTGTACTAATTATCAATTAGGTGGGCTAGAATTCATGGGCTCTCTAATTAAATTAATTAATTCAATTAAGTGGGCTAGAATTAGGCTATTAGGCCTAAAAATTAAAATAGGCTTTAATTATAAAGAGAAGAATGTTTATTCATGATATGAGAATACTTTTTAAAGCTAAATTCTATATAATAAAACATAAAGAAAGCTATCAAGTGGTTCTCCTTCAATATGGTTGAAATCAATGGTCCAGATCTAACCTCACAAAATATATTTTTCCGCCCAAAAGTCCCCCCCCCCCCACAAAAAACTGAAATTCAAATCCCCCAAAACAACTCCTTTATTTATTTATTTCTCTCTCTCTCTCTCTCTCTCTCTCTTTTATTCTCTCTTTATTTACTCAGAAATTTATATTTTCAGATTTTAGGTTTGTAAATTTTCAATTTTTTTTTCATTTTTTATTGCTCATGTTAAATAGAAAATAACAAATATCTCATCAACAGTTAAATTTCATCATTTTACACACTCAAAGTTCTAAGAAGTTGGAATTTACACCCCCATTTATAATTATTTTTCAACATATACTAATGGGTTTATGGACTTTTATTTACAACTAATTATTGTTTAACTATTCAAACTTGAGCTATGTAGTTGTTGTTTTACAAGACTTTCATATGATGTATCGTTCCGAAGACGTCCCGTAAACATGTGCCCACGTGCAAATCTGGTACATATTAAATTGCACGTGCAAGACACGTGAAAATAAAAGAAAGAACTTTACATTAATTGAAAAATTCAGGATGTTACAACTCTCCCTTCTTAGAATAGTTCCGTCCTCGGAACTATGCTTAAAGAGTGAGAAAACAAAACATAAAAGAAGAAAGAAAAACAACACAATCAAACAAAGAGTTCGAGATGATCCTTCAACATCCTCTCCTCGGATTCCCAAGTAGCCTCTACAACCAACTGGTTTCTCTAGACTACTTTGACCATCGGTATCGTCTTGTTCCTCAAGACTTTCTTCCGATGATCTACGATCTCAACCGGTAGCTCAATGTATCTGAGATCTAACTGCAAACCCTCAGGCACTTCGGGCAAATGGTGACTTGGATCTGGAATGTAACCTCTCAGCATAGACATATGGAAGACATTATGTACTTGTGACAACTCTTCCGGTAACTCTAACCGGTAAGCAGTTTTCTCAGTCCTCTTCAATATCTTATATGGGCCTATGAACCTCGGGGCTAACTTCCCGCCTCTGCCAAAACGAATCACACCTTTACTAGGCAATACCTTTAGAAAGACAAAGTCACATTCCTCGAATTCAAGGTCTCTCCTCCAGTTGTGGGCATAACTCTTCTACCTACTCTGATCATCCACCAACCTCTTTCAGTGGTCTACTGCATGATCTCGGGTCCAAACATCTGCCGCTCCCCAACTTCAAACTATCAAACAGGTGTTCTGCACTTCCTACCATACAGAGCTTCATACGATGCCATCCCGATACTAGTCTAAAAACTTTTGTTGTAGGCAAACTCTACTAGAACTAGATTCATCTCCCAAGTTCCTCCAAAATCTAGAACACAACACCAAACATATCCTTAAGAACTCAGTTGACTCTCTCAGCCTGTCCATCAGTCTGAGGATGGAAGGCAGTGCTGAAATCCATCTTAGTACCCAAAGCTATCTGAAGACTCCTCCAGAAATGCGAAGTAAATCGCGCATCTCGATCAGAGACAATGGTCAACGGAACACCATGAAGCCTGACGATCTCTCTAACATACAGCTCGGTTAACTTGTCCATAGACGAAGTCAGTTTTATTGCCAAAAAGTGAGCTGATTTGGTTAGTCAATCGACTATGACCCAAATTGCATCATTACCTTTCGAACTCTTGGGCAAACCCGTGATGAAATTCATGTTGATGTTATCCCACTTCTACATTGAAATGGGTAACGGTTGCAATAAACCTCGGAGCTTCTGATTCTCAGCTTTCACCTGCTTGATGTCCTTATACATCTTGGTACTCCCAGGATGTACTGACAAAAGAGTAGCATGTGCCTCCTGAAGAATACTCTCCCTCAAATCTTATTGATCCGGAATACATAGCCTCTCTCCAAACCACAACACTTCATCCTTGATCTGAAACTCTGACAATCTACCAGCACCAACCTGCTCCTTTATCTTCTGAATCTCTGCATCTTCCTTCTGACTTTATATAATCCTCTCATTCAGCGTGGGCTGAAGCCTCAGTTGAGCCAAAGATTCTCCCAAACCTTGCACAATAACTTCAATACCAGCCTAATCCAACTCCTCTACAAGATGCCTCTGGGTCATAATCAAACTAGACAAATTGCTTTTACGGCTAAGTGCATTAGCAACAACATTAGCCTTCCCCGAATGGTACTTAATCTTTGGACGCATGTCCTCAAGTACTTCTAGCCATCTTCGTTGCCTCAGATTCTGGTCCTTCTGCTGATAGATGTACTTCAAGCTTTTATGGTCCGTATACATGTTTAATTTCTCACCGTACATGTAGTGTCTCCATTGCTTCAAGGCGAAGATAATCGCAGCCAACTCCAGTTCATGAGTCGGGTAATTCTTCTCATACGGTCTTAGTTGCCTAGACCCATAAGCGATTACTTTTTTCTCTTGCATCAAGACACAACTAAGCCCACAATGCAAAGCATCGCTGTAAATATCATACTCAACACCTGCTCTAGGCAAAGCCAAAATGGGAACAGTAGTCAGCTCCTCTTTCAACTCCTGAAAGCTTGTCTCGCACTGCTCAGTCTACTTGAAATTTAAATTCTTCTTGGTCAGACCATTGAGCAGCACGACTATCTGAGCATAGCCTTGAATAAACCTACTGTAGTTACCAGTTAGCCTAAGAAAACTTATGTTTTTTTTCACTGTAGTAGGCCTTGCCAATCCTTCACCGCCTCTATCTTCTGAGGATCAGTTGCTACTCCCTCCTTTGAAAGGATGTGACCCAGGAATGCCACTTTAGATTTCCAGAAATTGCACTTGGATAACTTGGCATACAACTCGTGCTCTTGAAGCTTCTTCAGAACTTCTGCCAGATGCTCAGTGTGCTTCTCCTCTGACTTGGAGTACACAAGAATATCGTCAATAAATACCACGACAAAAGAATTAATAAACACCCTCAGAATTCTGTTCATCATGTCCATAAAGATTGCAGGTGCATTCTTCACTCCAAATGGTATAACTAAGAATTCGTAATGCCCAGGTCGAGTTCAGAATGCAGTCTTATGCACATCTTCCCCTTTTACTCGAACCTAATGGTATCCCGATCGAAGGTCTATTTTAGAGAAATAGCTGCTCCTTGTAGAAGATCGAACAGGTCATCGATTCATGGAATAGGATATTTATTCTAAACAGTGACCTTATTCAGTTCTCGGTAATCGATGCACATCCTCATCAACCCATCCTTCTTCTTCACCAACAGTATCGGTGCTCCCCAAGGCGACGCACTCAACTGAATAAAGCCTTTCCCCAAAAGTTTCTCAATCTGCCGTTTAATTTCATCCTACTCCACAGGCACCATCCTATACGGTGCCTTGAAAATTGGTGCACTCCCTGGCTGAATAGTGATGCTAAACTCTACATCACGATGCGGGGGTAATCCGGGCAAATCTTTCAAGAACATAGTCGGGTAATTCCGAACCACTGGAACTTGCCGCACCTCTACAGGAACCTTATTCTTGCTGATAGCTGTCATCAAATCTGAACATCTCTTCTTCCCCTGAAAAGTGACTACAGGACCTCGTGGAGCCTTCACTGTTACCTCCTTGGTCTTGTACTCGATGTTTGCACTGTACACCGACATCCAATCAATGTCAATGATAACATCAACCCCTAGGATATTCAGCTCGATCAGATCAATCCTGAAAATCTTGTCTGCAATTTCGATCTCGCAATCTGCATATTACTGATCAGTGGTCAAAGTCTCCCCTGATGGAGTAGCTACTGCTAAGATCTTTCCTGGAATAATCTTCGGTTTGACTCCAAGACTTCAGCAAATTTAGGAGATACAAAAGTATGAAAGGATCCAGTACCGAACAGAACAACAACTTTCTTTTCATTTAATAAAAGTTCTCATGTTACATAACAGTTCTTACTAATTAAATAGGGAAAAGAACAACAGAAACTTCTAAAAATTCGCCCCGTACCAGTAATGATGTGATCCGCTTCATCAACATTAGCTTCAGTCAAGGCAAATACTCGCCCGTGCTGGTACGGCCTCTTCCCAACCTGCTTCGGTGGTCCATTTCGGGCGACATCTCACGACTTGTGGCATTGAGATTTGTAGTGGCCCGTCTCTCCACAGTTGAAACAGGTCATAGTAGGCTTGACCCAACCATTTCCGGGTCTTCCAGCCGCATTGACAGCCTTCCCCTTCGTAGGTTTGAACCTTTGAGCTGGCGGCTACCTCCTGACATTTCTAGAAATTGCAGGCCTCTTCCTAACATTCCAATTGTTCCTCCAGTTCTGGATGGCATGAAACTGCTCCATATTCTCCTCTATCTTCTAGTTTGCAACATTGGGTTCTTGCATTATTACAGAGTTGACTGATGAACATTTGTAACACCCCTGCCCCTAAGTCAGACAACTTATACTATTTAGAAGACAAATTATTTATAGTATGGTACAACTGCCTACCACAGGCTGCCTCTCAAAAGGTGGTTAACCGAATTGGTGAATTTTGATCATAGGCATTATTATTTATAGTTAATTATTTTTTGTTCAATTCCCGATGTGGGACAAATTCCCTCAATTCTTTTGTTCTCTCTCTCCCGTGTACACTGAAGCCAAGAGAGCCCCATTGGCCATGTCACACCTCAAACAGGAGAAGCAGCGCCTGCTTCTTCACTTCACAAACGGGTGGGTCCCCCTCGGTGATGTCAGTAGGGAGAACACACCCCGGATGCCCCCCCAACGCCATGTCACACTCACAACACACACAACATGTTACTGCCACTCCTCACCGTGGGCCCCTCCCATGACTGCTGACGTCATCAAAATTTACAAATAGCAGCATTGTATGCTATTCCAATACAAACAGTGGGCCCCCTTCTCCATTCATTATCATTATATTTACATATTATGTCATCAATCCATTTTAATACACACACACACACACACACACACACACACACACACACACACACATATTTATATATATCTTAAGCAAATAGGCCTACCCCTCTCTCCTTTCTCCATTTTGAAATAGAGAAATGAGAGCAAAAGTATTAATTGACATGTGCAACCCACATTAATTGTTAAAACAGAAATAATTTAAAAAACACCAAAAAAAACCTTTCCTCTTCCACATCTTCACAAAACACCCAAACCCTAATCAGTTCTCCCTACCCCCAAAACCCACCCACCTCTCCTCACCCGTCTGTCCCGACCGTCGCCCACGCCATCCTTATCCCGGTCGTCACCCACCCCCGCCCGGCGGCCGTCGCCCATGATGCCCCAACCCGGTCGTCGCTTACCATTTTGAAGGTCAGTTGTTTCTCTATATATGGTGGGATAGTTGTATCGGTTATGGGTACCATTTGTTGTTATTGGTGGTATTTTGTTCTTCTATGTTAATCACCGTTGTTGTTAAATAAATTTGTTCATAATGTTTCCAGAATTATTTCATTGCCTAATCACCGTTGTTGTTAAATAAATTTGTTCATCATGTTTCCAGAATTATTTCTATTAAGTCATGTAAAAGTGCTCTCCTCTCTTCATTTCCTCTGTTCTCTACCTTGGTTTGAGATTGTAGCTGGTTTGTAAAGTGTAGAAGGATGTGATTGTTAATTCTCATGTTAGATTAGTATCAGTTATTTTCTTTTCATATTTTGTTGGTTTGGACTTTGGACTTCTTTTGGTTGTATGTATTTGTTACATATGATAAGCAAATGATCATATACTGTATAAACAAAAATAATGAGAAAAAGTATTGCATAAAAATGTTGTTTTATTAAGAGTTGGGTGACAAGAAACTGTAATCTAAATAGTTTTTTGAAACTGTGATAACGTTAGTTGCTTTAATTCACACAAGACTAGATCAGTATTATTAATTTAATTTAATTTGGTTTAATTTAATATAATATTTATATATATCTTTAGCAAATAGGCCTACCCCCTCTCTCCTTCCTCCATTTTGAAATAGAGAATGCACATGAATAGTGAATTTTGGTGATAAGTATAAACACTAAGAAATTTAATAAATGGAGCGAACATATTTTTTCCATGAGAGAATTATATGTAAATTTCATTGAAATAGTCAATGTTGATGATAATTCATGCCCATAGAAAAATTTAATAAATGGAGCGAACATTTTTTTTCCTGAGAGAATTATGTGTAAATTTCAGTGAAATATAGTGTTTTACTGAGTATAAAGCGGTTGATTTTGTTTTCAATAGTAGGTGTGAAGATTCAAAGATAGTGGGAGATTTTTAATTATATTGAGGGAAGACAAACTCTTTCATTACATCAGGTATATTGTATGTATTCTTATCTCCTACTATACTTTCTTTTGAATTAATCCCTATTGTTATTTATCTCAATATGTAATGTTTCAGTATATTTTTCTACATGTATTTTATTGAGTATAAAGTGGTTGATTTTGTTTTCAGCAGTAGGTGTGAACATTCAAAAATAGTGGGAGATTTTCAATTATATTGAGGAAAGTCAGACTCTTTCATTACATTAGGTTTGTTATAGTTGTTCTTATCTCCTATTATACTTTCTTTTCAATTAATCCCTATAGTTATTTATCTGAAGATGTAATGTTTCATTATATTTTTTCTACATTGTGTTTGATTACATATTTATTATTCATATTTAAATAATTGTCCAAAACTATACTTACTAATGTAGGATGCAAGACAAAAATAATATTTCGTCTTTCCAACTTAATTAGGCAATTTCTGCATGTGCACGACGTCGAAGATTTGAAATATTGTGGTGAAAAAGGCATCGTCCTATGAGGACACTGCTGACTTCAGATCCACATAAAATTGCACGTTCGATAAGAATTCTAAAGTTAAGACAAAAACGCTTGCGAAGTACTATGACAATTGATTTGCTTACCCATACATCTGAAAGGAGGGTGATCTTCAACCTAAACACTTTAGAAAAACACTCTGAGTTAATTAGATACGTCCATCAAGAAAACATGTCAACAGTAAGTGATGCAGCAAATGAGAGACATGAAAGAAATTCAGTGACGTACAGTGCTTGGTGTGTTGGTGAATCATCAACAGTGGGTAGACCATCTTTGCTATCAGATGATTTGAGCAGTAATAATGATTGGTGTGTAGTCGAGCCATCAAACGGACGATCATCATCTCTAACAATTCAAAATGAAGATATACATAATGATGGTAAGTTCAGTGTACTGTAATGCATAAACTATTAATAGTATGATATCTCTCTCCTACAATTCAATACATTATTAATTATCTCCCTTCTATAATTCTTTCTAAAATTAGTTGTGTAGCATGTTCTGCTCAGATTGGTCATGCAATTGTAATTGAAAGAGGTGAAGAAGCAGAGCCTAGAAGAAGTAAGAATATTCGGTATCTATATATGGTTTAACACTATTAAATAACTTTATAACAGAATTATAAAATGACTGAAATTCTTTTTAATAGGTACGACGAGAACGTATAAACCAAATATCGGGCGAAGTTTCCTACTTAGGCAAGCAAGATGTTGAGTGTAGTAGTTGTCATGCTCAAATGTGGATTGGAGAGCGTTGTTCTACAACATCAATCAGTCATCCACGCTTTCAAATGTGTTGTAGAGAAGGTTTAGTTTTAGTTACTCTCTCTTTCTTGCCAACATCACCCCAGCTAATTATGGAGCTTCTTGATGGAAAATATGACATACCTCAGTCAAAATTCAAGGATCTGGTCAGAATTTATAATTCATTATTCTCCTTCACATCAATGGGAGGAAAAATTGACTTGTAGGTCATGGATGGTAGGGATCCATATACTTTCAAGATAAGTGGATCAAATTATCACCGTATTGGTTCTCTACTTCAAGTTAAAGGGATCGAACCCAAATTTGCATAGTTGTATTTACATGATGGTCTATACAAGTTGGATCAACGTACAAATCATGCAAAAAATATGGGCATCAATAACATAGATAGAGAAGTTATGAAGAAACTACAAAATTTACTGAATGAAGTTAATCCATACGTAAAGATGTTTCGACGTGCAAGAGATCTACTTTGACCTCCAGGAGAAAATATACATCAACATAATCTATCGATGAATTTGAGAATACGTATCATAAATGAGACGGCACGTGATGGTCGACAGTATATTTTACCTTCCTGTGATGAGGTTGCTGCTTTCATGGTCGGTGATGGCTCAGAGAATGTGAGTAAGAGGGATATCGTAGTATGCACGGAAAGTGGAGCCTTACAAAGGATATTTGAAACACAACCATGTTACATGCCTCTGCAATATCCATTGTTTTTTCCATTTGGTCAGGAAGGGTGGAGAATTGATATTAAATTTAAAGATGGAAGGCACGTTGGCCGACAAACAACTGTATCTATTTGAGAGTATTATGCATTTCGCTGGCAATCATGCAGATGTGAAGATAATGCTCTATTAAGAAGTGGTCGACTAACTCAACAATATTTTGTTGATTCATATGGCGCAATAGAAACAAAATCGTCTCAACTAGATGAGGATGAATCAAAAAAGTATACGGAATGAGCTGTTATCTGGTCTTTAAAATGCATTCACTACAGGGGAAATAGAAGCAGAGGCAGTGGGTAGACGATATGTTCTTCCGTCTTCTTTTACTGGGGGACCGCATGATATGTATCAACAGTATCAGGATGCTATTGCAATATGTCGTTGGGTGGAGCACCCAATTTTTTTATAACTTTCACATGTAATCCTAAGTGGACTGAAATCATTGAATCACTACAGTGTTTTCCAAATCTAAAACCCAAAGATCGACAAGATATGGTTACCAGAGTGTTCAGGCTAAAATTAAAGGAGCTTATGAAAGATATCAAACAACGAAAGATGTTTGGATCAACTATTTCAGGTACAAAATCTAACAATTTTTCCATTTTAAATTGAATGTCAATAAAAGAATTGAGAATTAGTAGAATTTGACTTATATTTCAAATGAGCATATTTTAAGAAATCTATTTATTTTTGTTGAAAACAGATCTACATGTAATTGAATTTCAGAAAAGAGGGCTTCCTCATACTCACATCTTGATTACTGTTCGAAGAGAAGACAAGATTGCCAATATTGAAAATATTAATAGATTAGTATCTGCTGAGATTCCAGATAAGGAACAATTTCCCGAAGCTCATGCAATTGTGCTTCGGTCTATGATTCATGGGCCATGCGGGGAGTACAATCCAACATCTCCATCTATGGAGAATGGTGTGTGCACAAACAGGTATCCAAGACAATTTATAAATAAAACTATTATTGATAAGCACGGGTATGTTCAATATCATCGTCGGGATGACGGTCGGACGTTTGTAATAGGTGGTCACAATCCGAAGGTTGTTGACAATCGATGGGGAGTACAATCCAACATCTCCATCTATGGAGAATGGTGTGTGCACAAACAGGTATCCAAGACAATTTATAAATAAAACTATTATTGATAAGCACGGGTATGTTCAATATCGTCGTCGGGATGACGGTCGGACGTTTGTAATAGGTGGCCACAATCCGAAGGTTGTTGACAATCGATGGGTGGTACCCTACAATTTAGATTTAACAACAAAATATGATGCTCATATCAACATTGAGATTGGTGCCAATCCTAAGTTGCTCAAGTACCTTTACAAGTATGTGCATAAAGGCCATGATAGAACTACAATAATTATAGAAGACAATGGAAATCCTATCCCGGGAAATTCTGAACCTCAATACAAGGTAGTTGATGAAAGTCAGCAATATTTAGATTGTCATTATGTCTCCTTTGTCGAAGCATGTTGGAGAATTTTTGAATTTAGTTTGCATCATCATCATTCTCCAGTGGAACGTTTACAGTATCATCTGGAAAATCAGCAGAGTGTCTATTTCAATGAAAATGCTAACTTGGCCGAAGTTGTCTCAAAAGCTGAATATCAGAAAACGATGTTAGATGGTTGATTTGAGCCTAATCAGGTTTATGAAGATGCTCGAGATCTTACATCATCTGAATTTTCGGAAAAAATGGGTAGGGAAACCGGTGGATAGGAAGTGGTCAAGAAGACTTCATGGTCTCACAATTGGAGACTATACTATGCACCTCCAGTTGCAGGAGAGAGGTTTTATTTACGGATGTTGTTGTGCATGGTGCGTGGAGCGACTAGCTATGCATATTTAAGTACCGTGAATGGAGTGACCTATCATAATTATCAGTCTGCATGTTGTGCACTTGGGTTGCTAGAGGATGACAACGTATGGCACCAGGCACTAACCGAAGCTTCCTCTTTTGCATCAGGTCATTGGCTCAGAAACTTTTTTGCTTCGATATTGATTTTTTCTGAGCCAACTAATCTGATCGATTTATGGAACAAACATTGGAGCAATCTATCAGATGATATATTGCATAAATGTAGGACTGAATCACATGATTTTGGATTAGAGCTGACGGAAAACTAGGTTAAGAATTTAGCTCTTTCAGATATTGAAAGCATTTTAAATCAGAATGGGCGATCTCTTAAAGAAATTCCATCACTCCCATTTTCCGAGGATGTACATGTACATGTCATTCAAAATCGACAGATACGCGATGAATTGTGTTATGATTTCGACGTGTCAAAACAAGAGTTTGAACACTTATTCCATAGGTTGACACATAAGCAAATTCAGATATTGGAAGCTGTGGTTTCAGTGCACTCAAGTAATAGGGGTGGTGTTTTCTTTATTCATGGTAGCGGCGGTACAGGAAAAATATTTTTATGGAATACATTAGTTGCAAGGTTTCGAGCTGAAAGAAAAATAGTCCTCACTATAGCTTCTTCTGGAATGGCTACTTTATTATTACCTAGAGGTCGCACTGCGCATTCGAGGTTTCGTATTCCAATAAAAGTCCATGTAACTTCTACATGTTCTATCTTCCAACAGGATGATTTATCTCAACTCATTCAACAAGCAGATTTGATCATTTGGGATGAAGCGCCAATGATGCATCACCATGCATTTGAAGCTGTTGATCGAACTTTCAAGGATCTAATGAAGTTTAATAATGAAAGTGCAGCTGATGACGCATTTGGCAAAAAAGTTGTTCTCGGTGGGGATTTTCGACAGATTTTGCCTATCGTGTCAGTAGGTGGGCGTTTCCGTATGGTATCTGCATCATTACAAAGGTAACATATTTGGTCTTCATGTAAAGTGTATGAGCTGACAAAAAAACATGAGATTGATGGGGAGTTCACTCGATCAAGCTAGCAAGAATGAACAAGAGACCTTTGCAAAGTGGATTTTAGATGTGGGAGAAGGTAAAATTCTAGGTGAATCTAATACTGGAGGTTCTGCAAAGGATTTGATACAAATACCAAATGACCTTCTAATTAAAGCTGCAGATGGTTTAAAGGGTTTGATAGATTGGATTTATCCTAATATTGAATCTAGATATAATGACCCAACATTCCTTGAAAAACGCGCTATTCTAGCACCTACTAATGAAGAAGTTGATGCCATTAATTCTCATAATTTGTCTATGGTTCCTGGACAGGTTGTCAACTACTTAAGTGCATATTCAGTTGAACATACCCCGAATGGTACAAATGAGCAGGATATGCATCCACCGGAATTTCTACACACAATTAAGATGAGCAGGCTACCAAATCATTATTTAGAATTGAAGCAAGAAGTACCAATTGTATTGCTGAGAAATTTGAATCAGTCTATAGGACTTTGCAATGGAACACGTCTTATTATTCATACTCTGGGAGAACATATTATTATAGCTACAATTATTATAGGAAGATATGCAGGTGAGACAGTTGTGATTCAAAGAATGAGCATGTCGCCTACAGAAACCAGGTGGCCATTTGTCCTCAGAAGAAGACAATTTCCTATAAAAATGGCATTTGCTATGACAATAAACAAGAGCCAGGGCCAAACTTTCCATAACATTGGGGTCTATCTTAAAAAACATGTGTTTACGCACGGTCAATTGTATGTAGCATTATTGCATTGCAATTCCCGTTCTGGCTTGAAGATATTGCTGATAGAAAACTCAAATGATCCCCAACAGACTAATGATCGTACACGTAATATGGTATATCAAGAAGTTCTTCAAGAAGTGCGCCACTCCATGATAATCAATTGAAAGGTAAATGTCATCAACAATCTAATAATATTCAAATAGAGAAAATAGTATTTATTGGCACACAATATTTTTATATTTTAAGAATCTCATAATGTCATCTTAGTAGAGTTTATCAAAGCCTTATTTATTCTTTATTCATTTTTCTTTTACGTATCGTCTTATGTCAATTCGCATTGGTTCATTCCGCTATATAAATAATTAGTTTTTAATGTGATGCACCTAACTAAATTTTCATTTCATATTTTTTTTAATGTAGGCCGACATATGATGTTCATGTGTGGAGAATTCCGTCGCTCGGTAATGTGATTCCATGTTAAAATTACTAAAATATTTTGATACTTCAATGTAGAAATTAGTACACGTTTTTCTTTTTGTTTTGTATTTACGTAGCTATAAACAATAGTTGTTTAAAGCATAAATTTTGCATTTTAACTGTTTGGATTGGACTCTTTTATTATCGTGAACATTGTATTTAAGCCATCTGTTGTATATATAATTGTGATTTAAGTATAAAAGATTATTGTGATTGAGTTTGGATGTGCCTTATTATCATTAAATAATTGTGTTTGAATCATTTGTTTTATGTGCAAAGCTTTACTTCATAATTGTTGAATATTAAATTATAATTATGATGATTTTGAAGTTGTAAATATGGGGAGGTTCTGTCGAATTTTTTTAAAAATGTTATTGATATTTCAATTTATTTTTTGGTAAAGTCTGTGCAATTTGCACAGGGGATATACTAGTATATATATATATATATATATATATATATATATATATATATATACTATTATATGTTTTTTAGAAATTACAGGGTATTACACACACCCCCTTCAGAAATCAGCATTCTTGCTGAGCACGGGGCTATGCACAACCTAGTGCAGGATCTCCTTTCTAGCCGGTGTGAATTGGCGTACCCCGGTTTTGTTAGTTGTACAATCCCCTACCTGGGCGACCTGTCCCAACCACGCTCCCTCTCAGGCATACCTACCAGTACATCTGCTAGCCCCATCTCAGGCATAACCACCAGTCTTTACCCACACTCGGTGTCGAAAGTCAGCTCTGATACCATTTGTAACACCCTTACCCCTAACTCAGACAATTTATATAATTTAGAAGACAAATTATTTATAGTATAGTACAAGTACCCACCACAGGTTGCCTCTCAAAAGGTGGTTACCAGAATTGGTGACTCTTGATCATTGGCATTATTATTTATAGTTAATTATTTTTGTTCAATTCCCGATGTGGGACAAATTCCCTCAATTCTTCCGTTCTCTCTCTCCCGTGTACACTGAAGCCAAAAGGGCCCTAGTGGCCACGTCACACCTCAAACAGGAGAAGCAGCGCCTCCTTCTTCACTTCACAAATGGGTGGGTCCCCCTCGGTGACGTCAGCAAGGAGAAGACACCCCCAGATGCCCCCCCAACACCATGTCACGCTCACAACACACACAACACGTTACTGCTTTTCCTCACCGTGGGCCCCTCCCATGACTGCTGACGTCATCAAAATTTACAAACAACAGCATTATATGCTGTTCCAATACAACCGGTGGGACCCCTCCTCCATCCATTTTCATTATATTTACATACTATGTCATCGATCCATTTTAATACACACAAAACATATATATATATATATATATATATATATATATATATATATATATATATATATATATATATATATATATATTTATTTATATTTGTATTTATATATTTAATACACACACACACACACACACACACACACACACACACACACACACATATATATACTATTATATGTTTTTTAGAAATTACAGGGTGTTACACATACCCCCCTTCAGAAATTAGCATTCTCGCTGAGCACGGGGCATGCACAACCTAGTGCAGGATCTCCTTTCTATCCGGTGTGGAATGACGTACCCTGATTTGGCAAGTTGTACAATACCCTAATTCTGCTAGTTGTACAGTCCCCTACCTGGGCGACCTGTCCCAACCTCGCTCCCTCTCTGGCATACCTACCAGTGCATCTGCTAGCCCCATCTCAGGCTTAACCACCAGTCTTTACCCACACTCGATGTCGAAAGTCGGCTCTGGTACCATTTGTAACACCCCTGTCCCTAGCTCAGACAATTTATACAATTTAGAAGACAAATAATTTATAGAATAGTACAACTGCCCACCACAGGTTGCCTCTCAAAAGGTGGTTAACCGAATTGGTGACTCTTGATCATAGGCATTATTATTTATAATTAATTATTTTTGTTCAATTCCTGATGTGGGACAAATTCCCTCAATTCTTCCGTTCTCTCTCTCCCGTGTACACTGAAGCCAAGTGGGCCCCAGTGGCCATGTCACACCTCAAACAGGAGAAGCAATGCTTGCTTCTTCACTTCACAAACGGGTGGGTCCCCCTCGATGACATAAGTAGGGAGCAGACACCCCTGGATGGGCCCCCCGACGCCAAGTCACACACACAACACACACAACACGTTACTGCTTCTCCTTACCGTGAGCCCCTCCCATGACTGCTGACGTCAACGAAATTTACAAACAGCAACATTATATGCTGTTCCAATACAACTGGTGGGCCCCCTCCTCCATTCATTTTCATTATATTTAAATATTATGCCATCAATCCATTTTAATACACATATATATGTACTATTATATGTTATTTAGAAATTACGGGGTGTTCAGGATCGATCTCTCCATCATGAATAACAAACAGTACAAGCCGATCCACTCCAAAAAACCAAACACCAGATTCGCGATCCTACTCTTGCCCAACAGCAAACACCAAATCCACCCTTCTCTTCACCCGAACAACAACGAACAAGAGGGAGAGAGAGACGGGGACTGGCAACTGCGGTGAGGAGCGACAGCAGCGATGAGAGCAAGGGCGGCAAAGGCGGGGATGAGGCAGCGACGGTGGTGGTGCTCGCAGTCGGGAAGCAACAGTAGCGATGGTGCGGAGACGCTCCGTTTCTTCACGAAACGGAGGAAGAAGACGGAGGCGGCGAAGGCGACGAGGTGAGGGTGAAGACGACAGGGCTGGCGGTGGAAGGCAGAGACGGGGAGTCGAGCGGAGGCTGTGGAGCTTCGGAGCTCGACAATGGCGATAGTGGTGGACGAAGGAGATGAGGAGGAAGATGGCGGGATGCTTCGGTGGTGCATTGTGGTGGGCAGTGGTTGCTCCGACAAGGGGCAGCAATGGTGGCAGGTGGTCGATGGCAGTGTGAGCAGGGTCGCAGGAACGAAGTTGAGGACGAGGAAGATGGGTTTGATGGAGTGGCTTGCGGCAATATAGAGAAGAGGAGGATGAGTTGAGATGGCAGATGTTGGGGCTCGATGGAGTTTCTGCAGCGATGCTCGAGTGGGATGACGAGGAGGAGTAGTGGCGGAAGGCAGTAGGCTCGAGTGGAGAGGAAGACGAAGGGGGAAGGAGTGAGCTCGGCAATGGCAGGCTCCTCTATTTCGTTTCGAAACAGGGGAGAGGGAACAGTAGAGAGAGAGTACGGGAAAGAGAGTGGGAATGGATTGATATATTATATGTATATAATTATGATTATAATAATGAGGAGATAGAAAGGCTGATTAATAGGGATCTAAAAAAGGGGGTTACAGGATCAATTAATGAGATGATGGGGAAATCAATAGGCTTATTATTAGGGTCAAAGAGAGTAAGGTAGTTATTAGGAAGTGAATAGGAGAGAATGTGGGGATTTGGCTGTTGATGATTATTTGGGTTATTGGGTTTAGGATAGACTAGAATTTGGGTTAGAATCCAATAGGAGATGGGCTTGGACCGGGCTTCAAATCAAATAATTAAATAATACAATATAGGCCAAAATTAATGGGCTTTAACAAAAAATAATAATAATAAAGATGGTAACAACATCAATAGTAATAACAATAACAATAATATTAGTAAAAACACATAATAATAATAATAACAACAATAATAATAATATAATAATAATAATAATAACAACAATAAAAATAATAATAATACTGATAATAATACTATTACATGACGGAATATAGTTTGGATTCAACACTTTCACGAAAATAAATCAATAATAGTAATAATAATAATGAAAATAATAATAATGAAGTTATGTAACGAAATGGAAATTGAGTTTCACAAATTTATTAAAGTAAATCAAAATATTTTTGATTTGGCTAAAATATAAATAGTCGATCAACTATAAAATGGAAAGTACAGTTAAAACACACCGTTATTCGTAATAAACAAAATTTTCGATTAGAAAAGATTTTAAAAGAAATTCCAAAAAAATGAATTTAACGCAAACTAAATATATAAATAATCGAAACAAAAAAAATTATTCAGAAAATATGTATTTACGAGAACGGGGGTTACATTGAGACAATTCAAATATTAATCTTAATCTTTATGTTTTAGATGCATTGCACATGTTTTGGCAATTACATATCATTTTTTTTATGAAATCAATGAAATGTGTATATTCATATTTTGTGCTTTAAATTAATGTGTTTGATTTTAATCCTTGGTAGAATTAATTTAAGCCCACTTATAATATGTAAATGTGCTACACACATAAAATCCTATATTCTCATATGCATGTATGAAATTATACAAACTCGTACACAACCCTACACACTTTATTGGTCGGCCACACATGAAGAGGAGGGAAAGTTTGAATTTGTTGAAGTAAGGGGGTAATGGGTGGTTACTTTTGCATCATGGTTAGTTAATGTTTTTTTGTAAATAAATGTACTCCTTCATTTCCTCCTCCCTCATTCATTCAAAAAAAAAAATAAAGAGAGAATTAGAGAAATTCCGGCCAATTTCTTTTAGGGGAGAGAATTGGAAATTTTTGAGTGCTTTAGAGTTGAGAAGAAGAAGCTTGGGAATTTCTAGGGCAAGAATTCATCGATTGGGTGGGCGTTCATTAACTTTCTAATTTAGTCATGTTAGAATTGGCTGATAGATGATCTATATAAATTGAGTATTCATGCTTATGTTATGTGTTGATTTTTGTTAGATTATGTGTTGTTTGTTAAATGTGTGAGATTATGATATGATCAACTTAGAAACATTTTTATGGTTGTTGTCCTGAGTTTTAGTCTCTTAAAAAGATCACTTCGTTTTATCTAGATGAGAACTAAAGCAAAAAAATTTATATGAGCCCCGTATCCAGGGTATCTCCTAAAAGTTTCATAATATTTGAATGTCGTTTGCTATTTTAATAAAATCCAAACTTAGGATTGGTTGACAGTTTGGTTAGTTGCTGAAAATTTGTATACTTTTCAGATTTCGAACATTTCGGAATCTTACATGATGTTTTTTGTGGAAAATCATATCTGAGAAGTTGAAGTAGACTCGTTAACCATTCTTTAAGGTCTAAGAAGCCAAATTTCGATGAAGTATGAGATTTTAGATGATTTTTATAAGTAGCAAGAGCTACAGTGTTAGGATTCTGAACCTATTGTTTTGCAATGAATTTAGACGAAGTAATTGAGGATGAATTTAGGTGATATTAACTACAATGTTGAAGTCGACTCATTCAAGTTTTATATGACACTAAGAAAACATTTTTTAAAATAGTATTGGAATTTATATAATTTTTACAAGGCCATTGAGTTTCTGTCCAAAGATAGTTGTATACTTAAATATTGGATTATATATATATGTTGTTACATTAAAAAGAAGTTGATAGAGAAATAGGCTTGGAGCAATGGTTAGTGCATGTGGCTTAGGACCTTTGAGATTGCAGGTTTGAGTCTTGGTGAGCTCGAATTTGGTTGTATTTACTGTTTTTGAGTATATTGGAAATATGAATTGTTTGTTGGGAAAATATTTTGATGGTAATTTGTACACACACTTTTGGTTTAATTTTCCCACTTAGATAAATGATTAAACACATATTTGGTGATTGGTTTTGAAGAATTTGAATAAAGATGATGTTAAATGATATTAGTATTTTGGAGAATTAATATTTTATGGAAATTGATACAAGTGTGTTCGATTAAATTCCATATTTGAATGAACAATTTTAATACAAATTTGATAATTGGATGTGAAATATTAGAACAGAGATGATGTTGATTAAATTGAGGCGTTTGAAGTGCTAATGTAACAGTTTGGAAGATTTTATCTAGTTACTTGGGAATGACTAGTTGGATGGAATGAATTAGAGATGAAATGAGTATATGAATGAATAAGATTTGTAATGATTATAAAAGAGTTTATGGATGACCTAGAATTTTGGAATGTGTGGATTCAAGAGGCTGAGCGAGACCCAGGGTACCGTCAAATTTGTGATTATGGAAGTCTGAGAAGTGGCTCGTATAAGCTAATGTTCTCGTGTGTAATTTAAATCTAGTAGGGTATGCTAGCTCTAGGTGGCAATTATTTATGTTTGAACTTAAGGACATGCACTTGTAACGCCCCGAATCCCAAATACACTGAATTCGAGATGTTCTACAGGATCTTTTCACTTTCTTTAGTACAATTTTACAGGGAAATTAAGACTTTTCATCATACATCAGAGTTTACATCAATATTACACTTTTCTTTTGCACAGCGGAAGTAAAATACAACAATTGAATAAAAGTACAACAACATGGTACAATCTTTAAGCATCCATTCTTCTTTAATCTTTAACAAGTCATTTACCTGCATATAAGACTGTGGGTACGTCAGTTTATTCAACCGACGAACATTATACACGACCATCCTCTCTATGCCGGAAATAGTATAACTTAACTTTCCATATTTAACAAACACAAACTTGTCACATTCAAACTAAAGGGACTACCCTATTGATGTCGTGTTGTGATTGTGCACTTAATCCTTAATGTATTTATTTATGTTACATGACACTAATACGCAATTGTTCGGATTCTATGCATCCCATACTACATAGGTCTGAGGGCAAGCCCTTATTCGTTCTTCATCTTTGTAGGGTTCAATCCCCCGTTATGATTTAATCTACTACTGTAATTACGGTAAGTATCCTAGATGCCTTCTGACCTACGAACTCAAGTCTAGGCACTCTGGAGGGAATCCCATCGCTGACATGACTCATCATGCAGACATCCTGTGGTAATTCAGCTCTCACCATAGACATGACACCACCCGTAGCCTTCAAACATCCCACGAGCATCGCCACCGGGACGGTACTCTGGAGCAGCATCCTCACCCAGACTCATCATGGGAATTCCTGGGATACGCTCTCGCCGCTACCCAGGGCCCTCATACTCAATGTTTTTCTCTTACTTTCATCACATCTTCACTATGCACTAATCCTTAATTTTATTAAAATCATGAACAAAATTAATCTCTAGAGTTAGCCTCTCCATCAACCGGACTTATTCATTCATTTCATCATGACCAACCTTGGTCTAATTTCATTTCATTTCATTTCTCAATGCCGGGGAGACTTAGCTACTCTATTTCAAATTTCAATTTCACAATCTTCAACTTATAAATTTTCCATGTTGAGTTCTCATACTCACATGTATATTCTCTTTTCAATTCATGATTTCAATTTTGTTCACAAGTCCATCATTGCACATAAATTGCATATACTTATCAATTATCACATCACAATAATTCTACATTACTAAACAATGTACACAATTCATATTGTTCCACAAGTGAGAAAATAATTGCATCATGTCACATAACCACATTTCTTTTTGCCAAATTAACTCTTAATGTTTCAATTCACTTATTCTTTCAAGTTGTAATTTCATATCAATACTCCATATAGAACCATATGTCTATTTATGCATTTTAACTCCAAATCATAGTTATATTCATTCAAATAATACCCAAATCATTCATATAAAATTCCTTACATTTTTATGAGAATAACCATATTTTTTTCACATTTTTTGGACATCTAAAAAGCCCAAAATAATATTTTTTTATATATGCTGAGGGTGAGAATCGAACCCAGGCACAACGGAACCAAAGCCAAGAGCACCCGCCGTTCGGCCGAACTGTGCTAGCGATATAAAGGGGGCGAAATTAATACTTATTGTTTTCAGGCTGAAAGTTATAAGCTTTCAAAATTGTGTAGAAAAATGTTGCGGACACAGAGGTTCGAACCGATCGACCCAGAGAAGCCAACCGCACACAGTAACCGCCTGAGCTACTAGCTCAGGTTGTCACAGTATGAATTAAAAACTTTTTGAATCAATTTGCCACTGTTATCAAAATACTCGATGTTCAACTAAACTTGGTTTCATACTGCTTTTGTGAAAGTTACTAAAAAAATTCCAGATTAGCTTCCCCTTACATGATCTTCATATCAGTAAGATTAAAATAATTTTTTGCACTAATAAAATATATATATATTTTTTCACATAATCCATGAATTATTCATTAAACTAATAATTTTTTCATTTTCGACATTGAATAACAATAGATCTTCTAAACTTTTCATTCACAATTAATTTACTGTTATTAAATCTCTTATTCAACATACATATCTATGCACTTTTTTTTTGAATTTATCCAACCCATAATAACCCAAAATATCTTTTTCAAACATAAATTAGCACTAATACAAGTACTAACTTTTACATACAATTAGTGATGGTAATAAAAGTATTTCTTTTAAATCAACAATACTCCGAGTCTAATCATGTACATCACAAATTATATATCCACTTATCCATTAACAAGCTCACAACTCAAATAAAGTTACTCTTTCAAAAAACGTGCTCTTTCTTAATTAATTTCATACTCTCAATTTTCAATTAAACTAGCATTCTCATTCGTAATTTCAACATCAATACTAGCATCATTCTTAAGAAAATTGAACCACTATCATTCATTTATTCTAATAAGCATGGAGAGTTCTACACACAATTTGATCACATACAAATCAAACACCACATTTCAATCAATTCGTAAACTAACTTCTCAATTAAAGTGGGTTCTTATTAGTATTTTTCATGCATAATTTTGATAGTTAAATCTAGCATGGATCTCTACTTTAGAAATATGAAAGGTTTACCCACCTTGAATGGAGAGAAAATAAACACACAAAGCAACAAGGTCCTCGCGAATGAAAGCACCTCCTCCTAGACGAAGCGCGCACAAGCTCCACACACCACCACCGAATGCTTCTCTCTTTGGAATGATGTCGGCCTCCTCTCCAAACAAAATGCACACAAATATAACTCACACAAATATTAAGATAAGACTATAGTTTGGAAAGATATAATTTGCATATGAAAATAGCCATGAGAGGGGGGGTATTTATACTAGAAAACAAGTGAAATGGAGGGCTAGGATTGATTAGTTGGTTGAAAGATGGAGGGCCAAGATTAGAGTAGGAGTTATAAAAACTACCCACATCCACATAACCACCTCCATGATCACCATGTCTAATTTCAAAATTCCCTCCAAAGAATGTGCCAACCGGCCACCATAAAGAGTGTGCATTGCATGTGTACGTGTAGTGCACGTGCATGCAACTAGGCCAAATTTGCACATTTTAATTTTGTATAAAAATAAATTAGTTATAAAATAGTCTTCTACATGACAAGTTAAAATAAAAAAGAGATTAATCCATGGGCTTTATTTTTGGGCCAAAATAGTTCTTTAAAATAAATAAAATAAAATACATTTGGGCTTTTAAGAAAAACAGCCTTTTCATTAAATTAAAATAGGGCTTTTTATTTGTTTAAAGAAAGGCTTTTGTACCAAATAATTTGAGAAAATATTTATACACATCATAATAAAATAATCATAAGATTTAATCCAACCAAAATATTGCACGTGCACACTACGTGCAAAATAAAATAATTTTTCATTAATTGAAAAATCAGGGTATTACAGCACTCCCTCCTTAGAATAGTTCCGTCCCGGGAACTACAATCAAGAGCGAGGAAAACAAACAATACAACACAACAACAAGAACAAAAAGATACAAAAATACAATCAAGCAAAAAGCTCAGGATAGTCCTTCAACATCCTCTCCTCAGATTCCCAAGTAGCCTCTTCAACCAAGTGGTTTCTCCAGACTACCTTGACCATCGGTATCGTCTTATTCCTAAAGACTTTCTCTCGACGATCAACAATCTCAACCGGAGACTCGATGTAATTCAGGTCTAACTGCAAACCTTCCGGCACTTCTGGCAAATGATGACTCGGATCTGGAATATAACCTCTCAGCATAGACACATGAAAGACATTGTGTACCTGAGACAACTCTTCCGGTAATTCAAGCCGGTAAGCAGTTTTCCCGATCCTTTTCAAAATCTTATACGGGCCTATAAACCTCGGGGCTAACTTCCCGCCTTTGCCAAAACGAACCACACCTTTACTGGGCGATACCTTCAGAAAGACGAAGTCACCAACCTCAAACTCAAGGTCCCTTCTCCGGTTGTCTGCATAGCTTTTCTGCCTGCTCTGAGCTTCCACCAACCTTTTCCTGATCAGATCAATCTTCTCAGAAGTTTGCTGTACAAGCTCAGGACCAAACAACTGACGCTCCCCAACTTCAAACCAACAAACAGGAGTCCTGCACTTCCTGCCATACAAAGCTTCGTACGCCGCCATCCCGATGCTAGCCTGAAAACTATTGTTGTAGGCAAACTCTACCAAAGGTAAATGCCTTTCCCAACTGCCTCCAAAGTCTAGTATACAACACCGAAGCATATCCTCAAGAATACGATTGACTCTCTCGGTCTGCCCATCGGTCTGCGGATGAAAAGTAGTGCTGAAATCTGTCTTGGTACCCAAAGCTGTCTGAAGACTCCTCCAGAAATGTAAAGTAAACCGCGCATCTCGATCAGACACAATAGTTGACGGAACGCCATGAAGTCGGACAATCTCACCAACATACATCTCAGCCAACTTGTCCATCGAAGCAGTGAGTTCCATCGCCAAAAAGTGAGCGGACTTGGTTAGTCGATCGACTATAACCCAAATCGCATCATTGCCTTTAGAACTCTTAGGCAATCCCGTGATGAAATCCATACTGATGTTATCCCACTTCCACTACGGAATAGGTAACGGCTGTAATAGACCTCCGGGTCTCTAATTTTCGGCTTTGACTTGCTGACAAACCTCACACTTCGCGACAAATTCAGCCACATCCCGCTTCAAACCTGACCACCAGAAATACTGTTTGATGTCCTTGTACATCTTAGTACTCCCAGGATGTACCGACAAAAGAGTAGCATGCGCCTCCTGAAGAATACTCTCTTTCAGGTCCGCCTGATTTGGAACGCACAGTCTATCTCCGAACCACAGCACTCCATCCCTGATTTGAAATCCGGGCAACCTGCCAGCACCAACCTGCTCCTTCATCTCCAAAATATCAGCATCAACCTCCTGACTTGCAATGATCCTTGCATTCAAAGTAGGCTGAAGCCTCAACTGAGCCAAAGATGCTCCCAATCCTTGAAAGACAACCTCAATACCTGCTCGATCCAACTCCTCAATCAGATGCCTCTGAGTAGTAATCAAACTGGCCAAACTGCTCTTGCGACTAAGTGCATCAGCAACAACATCAGCTTTTCCAGGATGATACTTGATCTCAGGTCGCATATCCTCGAGCACTTCCAACCATCTCCGCTGCCTCAGATTGAGATCCTTCTGCTGATATATATACTTCAAGCTCTTGTGGTCCGTGTACATATTCAACTTCTCACCGTACACGTAATGCCTCCACTACTTCAGGGCAAAGATAATCGCAGCCAACTCTAGATCATGAGTCGGGTAATTCTTTTCATGCGGTCGTAGTTGCCTAGACCCATAAGCGATTACTCTTCCTTCTTGCATTAAGACACAACCAAGCCCAAGATGTGAATCATCGCTATAAACATCATACTCAACACCTGCTCTAGGTAAAGCCAAAATAGGTGCAGTAGTCAGCTTATCTTTCAACTGCTGAAAGCTCGCCTCACATTGCTCAGTCCACTTGAAGCTCACATTCTTCTTGGTCAGTCCAGTAAGCGGTACAGCTATCTGAGCATAACCTTGAATGAATCTCCTGTAGTATCCAGTCATCCCAAGAAAACTTCTGACTTCCTTCACTGTAGTAGGCCTAGCCCAATCTCTCACTGCCTCTATCTTCTGAGGGTCAGTTGCCACTCCCTCCTTAGAAAGGATGTGACCTAGGAATGCCACTTCAGATTTCCAGAAATCACACTTGGATAACTTGGCATACAACTTCTGCTCTTCCAGCTTCTGCAAAACTGCTGCTAGATGCTCAGTGTGCTCCTCCTCAGACTTGGAGTACACGAGAATATCGTCGATAAACACCACGACGAAAGAATCAATAAACGGCCTCAGAACTCTGTTCATCAAGTCCATGAAGATTGCGGGTGCATTCGTCACTCCGAATGGCATAACTAAGAATTCGTAATGCACATGCCGAGTTCTAAATGCAGTTTTGTGCACATCTTCAGCTTTCACTCGAACTTGGTGGTAACCTGATCGAAGATCTATTTTGGAGAAAATAGCTGCTCCTTGTAGACGATCGAACAAATCATCAATTCGAGGAATCGGATACTTATTCTGAACAGTGACCTTATTCAGCTCCCAGTAATCGATACACATTCTCATCGATCCATCCTTCTTCTTTACCAAAAGCACTGGTGCTCCCCAAGGTGACGCACTAGGTTGAATAAAGCCTCTCTCCAACAGTTCCTCAATCTGCCGTTTCACCTCATCCTGTTCCACTGGAGCCATCCTATATGGTGCCTTAGAAATGGGTGCACTTCCCGGTTGAACAGTGATGCTGAACTCTACATCACGATGCGGGGGTAACCCAGGAAAATCTTCCAAGAACACAGTTGGATAGTCCCGAACCACAGGAATCCCTTGCACTTCCACAGGAGTCTCTTCCTTGCGGATAGTTACCACCAGCCCAGAACACTTCCTCTTCCCTTGGAACGTGACTTCAGGTCCACCTGGAGCCTTCACTGTTACCGTCTTGGTCTTACACTCGATGCTTGCACTGTACACCGACATCCAATCAATGCCAATGATAACATCGACTCCCAAGATAGTTAGCTCGATCAGATCGATGCCAAAGATTCGACCTCCAATCACTATCTCGCAATCAGCATAATACCGATCAGTGGTTAAAGTTTCTCCTGACGGAGTAGCTACTGCTAAGATCTTGCCTGGAAAAATCTTCGGTTCAACTCCCAACAATTTAGCAAACTTTGGAGACACAAATGTATGAGAGGATCCAGTATCGAACAATACAACAGCTTTCATTCCATTAAGATAGAGTTCGCCTGTTACATAATACACACCATTACATAACAGTCTCACTAAACAACGAGAAAAGAAATGACAAAAACTCTAAACACCAGTCCTCGTACCAGAGATGACCTGATCTGCCTCATCAGCATCAGCTTCCATCAAGGCAAATACTTGCCCTGATAGGTACGGCCTCTTCCCAGCCTGCTGCGTTGGTGCATTGCTATTTCCACTCTGTAGTTTGGAACAATGAGATTTGTAATGCCCCGTCTCACCACAGTTGTAGCAAGTCACCGCAGAAGGTCTCACCACATTGTTTCCAGGTCCTCCAGCCACACTAATAGCGTTCGCCCCTGTCGGTTTGAACCTTTGTGCAGATGGTTGCCCCTTGAAACTCCCAGAATGTGCAGGCCTCTTACCAGACTGCCAGTTGTTCCTCCGGTTCTGAACAACTTGGAACTACTCCATATCCGCCTCCGTCGCTGCTGCCCTCTTCACCAACTTGTCAAATCGCCTGATACCAAGGGGTATCATCCGGGATCTCAAGCTCGGCCTCAGTCCATGCTCGAACTTACGAGCCTTCTTAGCTTCATCCATCACCAGTTCAGGCGCATACCTAGAGAGCTGAGTGAACTTGGTCTCATACGCTCTCACCGACATGCTGCCATGCTGAAGCGACAGAAATTCCATCGCCTTCTTCTCCTGGACGTCGGAGGGGAAATAATGAATTCTTCCAGAAATTCCTCCCAGCCAAGCATTATGCCTCCCATGGTCATCTTCATGGATTGCCACCAAACTGCCGCATCCTTCTCCAGCTGCAAAGTCGCCAACTTGACCTTGCTACCCTCAGGGGTCTCCAATACCTCAAAGATCGTTTCCACTTGACGGATCCAGTTGTCAGCCGCATCTGGGTCTGACTTTCCCTCGAATACAGGTGGTTTCATTCTCTTGAACGATTCCACCAGCTTAATCGCCTCGGGCACTGGATTCGCCGGCCCCTTCCTTGGTTCTGAGCCACTGCATTAAGCGTCTGGTAGACCCTTGCAAGTTCGGTCTCCAGATCCAAACCTTCCCCATTCCTAGCTCCTCTTCTCGACATATTCTGATGCAAAAGATCCATTAAATTCGAAGTATAAGACAAGAATTTAAATCAACTTGCATTTCATTGAATTCCAAAGTTTATACATTCGAATTAAAAACATTTTTTTTGACATCAGAATAGAAAATAATAGAAGCTAAGACAGTCTAACTCCTACGGGTCCTCTTCGCTGCTCGAAGTTCTTCCCGTAGTTCTTCAACTTCATCCTTCAGCACATCAGTCAGGTTCTTCCTCTTCTCGAGTTCCCAAACCTGGTGATTAAGAACAGAAAAGTCGTCCTTTCGTTTTGCCAGCTGAGCCTCCAACAATCCAACTCTCTCTCGCAGTGTCTCTACCTGCCTCTGAAGAGAAGTCACAAGACCACTTGGAACTGGTTCTTCTTCTTCGTGAGAAGAAGAGTCATCAGATGAATCTGGAGGTGGGGTAATCTCTCGGGATTCAAGCCATTCTTCACCGTCAGAGTCTGCTTGTCCAGGGTGATACTCATCCTCGGAATCTGCCTGTCCAGGATGGTACTCTTCCTCAATGATATGCCAGTCGTCGCCTCCAGCAGGGTCGAAGTGATCAGCCATCTTAGAAATAGAGAGGAAGAAGCATGAGTCATAGAGCAACACAAATGTAAGTCACTTACATTTAAATCTCTAGACTCAAACACACACTCTAATGTTCACTTCTAGGGTGTCGTTCCTTATAAATTTGTACAAGTGTGAAAGCGTAGAAAGCGTGGCTCTGATACCACTCTGTAACGCCCCGAATCCTAAATACACTGAATTCGAGATGTTCTACAGGATCTTTTCACTTTCTTTAGTACAATTTTACAGGAAAATTAAGACTTTTCATCATACATCAGAGTTGACATCAATATTACACTTTTCTTTTGCACAGCGGAAGTAAAATACAACAATTGAATAAAAGTACAACAACATGGTACAATCTTTAAGCATCCATTCTTCATTAATCTTTAACAAGTCATTTACCTACATATAAGACTAAGGGTACGTCAGTTTATTCAACCGACGAACATTATACACGGCCATCCTCTCTATGCCGGAAATAGTATAACTTAACTTTCCATATTTAACAAACACAAACTTGTCACATTCAAACTAAAGGGACTACCCTATTGATGTCGTGTTGTGATTGTGCACTTAATCCTTAATGCATTTATTTATGTTACATGACACTAATGCGCACTTGTTCGGATTCTATGCATCCCATACTACATAGGTCCGAGGGCAAGCCCTTATTCGTTCTTCATCTTTGTAGGGTTCAATCCCCCGTTCTGATTTAATCTACTACTGTAATTACGGTAAGTATCCTAGATGCCTTCTGACCTACGAACTCATGTCTAGGCACTCTGGAGGGAATCCCATCGCTGACATGACTCATCATGCAGACATCCTGTGGTAATTCAGCTCTCACCATAGACATGACACCACCCGTAGCCTTCAAACATCCCACGAGCATCGCCACCGGGATGGTACTCTGGAGCAGCATCCTCACCCAGACTCATCATGGGAATTCCTGGGATACGCTCTCGCCGCTACCCAGGGCCCTCATACTCAATGTTTTTCTCTTACTTTCATTACATCTTCACTATGCACTAATCCTTAGTTTTATTAAAATCATGAACAAAATTAATCTCTAGAGTTAGCCTCTCCATCAACCGGACTTATTCATTCATTTCATCATGACCAACCTTGGTCTAATTTCATTTCATTTCATTTCTCAATGCCGGGGAGACTTAGCTACTCTATTTCAAATTTCAATTTCACAATCTTCAACTTATAAATTTTCCATGTTGAGTTCTCATACTCACATGTATATTCTCTTTTCAATTCATGATTTCAATTTTGTTCACAAGTCCATCATTGCACATAAATTGCATACACTTATCAATTATCACATCACAATAATTCTACATTACTAAACAATGTACACAATTCATATTGTTCCACAAGTGAGAAAATAATTGCATCATGTCACATAACCACATTTCTTTTTGCCAAATCAACTCTTAATGTTTCAATTCACTTATTCTTTCAAGTTGTAATTTCATATCAATACTCCATATAGAACCATATGTCTATTTATGCATTTTAACTCCAAATCATAGTTATATTCATTCAAATAATACCCAAATCATTCTTATAAAATTCCTTACATTTTTATGAGAATAACCATATTTTTTCACATTTTTTGGACATCTAAAAAGCCCAAAAAAAATATTTTTTTATATATGCCGAGGGTGAGAATCGAACCCAGGCACAACGGAACCAAAGCCAAGAGCACCCGCCGTTCGGCCGAACTGTGCTAGCGATATAAAGGGGGCGAAATTAATACTTATTGTTTTCGGGCCGAACGTTATAAGCTTTCAAAATTGTGTAGAAAAATGTTGCGGACACAGGGGTTCGAACCGATCGACCCAGAGAAGCCAACCGCACAGAGTGACCGCCTGAGCTACTAGCTCAGGTTGTCATAGTATGAATTAAAAACTTTTTGAATCAATTTGCCACTGTTATCAAAATACTCGATGTTCAACTAAACTTGGTTTCATATTGCTTTTGTGAAAGTTACTAAAAAATTCCAGATTAGCTTCCCCTTACATGATCTTCATATCAGTAAGATTAAAATAATTTTTTGCACTAATAAAATATATATATTTTTTTTCACATAATCCATGAATTATTCATTAAACTACTAATTTTTTCATTTTCGACATTGAATAACAATAGATCTTCTAAACTTTTCATTCACAATTAATTTACTGTTATTAAATCTCTTATTCAACATACATATCTATGCACTTTTTTTTTTGAATTTATCCAACCCATAATAACCCAAAATATCTTTTTCAAACATAAATTAGCACTAATACAAGTACTAACTTTTACATACAATTAGTGATGGTAATAAAAGTATTTCTTTTAAATCAACAATACTCCTAGTCTAATCATGTACATCACAAATTATATATCCACTTATCCATTAACAAGCTCACAACTCAAATAAAGTTACTCTTTCAAAAAACGTGCTCTTTCTTAATTAATTTCATACTCTCAATTTTCAATTAAACTAGCATTCTCATTCGTAATTTCAACATCAATACTAGCATCATTCTTAAGAAAATTGAACCACTATCATTCATTTATTCTAATAAGCATGGAGAGTTCTACACACAATTTGATCACATACAAATCAAACACCACATTTCAATCAATTCGTAAACTAACTTCTCAATTAAAGTGGGTTCTTATTAGTATTTTTCATGCATAATTTTGATAGTTAAATCTAGCATGGATCTCTACTTTAGAAATATGAAAGGTTTACCCACCTTGAATGGAGAGAAAATAAACACACAAAGCAACAAGGTCCTCGCGAATGAAAGCACCTCCTCCTAGACGAAGCGCGCACAAGCTCCACACACCACCACCGAATGCTTCTCTCTTTGGAATGATGTCGGCCTCCTCTCCAAACAAAATTCACACAACTATAACTCACACTAATATTAAGATAAGACTATAGTTTGGAAAGATATAATTTGCATATGAAAATAGCCATGAGAGGGGGGGTATTTATACTAGAAAACAAGTGAAATGGAGGGCTAGGATTGATTAGTTGGTTGAAAGATGGAGGGCCAAGATTAGAGTAGGAGTTATAAAAACTACCCACATCCACATAACCACCTCCATGATCACCATGTCTAATTTCAAAATTCCCTCCAAAGAATGTGCCAACCGGCCACCATAAAGAGTGTGCATTGCACGTGTACATGTAGTGCACGTGCATGCAACTAGGCCAAATTTGCACATTTTAATTTTGTATAAAAATAAATTAGTTATAAAATAGTCTTCTACATGACAAGTTAAAATAAAAAAGAGATTAATCCATGGGCTTTATTTTTGGGCCAAAATAGTTCTTTAAAATAAATAAAATAAAATACATTTGGGCTTTTAAGAAAAACGGCCTTTTCATTAAATTAAAATAGGGCTTTTTATTTGTTTAAAGAAAGGCTTTTGTACCAAATAATTTGAGAAAATATTTATACACATCATAATAAAATAATCATAAGATTTAATCCAACCAAAATATTGCACGTGCACACTACGTGCAAAATAAAATAATTTTTCATTAATTGAAAAATCAGGGTATTACAGCACTAGGGAGTTATGTCTGAAAACAATGACGAACATGTCCGGTAAAGAGCTTGCGGTTCTTTGGGGTTCGGGACACCACCAAGGATATGCCCGGTATCTACATGTGTGGGTTAGGGGTAGGCCGGTGAGGTCATTGAAATGGTCGGTAAAGGACTGCGGTCCCTAGGAATGTTCACGATCGAGGAAACGCCCGATAGATCTACATGTGTGGGCTAGGGGTATGCATGTTCTGTTTTCGAAAAGGCTGGTAAAGAACTTGTAGTTCCTAGGAATGTTCGGAATTGACAGGATATGCCCGGTAAATCAAATGAGGTGGGCTAGGGATAGGACTGGTTCGTAGTTGTGGGAGATCAACTTGTTGGAGTTCGTGACTGAGGATACGCCCGGTAAATCCACGATGTGTGGGGTAGGGGTATGCCGGTAAAGTCCAATATCTTGGGGGTGCAACTCACACGTAATTACACTTTGGAGTACAGTCATCGAGTTTAGGTTGCATAGCGTGGGATTTAACCCTATAATGAGGAGAACGTTAAGGGCTTACCCTCGGACATATGTAGTATGAGATGCATAGAATCCGAACAAATGTGAATTAGTGTACACTGGATGCATTTGTTGCTTTCTTGAATACTTGTTTTATGTCATTGTTTTATGCATTTTTTTGTTTCAGGGCATACACTTATACACTTAGGTTAGATTCACTTTTTGTTCTTATTCATTATTGTTTTTGTTTTGTGCATCAAGTTTGTGATTGTTAAAGTTGAGGATCACTGTATTATAGCATTGCGCCTGTTGCGTTCAACTGACGTGACCGTAGTTTTCAAGTTTTGCATGACTCAAATTAGCGAGCGTCGTGGACATGAGTTTAGTGTCGAGGGATGTTGCAAGATTGAAGATTTTGATAATATAAGCTGTATTTTATATGTAATTTCTGCTGTGAATTGTAAAGAACTATTGGGTATTGAAAGAGTTTTAAATTCCTTGTATTTTTGTACAAAGTTGAAGTAAAGATCATGGTTATGCTATGAATTACCTATGTTTGGGAATTCGGGGCATTATAGTGGAATGCCTGATGGACTTCAATAAGGGTGCTTAACACCCCATACTCTATATATTTTTAATATTTTCTAAAAAAGTCTGCGTTCACTATCAGCCATCACATGTAATAAAGGCCAACCACTAGACCAACTGCTTAGTTTTATTTTCAATAAAATTTAATATTAATTATTGCAAAATTGTTGTACAACTCTACCGATTCATACAATGAGTTAAATGCCAAGCTTACTCCTAAAATCAGCACAAAAAACTCATTAAAAGCTCCGTATAAAATGAGTTCGGAGTCCATACCCATGGCTCAGAGTTGCTCTAGCAATTTTTGACGAAGCAAGTTTAGACCTCAACTCCCCATTTAATTTGGTTCTGCTACTCGTTAAACACCTCAATAAAATGTTCAGAGTCCATACCCATCGCTCAGAGTTGCTCTAGCAACCTACAATGAAGCACGTTCAACACTCAACTTGCCATTTGATCTGCTCATGCAACTTGTTAAACACCTCAACAACAAGTTCGAGGTCAATACCCATGACTCAGAATTTCTTTAGCAACCTGTAATCAAGCATGTTCAGAGCTCAACTGGCATTCGAAATACTCCTGCAACATGTTAAATCCTTAAATAACAAGTTCATAATCCATATCCATGGCTCGGAGTTGCTTTAGCAACTTGCAAACAAGTAAGTTCATATCTCAACTCACTATTCGACATGTTCCAGAAACTTGTTAAAAATCCTTAAAGACATATTAAAGGTCCATAATCATTGATTACAGTTACTCCAGCAAACTTGCAAACAAGCAAGTTTAGAGCTCAACTTGCCATTAGCTGTGACTCTCACAATTCGTTGGAGTACCCATACAACAAGTTCGGAGTCCAAATCCCTTCTAGAGTTACTCCTACAACTAGCTAAGTACAAAATGGCAAGTTCGGAGTCCAACTATCACCCAGAGCAGCTCTTACGACTAGCCAACCCCCCCAGATGATAAATCATAGGATAAGGCATAGGATGTGAAATATTTCCTATTTCACAAACAAGTCTCATTACAACTACAAATGATAATGAGTCTGTGCCTTATGCCTAAGCATTACTACAAAAGTCTTGTAAACACTATACAACAAGATGTACTACAAGTAGTCCTTCCGGCTGCATGATTAAGGGATGTTCTGCCTAAGAGGCACAAACCTCTTCACAGACCTCCTGCCAACTAACAGCTCCGAGCGCTTCCTAAACTCTTGACCATAAAATTCAAGTTAAGCATTCCTTAGATGGACAAGTTCCAAGTCTTTCACACCTTCACCTGAGCAAGCTCCAACTCCATTACATGTGACACATCGCACAAACGGAAAAATCCTAACTTTTTCAAGTGCAGCGTATTGCGAAGAAAAGCAAACTCGACGCCCCGAAGACCTCATTTAGTGTACACAAGTACTTATCAACAAAGAGACGAAGGAAATCACCTCAACACTGAACAAACACAAATAAATTCACTTCAATATTAAGATAATTCAGAACACCCACAACTTGTTAACTCCATACAACGATTTCAATACCTTGCTCTTCGCACGCACGCCTCAACAACTCGTTAACTCCATACATAGAGTTCAATGTTGTAACACCCTGAGCCTAACTTGACTCAGCACGTGCATATTGTTAGGTTTCGAAGGCAATCACAGATTAACTACACAGTAGAAAAGTTACATAAAAATTAAAACCTAGCCATAATCCATGTGCAACCATGAATCATGTTTACGAGTTATTCCTTAAAGAAGGATCTACTGTCTCCATAGTATGCCAGTCACGGCACTGTAATATTGTGGTGCCTCTACGATATCCACATGAATGAAACAAAAAATGGCACTCTCTCAGACCGCGGTGCTAGCTACGGGAAGGGGATTTTGCTCATGATCTCTCTATCACTTTCTGTGACAGCTAGGATTTTTTTCACATGTAATTTTTCCGCAGATCCATATTATATATATATATGTGCAGAAAATCAATCCTAATAGAGTACTGAGGCTGTTGGGCTCACAATATGACCTGGGTCAGATTCGTGTGTGGGCTTTGAAGTTTAGTCGGCCCATTTAATCTAATTAAATGTCCAACCAATGTCAGGAGCCCAAGTCTTACTTGGATCCCCAATTAAATTCATCTTATGCATTTAAATGCCAATTTTGATCCATTCTAATTGTGTGACTCTGTAGGTTCTCATTATGTTGACAGTAATATTAAAATTATATTCGAGTATTTCAAATAGTGAGCGGTATCTAGCAATACATCACTGTTACTGAAGTAACGAGAATGTTATTGATTTGATATAATCAATCCATGACCAATGTTACCATGTAGTCTAGTCCCTTTGTCCAGATATCTTAATTGACCACAAGGTATGGAACGTGTCAACCTTGTATAGTCAATCCTTGGTTTCTTGATGTCTAAATAGACTTACTAAAACAAATGAGCTCAATATCTTATATTGAGTCATTTGAGCATAACCATGCATTTTGCAGTCTCACTCAATCAAGGGGTCCAAAGATATTTCTCATGTTATGTAAGAGGGAAAAATCCTTTCTAAGTCACTCACATCCCTCTTCATGATTCATAATATATCCAATAGTCGACTTTATAATCACCTCATCACAGGCGACATATGACGGTATTAAAACATATAACTTCTCACGGACGACAATGTGATATTTAAGTTTATTTTTCTTTTCCAATTGAGGACAATATGATATTTAAGTTTGAGGGAAGACGTACAATTTTTTATATTATATATATTTGAAAAGAAAAAAAAAAGACTTCAATATGGATTACCATTATGCCTTTGGGTTCTTTATTGTGCAAGCATTGCAATTTTTATTTTTATTTTATTTAGGATAGACAATATCTTATAAAGCAAGATTAAGTATACTTATTTTTTTAGAATTATTGAAATTAAAATTTCCTTACAAAACTGTGAGACATGTGATTATGCATAAAATAGGAGTGTGATGCTTTTTCTTGTGATTATCCCCTTTGATATAGTCCTAAACAGAGTTTAAGTAAATAGAGTGATAATGATTAAATAAATCAATAAATAAAGGTTTATCTACTCCAATGTTTTGAGTTTCTTTGTAACTAGGGGTATTCATCACCAATGTTAACTTTTACGTCAAATGACAACTTAAAATATGAGTATGCAAAAGCACTCAAAGTGTGTGACTTGTTGAGTAACCAGGTGAATCCATCACAAATATATGCATTCGCGTCAAAAGGCAAGTGACGACTTAGAAGAATGAGAAAAAAAACCCCTTTAGTTTGCTACTCGGTTTGTAGTAGTAAGAAGGGGTGATCATCGATTGAGTTGTTACATGATTCAGTTGTATTAATTGCGTGATAAATATGATTGGGTTAGGAATTATGTATGAATAATTGCACTGGAGAAAGTGAGTATGCTTAGTTTTCCTTTATTTGCTATTGTTTATGTACTAAGTTTAAGATTTGAAGCTTGCATGATAAGGTCGCTTGGTGAGATGAGTTGAGAATAATTATAATTATAATCCTTTTATTTATGGTTTTGTTTTCCTTTTGGCTAGACCCAAAAGCAAAATCTTAAGTTTGGGGGTATTTGATGAGCATAATTTATACCTGATTTTCTTTCACTTTTACACATAAAAGCTGTGAGTTCGCGTTTATTTATTTAAATTTCTTCTTCTTTCTACTTAATTTTATTTATTTGTTTGTTTTTGAAGGAGTGAGATGATTTTTAGGATTATGGACTCAAATACTCGAAGTCACGAGGCCTGAAGTTGGAGAAAAAAGACACAAAGCTATACGAAAAAAAGAGCAACAACAACAACCAGAACTTGTACGGTTATTTTGTACATGAAGATGGCTGAATCTGAACTTGTGTTCTAAATCAAAGATGTTGGTTGTCAAGTCTTGTTCGTAACGAATACTCATCCGTCACAAACAGAGTTCTATAGCTCCAGAAAAATCATATTTTCTACAGCTCGCGCGCAGTAAACAACAAGTAATACAGTCGGCCGTCGCAGTCAACTGTCATACTTACTGTTTGGAGAACAGAAAGCACAGTCGACCGTGAAGAGGCTGATTGTATAATTTGAGTGTGGGTTTTGGGTCCATTGGGCTGTATTTTTATATATCTTTTTAGGGTTTCTTTGGGGGCTATATATTGATGCTAAAGTGAACTCTAGGGTAATCATAAACATTTTGGAGGCTAAAAGAATTGGAGAAGACAACTCATCACACCATTGAAGAGCAAGAGCCATAGCTTTCGTTATGTTCGTCTGGAGTTATTTTTTCTCTACTAATTTTTATTATTTTGCAATCCAAAAAACATGTTTGTTAGTTGTAAAATTATCGTGAACTAAATTTATTTTTCTAGGGCTTCGATGTAGCATAGTTTTGATAACACTATTTTAATTTCATGTTATTTATTTCGTCTATTTTTTCATGGTTGTGTATTTAATTTTTGTTATTAATGCTTACAATTGTTTGACCAACTATTCTTTGATTGATTGAATCATGGAGAGACTGACAGGTAATGTGATTTAGGATTATAGAATTAAACACCATTGATTGAGAGAAATTAGTAATGATTTACCGCAATTAATGTGACTATAAAGAAATCCATAGAACTTAATGGATCTTCAATTGGTTAAATTTGCATAGAGATATGACAAATTATTAGTTGAGGATATGTGTTGTTCGAGAGAAAACATTGAATAATTAGGTGATTTTGGTATATCTAGTTAAATGGAATTATGAATTGTAGGATATTAACTAGGTAAAATCACAAGTCGTAGAACTAGTTTTGCTATTAAAAAACTACAAAATATCAGATTTCGTTCTTTTTTAATTAGTTTAGTTCTTTATGTTAGTTTAATTTAGTGTAGCTGTAACTTTTGTCAAATTTTTTATTTTTCAAATAGTAGTTAATCTAGTGAATTTCAGTACTAAATAAAATAATTAATCCTTATGGGTTTGACACTCTTTTCATTTACACTGTACTACTTGTTGTGATTTTGTACACTTGAAAAATATTCCTTCAACATGCTCCATCAGTTCATATTCTTGGTCAGGGGGGAGGACCATCTTCTTCTTCCTCACTGGTCGACAGAGACGAAGAGCGGGGACAACTACGATGCTTTCAAGGGACGAGGTCCCCGCTTCCTGAATCTGTGGACCCCCTTCTGCTTCTTCTTTACCCTCCTCCATCGCCTCCCTACGACTCGCATCCACTTGCTCTTCTTCCTCCTTCTTCGCCTCCTTGCAACTTCCCTCCATGTCTTCTTCCTCCTCATCCATCACCTCCATGTGACTCTCCCTCTCCTCTTCGATTTACTCACGCACAGTGGAGTGTTCGCGTTCCGCTCCCTCAGGACTCCCCCTCTCCTCTTCACCGACCTCAACCGCCTCCTTAGAATGACCAAGCTCCGCCGCCTCAGCGCTCGAGCACTCCATAACAATACTTCCTCTTCCAAGGAAAGAATGAGAACGAGTATCGAACCCTTAAGCTCCATCACCGACGAGGATGACTGAAACAAAGGTTCTGAAGATTACCCGGTTCTACCAAAGGACAAAACCAAATCATTAGATCGGTCAATAGACATAATAAACACACTACCTAATTGTCAGTTCAAGGTAAGATTCTCGTTCTAGAAAGAGAAGCTCTAGATGAAGAAAGAGAAAGTAATCTCAAGAAATAAGACGGAGAAGGGAACTTATAGAAGGGAGAATGACATCTAGAGTGACTTCGATTACGTAATGTCTCCTCGATAACTAAAAAAATCATGTAACGGTCCTCAAAGATCAATCGAAGTCACATGAGTATCAGGTCCAATGTCACCCACTAAACCCGTACTATGTGGATTTCTCTGTGACAAGGCTCCTTCTTAGTGCTTCGCCCCTTGGCATGACACTCCGACTCTGAGCCATTCGCAACTATCTCTGCAAACAAGGCTCTCGCCTCTTGCCTTGCCTCTCGGCATGGCACTCTGACTTTGAGCCAATCATGAATTTATCCGCAACGAGGATCCCGTCTCATGCCTTGCACCTCGTTATGGCACTTTGACTTTGAGCCACTCACAGGTTTCTCCACAACAGGGCTTCCTTCCCGTCTCTGCCCCTCGGCATGGCACTCTAACCACGAGCAACTCACGAATTTCTCCGCAGTTAGGCTCGTGCCTCATGCTACCTGAGCCAATCACGGTCTTGTCTGCGGTAATTTTCTCACCGTGTGGCTTGCCCCTCAGCATGGAACTCCGATTCCGAGTAACTCACTGATTTCTCTGTAATTAGGCTCGTGCTTCAGGCCTCTCCCCTCGGCATGACACTCCGACTCTGAGCCTCTGGCAGATTTTTTCGCAAAAATGCGCCCTCGTAGTGCCTCGCCCCTCAGGGTGGCTCTCCGACTCCCACCCTGTAACTCCCGTTTTTGATTTTTTTTCCTTTTTGTTGATCTCCATTGTAACCTCCTTTGTAATTCAATGATATCGCTTTTTGTTTCATTTAATGTATCGAATAATGTTAGTTTCAATATTATTCATGAACCATCATTTGATGTCAAGATGTTGGTCGAATCTTATTTCTCAATTTGAAATTTGAATCCCATAATTTTTTCCTTCTCTTTTAATCCTATTATTTTTTTGATTATCTATTTATTTGATTCATGATTTTTCCCTAATCCATGAGTATATTTATCTTTGTTCATATTCATCTTTGGGCCATTAATATTATTAACCTTTTAATTGATTTTATTCCAAGCCAATTGTTATCTTGGATTTAAACCCTAAGACCCATCCTTCTTGGATCCTAAACCCACTACCCATTAACCCAACTTAACCCTAGTTCTCTGTCTATATATACACCCCCTTAATTAACCCTAATCATCTAACCTAATCACCTGTCACGCTCCGCTTCCCAAAAAGGAGATGCGAAATATGGATACGTGACTAAGTCCAGTGAATGGCTTTCACCATTCATAAGCTGTAAGGATCTTTACAACAAGCACAAGTATACACGAGAGATACACAACAGAAATAGTCAACCATGCATGCATAACTGAATCAATGTAGTCAACATGATTACTTGAAAAGAAACAAGAATACTGAATTTCAAATAATCATGTCTGGAACAAAATGCAAGTCTGGGACAAAATGCCCAATACAAATATCCATGCAACCAAGTACAATTATTCAAAATAAGCAACAAGAAATAAATAGATATAGCAAGAACTCTAGACAACTATAAAATAGATATCACTTACTCCATCGGGCAGCTGATCACCATAATCTGCAATTTAACAGATTGCATGAAGAGGAAAAAAAACAAAACGTCCGTCAATGCAAGTTACGGGCCGCTTGTAGTGCAGACACAAGTACAGGAAAGACAAATAGACAAGTATAGAGTAACAGCGGAAGCAAGAATAGCATGCAAAGTATGTAACAACAAAATAGAGGACTAACTCTAAATCAAGAACAAGACAAGTAGCATGGCAAGATGAACGGATGCAAGTGGCATGTAACAAGTGTCAAGTAATCAAGTATCTCGTAAACGAGTAACGAGTAACAAGTGTCAAGTATTATGTACAAGTAACAAGTAGCAAGTGTCAGGTGATCATGTATCATGTACAAGTAGTAAGTAGCAAGTGTCAAGTTATCATGTTCAAGTCTTATATCTAGTCCTATCTAGGTAGCACTTCATGCGTCCCATATTTTTACCACATAGTTAATACATTCAAACAGTTACGTTTTAGATTTCATAGTGGATCATAGAGGGCAATGTACGCAGGGACAAGCTCCAAGTATCAAGTATCAAGTATCAAGATCCAAGTAACCAAGTATTACGTGTCAAGTGTGCAAGTGTCAAGTAATCAAGTGTCAAGCTCCAAATAACCAAGTATCAAGCTCCAAATAACCAAGTAGGATCTATGAATCCTCTTCCGAGTACACATTTCTGTATTTTCCACTATTAGATCCTTTCCTTTAAATTATCAGGTACAAGATGAGTACACATTTCTGTATCTTGCCATGCTACTTGTACCTGATACGTATATTGATTCAGTTATACATGCGTGGTTGACTATTTCTCGTGTATATCTCTCGTGTATACTTGTGCTTGTTGTAAAGATCCTTACAGCTTATGAATGGTGAAAGCCATTCACTGGACTTAGTCACGTATCCGTGTTTTGCATCTCCTTCTTGGGAAGCGGGGCGTGACAGGTGATTAGGTTAGATGATTAGGGTTAATTAAGGGGGTGTATATATAGAAAGAGAACTAGGGTTAAGTTGGGTTAATGGGTAGTGGGTTTAGGATCCAAGAAGGATGGGTCTTAGGGTTTAAATCCAAGATAACGATTGGCTTGGAATAAAATCAATTAAAAGGTTAATAATATTAATGGCCCAAAGATGAATATGAACAAAGATAAATATACTCATGGATTAGGGAAAAATCATGAATCAAATAAATAGATAATCAAAACAATAATAGGATTAAAAGAGAAAGAAAAAATTATGGGATTCAAATTTCAAATTGAGAAATAAGATTCGAACAACAGTTATGTTATAGATTTCATAGTGGATTCAAATTCCAAATAACCAAGTAGGATCTATGTATCCTCTTCCGAGTACACGTTTCTGTATTTTCCACTATTAGATCTTTTCCTTTAAACCCCACCTTAGTTTCTTATTATTATTATTCAAGCAAGCATTGACGGGAAAAAACAAGTCAAGAAATATGGAGAGACAACAAGGAACAAGTACAAGTTGAATAAAGAACACGAACGGGTGATGAAAGACTCAAAATAGACTAAGACAACGAAAATTCTAGTTCTGGACAGCAAGACAATACTGCACCAAATCTGGGATTGCTGTTGCCACGGATATGCAAATCTGGATCCGTCAAAAAATCTGGAAAATAGACTCTCATCCGAATCCAGCAAATATATATAAGTCATACAGTATTTCACAAAAAACAAGCCTCAAAACAGAGTTGTATCCAGAAAACATGTTCAACTAGAAATCAGAAGTTTGTATTCATAGATAGGAAAATGGCATAAAAACTTACTGATTAAATCCATAAAAAAAGTCTGGGGTATTCCCTATCCAAATAACCAAGTAGGATCTATGAATCCTCTTCTGAGTACACGTTTCTGTATTTTCCACTATTAGATCTTTTCCTTTAAACCCCACCTTAGTTTCTTATTATTATTATTCAAGCAAGCATGGACGGGCAAAAACAAGTCAAGAAACATGGAGAGACAACAAGGAACAAGTACGAGTTGAATAAAGAACACGAACGGGTGATGAAAGACTCAAAATAGACTAAGACAACAAAAATTCTAGTTCTGGACAGCAAGACAATACTGCACCAAATCTGGGATTCTTGTTGCCACAGATATGCAAATCTGGATCCATCAGAAAATCTGAAATTTAGACTATCATCCCAATCCAGCAAATATATATAAGTCATACGGTATTTCACAAAAAACAAGCCTTAAAACAGAGTTGTATCCAGAAAACATGTTCAGCCAGAAATCTGAAGTTTGTATTCATAAACAGGAAAACGGCATAAAAACTTACTAATTAAATTCAAGAAAAAAGTTTGGGGTATTCCCTAATATGTCTAGTATCAGCAAATATAATTTCACAATTTCCAATATGGATAGTATAGTCAAATAAAATTAGAAAACAACAAGATACAGCAAGTTTGTAAATCGGAAATCATAAACACAGCAGTACTAAAACATCAATAGATTACAAAATATAAATCCAAATCCAGATCCGTCAAAAGGGTGATAAAATAGATATAGTAGGCTACTTTTCATGTTTACAAAGTTTTTATCAACAGCAAGTAGAATCTGGTTGAAATTAAGGTTCTTTACTGAACATCATGAAAATTCTGCAAGTATAGTAATTGTTTACAAGCATAGAATAGTTTATAAAAATCATCAATTAAATCCACAAAAATTAGGGTTTAATCCGAATCAAGTGTAGTTGTACTTAGCAAAATATTGGGTCAAAATATTATCTTTAACATCAGTATAAAAATAAATAACCATACAGAATTCATATAAAACCAATTCTGTAACTTTTTCTACACCTCTGTAGTAAAATTGCAATAACTTGCAACTCAAAAATTGAAACTGAGATCTGTCAGAAATTCTGGAAAGTAGACAGAATTCTCTTTAATTCATATTCACAAATAATTTTCATATACTGACCTTAATGGGGTCTAAAATACTGAATAAAAACGGGGCAACAACAAAAACAGAAATCTTCTTTGTGCATTGAATCAACTAGTTCATATGTAACACATCCAACTCATAACAAAAAGTGAAATATGGTATACTAGATGTCCAAGCAACATGGTATTTAACAAGTTTACAACAAGTTATACTACTACTACACACCCAGCGTACAAGATCATACAACACCTCATAAATCACGTACAACATGCATGTATACAACAAGAATTTATTAGATCTAAGTTATTTCATGTCGTGTGTGTAACGAGATGACTACGGATGGATAAAAAACTAGAGACAAGATCATGCAAGGGTTTCATGAGAATGGATCTTGAAATAACTACACTACAGGCGATATTTAGTACTTGTATTATACAACAAAAAGGAGTACAAGTTACATGCCTTATATTCGACGACGGAAGTGATGCAAAGAGCGAGAATAATGGGAACGGTTTTCCGAGCATGAACTCAATCCAACGAACGGACACTCACGAACAACCGTTCACGAACACAATCCAATAAACGGATCTGGATGATCAAGATGGTGATGATGATCAAAGTAGATCCGACGGTCGGGATCTCACTCGGCCAACTTGATCAAACAGCGAGCATGCGAGGAGAGGTAGCCAGGGTCGGGTGTGTGCACTACGAAGAGGAGACGATGGCGGGAGAGGGACTGCCGGCAACAGGGGTTGGCACAGCGGCGCTGGCTAGCATCACTGCTGGCTGGCGTCACTACTGATGTTGCTGCTGACTTCGGTGTTGTCGTGCGGCGCTCGAGACAAGGCGGCACAGTGAGGTCGTCGAGGGAGCAGTAAGTGGGTTAGGAGGTCGAGATGAGGGTGCAGGGGTAACCGGATTTGCTGTGGCATCGGGACTGGAGGCATAGCCCAGAGAAGCAGCGCTGCGGGGAGAGGATGGGGGTGCCGCCGAGTAGGAGGGGATCGCCAGTAGGGGATCAGGGTAGAGGGGGAGGGAGAACGAGAGGTCGGGGGCAATGGGTTTGGAGGTTGCATAGGGTGAGGAGGATCGGGGGTAGGTTGACGGGAGGTAGAGGATGAGAAATATGCGGCTAAAGATTTAGTATAGGAAAAGGGTAAGCATCAGGGGTTAAATAGGAGTTGGTTATTAGGGTTATAATGGGTTATTGGGTGTAAACGGGTTTGGATAGATCCAGTAGCGTAAAAGAATAGGGTATGAACAAATAAATAATGGGGATCAAAACAATAGCTCGATAAAATCAGAGATGAATTAATATGTAGAAAATTGAATCAAGGAGATCAAATAAAAAGGCGACAAATCAAATAGATGAATATTTTGAGAATGGAGATCCAAAATAAGGTTCAAAAAGAGATACAATATGAATAAACACCCAAAAAGAAAAATACATCCAAAAAAATACAGAAAGTGGAGAACATGGGTTACAAATCCTACCCACCGAACAAGAACAATTTCTTCCTCGAAATTCAAATAAGAGGTACATAGGGTAACCCCGAAAAAGAAAGGACGAAACAAAAACTATTCAAACAGATGAGAAAACTTCTGCTGAATCTCATCCTCCAACTTTCAAGTCGACTCACCTGGCGAGTGAGGATTCTAAGAAACACGAACCAGCTTGATGACCTTGTTCTTAAGCACTTTCTCCCGTCGGTCCAAATAGCAACTGGCAGAATCTCACAAGTCAAATTCGGACGAACGGTCAACTCAGAATAGTCGATCACGTGGCTGTCATCACGGATATATCTCCTGAGTTGTGAAACATGGAAACATATCTTGCACTCCTGATAAAGCTAGCGGCAATGCAAGACGATAGGCTACCTTGCCTACTCGCTCCACAATATCAAACGATCAAATGAACCTAGGGCTGAGCTTGCCCCAACCACCAAACCGAATGACACCTCGCCAAGGCGATATCTTTAGGAATACATGGTCACCAACCTCAAACTCCAAAGCTCTCCGAGGGACATCAGCCCATCTCCTCTGCTTATCCTGAGCTGCCTGAAGATGCTTCCTGATCTGAGTCACTGCATCAACTGTCCTGGTGATCAACTCCGGACCCAACAACTTCCTATCACCAGTGTCATCCCAGCACACTAGTGATCTATACTACTGCCCATAAAGTGTCTCGAACGGTGCAACTTTAAGACTGGCCTGAAAGCTGTTATTGTATGAGAACTCTACGAGATGCAAATGGTCCTCCCAAGATCTACCAAACTGCAACATACATGACTTCTACATATCCTCTAGTGTCTGGATGGTCCTCTCTGACTGTCCATCTGTCTAGGAATGAAAGATGTACTGTACTTCAATTTACTCCCCAAACTACAATGAAGACTCTCCCAAAAATGAGACCAGAATATTGTATCCCTGCCGGATACAATACTGACTGGAACCCCATGAAGTCTGACGATCTCTTGCATGTACTTCTCAGTTAGGCTCTCAGTAGACGGGCCGACTCGGAAGGGAATGAAGTAAGCACTCTTCGTCAATCTATAAAATATTACCCAAATAGCATTGTGACCCTTAGGACTCCTCGGCAAAGCTGTCATAAAATCCATAGTGATGTGTTCCCACTTCCACTCCGGAATGGGAAGCGGTTGAAGAAGTCTAGCGGTCCTCTGATGCTCTACCTTCACCTGCTGGCAGATCAAACACTGAGACACAAACTGAGCCACAACCCTCTTCATACCGTGCCACCAGAAATGAAGCTTCAAGTCCCGGTACATCTTAGTACCTCCAGGATGAATAGAATACGATGACTGGTGGGCTCCTCAAGCAACCTCTGACGAAATTCACCCTTTGGGACACACAACCCGGACCCAAAACAAAGCGATCCATCAGCATGAATAACAATATCCGTTCGGGAACCAGCCTCAACTTCGGCTCTGAAACCTTGCAACTGCTCATCACTAGCCCGAACCTCTTTGATCTGATCAACAAGAGACGACTGAAGCTGAAGAACTAAACATCTCCGATCGGAACTCGGCAACAACACATCAAACTCCAACCTTCGCATTTGCTCAACCAAATCTCTCTGCTAAGTTAGAAACATTGCTGCCGGTCTCCTGCTCAAAGCATCTGGCACCAAGTTCACTCTACCAGGGTGGTATTGCAAACTGATGTCATAATTGGCCATAAGTTCCAACCAACACCTTTGCCTCATGTTCAATTAATTCTGGGTGAAGAAGTACTTGAGACTTTTGTGGTCAGTAAAGATCTCCAATCGGTCTCGAAGTAAATAATGTCTCTATAGCTTCAAAGCAAAGATCACTACCGCAAACTCCAAGTCATGAGTCAGATAGTTCTTCTCATGCGGTTTCAACTGCCTCGATACATAAGCAACAACTCGGCCCTTCTGCATCAGAACTGCTCCCATACCCTTGCCCAAAGCGTCATAGTGAACTACAAATCTGCCTGAACCATCTGGAATAGTCAACACTAGCACTGACGTCAACCTGTTCTTTAACTCAGCAAAAGCATCACTGCAAGCCTCAGACCAACAGAACTTCTGATCCTTCCCTGTCAGCTTAGTCAATGGCCCTGCTATCTTCAAAAAATCTTAGATGAATTTTCGATAATAGCCAGCTAAACCAAGGAAACTCCTCACCTCTGAAACTATTGGGAACTGGCCAATCCTTCATAGCTTCAACCTTGGACGGATCCACTGAAATACCATCGCCCGAGATAATGTGCCCCAAGAAGGTAACTATGTCGAGCCAAAACACACACCTGCTAAGTTTCCATAGAGCTGATTCTCCCTCAAGGTCTGTAGAACCAACCTAAGATGCTCAGCATGATCCTCCCGGTTCCGAGAATACACCAAAATGTCATCAATGAAGATCACCAAAAATCTATCTAGGAACTGGGAAAAGACCCTGTTCATAAGACTCATGAATACATCTGGTCCATTTGTGAGCCCGAACGGCATCACAAGATACTCATAGTGCCCATATCTGCTCCTGAGTACAGTCTTCTGTACATCAGTCGCCTTCATCTTGACTTGATGATACCCAGAACGAAGATCCAACTTTAAGAAGATAGCTGCTCCATTCAACTGATTGAATAAGTCATCGATCCTGGGCAGCGGATACCGGTTCTTCACAGTCACACTGTTCAGTTTCCGATAATCAATGCACAGTCGACGAATACCATCCTTCTTGTTGACAAAAAGGACTAGAGCACCCCATGGCGAGACACTGGGTTTGATGAACCCCAAATTAAGAAACTCCTGAATCTGCACCTTAAGCTCTGCCAACTCAACCGGTGCCATCCTATCGGGACTTTTCGATATCGGTACCGTACCAGGCTGAAATTCAATACCGAACTCCACATCCCTATTAGGGAGTAAGCCAGGCAACTCTAGAAAAATATTAAGGAATTCCCGTACTACTAGAGGCGCAGCCTCACAGCCTGAGTGCAATTCCATCACACAATTCTCCTGATCAATTCTAGTCTTAGCTCGGCCAAGGGGTGTCTCCCCAGCATGGAACTTAAACTCTGCATGACCTGGGATCTGGAATACAACTTTCTTGGCACGGCAATCAATGATGGCATGGGACTCACCCAACCAATCCATGTCGAGAATAATGTCGAATCCTTAATTCCCAATTACGATCAGGTCGGCCTTGAAATTTGTGTCGCCAATAATCACGGGACACTATTCACACTCTCGAGAACAAACGACAATACCGCCACCTGTGACAATGTTCTAAGTCTCTGACATGATGTTGCAATCCAACTTATGGCGAGCCACAAAATGGGAAGAGACGAAGGAATGGATTTCCCCAGAATCAAAGAGAACATGAGCCCTGTCTCTTTGTTCGCCACAAGAATGGCTGCGAAGCGGCTAAGTCTGGTAAATTCAGCTACATACTCATCCACAGACCTAGAGCCCTGTTTCAAGAAAGTCTCATGTTACAACATTGCATGGACAATATGTAACAAAATTCCAATAATAGAACAACGACCAACCTATTTCAGGGCCAGGAACTATTACTCCATTCAACTCAAGTGCTGCTAGGGATGAACTTCTCCAAGAAGCTCCTAGTGAACGTAGCCCAAGCATCAGGCCGCACGAGCCTTTCAGACTCAGACCTCCACCATATGTGGGCCAAATCCACCAGCTGGATGGTCACCACATCCACTCAATCAGCATCGGTAACTCGCGTTGCAAAAAGCAACTGCTTAGTCCTGATCACCCACTGTTCTTCCTCCAAAGGCTTCTCAGTACCGATAATCTGTCAGAATGCGGCCTCATGAAATCTGTAATCATACCCAGACTAGGAGGGAGAGCTGCCTGCATAGGCACAGCGGGAGGCGGAACCCCGGCAGCTTCTAAAGCAACCATCACAAGGTCACTGTGGTTTTGCTGCATATTGATCAACCGTTCCATTACATTGGTAACGACCTCAAGTCCGGGCTGATCTTCCTGTGGGTGGGAAGTGGAACCTCTTTGAGCCATGGTCTGCACAAGATAAAAAATAGTTAGCATCCAGATCAAGGTTGATTATAATTCATTCATATTATTGCATGGTCTGTACATTGTTGAGCCAATCCTTGGTCGAGCCCAAACTTGTCTAATATATTAGTCGAATTAATACATTAGTCAAACCTAAAGCTCTGATACCACTAAAAACCTTGTCATGCCTCGCTTTCCAAAAAGGAGATATGGAATACGGATACGTGACTATGTCAGCGAACGGCTTTCTCCATTCATAAGCTGTAAGGATGTATACAAGAAGCACAAGTATACGCGAGAGATATATAAGAGAAATAGTCAACCACGCATGCATAACTGAATCAATATAGTCAACAAGATTACTTGAAAAGAAACAAGAATACTGAATTCCAAATAATCATGTCTGGAACAAAACACAAGTCTGGCACAAAATGCCCAATACAAATATCCATGCAACCAAGTACAATTATTCAAGATAAGCAACAAGAAATGAACAGATATAGCAAGAACTCCAGCCAACTACAATCTCAGATCAACTACTCCGTCGGGCAGCTGATCACCATAATCTGCAATTTAATAGATTGTGGGAAGAGGAAAAAAAACAAAATGCCCGTCAAAGCAAGTTAGGGGCCGCTTGTAGTGCAGGAACAAGTACAAGAAAGACAATAGACATGTATAGAGTAACAGCGGAAGCAACATGAAAAGGATTTAACAACAAAATAGAGGACTAACTCTAAATCAAGAACGTGACAAGTAGCATGGCAAGATGAATGGATGCAAGTGGCATGTAACAAGTGTCAAGTAAACAAGTATCATGTAAACGAGTTACGAGTAACAAGTGTCAAGTATCATGTACAAGTAACAGGTAGCAAGTGTCAGGTGATCATGTATCAGGTACAAGTAGCAAGTTGCAAGTAGCAAGTAGCAAGTGTCAAGTGATCATGTTCAAGTCTTGTATCTAGTCCTATCTAGGTAGACTTCATGCTTCCCAGATTTTTACGACACGGTTGCTACATTCAAACAGTTACGTTTTAGATTTCATAGTGGATCATAGAAGGCAGTGTACTCAGGGATAGGGTTAAATAGCAGTTGGTTATTAGGGTTATAATGGGTTATTGGGTGTAAACGGGTTTGGGTAGATCCAATAGCATAAAAGAATAGGGTTTTGAATAAGGTATGAACAAATAAATAATGGGGATCAAAACAATAGCTCGATAAATCAGAGATGAATTAATATGTAGACAATTAAATCAAGGAGATCAAATAAAAATGCGACAAATCAAATAGATGAATATGTTGAGAATGGAGATTCAAAACAAGGTTCAAAAAGAGATACAATATGAATAAACACCCAAAAAGAAAAATACATCCAAAAAAAATCAGAAAGTGGAGAACAGGGGTTACATCACCCAAACACAGCCGTCACCCTCTTCCTTCCCTTCTGCGCTTTCCCGAACCCATCAGATCCTCGTCAAGCCGCCCTCCTTCAACCTCCAACTTTGACCGTGCAACCTTCTCTCCATCCGCAACCCCCAGCATTGCCATTACTCCTGCTTGCTCACTCCCGACCTCGTCGACCAAGTCCCTTTCTCCTCACCATCTCTCGACCTCCACCGAAGAACCCCAATTGCCTACCAGTCTTTCCTTCCTCTTGCATCCACCTTGATCGCAGCTGCCAACTACCCAGCACCCATCCTGCCGCTAGCAACTTCCCTGTCGCCAGATGCAGCCACCTACGATCCGAGCACAGCTAGCCGCCGACTGCCTGTGCCTTCCCCTGCTCTGCCATCACCACCTGCCGACCACCGTTAGCCCGCCGCAAGCAACCCAGCAGTCAGTCGCAGCCACCCTCAATCCCGACCATTGCAAGCCACCACCACCAATCACCATGGTCCCTCGTCCTTGCTGCTGCCCTGGTGCACGTGTGCGTATGTTCGGTGTACGTACTTCTGTTGTGCACGTAGTGTGCGTGTGTTGTTGCAGGTTCGTGTTTCATCTCCTGGGATCCTAATCCCGTTATTCTCTATATTCGGATCTAACATTATTATTAAGGCAAGTCACCGTCTCTTTCTTGAATCGTTCATTACGTCTGTATTCAAGAATGTTTATTATAATTCCTGAAAGTAGATCTCAACGTATTCATCGTATATTGTTATTGTCTTATTCTTCATTGGGAATGTAGAGGATTTACACGAGCTAATCCCCTTTTTTTTACTTCGTGTCGATATTTGTCTCTAAAGATCGTGTCTTTCATGCATTTCATGTAGATCTTTCGATATTAGGAATTATTCATGCATGTCATCCCATCGATAAACTATTGTTGAGTTGTATCTTAGGTTGCTATTGATTGAACCATTGATTTGATGTATTGTTTAGCATTAGATTGAATGCAGAGTTGTGTTTCCTTGCTGTGATTTCCTTGTCATCATGCCTACCATATTAATCGACTAATTGAATTGATAACTATAACCCTAGATCACTTTTATACCATGAAACATGGTAACTCATAAACTCTATTGTCTGTCTGTAATTTGTATGATCTTTTCGACCTATCTATTGACATTGAACCATGAAAGTTTGTAAATATGAAATATAGCACTAAGTTTCTAGTTTCCAGAACAGTAAAAATTATTGAATTCCGACTTATATTGCATGCGATATGATGATTTTACTACTGCTGCATTTTATTCCCAGAATTTCCTGACACATGATTACACCATGTTAAACTAATTAAATAGATGAACTAATGATCAAATATTGCCATGATAAATTTCAGATTGATAGTTAACATGCTTAGGGTCATGATCATTATTTTTACTGATTTTTAAAGTGAATATTTACTGATTTTATAACTATAACTAATTGACATCGATAACCAGCCAAAATCAGTAATCTGTAAATACCCTGTAATTAACCTAACTACTTTTATCGGAACTTTGACTTTAAATATGCGTTGGATTCGGGAGGAAGTCTACTTTCTGAACTTCCGACCGAACCAAATTTGTTATTCTGTAGCAGCGGAAAATCCAATTTTTGTACAATAATCTACTGCTGTCCAGAATTGAGTTTCCATGTTTTGATAATATAATCAAATCTATATTGTTGTATTTGATGCATTGAATTGTATGAATTGCATTGCATGACTTAGTGCTGTATTGTCATCATTCTAGTGTTCCCTATTGATCGTCTTATCATTTTTCCATTGATATTATTGTCCCTTTTGTTCCCTATTGGTATCATGATATTGCCAACTATTATTGCATATTGATTGAATAAAAAATTCTTAATCAAGCCGGGGTTTAAGGGTGATTTATGTAGTTGACAATGTAGAGACTGTACTCGCAGGAGGGGCCTGTATTTCCCTAATTATTGTTATTGGCTATTGTTTTATCGATTGATTGTGGCTTACGGCAGTAACCCAATCTATCGTGTATTGTATCATGGCCAATTATCGTATCGTGCATTAAATATTGAATCGTGACTATAGAATATTTATTATCATTGCCGAGTACATGATCTATTGAGTATACCACTTAGGTCTGAACGAAAGTGTTTCTATGCATCGAACATGTGGTATGGGACGCAGTAGTATGTGCATTAGTTAGGAATAAATTGAATAATAGACTTAAAATTGTCATCGCATCGTCATTGCATATGGTCATCGTTATTGAATATTGTTATGATTATTGCTTATCGTTATTGTTATCATTTATTGTTATTGTTATTGACCATCGTTTTTGCATATTGCATTGTAATTGTTTTGCCACTGTTCATTGCTATCGATCCTATTGTTTCATTGAATTCATTGTTATATCGTTATTGCCATTGTTTCACTTCACTCCTCTACTTGCGGTCCATGACTTACTCTAAGGACATATTATTCTATCTTTCTAGATGAACAGCTTAAAGGTAATCAAGGAGAATTGCCTGATGGATTGGGAGAATAACACAGGTGAAGACAATTAATTGCACTGCTGCTTATTTATTTATTTATCGTTTATGTTATGAATGCCTAAAACATTGAATGTTGTCATTTTATTGTATTGTTGACATTTGACCCAGAATTGTTATTTTATTTCCAGATTTGGTTATCTTATTGTTATTTCATGTTTCAATTCATTTTGTGATTCATGTTATTATTCTTAGATGCTTGTGTGTTTGTATCGCTTTCTTGTTCATATTGTTGAGTTGAATCGGTAACCGCTTATGGATGATGCAAGTCATTCGCTCAGCCAATATCACGCACTTGTATTGCGTATTTTTGGGAAGAGGGGCGTGACACACCCACTAGTGGATTTCTCAGCGATAAGGCTCCTCCCTCGTGCCTCGCCCCTCGGCATGGCATTCTGACTTGGAGCCACTCGCAGATTTCTCCATAACAAGGCTACGACCTTGTGCCTCGCCTTTCGGCTTGGCACTCTAACTCTGAGCCACTCACGGATTTCTCAACAACAAGGTTCTGGCCTCGTGCCTCGTCTCTCTGCATGGCACTCCGACTTCAAGCCACTTGCGGATTTCTCCGCAACAAGGCTTTTTTCTCTTTCCTTACCCATCGGCATGACACTCCAACCACAAGAAACTCGCAGATTTCTCAACAGTTAGGCTCGCACCTCGTGCTTCCTGAGCCATTCATGGACTTCTTCACGATAAGTCTATCACCTCGCACCATGCCCCTCGGCATGGCACTCCGACTCTAAGCTACTAGCAGATTCTTCGAAACAAGGTTCCTATCTCGTGCCTTACCCCAAGGTATGCACTCTGCCCCCGAGCAACTCGCGAATTTCTCCGTAGTTAGGCTCGCACCTCGTGCCTCCCTCTTCGGCATAGTATTCTGAGTTTGAACCACTTACGAATTTCTCCACGACAAGTCTTCTGCCTCGTGCCTTGCCCCTTGGCATGGCATTCTGACTCCGAGCCAAAAACGGATTTCTCTGCAATAAGGCTCCGGCCTCGTGCCTCACTTCTCGACATAACACTTTGACTCCAATCCACTCGCAGTTTTGTCTATGACATTCTGACTCTGAACCACTGGCGGATTTTTCGGCAATAAGGCTCTGGCATCGTGCCTTGCCTCTCGGCATGGCACTCTGGCCCAAGCCACACATGAACCACCTTACATCTTTTTTCCTCGCACCCTACACCTCTGGCTTCGCTCCTAGAGGCTCAGGCCTCCACAGTCGACCCTCTAAACTTCTTGGAAAAAGAGATTCAGTATCATTGCAATAAATAGGTTTTCACGCCGACGTGGTTTTCCCTACGAGTAACCAGTATCCTCTAAAGAGACTGGAAGCTCACCTCCAAGATTGGGGGTTTATGATGAGGGTGAAAATTAGCACTGCATAATCCTTGCACGGATCTTGATGTGCCCATGGTCAACCTGCCAAGTAAAAGTTGACCAGCTGTTTGTGGCTGGTAATTAAATCCTCTAAAATCAAGGGACCAGTTACTCTGTCACATCCCTAATCCACAGGATTGAGTTAAACAACTGGGAATCGTTGCCTAAATAATTCTCTATAGGCCTATAAATACTGACCACCCTCTTCAGTTACAAGGTAATCAATCTTTTGTCACTAAGCCCTATTTTTTTACCATTGGTTACTGACTGGATAGTCAGATGGCCTGTCACCAGAAATACTTTCGGTGTCTCAGACCAACAACCACCAAATCCACATATTCCAATTATATACTGGTCTCTCATCAGGATTAGATCTACGACTGAGAACCGTATTTTCCATCGAATAAAGAACTCATCATATGTTTCTCCCACACTAGAAAACATCAGCATCACCAATAATTGTAATGCCCCGAATTCTATTTACATGTAATTCGTAGCACAACAGGATCTTTACTTCAAATTCGTACAACTTTACAAGGAAATTAAAACTTTTCCTTATACAACATTGTTCGTTACATCAACGCAGCGGAAATTAAATGAATACAACATGATATATGTACAACTTTAACATCATCAACTTTAAATCTGAAAATAATCTTTAGCATCAATTCAACTTTATCTCTTTTTGCCAATGCAAGCCCTACACTAAAAAATTGTGGGTACGTCAGTTGCATACAACTGACGCAATGATATAAAACAGTGATTCTCTTACTTTAGCGACCACAAACTTGAATGCACAATAAAGTGTAAAAAGTGACTATCCTAAACCTGTCAGTATTTGATATGACTTAATGCCTAATGCAGATGTTATACTACGATCACACTAATGCATACTTGTTTAGATTCTATGCATCCCATTCTACATAGGTCCGAGGGCAAGCACCTACGTACTCCACATTAAAGGTTTTAATCCCTTGCCATGCAAAACAACTCGGTAACAAAATCAATGTTTACACACACCACGAGTATGGATTCCAGTCACAAAGTCCAGTATCAAACCTTACAGAATCCTCGTTGTGCAAACATCCCGTATGTGTTCCTCTAGTCCCGGCATACGCATATATACTGGAGAACAGCCAACCATCTGCCCAACTATTCATGATCCTGGAGTCCACCGTCAACTCAATCATAGTCTCGGATTTAATTAAGGTCTGTCTCACATCGCAAGCAACCACAGTCCCGGAGTCCACCGTCAAACTGGGTCTATACTCCTGGAGTCTACCGTCAGACTATATAGAGACACCCTACTTACATTTTCCCAAGTTTTATTACATCTTCTCTTAGTGCCTATCCTAAATTTTGGAACATGAATAAATCATACCACCTAGAGCTAACTTACCGTCCTACCGGACTTAAACAAAATACCGAGAACGACAACGCATATTGGCCATTTCTCAAAATCAATTAATCATTTTCATCACTTGCCGGTACCTGGGTCTCACTTAGCCACTAGAAACAACATCTTTTCATGTTCAACATTATGGGTCATTCATACCCCCATTATTCATATTCACAATTTTATTTATTCACATTTCATTCAATTCTTTCATTCATTCTCTTATTTATCGACACTTCTTGGTTAATCCACACAACTATTCACTTTAATAATTCACAATGTTCCTTTGATTAATAAAACCTCTTTTCACATTCACCTATACTTCAAGTATAAATCTCAATACAAAAGTTATTTAAGAATAAAACACCATTTCTTAATACGAGATTTTTTAAAATAAAACTCTAGGAATTTCTCATGTCCAACTCATAATTAAGCCTTGAATTCACCAACTCTTAAAACCTTTAATCATGAACATTTTTTCTATTTAAACTTGAACTTAACTTATTTAATACAAGAATATACTTTTAAATTCTCAAAATTTCTTTTAAATAATATGAAATAATTCCCAAGTGTTCTTATAATATTCTATAATTTTTCTGTGAAATTTCCAAATTTTTAGAACTCAAAAACCATAATAAAATAAAAATAAAACCCAAAGGAGGACACCCAGGTTCGAACCCAAGCCCAATCTGAAACCCGATTAATCACCCAACCGATGAGCCAATTCTTAATTGGTGATGAAACTACCATGAGTTGTTTTTGTATCCCAAAATCTCTCTTTGACTTTATTTCAAAAAAAAAACACGTGGCAGCGCCCAGCGCAAGGTTGCCTGTGCTAGCCACCAAGACCAAACACGTTTAATGATAGTATACGAGTTTAATTTCATTTAACTCCATTCTCTGTTTATAACTCAATTTTTAATCTTTCATCAATCTTTGATTTCTAATATTTTCTCTAAAATTAATACTATAAAAATAGATTTATAAACTTCCAGAAATTCTTCTTTACTGATTTTAACCACATTAGCTTAAAATTGCTCACAAGTTTACTCAAAAAATTATTTTTAGAAATCTATTATTCATATATTGCAATTAGAAGAAATTAACTACTATCAAGAAGTTATATATACTTTCTTTTCGCAATTCTCATCCCCATGAATTTTATAATTCTCCTCTAACATTTACACAATTTCTTGTGCCTAATTAACAACTTTTATACATATAAATGCAAAATTCCTATAATCCAACCATTGCATAATGCTTGTGCCTAACCACTTCAACATACTAATGAAATAAAATTTTAATTCAACAACTTAATTATTTCATGACGCACTTTCATTTAGCATGCAACAGTTCACATGTTTCATTTTTACCAAACATTCTAAATAACAACACCACATGCATCACACAATGAATAAAAAGACTCATACGAAATATCAGTTTCAAGCATCAAATTACCTACACACGCATTCTATACTAATTTAGAAAGCAAAAGAGACACCCACCTTGTTTTGATGCAAATTGAAATAGAGCTTCTAGAAAATTGCTCCAACACAACTAGCCTTCTCCTTCTCCTCCTTAGCAAGCAATAGCAAACAAAACTGAAAGGCCCTATTTTCTCTGAAAATTCGACCCTCTATTTCTTTTCCTCTCTTTGTTTTCCTATAATCTTTTGTGCCTTGTTCATGCAATAAGAAGGGGTATTTATAGGGTTATTGTGTGGTTGAGAAGATTCCCACTTCCCAAATAACTACCCACTCCCCCTCTCCTCTTTGTTTGTCGGCCAATGCGTAGTGCACAAGGCATGTGTACGTGCACGAGCATGTGCACCCAGTGTCCACACACCCTGCTTATTCTTTTTATTAATTGTTATATATTTAATTGTAGGTGTTTGTGTAACCCCTGTTTTCCACTTTCTGTATTTTTTAGGTTGTATTCCTTTCTTTTTGAGTATTTATTCATCTTGTATTTTTCCATCTCTCTTTGGATCATGTATTCGATCTTCATTTTCAATATTTCAATTTATTTGATTTGTCATCTTTTTATTTGATCTTCTTGATTTGGTTTGTTTGCCAATTGTTTCGTCTCTGATTGATCGAGTAATTATTTTATCCCCATTATTTAATTGTTCATGTCCTACTTCTTGATTATTTATTTTCGTTCTTATCTCATCTTTTGGGTCGCCCTATTTTTTTATTTATTGATCTTCCACTTTGATTAAACCCTATTAGATCCATTAATACTCTTTATACCAAGCCCTATTTAAAACCCTTTAACCTATTTTAATTTCTAATTGGATCTTTAGAACCAAAACCCACAAAAGCCCTACCCGTGCACACCAAGAAACCCTAACACCCCATACATATTTACACACTGTACACCCTACCCATCACAGAACCCTAGCCGCTATTAACCCTAACCCATACTCCCGACCTTCGAGCCATCCCTTAGCCGCTCTCCCTTACCTCCCAGACCTTCCCGTCCTCTCTCCCTGTGCTGCGCCGCACTCCCGAGCACCACACACCACTGCAGCCGGTTCTCCACCTTCGAATGCAGTGCCTCTCGATGCTCCATCCCCATGCGTCGTCCTTCCGAAGATGCAGCAACCCCCCTGGTTCCCTCCGATCTCCCTCTCCCTTCTCCTCTCGAAGCCAGCAACTGCACCCCATCTGCCAGTCCTCTACCATCTTCAGCCCTGACGCAGCCAACAACAGACTCCCAGTGCTGCTCCCTCCCGCTGTCCCGACTAGCAGCAGCAACCACAGTACAGCCCCTCCCTCCCCCCCGACATCTGTCTCCCCTTCGACGGCAGAAAGCAATGACAGCAGCAAGCACTGCCATAACCCTCGCCGTTGTGTCATTTAGTCCGTTCCCCGTGCACATCGTCTCTCTCCCTCTCGCTCTCTTTGTTGCACGTGTCATTCTGCGTGCGAGTTCGTGATTATTAGTTCATGATCCGTTCGTGATATTGAGTTCATTCCGGTAACCCGTTCTCATTATTTTTGTTCTTGCTTCATTTCTGTCGTCGACTATAAAGCAAGTAACCTGTATTCTTTTTTTGTGTAATACAAGTACTAAATATCGCCCGTAGTGTAGTTGTGTTCTAGAGACAATTCTTGTACAAAACCCCTGTTATATCTTGTCTCTATGTGTTGATCCGCCCGTAGTTGTCTCACTGCACACAGGACAAGAAATAACTTTGATCTAATAAACTCTTGATGTATACATGCATGTAGTTCGTGATTTACGAGGTGTTGTATGATCTTGCATGCTTGGTGTGTTATTCGTAGTATAATTCGTTGCAGAATTGTAAAATACCGTATACCATGTTGCTTGGACATCTAGTATACCATATTTCACATTTTGTTATGATTTGGATGAGTTTCATATGATCTAGTTGATTTTATGCATGAAGAATATTTTTGCCCACATTGTTATCTCGTTTTTGTTCAGTATTTTAGACCCTGTTAAGGTTAGTATATAAAAATTGTTTGTGAATATGAATTATAGAGAAATCTATCTACTTTCCATAATTTCTAACAGATCTCAGTTTCGAGTTATGGGTTGCGAGTTATGGCTATTTTACTACAGATGTGTAGAAAATTCCATATCTAGATTTATAGGAATTCTGTATGGTAATTTATTTTTATACTGATGTTAAAGATAATATTTTGATCCAATAATTTGCTGATTACAACTATATTTGATTGAGATTAACCCCAAAATTTTGTGGATTTAATTTATGACTTTTATAAACTATTCTACGCTTGCAAACAACTACTATACTTGCAGAATTTTCATATTGTTCTGTAAAGAAATATAATTTTGACCTGATTAAATTTGTTATTTATAAAAACATTGTAAATATGAATTGTAGCCTACTATATCTGTTTTATCACCCTTTTGACGGATCTGGATTTTGATCTATATTTTGTAATCTATTGTAGTTTTAGTACAGCTGTGTTTATGATTTCAGATTTGCAAAATTACTATATCTTGCTGTTTCCTGATTTTACTTGACTATTCTATATATGCTGGAAAATTATGAAACTTTATTTTCTATTACTAAACATATTAGGGAATACCCCATATTGTTCTTGGATTTAATCAGTAACTTTTGATGCCGTTTTCCTGTTTATGAATATAAACCTCTGATTTCTGGCTGAACATATTTTCTGGATACAAATTTTTTTTGAGACTTGATTTTGTGAAATACCATATAACTTATATATATTATCTGGATTCGCCCGAATGTTTATTTTCCATATTCTCTGACAGATCTAGGTTTTCATGTTTGTGGCAACGGAAATCTCAGATTTGGTGCAGTACTGTCTTGCTGTCCTGAACTAGAATTTTCGTTGTCCTACTCTTTTATGTGTTGTCTTTCACCTGTGCATGTTTATCTTCCAACCTGAACCGGTTACTTGATCATACCATGTATTTCTTGTCATGTTTTGTACACGTATATGCCTGTTTGATAATAATAACAAATAACCAAGCCGGGGTTAAGGGAAAGACCTTAGTAGTGGACGATATAGGTATGTGTACTCAGAAGGGAGCCCGTGTTCTCCATTACTTATTGGCATGTTTCATGATTACATAATTTATGCTTGTTATTACTTGATGCCATGATTTCATGATTACATGATTCATTCTTGTTATTACTATATGTTGCCATGTTTCATGATACATGATTCATGCATGTTATTACTATATGCTGTCATGTTTCATGATTACATGATTCATGCTTGTTATTACTATATGCTGCAATGTTTTATTAATTCATGATTCATGCTTGTTATTACTATATGATATCGCGAGTTCACGATTACGTGATTCGTGCTTGTTAGTTACTTGACGCCTGAGTACACGGTCCTATAGAAACCCACCACTAGATCTAAATATAATTTGTGTGAGTGTAGCAACCATGTGGTAAAAATATGGGATGCATGAAGTGCTACCTAGATAGATTTAACACAAGACTTGAACATGATCACTTGACACTTGCTACTTGTTACTTGTATATGATACTTGATCACTTGACACTTGTTACTTGTTACTCGTTTACATGATACTTGACACTTGTTACATGCCACTTGTGCTCGTTCATCTTGCCAAGCTAGTTGTTCTATTTTGTTGCCATGTCTATTCCATGCTATGTTTGCTTTCGCTGTTACTCTATATTTGTTTATTCTTTTCCTGTACTTGTGCCCGCACTACAAGCGGCCCGTAACTTGCATTGACGGGTATTTTGTTTTTCTTTCCTTTTTCCTTCAATTTATCAAATTGCAGATTATGGTGATCAGCTGCCTGATGGAGTAGGTGACCGAGATACTAGCTGCTGGAATTCTTGCTATAATTTATTTTCCTGCTATTCTTGAATAAATGTAATTTGCTACTTGGATTATTTTGTATTGGGCAGTATGACCTAGAATTATTGACTTGTTCAGATCTAGTTTATTTGAGATTATTAAATTTTGTTTCAAGTAAATTTCTGTTGGTATATTGATTCGTATGTGCATGCGTGATTGATTTCTCCTTGTTTACTTCTTGTTATTCCTATAAAATGTTGTATAGATCCTGATACCTTATAAATGGTAAAACTCATTCGCTGGACTTAGTCACGTATCCGTATTCCGTATCTCCTTTTTGGGAAGCGGAGAGTGACAAGATTTTTAGTGGTATCAGAGTTCAAGTTTGGCTAATGTTTTAGTTTGATGGATATATTAGACAAGCATGGCTCGATCTGGGATCGACAGTACACAGACCATGCATACATGAATGAATTATAATCAACATTGATTTAGATGCTAATTGTTTTTGATTTTGTGCAGACCATGGTTCGCAAAGGTTCTACTTCTCATTCTCAGGAAGATCAGCTCAGGCTTGAGGCCGTTCCTAATGTGTTGGAATGGCTAATCAATATGCATCAAAACCACAGTGACCTTGTGATGGCTACTTTGGAAGCTGTCCGGGTTCCGCCTCCCGCTGTGCTTATGCGGGCAGCTCTCCTTCCTCGTCCGGATACAGTTACAGAATTCATGAGATTGCATCCTGATAGATTCTTCGGCACTGAGATGCCTTTGGAGGCCGAACAGTGATTGATCCGGACTAAACAGTTGCTTTTGGCAGCACGAGTTGCCGATGTTGATAGAGTGGATGTGGTGACCATACAGCTGGTGGACCTGGCCCACATATGGTGGAGGTCTGAGTCTGAAAGACTCGTGTGGCCTATTGCTTGGGCCACGTTCACTAGGAGCTTCTTGGAGAAGTTCTTCCCTAGCAACACTAGAGTTGAAATGGTGCAACAGTTCCTGACCCTGAAACTGGTTGGTCATTGTTCTATTATTGGAATCTTGTTACATATTGTCCATGCAATGTTGTAACATGAGACTTTCTTGAAACAGGGATCCAGGTCTGTGGATGAGTATGCAGTGAAATTTACCAGACTTAGCCACTTTGCAGCCGTTCTTGTGGCGAACGAAGACGTTGGGACTGGAGCGAGATATTAGGGTGCAGCTCGTCTCCCTTCGCTTGCATACTTTTGCTGAGGCCCTTGAGGCAGCTCGAGCTCTGGAGCAGGCTCATGGTAGGTTGACTCCTTCTCGGCGGGCTGTTCCGCACTCTGTTATTGCTAGGCCTTCTGGTGGGATGATTCAGAGGCCTGTCTCAGTCCATCTGGTCAAGGCAGCTCCTTACCCTTCTGCCGCTCCTTAGAGAGAAGGATTCTGCGATTTCTGCCAAATGACCGGGAATGTGTGCAGAGACTGCAGGCATGCCAATTGTCGCTATTTTGGTTATGGTGCTGTTGACCATTTAATGCGGGATTGTCCACAGCTGCAGCAGATGGCTCTTCCAGCCAGGGGTCCATTTCAGCAGGGAGCCCCAACTCGTGGTCCAGTCAGGCCACCGCTTTCTCCTCAGCGCCAGATTGTCGACCAGAGGACCGATGCCCCTAGGAGTGGTCAGGCTTTCAACCTGACTGCTATAGATGCCGAGACAGCAGAGAGTGTTGTTGCAGTTATATTTTGCATTTTGTTATTTTTGTTGTTTTCCTTTGCTTCTTTCTTTCTGTTGATTGTATTTTTCTCAACCTTGATCATCAATTCTGTTCCTTTTGCTTTTAACTCTGTCTTAGGTGTTGTCCTTGTTTGCTCTTCCCCTGCTCATGTTCTCGTTGATTCCAGGGCAACCCATTCCTTCGTCTCTTCCCGCTTTGTGGCTCGCCATCAGTTAGAGTGCAACTTTATGTCAGAGGCTTGGAACATTGTGACAGGTGGCGGTGTTGTCATTTGTATCCGGGAGTGCAGGCAGAGTCACGTGGTTATTGGTGGCGTAGATTTCAAGGCCAACTTGATTGTGATTGGGAATTCAGGGTTCGACGTTATTCTCAGTATGGATTGGTTGGGTGAGTTCCACGCCATCATTGATTGCCGTGACAAGAAATTTATATTCTGGATCCCAGATCTCACAGAGTTTGAGTTCCATGCCGGGGAGATGCCCCTTGGCCAAGCTGAGACTGCAGTTGATCAGGAGGTTTGTGCGATGAAATTGCACTCAGGCTGTGAGGCTGCACCTCTATTAGTACGAGAATTCCTGGATGTTTTTCCAGAGGAGTTGCCTGGCTTACCCTCTGATAGGGATGTGGAGTTCGGTATTGAAGTTCAGCCTGGTACGACGTTGGTATCGAAGAGTCCCTACAGGATGGCACCGGTTGAGTTAGCAGAGCTTAAGGTGTAGGAGTTGCTTGATTTGGGATTCATCAGACCCAATATTTCGTCATGGGGTGCTCAAGTCCTTTTTGTCAACAAGAAGGATGGTAGTCGTCGACTGTGCGTCGATTATCAGGAATTGAACAGTGTGACTGTGCGTCGACCCAATATGACTTATTTGATCAGTTAAGTAGAGCAAGTATTTTCCCGAAGTTGGACCTTCGTTCTGGGTATCATCAGGTCAAGGTGAAGGCGGCTGATGTACAGAAGACTGCATTCAGGACCAGATATGGGCATTATAAGTATCTTGTGATGCCATTCGAGTCACGAATGCGCCAACTGTATTCATGAGTCTGATGAACATGGTCTTTTCCCAGTTCTTGGATAGATTTGTGGTGGTCTTCATTGATGACATTCTGTTGTATTCTCGGAAACGGGAGGATCGTGTTAAGCATCTCAGGTTGGTTCTGCAGACTTTGAAAGAAAATCAGCTCTATGTGAGTTTTGGCTCGACAGAGTTACTTTCTTGGGGCACATTATCTCGGGCGATGGTATTTCAGTAGATCCATCCAAGGTTGAAGCTGTGAAGGATTGTCCAATTCCCAAGTCAGTTTCAGAGGTGATGAGTTTCCTTGGTCTAGCTAGCAATTATCGGAAAATCATCCAAGATTTTTCGAAGATAGCAGGACCATTGAATAAGCTGACAGAGAATGATCAGAAGTTTTGTTGGTTTGTGGCTTACAGTGAGGCTTTTGCTGAGTTGAAGAACAGGTTGACGTCATCGCCAGTGTTGACTATTCCAGATGGTTCAGGCATATTTGTAGTTCACTGTGACGCTTCTGGCAAGGGTCTTGGAGCAGTGCTGATGCAGAAGGGCCGAGTTGTTGCTTATGCATCGAGGCAGTTGAGGCCTCATGAGAAGAACTATCCGACTCTTGACTTGTGTTAGCAGTGGTGATCTTTGCTTTGAAGCTATTGAGCCACTATTTACTTGGGGATCTAGTGAAGATCTTTACAGACCACAAAAGTCTCAAGTACGTCTTCACCCAGAAGGATTTGAACATGAGGCAAAGGTGTTGGTTGGAGCTTATGGCCGATTATGACATCAGTTTGCAATACCATCTTGGTAGAGTGAACTTGGTGCCAGATACTTTAAGCAGGAGACAGGCGGCCATGATCCTGACACAACAGAGAGATTTGGTTGAGTGATGCGGAGGTTGGAGTTGGATGTGTTGTTGCTGAGTTCTGATCGGAGTTGTTTGGTGCTTCAGCTTCAGTCGTCTCTTGTTGATCAGATCAAAGAGGCGCAAACTAGTGATGTGCAGTTGCATGGTTTCAAAGCAGATGTTGAAGCTGGTTCCCGAACGGATATGGTTATTCATGCTGATGGATCGCTTTGTTTTGGGTCTGTGTTGTGTGTTCTGAAGGGTGAAGTTCGTCAGAGGTTGCTTGAGGAAGCCCACCAGTCATTGTATTCTATTCATCCTGGAGGTACTAAGATGTATCGGGACTTGAAGCTTTATTTCTGGTGGCATGGTATGAAGAGGGCTGTGGCTTGGTTTGTGTCTCAGTGTTTGATGTGCCAGCAGGTGAAGGCAGAGCATCAGAGAACCGCCAGACTTCTTCAACTGCTTTCCATTCTGGAGTGGAAGTGGGAACATATCACTAAGAATTTTGTGACCGCTTTGCTGAGGAGTCCTAAGGGTCACAATGCAATTTGGGTGATTATGGACCGACTGACAAAAAGTGCTCACTTCATCCCCTTCCGTGTCGAACAATCTACTAGGAACCTAACTGAGAAGTACATGCAAAAGATAGTCAGACTTCATGGGGTTCTAGTCAGTATTGTATCCGACCGGGATACGAGATTCAGATCTCAGTTTTGGAGGAGTCTTCAGAGTAGTTTGGGGAGTAAATTGAAGTACAATACAGCTTTTCATCCCTAGACAGATAGACAGTCAAAAAGGACCATCCAGACTTTAGAGGACATGTTGAGATCCTGTATGCTGCAGTTTGGTGGATCATGGGAGGACCATTTGCATCTCATACAGTTCTGGTACAATAACAGCTTTCAGGCCAGTCTTAAAGATGCACCGTTCGAGGCACTTTATGGGCAGAATTGTAGATCACCAGTGTGCTGGGATGAGATTGGTGGGAGGAAGTGTTGGGTCCAGAGTTGATCACCAGGACAGTTGATGCAGTGACTCAGATCAGGATGCACTTGCAGGCAGCTCAGGATAGGCAAAGGCGATAGGCAGATATCCATTGAAGAGCATTGGAGTTTGAGGTTGGTGACCATGTTTTCCTAAATATATCGCCTTGGCAAGGTGTCATTCGGTTTGGTGGTGGGGCAAGCTCAGCCCTAGGTTTATTGGACCGTTCGACATTGTGGAACGAGTACGCAAGGTGGTCTATCGTCTTGCATTGCTGCCAGCTTTATCAGGAGTGCACGATGTTTTCCATGTCTCACAACTCAAAAGATATATTCGCGATGAGAGCCACGTGATCGACTATTCCGAGTTGACCATGCGGACGGATTTGACTTGTGAGATTCCGCCAGTTGCTATTTTGGATCGGTGGGAGAAAGTGCTTAAGAACAAGGTCATCAAGCTGGTTCGTGTTTCTTGGAATCTTCACTCGTCGGGTGAGTCAACTTTGGAGCTGGAGGAGGAGATTCAGCAGAAGTTTCCTCATCTGTTTGAGTAGCTTTTTGTTTTGTTCTTTCTTTTCTTTCGTGATTACCCTATGGACCGCTTGTTTAAATTTCGGGGACAAAATTCTTTTTGTTAGGTGGGTCGGATTTGTAACCCCTGTTTTTCATTTTCTGTATTCTTTGGGATGTATTCCTTTCTTTTTGAGTATATATTCATCTTGTATTTCTCCATCTCTCTTTGGACCATGTATTCGATCTTCAATTTCAATATATCCATTTATTTGATTTGTCATCATTTTATTTGACATTCTTGATTCAGTTTGTTTGCCTATTGTTTCGTCTCTGATTGATTGAGATATTATTTTATCCCCATTATTTAACTGTTCATGTCCTACTTCTTGATTATTTATTTTCATTCTTATCTCATCTATTGGGTCGCCCTATATTTTTTTATTGATCTTCCACTTTGATTAAACCCTATTAGATCCATTAATACTCTTTATACCAAACCCTATTTAAAACCCTTTAAACCAGTTTGATTTCATTGGTTCTTTAGAACCCAAAACCCACAAAAGCCTTACCCGTGCACACCAAGAAACCTTAACACCCTATATATATTTTCCCACTATACACCCTACCCATCACAGAACCGTAGCCGCTATTAACCCTAACCCATACTCCCGACCTTCAAGCCATCCCCTAACCACTCTCCCTTACCTCCTACACCTTCCCGTCCTCTCTCCCTGTTCTCTCGATCGCCGCTACGCTGCCCTCCCGAGCACCGCACACCACTGTAGCCCGTCCTCTACCTTCGACTGCATTGCCTCCTGATGCTCCATCACTGTGTGTCGTCCTCCCAAAGACAGAGCAACCACCCTGGTTCCCTCCAATCTCCCAATCCCTTCTCCTCCCAAAGCCAGCGACTGCACCCCATCTGCTAGTCCCCTGCCATCTTCAGCCCCGACGCAGCCAACAACAGACTCTCAGTGCTGCTACCTCCCGGTGTCGCTGTAAGCCCTATTTTCAGATTTTCTTGTAATTCGTTTTCTTTTGATTATTGTATTTAGATTCATTTGTCATAGTGTTTTTGACTTTTCTTGGGTTCTTTTGTTCTCTCTTGATAGATCTCTGTTCTTTTGGTTGGATTCTGTTTTCATTGCAATTTTGCTCTTTCTATTGTAATTCTAATTTGTTCTCCTTTTGTGTTCGTCTCGTCTCATTGCAGTCATTTTTCTCTTTTTGGAGCCAAAACCGATACCCAGAACCCACATAATCTCAACCCAAAACCGTAATTCTTGATCCCTATAAATACCCCATTAATTAAACCCTAATAATAATCTCTTTCTCTCTCTCCGCCGTTACTCTCTCCCCCCGATCCCAAAACCACTCTCTCTCTGTTTCGTTGCACCCAACCCAAACCACAAACCCCTACCCCGTTAGCTCTCCAATCGCCTTCGACCTCCGCCACCACCATCACCGTCACGGTCTCCATCCCCTCGCCCTCAACGCCATCTCACCGTCCCCGTCATCACCCCCGTTCTCCTCGCCGTAACCCAATCCACCGAACTTTCGTCTTCGCTGTTCATCCACTCCGTGCACCCCATTGTCAACACCGTCCTTCACCGATCACCCTCTCAATCACCGCAGGGCCCCTAGCATTGCCGTTCGAATCCCCGAACGTTGTCATCGTCGCTCTCTATTTCCAACATAAAAACAGAGCTTCGTTCGTCGAGGTCGTCGCCATCCGCCGTCGCTTCCCAACCGTGGTGCCAAGATCTTTGCCGTGGTGCCCCGCCGCAGTGCCGCCCCGTCGCCGTCGCAGTCGCAGTCGCCGTCTGCCGTGCCCTCTCTCTCTCCTTGCCGAGGAAGAAGACGAAGCCCCATTGGTTGGCCCTGCTATTCTGTGTTCAGTGCACAGCGGATCCAAGACCGCTGTTCGCTGTTTGGGCCGATCTGGTGTAAGGAGATCTTCCATTGGATAGTTTTGCTGTCCTTAGTTCTAGGCACATCAGATCCCCGATCGATGTCCCGTGTTCTGTCAGATCCGGTGTGGGGTTATCACTTGGCTTTTGTTGTTGCTGTTCTGTTGCTTGGGTTTCTTCTCACTGGTTTCGTGTGTGCCATTGGTGTTTTCTCCCGGGATTCTGATCCCGTTATTCTTATTAATTATAGCTGCAATATAACAGGCAAGTCCCCTCTTGAACTAGCATTTTATTCTGCTCAAATTTATTTGATCTCCTGCAAGTAGATCCGTCCATTTCGTTATCAAACTTCTTTAACAATTCCGTTAAGTCTATCGAGGGTTTACACGAGCTAACCCGACATACTCTTAACATCGTGCTACCTCTTTGATCTAAAACCTGCTCCCCATTGTTTCTTGCATATGCACATTTAAATAACTAGATTCATGCATAGGATTGCATGATAAATTGGACATGTTAAATTGAATGTGCTAGATTGGATTTAATTGATAAACTGATACCATTCCTATAATAATTGTATCTTAGACCTTAGAAATTGCATGTTGACACCTAGGATTCACTTGATTACCAATTTGCATGCTATATGTGATCATAAAATTTATTTATTTGCCTATTCATGTTAAAACAATTTCTGGACTACTAGTTATTTCATTTTTATTAGATTTTCACCCATGATAATGTCATAATTTGAATTTCCTTTTCAAACATGAATTTTTAGCATCTGATGTCTAGTTTAATATCAATTTGACGGATTTAAGTTCCGCTGTGTCATTTGATATATATCAACATTTTAGTACTTGGTAAATACCCTATAACCTGTATATAGCTTGCTGACCTGTATGTTGACTGCTACTTTTGAACCAGTAAATGATCTTAAAATGAATAATTTTCTGAATAAGATTTGTAGCCTTATCTTTCTAGTTTCTAGAACATCTTAAATTTTTGAATTCCGAGTTGTGTAGCAAAGGTTATGTCTGCTTTACTACAACTATATTTTTACTTTCGGGTTATCAGATTCTTGTATCTTTAATGCTTAAACAGTAAAAGGCGGATCAAATGTTAAAATTTTTCTCTGATAATTTCCAGATTGTTGCTTAACATGTTTAGAAGTTTAAAAAATATTTTTTATGAATTTATTATTGAGTTTATGCTGATTCTATAAATAAAATAACATGATGTCAAAATTCTGCCTGAACATGAATTCTGTAAAGAACATTGTGATTGACCTAGCTATTATTTTCGGATTTTGAAATTTAAATATGCCTTGGAACCATGTGGAAGTATATTTTCTATAATTTGAGGATTCAGTTTTCATTTTCTGAAACAACGGAAAACTGTATTTTTGTATAGACTACTCTTGCTGTCCAGAATTATATAGTCTTCATTGAGTAGATTAATTTATCCTATATCGTAGTATTGCATGAATTAATGTGTGTATGTTGCATTGCATGATCCTAGTGTCTCAATGTCATCATTTTAATTGACCTATCTAAATTATCGTCTTATTGTTCTGTAACCCCTGTTTTTAAAAATGTATTTTTGTATTTTCTGTATTTAAAATTTTCGCAAATTATTTTTTTGGTTTTCAAATTCTTTTTCTAAAAATATATTGTTGGATATTCTATTTAAACATATTTTCGATCTATAATTTTATTTGTAACTAGTTTCCAATGATTCTTATATTGTATTACAAATCTTTTTTTATTATTATTATTATGCTTCGATTATTAAGGAAAATATTTTTCTTATTTTTATGACTATTGTATTGTATTTTTCTCTGCATTATTATTATTATGATTATTGATATATATTTTTTCTCATTATTGTTATTAATATTATTATATTTGATTATTGAATTAAAAATCTATTCTTATTGTTAATTTGTATTTTATAAATCCTATTTATAATTTCTTAGTGGATCCTATTTTAAAACCCTATTCCTTATTGGATTTTTATTAAATAAACCCCAACCCAATTACCCTATATTACTTTAAACCAACCCGCTACCCTATACCCATTAGCACCTAATAACCCCTACCCATTTAAAATCCCCTCCGCATTAAACCCATTAAAATACCCAAACCCAATTACTTACTCCTATCCATTTTCCTAACTACCCCAAAACCGTTAGCTGCATTTCACCCAACCCATCAGAGCATCCACAGTCATTTTCTATAATTCCCATTTTCTCAAATTATAGCAAACGAATAGAAAAGTAGCGCTGCAGTCGTTTCTCATATTCCCATATTTTGGCAAAGTTTCTATTTCCATTTCTCAAATATGAGAAACGAACTGAGCTTTCTCAAATTATAAAGGACGGGGTATGATACCCCGTCTCTTCGATCTAATAATTTTTTAATTGTATCAGATGGACGATCATATACCGTCTCAGTAATTTTCAATTTTTTTTTTAAATGAGGTCGGACGGGGATACATACCTCGGACGGGGTATGATACCCCGTCTGCAAATGGAAATTTTTTTTTTTAATTGATTGAACGGCTATGACTGGCCGATTAGAAAAAAAAATAATGGGTGGGACGGGGATACATACCCCGGACGGGAAAGGGGAGGCCATTTAATGCTGCTAATTAGGTTTAGTTTGTATATTAGGAGTTTTTTATTAGGTTTAAGGTAGTGTATTAATTAGGTTTAGTTTTATTATATTATTTAATTTAGTTTAATAGTTAATTAGTAATTTTGTTTTTCCTAATTTATTTTAAACGATCAGACGGTATATCATATACCGTCGCTCGCTTTTTTCAAAAAAATGAGAAACAATATAGCAAACGACGACTACAGCGAACGATCATATTTGCTATTATTGTAGCTGCCATTTTATAGCAAATGAGAAAAACGACTGTGGATGCTCTTAGCTGTTTACCCAACACCCATACACCCCCTTCACATTAACCTTAAACATCACCTATTTATACCTACCCTGCCTCTTCATCTGCCCCCTACCCATGCAGCCGCCTGTTGTTATCCCAAAACCCCTTCTCCTTCCTCCCACTTCCTCTCTCCCGATCCCCTACCTCGTCTCCTTCTCTCCCGCTCTCATCCCCTCTCCCCTGTGTTCATCCCTGCCACCTTCGCCGTGACCAGTGGTGACCCGCGACCCTACCAACCGGTGCACCTTGGCGGTGCACTCTTAGTCGACAGCAACCACGACCAGTCGCGCAGCCAAGCAGCAACAGCATTGCAGTCTCCCCATGCGCGCCCTGCATCTAACTGGTCGCGGTGTAGCCATCCTCCCGCGGTGCGCCACTCAGCTAGGCAACAGCCAGCGCTGCCTCCCTGCTCCGATGTTAGCCAGCACCAGCGGCCAGCCTCGCCGGTGACCATCGCCTTGGTGACCATCGCCTTGTGCCAGCCAGTGAACCCCATTGGCTTGGAGTCAGTTTTGATCATGTGGGTTGATCATGTGTTGTGAACCATCCGATCGACTCGATCATCATGATCATCGTCATCATGGAGTTCTTTGATCACTTTGATTGGTGGCTGTTAGATCATCGATCTGATCCGATCATCATTATCATTATCAAGATACTGATCACATCTCGATCTTGATCTTGATCTTCGATCAGAGTCGTCCGATATGATCTGATCGCCATGATTTTTTGATCTGTTGAATCTCAGCCCTCCGATCGTGTTCGCGATCTGTTGATCCCTTGTGTTCTTGATTCGTTCGATTGTGTTCATGCCCGGGAATCCGTTCCCGTTATTCTTGCTCTTTGCTTCGTTCCGTCGTCGTTTTCCATGCAAGTAACTTTTACTCAAATTTCTTTGTATGATACAAGTTATAAATACCGCTTGTAGTGTAGTTGGGTTCTAGAGACAACTCGTGTGCGTGATGTTCTTGATGAGTTTGTCTCTATAGTGTTTGACCATAGTTGACTTGACACATATGACATGAATTAACCTAGGTTTTGCCATTCTTAATGTGATGTATATATGAAACAAATGTGAGAACTCGTGTGCTTGTGAGATCCATGTAAGATACTTGTTGTGGACATATTGTATATCCTATTTCATGATGTTTGGACACTTGGTAGACTCGATTTCATGTTTGGTCGTTTTTGGATCATGTTTCGTTGAATCTGTGTTGATTTTGGTTTTTGAAGACATTCTGTATTTTGTCGATAATCTGTCTTGACCAGTAATTTAGACCATATTAAGGTCAGTATCTTAATTTGAGTATAAAACATGATTTGTAGAGAACTTCGTCTGCTTTCCAACCCCTCTGACCTTGATTGATTTCGTTTTCGTATGTATGAGATATGACTATTTTACAACAGAGGTGTATTTCGTTTCTAGATTTCGTTTCTTGATTATTTGATGATTAAATTATTTTGATACTTTTGCTACACATATTATTTTGATCTGAAACTTTGGTTAGTTTTTCTATACCTATTTAGGGATTACCCAGAATTTTGGTCGATTTTATTGATGAGTTTTATATGCCGTTTGATGCTTGTTTATGAAAGCTATACTTGCTGTATTTTGTTCGCTGTTCTGTAAAGAATTGTATTTTCACCCTGATTCCTTTTACTGTATGAAAAATATTTGTGAAATATAAAAGTTAGCTTAATCTATCTATTTTCTTCTCCCTATGATGGATTTGGATTTCGTTTCACTAGTTGCGAGATATTATAGTTTTCGTACAGCAGTGTTGGGAATTCCAGATTTGCCAAACTATCGTTTCTTGATATTTTCTGATTTTTGATGACTGATCTAATTTTACTGGAAAATTATGAAACTTTATATTTAGATACTGGACATATAGGAAAATACCCTAGATTTTTCATGGATTTATTTTTTGAGTTTTGATGTTGTTTGCATGACTGAGAATTGGTTTTACTGATTTCTGCATGAACCTAATTTCTGAATTCAAATCATTTTTGAGTTATGTTTTTGTGAATTAGTATATGACTTATTTGTATTCACTAGATTCGGTTGATAGTCTATTTTCTAGACGTTTCGACGGATTTAGATTTGCATGTTTGTAACACTGGGAATCACTGTTTTACTACAGTGTGGTCTTGCTGTCCTGAACTTGAGATTTGATTATTTTATCCTTTTAGGAGTTATCTTGCACTCGTATATGTTTATCTTGCAACTTGAACTTGCCACATGATCATGCCATGTTATTCTTGATATATTTTGCACACTTACATGCTTATTTGACTTTAATAATAAATAATTAAACCGGGGTTTAAGGGAAAGATCTAGTAGTGGATAATTCAGAAACGTGTACTCGGAAGAGGATCTATTGATCCTACGTGATATTTGGAGCTTGATACTTGGAGCTTGATATTTGGTTATTTGGAGCTTGACGCGTGATTACTTGTACTTGCACACTTGACACAGAGCTTGATATATTTTGGGTATTTGGAGCTTGTTTGGAGCTTGTTATTTAGGATACTTGGAGCTCGTTTATCTGGTTACTCGGAGCTTGATACTTGTTTACTTGGAGCTTATCCCTGAGTACACTGTCCTCTATGGTCCACTGTGAAATGTAAAGCGAAATTGTTTGTTGAAGCAACCATGTAAGGTGGGCTGCATGAAGTGCTACCTAAATAGTAATAACTACAAGACTTAATACATGACACGTGATACTTGAACATGATACTTGAACATGATACATGCTTACTTGATACTTGACTACATGATACATGAGACTTGATACATGACACTTGATACATGATTACATGATACTTTACACTTGTTGCTTGTTTACATGATACTTGTTCACTTGACACTTGATTCATGCCATTTACACTTGATCACCTTTCTATGTTAGTTGTTTATTTTGACATCATACTTATCCCATGCTATTAGTTACTTTTTCTCATGTACTTGTATCATGCATTACAAGCGGCCCGTAACTTGCAATTGATGGGTACTTGTTTTCTTTTTTCTATCCCTGCAATTGTTAAATTGCAGATTTTGGAAAACAGGTTCCAGATGGTATAGGAGAGATGAAGTATTAGTACTGGATTTTATTATTCTTATTTCTTGTAGTTTGCTTGAACAATATTGTATTCTTGTACTTGGATTTATTCTTGTATTTGGGCAATGTGACCCAAGATATTTATCTTATTCAGATCATGACTATTTGAGATTAATATATTTTATTTCAAGTATTCTTGTTGGTTCTTTGGTTTATATGTGCATGTTGGTTGATACTTTTGCTTCCGACTCTGATTATTTCGTGAGATGTTGTAAAGATTCTTGAACCACTTATGGATGATGAAAATCATTCGCTAGGCTTTTGTCGCGTATCCGTATTTCGTATTTTTTGGAAAGCGGAGCGTGACATGTTCTCCTATTGATACTATTATTCATCTCATGTCTCAAATTGCATATTGTAATGTTGCATTGATGAATAATTAGCAAGCGGGGGTTTAAGGGTTGATTGACTTTAGTAGTGGACAATATAAGGACTGTACTCGAAGGAGGGGTCCGTGTTTTCCTATTTATCTAAGGACAATTTTTCTTCTCTTTTTAGATGAAGTGTTCACAGGTAATGATGGAGAATTGCCTACTTAAAATGGAGAACATACATTCTGAAGATTTTAATGCTTTCTAGTTGCTCATTATTCTATTGAACTATTGTATTGTGAATTATTACTATTGTGTTTGGAATTTATTATTGTACTGGGCATATGTCCCGAATATTGTTATTTTTTTCCCATATGTTGGATTATTATGGTATTTGGATATTTCATATTGTTTATTCCAAGTATTATTGTTCATGAGATTATTATTATTGTCTGCGTATTTATTCTGTATTGATTATATTGTTGAGTTAATTGGATAAACAGCTTATGGGTGACATTAGTCATTCGTTGGGCCAATATCAAGTGCTCGTATTCTGTATTTTTGGAAAGCAAGGCGTGACAAAGTTTTTAGCGGTATCAGAGACCTGGTTTGAATAATATATCAGTCAAACGTGACTAACAAAAGGGAGTCTTCCTTTGATTGATATATTAATCAGATTTGGGTTTTAATCAGGTTTGGCTCAATAGTATGTGCAATACAGAGATCGCATAAACAATTAATAACCAACAATCAGAAAACTAGTCTTATTTGATTCCTCTTTGATCCCTTCACAGTCATTTCCTTCATTCCTTGTTATCTATTATCCCTTCCATTCCATTGATTCCTTAGTGGGTATGATTTCATTCTGTCCATACCCATATTATTTTGATTCTGGTGCTATCATTTCTCATATTCCTGCTTGGTTCGTTGATTTTCCTCATCTGGTCTGCTAGGACATGTCTGCAGCTTGGAACATCACCATCAGAGTGGCGCAGCGAAAGTGTGGCGGGCCCACAACCCACAGGTCCCAGGATTCTCTTGTTGCTTCTCTCTCTTTGCATTGTTTACTTTCTTTTCATACATTTGCAATTGTCATTTTTCATTGAATCATTATTCAACATCGTTCCTGATCACTTCATTCATATCCATGTTCTTTCTTTTTGGTGTTGCCACCAATTTGTCATTCCCTTTGAATCCCCTGTTTTGTTATTTCATAGTTTACTGTACCGCCTGAGCAAATTTCGAGAACGAAATTTTGTTATAAGGTGGGTAGGATTGTAACCACCATTTCCGTAAATACATATTTTCTGAATATTTTTCTATATTTTGATTTTTATAAATTTATTTTGTGCTAAATTTTTTCGGAACTTTTATTAAAGTGTTTTCCATTCGAAAATTTTATTTGCTTCGAATAATAGTATATTCGAACTTGTTTTCTCTTCCGAATTGATTGAATATTTATATTTTAGCCCAAATCTAATAAGTTATTACTATTTGAATTTTAATGAATCTGTTGAATTCAAATCTTATTTTTGTATTCGTATTATTATTTTTGTTACTATTATTACTGTAATTATTAGTATTATTTTTCTTATTGTCATTATTGTCATTATTATTATTATTATTGTAAAGCCCGAACATACTTATTTATTTGTATTTTATTATTCGAATTAATGTATGTTTATATGTATATTTTAAAAAAAAACCCTATAGTCTATTTTCTTATTGGATTTAAACCCACACCCTTTAAACCCACTCTTATTGGATCCAACTCGTTAACCCTTTAACCCTACAACTCATTCTCCTATTGGATTCCAACCCAATACCTAAAAACCCAATATCTTAATTAATTCCCTATATAAAATAATCCAAAACCCTAACCCTAACCTAACCTAACCTACCCTACTTCTCTACAGTAGCCGCCCCCTACTATACATCCCCCTCCTCATCTTCCCTATTCTCCTCCGAAAAACCCATTACAGCTCTCCCTCGTCCGCTCCCTACTTCCTCCTCGTCGCCGTCCATCACCGTCGAGCCCCATCCCCTCACCTCTTTCCTTGTCCCCATCCCCTGATCGTTCTCCTCCGCTCATCGCCTCACCTTCCACCTCCATCACCCCCTCTCCCTTCCTCTGTTTCGAAACGAAACAGAGAAACTCCGGACCACAATCGACCTCCCTTTTTCATCTCTCGAACCCATCACCATCCAGACGCTCAACTCCAATGTCCACAGAACCCCTCGTCTGCACTGCTCTCCCATCACCTTCCCTTCCCCTGCCTCGTCGAGCCGTTGAGCCAATCAAGTTCTGGCCATCCCTTGACTGTGCAACCCCCCCGCCATCTCCAATCACCCTCCTCCACCATCCAGTCCACCGCCTACTCCTCGCTGCGCCTTGCTGCCGGCGACTCAACCCCCGATCGCCTTCACCTGTCGCTTCTTCTCTCCTCTGTTTTTTGGCACCAAAACCATTCACGCCCCTCAGACACTGTAGTCGACTGCCAGTCCCCGCCGCCGTTTTCCAGCTCAGTCCCGTCGCTGCCAACGTCGACCCCCGTGTGGGCATGCCGGCCAACTCCCGAGCTGCCAACAAGCCACTGAGTTGTCGCTGTGTCATGCCCCGCTTCCCAAAAATTCGGAATATGAGCACGTAACATTGACCCAGCGAATGACTAACGTCACCCATAAGCTTTTTATTCGATTAACTCAACAATATAATAAATACAGAACAAATGCGCAGATAATAATAATAATCTGATGACCAATAGTACTTGGAAATAAAAGTATCCAAATACAATAATAATAATCCAATGTCTGGAAATAATAATAAAATCTGGGACATAAGCCCAAAATAATAATAATTCAATCTAAAATAATAACAAGTCTCAATACATTAAGTTTATTAAAACAATAAGCAATTAGAAATCAGTAATCTTCAGAATGTTTGTTCACCAATTCCAACAGACAATTCTCCTTCAATACCTGTATACACTTCATCTAAAAAGAGGAGAAAATTTTTCCTCAAAGCAAGTCATGGACAGCAAGTAGAGAGTGCAGGAAACAATGGAATAACGGTATAACAATGAATCAATGGATCAATAGGAATCAATAACATGGCACAATAGTAATAATCAATAACATAGTAATCAATGCAACGGTGTAACAATGGTTCATTATTCGGTAATGGTAATCAACGGTTAATATCAATAACACTTAGACAATATTGGATACAAATATAAAAAATGATGAACAATATGCAATGTTGGTGATGTGTCAATCGTTATGTCTATTATTCATTTTAATCCTAACTAATGCATGTACTACAACATCCCATACTACAGGTTCGATGCATATAATAAATTTCGTTTAGACACAAGTGGTGCACTCGGTAGATCATGTACTTGGCAACGGTAAACACTATTCACCATTCGATGTACGATAAGGGCATCGACAACGATACGGTACACGATAGATTGGGTTACCGTCGTAACCACAATCACACGATAAAATGGTAACCGGAACGGTAATTAGGGAAACACGGGCCCCTCCTCAAAGTACAGTCTCTACTTTATTCACTACTCAAATCTTCCTTTAACCCCGACTTATTAATTATTTATCAATACAACAATACAATATGCAATTAAGACATGAGATGAACAATAGTGTCAATAGGGGAATAATAGGGTGATAACATGGATAGGACGGTTAGAATAGTGACAATAACTCTTTGGCGCAATACATTCATTAGTTCATGCACTAGTACAATATAAGAATAATTAATCTATTAAAAAGTGGAATCTAAAATTTTCGACAACAAGCGCAGTCTGTACAAAAATGCAGTTTCCTGCTGGCTCAGAAATTGAAAGTTGGATCTGTCAGAAATTCTGAAAACTGAACTTCCACACGGTTCCAACGCATATTTAAAGTTCAAATTCTAACAACATTAGCTATGTCAAACACATGGTTCTTTACAGGTTTCATGTACAGGCAGAATATCGACATCATGTTATTTTATTTTTAGAATAAGCAAAAACTCATTATTAAATTCATTAAAAATACTTATTAGATTCCTAAACATGTAAATTAAGAATCTAGAAACTTTCAGAGCAAAATTTTATCATTTGATCAGCCTTTTTACTGTTTAAATAGGCAAGATACAAGAATCTAGAAATCGGAAAGTAAAAACACAGCTGTAGTAAAATTGGCATAACTTTTGCTACACAACACGAAATTCAAAAATTCAAGTTGTTCTGGAAACTAGAAAGATAAGGCTACAATTCATATTTAGAAAGTAATTCATTTTAAGATCATTTACTAGTTCAAAAACAGTAGTCAATATACAGGCCAGCAAGCAATATACAGTTTTTAGGGTATTTTCCTTGAAAATAAATTAATTAGCATGATGGGAATCGATTATTTAGTCGATAAATTGTGTAATGAACATGATGGGTGTCGAAACATGATAAATAAGATTAGAACACGCTCATACATCAATTTATCATTCATCAATCATCAATCGATCAAACAACATATAACCTATCAATTGTCTCTACATTAATTTATTTGTGTCGATTATATGAATAGCCTTATTATCAATTCTATATGCACTCCTGAAAGATCCAAACTTTAGAGTCAAAAGTGGCATGATATCAAGAATATTGGGGTTAGCTCGTGTAAACCTTCAATAGACCCAACGAAGAGATGAAAAATGGATAATACGATAACAAAGAGATCTACTTGCAAGTGTTTCAACAAAACTTGAATTTGATGCAATTAACAATTCAAGAGCACAGTGACTTGCCTTATAAACGGTGAATTTGAATACCAAGAATAACGGGATAAGGATCCCGGAGCAACGGACACAAATCCGCAACAACATGATCCCACAAACACAATAAAACACGCACGAACCACATGTAAAAGAGAACCAAACAACACAGCACCCAAAGAGACAGCATCGATAGAGCCCAAAGCGACGGCAGCGGCGGCGTTGGCCGAGGGCGGCGACGAAGTCGACGTCGACGAGGGGGTCGACAGAGGGAGGACAGGGGTGACGAAATTTGGGGTTCTTGGCTATCGACGGTGTCGAGGCAGAGAAGGAGTAGCAAGGGGAGTTTTGATTGGCGGTTGTGTGCTTGTGGGCTGAGGAGGAGGAGGTCGGGGTAGGGTTCTTTGATGGCGACTGCGAGTGGCAACGAGGGGAAGGTTGCCGGAGTCGGGGGTCGCCGGAGAAGACGAACAGAGAAGGGGGTTGGTGATTTAGGCGGGAAAACAGAGAGAGAGAGAGAGGAGAGAGATTAGACGGCTAGGGTTTTGATTTGTGTGCAATTTAGGGTTTGCATTAGAGTTGTATTCATAGGGTACAATTAGGATACTGGGTTGGTGAATTAGGGTCCAATAACAGCGGATTAGGATTAAGAACAAATGAAATTGGATTTTAGGGTTCAATTAAGAGAAAGATCAAAATCAATAGAGCTCAAATCAAAATGCCCACAATTAAATAAGAGAACAATAGGATCAACAAGAATTTCCCAATCAAAAGAACGAAGAACTTCATGAACAAGAACTAATTAAAATAATAATCAAGAAAGAAAATAGGGTTTTGTTCAATTGCAAATAAAAACATTACAAAAGGAGAAAAATAAAAAAATAGCGGGAACGATAGTTACACGCTGTTTGGAGTTGTGAGAAGGGGAGTGGTTGAAATTGGTGTTTGTTGTTCGTGAAGAAGAAGGGTTTTGGTGTTTTGCTGTTGTGGAGGGATCCCATGTTTACCGGTTTGTGTGTTGTTTATCACACGTAGTTCGCACGTGTTTTCAAGATTGTGGATTCATCGCCCAGGATTCTCATCCCGTTATTCTTGGTATTTGTTTTCATCATTTACAAGGAAAGTCACTGTCCTCTTGAGTTGTTAATTGTATCAAATTCAAGTTCTGTTGAAACTCTTGCAAGTAGATCCTATTCGTTATCGTATTGTTGTATTGATTATCTTTGTTGGGTCTATTGATGGTTTACACGAGCTAACCCCAGTATTCTTGACATCGTGCCTCTTTTGACTCTAAAGAATGAATATTTCATGCATTCATATAGAATTGAGAATAGGGTTTCTTATATAATTATCACACACATAAATTATTGTTGAATGAATTGCTAGGTTGTATGTTGTTTGATCGATTGATGGTTGATTGATGATAAACTAATGTGTGTATGTGTTCTAAATCTTATTTACAATGTTTTATACCCTACATGCTGATTGAGAAGTTTATCGACTAGTGGAATTAATACCCAACATGTTTAAATTAATTTATTTCATGAAAATACCTTATAACCTGTATATTGCTTGCAGACCTGTATGTTGACTGCTATTTTTGAACCAGTAAATGATCTTAAAATGAATAATTTTCAGAATAAGAATTGTAGACTTATCTTTCTAGTTTCCAGAATATTTTGAATTTTTGAATTCCGAGTTGTGTAGCAAAAGTTATGTCCACTTTGCTATAGCTATGGTTTTACTTTCGGGTTATCACAATCTTGTATCTTTAATGCTTAACTAGTAAAAAGGCTGATCAAATGTTAAAATTTTGCTCTGATAATTTTCAGATTGTTGCTTAACATGTTTAGGAGTCCAGAAAATATTTTTATGAATTTATTATTGAGTTTTTGCTGATTCTAAAAATAAAATAACATTATGTCAAAATTCTGCCTGAACATGAAATCTGTAAAGAACATTGTGATTGACCTAGCCACTGTTGTCGGATTTTGAACTTTAAATATGTGTTGGAACTGTGTGGAAGTCAAGTTTCTAGAATTTCTGACGGATTCAGTTTTCGTTCGGGAAACTGCATTTTTGTACAGACTACTCTTTCTATCCAGAATTATGTAGTCTAGATTTTAATAGATTAATTAATCCTATGTCGTAGTATTGCATGAATTAATGTGTGTATGTTGCATTGCATGATCCTAGTATCTCATTGTCATCATTTTAATTAACCTATCTAAGTTATCGTCCTATTGTTCTCCTTTTGATACTATTGTTCATCTCATGTCTCAAATTGCATATTGTATTGTTGCATTGACAAATAATTAACAAGCCGGGGTTTAAGGCTTGACTGACTTTAGTAGTCGACAATATAAGGACTATACTCGGAGGTGGGGCCCGTGTTTGCTTATTTATTGGTCTATTGGTCATATCGGTCATCGATTAATTGTAGATTACTGACTACAGCATCTCGATTGATTCGGTCATCGATCATTATTTTATACCATTGGCGAGTACATGAACTATAAAATCCATCACTAAGCCTAAACGTAACTTGTTTGTATGTAGCAACCATGTGGTAATTGAATGGGACGCATGAAGTGCTACATTAGTTAGGATTAAAATGATTAATAGACTTAAGGATTGACACCACATCGACACTGCATATTGTTCATCATTATTCCTATTGATATCGAATATTGGCTAAGTGTTATTGTTAGTCATCATTGATTATTGTTACCGAATATTGAATCATTTTTTACAGACATTGCATCGATTACTGTGATATTGACTATTTATTATTGTGTCATGTTATTGATTCCTATTGATCCATTAATTCATTGTTACACCGTTATTCCATTGTTCTCTGCTTTCTCTATTTGCTGTCCATGACTTGCGCTGTAACCCCTGTTTTTCATTTTTTGTATTTTTTGGTGTATTTTTCTTTTTGTGTATTTTTCTCATTGTATCTGTTCTTTAGACCATATATTGGATCTTCTTTTTCAATATATGTTAATTATATTATTTTTGTCATATTCTTATATGAGTTCTTGATTCTATTGTCCGCCTATTATTTCGTCTCCATTTCATCGAGCTATTATTTTGATCCTCTTTATTTTATTTGTTCATGCCCTACTTCATTTTTTCATTTTGTGCCCATCTCATTATTTTTGGATCACTACATTTCTTTTATTTTTTTTCTATTCATACCCAAACCCATTTTACTCCACTACCCAATTAATAAAGCCCCACTATACCTGTGACCCTATAAACCCTAGCCGAAACCCCCTTGGACCCATTAAAACCCATACCCGTTACTCTATTTTCTTTTTACCTATCAGCCGTTTCTCTCTACATCACCTAAAACCTAACCCTAAAACTATATGATTATGTATATATACCTGTCATCTTCCCCCAAGTTCATGTCCCAAACCCTCAGCCACCTCTCGTCTCTCTCTTTCCTGCTCAAGCTGATCTCGCCCATCCCTCTCTCCATCGACTGGCGGCCACCTTCTAGCAGCACAAACTCCCGTGTTGTGCTCCACTCGACAGCAGCACCAACTGACGCTCTGCCCTGCCTCCTCGCGACGCAACAGCATTGCCGGCATCCCTCTCCATCTATCTACTTCCCTGTGTTGTCCCCTCCTGCGATGACAGGCAGTCCCGACGCCCTGGTTCTCTCTCCCTCTCGTGGCAGCCTCCTCAGTGTCGCCGGCATCCAACGGCAGAGTGCAACAGTAGCACTATTACTTCCCCGTCATGCTCTTCCGTTCCTCGTTGCCATCTCTCGCTTCCTGTCACTCACTTGTGTGCGTGTGTTGGATTCGTTAAGCATTCGTGTATTCGTGGGATTCATGTTCGTTCATGGAGTTCATTGCCCGGGAATCCGTTCCCGTTATTCTTGCTTTTGTGTCGTCCCCGTCGTTGTCTATAAGGCAGGTAACTTGTATTCTTTTCTTTGTATAATACAAGTACTAAATACCGCCTGTAGTGTAGTTGTGTTCTAGAGACAATTCTTGTGTGAAACCTCTATTGTATCTTGTCTGTATTGTGTTGACCTGTCCGTAGTTGCCTCATTACACAAGCGAAATTAAATAACTTATTGATGACCACTTTTTGTTGTGTACATGCATGTTGTTCGTGATTCATGACTTGTTGTACGATCTTGTATACTTGATGTTTTATTCGTAGTATAACTTATTGTAGACTTGTAAAATACCCTATACCATGTTGCTTAGACATCTAGTACACCTTATTTCACATTTGGTTATGTTTTGGATGAGTTTCATATGAACTAGTTGATTTTGTGCATGAAGAATGTTTTCTGTTTTGCCAGTTCTTCGTTTTTTATCAGTATTTTAGACCCTGTTAAGGTCAGTATATGAAAATTGTTTGTGAACATGAATTATAGAGAATTCTATCTACTTTGCAGATTTCTAACAGATCTCAGTTTCGGTTTATGAGTTGCGAATTATGACTATTTTACTACGAATGTGTTTAAACTTTCAGATCTAATTTTATACGAATTTTGTGTGGTTATTTATTTTTCTACTAATGTTAAACATAATATTTTGATCCAATATTTTGCCGATTACAACCAGAACTGATTGGGATTAACCCCTAACTTTATGGATTTAATTGATGACTTTTACAAACTATTCTATACTTGCAAATAACTACTATACTTGCAGAATTTTCTTGTTGTTCAGTAAAGATAAATGATTTCGACCTGATTTTACTTGTTGTCTCTAAAAACTTTGTGAATATGAATTATAACATATTGTATCTATTTTATCACCCTTTTGGCGGATCTAGTTTTCGATTAATATTTTGTGAGATATTGCTGTTTTAGTACTGCATTGTTTATGATTCCAGATGTACATAACTACTGTATCTTGGTGTTTTCTAATTTTACTTGACTATTCTATCTATGTTAGAAAATTATGATACTTTATTTTCTGCTACTAGACATACTAGGGAATACCCCAGGTTTTTCATGGACTTAATCGGTAAGTTTTCATGCTGTTTTCTTGTTCTTGAATACAAACATATGATTTCTGGCTGAACGTGTTTTCTGCAATCAAATCTGTTTTGAGTTATGCTTTTTTTGAAATACTATATGAATTATATATATTTGCTGGATTCGGCTAGGGGTCTATTTTCTAGATCTTCTGACGGATCTAGATTTGCATGTTTGTAGCAGCGGGAATCCCAGATTTAGTGCAGTACTGTCTTGCTGTCCTGAACTAGAATTCTCATTGTCCAAATCTTTTATGTGTTGTCTTTCACCTATGCATGTTTATTTTTCAACCTGAACTTGTTACTTGTTCATACCATGTTATTCTTACCATGGTTTGTGCACGTACATGCCTGTTTGATAATAATAATAAATAACCAAGCCGGGGTTTAAAGGGAAAGATCTAATAGTGGAAAATACAGAAACGTGTACTCGGAAGGAGATCTATAGATCCTATGTAATTACTTCATACTTGAGACTTGATATTTCACACTTGATGCTTGATATTTCATACTTGAGGCTTGATATTTCACATTTGAGGCTTGATACTTCATACTTGAAGCTTGATACTTGATTACTTGATTACTTGATACTTGTCCCTCAGTACACTGCCCTCTATGATCCACTATGAAATCTAAAACGAAATTGTTTGAATGTAGCAACCATGTGGTAAAAACCTGGGACGCATGAAGTGCTACCTAGATAGATATCATACAAGACTTAAAACAATATTATCACTTGACACTTGCTACTTGTTACTTATACATGATACTTGATTCTTGACACTCATTACTTGTTACTCGTTACCTGTTTACTTGATACTTGTTCACTTGACACTTAATAACTGCCACTTGCACTTGTTCATCTTGCCATGCTAGTTGTTCTATTTTGTTATCATGTCTATTCCATGCTATGTTGTTTACCCCTTTCCTGTACTTGTGCCTGCACTACAAGCGGCCCATAACTTGCATTGACGAGAGTTTATTTTTTTTTCTCTTCCTGCAATTTATTAAATTGCAGATTTTGGAGATCAACTACCAGATGGAGTAGGTGATCTGAGATTCTAGTTGGCTGGAGTTTTTACTATTTCTATTTATTTTCTTGTTGCTTATCTTGAATAATTGTACTTTGGTTACTTGGACTATTTTGTATTGGGCAATGTGACCCAGAATTATTGACTTGTTTAGATCTAGTTTATTTGAGGTTATTATATTTTGTTTCAAGTAAATTCTTGTTGGTATTTGATTCATATATGCATGCGTGGTTGACTTCTCTTTCTTCCCACTCTGATTATTCTTATGAAATGTTGTAAAGATCCTGACAGCTTATGGATGATGAAAATCATTCGCTGGACTTAGTCACGTATCCGTATTCCGTATCTCCTTTTTGGGGAGTGGGGCGTGACATGCTCCAAGGACAATTTTTCTTCTCTTTTTAGATGAAGTGTTCACAGGTATTGATGGAGAACTGCCTGCTAGAATTAGAGAACAGACATTCTGAAGATTTTAATGGTTTCTACTTGCTCATTATTTTATTGAACTATTGTATTGAGAATTATTACTATTATGTTTGGGATTTATTATTGTATTGGGCATATGTTCCGAATATTGTTATTTTTTTCTAGATGTTGGATTATTATTGTATTGGGATATTTAATATTGTTTATTCTAAGTAATTTTGTTCATGAGATTATTATTATTTTCTGCGTATTTGTTCTGTATTGATTATATTGTTGAGTTAATCAGATAAACAGCTTATGGGTGACGTTAGTCATTCGCTGGGCCAATATCATGTGCTCGTATTCTGTAATTTTGGGAAGTGGGGTGTGACAAATCATAAGAGCCTCAAGTATGTGTTCACGCAGAAGGAATTGAACATGAGGCAAAGAAGATGGTTGGAATTAATGACAGACTTTGACATCAATTTGCAGTATCACCCGGGCAGAGTGAACTTGGTGCCTGATGCTTTGAGTAGGAGGCATGCCGCTATATTCATTACCAAGCAAAAGGAATTAGTGAAGGATATGAGGAGGCTGGAGTTGGATGTGCTACTTCCTGAATCAACTCGGTCGTTCATGATGTTATAGCTGCAGTCTTCCTAGATTGAACAGATCACGGAAGCCTAAGCGGGTGACCAGCAGTTGCAGCAGTTTCGAAGTGAGGTAGAAGCCGGTTTGAGATCCGATTTGGTCATTCATGCTGGTGGGTCGCTCTGTTTTGGCTCTACGTTGTGTGTACCTAGAGGAGAAGTCAGGGAGAAACTACTTGAGGAAGCTCATCGATTCTGTATTCTATTCAGATAGGTGGTACTAAGATGTACAGGAACTTGAAGCAACATTTCTGGTGGTATGGTATGAAGAGAACTGTGGCTAGATATGTTTCTCAGTGCCTAATCTGTCAGCAAGTGAAGGCAGAGCATCAGAGGACCGCAAGACTTTTGCAACCTCTTCCAATCTCAGAGTGGAAGTGCGAGAATATCATGATGGATTTTGTGACAGCTTTGCCAAGAAATCCCAAGGGTCATAATGCTATTTGGGTGAGAGTGGATCGGCTGACGAACTGTGCTCACTTCATTCCTTTCTGTGTGGGTAGTCCACAGAGAGTTTGGCAGAGAAGTATGTTCAGGAGGTTGTTTGTCTTCATGGAGTTCCTGCCAGCATCATATCGGATAGAGATACGAGATTCAGGTCTTAGTTTTGGAAGAGTCTGTAGAAGATCTTGGTTACTAAGTTGAGCTACAATACAACATTCCATCCTTTGATGGATGGGCTGTCAGAAAGGATGATTCAGACCCTAGAAGACAAGTTGAGATCTCACGTTCTTCAGTTTGGAGGTTTGTGGGAAGATCATCTTCACTTAGCCGAGCTTTCTTATAATAACAGTTACCAGGCGAGTCTCAAGGCTGCTCCATTCGAAGCTTTGTATGGGCGCAAGTGTCGATCGTCGGTCTGTTGGGATGATATCGGCGAGAGGAAGCTTTTGGGTCCTGAGAAGATCATGAAGACAGTTGATGCCGTGGGTCAGATCCGGAAGCACTTGCAGGCTGCTCAAGATAGTCAGAAGAGGTGGGCTGACTATCACCGTAGACCTCTAGAGTTTGTGGCACGTGACCATGTGTTCCTCAAGGTATAACCTTGGAAAGGTGTTATCCATTTTGGAGGTGGGGGCAAGTTGAGTCTCAGGTTCATCGGTCCATTCAATATTGTGGAACGTATGGGCAAGGTAGCTTACAGGCTAGCATTGCCGCCAGCTTTAGGAGGTTTCCATGATGTATTCCATGTTTCTCAGCTCAAGAAATACTTCAGGGATGACACTCATGTGATTGACTACTCATACTTGTTTGTGAGGCCGGATTTGTCCTGTGAAATTCAGCTAGTCTCTATCTTAGACCGTCGAGAGAAGGAGTTGAAGAATAGAGTCATCAAGTTGGTTCGAGTTTCTTGGAATCCTCACTCGCCAGGTGAGTCGCCTTGGGAGTTAGAAGAGGAAATTTGGGAGAACTTCCCTCACTTGGTTGAGTAGCTGTTTTGCTTTATGTTGTTTTGTTTCGGGGTTCGCCCTATGTACCACTTGTATGAATTTCGAGGATGAAATTCTTCTTGTAAGGTGGGTAGGATTTGTAACCCCTATTTTTCTATTTTGGATTTTATTGTATTTTATTTTATTTTCTTGATTATTGTATTTGATTCCTTTTAGTAATAATTTTCTGCTTTTCTTGGGCTCATTTATCCTCTTTTGATCGTTTCGTACTCTTTTGGCTTGAATTCTGCTATTTTTGGCTGATTGTAAATTTTTGCTCTTCGTGTTTTGAGTTAGAATTATTCTACTATATGTTCATCCCATTGATTTCTATGTGTTTTTCTCTTTTTGGAGGCTAAACCTGAACCTTAAACCCATTAACCCGCAACCCAAAATCCCACATCCTATCCCCTATATAAATACCCCCATTAAAACCCTAATATAATAATCTTATGTCTCTTCCTCTCTCCTAGCACCGCTGTCTCTCTCCTACCCCCGACTCCCTCTCTCTGTTTTACTTCAAAGCAATCCGCCCAAGCCCCATCCGCCTCCGATCCCGACCACCTCGACCACTCACCCTCTCCTCGTCTCCCCCCACCATCCCCAACTACCCCCTATTCCCATCGCCTATCCCCGTCTCCAACCCAAACCCATCGCCTGCACCCATCCACCTCGCAGCCACCGTTTCATTGACCACCTCGATCTCTCTCTGCTGTCCCTCACAACCACCGAAGACCCCTCGCCTCGTCGTCATCCTCCTGAGCCCCAAGCACCCCCACCGTTTCCTCCTCTGTTTTGTCAAGAAACAGAGCACACTCGAGTCATCATCCCTCGTCGCTGCGTCGCTTCCCGACCGCCAGCGCCGCCGTCAGTCGCCCTCGCCGTGGGTCACTACCGTCGCCAGTCACCTCTCAAGTCCCGACCGATCCCCGCTGTGTTCTTTCTCTCTTCGTCGACTATGGAGAAGAAGCAGGGTGGACTGTGTTGTTTGATGTTCGTGAAGGAGGGATCCCTCACCGGTGTTTAGTGTTTTGTGAAGAGGGATTCGTTGTTTTGCTGTTTTGTACGTGGCTCACACGTGTTTCTTTGTTCGTGGTTCGTCGTCCGGGATTCTTATCCCGTTATTCTATATATTTGAAATTAACAACTAAAGACAAGTCTCTTCTTAAACTAGTTTATTATTTTGTTCAAGATTCTTTGATCTCTGCAAGTAGATCCAAATCCTTTTTATCGTACTGCTATTTGAATCCCGTTAAGTTTATTGAGGATTTACATTAGCTAACCCAATATAATCTTAACATCTTGCCTACATCTTTGATCTAAAACCTAGCCCCCCTTGCACATTGCATATGCATATTTACATGAAAAATAACTAGATCAATGTGACAGAATTGTTTGATGAATTGAATATGTTAGATTGAATTTGAATTGATTACCATGCCTGTGAAATTGCATCTTAAAACTAGAAATGTGCATGTTAAACATCTAGCATCACTTTGATTATTAATTAGCATGAATTATATGGTTGTAAGATAAAGTTGTTGCCTATTCATATAAAACTATTTTTTGGACTGCTGTTTGTTTCGTTTTGTATTAGATTTTCTACCATGTCGCTACTGTAATTTGAAATAACTTTCTAAACATGAATTATCGCCCCATAATCTATTTTCCAGAACTTTTAATGGATCTGAATTTCAAGTTATAATCAGTGAGATATCTTATTTTTAGTACAACTGTGTCAGAATTTTCAGATTCACTAATTCATGCGTATCTTTATGTTCTATAATTAAATTGAACATGTTAAAAGTAAAATAAAAATATGAAATTAATTTGTCTGAGACTAGACATGTGTTGGAATCACCATGAATTTTTGTAGATTTAATTGATGAGTTTTCTAATCTGTTTCACATGTGTTTATATAATTCATAACCTACTACTTGAACATGATGTCTGAAAAGAATAGGATTTTCACCCTAATTTCTGTAACTTTTATATGTCGTGTATATATTTGCTGGTACCGAAGAGAGTCTAGTTTCTAGAATTTTCAACGGATCCAGATTTGCTCTTCTGTAGTAGCAGTAATCTGTGTTTTTGTACAGCAACATCATGCTGTCCAGATTGTGTGATTTGTGTTTACTTGATATGTTTACTCCTTGCTTTGTATGTAATGAGTAGGATTAGTCACACTTAGTATAATACAACCTTGACACCTTCTTGCATGCGCACATAGGATGAAATAAAATATTAACTAGTCGGGGTGTTATGGGTTGACTTGGTAGTGAACGACCGAAAAATGTACTCGGTAAAAGCCTTCTTGCTTGCCTAATTTACAACTTGGAAGGTGGAGAATTGATTGTCATTGTGCGATCACGCTGTTATGATATCTTTTCATCATGTTACCGAGTACACGATCTATGAATTTACCATCAGTCTAAAATGTTCACTGTGTGCTTGCACTGAAACTGTGGTATGGAACATATGGGAGGCAGTAGTACGTGTACTAGATAGATTAATAAAATGATTAATAACCTGCATTTGATATTCCATACTTGATCCTGTATATCGCCATCAAGATACAATTTAAATTGACATCATTCATTACATGCATGATTAAATATAGACCTTTGATATTATTCCCTACCTTTGATTTTGTTATTGACTTTGATCCTGTACCTTTTCTTTGATATACATGCTTCCTATTATTCTCTGTTTCCCTCTACTTGTTGTCCATGACTTGCTCTAAGGACATTATTTTATTTTTTTTAGATAAAAAATTTACAGGTACTGGAGGATCTATACTAGCAGGAATTGGTGAGCAACGATTTTAGAAGACGGAACTAAAGATTGAGCTGCTTAGTTTATTTTGTTGCTAGATTTATTTCTTTGGAACATTGTCTGGATGTTATACTTTGTTTTGGGCTTTTATTCCTGCCGTTTATTTTTATTTCCAGATATTGGATATTGTGTTGGATATTTTTTGGATTATTTCATTATTATTGAATGTTTATCATTGATTCATGTGATTATATCTTTCTTGCGTGGCCGTGTTTATTGTTCATGTTGTTGAGTTAGTCTTGTACAACTTATGGATGGTGTTAACATCATTCGTTGGGCCTACATTATGTAATCGTATTCCGTATTTTGGGAAGCAGGGCATGACAGCCATGCTTAGGTTAAATAAATTGGATATATATATTTATACAAAAAGTAATTAAATTATACAAAGAAAGTTGTGTAAACAATGGGAGAATTTATGATTGAATAGGAGATGTGAACTTCCCATGAAATTGATAAAAATGAAAATAAAATTTTGAATAGTGGTTTAAAGGAAGTAGTTTTGTTAATAAATAAATAAAAAAGTGTATGCTTATGTTGTTTCAAAAAAATCACAATTTACAATATGAAGGTATAAATTAACTTTATTGTGGTTAAAATCGGTAAAAAAATGTTTCTGGGGATTTGTAGATATATTTTATGAGTCATTAATTTGGGGGAAACAAACAAAATTGTAAAATGAATGTGAAGTTAAAATTGAAGGAAAACAGAGAGTTTAGCTCAAAACAAGTAAACCCCTACATGTTCAGGAATGGTGCATGGCCTTTGTGGCTAGCGCAGGCGCCAACACGCCTGGCGCTGCCAAGTGGTGCTACTTCGGCCTGGGGTCTTGGGTTCGAGTCTGTGTTTGCACAAATTGTGCACTTTTGGGTTTTTTTTGAATTTTTGAGTTTTAAAAATTTCGGAAAATTATATAAATGTTTTTAAATATTAGTTGAACAAATAAAAATAATTTCCTTTTGGGGTATATGTTTGGGAATTTAAAAATCACATTCATGTTAATGATTTGTGGAATAACTAGATTTGCCCGTGGACACGTGCCTACGGCACGTTTTCGAAACGATACATCATATAAAAAGTCTTGTAAACAGTAAAACAACAATTATATAGCTCAAGTTTGAATAGTATGACAATAATTAGTTGTAAATAAAAGTCCATGTTTCCATTAGTATATGTTCAAAAAAATAATTATAAATGAGGTATAAAATCCAACTTCTTAGAACTTTCAGGGTGGAAAATGATGAAATTTAGCTATTGAGGAGATATTTGCTATTATCAATGTAACATGAGCAATAAAAAAAATATAAAAAATCTGAAAATTTACGAACCTGAAATCTGAATATCTAAATTTCTGAGAAAATAGAAAGAGAATGTGAGAGAGAGAGAGAGAGAGAGAGAGAGAGAGAGAGAAAGAAAGAGAGATATAATTAAATGAATAAATAAGTTGTTTTGGGGGGATTTGAATTTGAGTTTTGGGGGGGAACTTTTGAGAGGAAAAATGTGTTTTGGAAGAATAGATCTGGACCATTGATTTTCTTACTATTGAAGGAGAGCCACTTGATAGCTTTCTTTGTGTTTTATTATATAGATATTAAAAATAAGAAATGTATATGGGTTCGCAAATCAGTTATGAATTTAAATTTAAAAGAACACATTTTTATGAAATCTCATGAGTACAAAACTTATTTGTTAATAGTTGAAGTGGTTGATAATTGTATTAAAACATGATTATGAAATTTAAATTGAGGTTCTAGTGAAATTTTATCAAGTGGTTTTAAGAACCTTGTGTTAGAAAGATGTATTCAATGCACCCTTGGACAATATGAGAAGGTTTTATAAATCAAAAGAATATTCGGAGTCGTTAAGGTGAATAGAGAATTAATCAAGCATTTTTGTCTTTAAGAAGTCGATTTGAGAAATTGTTATCTAATGCTATTACAAGAAGTTAATTTTTTGCACGATCTATAAATATGAAGAAAGTGGATAAAGTGAATGAATGTTGAATAAAGAGTAAGAGGTTTATGTTGAGGTTAGTCATAACCTAATTGATCTCTATAGTGAGACAATTTTTGTAATCTAGAGGCTAAGTGAGACTCATGTACCAGCAAAGTAATGAAAAATGATATCTGATTTTGAGAAGTGGCCAATATGGGGCTATTGTTCTCGGTATGTTGTTAAGACCAGTAGGAGGGTAAACTAGCTCTAGGTTGTGATGATGCTAATTAAACCTGAGGAAAGGCACTAGAAAAAGATATAATAGAAACAACGACGAACAGGTTCGGTAAAGGATGTGCAGCTCCTAGGGGTCCGAGATCGAGGAGTATGCCCAGTAAATCTATGTATATGGGCTAGGGTTACGACCGTCTATCATCGGAAAGGCCGATAAAGAGATTGTAGTCCCTAGGAATATTCGAGATGGACAGGATACACCCAGAAAATCCACTGAGGTGGGCTAGGGGTAGGGCTGGTTCGTAGTTATGAGAGATCCACTTACTAGGGTTCATGGCTGAGAATATGCCTGGTAAATCCACTGAGGTGGGGTAGGGGTAGTGTAACCCCAGTTTTTCATTTTTTCGTATTTTTGATGTATTTTTCTTCTACTTAAGTATTTGTACTCTTTTGTATTTTTCTGAGACCGTATATTGGAGTTGTTTCAATATATATTCATTTTTTGTTTCATTTTGAGCTCTTTGTGTTGATTTGTTCGTCTTTTGCTTCGTTCTTCATTAATTGTTGTTCTTTTCTTTTTATTGGATTCTTGTTCTCTTTATTTTTGCTCTTGGGTGTTCATGGTGTTTTGGTTGGTTACCTTATCTCTAATCCTATTGCTTTGATCCCTAATTGATTTCCAAAGCCAAATTAACCACAATCCTATTTTGAGACCTATGCAAATTTATCCTAATCAAACCCTGATATGGCTAAAAATAGGGTTAAATCAGAACCGTTCAAATCGAGCACGAATCTTAAAGCTCAGGGGTAAAATGGTAATTTCATCTATAAACAGGTCTGAAATGGGAACTAGGCCTTTCTCCAAACACCCAATAACCCATAAACGGATCCGTCTTAATGGGTACGGGCCCCAACCCGTAAGAGACCCAGTCCAACTGGATAGGAGAGGATTCAAATTTATGATTATCCTTAATCAGCAGTCTTAACCACTTCTATCCATTTACATCGGGAAGTAGGGATTTAATCTTATCCTGAAACTGATTCCTAAGGCGGTTATAAATACCCCCCACCCCACACTGTTACCAGGTAATCAATATTTTGCCAATTAAAACTCTTTCTTAATCATTCAGATTACTGACAACAGCGTCGAAGGGTGCGTCGTCGGGATCAACCCCGGTGTTTTGCACTTTTTGCAGGTCAATGGCGAGAGGATCGCGGTCAAACTCCGGTGAAGTCATTCAGGTTTGGCTATTCAACTTCCCTTGAATCCACAAATCTATCTATTTGCCCCCACACCGATTTTAGCGGCAACAGATTGGCGCTGTCTGTGGAAAATCAAATAGCAGTCCAACTTCTTCCACCGGTCAATACTGCCTCCAGCCATGCCACCAAGGAAAGTAAGATCCAGAGGGTCCAACCATGGACCCACTCCCATTCCTCCCTAACAACAACCGGGGGCTCCCCTCCAACCCGTCCAGCAACAGGGACAGCTCCCTCATCAACCTGATCTGCCGCTACAGCAGGGGCAGCCTCCTCTTCAGAATCCTCAACCCCAGCAGGCTCAACTCGGGCCCAAGAACGCCGGTATAGGGACCTCTTGTCCTCATCCTCAGAAGCAACCTCCTCACCGTGATCATATCTCGGTACATAACCCTTCCACTGACTCCATGGCATCTCATAACCCTCGGCTTTCAGAAGATCTCCACAACATCCTAATTAATCGGCAGAAAGAGGAAGACCTTCGCCACCGTTTGGATGAGAGGCAGGCCCAAGAGGGAGCCTCCCGCTCAGAATGTCCAAATGCGCGATCTCCTCACCGCCGCGACCGCAGGAGGTCCCTTCTTCATAGGAGGCGGAGGGAGTCCCTCGAGGAAAGTCGAAGGGGGCACCGTTCTCCCACTAATCGACAGGCCCAGAGGGACCAGAACGGGCCCATCACCTGAGCAGAGTTCCAAGAGTTTTAGGAAACAGTTCTGCGAGCCCTCAATGTCCTGCCAAACAACAACAATAATAATATTCAGAGGGTCCCCACTCCTGAGCCAGTTCGAAGCCCTCACCATCGGTCCCTAAGTCCTCCTCAAGCTCTGAGCCACTGCCATCACGTCCCTAGTCCTCACCAGTCTTCGAGCTACCGTCGTCGTAGCCCACGTTCCCCTTCGTACGAATACGAGTCCAGAGGCTCACAAGGATACCTTCGAAGGGATGATGCTGTCTACCGCTGTCTCCATGAGATGGAGAGGCGCCTCGGTCAACTCGATAGGGACGAGGAGCTAAGAGGGAGGACCCTCCGTCCAAGCAGACCTCCGTTCTCCCGAACCATCATGGAGGCTGTCTTCGCATGGACAGCTGCCGACATGCCAGGGATTTCCGAAGAGCTCCTCATCCACCATCTAAGTGTCGCTTTGAGATCCAAACTGGTCCAGCAGAAGAGGCGTAAATTTTCTCCTGAGCGCCAGCAGGCCATAAAAGAAGAAGTAGAGAAACTCCTCAAAGCCCGATTCATACAAGAGGTCAACTATCCGGAGTGGCTCTCCAATGTCGTGATGGTCAAACGGACGTTGGAGGATTTGCATCGACTTCACAGATTTGAATAAGACATACCCCAAGGATCCTTTCCCACTCCCCAGCATTGACACCTTGATCGATGCCACTTCGGGCCATGAGCTGCTGAGCTTCATGGACGCCTTCTCCGGATACAACTAAATCCGAATGTTCCCCCCATATATCTCGAAAACGTCCTTCGTCACAAATCAAGATCTCTACTGCTATAGAGTGATGCCCTTCGGGCTAAAAATGCTGGTGCCACCTACTAACGCCTCGTCAATAAGTACTTCAAAAATCAGATCAGGTGGAACATGGAGGTTTACGTCGATGATATGCTAGTAAAAAGCATCCATGGGTCCGACCATGTCGCCGATCTCCAAGAAGCCTTCGACGTGTTAAGAAAGCATAACATGAGACTAAACCCGATCAAGTGTGCATTCGGGGTCTCATTAGGTAAATTCCTGGGCTTTATGGTCAGTCAGAGGGGGATTGAAGCCAACCCTGAGAAGATAAAAGCCATACTCAATATGTCTCCTCCTACAAATGTGAAAGAAGTGCAAAAGCTTACAGGACGCCTCGCGACTATAGGGCGCTTCCTCTCCAAGTCCGGGGAAAAGTGTCTCCCTTTCTTCAAAGCCCTCAGGGGGGCTAAGGACTTCGAGTGAGGTCAGCAGCAGTAAGAGTCGTTCGACCAACTCAAAGCCTACTTGGTCAACCCCCCACTCCTCAGCAAGCCGACACCCGGGGAAACCCTTTACCTCTACCTCGCTGCCTCCGAACAAACCCTCAGTGCTGTCCTAGTGAGGGAAGAAGACAAGGCATAGAAGCCTATCTATTATGTGAGCAAGATCCTTAGAGATGCTGAGCTCCGCTATCCGAGATTGGAAAAGATAGCCTACGCCTTAGTTATGGCAGCCAGGAAGCTTCGTCCCTATTTTCAATCGCATTCGGTGGTCGTCCTTACCGACCAGCCACTCAAGCAGGTCCTGTATAAGCCAGAAACCTCTGGATGTCTAATGAAGTGGTCAATCGAGCTAAGTCAACGCGACATATCTTATCAGCCTCGGACTGCCATCAAGGCTCAAGTCCTAGCCAAGTTTATAGTGGAAAGCACGATCCCGGAAGTGAGTCAAGCGGCAAATGGGCCACTCATCTGGACGGTGTATGTAGATGGGTCTTCTTGCGTTGAAGGGAGCGGAGCCGAAGTTATTCTGGCAGGCCCAGATGACTTCGTTCTCCAATACTCCCTCCACATCAATTTCAAAGCTTCTAACAACGAAGCTGAACACGAAGCCCTAATAATAGGCTTGGGCATGGCTCGCAAGGCAGGAGCGCAACGTGTCCGAATATTCAGTGACTCTCAGCTCGTGGTGAATCAGGTCTTAGGAGAATACGAGGCACGAGACGACCGAATGGCCAAGTACCTAGCCAATCTCATGGCTTCATTCGAAGAAGCACAACTCTAGCGGATCCCTAGGGAGGAGAATGCCCAAGAAGATGCCCTCTCAAAATTATCCTCCTCTTTCCTCCAAGGCCTCGAGCAGACCATCCTAATCGAAGTTCTACTAAGGCCTAGCATCGAAGAAGAAGCCCCTGACTCAATGGAGTCGCTACCTGTCCAACTCAAGGACAACTGGATGAGGCCTTTGATTAAGTTCCTCAGAGATGGGAGCCTTCCCCAAGATCCTAAAGAAGATCGCCGAATCTGAATGAGAGCGGAGTGGTACACCCTCGTTAAGGAAGTCTTGTACAAATGCTCCTACACCCAAGTGGATGGCCGACCCTACTTGAGATGTCTCTCTCCAGAAGAAGCCTTGTATGCCTTGAAAGAACTCCACGAGGGGATAGGCGGAGCCCATTCGGGATCAAGGTCCCTCGCCAGAAAAGTCTTGAACTACGGGTACTTCTGGCCTACCCTCCTTCGGGACGCAGAACAACATGTCCGGCAAAGCAGTCCCTGTCAGCAATTCTCTACTATCCGCCGCCTACCACAAGCACAACTCACATCTCTCTCAAGTCCAATTCCCTTTGCAATGTAGGGAATGGACCTACTAGGCCCGTTCCTACCAGCTCCAGGCCAGCGCATGTTCCTAGTCGTGGCGATCGACTATTTCTCCAAGTGGATCGAGGCCGAACAGCTAGCAACTATTACTGAGAACAAAGTGCAGCAGTTCTTCTGGAAAAATGAGATCTGTAGGTTCGGCATACCTTGAGTCTTGGTAATAGATAACGGGACACAATTTGTGGGGGCAGCATTCCGCTCCTTTTGTGAAGATCTCAGCATTCAGCACCACTTCTCCTCCGTCTTCCATCCTCAATCCAATGGCCAAGTAGAGAACGCCAACAGGCAAATCCTCTCGGGCATCAAGAAGAGACTAAACAAGTCGGCTAAAGGATTATGGGCAGAACAACTTCCTAACGTATTGTGGAACTACCGCACTACAAAAAGGACCCCCACTAGAGAGTCGCCCTTCAATCTCACATACGGTTCCGAGACCATAATCTCCTTAGAAGTTGGGTTGCCATCCCCTCGCCTAGTTGCATAAAATGAAGAGCAGAATGCCAGAGAGCTCCGAGGCAATCTGGACCTTATCGATGAGCTCCGCGAAAGAGCTTCGATTCACCAAGAGAATTATCAAAGAAGAATCAAGCAGTCCTACAACAGAAAGGTCCATCCCACAGATCTTAAGGAGGGGGACTTAGTCCTCAGAAAGCTAGCCATCTCGTTTCCCAGCCAAAAGAGCAAGCTAGTCCCGAATTGGGAAGGACCGTACAAGGTCTCCAAGGTAGTTCGACCAGGAGCATATCATCTTGAAGACCTCGATGGCAGGGAGATACCAAGAACATGGAACGCCGACCATTTATTGAAGTACCAAGAGGGTGTTTGAACGCCTTTCCGAGTACCATCAAATGTTGGGTCATTCTATCTGTTTCTTTTTTTTTACTTTATTATTCTCCCATTATAATAACAGCATGCAACTTAAAGGCGGCCAATTAGCAATAATTAATAAAGAACTTCTTTTTGCATAATAATTCTCTTGTGATCGTTTTATCTTTCTGTTTAATACCCCAATTGTGTTTTTTTAAAACAACGAGTTCGGAGTCCAAAACTTGGCTCGATTCCGCTTCGCAAGCTCGCTCTTAAGCGAGTTAGAAGTGGTTCACCATTCGGAACTGCTCCCACAACCGTTGAACTTTTTTAAAATGACGAGTTCGGAGTCCAAGACTTGGCTCGATTCCGCTTTGCAAGCTCGCTCTTAAGAGAGTTAGAAGTGGTTCGCCATTCGGAACTGCTCCCACAACCGTTAAACTTTTCTTAAAACGGCGAGTTCGGAGTCCAAAACTTGGCTCGATTCCACTTCGCAAGCTCGCTCTTAAGCGAGTTAGAAGTGGTTCGCCATTCGGAACTGCTCCCACAAAAAACATTGAACTTTTCTAAAATGATGAGTTCGGAGTCCAAAACTTGGCTCGATTCCGCTTCGCAAGATCGCTCTTAAGCGAGTTAGAAGTGGTCGCCATTCGGAACTGCTCCCACAACCGTTGTCTTTTCTAAAACGACGAGTTCGGAGTCCAAAACTTGCCACGCCTCCGCTTCAAATAGCTCGCTCTTAAGCGAGTTAGAAGTGGTTTGCCATTCGGAACTGCTCCCACAACCGTTGAACTCTTCTAAAATGACGAGTTCGGAGTCCAACACTTGGCTCAACTCCGTTTCTACTACTCGCTCATAAGCGAGTAAGAAGTGGTTCGCTATTCCGAAGTACTCCCACAACTGTCGGCAACCATAGATGATTAAAAAAACTCGCAAACAAGCAAGTACAAAAGAGAAAACAAGTTTCGTTTCTATAAAGTTTAAGGAACAACTCAGATTACAAGACCAGCTACTCTTCTCTACAACGAGCTACAAAATTTGAAAAGCCAAAATTACAAGACTACTTCAACGCTTCCTTGGAAGTGGGATACTCCTCTTGAGTGACAAATGGGGACAACGAACATTCTGTCGCTGTAACCCCACACTCGCTGAGGTCCCCAGACCGGCAAGCCTAGTTGGGTCGCTAAGTGTTGCGCCGGCTGAGGCTTCGCTTGACGAACCGGCAACTCCACTTTGAGCATCCCCAAGACGCCCTGAGATGGGAGGCGAACGTGATGCTAACTCATGGAATGATCGTCCCTGTGAGTACTCATCTCGAGGGCAAGATGTGGTCCTGACGTTGCTCCCCTCTGCAAAACGTTGTAGCCGGTGATCCTCTGTCTCTAGCTCAAAAATGCGCTCCTTTAGCGAATCATCAGTCACCTTAACTTCTAGGTGAGGAATTCTGCTCGTACTACCCACATGAGGAGATTCAATGATAGTTCGCAGAAGCTGTGCCGTCTCCAAGCTCTTTTCGAGTACAATGTTCTTCAGGCCATCTCTCTTCGCAATGACGTCGAATAGCGCCTGCCGAAGCGACTCCACGTCCTCTTTGGAAGGGGCCTCTCGAGCTCATTTCTTTAGTTGCTTCAACTCAAAGAGGCGGTTCGCCAGCGTTAGCTTGAGATGGTCTAGTTCCAACTCGCTCTTGAGAAAACACTCTCGACTACGTGAAAGGGCCAACTTCATCGCTCCTAAGTCAGCTCGAAGACGAGAGGCCTCAGCCGCTGAGCTCAACTCGGCGATCTGAAAAGCAAGAACACATCGACGCTGAGCTCTGGAAACACTTAACAAAATTTCAAAATCAAGGTGTTCACAACACTTGATGTTCTCAACACTAAGCTGATTCAGAGCAACGGTGTCTTCAGCACTTAGCAAAATTTGAAAGCAGAGGTGTTTTCAAAACTTAACAAAATTTCAAAAGCAAGATGTTCCCAACACTTGATGTTCTCAATACTAAGCCAATTCAGAGCAAGATCATTTACAACACTTAGCAAAATTTGAAAGCAAAGGTGTTTTCAACAGTTAGCAAAATTTCAAAGCAAGGTGATTTCAAAGCAAAGATCGTTTTCAACACTTAGCCAAATCTCAAAAGTCCTTCGTTTCATTGAAATTCAAAAAGAATACATAAAAAAGCGATGGCCAGTCTACAGTTCGGCATTACAAATAAAAAGAAAAAAAAGAGAAGAAAAAAGAAACGACTGAGTCAGGGAGCCACCTCACGGCGCTGCTTCGAAGCACCTTCGCTCGGCAAAGTGATGGGCTCCCCTTCGAGGTTCACCTCGTCCTCGCCGTCTCCCTCGGCCTCGTCGCCCTCTAGCTCGGGCTCAACCTCTGCCAGAGGGACGAGCTCCTCGCCCTCTACTGGATCATAGAAATAGTACGACGAACTGTCGAAGCCGGGGACACGATCTGCCACGTGCTTCAGCGCTCAAGCAAAGGCATCCTCCATATTCATCATCATATGGCCTCCGCCTCGTCCCGAATAGCCTTCTCCGCCTCAGCCACCTTCAGCGCCTGGCCTTTCAGTGCCTCCTCGGACGCCTTCAAGGCCTTTGCCAGCTCTTCCTCGAGGTGAGCCCTCTCCTTCTCTAGCGCCTCGACCTTGGTAGTCTCGGCCGCTAAATGCTTGATTGCCTCGGCAAGCTTTGTCTCGAGGACACCCACCTCGGCTGCTCGCGATGCCGAGAGCCGTTGTTCGGCCTCGAACAACTTCACCGCCTTGGAGCGCTCCGACCGCTCGCGATCGTTCGCTGCCTTCATTTCCTTCTCCTGCTTGGCGAACTGCTCGAGCATGTGGCTGAAGTGGCAGAGGGACTGTGAACACAACAGAGGAAAAGAAGCGGTGAAAACCGAGCAAAAGACTTAGAAAATTTTTGAGTTATCAAAATCAACTCAGAGATTTTTGAGTTATCAAAATTTTTGAGTTATCAATCTCCAAGGCGTCATCGCCAACGGTACCGAACCTCAGGGCTGCGCGGTCCTTCAGGATCTGCAGATGGCATACCGCTTGCATACACATCCCCTCGTCACCGAGGAAGCCGTCCAACTTCATCACCTGCCAGTCGGGGACGAAGAGCCTTTTGTGCTCCTCGGTGAGAATAGCCTCCGCCTCGGCAGTGAGCAGTGGCACCTCCAAGGCCAGAGCAGCGTTGGCAGAGAACCCTCCGCTCGAAGATCCCGGGGCATCCACCGAAGGGATCAGAGCTTATGGTTCCTAGGGGGCCTCGTTGACCAAATCCACCAAGGCCGCTGGTGCCGAGGGCGCCTGTACCGCCCGGCCGGAAGGAGGCCCCGCCGTGGTCCTTTTCCTCTTCTTTGTGTCCACCCCCTTCGCTACTGCCGCACTCCTCTTAGCCATCAAATCTCAGTAATCCATGTCGGGGGCTTCTGCACACAAAGAAAAACCGAGCAAAAGAGTTAGTGAAAAAACACAAAACACTAGAAGTAAAAACACAAACGTTTAAAAAAGAAAAAGAGCGTACTGGGGTCGATCAGACTAAGACCTCCACCGAACAAGACCTCCTCGGTAATATCCTTCGAACCGAGGATCTTCGCCACTACTTCTTCTTCTTCTCTAGTGAACACCGGCTCGGCCTTCGCCCACTTCGGAACCTCTTCTTTCCATGCTGTCGGGAAGCCCCATGGCTCGGGACATCGGATCAGGAAGTACTTCTCCTTCCAATGCTTAATGGAGTCCGGGTTCTTGAACAACTTAACCCCCTTCCTTGGCGACAAGTAGTACCGGCACTCCATCTTGCTCATTCGGTAGATGCGGTAAAGGCTTCAAAGCAGAACGAGTTGGGACTGCACGCCGACCGCCTGACATTGGAGGATAAAGACGATATCGTGCCGCCACAAGTTCAGCATGAACTGCACGAGGCTCAAGTCGTACCACTGCAGTACCTCGACCAAGAAAGGATGCAGCGATAGCCGAAGGCGGGCATTAAGCGCGTCGTACGGGAAGACACACGTGTCTGGTGACGTCCCCGTACATGCTCGGATGCCAGGGCCGGGGAGTAACAGAACATACTCCTTTGGGATACAAAATCCCTTCCTGATCCGATGCAGATCCGCCTCGGTCATGATCGAGGGTAGCTCAACCACCTCGGAAGGATCCCTCGGGCTGTTCTCCTCGTATACCGAGGCCATCCCATGCACCACCTTCTCCAAAAGGTCCTCGGGGTTACTCCTGACCCTGACGACGCTCGACAGTGTGGACGGCAACCGACCCAACTCTCCTGCCCCCTCGGAGTCTCCACTATTGTCGTCAAGCCGGCCGACTTGGCCTGTAATACCCTGATTTTTCATTTATGAGAATTATTATTTTTATATTATTAAATTGTATGTATTGTGCACGTGCAATCTTGTTGTATAAATTTTTATAATTATTTTTATTTCATAAATAGACGAGTATACACACACACACACACACACACACACACACACACACACATATATATATATACTAGGATTGCCCGTGGGACGTGCCTACGGCACGTATTCGGGACTGCATATAAATTTCTAAAAAAATTAAAATAAAAAAGGTGGGTGTAAACAAAAAAGGTGGGTGTTTAAAATGTTTTTCTAATACGACGTCTTTTAAATGTTTCATACGGCATGTTATCGCGACGTCTTAACTTTCTTTAAAATGTTTAGTAAAAATTTCGATGGAATATCTCATGAAATATTATTCCTTTGATAACAATTCCTCCCTAATCCAATCCAAGTCACATTACACAGTCATAATATATATTAGGCTCTGGGAAAAAAAAAACTTCATATGACTAAAGCTATAGTTTGGAATCATAATAGATTTTAGGAAATTTTCTGAAAATTTTGACAGTCAAGAAATTCTGAATTGCATCTTCCTCTTGCTTTAACTTTGTCGAAAACAATTTGAACAAAGAAGCATAGGGTTATCCAGCACATCTTGTTCTTTATTTTTGCATATTATATCATGATTGTCAGTAAGATACATAATGTTTTTAGATGGTGACTTTGGATAGCTTATGATGACCAAATTAGAACTTTGGCATGTCTTGATGATTGCATATATTCATTCTAGAATAAAAATTTCTTGTGGTCAACAAACTGAAACAGAAAATAAAGAAATTGAATGTTTTATTTCTTAGAAAGATAGACACTCAGGAACATGTTTAAAACTATGAACTTTAGAAGGAAGTTAGTTCGTACTCATCCTTACAGACAATCGTGAACCTCTGTTTCTCCATGGAGTATGATACGAAAGTTACATCATTAGGAGTTTGTACTGGTTCCAATAAACTACTAACATTAGACTAACATTTTATTTAAGGTATTTCATGTATTACTAACTTTAGCATCTAAGTTACACATGATTGATGGTGGGTAATAGCCCTCAGCGATCAGCTTCTTATCTAGAAAGTAATGTGTAGGTCAATCCTTCAAACTAATTCTCTCTGAGAATGTAGATACAAATCCTTAAAATCTATTATGTTCACAATCTCACAGGAAGCTTCAAGTAATTAGTAAAAGAACATGAAGCTTCAAGTATATTAGGCTCCTTACGAAATTCTGCTCACAATTAAAAATTTATCATTACAGTCAAGAAATATAAATCTTCCCCAGGCCAATCCAAGCAACATCACATAGACATTATATATATAGGGCTCTAGGAAGAAAAAATCTTCATATGACTAAGATACAAAATAAAAACCAAGATATCGTTTGAAAACATAATAGATTTTAAAAAATTTAGTAAAAATTTTGACAGAACCTCCCTTTAAATATTAGCCCTTTTACAGAAATTCCTTAGGGAATTCTGCTAACAATTAAATATGTGACATCACACGCAATAAATATCAATCCTCCCCAGGCTCAACCGAGCAACATCACACAGGCATCATATATATAAGGCTCTGGGGGAAAAAATCAGAATATAATGCAAGATACAAAATAAAAACCAAAAATTCTTTTGAAAATGTAATATTTTTTTTGAAAAACCTTCGAAAAACCTTTAAAAAACCAAACACATAACCCAATACTCCACAAAATTGCGGGTACGGGTATTAACATAACTATATTATATCATCATTATATACAGTTACTTACATCATCTCCAAAAATGCTAAATATTACAATTATTACAACTATTACATCCTCCACCATACTAAACACCAACCAACTGAAAGAAAAAAAAAATTACATGGTTGTAGGAAAACACAATGGTTGAAGTCTTCAAAATAGGACCAAACAGTGAGCCTAAAAAAACAGTTAGAGTTTTGAATCAAATAGTAAGAGTTTACAATAAACAATTAAAACAATAGTAATAGTTTTGAAACCATTACCTTTCAAATAGAACAATGGCTTCAACCAAACATATTCCTCATCACCCTACAAAAAGTTAAACTGTCAATATGTACATGACGGTTTTGAGTGTGGACGACAATCTGGGAAAAAAAGAAGAAACATTAAATTAGCAGCAATTAACGATTAACATAGGGTGTAGTTGTAGTAAATAGAAATTTACCTTATTGCAACCCCAATTCATCAATGTAGTTGCATTTATAAATTTGAGGTCCATGTCAGCTTCTTCCCAGTTCTATTAAAGTTCAAAAGTAAAACAACAATGAAAATAAGTTTTAGTAAGGTAAATCTATCATATATAAATCTATCATATACAATTCATCTTGTTTCATTAAAGAAAAAATAATAAGTTAATAGACGACCCTCTTTCTATTTTTTTCTACTTATATATGGTGTCAATATTTCATTACTGAAAAGTTAATTGATTTGAAGAGTTTGCTGGCTCATTATTGATTTAATGTTTGCCATCAAATAATAGAAAGGGTGATACTTGTTTTTGCTAAAATAATTGTTTGTTATTGCAACTCCAATTGCTATATAGTTGAAAATTTAGCATCGTCTTGTAGAAAAATAAAGAGAGATTCAATATATATATGCTTGTGTTTAAGATAACCATAGTTATATTTAATATCCATCTCTATGAAAAACTGTGAAGTGTAACTATGAAGTGTGAATTGTGAATTGTGAAGTGTGAATTGTGAAGTGTTTAAGATAACCATAGTTGCAGATTTAAACATATGAGTAGCGTAACTGTGAGTGTGAAATGAAAAAAAGATGATCACACTAAAGGCTTGATAGTGTAACTGTGAAGTGTGAATTGAAAAAAAGATGACCACACTATAGGCTTGATTGTGTTTTGATTAATAGGTAGAGTTTTGAATTAAACTACTTTTACTTTTAGTTATCTTTTTTATACTCATTCCGGAAGCTTGAACTAACCAAGTGTAGCCAGCAATTAAAAATGGAGAATTTTTATGTGTATCAAAAAAAGTGATGAAGTTTTTGCTTCACCTTTTATCTGTATTTATCAAAAAAATGTGCTTCATATTAATGGAGAATATTTATGTTTTTCAATTAATGTGCTTCATATTATTTCAATTAATATGCTTCATATTATTTCTTTATGATGGTTACCTATTAGGTATGTGTGATTGGTAATTTGGTCCATTCTTCCCTAAACATAAAAAAGCAAGTTCTTGCCGCTAGGGCCTTGCAGACTGTTATTAGAATATTTGGTCCATTTAAAAGCAAGTTTTTTGGTACTGTCATCAATCATTAATTTTGTTCATTGCATTTTCCCGGTGAGATGTAAGTCTCTAATTATAGGGAATGTCAATTCTTGGAACATGTGGAGTTTTATGTCAATCCTGGCATTTGATACTTGAGATAATTCACGTTGTCAGTAACATTAGTTGTCTGATTTTTATACCAATTAACTGTGTGATGATTGTTGATTATGATGCCAACATAAGTGTGCTTTTGCTATTATGTTAACCTTTTGGACTATGAGTATTGGAATGATTGTAGTATTATTTTAAATGTGTAATATTCAGTAGTAGCATATTACACTGCTTACTTTTGTGTACCAGACAATGAATTCAGCAAGTTAGCAGACATTCATTTTAACAGCATATATTGGTCTGCCCCATACCATATGAAGAAACAAAGAATATAATATCGTGGCATACCTAAGAAACAAAGCATATATTGGTTACTATGCTAACAGCTTCATTATAATCTTTTTGTGCCTGCTATACTATCGTTCTGCCGAGGTGGTGGAAAAACAAAGAATATAATATCATCTAAAATGTAATTTAGACTCTGTATACTTGAGAGGATGTGCTGAGAGTATGGTAGTGGTAGCTCATGCACAGTTTGGTAGATGCATTTTTTAATTCTATTTAGAGAAAATTTAATAGTTTGTGGATCATCCATAATACTATTTAATAGTTATAATAAATATTGGTGACTTGAGTTTATGGAGATCACCTAACTGAATTAAAAGTTTTATTCAAGTAAGCTTCATTAGTTAGAGTATGAAATTTTTTTATTGAAAGATAATCAAAGTCATAAAGTACCTGTATTTTATGTTGAGAGTATGGTAGTGGTACCTCTATAAAAGAACTTCAGGATAAACAATGTTTGTTATTGAGCTCAAACAATCTTCTGGTAGAAGTAGAAAAACACGATCAAAACTTGTACACCTAGAGAGTGCACCATAGAGTTGTCCGTGACTGAAAACTGGTGAGCGTAAATCTATCCCCACAATATCAACAGATTGGCCTTGTGCTTTATTTTTTGTTACATCATACGCTAATCGAACTGGAAATTGGCGTCTTGTCATTGCAAAAGGTAGATCCGAAGAAGAAGGTTTAGGGGTTAGAGGTATTCTTGGAATGAAGACCAAATTTCCTGCTTTATCGCCAGTTAAAATCATAGCCTTAATTACACCCGTCGACTGAGCACACCGAACTACAATTAACCGACTGCCATTACACATACCATCCTTTGGTGCAACATTCCTCAGCAATATGATTGGGCACCCCACTTTCAGCTCCAGTTTAAATGGTGGTAGCCCAGGAGGATCTAAAGAGTTCAAAAACTCGTTAGGGTATCGATTGGTGATGTTTCGATCAACTCCATCTTCCTCAGACATTTTATCGGCAGCAAGAAATGTAAATTTTGGCCCCGGATGAAGATTTAATGCAGCAGCATTAATGAAATTGACATCATTATTTCTCGCTGATAGAATTGTCCGCTCTGTAAGATATTTTGGAGTGATAGTGCCGATAACATTTAGTTGCGGGTAAACGGTAGATAAAAGTTCATCAAATGTGTGACACCTCCGAATTGTTGAAGGAAGTTGTATGGTCTCATCGGGTTTGGAGCCAATCTATATAATAAAGAAGACTTATTTATCAGTAAGAGTCAAAAGGAGAGATTTGCTTAGTTATTACAAAAAATATGTAAGAAGACAACCTCGTTTAGAAAATTGGCAAATAAAACATTTCTGATATCGGATGAATCTAGACGCATGTTCACGTTCAAAGTTAAGACTTGTACGGCATTCCAAAGTAAAGATTTTCTTAGCGATGCACCAACAATTTGTTCCCGAACACCCTTCGTACTACTGGTAGGATTTGTCGAAAATCCCCACCGAGCACCACAGTGATACCACCAAATGGATTTTTATTATCACGTATATCTTGAAGTGTACGGTCAACATCTTCTACACAAAACCTATGCTGCATAGGGACCTCATCCCAAATGATTAGCTTTGCTTCCCTGAAAAAATCTGCCTGAGGTGATTTCTTAGTGAACCCACAAAAGGAATTATCCAACACATCAAGTGGGATGGAAAATGTTGAGTGTGCAGTTCTACCTCCTACCAGTAACAATGATGCAATGCCAGAAGAAGCAACAGTTACAACAATGAAACCATCTCGACGGCATTTCGTTGCTAGTGTATTGTATAAAAAGGTTTTTCCAGTACCGGCCCCTCCGTTCAAGAAGAATGTAGTTCCCTTGCCGCCCATAACTGATGTAATTATTGCAGTATATGCAGATAACTGTGCATCATTAAGTGAATTTATACTTGCTTGTATATTAGCTTGTAGGGCTTCAACTTGCAGTACTCTATGTTCCCAAATAAACTTGTTGCCAACAACCGTACTCCAATTTTGCATAGGATGGGGCATGGGTCGGAAGTTATCTAAGCTCTTGCCTGATTCTTGAAGCATTTGGTTTAAAAGATATAGACCATAATCTAGGACTTGGGCTTGGGTAGGATTGGTAATGAAAAATAATGTACGCAGTTTGTGTTCAAGATCATCACATATATGCACTGAGAATTGGTTCCATAAGGTAAGTGGTTCCAACGGAGAGCATTCCGTAAGAATGACACTAAATAACCTTCTAAGTTGGTAGCCAGTGCTCATAATTGCAACTTCTTGGAGACATTGTACCCACTCGCCATCATCTTCCAACAGTCCTCTGGCAATACATACTAATTTGAAAGTAGCATACTCAACATTGTCGACTGTACGTAAGCACTGAAATGATCATGGTCCCTTCACAACTTTTAGTAGCAAACGCAAATAAAAGCGCTCACCCGAATTTGGAGTTGCAAAGTACATTCTGCCGATTGCGTACCCCTTCTTTCTCGGCGTCCACATCTTCGAAGACTTATTCCAAACAAAATGTTGCGGGAACTGTTGGTAGGTGAATGCGCGTGCAGCTAAATTTGATGAGCAACATGCAAAAAAACCGGTAAGAGTTGTCATTTCTAGTTCGGCTCTAGATACGACGTCGTCAATCCTATCAGCCGAATTATAAACAACACGATGCATTCCAGGCAAATGCAGTGCCAAGCGTACAACCGCTGGCACTTCTTCATATAAAGAGTGTCCAAATATTCGCCATGCAGCTTCTGGAGGGCCAATATACCGTGCGTCGAGATATTACTTGATCTCATATACTCCTCCCAACACAATTGTTGTGCGGTCGTTTCCTTTGAAAATATGTTTGTGGATATATTTAACACATCTCACCCCTGCACAAACTTCAACATTAATATGACAATTAAACATTTTAGAAAGGTAAGCATTATGGGGTACAACATCTCTATTATCAACCTGCTGTCCCTCACAGTATAAAAATGTTTAGTATCACGACGACGATAGATTTGATAGCCATCTTGATCCATAGTTGTTGCCTCAGAGAACTCTCTAGGATACCTCTTTTGACATTTTCCATTTTTCATGCACGATGCTTGAGGATTTCGTCCACCACACGGGCCATGCACCATACAATTTTTGACAGTTTCAAAGAGTAGGGGATCCGCTATCGAATCTGGAAATTCAGCAGAAACTACTTCATCTACTTGTTGGCATGTACGAATTTTGTCTGGATTTGCAAGAAAGAAAAGAGCGTGCATATGAGGTAGCCCGCGTTTCTGAAACTCAATGGTAAAGACATGCGCAACTTTCTGACCAAATACTTTTGCTTTTTCTATCCCCTTCATCAAAGCATTTTTCTTCAACTCAAAAACGCGAGAAACTAAATCAGGGCGATCAGTGGCTTTTTGATGTGGCAATAGAGCTGCAGTTATTTCTGGCCATTTGGGATTTGCAGTCATGGTAAGGAAAATATCTGGGTGTTGGTAGTGGCGCGTAATAGCCATTGAATCTTGAAAGATTTCAAACATATGTCTTGGACTACCAATGAATGAAGATGGCAAAATGATTCGTTGTCCGACCTGATCAAGTCCTAACCCATCTGCAGCGATGTCGGTAAGACCTTGGTAAAGTTCAGCTCGACGTTTTTCCTGATTAAGCTTATGATATGTCAGTCGATTCTGCTCAGTGGCTGCCCAAGCATCGACAATAAATTCTTGCAAAAGTTTTCCTGCTCTCAGAATAGTTGAATACTCTGTATTGCGGAACTTATCTGCAAATTCATTGAACTCCAAACAATCCTGAATAATATTGAGAACATCAGCTCTCAAATGAGGATTTCGCGATGTACGAAAACCTAAAGCCGAAACTGGATCGTAAATGTAGAGTTGTGCATAAACAGCAGCTTGACCTGGCTGTGGTATTAATGACCCCGTTTGGTGGCGCAGCTCTCCATGTATGGTGAATGAGGTAGGCCCCCGACCATGGATGACCCTTTCATCCATTCTGACACACAAACTCGTAAAAGCATTTGCTGCATTGTATTCTCGAGTATAAGTCCGAAATGAAGTCGATTGTACACTATCACCATCATATAAATCTTGAAGAGGTGGGAGTGGAGTAATGAGTAAAGGTAGTTTCACTTTTCCTTGTGAACAACATTTTCCGAAATAATTATTTCTGGCAGATGAGATCGATAATTTTTCATCATTCCAATGCAATGCTGAACAATAAGAGCATGTCACATTCATCATGCCGAGAAAGTGTCGTTCGGAATTGAACCTATTAGTAACGATGGCCAGGTAAGTTAAAAGTTGTATATATTTTAACCTATGGATAATATACACGGGTTAAAGGTAAAATAAAATTAACCTATTTGATTTGGACGTAGCAGTTCGATATTGTCTTTCACGTTGGGCCAATTGACGCGTGGTGCACCCTTCAAGTCTCGCTACTTGTGAATCAATCATATGGCTGAATATGGAGAACAACTAACTAAAGACATTCTGAAAAAGTTAAGATTAAAAAAGCAAACATTATTTACCTAACAGCGTCAGAAGTTTGAGAGGTTCTTTGAAGGCCAATATTTGGCGGTACTGAAGTAGTTTGTCCATCATACATATGTTTTTGTGGTACATTAGAAGGAACAGTTGTTCGAGGTAAACATTCGTCAGTTGCGTCTAATACTCGTGTAGAGCACATTTCAAGTTTCTCTCGTTCTCGTCGTCTACGTTGGGCCAACGTAGCTTTCGATATAACATGAACTTTATGAGCCAAAATTTGTGAAAATGAATCGTTATAAATGACTGTTTAAGCGGAGAACCACTTACTTATTTGAGAATGTATTAATTTTCACAGTGTGAGGATAAATAAAAGAAGCAGTGTGAGGAAACGTAAAGAAAAAGCATTATAGATAAAGCAAAATAAAGAAGCAAGATAAGCATATACCGCACTGGACATTTCATTTTCTTTTCCCTTTCCCTTGCCAGAATAACTTGTTTCCTTTCTCTACATTGGGTGGTTAAAAAGTAGGAATTAATAAAAAATCAATAATGAGCAAAAGACCAACCAAGTAATAAGGGGTTAAGCTTACCTTGCGAAGAGATATTAGATTAAGCTCGCGTTCATCTCGAATGGTAACCCCGACATTTTTTTGTCGAAGGAATTGCACCTGCAATAGAAAAATATCAATTTTGAATGTAAGTGGACAATTAGTTAATGTGCTAAGAACACAATGAAAAGCTTAACTTACTATTTTTTCCAAGTCAACATCAACCTGTAAGGTATTAAAGTAAACATTAAAATGAGAGGAACTTATTGTTATATCAAGAGTTGTAGATATTTTTTTTAAAAAAGAAGATACTTACATGGCCATATATAGTGATGTCATCCATTGTTGTTCTTTAATTGGAGCAATTGACCTGTATATAAAGGAGGGGAAATATATTAACTAACCAATTGACGTTCTTTAATTGGAGCAATTGACGTTCTAATTATTTTAACAAACCAATCAAGAAAACGTATTAACTACTATTAATTACTATGATCTATCTTCTTTGATGATTAACTACTATGAGATATGGTGTAGAAAAGCTTCGGGTGATCAAGAAAGATGAACAGGATGTAGAATGACTAAGCACAGTTTTTTGGTAGAATCTCACTAAATCCAAAGATTCCATATTTGAAGATTCTAACGATATTTTCTTTCAAATTGATTGTGTTTTGGGTTAAACATAGCAGCTTTGATGTGCTTGTGATATAATAGAATTGCCTTCAATTTTTTTTGCTATAACTGATCTTTTTAAAAACTGATTTTTATTTCTGTGTTTTGTGATTATGTTGAAATTTGGGGGGTTGAGCTTTGGGCACTTTTTTTATTTATTTATAAACTAACCATAGGTTGTATCAAGTTTGTTTCAAAATATACCATAAAGTTGGTTGATTCAGTTTTCTCTTATGAATTGTTTTTCGAATCTATCTGATGGAGCAACAGGTAGTATTAGAATTCTTGGAAATAGTTATGTACTCAAATTGGAAATAGTTCTTATTCGCGAAGCTTTTTTATCTTCCCGTATTATTCTCTGTTATGTTAATATTAGTTATCCTCCTGTAATTATGTTAATATTAGTTGGTTTAAATTTCTTTTCTTTAAAGTATGCTAATTGTGATCGCCAAGCAGCTAATTAAATCTTTTCATGATAATAGTGTATATTGCTGGTAAATGGAGATGAATTTCAGTTGGTGCTTTCGGACCGCCCTAGTTGATTATCTTGTTTTCTATAGATGATATTAGTTGTAGTTGGAACTTGAAGGTTGGATTAGAAGCATGTCTAATCACTCATGCCATGAGAGTACAACTTTCCTCAATTTAGTACTTCGTTTCCTCTCATCTGACTACGTCCAAGTTAGTGAAAGACACTGCATAGCTGGTGTGGATACAATGAAGCATTCGATGTAATAAACAAACCTAGAATAAACGCTATGCATTCTATGTTTGATCTTCATATTGTTTACTTAAATTAGACAAAAATCGCCACCCATTATAAACCCAACTCGCCACATCCACAACTCTACTTGACGAAGCGATAAGAGCTGAAGTCATTGAAAATTTAGAACCATCCTCAGAAACACGATAAGCTTCCACACCTACAACACTAAGCCCATTGCCTACACCTACAACACTACAAACTCTACAGTGCAAACTCTTCGAAATCAACAACACTAAGCCCATTGTCTACACGTACAGAATTATCCAGCATTTCCAATTTCGAAATCAACAAAATTCCACTTAATTCCTCCCAAACCACCCACATTGACTTCCTTCAATACCCAAACAGACGTGCTTTTAAAGATACCCAAATTTCTCAATACCCAAATCTCTCTCAATACCCAAATTAGTAATTTGTCAACACACAAATATCCAAATCTCTCTCAATACACAAACTTCATTCAATACCCAATTCTTCTATTCTGTCAATACCCAAATTAGAATACCGTTCCAATTAACTTTACGGGTGTTTTGCATTCACACAATACCACATAAACACTATATTTTGGTCATCCTGCTTCAATTTTATGGATAACAACCTCATCAATTCCCCAATCAAGTGAATGATCAAACATATAGAACCGTACATTTAATTATTCTTTATATTTCTCTGAGTTTTGCATACCATATAGTTTGTTTTAACCTACTAAAAGCAAACCCTTTCCTCGGAACCACAACTTTTCTAGTTTAGAAACCTCATCTTCATTTACATATTAAGCTCATCCGTAACTAACGGAAAGATATAACAATCTATTTGTAATTTCTTTTAGTGAATCCCGAGATCCCAAACCACATTCTCCATAGAGACCTCTTCCCTCTTCCTTCCCCAAGCTCTAAAATCTAAGTACATCAATTGGCATAATATTGGTATCACATGTTAGAACGTAAACACAAATCCATCAACACTCACTACAACCTCAGAGACCTACTATATTGGTTGGTAGGTTAACTTCCCCCAAAGCACCTATCAATTTTTTTTTTCCTTCAAAAATTTGAAAGCAAATTGTAAACCCATCAACCTATACTTCACAATCCTTGCAAATCAATTGGAACAAACAAAGTATAATCTTAAAGTTCCTTATCATCATTTTGAATTATCATTTTGAATTATCAATTGGAACAAACAAAGTATAATCTTAAAGTTCCTTGTCATCCAAATGATAATAAAAAATTGGAACATAATATGAATATATTTTTAAAAAACACACACATTGGGATCAACTTTTCAACATTACATAGCATGATGGTCAAATAAAAATTTTGGATATTGTGGAACCTGTTTCTTTTGAAAACAGATATTGCGGAACTATAATAGTAACATACAAACAAACCAGACGAAAAAAGAAACATGGCCTTACTTCTAAACCTCAACGCAGATGTGGTAGCTTAGGTTGAGCATACAAATAAATTTTTTCCTTCAAAAATTTGAACGCAAATTGTAAACCCATCAACCTATACTTCACAATCCTTGCAAATCAATTGGAACAAACAAAGTATAATCTTAAAGTTCCTTATCATCATTTTGAATTATCATTTTGAATTATCAATTGGAACAAACAAAGTATAATCTTAAAGTTCCTTGTCATCCAAATGATAATAAAAAATTGGAACATAATCTGAATATATTTTTAAAAAACACACACATTGGGATCAACTTTTCAACATTACATAGCATGATGATCAAATAAAAATTTCGGATATTGTGGAACCTTTTTCTTTTGAAAATAGATATAGCGGAACTATAATAGTAACATACAAACAAACCAGAGGAAAAAAGAAACATGGCCTTACTACTAAACCTCAACGCAGATGTGGATGCTTAGGTTGAGCATAGAAATAAATTTCATTAATAGCTTACTTTGGTACATCCTAATTCCGATACAATCAAGAAGGTTGAGCATACAAATGAAAATCCAGTAGGATTAGGAGCTAAAAAAAATCCAGCAGAATTAGGATGTTTTTTTTGGTACATCCTAAGGTTGAGCATACAAATGAAAATTTTCCTTCATACAAAAAAAATTGGTTGGCAGGTTAACTTCTCCGAAAGCACCTATCAATTTTTTTTTCCTTCAAAAATTTGAGCATACAAAAAAAACCCATCAAACCACTGGATTTTCCTTCGTACAAATGAAAATTTTCCTTCATGAAAGTATAGGTTGAGCATACAAAAAAAACATCCTAAAATTCAGTAACATACAAAAAAAAAACATCCTAAAGTTGAGCATACAAATGAAAAATCCAGTGTATAAATAATCAAAACACCCTCAAAATTAATTTGGTACATCCTAATTCCGATACCAAATCAAGAATACAACTGGAGCTAAAAAAAACTTCACTCCTCAAAATTAATCAAAACATCCTAATTCTGCTGTGAGGTGAAATCGATGGAGAGATTTTGTATACCTGAGAGGTGAAATCAATGGTCGAGTGCGATGGCGACGGGACTGTGCTTGAGGCGGCAGGAAACCAATGGTTGGTGGCTGTCGAAGCATAGACGGTGGTGGGAAGCTGCGAACGGCGATCGGCTGGAGGTGAGAGCGGCGATTGGCTGGAGGTGATAGTGGAGATCGGGTGGAGGTGGGTTACGATTGGGAGGTGGGGGGGCACTGATCGGGAGGTGGGGGGCGCTGATCGGATGAGAGCGGAAGGAGGAGGAGGGAGAGAGTGAGAGCGGCGATCGGCTGGAGGTGAGAGCGGCGATCGGCTGGAGGTGGGTTACGATCGGGAGGTGGGGGGGCGCTGATCGGGAGGTGGGGGGGCGCTGATCGGATGAGAGCGGAAGGGAGGAGGAGGGAGAGACTGAGAGAGCGGGGAGAAAGAGAGAGAACGGGGAGATAGAGAGAGGGAGACAGTGAGAGAGAGAGAGTGGGCGGGAGAAAGAGAGAGATAAGGGTTTTTTTTTTATGGGGAAAAAGAGAGAGTGTGTGTGTTTTTGAATTTGTGGAGTTTGAAATTTGGGCGGGAAAATATGTTTTGTGAGAGTAAATCTGGTCCACTGATTTTTGGATAGATTGAATGTGAGCCACTTGATAACTTTCTTTGTGTTTTATTATATAGATATATATATATATATGTATATGTCTTTTCTTTTGTTTTTTTTATTATAGCCTATTTTTAAACAAGCATAAGTATTTCTTTATTTTGAGCACAATCTAATTTATTTTAAATAAAAACTATTTTGGCCCACTAGATAAAAGCCCATCAATTTATTTTCTCTTTTAATTCTTACAACTTGTAGTGTAGACAATTTTATAGACTTTTTATTAAAAAATAAATGTACAAATTTTTGTAATAGGGGGACTTTAGAGACACGTGCACTGCACTAGCACGTGTATTTGTGCTTGTTCACTAGTGACCGGATAGGAATGGGAGGGAAAGAGAGAGAGTGGAGTTGTGTGTTAGTGTAGGTGCCCTAGAGGCAATACAATGATATTATGTAATCAGTATTATTGACATTATGTTCCTTTTATATTAATAATTTATTATGCTTCGTATTTACTGCGATATAATTATTAGCATGATAAATGTCCTTAGATTATTAATACGAACTATATGAACTTGAGATTATATATAGTATAATAATCTTAAATGTCCCTAGTCGAGTATTATTATTATTAGGACAGTAATAATACATTGAGACTAGTATGTTGATTGATTGATGACCACTTCTCATGGGTCATTAGTATAGAGATACTAAAATCAATACATAGGTAAATGTAAGAGTACATTGTACTGGACAGACCCACTGTGAGATTCTACATGGAATGAATTAATAAGTGTCATAAGTAATCTCACTGTGATAATGGTGTAATGGTCCTCTGACCTGAAATCATTATATTTCTACACGAGAATTAATGTACTTTGATTCTATCAAAAGTTATCTTTAATCGGGTAATGATAAAGATAATTATTGGGTTCATTATGAATCGTGTGAGAAATATGAATGATCTAGAGGGAATTTAACCCTCCTAATTTTAGGAGTGATATTATCGGCCTCTTGTTTGAGTGAGACTATGAAATGCATGGCCATGCTCAAATATTGATTTGTTTGAATAGTCTACTCATCGATCAAGAAAATAAAGATTAAATTATTAAGAGGATGACACGTCCCATGCCTCTAGTTTAATCTATAATATCAAGGTTAAAAGGATTATATTACATGGAAACATTAATCACGAAAGGTTTAATTGAATCACCAATTATTGTTATTACTTGGGTAGCAATGATGTATTACTAGATGCCGCTCATTGTTTATAATTTTATTATAAGATAATAAAATTATTGCCAACGTAATAATAACCTATAGGGTCACACACTTAGAACGTTTAAAAGGAGTATTAGTTTAAATTCGGAATTTAAATTAAGTGATTCGAAATTAGTTAATTAATTGAGTTGGACTTAATTAATTAAAGGATAATTCGAATCATTTAAGTGATAAAACCAAATCAGATTGGTCTTATCAGAAGCCAAACTGATTATGGTTAATTCGAATTTAAATGATAAAACCAAATCAGATTGGTCTTATCAGAAGCCAAACTGATTACGGTTAAGCCCACCTCTTATCTCTCCCTATAAATACATAGAGATGTATTAGTTGATTTGGATCTTTTGACAAATCCGTTTTCACAGAAACCCTAGCCGCTCAACTGTTGAGAGGTAAAAGAGAGAGAGAGAGAGAGGCAAGGATCATCGGCTAGTACCGGCTCCCTTGATCGTTGGACGATCGGACGTTCGTGTGGACTGCCTTAGAGACGCGGATCTAGCTACTAGGGCTGCGTGGTGATTGCAACCTCCATCTTTCAGCCTTCGAAAGCTCCGAAAGGTAAAATTTTATTTCTCCATTATTAGCCAATTCTTATACACGGATCCTAGGGTTAGGGTTTCGGATCTGTCTTTTTTCGCTGCGTTTGTGCCCCGAAACCCTTCAGTGGTATCAGAGCAACGTGTATAAGGGGCTGATTTGGTTACATGTTTACTGCATTCGATGCATGTATGCATGTTTTATGAATCTGCCTTGATGCAGTTATGTGATATGTCGATATAATATGTTATGTCGATCATATATGATTCTGTTATGCTATATAGATTGTGATTTGTTGATAATTAGGTAAGTTTTACCATCTGCTATGAATGTTCAGTAAGCGATTTGTATGTTATGCATGTAGAATGGTTTATATGGTGATATAAACTGATGGACAGATAGTGTTTGGACACGATCTGTAAACTGGGACATGATATGAATGTATATGATACATGGTTCCGGAACTGTATTTGATGCAGTGGCGGCAGAGACTAAAAGATATGATCTGTTGTTCGAAATCGATAATTTTTAATAAGGATAGTCCTCTGGAATTAAAAAATTTTTAATAAGGATAGTCCTCAGCTCGACCCCCGCCAGGGGCTGCCGCCCCCGGACCCCGCCCGGGGGCTGCCGCCCCCGGACCCCCGCCCAGGGGCTGCCGCCCCCGGACCCCTGCTGCATATATATATATTTGTGTGTTCTTAATTGTTTATAAGAGCATGGTGCTGGTTATGGCCTTAAGACCCTTAGATTAATGGTTTATGTTTTGGTTTTGTAAATACGACTTGCATGTCGTTCTCTTCATTCTTGTAATTGTATTATCTCGAATGTAACTCGAGTTTCATTATGTAAGTACATAAGTACAAGTTGTTTCTCTTCATTCTTGTAATTGTATTATCTCGAATGTAACTCGAGTTTCATTATGTAAGTACATAAGTACAAGTTGTTTTCATTTATTCAATGTAATGTAATTGAAGATTGAAGGGCGATCCAAGAGATGAAGCAACCAAGGAGAATGAAGACATGTAATTGTATTTATATTTCCCACCATAGATAGACCTCGATCCTTTCATCAGCTTGAAAGGATCATGTAGGATAAAGGCCATAACCAAGCACGTTTACTTACTGCACTTTACATATTGATGTATGAATGTTTCTGTAGAATACACTGTGATGCATGCTTCAATTAGATTAATACTGTATTAATATATGTATTAGATACATCATCCATGCCATGCCTGCTTAAACAAAATAAAACATGTAACGATGAAAGATGAACATTAAACAAACGATCATGAGATTCTCGTGTTTATGAAACACGGCAATTAAATATAAATTTCATTGATTCAACGATTGAATGATTTTGTCAACAACGGATCACGAATCTGTAAGAAAAGGGGTGCCAATAATGCCGTCTGTGCGTTAACCTCTGATCTGGAAATCATTCATTCAACGAATTTTGATTTGAAATATTTAGTTCCAAGAAAAGGGAATCTCTTTATGATGGGATCATGATCGTTTACAAGTAAACCCCTTAACAAAATATTAAGTTAATTAGATGCTTTCCAATGAATTAACACTCATCAAAGCCTAGATCATAAGGGGTGGGTTTGCCAAAGTAGAGCACTCCTTTTAATCGTGGTTAGGTGCGAAAGAATAAAAGTGATATTCGTCATGTTAATCATTGGGACCAACTTAACTAAGTCGTCACAATAGGATTGTGGATAGTGAACTTAGAAGCATAGAGTTTGGCGTAAAATTTATTAGATAAATTAGAACAATAGTTGTTCACCAAACTATCCAAGAATTATATGTGATATAATTGACAAAAGTTGTCTACCTAAATAGTTATGTTTTGGGAGAATTGGCCAACGCTGACTCAAGGCATAATGAAATATGGATCTTGGCTCACTAGAAAATAAGTTTCCGAATTAATAGTAAGGGCTATTAGTTTGAACAAAATAGTGGGAGGTATATTAAGTTGAATGTACCATTATCACTTGAACATAATAATTAATTATTGGACAATCTAACTTATCTTATGCATTTTAAACATTGTAGATATTAAATGGCACAAAACACAAACAACTCTTTCTCCGTGCGATCAGTCCTTGAGAAGGACAAGCTGACAGGAACAAACTTCCTTGACTGGTCTAGGAATTTGAGGATTGTCCTCAGGCAGGAGCGTAAGCTCCAAGTTGTTGAAATTCCTCCACCGGTCCATCCTGGTGACGGTGCAACTCGTGCTCAACTAAATGCTTACCAGAAGCATATTGATGATGCGACAGACGTTGCCTGTCTCATGCTTGCAACTATGAGTGCTGAGCTTCAGAAGCAGCATGAGCATATGGATGCTTATGCTATGCTTGAGCATCTTAAGACGATGTTTCAAGTACAGGCTCGTCAAGAAAGGTTCAATACGTACAAAGCAATCTTTAACTGCAAGCAAGGAAATAACCCGGTTGGACCGCATGTTCTGAAGATGATTGGGTATTTTGAATACCTAGACCGTTTGGGCTCCGGGCTTTCTCGAGAGGCTCAAATAGATATTATCTTGCAATCATTGAACAGCAACTATGCCCAGTTTATCATGACTTTCATCATGACCGAGCAAGACAAAACACCCACTGAATTGTTGGCACTGTTAAGAACTACCGAAGCCAACATGCAAAAGGCACCTGAAAATGCTCCCATAATGATGGTAGGCAATAAAGGTGCTAAGGGAAAGGGGAAATGGAAAGGCAAGAAAAAGATTGGATCTAATGCAGTTGCTCCTTCCAAGCCCACTTTCAAGAAAGCTCTCAAGCCTAAAGGTGGTGTTGCTAAACCTGATAAGGGTGATTGTCACTGGTGCAAGAAACCAGGTCATTGGAAGAGAAACTGTCCAGCTTATTTGGAAAGTCTGAAGAACGTGAAATCTCTGAATATTTCTGATTCAGGTATTCATGTTATAGAAGTCAATTTATCTACTTCTACATCTTGGGTATTGGATACTGGATGTGGTTCTCACATTTGTATTAATGTGCAGGGACTTCAAAGGAGTAGATCTTTGGCAAAGGGAGAGATCGACCTACGCGTTGGCAATGGAGCAAAGGTTGCTGCTTTGGCCGTAGGGACTTATTATTTGTCGTTGCCCTCTGGGCTTATTTTAGAACTTGAGAACTGTTATTACGTGCCTGCGATTTGCAGAAACATTATTTCTATTTCTTGTTTGGACAAGAAGGGTTTTTCGTTTATAATAAAAGACAATTGTTGCTCTTTTGCTTTAAATGATTTAACTTATGGTGTAGCACGTTTATTTAATGGTTTATATGTTCTAGATCTTGATCTTACTCCCGTCTATAATATGAATAAACGTCTTAAAGCAAATGACTCAAATCAAACATACCTTTGGCATTGTCGATTAGGCCATATAAATGAGAATCGCATATCCAAACTACATAAAGATGGATTTTTGGATAAGTTTGATTTTGAATCATACGATGAATGTGATGCTTGTTTACTTGGTAAAATGGCAAAAGCTCCTTTTACTAAAATAGGTGAAAGGGCCAACGAACGATTAGAACTAATACATAGTGATGTATGTGGTCCAATGCGTTCTATGGCTAGAGGTGGCTTTTATTACTTCATAACATTTACTGATGATTTCAGTAGATTCGGATATGTGTATCTTTTGAAACACAAATCTGAATCCTTTGAAAAATTCAAAGAATTTAAAGCTGAAGTAGAAAAGCAAATAGGCGGAAGTATTAAAACTCTTCGATCTGATCGAGGAGGTGAATACTTAAGCCATGACTTTAAGAATTACTTAAAGGAGTGTGGTATAGTATCACAGCTCACTCCTCCTGGAACACCACAATGGAATGGGGTTTCTGAAAGGAGAAATCGTACCTTGTTGGACACGGTACGATCGATGATGAGTCATGCTGAACTTCCAATAAGTTTCTGGGGTTATGCCCTAGAAACGGCTGCATATACACTAAACCGAGTCCCAACTAAAGCGGTTCAAAAGACTCCATATGAGATATGGACTGAGAAACGTCAAAGCATGTCATTTATGAAAATATGGGGATGTGAAGCGTTTGTGAAACGTATGATCTCTGACAAGCTTGGACCAAAATCAGATAAGTGTTATTTTGTGGGGTACCCGAAGGAAACTAAGGGTTACTTCTTCTATAATCCGACCGAGAACAAAATAGTTGTTTCTCGCACTGCTGTGTTTCTTGAACGAGAGCTAGTCTCCAAAAGAATCAGTGGGAGGAAAATAGAACTCGATGAAGCTCGAGACCCACAAGATAATGTTGAACCCGAATTGGAAATTGAGCAGGATATTCAAGATAATATTCAAGATGAAACTGCTCAAGAAACACAGATTGTTCGTAGATCTGGTAGGATTCGCCATCAACCTGAGAGATATTATGGATTTCTCTTAGTAGAGAATGGTGATTTGATGCTCATAGATCAAGATGAGCCCCTCACCTACCAAGATGCTATGAACAGTCCTGACTCTGAGAGATGGCTAGAAGCCATGAAATCTGAGATGGATTCCATGTATGATAACCAAGTATGGACTTTGGTTGATCCACCTGAAGGGGTAAAACCTATAGGGTGCAAATGGGTTTTCAAAAAGAAAATCGACATGGATGGAAATGTTCAGACCTATAAAGCTAGGTTAGTTGCAAAAGGTTTCAAGCAAATTCATGGTATTGACTATGATGAAACTTTTTCACCTGTAGCTATGGTCAAATCCATTAGGATTTTGCTTGCAATAGCAGCTTATCATGATTATGAGATCTGGCAGATGGATGTCAAAACAGCCTTCCTTAATGGGAGCCTTGAAGAGGATGTGTACATGACACAACCTGAAGGTTTTGTCAGTCCAAGGGATGCTAGAAGGATATGTAAGTTGCGTCGATCCATTTATGGACTGAAGCAGGCCTCAAGGAGGTGGAATATTCGTTTTGACCAGACAGTCAAGGAATTTGGCTTTATTCAAAACGAAGATGAATCTTGTGTTTACAAAAGGGTTAGTGGGAGCCACGTGGCATTCATAGTATTATATGTTGATGATATATTACTTATCGGGAATGACATACCTTCTCTACAGGCTGTTAAGACTTGGTTGGGAAAAAATTTCTCAATGAAAGATTTAGGCGAGGCGACCTATATATTAGGGATCAGGATCTATAGAGATAGATCCAGAAGATTGATCGGCCTAAATCAGAGTACATATATTGACAAAGTACTGCATCGTTTTGGGATGCAAGATGCTAAAAGGGGATTTGTCCCGATGTCTCATGGGATATCAATCTCGAGTGACAATAGTCCTAAAACATTGGATGAAAAGGACCGCATGAGTAAGATTCCATATGCTTCTGCAATTGGATCTATCATGTATGCAATGATATGTACTCGTCCTGATGTGTCATATGCTTTGAGTATGACGAGCAGGTTCCAGTCTAATCCAGGTGAAGGTCACTGGACAGCTGTCAAGAACATTCTTAAGTACTTGAAGAGGACTAAAGATTCATTCTTGGTATATGGGGGAGAAGAGAGATTAGTGGTAAAAGGTTACACTGATTCTAGTTTCCAAACAGACAAGGATGATTCTATATCCCAGTCTGGTTTTGTGTTTTGTCTCAACGGAGGTGCTGTAAGCTGGAAAAGTTCAAAGCAAGAAACAGTAGCTGATTCTACAATGGAGGCTGAGTATATTGCTGCTTGCGAAGCAGCCAAGGAGGCAGTTTGGATCCGAAATTTCATCAAAGGGCTTGGTGTGGTTCCATCGATAGTAGACCCTATCGATCTTTATTGCGATAACAATGGAGCCATAGCACAAGCAAAGGAACCAAGATCGCACTCCAGGGCGAAACATATACTTAGAAGATATCACCTTATTCGTGAGATTAATGAACGAGGAGATATACATATATGTAAAGTGCAAACTAATGATAACGTAGCTGACCCACTGACTAAGGCTTTGTCGCAGCAGAAGCACGAAGGTCACACTAGTTCAATTGGTATTCGATACATGAGTGATTGGCTCTAGTGCAAGTGGGAGATTGTTAGTGTAGGTGCCCTAGAGGCAATACAATGATATTATGTAATCAGTATTATTGACATTATGTTCCTTTTATATTAATAATTTATTATGCTTCGTATTTACTGCGATATAATTATTAGCATGATAAATGTCCTTAGATTATTAATACGAACTATATGAACTTGAGATTATATATAGTATAATAATCTTAAATGTCCCTAGTCGAGTATTATTATTATTAGGACAGTAATAATACATTGAGACTAGTATGTTGATTGATTGATGACCACTTCTCATGGGTCATTAGTATAGAGATACTAAAATCAATACATAGGTAAATGTAAGAGTACATTGTACTGGACAGACCCACTGTGAGATTCTACATGGAATGAATTAATAAGTGTCATAAGTAATCTCACTGTGATAATGGTGTAATGGTCCTCTGACCTGAAATCATTATATTTCTACACGAGAATTAATGTACTTTGATTCTATCAAAAGTTATCTTTAATCGGGTAATGATAAAGATAATTATTGGGTTCATTATGAATCGTGTGAGAAATATGAATGATCTAGAGGGAATTTAACCCTCCTAATTTTAGGAGTGATATTATCGGCCTCTTGTTTGAGTGAGACTATGAAATGCATGGCCATGCTCAAATATTGATTTGTTTGAATAGTCTACTCATCGATCAAGAAAATAAAGATTAAATTATTAAGAGGATGACACGTCCCATGCCTCTAGTTTAATCTATAATATCAAGGTTAAAAGGATTATATTACATGGAAACATTAATCACGAAAGGTTTAATTGAATCACCAATTATTGTTATTACTTGGGTAGCAATGATGTATTACTAGATGCCGCTCATTGTTTATAATTTTATTATAAGATAATAAAATTATTGCCAACGTAATAATAACCTATAGGGTCACACACTTAGAACGTTTAAAAGGAGTATTAGTTTAAATTCGGAATTTAAATTAAGTGATTCGAAATTAGTTAATTAATTGAGTTGGACTTAATTAATTAAAGGATAATTCGAATCATTTAAGTGATAAAACCAAATCAGATTGGTCTTATCAGAAGCCAAACTGATTATGGTTAATTCGAATTTAAATGATAAAACCAAATCAGATTGGTCTTATCAGAAGCCAAACTGATTACGGTTAAGCCCACCTCTTATCTCTCCCTATAAATACATAGAGATGTATTAGTTGATTTGGATCTTTTGACAAATCCGTTTTCACAGAAACCCTAGCCGCTCAACTGTTGAGAGGTAAAAGAGAGAGAGAGAGAGAGGCAAGGATCATCGGCTAGTACCGGCTCCCTTGATCGTTGGACGATCGGACGTTCGTGTGGACTGCCTTAGAGACGCGGATCTAGCTACTAGGGCTGCGTGGTGATTGCAACCTCCATCTTTCAGCCTTCGAAAGCTCCGAAAGGTAAAATTTTATTTCTCCATTATTAGCCAATTCTTATACACGGATCCTAGGGTTAGGGTTTCGGATCTGTCTTTTTTCGCTGCGTTTGTGCCCCGAAACCCTTCATTGTGGGAGGTGGTTTTGTGATCATGAGTGGTTACTACAACTTCCCATTGAATCCCAGCTCTTATTTCCTAACTCCTAGATCAATCCTAGCCTTCCATTTGCCCCAAATTCTTGTATAAATACCCCCCCTAGCCTAACTATCCTTACACATCTCATTCATCAAACCTATAGTGAAAGAAAATAATTGTCAGTAGTAAATGTTGTGTTGGTAGAGAGTGAGAATAAAAGATAGAGAGAGAGACTTGAGTGTGCTTGCATTTGAAAGGAGGCTGGCAACATCCAAGGAGGCTCGGGTGCAGTACAAGCGAGGAGGAGAAGCACTTTTGGGCAAGCTCAAGCTAGGAGGAGAAGGGATCTTTCATTTTAGGAGTTGTTTTTGTGGGTTTCTCTCCAAAATAGGTGGGTGATTTTCCTTACTTCTAATTCTAGTTACCATGCTAGGAATGATGACATAATTAGCATGAAAGAAACTAATAAGAGTACATTTGACTTGAAAAAGTGACTTATTAGATGATTTAATTAATGCTTGGTAAATTGTATGTTAATTTGTTTTGAACCTTAATATTGTAGTAAAAATTGCTTTGTAGTCATGGAAATGTTAAATTGGAACCATGATGATGTAGAGATTGATCATGAATTACTAGTAGGTGAAATTATTGATTTTATGCACTAAATTAACTATTGTGAAATACGGGTTTACTGTAAATTTTTAAGTAGATTGTAATCTGGAAAGTTACATTTCAATAGGAGAAGAAAATATATTTTGAGGCTTGAAAAACCCCGCAGCACAGCCGACTGGCCATATGTAACAGTCGACTGTCCTGATCATTTGATTTCGAGTTTAAAAACATCGCAGGACAGCCAACTTATCACATATAACAGTCGACTGCCCTGACCTTCTTATTTTCAAAATTTTGCATTATTGCGGAACAGCCAACTGATCACATATAATAGTCGACAGCCCTGGCCTTCTTATTTTCGAAATTTTGCATTATTGCGGAACAGCCGACTGATCACATATAATAGTCGACTGCCCTGACCTTCTTATTTTCGAAATTTTGCATTATTGTGGAATAGCCGACTGACCATATTCGACAGTCGACTTCCCCGAAGTTTCAAGTAAATCTGTCTTTTTTTCGTGAGATAATCCCTAAGACATGTGGCATAGTATAAATGAGAATTTGAGACTGTTTTACAAGGAGGAATTTATTTTAATTATTGACTTTCTTTTATAAAGGAAATTGAAGGGATAGTTTAAGGGGTTTAAAATGAAATTTTGTTAATGAGAAATTTGAATGGTGTGAATTTGTGAAACCAATTGAAAATGAACTGTGGAATTGGTATGGATTGAAATAGAATTATGTGAGCATATAAATTAGTGATTGTGACATGCTAGAAGAATTTCATTTTTTCAATTATTTATGCATTGGAATTTGATTATGATGAGTTATGAAAGATGCAAACACATGAATATTATGCTTTTGAAACATGAATTGTGATTAATCATGAAAAGGTCTTATGAGTATGACACTGTAATTATGAGTTGAAATTGAGAATTAGGGTATAGCCAAGCCTTATATCGGCAATGAAAGAATTATGAAATGATATTTTGGAAATGAGAATACCAAGGTTGGGTCATGTGAAATTAAATGAATAAGACCGGTATAGTGGGAGTGCTACATTCTAAGAGATTGATTTTATTCATGATTCAATTAAACTAAGGACTAGTACATAGTGAAGATGTGATGAAAGTGAGAGAAAAACACAAGTATGAGGGCCTCGAGTCTACGATGTGGGTGTAATTCACAGTTTGTCTTCACGATGCGTCGTAACATGACGTGGGCACTACTCCGAAATTATCGGGATCTTGACGATGCATGTGGGGTGTTTGGTGACTGCGAGAGGATCGTGTGCCATGACGGAGGCTGAATTGTCCATAGATTGTCTTCACGATGCGTCATGACATGATGTGGGATTCCCCTCCAGGTTGTCTGTACATGAGCTCTTTACTCATAGAACTTCTAGGATACTTACCGTAGTTACAGTAGTATATTAAGTCATGGGGAGGGATTGAACCCGACAAGATGAAGAACGATTAAGGGCTTGCCTTGGGACCTATGTAGTATGGGATGCATAGAATCCGAACAAGTACGCATTAGTATCATATAATATAAATAACTGCATTAAGGACTAAGTGTACAACCATAACACGACATCAATAGGATATTCCCCTTAGTTTGATTGTGAACAAGTTTGTGTTTGTTAAGTATGAAAAATTATTATACTGTTTCCGGCATAGAGAGAATGGCTCTGTTTAATATTCGTCGGTTGAATAAACTGACGTGCCCACAGTTTTATATGCAGGATAAATGGCATGATAAAGATTAAAGGAGAACTGATGCTTAGAGATTATTCAATTGTTGTTGTAATTTCATTCATGTAACTGCTGTATTTTTGCTTCTGCTGTAAAATGTAAAGATTCATTTGTAACTCTGATGTAAAGTAAAAGTTTTAAATTCCTTGTAACATTGTACGAAGTGAAGTAAAGATCCTGTGGAATCTCGATTTCAGTGGTATTTGAAATTCGGGGTGTTACAGAGTGGTATCAGAGCCAGGTTCACAAGTAGTACAAATTTATGAGGAACGACACCCTGTGGACATTTAGCATGTTGAGTATAGAGATTTAAATGTAAGTTACTTACATTTGTGTTGCTCTATGAATGACATTCTCTTCCTTCCCCTTTTTCTAAGATGGCTGATCACTTCGATCCTGCTGGAGATGACAATTGACACATTATTGAGGATGATTACTACCCCGGGCAAGCTGATTCAGACGAGGAAGATCCCGAAGAAGTGGAAGAGGAATGGCCTGAGTCCTGAGAGATCACTCCATCTCCGGATTCATCTGAGAATCCGGGTAATCTCATCGTGTCTCTTCAGAGACAGGTAGAGACTCTGCGAGAGAGAGTCGGGCTATTAGAGGCTCAGTTGGCAAAGCGCAAGGATGATTTTGCAGTTCTCAGTCATCATGTTTGGGAACTCGAGAAGAGGAAAAATATGACCGATGTACTGAAGGAAGAAGTGGAGGAACTACGGGGAGAGCATCATGAAGCCAAAAGGAACCGTAGGAGTTAGACTAATTGTATCTTCATACTGCTTTTAGTTTGATGTCAGAAATGTTTTAAATTCGAATGTATAAAGTTTGAAAGTCAATGAAATGGAAATGTTGACTTAAAAGTTCATGTTTTATATCTCAAATTTAATGGATCTTTTACATCAGAACATGGTTGGACGAAGAGCAAGATCTGGTGAAGGTCTGGACTTGGAAATGGAGCTAGCGAGGGTCTATCAGACACTCAATGCCGTTGCCATGAATCAAAATCAGCGAAGGGTGCCTGCTAATCCAGTATCCGAAGCAATCAAACTCATGGAATCATTTAAACGGATGAAACCACCGGTGTTTGAAGGGAAGTCAGACCCTGATACGGCTGACAATTGGATCCGACAGGTAGAGATTATCTTCGAAGTTTTGAAAACCCCGGAGGGCGGCAAGGTGAAGTTGGTGACTCTGCAATTCGAGAAGAATGCGGTTGTATGGTGGCAGTCGATGAAGCGGATGATGGGAGGCTTGGTTCATGGCTGGGAGGAATTTTTGGAGGAATTCCGCAGTCATTATTTTCCTTCAGACGTCCAGGAGAAGAAGGCCATGGAGTTTCTGTCACTGCAATAGGGTGGCATGTCAGTTAAAGAGTATGAGACCAAATTTACTTAGCTCTCAAGGTATGCTCCCGAATTGGTGATGGATGAGGCGAAGAAGGCTCGTAAGTTTGAGCATGGTTTGAGGCCAAGTCTGAGATCCAGGATGATACCCATCAGTATCAGGAGGTTTGACAAGCTGGCTAAACGGGCGGCAGCCATGGAAGTAGACATGGAGCAGTTTCATGTTGTTCAGAATCGAAGGAACAACTGGTAGGTTGGAAAAAGGCCCGCAAATTCTGGAAATTTCAAGGGACAACCATCGGCACAAAGGATCAAACCGACAGGGGCGAACACTATCAGTGTGGCTGGGGGACCCGAAAATAATTTTTTGAGACCTCCTGCGGTGAGTTGCTACAACTGCGGTGAGACGGGACATTACCAATCTCAATGCCCTAAATCGTGGAATGTTAACCGCAATGGACCAATGCAGCCGACTGGGAAGAAGCCGTACCAGTAAGGGCGAGTATTTGCCTTGACTGAAGCTGATGCCGATAAGGTGGATCATGTCATCACTGGTACGAGGGTGGATGTTTAGAGGTTCTCATTGTTTCTTTTCCTACTTATTTAGTGAACTGTTACGTGACGAGTGTGTGTTATGTAACGGAGAACTCTATTTGAATGGAATGAAAGTTGTTGTTTTGTTCGATACTGGATCCTCTCATACTTTTTTGTCTCCTAAATTTACTAAAGTGTTGGGAGTGGAACCGAAGATTTTTCCAGGCAAGATCTTAGCAGTAGCTACTCCATCAGGGAAGAATTTAACCACTGATCGGTACTATGCAGATTGCGAGATCGTGATTGGGGACAGAATCTTCGGGATTGATCTAATCGAGCTGACTATCTTGGGGATCAATGTTATTATTGGCATTGATTGGATGTCGGTGTACCGTGCAAGCATCGAGTGGAAGACCAAGGAAGTAACAGTGAAGGCTCCAGGTGGACCTGAAGTCACTTTCCAAAGGAAGAAGAAGTGTTCCAGGCTGGTGACAGCTATCCGCATGGAAGAGATTCCTGTGGAAGTGCAAAGAATTCCTGTGGTTCGGGACTATCCGACTGTATTCTTGGATGATTTACCTGGGTTACCCCCGCAATGTGATGTAGAGTTCAGCATCACTATTCAACCAGGAAGTGCACCCATTTCTAAGGCACCGTATAGGATGGCTCCTGTGGAGCGGGATGAGGTGAAACGGCAGATTGAGGAACTGTTGAAGAAAGGCTTTATTCAACCAGTGCGTCACCTTGGGGAGCACAAGTGCTTTTGGTAAAAAAGAAGGATGGATCGATAAGGATGTGTATCGATTACCGAGAGCTGAATAAGGTCACTATTCAGAATAAGTATCCTATTCCCCAATTGATGACTTGTTCTATCATCTACAAGGAGCTGTTGTTTTCTCGAAAATAGATATTCGATCAGGATATCATCAAGTTCGAGTGAAAGCTGAAGATGTGCACAAAACTGCATTTAGAACTCGACATGGGCATTACGAATTCTTAGTTATGCCATTTGGAGTGACGAATGCACCCGTAATCTTCATGGACATGATGAACAGAGTTCGGAGACCGTTCATTGATTCTTTCGTTGTGGTGTTTATCGACGATATTTTCATGTACTCCAAGTCAGAGGAGGAGCACACTGAGCATCTGGAAGTAGTTTTGGGGAAGCTAGAAGAACAGGAGTTATATGCCAAGCTATCCAAGTGCGATTTCTGGAAATCTGAAATGGCATTCCTATGTCACATCATTTCTAAGGAGGGAGTGGCAACTAATCCTCAGAAGGTAGAGGCAGTGAGAGATTGGGCAAGGCCTACTACGATGAAGGAAATCAGGAGTTTTCTTGGATTGACTGGATACTATAGGAGATTCATTCAAGGTTATGCTCAGTTAGCCATGCCGCTCACTGGTTTAACCAAGAAGAATGTGGACTTCAAGTGGACTGAGCAATGTGAGGCAAGCTTTCAGGAATTGAAAGAGAAGCTGACTACTGCACCTATTTTGGCTTTGCGTAGAGTAGGTATTGAGTATGATATTTACAGTGATGCTTCACATCGTGGGCTTGGTTGTGTCTTGATGCAAGAAGAAAAAGTGATTGCTTATGGGTCTAGGCAACTACGACCGCATGAGAAGAATTATCCAACTCATGATCTAGAGTTGGCTACGATTATCTTCGCTTTGAAGCAATAGAGACACTACGTGTACGGTGAGAAATTGAACATGTACACGGACCACAAGAGTTTGAAGTACATATACCAGCAGAAGGATCTGAATTTGAGGCAGCGGAGATGGTTGGAAGTGCTTGAGGACATGCGACCTGAGGTCAAGTATCATCCTGGGAAAGCTAATGTTGTTGCTGATGCACTTAGTCGCAAGAGCAGTTTATCCAGTTTGATTACAACTCAGAAGCATCTGGTGGAAGAATTGGATCGAGCCGGTATTGAAGTTGTCTTGTAAGGATTAGGAGTATTCTTAGTTCAGTTGAGACTTTAACCTACACTGAATGGAAGGATTATTGCGAGTCAGGAGGTTGATGCTGATATCTTGGAGATGAAGGAGCGGGTTGGTGCTGGCAGGTTGCCGAATTTCAAATCAGGGATGGAGTGCTGTGGTTTGGAAGAGGCTGTGTGTTCCAGATCAGGCAGACCTGAAAGAGAGTATTTTTCAGGAGGCACATGCTACTCTTTTGTCAGTACATCCTGGGAGTACGAAGATGTACAAGGACATCAAACAACATTTCTGGTGGCCAGGTTTGAAGCGGGATGTGGCTGAATTTGTGTCGAGGTGTGAGATTTGTCAACAAGTCAAAGCCGAGAATCAGAGACCCGGAAGTCTATTACAGCCGTTACCTATTCCGGAACGGAAGTGGGATAGCATCAGTATGGATTTCATTACGGGACTGCCCAAGAGTTCTAAGGGCAATGATGCGATTTGGGTTATAGTCGATCGACTGACCAAGTCCGCTCACTTCTTGGCGATGAAACTCACTGCTTCGATGGACAAGTTAGCTAAGTTGTATGTTGGCGAGATCGTCAGGCTCCATGGTGTTCCATCAACTATTGTGTCTGATCGAGATGCGTGGTTTACTTCGCATTTCTGGAGGAGTCTTCAGATAGCTTTGGGTACCAAGACGGATTTCAGCACTGCTTTTCATCCGTAAACCGATGGGTAGACCGAGAGAGTCAACCGTATTCTTGATGATATGCTTCGGTGTTGTATACTTGACTTTGGAGGCAGTTGGAAAAGGCATCTAGCTTTGGTAGAGTTTGCCTACAACAACAATTTTCAGACCAGTATTGGAATGGCGCCGTACAAAGCTTTGTATGGCAGGAACTGCAGAACGCCTGTTTGTTGGTTTGAAGTTGGGGAGCGTCAGCTGTTTGGGCCTGAGCTTGTGCAGCAAACCTCTGAAAAGATTGATCTGATCAAGAAGAGATTGACTGAAGCAAAGAGCAGGCAGAAGAGCTATGCAGACAACCGGAGAAGGAACCTTGAGTTTGAGAAAAGTGACTTCGTCTTTCTGAAAGTATCGCCCAATAAAGGTGTGATTCGAGTTGGTAAAGGCGGGAAGTTAGCCCCGAGGTATATAGCCCCGTATAAGATATTGAAAAGGATCGAAAAAACTGCTTACCGGCTTGAGTTACTGGAAGAGTTATCTCAGGTTCACAATGTCTTTCATGTGTCCATGCTAAGAGGTTATATTCCAGATCCGAGTCATCATTTACCTGAAGTGCCGGAAGGTTTGCAATTGGATCTCAATTACATCGAGTCTCCTGTTGAGATTGTTGATCGTCGGGAGAAAGTCTTGAGGAATAAGACGATACCGATGGTCAAGGTAGTTTGGAGAAACCAGTTGGTTGAAAAGGCTACTTGGGAGTCCGAGGAGAGGATGTTGAGGGATTATCCAGAGCTCTTTGTTTAATTTGTGTTTGTCTCTTTTCTTTTTGGCTAGTTGTATGTGTTTTGTTTCTCGCTCTTGATTGTAGTTCCGGGGACAGAACTATTCTAAGGAGGGAGTGTTGTAATACCCTGATTTTTCATTTATGAGAATTATTATTTTTGTATTATTAAATTGTACGTATTGTGCACGTGCAATCTTGTTGTATAAATTTTTATAATTATTTTTATTTCATAAACAGATGAGTATACACACATATATATATATATGTCTTTTCTTTTATTTTTTTTATTAAAGCCTATTTTTAAACAAGCATAAGTATTTCTTTATTTTAAGCCCAATCTAATTTATTTTAAATAAAAACTATTTTGGCCCACTAGATAAAAGCCCATCAATTTATTTTCTCTTTTAATTCTTACAACTTGTAGTGTAGACAATTTTAAAGACTTTTTATTAAAAAATAAATGTACAACTTTTTGTAATATGGGGACTTTAGAGACACATGCACTGCACTAGCACATGTCTTTGTGCTTGTTCACTATTGGCCGGATAGGAATGGGAGGGAAAGAGAGAGAGTGGAGTTGTGGGAGGTGGTTTTGTGATCATGGGTGGTTACTACAACTTCCCATTTAATCCTAGCTCTTTTTTCCTAACTCCTAGATCAATCCTAGCCTTCCATTTGCCCCAAATTCTTGTATAAATACCCCCCCTAGCCTAACTATCCTTACACTTCTCATTCCTCAAACCTATAGTGAAAGAAAATAATTGTTAGTTGTAAATGTTGTGTTGGTAGTGAGTGAGAATAAAAGATTGAGAGAAAGAGTTGAGTGTGCTTGCATTTGAAAGGAGGCCGGCAACATCCAAGGAGGCTCGGGTGCACTACAAGCGAGGAGGAGAAGCACTTTTAGGAAAGCTCAAGCTAGGAGGAGAAGGGATCTTTCATTTTAGGAGTTGTTTTTGTGGTTTTCTCTCCAAAATTGGTGGGTGATTTTCCTTACTTCTAATTCTAGTTACCATGCCAGGAATGATGACATAATTAGCATGAAAGAAACTAATAAGAGTACATTTGACTTGAAAAAGCGACTTGTCAGATGATTTAATTAATGCTTGGTAAATTGTATGTTAATTTGTTGTGAACCTTAATATTGTAGTAAAAATTGCTTTGTAGTCATGGAAATGTTAAATTGGAACCATGATAATGTAGAGATTGATCATGAATTACTAGTAGGTGAAATTATTGATTTTATGCACTAAATGAACTATTGTGAAATACGGTTTTACTGTAAATTTTTAAGCAAACTGTAATCTGGAAAGTTACGTTTCAAAAGGAGAATAAAATATATTTTGAGACTTGGAAAACCCCGCAGCACAGCCGACTGGCCATATGTAACAATCGACTGTCCTGATCATTTGATTTCGAGTTTAAAACATCGCAGGACAGCCGACTGATCACATATAACAGTCGACTGCCCTGACATTCTTATTTTCAAAATTTTGCATTATTGCGGAACAGCCGACTGATCACATATGACAGTCGACAGCCCTGACCTTATTTTCGAATTTTTGCATTATTGCAGAACAACCGACTGATCACATATAATAGTCGACTGCCCTGACCTTCTCATTTTCGAAATTTTGCATTATTGCGGAACAGCCGACTGACCATATTCGACAGTCACTTCCCCAAAGTTTCAAGTAAATCTGTCTTTTTTCGTGAGATAATTCCTAAGACTTGTGGCATAGTATAAATGAGAATTTGAGATTGTTTTACAAGGAGGAATTTATTTTAATTATTGACTTTCTTTTATAAAGGAAATTGAAGGGATAGTTTAAGGGGTTTAAAAGAAAATTTTGGTAATGGGAAATTTGAAAGGTGTGAATTTGTGAAACCAATTGAAAATGAACTGTGGAATTGGTACGGATTGAAATAGAATTATGTGAGCATATAAACTAGTGAATGTGACATGCTAGAAGAATTTCATTTTTTCAATTATTTATGCATTGAAATTTGATTGTGATGAGTTATGAAAGATGCGAACACATGAATATTATGCTTTTGAAACATAAATTGTGATTAATCATGAAAAGGTCTTATGAGTATGACATTGTAACGCCCCGAATTCAAAAGTACACTGAATTCGAGATTACATAGGATCTTTACACTTCATTTAGTACAATTTTACAAGGAAATTAAAACTTTTCACTTTACACCAGAGTTTACAAGAAAAACTTTATACTTTACATTGTACAGCGGAAGCAAATTTACAACATTTATATAAAGGTACAACAACATTGAATAATCTCTAAGCATCTGTTCCTCTTTCATCTTTATCATGTCATTTACCCTGCATACAAAACTGTGGGTATGTCAGTTTATTCAACCGACGAACATTATATACAGCCATCCTCTCTATGCCGGAAACAGTATAACTGATTTTCCATATTTAACAAACACAAACTTGTCACATATCAAACTAAAGGGAATACCCTATTGATGTCGTGTTGTGATTGTGAACTTAGTCCTTAATGCAATTATTTATATTACATGACACTAATGCACACTTGTTCGGATTCTATGCATCCCATACTACATTGGTCTGAGGGCAAGCCCTTAATCGTTCTTCATCTTGTAGGGTTCAATCCCTCGTCATGTCTTAATCTACTACTGTAACTACGGTAAGTATCCTAGATGTTTTCTGACATACGAACTCATGTCTAGGCGCCCAGGAGGGAATCCCAACGCACTGACACATGACTAGGCATCCTGTGGTAATTCAGCTCCTACCATAGACATGACACCACCCGCAGTCATCCAATACCCCACGAGCGTCGCCACCGGGACGGTACTCTGGAGCAGTATCCACGCCCTATCATAACTCATCATGGGACATCCTGGGATACTCTCTTGCCGCCAATCCAATGGCCCTCATACTCAATGTTTTCTCTTACTTTCATCACATCTTCACTATGTAACTAATCCTTACTTTAATGAAATCATGAACAAAATCAATCTTTTAGAGTTAGCCCTCTCACTACTACCGGTCTTATTTCTTCCATTTCACAATGACCCAAACTTGGTCTTTTCAATGTCAATAATCATAATTCATCATTTTTCACTTGCCGGTGTGAGTTTTGGCTACACTCTAATTTTCAATTTCAATTCATAAATTCACATGTTTGAGTTGTCATACTCAAAAATATTTCTCTTTTCCAATCATGATTTCTGAATTATTCATGAGACCATAACTATACATGGAATTCAATTATTCATCATGTAATTCATCAAATATCATTTCCACATTAAAATCACATCACTAATTATATGGTCAAAATGAGTATTCACAACTCATAATTGTCACACTATTCTTCAATAAGAATAATTCATACCACTTCACTTCATATAATTTCTTTCTTCACTATCCTTCCATTCTAGCACTTTATTTCAAGTTCCTTTGCAAATTATAAACTCCACGAAATATAAATGTACAACCATAGTTCTATTTATACATTTGTTCTCAAAATATACTCTATTTTATTTTGATAACTACCAAATTATTTTTCATAAGTCCCACATATTTTCAGAATAATAATCATATTTTTTCATAATTTTTTAATCATCAAAAACACCCAAAAAAATATTTTTTCCCCACAATTAACCACTAGCCGAGACCAGGATTCGAACCCACAACCCCCGAGAAGCAAGCCGCACGCTCTGGCCGCTGGGCCACATGCGCCGAACGATATAAAAGAGGTCGAGAGCATTAAATGCTCTCGGCTGCAGTTAACTTAATTTTTTAAATGTGCACAAAAGAATGTGTTGTTCACAAGATTCGAACCATCGACGTGTATTGAACCCCGCACATTGTAGCAATTAAGAGCATCCCGACCACTTGAGCTATAAGCTTAGGTTGTCAATAGTGCAACTCGAAATTTAATTAAATCCATTCTTTCTGTCTAATAAAATATTTTGATGTTCAAAAGCTTTCATTTGATTTTGCTTTTACTAAACTTACTGTAAATTTTGCAGATTGATTATTCCCATCATAATTTATACTCTAGTATATTAAAAATAATTTTTCAATAATTAAACACATATTTTCCATACAATTTGGTTAAATCATAAGCTATTACTAACTCATTTCTTTTTCGACATTTCTTATAAAATTTTGATTTCAATAATCTCTACATCAATTCTCTGTTTTTAATCCTTTCACAAACACACAAATTATATTTTTAGTCATTCATCACAATATTATTACACAAGGTCCATTTAAGCATACAAATTACATTGTCATCTACTAATTTTTGCTTATAGTTCTTGATGTTAATAATGAATTTTTCTTCAAGCAAATCATAGCTATAATTTATTTACACACAACTTAAATTAAATGATGGAAATACATACAATCCATTGATTAACATTCCAATCAATTAATAAGCCATTTTTTTCCAATTAAAAAATACTATTTATTAATCTTTTTCATGCATCATTAATTCAATTTAATTCTAGCATGCTTACTAATTAGAATTATGGAAAATAACCCACCTTAATTTGGAGAGAATACAATTAGCAACACCTCCTAAACAAATGTCCTTGCCAAGAGAGCGATCCTCCTCCACGCCGTAGTGCACACGCTCCTCCAAGATGCAATCCGAGCTCCAAAGAATGCCGGCCTCTCCTTTTGATGCAAGCACAAACTCCTCACACACAATCTCAATCTTATAACTCACTTGCTATACTACTAGTAATGTATTTTAAACTATAGGTTTTGGAGGAATAATTAGTACAAAAATAACTAGGCTAGGGGGGGTATTTATACAAAAATTTGGAGTGAATGGAAGGCTAAGATTAAACTAGGAGTTAGAAACAAAGGGTTAGGATTCAAGGAGGAGTTACAATAACCAACCATGATCAAGCAACCACCACCCATGACTCCACCTGAAAATTTCCTTTCCCTCCAAAGATCAAACCAGCCACACATATGCATGTGCACGTGTACGTGCAATGCACGTGCATGCAACTTGTCCCCATTTAACAAAAAGTTGAACATTATATTTATCATAAAAAAAATATTTAAAATGTGTTCTACATTACAAGTTGCATTTAAAATAAAAATACTCATGGGCTTTAGTTTATAGGCCAAAATAATAGTTTATAAAAGATAATAAATAAATTAAATTTGGGCTTAAAGGAAAGGCTTTTGTTTATTTGAAAAAGACCCTTTATATAAAAAAATAATTAAAGAGCACATATGCATATACTCATCATCATACAATAATTGTAAAATTTAATATTACAAAAATATTGCACGTACACACTACGTGCAAAAATAAATAATTTTCATAAATGAAAATCGGGACATTACAGATATTGTAATTATGAGTTGAAATTGAGAATTAGGGTATAGCCAAGCCTTATATCGGCAATGAAAAAATTGTGAAATGATATTTTGGAAATGAGAAGACCAAGGTTGGGTCATGTGAAATTAAATGAATAAGACCGGTATAGTGGGAGTGCTACATTCTAAGAGATTGATTATATTCATGATTCAATTAAACTAAGGACTAGTACATAGTGAAGATGTGATGAAAGTGAGAGAAAAACACAAGTATGAGAGCCTCGAGTCTACGATGTGGGTGTGATTCACAGTTTGTCTTCACGATGAGTCGTGACATGATGTGGCCACTACTCCGGAATTATCGGGATCTTGGCGATGCATGTGGGGTGTTTGGTGACTGCGAGAGGATCGTGTGCCATGACGGAGGCTGAATTGTCCATAGGTTGTCTTCACGATGCGTCGTGACATGACGTGGGATTCCCCTCCAGGTTGTCTGTACATGAGCTCTTTACTCATAGAACTTCTAGGATACTTACCGTAGTTACAGTAGTAGATTAAGTCATGACGAGGGATTGAACCCTACAAGATGAAGAACGATTAAGGGCTTGCCTTGGGACCTATGTAGTATGGGATGCATAGAATCCGAACAAGTCCGCATTAGTATCATATAATATAAATAACTGTATTAAGGACTAAGTGCACAACCACAACACGACATCAATAGGATATTCCCCTTAGTTTTATTGTGAATAAGTTTGTGTTTGTTAAGTATGGAAAATCATTATACTGTTTCCGGCATAGAGAGGATGGCTGTGTATAATATTCGTCGGTTGAATAAACTGACGTGCCCACAGTTTTATATGCAGAATAAATGGCATGATAAAGATTAAAGGAGAACTGATGCTTAGAGATTATTCAATTGTTGTTGTAATTTTCATTCATGTAAATGCTGTATTTTTGCTTCTGCTGTAAAATGTAAAGATTCATTTGTAACTCTAATGTAAAGTAAAAGTTTTAAATTCCTTGTTAAATTGTACGAAGTGAAGTAAAGATCCTGTGGAATCTCAAATTCAGTTGTATTTGAAATTCGGGGTGTTACATGGCCACTCCCTTCCCTTTCCTCGGTACGACCACTACCGCTCGGCCAGTATCTTGGTCCGTGGTGGAGGTCTCGTCCCCAGACGACGCTCCAGACATTTTCAAAGTTGTGTTGGGAGAGACTAACCTCGAAGTGACGTTTGTGGTCGGAAAAGATCGCCGGAGATCGAACACGCCTGGCCACGAAAGCTAGTAGCGCCGCTCGAGAGCAAAAAACAACTCTAGCAAATTTGAAGTAAAAGTGAAACTATTGAAGTGAAGGGGAAGTAGTGAGAACTTATAAGAGTTAGAAAAAATCCGGGTGGGCCTTGGAACACTTTGGGCCCCCGTAACGGCTCAACAGAAGCGCAAACGACTAACCCTGAAGCCTAAGCGCCTTTTTGCCTCAAGATTCGTGCTTAATGCTCAATCAGACGGCGGAGAGCGTGCCACGTCCCTCGGAATCCAAATCCGAGCAACTTGCATTCCGAGCTGCGTATTGGACAAAAACGCATTCCTCATCAGGATTCGCGCCTGATCCCAATCAAATGGCTCGGATTTGGCCATGATCACAAAACGACAAGATCACATTTTTTCGTGATCCACGCTGCCTTTTTGCCTCAAGATTCGTGCCTGATGCTCAATCAGACGGCAGAGAGCGTGCCACGTCCCTCAGAATCCAAATCCGAGAAACTTGCATTCCGAGCTGCGTATTGGAGAAAAACGCATTCCTCATCAGGATTCGCGCCTGATCCCAATCAAACGGCTCAGATTTGGCCACGTTCACAAAATGACAAGATCACGTTTTCTCGTGATCCACGTCGCCTCTTTCCCTCAAGATTCGTGCCTAATGCTTAATCAGATGGCGGAGAGCGTGCCACGTCCCTTGGAATCCAAATCCGAGCAACTTGCATTCCGAACTGCATATTAGAGAAAACCGCATTCCTCATCAGGATTCGCGCCTGATCCCAATCAAACGGCTCGGATTTGGCCACGTTCACAAAACAACAAGATCATGTTTTCTCGTGATCCACGCTGCCTTTTTGCCTCAAGATTCATGCCATGATGCTTAATCAGACGGCGGAGAGCGTGCCACGTCCCTCGGAATCCAAATCCGAGAAACTTGCATTCCGAGCTGCGTATTGGAGAAAAATGCATTCCTCATCAGGATTCGCGCCTGATCCCAATCGAACGGCTCAGAAATGGCCACGTTCTCAAAACGACAAGATCACATTTTCTCGTGATCCACACCGCCTCTTTGCCTCAAGATTCGTGCGTGATGCTCAATCAGACGGCGGAGAGCGTACCACGTCCCTCGGAATCCAAATATGAGCAACTTGCATTCCAAGCTGCATATTGGAGAAAAACGTATTCCTCATCAGGATTCGCGCCTGATCCCAATCAAATTGCTCAGATTTGGCCACGTTCACAAAACAACAAGATCACGTATTCTCGTGATCCACGTCGTCTTTTTGCCTCAAGATTCGTGCCTGATGCTCAATCAGACGGTGGAGAGCGTGCCACATCCCTCGGAATCCAAATACAAGCAACTTGCATTCCGAGCTGCATATTGGAGAAAAATGCATTCCTCATCAGGGTTCGCGCCAGATCCCAATCAAACGGCTTGGATTTGGCCACCTTCACAAAACGACAAGATCACGTTTTCTCGTGATCCACGCCACCTCTTGCCTCAAGATTCGTGCCTGATGAACAATCAGACGGCGGAGAGCGTGCCACGTCCTTCGGAATCCAAATCCGAGGAACTTGCATTCCGAGCTGCGTATTGGAGAAAAACACATTGCTCATCAGGATTCGCACCTGATCCCATTCAAACGGCTCGGATTTAGCCACGTTCACAAAATGACAAGATCACATTTTCTCGTGATCCATACCACCTCTTTGCCTTAAGATTCGTGCCTGATGCTCAATCAGACGACGGAGAGCGTGGCATGTCCCTCGGAATCCAAATCTGAGAACCTTGCATTCCGAGTTGCATATTAGAGAAAAACAACTTCATCATCAAGATTCGCGCCTGATCACAATCAAACGGCTCCGATTTAGCCACGTTCGCAAAACAACAAGATCATGTTTTCTCGTGATCCACGCCGTCTTTTACCTCAAGATTCGAGCAAAATCTTCAGATGGACGCCTCAGATTGTCCAGTCGCTCGGAATTTGAGCTGCTCAAACGGAGAAAATAGCGCCAAGCAGCATGAGCCGTCCGATCGCCTCGTGAATCGTGCCTCGACCTGATGAACGAACTTGATTCGGCTGCGCCAACCAAGATCACATTTTCCCGAGATCCGCACCGTCGCACCTCGAGATTCTTGCAAGATCTTCTGATGGACATCCCAGATTGTGCCACATCGCTTGGAATCTCAATCCGAGCTACTGGCCTTCCGAGCTGCTCATACGAAGAAAATGGAGCCGGGCAACGGGAGCTGTCCGATCAACTTGTGATTTGTGCCCCGACCTGATGAGCGACCCTGATTAAGCCACGTGACCAAGTGTAAGATCCACCGTCAGATGAATTCGGGATTCGTGCCGCAGCTTGATGGATGTCCCAGATTGCGCCACGTCGCTCGGAATCTCAATCCGAGCGACTGGCCTTCCGAGCTGCTCATACGAAGAAAATGGAGCTGAGCAACGAAAGCCATCCGATCACCTCGTGATTCGTGCCCCCGACCTGATGAGCGGCCATGATTCAGCCACGTGACCAAGTGTAGGCTCCACCGTCAGATCACCTCGGGATTCGTGCCGCAAGTTGATGGACATCCCGAATTGCACTACGTCGCTAGGAATCTTAATCCGAGTGACTGGCCTTCCGAGCTGCTCACGCAGAGAAAATACTGCCGAGCGACCGGACCGTCTGATCACATCGAAATTCGCATCGTGATTTGATCAAGGTCCCAGATTCGTCCACGTCGCTCAGCACTGCCCCGCCGTCCGATCGTTCAGAATCCCGCGTCGACACGAGATGAGCGAACGAGATCGTGCCACGTCATAAACGGTATTAAAAAATTATTTTTTATTTATTAAATTCGAATTATTTATTTAAAAATTGTGAAAAGTGATTAAAATTCAGGAAAATTAATTAAAAATTCAAAAAAATAATTATAAATTCGGAAAAATATTTTTGAGCCCCCAGAAAATAATTATTGCTTAGAATAATTGATTAATGCCCTCAAACAATAAATCAATGCTTCGCAAAATTGTATAAATGATCCGAAAAATAATTAAAAAGTCGAGGAAAATCACCAAAACTCCAGAAAACTCAAGATCATTCTTGAGTGCACTACCAACTTCGGAAAACACCATAACCCGTTTAAGATTCGAAATCCCTCATTTGGATTCTGATACAACTCCACAAGCCATTAAAATAGTAAAACTACTGCCCAAAGGCTGATCAAACTCAATCTTCGGGAGTGGGGGGCTCGTGATATGACTAAAAATAGGGTTAAATCGGAACTGTTCAAATCGAGCATGAATCTTAAAGCTCAGAGGTAAAATGGTAATTTCATCTACAAATGCATCTGAAATGGGAACTGGGCCTTTCTCCAAACACCCAATAACCCATAAACGGATACGTCTTAATGGGTACGGGCCCCAACCCGTACGAGACCTAGTCCAACTGGATAGGAGAGGATTTAGATTTATGATTATCCTTAATCAGCAGTCTTAACAACTTCTATCCATTTATATCGAGAAGTAGGGATTTAATCTTATCCTAAAACTGATTCCTAAGGCGGCTAGAAATACCCCCCCACCCCACACTGTTACCAGGTAATCAATCTTTTGCCAATTAAAGCTCTTTCTTAATCATTTAGCTTACTGACATGACCGTCGGAGGGTGCATCGCCGGGATCAACCCCAGTGTTTTGCACTTTTTGCAGGTCAACGGCGAGAGGATCATGGTCAAACTTCGGTGAAGTCGTTCAGGTTTGACTATTCAACTTTCCTAGAATCCACAAATCTATCTGTTTTCCCCCACATCGATTTCAGCGGCAACAAACCCTAATTAAACCAATCCTATTTCTACTCTTAAACTACCCGCAACCCAACAACCCAAATACCCACATACCCAAACCCTAAACTAAAATCCTATATATATATACAACTATCTCTCTCCATAAACCCTAAGCCTAACTCTCTCATCTCGGCCTCCCTTTCTCGCTTTCCTGCACGCGCCGACACACCCCAGCCCGACCTGCATCACCCCGATGCCCTCCATCCCGAACAGCCCAGCCCCCGACCCTCCTTTGCCGATGCCCTAGCCGATCACCCAACAACCGAGCACTCCACCATCTCATCTCTCTCTCCCCGTCCTCCGCCGTCCGACATGCAGCAGTGACGCAGGAGCAGCGCCAGCCAGCAAGCCAGTCACCGCCGCTTCCGACGTTCCGATGCTCTCTTGTTCTCTCTCTTGCTTTGTGGGTTGCACGTGCGTGAGTTTGCACGTGTGGATCGTCGTTTGGTTCGTGATTCTTGTTCGTGGGTTTGTTCATTTCAAAATCCATTCTCGTTATTCTTGGTGTTCGTTTCGTCTTCAGTTTAGGCAAGTAACTTGTACTAAAATTCCTTTGTATGATACAAGTCAAAAATACTGCTTAATGTGTAGTTGGGTTCTAGAGACAATTCGTGTGTGTGTTATTTTTTATGATTTTTTTCTCTATAGTGCTATTTGACCATACTTGCCTCACGACACAAAAATTGACATGAAAACAACTAGGTTTGGCCGTTCTTGATCTATTCATATATGTGAGATAATTAGGTGGAATTATGTGTTTGATGAGATCCATGTGATACGATGGTTGTGAATATGTTATATACTCTGTTTCATGATGTTTGAACACTTAGTAGACTCTATACCATGTTTGATTGTGATTGGAACGAGTTTCGTGTAGTTTATGTTGGTTTTATTTTCAAGAGAAAATCTGTATTCAATAATCAGTTTTGATTTGTATTTTAAACCCTATTAAGGTCAGAATTCTTAATTCTTGTATTAGACATAAATTGTAGAGAAATCCGTATTCTTTCCAAAATCTCTGACCTTGATCAATTTCGTTTTCGTATGAGTGAGTTATGTCTATTTTACTACCGAGGTGTATTCTATTTCCAGATTTCATTTCATGATGATTTTGATGATTAAACTATTTTGATACTAGTTCTAAATATATTATTTTGATCTGAACCTTTGTAAATTATTTCTATATCTATTTAGGGATTACTCAGAATTTTTGTGAATTTTATTGATGAGTTTTATATGCCGTTTCATACTTGTTTATAAAAGCTATACTTGCTGTATTTTGCTCGCTGTTCTGTAAAGAATCGTACCTTCACCCTATTTCCTTTTACTGTATGAAAAATATTTATGAAATATGAAAGTTATCTTCTTTTGTCTATTTTCATCTCCTTTTTATGGATTTGGATGTCGTTTCACGGTTTGCGAGATATTACAGTTTTCGTACAGTAGTTTTGGAAATTGCAGAATTGCCAAACTATCGTTTCTTGATATTTTCTGATTTTTGTTAACCAAATTAATTTTATTGGAATATTATGAAACTTTATATTCTGATACTAGACATATAGAGGATTATCCCAGATTTTTTTGGATTTATTTGAGGAGTTTTAATGCTGTTTTCCTATCATTGAATACGGTTTGCTGATTTCTGGCTGAACGTATTTTCTCAATTCAAATCTGTTTTGAGTAATGATTTTGTGAAATACTATATGGCTTATATATAATAGCTGGATTCGTGTAGAAGTCTATTTTCCAGATTCTTTGACGGATTCAGATTTGAATTTCTGTAGAAACGGAAATTACTGTTTTAGTACTGTACTGTCATGCTGTCCATGAATACGAACATACACTGTTTTGCTCGTTTATGTGACCGTATATCATCTATGCATGTTTATTTGTTTCCCTGAACGTAATACTGATTGTACCATGTTAGTTTGACACTATTTAATGTACTATCATGTCTGTTGATAACCATAATAAAAGTGATCAAGCCAGGGTTTCTTAAAGGAAAATCTAGTAGTGGAAAATATGAAAACGTGTACTTGGAAGGGAACTAGTGTTCCATACTGTTACTGTTACTGTTGCTGTTACTTTTACTGCTACTGTTACTGTTATTTTTACTGCTACTGCTACTATTACTGTTATTTTTACTACTACTGCTACTATTACTAATACCTGAGTACAGTGTCCCATTATGGTCCACTATGAAATCTAAAAGCATTGTTGTAGCAACCATGTATTTTATTTTGGGGCGCATGAAGTGCTACCTAGCTAGTAATACGCACAATACTGTAAGAACATAAGACTGATACCATGCCTAATTTATTTCCACTGTCATTTTAGATTTGACTATTCCATGTACTTGTATCCTATATTATAAGTGGCCCGTAACTTGCATTGACGGGTATTATTTTCTCTTTCCTTCTCCTGCAATTATTAATTGCAGATCTGAATGGTCAGCTGGCCGACAGCATTGGCGAATTAAGATATTAGTGCTGGATTTCTTGCTTATTAGTATTGCTATTATTGTTACTTTGAATAATGTATTTTGAGTACTTGAATGATTACCTTGTATTTGCGCGATGTGACCCAGGATATTTGACTGGTCCAGATTCTGATTTATTTGAGCTTAATGTATTTTGTTTCAAGTAAATTCTGTTGGTTTATTAATTCAATTATGCATGTGTGGTTGACTCTTTTGCTTCCGACTCTAATTATATTGTGAGATGTTGTAAAGATTCCTGAACAGCTTATGGATGATGCAAATCATTTGCTGGGTTGAGTCGCGTATCCGTATTTCGTATTCTTTTAGAAAATGGGACGTGACAGGTAGGCCGGTAAGGTCCAATATCCTGGGGGTGTGACTCCTCGGTGACTACGAGTTGGAGTACGTGACGAAATACATAAAGTTGAATTGAAGCTGTTGATTATTTCCATTGTTGAGATGTTAAAATTGTATATCTATTATGTTGTATTCTTTTTATTTTTTGCTGCGTTGATGTAAAAGACAAAATGTAATGAAAAAGTTAGAATTTCCTTGTAAAATTGTACGGATTGTAGTAAAAGATCCTGTCATGCTATGAATTACATGTAAATGGAATTCAGGGCATTACATGTATGCTTTTTGCCAATGGCTTCATCTTAGTGGACGAGACTAGAGCATGAATCAATGTTAAATTAGAATTGTGAAGAGAAACTTTGGAAGCTAGAGGCTTTAGAATAAGCAAAACTAAAATACAGTATATGGAGTGTAGTTTTAGTTATATTTGGAACACAAATGAGGTAATAGTGAACCTTGATGATCAAGGGATACCAAAGAGATACCGTTTCCAATATTTAAGCTTGATTATACAAAGAGATGGGGATATTAGTGAAGCTGTTATATGATCCAAGCAGAGTACTTGGATGATTACCTTGTATTTGCGCGATGTGACCCAGGATATTTGACTGGTCCAGATTCTGATTTATTTGAGCTTAATGTATTTTGTTTCAAGTAAATTCTGTTGGTTTATTAATTCAATTATGCATGTGTGGTTTCCACTTAACTGAAGAAGTGCCATTAGTATTTTGTGTGATAAATGTATACCTATGAAGTTGATAAATCATATGTTTGTAATAAAGCCGGGGAGTCACTGAATAGTCATAATGAAACGAGACGAGGTACAACTTCTAGAACAGGTTGCAAAGCTTTCGTCCGTGTCAAACTAAACCCACAAAGTAATTCACAAAGTAATTCGTGGATTCTTTATTCGTTAAATGACGAACACAATCACGAATTTACTTCACCCGGTAGACGTCACTTGCTACTTCGAAACCGTGAACAGACTAAGACAGATAAAAAAGTAATTGGTCAACTTACCGAAGCTAATGTCCCTGTATGCAAACAAATGCTATTCTTTGAAGGTGCAAGTGGAGGTAATGAGAAAATTGGATTCACCGAAACTGATGTCAAAAATCTCAGGAGAGACGAGATGGAGGGTTTAAAAGGACACGACGGACAAATGCTACTTGAGTTTTTTGAATCCAAAAAGGAGACCGATCCTTCATTCTATTTTGATTACCAATGTGATCCCGAAGGGCGATTGTCACATTGTATCCATGTGGATGGTATCGCTAGAAAAAATTACGAAGTAGTTGGGGATGTTCTCTGCTTTAGCGCTACCTACAACACAAACCGATACGGGATATTGTTCGTACCATTTGTTGGATTCAACCATCATTAGCAATCAATATTCCTAGGTTGTGGGTTCATCCCCAATGAGAAGACATCCTCATTTGAGTGGTTCTTTAAAAAGTGGCGAGCTGCAATGCGCTGTGATTCGATCAATATCATGACAGATGAGGATCGTGGGATAACTTCTGCAATTTCCAAAGTTTTTCCAATCACGTCACATAGATATTGCATTTGGCATATTTTGAATAAGCTACCGCATGAAGTTCGAATGCCGAATAACGTTGATGAGTTCAGGGATGCTTTGAAGACTATCATTTATATGGCGGAATTTAAAACAAAATTCGAACAGAAGTGGAAAAATTTAATCTCCCAGTACAAACTGGAGAATAACAAATGGTTGAAGGAAAAATTTGAGATCCGCGAAAAATGGGCTCCTGTGTACGCAAGAGACTCATTTTGTGGGGGCATGTTGAGTACCCAACGTAGCGAATCGCTACAATCATCCTTGAAGCACCATACTCATAAAAAGTACTCACTACATGAATTTGCCGTCATCTTTGACCGACTCTTAGTAAAACAAAGACACGATGAACTTAAAGAAACACATCGTAATCGTGAGGAGCGGCCAAAATTGAAGACCGAATGGGCATTAGAGTCACAAATGGCAGGGACATACACTTTGAAGATTTTCTACAAATTTCAACAAGAAGTTGTCAAAAGCTTATTACTAAATGTGAGTTTAATTGCGAGTATGGATACACCGGATAGTGCAGCTTAATCTGTAACAGTTTGTGAAAATTCAGAACCAGGAATGGTAATTTCTTATTGTAAAATCACTGAAATTGCTAAATGCACTTGTTCCATGTACGACTTCGTAGGCATTCCCTGTAAATATCTACTGGCAGTTATTCGGTTCACAGATCACACCGCACTACCCGAGCAATATATTTGTAGGCGATGGACCAGGATCAACTGAGGAGAAGCAGTATACCGGTTCCCAATAGTATGGGCGACAATTTTGCCTTTCGTTATTGTGAACTGAGTATGCACTCAAGACATTTGGTCGATCTTGGTTGTTTTTCAGAGCGAGGATACAAGTACATGCTCGACCACATGCTGAAGGGAATTGAAGGCTTTGCTAAGATTGAGTCAGTGAACAACACACCACACGAAGGTAGCGCACAACCTGAGAGTGGTGGACATGCACATGCACATGTACATGGAGGTAACCCTGTACAGTGCACCACAAAGGGGAGGCCTAAAGGGAAACGGTTGAAGTCTATAAGAGAAGGTCAAAAAACGAAGAGGTCAAGACTTTGCAGGACATGCCTTCGTGTCGTAGGTCATGATTCACGGAATTGCCGAAAAAATGTAGCAAGGTATTATACCAGAGATTTTGTATTTGTTAATTGGACTCAATGAATGTTAATTTGGTCGGTACTAACTCATTCTTCTTCCTTATTTAGTGGATCGGTGGGGAATGAAGAAGCTCCAAACGCTGTAAAGAGTGATGATGACGAAGGCGAAGGTTCGTACTAGGGGGTTTTAAGTACTTAAATATGTATGTCATATCAAACTTTCAAAATAATCACGAATAATTGCTGAATTTTATATTTATTCGTGCAGATAATTATTAATTTCGACTCGATTATTAACCCTTTTTTTTCTTTTTCTGGTATAGGTCCGGAATGAAACAAAAAAATGCGCCCAATGGAAAGAAGCAATGCGTTGAAAAATTCGTTGCTTTTGGATTGTATATATATGTGGATAATTGATTATATCTGTTTGGTACAAGTAAATTAATGATGTATTTAATCAGAATGTTATCTCTGTATGTCAGTTTATTTTGTGTATTTGTGAACAAAAATATGTTGCTATGGATTTTGATCTTGTATTTGGGTAGCGAATGTTTATTTATATCGAAAATTATGAAATTGGTAGATGTGTGCAATTTGGGCAACTCGTTCTGTTTGTGAATTTTGTGTGAATGAAAATTGTCTGGATGCCGATGTGAACAGATTTGTTATTTGTATTGGAGATTGTGTATTTTCTGGATAATATATCTATATTGTGGAAAATTGTGAAAATGTATGCAGTATTGAAAAAAAAGATGCTGGCAGATACTCTATACCTTAACCGTTATTGGGGATAACGGGTTAAGATAACTTAACACGTCATCCTCAATAACGGGTTAAGGAGATAGATATTGGCAGTCCTTAACCAATACTTCACATATAGGGGTTTTAGTTCGGCCAATATCTATCCACTTAACCCGTTATTAGCATCGACGGTTTTATATCCCTAAACCGTTATTGGGGATGACGGGTTAGGTTAAGCTTTTTTTACAGAGCTTTCAATTTTGTGGACTATATCTTCTTTTGTTTATACAAATACATATTTGTTCATTCTCCGCTTAAAAATATGTATGTTAACTTTCGCGGGTGTTGGATATATCTTCTTTTGTTGATACATATACAAATCTATTTATTCACAACAATCCATTTGCAACACCAAATTTATTCATATAAAGGAACATTACAAACTGGCAAGAACATATTGTTTGAAGCAACATACAAAATTGTACATGACTCAAGCTAGTTGACATTACAAAGTCATCCTTTGATACTCTACTCCTAAATTGAAATTAATTTAGTATACAAGTACATGCTCGCTTTCTTCTCGAAGTGGAAGGAAGAGGACTGCTGACTCTGCCTTTTTTTGAATGCATAAGTAGCCAGTTGTCCCCCCTGCATACAAATTAGTTCACCACTATTACACAGAGGTAAAAATTCTCTGCTTCGTCGGATAGACTAGTAGTGGGTGTAACCGTATATTCAAAGTACTTAATAACTTATTGGCACGCACTCCTCATATTTGTACTATTTGTTGCACGATTGTGAGGTGTGCATGCCAAGAAACTGAAAAGTACCATGAATACACTGTGACACCCACCACTACTCCGTCCGACGAAAGCAGAGAATTTTTACACTCTGTGTAACAATAGAGAACGAATGTGTATGAAAGGCAGACAATTGCAACTTATGCAAACACATCTAAAAGATAGAAAAAAGAAGACTAAGAGAAATGAAGGGGAAAAAAAGGCAGAGTCGGTGGCCCTCCCTACTACCCCTTGAGAGAAACCGAGCATGCACTTGTACATTGAAATGTTCATGCACAAGTCTCTCTACTCCTGCATCTTCATAAACAAGAACAATTGTAGGCAACCATCCTTGAACTCAAATTTCTTCTACAACTCAAACTTCTTCCTCCCTATTAGGAAGGAAAGAGAGGTCTTGAAGAGAAGAAGAGAACATTGATTCCTCATATTTTTTCTTTTATTTTGTTATGAAAATTGAAGTCTCTCATTTGAGTTCTCTTGAAGAGAAGAAGAGAAGACTCATTTGAGTTATGAGTTCAACTCTCTCAGTTATAGGCTAGAAAAAAGAAGGATGGGGAGCATGATATGATAGCCTACAAAGCAGAACACTGCTGAGCAATAGGAAATGGATCAACACAAGAAGAAGGAGGGGACAAGGTGCCGTCTACAAGAAGAAGAAGAAGACAAGAAGGATATGTTAGTCAACCAAGGTATGATACAAGTCTTGAAAAAAGAGCAGCAAGGACAGCAATCTTGTAGGGAAGATTATAGGGAAGATTATAAGGAGGGGAGCATGATATGACAGCAATCTTGTACACAACAATGCTGATCAATTACAACTGAATAACCCATTGTTGGTGACAACGGGTAAATTACACTTAAACCGTCGGTGCCAAGAACGGGTTAAGTATACTTGATCTATGCCAAAACTCGGTCTCTACATGATGAACCACTGCCAATCTTTGTCAACTTAACCCGTACGTAACAACGGATTAAGTTAACAAAGATCGTTATCACCAACGACGGGTTAAGTGTAATTATATTTGTAGAAGTTTATGGCTACATGCATACGTAGATGGCGAAGTTCTGCCAATATATGTTAACTTAATCCGTTATTGATAATAACGGGTTAAGTATATACAACCCGTTATTGTTAATAACGGGTTAAGTGTATCTATATCGGCAGTACTTATAATTATTAAATTTCCTGTAAAAAAATGCGTAAACAAGTTTGTAAATATAACATATAAAGTAGTTCACTTAATGAAAACAATTTATGATAAATTATTCAAACACCACATTGACCTTACTAAAACCTGCTACAAAAAACCTGCTCATAAAATTTTATATAATCAGCTTTCCATAGATGTTCGTTACGCGATTTCAAATTTTGTTTGTAAACAAACAAATTTTTAAGTGTAATTTACACGATTTCAGTCAGACCGGTTTAAACAATTATGTTAGATATAATTTTTGTTTGGGTTAGAGTACTTTGTAGGGTAAGAGTAATTTGTAGGGTTAGAGTAGGGTTACAGTAGGTTAAGGGCAGGGTAAGGGTTAGCGGGGGTTAGGGGTTTGGTTAGATCTTGTTTTTTATTTATTTCAATTCCTCGCCACGTAACATGTAGGGGATCAGGGTTAGGGTTAATGTAGGGTTAGGGTTTCCACTCTTTTTCACTTCGTATTAGAACAAGTTCAAAAATGGGAATTACCTAAAGTACATAGCCAAATGTTGATCCCCCACGTGGCTACAAAAAACCACATGTAGATCCCCGCATGTAAAGAGAAAAACCACATGTTTTTTTTTTGTTGGTTTTTACGAGACCATGACACGAAGAAGATAGAGACGAAAAGATGAGGAATAAACCACATGTAGATCCCCACATGTACCCTATACATTAAAAAAACACATGTACATCCCCACATATAGCGTATACAAGGAAAAAACAACATGTACATTCCCACATGCTGGTATCCCTAATGGAAAAGCCTAACCAGATGCGTCACGTGATCCGCATCTCGTCATCAGATGAGATTAATTGGCCATCAAGAACTGGATCTGTACATAGGATTTTTCCCATATATAAGCTACATGTGGGGATGTACATGTGGTTATGTAGTTTAGTTTTTTCCCATATTGAAGTGTCTGCAATATTAGTAGGCGGGTGCTGAGTTCTGCTTGTTTAGCTTGGTGCTTTTTCCCACTTAGATGTATGTTCAAATTTTTCTGGCTTGTGGTGGTCACTTGGTTTAGATGACAACACCACTTCTTCGGTGGAGACAACATGTAGATTCCCACATGTAGCCTATATGGGAAAAAACCTCATGTAGATTCCCACATATAGCCTATAAAAACTACATGTGGATCCCACATGCAGCCTGCATGGGGAAAAAACCACATGTAGAATCCCACATGTAACCTATATGGAGAAAAAACCATATGTAGATCCCACATGTAGCCTATATGGGGGAAAAACCACATGTAGATCCCCACATGTAGCCTATATGGGGGAAAAACCACATGTAGATCCCCACATCCACGTACAAAAGGACCAATACAGATTTGGATCAACTGTGATGATGATGGTATTCCTAATGGAAAAGCACCTCTACGTTATTAGAGCGCCATGCCACCAGATCTAATTACTTAGCTAACAAGAACTGGATCTGATCACATGTGGGGGCACAAGTTCACATGGAGTAGCACAATAAAGACATGTAGGGGAAGATATATTTGATTAGCCCTGATTTGAACCCTCAATTTCATTGACTGATGGATGGATGTTTTACATTTGGTCATGAAATTTAGAACGGCCCGTTAATGTACTACAAGTTAACGACTTGTACCAAAAATTAAGATACTTACCATGTTTTACATGTGGTTCCACATATTGCAAAGTCAAATATAAATGTGGGGATCCACAAATATGAACCTAATTAATCAAAACAAAAAACATACACTCACCAATAACCCTATCTTAACCTAACCCTAACCCTAACCCGACACTAACCCTATCTTAACCTAACCCTCCCCCTAACCCTTGGTACAAAAATCTCGTAATTTAATTTTTTAACTTTTACAACACTTATTATGTTAACAAATTTATAGTGGTTAGTTACGAGGACGTAAATGAAAATTAATAAAAATTATAAACAATTCATGGGCATATTAATGTCACCTTGCACAGTTCAGGAGACAATTCTCGCAAAGAGTGAAGAAAAATTTGTAGAAAGGATAAAAACATCTTCTTACTTAACCCGTTATTGAGGATAACGGGTTAAGTTATCCTAACACGTTATTAACAATAACGGGTTAAGTAAAACAATTTTCACAGAAGTTAATCACCTACAGAGCTGAGATGAAAATTCTTCTGCCAATATATATCTACTTAAGCCGTTATTAATGGTAACGGGTTAATTGTTCTTAATCCGTTATTCTCAATAACGGGTTAAGCTGAGTTATTTTGGTAGAACTTTGTTAACTAAAAACCTGGGACTCAAAATCGTCTGCCATTATATGTGTTCTTAACCCATCATTGTCGATAACGGATTAGGTTACATTAATCCGTTATTGACAATAACAGGGTAAGTTTACCTATTTTGGTAGATCTATATTATGTACAGACCTGAGATTAAAAAACTTCGGCTAATATATGTCTTCTTAACCCGTTATTGTGGATAACGGGTTAGGTACAACTAACCCGTTATTGTCAATAACGTGTTAAGTTTACCTATTTTGGCATAACTATATCATGTACAGACCAGTAGGTTAAAAAACTTCGGCCAATATATGTCTACTTAACCCGTTATTGTCGATGACGGATTAGGTGTAGGTAATCCGTTATCTAAAATGATGGGTTAAGTAGGGATACAAAAGGACCAATCAGTACAGGTGTCTTGGTGAAAAATACAACCTCACAACAACTCACAAGAATACTGATACTAAGTTGACAACAATACAACCTCACAACAACAATTCATAGCACAAGAATTGAGAACTCAGTTCACAGCAATACAACTACATATATATATAGCAGTAACCACAACAATTCAGAAATCAATTGTCTCCAACAATATACATGTAAAGTTCAAAAATAGGACATTCATTAGCCAATACTAATCTCACCAAATCGTTCGACTTCATTTCTGTATTGTTTACAACTTCCTATTACAAGTCATTCACTACCAAAAAATATAAACAAACAGTTGATATACAAATTGTGCAATCGTTCGACTACATTTTCGGATCCCTTCAACTATCTTGATGGTTGAGTTCCGCGGATGCCCGATAATTATCTACAACATTTACAAATACAGAAACAAACAGTGGTTCTTAGTTATTTGAAAGGAATAAAATCAAAAACCAAACAATAAAATACCGCTTAACCAACCTATTGTTAGATACTACCTTTTACGACCACGCGGTTTGCGACCACTTGGTGATAGATGTTCAGGTGGGTTCCTCTTTCGTTCAGGATTCCGTCGTCTACCCGCGGTTTCGGGAGATTGAGGGTCATCATCTTCCTAGGGTGCCGTCTCATCTTCAATTTGTGGTTGTTGGAGTTGTAGTTGTTGTGGCTCGGTGATGCGAATTCCCCTACTGACAGTTTGTTTTCTCCTATAACCTGTTAATGGCAAGTTGACTCTCATATAGGCCTCAATTTGTGGACCTTCACCCGCGTCCTCCAGAGTCCGACAGCACGGGGCTAGCATCTCCCGGATTACCTCCTTGAAGCTCTCGGGTATCCTAGTCTTCAAGACGCGAGCAGCTGTTCGAACAACCTCCCATGCGTTTTCAATCTACAGTTGGTGAAAAATCTCAATTTAAACATCATTCATAATTAGCGGCATCAATTAAATATACCACATGCATACAAACTATATGAAATTTGACTGACTATTTTTCTGTTAGGGTTATATACTGAAAGCATCACTTTTGTATTAACTTTATTTCCTTATTTTTTTTGAGTGAGAATCATATGGGCATATGTTTGCATATTGTGTTTATTATAATATTAATGCAAGTATCTAATATTCTATAAGGTTGATAATATGATGTGAGGTGACACACAGAAGATTATATTATTAGTTCCCTATGGAATATATAAATAGTTCACAACCTAGATGGACTTGGATAATCCATTGGAAAGGTTGTAGTGTAATCTGGTATTAGTCTATCTTAACTATAGGTTTACACTAGTACACTTTGTGTGTATTGAACAGGACCACTTGAGGTTGTTCTCTTTGTACTGACTATAAAAGAGAACAAACACCTCTGTTATTATGGATGCTTATGCTCTTAATCCAGATATAATAACAGACATGTATATGCAGTGTGCATTACTTTGACTCATAAAAGAGTGAGATTCATTATGGAGCAACAACCTCTATGAATTGGGTAATAGTATTGTATGTATGATGGGTTGTTGATTGTAAAAGGAATCCATGTCCCGATACGTCGGGTTGATGATGTCCCCTTAAGGAGTTCATAAGGATTGTCATGTAAACCCTGCAGGTGGATTACATCCGACATGACAAATAAAGTTGAGTGGTACTACTTAAGGATAAAAGATGTTGATCAATATAGTTGTCAGTAACTTAATTTGATCGACGGACATTCGATATCTTAACATGGGGAGCTCAACGAGCATATAATAAAAGGAGCCCATAATTATAATTTGGGATTAGGAAGGTAGTGCAACAATAGCTCCTTAGTGGACCGAGCTATTGTTAATGGGCCTGGGTTGTGTGTTCGGGCTGAACACGGGATACCCAGATTCGTTAGGAGACCTAACCCTAATTTCTCCTCATGGTCCCTGCCGTAGCCTTATATATATCCTCTATTTCTCTGGCCGTCATTGATCATCTGAAATATAAGATTTTTTCTCTAAATTCGTGATTCACGTAAGGAGAGAAAGAGAGGTCAGCCAAGGAGAAGAAAGGTTGGGAGATCGTCGCCCACACGACGTCCAACCCGAGGAAGGAATACGTGTAGAAGATCTTGGGGTCGCTGTCGTCTTCTTCTCATCGCAGGTATAATTCGTGAACCCTAGATTCCACTATATAGGGTTAGATCACGTATTTAATCTGTTAATCTTTTATGATCGATACGCACACCAATCCGTAGTCCTGGGAATCATCTCAGTTCCATCATTTTCGATATGCCTCAGCCCTTGGTTGGTACATCGGCTGGGAGGAGGAATATGCTGGAGGTGGTTCTGCCTGGGTAGGGGGAATCGGAAGTTGCACACCAGCTGGTACGGCGGCCTTTGGAGAAACATACAACCGGGTTATTCGCTTGTACCACATCATGTATGCCTGCTGGAGGGAGCCATCATATGGTATCGCGACGTACATCATATTCGGTGTCATTTACCGCCGCATGGTGTTCCAGTTGGCTACATGGTAACGATAGTAATCAGCCCAATTGAAGTTGGGCACCCGTCCCATTCCCCTGACCTCGTGTAACTTTTTATCATAAGACCTGACCTCGGGAATCTTCTGTTGATATCCGAATTGCAGCAAGACTCTGTCAGGATACTGGAACTCCACAACTTCAAAATTCACAAGAGGTGCAGCCATCAACCAAAGGGATCTGTCTAGGCAGACTAGAGGAACCCGTTGCAACCTGTCGGCCGAGTACGGTTCCCAATTGACGAACTCGTCCCGCAGGTTGTCTAACTCATCTCTGTAGTAGGTTAAAAATTGGCGTGGGTTATCGACCCACGTGTGCCGGCCCACCCAATATGCTCCTAGAGGAGGTAAAAACTCCGCTGCCCCCAGGTCGGCCAACCAATTCGGTGTAAGCTCAACAATACGGGGACGTCCGATGTGGATGCGTTCCTAACTCCAGATCTGCAGTAGCACCATTGGGCCACCCATCTGTACGCTACCTAAAGAACATGTGCAGAAATTCCTATATAGTAGCGCCAGTGCCGCACTCCCCCAACTAAAATGACCCGCATACCGGAAATCCTCCAACAACCGTAGGTACATTAGCGGCACAGTTGATCCGGATGAGTTCGGGAAGATAAGTCCCCCTATCAAACTGAAAATGTATGCACTTGCATAGTACGTCAGGGTTTGCTCGTCCCAATTGGGGGCCAAATATTCTTCCTCGAACTGAAATTTTAACCAGCTGATGAACAGTGATTTACCATCGAAGGTTTCAGCCATCACTTCTTCCTCCGCTTTATCTTTCGCAGCTTCTATTTGTTCAGACAATAAATCTTTATCAAAATTTACGGGTACATTTTCGCGGATTTCTTTTTCAACGGCCTCTTTTTTTCGTTAACTATCAACTGCAGGTCGATGCCGAGTAAGTCACGAACAACTTCAACTCGATCGAAGTCCATGTTCCCCGTCACGGCAACCCCATCTATTGGTAGTCCAGTTTTCATTGCCACATCTTGTAGGGTCACAGTCATCTCACCCACTGGTAGGTGGAATGTGTGGGTCTCCGGCCTCCATCGCTCGACTAGAGCTGTAAGAAGTGGCTGATCTAGCTTAACTGAGTGAATGAATCTAGCTCTGTAGAAACCGGCCTCCACCACATACAGCGTGATACGGGGGTTGAAAGGAAGAACTGCGTGCTTCCGGAAATTACATTTTTTATCGGACCCATTCCACACGGCTTCGGATCGGTGTTTGGGTTGCAAGGTGAGTATGCTTGTGTCCACGGGTCCGGGTGATGTAACGGGTCTCGAGGACGACGCACCTGCCTCAGCAGATGTGGATTGACGGCCACCAACCAACACGAATAAATATAACAAATGTTATTATTGAGATAATGTTACATATTCGTATTTAAAACCAATAATAATAATCAATCTTACCTCAGTAGTTGGTGCGCCACTCGTGCTTTCAGACGGGATTCTCGGTTGCCTTGTTCTTGCCATTTATCTATCTGCCAAAAAATTTAAAATATGGTTGGTACGAATGACAACAAAACAAACATACCGAGATTGTGGGGGAAAACACACAAATGAAAACAAAGAAAAGACTGAATGTGAAATTGGTTGAATTCACGTAGCATAAGTCACCCCAAATTGTGAAAGTGAGTTTCAAATCTCGGTTGAAGAGATACGGGCGTGTAAGATGGTTTAGGTGGTAAAAAACTCAAATAAACCGATACACGGCCGTATATCTCGAACCGTAATACCAAACCCACTTCTACATGTTGAGGTGGGTTGTGTTTGAGTGAGATCAACCAACTCGCAAAGTTTCGTATTTTTTGGACGACGTTTAAAGTGTTTTCAACTCTAACCGCACCAAAATATTGAAAGTATAAAACTTGCAATGTGAGGAAGTTGAGAAAACCGCACAAACGGCATCCAAAAATTTTAAAACTTTCCGACTTGGTCCGATTCACGTAGGGCAAGCCACCTGAACTTGTAGAAGCGAGTTTCGAGTCACGGTTTGCGAGATACGGCCGTCTACCGCTAAACTTGGTTTATTTCCAACCGTAAGCGATACGCGGCTGTATCTCTCGAACCGAGAGTCGAAACTCACTTCTACAAGTTGGTTTGGTTTCTCGTAGGTGATACCAACCAACTCGCAAGGTTTCGCATTTTTTGGAGATCGTTTGAAGGGTTTTCTAATCTACCTGCACTTAGAAAATTCTAAGTCTAAAACTTGTAATGCGAGGAAGTTGAGAAAACCGCACAAACGGTATCCAAAAATTTTAGAACTTTTCTACGTGGTCAGATTCACGTAGGGCAAGCCACCCGAATTTGTAGAAGCGAGTTTCGAGTCACGGTTTGCGAGATACGGCCGTCTACCGCTTTACTTGGTTTTTTTCCAACCAAAAGCGATACGTGGTCGTATCTCTCGAACCGTGAGTCGAAACTCACTTTTACAAGTTGGTTTGGCTTCTCGTAGGTGACACCAATCAACTTGCAAGGTTTCGTATTTTTTGGAGGTCGTTTGAAGGGTTTTCTAATCTACCCGCACTTAGAAAATTCTAAGTCTAAAACTTGTAATGCGAGAAAGTTGAGAAAACTACACAAACGGCATCCGAAAATTTTAAAACTTTCCGACTTGGTCGGATTCACGTAGGGCAAGCCACCCGAACTTGTAGAAGCGACTTTCGAGTCACGGTTTGCGAGATACGGCCGTCTACCGCTTTACTTGGTTTTTTTCCAACCAAAAGCGATACGCGGCCGTATCTCTCGAACCGTGAGTCAAAACTCACTTCTACAAGTTGTTTTGGCTTCTCGTAGGTGGCACCAACCAACTCGCAAGGTTTCGTATTTTTTGGAGGTCGTTTGGAATTTCTAATCTACCCGCACTTAGAAAATTCTAAGTCTAAAACTTGTAATGCGAGGAAGTTGAGAAAACCGCACAAAAGGCATCTGAAAATTTAAAACTTTCTGACTTGGTCGGATTCACGTAGGGCAAGCCACCCGAACTTGTAGAAGCAAGTTTCAAGTCACAGTTTGCGAGATACGGCCGTCTACCGCTTTACTTGGTTTTTTTCCAACCAAAAGCGATACGCGGCCGTGTCTCTCGAACCGTGATTCGAAACTCACTTCTATAACTTGGGTTGGCTTCTCGTAGGTGACACCAACCAACTCGCAAGGTTTCGTATTTTTTGGAGGTCGTTTGAAGGGTTTTCTAATCTACCCGGACATAGAAAATTCTAAGTCTAAAACTTGTAATGCGAGGAAGTTAAGAAAACCGCACAAACGGCATCCGAAAATTTTAAAACTTTTCGACTTGGTTGGATTCACGTAGAACAAGCCACCCGAATTTGTAGAAGCGAGTTTCAAGTCACGGTTTGCGAGATACGGCCGTCTACCGCTTTATTTGGTTTTTTTCCAACCAAAAGCGATACGCAGCCGTATCTCTCGAACCGTGAGTCAAAACTCACTTCTACAACTTGGGTTGGCTTCTCATAGGGGACACCAACCAACTAGCAAAGTTTCAAAATTTTTGGATATCGTTTCAAAGGTTTTCTAATCTAATCTAATCGCACTTACAAAATTCTAAGTCAAAAAACTATCATGCGAAGAAATTGAAGCAAAACCGCACAAACGACATCCGAAAATTATAAAACTTTCCGACTTGGTCGAATTATGTAGGGCAAGCCATCCGAACTTGTAGAAGTGAGTTTCGAGTCACGGTTTGCGATATACGGCCGTGCACCGCTATACTTGGTTTTTTTCAACCGAAAGCGATACGCGGCCGTATCTCTCGAACCGTGAGCCAAAACTCACTTCTATAACTTGGAGTGGCTTGTACTACGTGAGACGAATCTACTCGGAAAGTTTCGTATTTTTTTACGGTCGTTTGCAGGGTTTTCAACCATAACCGCACTGAAAAGTTTCTAACTAATTTCGTATATACAATTCTAATTTTACAAATTACTAATGCAAGCAACATAATTCGGCAATTGAATATACTTGAAGTCAACCCGATTCTACATCTAAAATCTACTAACGTATATAAATTTTTTCCCAATTTCTAAATAATTTACTACACACAAATTCAAAAAAATAATACAAATATAGATTATTGAGGTAAAGAAATAGTGTATACCTTACAAGATAGGTCCAAATCAAGCCAAACAATCGATTTGGAAGAGAACTAGGGTTTCGATTTCGTATCGAAGAGGAGAAGAGAAGCTAGGGTTTCGATTTTGTAATTGTGAGGAGGGGGGAGCAGGGGGTAAGTGGATCGATTTGGGTATTCGACGAAGGATTTGGGTTTAGACGAAGGATTAGGGTTTCTTTTCCGTTGGGTTCGTCGAAGAAAGAAGAAGAGCGCGAGAGCAATCGCCGAAGAAGACGAACAGAATGGACATAAAAATGAATATAGATAGCCTTAACCCGTTCTTGGGAAGGACGGGTTAAGGCTATGTTTTTTAATAAAATTTTGCCTTAACCCATCGTTGGGAAGAACGGGTTAAGGCAAAATTTAATTAAAAAAAATCTGGACCGTTGGATGTTTGATCCAACGGTCTAGATCGAAGTTCGCACGGGTCTGTGCGAACAGACCTGCTTCCGACCGTTTGCAACGGAAGAAAGCTCTCTCTCTCTCTCTCTCTCTCTATATATATATATATATATATGAGAAAAGTAAGCCTCATAATTGTATGAAAAAAATTTCTCATACAAAGTGAGGTGTCAAAACACGATTTAGATGTTAAGTTTGTTAAAGAACAGCTTGGTTCATCTCAATTGTTAAGATTCTCTGTTGCAACTTGCAAATGAGTCATTTGATCAAATCTATGATCTAAGGGTTTTTGTTTTGACACCTCACATTGTATGAGAAAATTTCCTCGTATAAATATGAGGCTCACTTTCTCATATTGCAAACTTTTAATTCTCTAAAATTTCTCTATTTATTTTTTCTGAATTTTCAGATGTCAGAGCAGGATGCATTGTACGTTGTACAACTACTTGAGTTATTAATTATCAAGTAATTTCACTTTATAGATTTCTGAGTTCTTGATTATTATCGTTTTGATTGGTATATTTTGGTTAGTATTTACCCTTTTCCTGTTATGTTCTCTATGTTTATTTTTTATGTGAAAGAGTTATGAAAGGCTATCATGTTTCCTGTGCTTATGAGGCTATAAAATTCGTTGGAATTGTTCAAGTAGTAGGCCATTATTTACGCAATACTGAAAAGGGTTTCTCTGTCTATTTACTTATTTAAACAGTAAGGACTAGGGTTGACAACTGGGTTAGGTCAGGATGATCCGCGACCCGCCCGAAACCGCTTACAATCGACCCGAATTGCAACACCCGGCAAAATTATTCAGCTGATTGTGGCACGTGCAGCGCACGTACTTGAAATTAGGAAAAGTTTCAATTGTAATATTCATTTTATTATCTATCTTTATTTTATTCTATTGTTTTATTTTTTTTAATAAATAGTAAATTCTTTGAACTATTATTTATTTAAGAAATTTATTTATAGAAGAATAATTTTAGTAGCCATTGGGCATGATCCAAAACCGAGCCCAAGGGTAGGGTTCATTGGCCGGCTAACCCTAGGGAAAGAATGGGAAAGGTTTTGAAATTTAATTAAAACAAGGAAGTTTTTTGAAAGATAGTTTTGGGGTGGAGTTATGGAAATTAAATCAGTTTTTGTAACCCCAAAATGAAATTGATTAGGTGATTAAATTGTGATTTGAAAGCCCCTCCCACATCTCTTTTTTTGGCGGGCCAAAGGTAAGGGAAAGAAAAGAGAGTTTTGTGGCTTAGGAGGTTTCTTTGGGGTGATTTCTTGGATCATTGCGTGAAGCATCTTTGGGAGCCTTGCAAACCAATTTCATTTCACAAACCTAAGGTGAGTGTTCTCTCCCACTTCTAGCATAGCTGTGGTTATCATTTTTGTTCATATGATTGATTCATGTTGTAGATTTAATTTATGTGTAACAGACTGAATTCCAAACACAGGTAATTCGTAGTAAATATATGATCTTTTACTTCAAATTTGTACAAATTTACAAGTAATTTAAAATTTTTTATTTACGACATGTTCTTTACAACAGTACAATGGAATTAAATAAATATAATACAATTTATGATAATGAAAAAATTTCAATCTTGCAACAATTCATCACAGTGACTTCAGGCTCATGCCAACTCCAATCCTGCAACTGGGAAGCTGTGGGTACGTTAGTTGCATACAGCTGATGCAATACTATGATACAACGATCCTTTAATTTAGTAACCACAAACTTGAATGCAAACAGGAAAATTGATTATACTAGTCGTGTCAGTGTATGATATACTTTTTAGAATACCTCTAGATCGAGTTTAAAACCAATGATATACTTTTTAGAATACCTCAAGTCAAAATGATTTACTTTGTTTCTTAATCAAATGATGTAAATTATTATTTATTTAACCACCAAATACATCTCAAAACCAAATACTCTCTTTGATCTACATTTTAGATCTCATAATACAACCCTTGACAAGATAAATAAATGTCTCTTAATCCATTACAAATTTCCTTTTATTTAATCCAAAAATCACCAATTTATATTAAACTCATTTATAATATTTCCCAATAATCCGTACTTTAAGCTCTCATATTACCATTCAAAAGAAATTTTAAAAAAAGAAAATAATTTTAAAAATAAAAATAAAAACTCCCCCCCCCCCCCCCCCCCCCCCCGGGCTCGAACCCAAGCGCAACCCTGCGGTGCCAAAGCCCACATGTGCCAACCTGGAATTCCAATGCCACCAGGTGATTATAACTCCATTAAATTCCTTTCATCTTAAATCTCTGTTTCCATATATTTTTAATTAATCATATAACTTCAAATTTTCTTTTTCTTTGAATATTTCCAAGATTGTTGCTACCACACATCAACTCTAAATTTTCAAAAACTAAAATCTTTCGAATTTAATGCATTTTATCTTCAAATTTGTACAAATTTATTTAGATAGAGTAATCTTTAACCTTTATATTCTTGTTCCTTAATGATTCACGTTAGACTACAATTTATTTTAAATTCATAAAATTGGCATTAATGCCCTACAATTTATTATAAGATTGGGAAATACACCCATAGCCCCAATCTACATGCAATCTCAATTTTGCAAATTTTTACTCAATTTTGCATATACAATTTTGCAAATTTGCAAATTTAGAGTTGCAAATTCTAATATAAATTACTCAATTTTGCAAATTTTTATGCATTCTCAATTTTGCATATACAATTTAATCATTGTGTACAAAATCGAATATGAATCAACATTCATGAATGAACATATATGAGCAAACATCCCTGATATTAACACACAAAAAATTTTATGCACATTTATTTTAGAAGCATGACAAATCAATTTTTATGTTGTGTCTTCATCTATTCATCTAGTCTAGCATGCATTCATACTCAAATTAATTTACCAATCACATTCTAGACTACACAAAGCAATCATTTAACAATTTCATGCATCAAAATAACTAAATTAGAAATTAAAGAGACACCCACCTTAAAAAGGAGAAATCCTAGCAAATATGAACTCCTAAAAAGCCCCCAAGCCTCCTCAAAAACCGAGCTCCCTAGGTCTTTCCCGAAGTGCAGCCAACAGCAAGGTTTCCGTGAACATTTTTTCCCCATTTTTGTCTCTTTATTGTTTAGAAATGGGATGGGGTGGGGTTTTAAAGGTAATAATTAATGTGTAGTTTAAATAAATAACCATACTCTGAATTAAACTCCATTAACTCACTCACTCAAACCCACTCACCACTCTCTCAAAAATGGCCGGCCAGAAATGGAGTGCACAAAGCACGTGCACGTGCATGCTTCGTGTGTGCACATAATTCATTGAGTTTTTATTAAATTAAATGCATATGTTATAATATGTAATATATATTTATTAGAACTAGTTTAATTTAATTATAATTAGAGTTTTCATGCACAAATAAAAATAAACACACACATCCATCATAAAATTTATTTTGAAAGAGAATATAACCGACACGTGCATAGCAAACATTACGTCGCACGAAAAAATAAATATTGAAATACGAAATAGATTTGATCAACGGGAAAATGATTATAGATAATCGAAATAAAACATACGCAAAATACATTTCATTAATTCTATATATATCACAATGTAATCAACACGTACATAGAAAAAACGTGCATCGCACGTATAAAATATATTTGAGTCAAAATAGGAGAAAAAATAATTTCTATTTATAAAACTAACTCGAAAAAGTTATAAAAATAAATAATTTAAATACATAGAAATTTTATAATGTTACACGTAACGGTAGAATATACGTAATCGACACATATATCGTAAGCACGTGCATTGCACATAAAAATAGAATATTTGATATTTGAGTTAGAATTTAAATTCAAATACATAATCGAATTTGAGAGAACAAAAAATATATATAAGAATTGCAATACAAAACACATAGGGAATATTTATATTAAAATACGTTATGGATATTATCCGTAACGGTACTAAATACACGTGTATAACACACGAGGGGCAAAATTTTCATCACTCAATTTTGTGGGGTGTGAGATGCTCCCCCCTTAGAATAGTTCTGTCCTCAGAACTTACTAGTGTTAGAGTTGCATTTTATACACACCAAAATAATCATCATTGTATATACAAAAGCCGCTGATACTAAGAAAATAATTGTAGTATAAAAATATGTAATGTGAAAAACAAAGCAAACTTAAATAAGGAAACCATGCGTATCAAAGTGAATATGATCGAAACACGAGAGTGTGAGAAAACAACAAGGTAAATTGGTAAGAGTAAAGGAAAAAATAGATGCTTAAAAATGAGTATAATAATCAAAATAATAGAAGTAGTAAGAAGTAGTATGAAATGAGTAAGTAAAATAAAATGGAATTATGGAAATAAATAAGAAAGAAAAGAAATTTAAGTGCTAAGAATAAAAACTTTTGAAATAGTATAGACTAATTATAATGCAGTAGGAAAAATTTGAAAATAGGTTAAGGGCATAAAGGAATATTAGGTTGCTAAAAGTAATGATAATAAAGAGAACAGCATGATAACAAAATATCGAGACATAAAACAAACCGATAAATAATTGAGAAGATCATAAAATATAAAGTAGTTAGCAGTAGCTAATAAGAATTACGGAAAGGATAAAATGGTTATTAGCATAAACTAGTAGTATATACTACGAGATAAAAATGAAGTAGCAATTTAAGAGAAGACTATTGAGTAAAAAGTTTAAAAAATATACGAGCATGAAATTTAGTTAAAAGTATAAACAATATAAGATAAAAGTATTTTTTGTATATCAAATTAATCTCAAAAAAAATTGTAAAGTAAATGAAATAACTATATATACGATTAAAAAGTAAATATATGGGATACTGGCTGGTATATGTATCAAAATATTTGCAAATTGTCCAGTATAGCATGAAACTAGCATATAGTGTTATATACACAATTAAGCGTAAAAGCAACGATATTATAAATATGAAATCTATAAGCAACTAGAGAAAAAAAAATAAAAGTAACAAGACATTATTGAAATAATACATAATATTAATTTGATAGAAATAAAATGTAAATAATAAATAAAAGTACAAATGAATAAAGCCATATCACATGAGTAGCCACCAAATATAAGATGAGTGAGCAATAAAATAAAAAATAAGGTGAACTGGTATAAAAATACAAGACGGCTAACAAATGTAAAGATATAGTATATATACAAAATAGTAATACGAAGATAGCAAAACAGTTAATAGTAAACATCAATAATATAGAAAATGAAATAATGGATATAGGATAGATATAGAAATAGGTATAAACAATAAGGTAATTAATTAAAAATGTGTATGTCTTATAAATAGTAAAGTTGAAGTAATATAGGCTAAGTTTTAAAACATTAAAAATGGTAAAACTAAAATGGTACAAAATAATGGCATAGTGGTAAGTAATATAAAACAAAAGTGGGGGTTATTAAAGTAGAAAAAATCTCTTTTGTTGTGGGTTTGTCTCATTGGTGTCCAACAGCAGGCTTGCCGCATTGACATCAAGTTGCAGATTTGCTTCCACGACATCTGGTTGCAGTTTGTCTTCTGGACATTCGGTTGCCAATTTTACCTTCCCGACGTCCAGTTGCAATTCGCCTCCATTGATGTCTAGTTACGGATTTTTCCTCTCGACATCAAGTTGCACCAAAACGGTGAATGGAATGATGTAATCTTCCATATGTACTTGGATAGTGGATGTTTAACTTTAAAGTATGATAAATTTTTTAAAAAAATTTTGATATAAAAATAGGAGTAAAAGTAGGGAAAGAAGTAGAAAATTATAGCGATAATTTTTTTTATAGATTTTAAATATCGAACATATAAAATTCGTAGTAATGAAAAGGATTTATAACATTGAGACAAATATAGTATAAAGTATATGCATGAGCTGAAAATAAAAATGAGGACAATAATTATGTAGTGTAGTAAATTAGGATAATAAATATAAATAGTTATATATAAAAAAATATATAGTAATGTGATAACTGGATAAGTGTAAAATGATATGTATAGTAAGTATGTTGAAATATATAATTTATATATGGAAATCAGTGGAAAGTATATGTAGTAACCAAGAATTTAAAGATAATAAAATATTAAATAAAGATAAAATATAAATAGTGAGTGTATGTATTATATTAGTGAAGTGTAAAGCTACAAAATTAATAAGTAGCTATTCATAGTGAAAAGTAAATATAACAAAAGGTACAAAATAATAAGTATAACAGAATATTAATAAAAGGGAATCTTTTAGAGGTATATTGCATTTGTATAAGTAAAAATATTTCAATCATGTTAAAATATACTGAAATAAATAAGACAACATAAAATAATCGAAAAATATAGTATCGTGAATTCAAAGTCTATGTAAAGTGAATATAAACATACAAAAATCAAAATTCAAAATCTAATAGAAATAATAACGAAGTAAAATGATAGTCTTAATAATAATTTAATAAGTAGTAATTCAAAACATAATAGAATACGTAAAAGTAATAGTAAAAATAAATAAGTAACGTAAAAGCATATGAAAGTAAGGAGGATAAAAACATCACGGAAGAAAATGAGTTAGTCAAACTTAAATATTAAGACTAAGGAAGATAGATAGAATAATAAATATCCAAGTGAATTAATAGTATAAGAAAATAATTATTTGGAAAAAATATTAAAAGTTAAAGATGAAAAGTACTACGAGGAAAATCCATGGAGAAAATTAAAGAGAAAAGTTAGTCTATATATGAGGTATCATGAATGTAGGTTCAAACCAACCATACCACTCGTTATACCAAGGAAAAACATGCTCGCATACAAATCTCACATCAATGTATACGAGGAGAGTATTATGAATGCATGTTCAATAACTTCATCATTCATGACTCCAAACTGACACTCACACATCTAATGTCCATCTTAATGTGTCGTCCTTATAATTTTGTACTACTTATTGAAGTCGCCTCTGACACCACTCTGGAACATCCTGAATTCCAAACACAGGTAATTCGTAGCAAATACAAGATCTTTTACTTAAAATTCGTACAAATTTACATAGAATTTAAAACTTTTTATTTACAACATGTTCTTTAAAACTGCACAGCGGAATTAAATGAATACAATAAAATTTAAAATATTGAACTCTTTAATCTTGTAATCAACTCATCACAGTGACTTCAAACCCATGCTACCTACAACTGGGAAACTGTGGGCATGTTAGTTGCACATAACTAACGCAATTATATAATACAATGATTCTTTAATTGAGCAAACAAAACGTGAATGCAAACTGGAAAAGTGAATGTAACAACCTGGATTTTCATATGAATAAATGTATGATTTGTTAAGCACTAAAATGCTATATTTATTTATTTATTTTTCTTTTTGAAGCTTTCAGTATGGAATTGGCACTTAGGCTTCAACTAGACCCGATTGAACCCGAGTTAACCCTAATTTAACTCAACACTTGTAGTGTACTATGGCATGTAACAAAAAAAATAAATAAATAACTTGTGCACATGCAGAAGCCCCAAATCCGACCAAGTTTTGAGAGGGAAAATAAGGATGGAAAGAGAATTAGGGTTAGCGTTTGAACATGGAATCTTGACTCATGATGAGTCTTTCACCATCTCTACACTCCACCTCCATTCTCCCCCAATGCAGCCCTCTCACTTTCTCCCTCCCCCCTTTCTCAAAAATCCATCCACATTCATTCCCCATTCTATATTAAAACACCCTCATCTCATCCTAGCTCCATTTCTCATCTGTACTTACAATTAAGCCATCTTCTACACCTCTAAACCTTACCCTCTACACCCTAGCTACTGATTTGGAAGGAGAGAAACCAAAGAGAAGAAGAGAAGCCAAGGAGGAGGAACTAAAGAGCAAGAAGGCTAATCAAGGAGCTAGGAGCTTGCATGATTTTACTTTTCCATCAAACTCATCAAGGTGGGTGTTTCTAACCTCATGTTTGGTTTTATGGTTGAATGGTGTTTGTGATGTCTGAAAAATGACAAGCATGCCCTAAGAATGAACCTAACCAACTCGTTTTGTGTTAAGTAATCCAAACCAGAAAATCCTGTTAAAAAACTGAATTTTTATTGTCAGTCTGTAGCACATTGCATGAACACTACCTGGTATTTTGATCTGAAATTTTTAGAGGATGATCATATAGGTGTTGTATACGTTCAATAATATTTACAGATGTTTTTTATTTTTCCTGCTATTAAAATAAATTACGAACTTACATGCTGGTTAGAATATAAAGAAACAGTTTTTATTGTTACTGTTGTGTAAATGACATGTATCTCATTACATGCTCATGGGAATGACCTGAAATTTTTGTATGTCATTGTTGGATATATCTAAGACCTAAGTTTCAAATTTCATGGGATTTGGACCACTATAGATATGTCAATAAAATCTTGCAAACAGAGCTAGATATTTTAGTAAACATAACTGCTGTTGTTACTGCCCTGTTTTTTTATGACATTCAAAAGGACATAATTGGAAATATAATTTGTAGAATCACCTGATTTTTGGGAGAGTTGTAACATCATTTGTCAGGAACTAGATTCTAAAATTTCATGATGATCTGACACCATATGCTATTTTAAATGGTTTTTATCCCATGGTTGTGTTGATCTAATCTGCTGTTCTGGAAGTCTGTATACTTGTTAAAGATGGATCCATAAGAGCATCTAAAAGGCCTTATCTGAAGAGCCTTATAACTAGAAACTTTTAGTAGACACAGAAATTTCTGGAATGACTAATAAATCTTGGTTTTGACAAGTATTCTATTTTATATGATTTTTTCAAGTAACGGCAGAAACACAGTGAAACATAGAGCTCACTAGTTTGCACCATGTTTGTGAAGATGAGTTTGAACTTGTACTTTACTAGCTTAGAGTTGTTGTTTGAGGTCAAGAATCATGTTATAAGTGCGAATATGAGTTAAGACTTAATTGATCTAAAGTTTATTGCTAGGAGTAGCCCATAGTAGCTTGTAGACCCCAATATAGACATTGTTCAATGTTTTGAAGTGAAAATTGTATTGGATGTTGGGGTAATGTTGTAGACCACTTTGAGATGAAATTCATGTCCATTGTATGCTTGTACTTGCTATCTACTTTGAGTAGAAGCATGGGGAGCGCCTGATCGCGATTCCTAAATGGAACGGGACCGGGAATGACTCCGTTTTGGCATAAATGCCAAGTGTGTGCTTGCTGTTTGGAATCTTAAATTGTTGTTTTTAGGACTCTTAGAACTCTTTTTGGGTACTCTTGGGTTAGGACTTACTCCTAGTGTAGTGTACCTCGTTGGGATACATCGGTTGAGTTTTAAGACCCTAGGATTAAGTCTTGTTGACAAATCTAGACGGGTAGAATATCACATCGAATGTGTTAGAGGAAATGACTCGTGCACCGACGTACTTGCCATACATGGATGGATTTTGTGGTTTTTGTTTGGAGATACCACCTGTCGAGAACCATGGAGCGTTAAGTTTAGTAGGCATCTATTTGTTGGTCGGGCCGAGGATGCGATCAAACTCCAAGTGTGGATGGAGGTTGCGACAATCAACGGGGTCGATTCGCCATGGGTTCGTGCCAAGTGTGGGCCGAGAAGGGTCAACCCTTGGACCGGACTAGTGGGCTAGTTGATTCCTAGTGTGGAATGGGTTGAGATCCATTATTTTTAAAGGTAACTAACTAAGAAGAATCTACAAATGGAACTGAACTAGTTGATCATGGCAAGCAAAGTTGATTACCAAGTTAGGGATTTGGAAATTGTGGAAAGATCGCGTAGCTAAGGGGATGAATGATATGAGATAGTTCTAGAGGTTCATACTTCTAATAATAAAAAGAAAAGAGAATTAGAGTTTGGCTAGAGTGATGGTTTTTTTTTAGTTTTTGATCGATAAAATAAATCTTGAATTTAACCTTATTCTTGGAATGAGGTTGCTTTGATACTTGGGTAGGGATAGATCGAGTCTTGGTTGAATGTAAGGACATGCACTAGCGAGGGTGTTCGCCTGTCAGGGGGATGCATGGTGTCATCACGCTCGACCGAATCCTATGTTCGTTTAATGCGGAAAGGGACCCCGAGCTGCTCTGGGGAGTTGGGAAGACTCTGTGGTGGCTCCGTTGTCTCGGCAGAAATGCCTTTATGATTTGTAACAACCTTTGAGGAGGTTCGGAGTGTTAACGTCGTCTCGACTGCAAGTTCTTTTCTAGTGTAAGGACGAGTGTAGCGGAGTTGGGGAAACCCTATATCCGTCAGGTCCTTTGTTGATCAATATGGGCAGATGGATTAGACGATATCCCGGTGAGCTAGACTCTATCGGGAATTGTTCTAGTCACTCGCGGAGAGCCTTGGTGTCCATATATCATCTTTTGGTGAGGTCCGGAGAGACATAGATACAACAACATATCGGGTAAGACGATTTGATTACGGTCATGCAGGGTAAGCCTACGACTGACCATGATTACAGTCATGCAGGGTAAGCCTGCGTCTAGGATCCCAGGCATAGTAGATAAAACATGAGGATTGGACACCACTAATGACGGCAGCGACGGGTAAGCCGGACGACTGCAACCTCACCATCACTGGAATCAGAAACAGGAAAAAGCACAAGAGTAGGATGCATAGCAGGGGATCGAGCCCCATTAAACTGAAGAATGTCGATTGGTTGGGGGTGTGTAGTATGGGATGCATATCTTTCAACCAAGCGTGCATTAGCTTTAGGAGCATGGGTGCATAGAGTGCATTAGATTAGGTAATAGCATACACCGACACTTGCTTGACACCACCTTTTTCTTTGCATCAAATATTATCTGTGGTTGTTGAGGTTGGAATCGTTATATTATGGCGTAGAGAGGATAGCCGAATATATCATTTTCGTCAGTTGTAATCAACTGACAAGCCCACAGTTATTAGTGCAGGATTGCCGACTTGGGATCGCGGAAAGCTCCAATAGGGAAAAGCGTCCAAGTGAAAGTTACTGTCCAATTTTATTTGTACATTCTTGTTGTAACAATTAATTGTAATTGTTGTATTCATTGGACATTGTTATAACAATTTGATGTAATAAAAGTTTTTAATTTCTTGTGAATTTTGTAGTGTTGTGACTCATTTAAAGAAAGATCCTGGAGAGTGTCATGAGTTCCTAAGTTAGGAATTTGGGGTGCTACAGAGTTGGTATCAGAACTTACTTCAAATTGTAGCCCAACACAACAAGAAATTAGACTTGGATGTCCCAGCCAGAGTCAGGGTTAGTTTGATAGTGGGATGGTCGTCATATTGTTGCACTTTTGCAACTTATGTTTACAAATTTTTTCCTATGTCTGACCTAACTCCACTGCGATTTTTCTTTTACTAACTTTTATGATTCAACTGGATGTCGAGGAGGTGAATTTGCCGCCTGATGTCCAGGAGGCAAGCATGCAGTCGGTCGTCAATAAAGGAGAGCCCACGATGCAAGAGTCGAGGAAGAAAGGGGTGGAGCCGACGGTGGTGACCTCAATGTCGAGGTGAGAATTCAACAGGATGTCCAAGCACAAGGTTCACATTGACTGTAATATGTTATAATATGTAATATGTATTTAATAGAAATAGTTTAATTTAATTATAATTAGAGTTTTCATGCACAAATAAAAATAAACACACACACCCATCATAAATTCTATTTTGAAAGAGAATACAACCAACACGTGCATAGCAAACACATGCGTCGCACAAAAAATAAATATTGAAATACGAAATAGATTTGATCAAAATGAAAATATTTATAAATAATGGAAATACAGCATACACAAAATACATTTCATTAATTTTATATATACCACAATGTAATCAACACGTACATAAAAAACACGTGATAACACGTATGAAATATATTTGAGTCAAAATAGGAGAAAAGTGAATTTCAATTTATAAAAAAACTCAAACAAGTTATAAAAATAAATAATTGAAATACATAGAAATTTTATAATATTGCACGTAAAGGTAGAATATATGTAATCGACACGTGTATCGAAAGCACGTGCAATGCACGTAAAAACAGAATATTTGTTAGTTGAGTTAAAATTTAAATTCAAATACATAATCAAATTTGGGAGAATGAAAAATATATATAAGAATAAAAATACAAAACACGTAGAGAATATTTATATTAAAATACGTTATGGATATTACTCGTAACGGTACAAAATACACGTGCATAACACATGAGGGACAAAATTGTCAGCACTAAATTTTGCGAGGTGTTACATTATGCGTAAGTTAAATATTGCAATATTGTAATCGTATGTTTTAGATATAATTTAATTATATGATGATCGATCTTTGTGTAGTAGCATGCTAAAATAGACTAAATTGAGTGTAGTTCTTATAGTGAAAATTCGACTAGAAATTTGATGTATAAGTCATGATTGGATTAAGCTCGAAAGAACCTATTAAAAATATAATTTTTATTGAGATCAAAACCATAATTTTTCCTTAACAGGTTTGATCTAGACCCGGTAGATAATGGGTCGTCTCGAATTCGGGTTTGTTTCCATGGGGTTTGGGTCTGTCTCACTGGATTCAAGTTCGGTGAGATAGTTTTGGTGCAACTTGCTTTGTAGAAGCAAGGTTGAAAGTTAGTGTGGCATGCATGCATGGTTGTTGCATGTGTCTTGGGTGTGTGGAGGTCGCGAGTTCGAATAGGGGTAGACTCAGATTCAGATTTTTATTTAATTCTATTTTATTTTCTTTTGGAAATTGATTTTATTTATATAGATTTAAGTTAGAATTGAATTAGATTAATTTGATATTTGATCTAGATTTAATTCAGAACTAATTTTTAGGAGGAACCTACAATAGGTGTGGTGGAGGTAGGTAGTTGTCCTTGCCTAGGATTATAAAAAAACATGAACATATCCTATCTTTATTTATAGACCGTTCATATGATTGATTCATGTTGTAGATCTAATTTATGAGTATGTTAAATATTGCATATTATGGTCGTATGTTTTATATTTTATTTAATTGTATGATAACTGATCTTTGTGTAGTAGCATGCTTAAATAGACTAAATGGAATGTAGTTCTAATACTGAAAATTCGACTAGAAATTTGATGCATAAGTCATGATTGGATTTAGATCAAAATACCCTATTAAAAACCAAATTTTTATTGAGATCAAAACCATAATTTTTCCTTAACGGGTTTGATCCATCCCAGGTAGATAACAGGTCATATCGAATTCGGGTCGTTTCCATGGGGTTCAGGTCTGTCTCTTAGGATTCCGATCGGGTGAGATAGTTTTGGTGCAACTTGCGTTGCAGTAACAAGGTTGACAATTAATGCAGCATGCGGGCCTGGTTGTTGCATGTATCTTGGGTATGTGGAGGTCGCGGGTTTGAGTAGGGGTAGACTCAGATTCAGATTTTTATTTAATTTTGTTTTCTTTTCTTTTGGAATTGGATTTTCTTTATTTAGATTTAAGTTAGAATTGAATTATATTAATATGAGATGTGATCTAGATTTAATTCAGAACTAATTTTTAAATTTGAGTAGATTAAATTAAGATGTAAATTTGATTTGATTAAGAAGTAATTTTAATTCCGATTAATTTAGATTCAATTTAGATTTGATCTAGCTTTAATCTAGATATGATTTAGTTTTATACAAGATTCAATCTAGATCAAAATGAGATTAGTTTATGGTTAAACTAAGATTAATTTGACTAGAAATCATGTAGAAATTCTAATCTATGTTAGATTCTTTAGAAACCTAATTATTAACGAGTCTGGGTTTGGCTTCAGATCCAAACAACATATCAATTAGAGGCTTGTAGGATTGATTATTGTGTGTGGCTTGGGGTCAAGAAGTTGTGGGTTCAAATCTCAAGAGGCTCGGGTTTTTGTTTAATTTGTTTCTTTGGTTATTTTGTAGGAATTTAAGTTTGATTATGTAGGAAATTATTTTAAATGGGAGTTGATACAAATAATCTGGAATTAAATTTCAGAATTTAAATATTGATAAATTCCAAATCTTGAATTTGACTTAAAATATTAGATTAGAGATGTTTTAATTAAACTAAAAGTTTTGGAATCCTATTATTACAATGATTCACAATTTTTAGTTAAAGAAAAGAGAATTTAGTTAATTGAGAACGACTATTTTGGGAAATGGTTACATGAATGATTTGGATTTGAATGAACAAGTTTCTAATTTCTTTTAGGGTTATGACTAACTCAGAAGAACCTAAAGTAAATGTGGGGATATTCATTTTATTATTTTTCTTATTCACCTTTTTTTATCTAAAGCTCTCTCTTTCAATAATCCAGCCTTTTTGTTTCCCACAGAAAGCTTAAAGAAAATCAATGGTGTATCCCACCACAATTCCACATTTTATGTGGAAAACCCAGGATTCCGACAAGGATGTGAAATGTTGGGAATGAGCCATTAGGTATAGAGATTCCAGTTTTGCTGAGTTAAGTCCGTTTGGGTTACGCTAGCTCTAGGATGAGTAGTGTCTTCTTTCTAAACTAAGGACAGACACTAGAAAGGAGTTGTGACAAAGCCTAAGCAAACGTGAGTAGGGTACTCTATATAGTCGGGCGGTGGATTTCGGGACTACAGTTACAGTCGGGCAGTGGATTACGGGATGCGGAACGAGACGCCTCTTAGTTATCTCAAGGACTATGAATGATCGAGCGTTGGATTCCATGATTATAAATAGTCGGGCGGAAGGAAGACGAATCTCCAACATTTTTAGGCTAGAGCGAAGCTTGCGAAATGTTTGCACAATGATAGTTCTGTATAGTCGGGCAGAGGATTCCGAGACTGGAGCTAATACTCATGGAATGTCTAAATTTTGACTTTGTCACCGTGGTTATAGGTTGCATAATGAGAGATCAAACCCTATAATGAGAAAAACACTAAGGGTTGCCCTCAGACCTATGTTCTATGGTATAGAATCTAGCAGTATGTATTACGATATAAGAATGAAGTAGCAATTTAAGAAAAGACTATTGGATAAAACCTTTGAAAAATATACAAGCATGAAATTTAATTATAAGTATAAACAATGTAAGATAAAAGTAATTTTTGTATATCAAGTTAATATCATAAAATAATTTGTAATGTAAATACAATAACTATATATACGATTTAAAAATTAAATATATAGAATACCGGTTGGTATATATCGAAATATTTTCAAATTGTCAAGTATAGCAAAAAAACTAGCGTATAGTATTATATATATATAATTAAGCGTAAAAGCAACAATATTATAAATATGAAATCTATAAGTAACCGGAGACACAAAAAGTAAAAGTAACAAGACATTATTGAAATAATGTAAAATATTAATTTTGTAGAAATATAATGTAAATAGTAAATAAAAGTACAAATAAACAAAGCCATATTACATGAGTAGCCACCAAATATAAGATGAGTTAGCAATAAAATAAAAATAAGGTGAAGTGGTATAAAAACACAAGAATGCTAACATATGTAAAGATTTAGTATATATACAAAATAGTAATACGAAGATAGCAAAGTAGTTAATAGTAAACATCCATAATATAGATAATAAAATAATGTATATAGGATAGATATAGAAATAGGTATAAAAAATAAGGTAATTAATTAAAAATGTGTATCTGTTATAAATAGTAAAGTTGAAGTAGTATAGGGTAAGTTTTAAAACATTATAAAATGGTATAAACTAGTATAAAAAAGGAATGGTGGTAAGTAATATATATAGAAATAAAAGTGGGGGTTATTAAAGTAGAAAAATCTCTTTTATTGCGGGTTCGCCTCGTTGGTGTCCAACTGCAGGCATGCCTTCTTAACATTGAGTTGCAGAATTGCCTCTGGGACATCCGGCTACAGTTTGCCTTCTAGACATTCTGTTGCATATTTTTTCTCCCCAACATCCAGTTGCAGTTTGCCTCCATTGACGTCTAGTTGCATATTTTCCCTTTCGACATCAGGTTGCAACGAAACGGTGAATGGAAAGATGTAATCTTCCATATGTACTTGGATATTGAGTGCTTAATGATGTTACGTTTTGAAATTTGTGATATAAAAATAAATGTAAAGGTTGGGATAGTAAGATAAGGAAATGAAGTAGAAAATTACAACTATAAAATATTAAAATAGAAATATAGATTTATATATATCGAATATATAAAATTAGTAGTAGTGAAAGGGATTTATAACATTAAAATAGAAAAATATATGCATGAGTTTAAAATGCAAATGTGAATGAGAACAGTAATTATGTAGTGCAGTAAATTAGGATAATAAACATAAATGGTTATATAAGTGAAAAATGATATGTAAAGTAAGTATGTTGAAATATGATATATATATGAAAACCAGTGGAAATTATATGTAGTAACTAAGAATGTAATGATAAACAAAACATTTAAATAAAGATAAAATATAAATAGTGAGTGTATGTATTATATTAGAGAAGTGTAAAGTTACAAAATTAATAAGTAGCTATTAATAGTGAAAAGTAAATATAACTAAACAAACTAACAAATAATATGTAATAACCATAGTATTGAATATAGGTTATAAAACAAACATAGTAGGAAAATAAGATTTATAATGTGTAGAAGTATGTCATATTTATATAAGTAATATATTACAATCTTGTTAAAATACACAGAAATAAATAAGACAACATAAAATAATGGAAAATATAGTATCGTGAAATCAAAGTATGTGTAAAGGGAATGTAAAGATACAAAAATCAAAATTCAAAAAATCTAATAGAAACAATAACAAAGGAAATTGATAGTCTTAATGTCACACCCGCTTCCCAAAAAAAATATGGAATATGGATTCGCGACTCAACCCAGAGAATGATTTGCATCATCCATAAGTTGTTCAGAATCTTTACAAAAAATCTCAGAATAATCAGAGTCGGAAGCTAAAAGAATCATCCTCACACAGACATATATATCTCAAAACAAAACAAAGTGCCAAGAGAAATTAATTGAAATCCATTATTATAAGAGTCTCAAATAAATAGTTCCGAACAAGTTAATATCCTTGGTTACGTTGCCCAAATACAAATAAAATCCAAGTACTCAAATACATCGTTCAAAAATAACAGATAATCATAATAGCAAAAAGAAGTCCAGCACCAATATTTCATTTCTCCAATACCATCGGACAAACGACCATCCTGACCTGTAATCAATAAATTGCAGGAGAAGGAAAAAGAAAACAAGTACCTGTCATTGCAATTTACGGGCCGCTTGTAATGCAGGAAACAAGTACATGGAAAACTAAACAACTAAAATAATAGCAGAAACAAATATAGCATGGTATAACAGGATCAACTAGCATGGTATACTAACATGTGTCAAGTGTCAAAAGTCAAATAACATGCAGACAGATATACGGATAATGTCAAATAATAGTGTCAAATGATAGTATCAGACTGATAACAGATAATCAGATAGCAGATACAGATAACAGATTCAGATATCAAATACAGATTTAGATACAGATGTCAAATACAGATTCAGATTCTTATAAGTCTTATATTAATTACTAACTAGGTAGCACTTTATGTGCCATCATTTTATCACATGGTTGCTACATTCAAAACAGTTACGTTTGTAGATTTCGTATGGGATCATATAGGGCCGTGTACTCAGGGTTCAGACAGACAGATATCAGATACAAAATCCAGATAGATAGATAGAAACTAGTGGTTCTCTTCTTCCCTACACCTTCCTATTGGAAGTAATGTAGACAGGGTACAGAATAACAGATAATCATATGGGAAACACGGGCCCCCCTCTATGATTTTCCACTATTAGATCTTTCCCATAAACCCCAGCTTGATCATTTTATAATTATTATCAGACAGATGTGTATGTGCATGAAACAAAAAAATCTAGCATGATATGTCGACCCACAAGTTCAGAATAACCGATAAGCATGTACAGATGGTAAGATAGTCACATAACAAAACAAAATAGGGTACTTCCTAATTCAGGACAGCACGATAGTACAGTATTAAAACAGCAATTTCCGTTACCACAAATTTCAAAACCTAGATGTGCCAGAGAATCTGAAAAATAGACTTCCAAACGAATCCAGCAAATACATATAAATTATATAGTGTTTCAGAAAAGCATAACTCAAAACTGATTATCGGAATATAAAGTTTCGAAAATCTGGGGTATTCCCCTATATGTCTAGTATCGGAATATAAAGTTTCAAAATTTCCAGTAAGATTAGTTTAACCAACAAAAGTCAAAAAACATCAAGAAACGATAGTTTGGCAAATCTGGAATTCCCAACACTGCTGTACGAAAACTGTAATATCTCGCAAACCATGAAACGAAATCCGGATCCATCAAAGGGAGATGAAAATAGATAAAATAAGCTAACTTTCATATTTCATAAATATTTTTCATACAGAAAGAAGAATTAGGGTGAAAATATAAATCTTTTCAGAACAGCGAGCAAAATCTAGCAAGTATAGTTTTTATAAATAAGCATGAAACGGTATATAAAACTCATCAATAAAATCCACCAAAATTCTAAGTAATCCCTAAATAGGTACAGAAATACTGTGCCAAATTTGAGATCAAAATCATCCAAAAAAAATAATAATAATGAAAAATAAAATAATAATAATAATAATAATAATAATAATTAAATTACTTCAACCCCAAATTTCTGCTTGGTTATTGCAAGTTTGTTACCACCAAACTTGTAATGTAGTACTACTCTTCTCATCGAAATCATCAAGAAACGAAATCTGGAAAGATAATACACCTCTGTAGTAAAACAATCATATCTCACACATACGAAAACGAAATCGATCTATGTTATAAAATTTGGAAAGAAGACAGATTTCTCTAAAAATCATGTTTAATTCTGAAGTTAAGATACTGACCTTGATATGATCTAAAATACCAATCAAAACTCATCACTGACAAAATACAGATTTTCCTCTTAACAACAAATCATCATACAACATATGAAACTCGTTCCAAATATAACTAAACATGTTATAGAGTCTACTAAGTATCCAAACATCATGAAATAGGGTATATAGCATGTCCACAACAAGTATATCACATGGATCCAAACAAACACCAAAATTCTCATAATTATCTCATAAATATAATCACATCAATAACGGTCAAATCCTAAGTTGTTTCATATCAAATTTGTGTCGTGAGGCAACTATGGTCAATAGCACTATAGAGACAATACTCATCAAATATATATCACACACTAGTTGTCTCTAGAACCCAACTACACTACAAGCAAAATTTATGACTTATATCATACAAAGGAATTGAGTACAAGTTACTTGCCTTAACCGAAAACGAAACGAACTTCAAGAATAACGGGAACAGATTCTTAGCAACGAACAAAACCCATGAACGAAAATTACGAACCAAAGCAATCACACAACAACACGTGCAACCCACGTGCACGTGCAACCCAAGAGAGAGAAAGAGAGAGCAGTCGGGAGTGGCAGTGGCGGTGCTGGCCGATGCTGGCGCTGCTACTGTTGTTGCTACTGCTGACGCGCGACACCGACAGACGGAGGGACACAAAGAAAAAGAGATGGAGTGCTCGGGAGATGGTGGGGTTGCGACTAGGGTGTTGGTCGGGTGGCAACGGGAGTAAGGGAAGGTGCTACGGATGGGGTGTCGGCTAGGGGCAGTCAGAGAGAGGGGGTGCAGGTTGGGATGGGGTTGACAGTGCAAGGACAGAGAGAAGGGCAGATCGGGGGTAGGTTAATTAGGGTTAGGGTTTAGGTATGGGGGTTAGTTTATATAGGGTTTGGATTATGGTTTTTAGTAGGTTGTAGGTAATTGGGTATTGGGTGTATTTGGGTCTATTAGGAGTAGCAGTAGGAGATTGGGTTGTAGGCTAATTTGGCCTTGGTAGTTAATTAGGGATCAAAAGCAATATGAATAGCAATAGGATTAACAACCAAAACACCACGAGCACTCAACAAAACAAAATAAGATAGAAAGAACCAATGAAGAGCAAAATAATAATAACGATCAAGAACAAATCAAGGGACAGAAAAATAAATCACAAGAAGATCAAAATGAACAAAAATGAATATATATATTGAAAACAACTCCAATATACGGTCCAAAATACAAGAAGCGTATAAATACTCAAGAAAGAAGAAAAAAATACACCAAAAATACGAAAAACGAAAAACAGGGGTTACACTTAATAATTTAATAAGTAGTAATTCAAAACTTATAGATTACGTAAAAGTAATAAAATAAATAAGTAACGAAAAAGTGCATAAAAGTAAGGAGGATAAAACATCAAGGAAGAAAACGAGTAAGTCAAACATAAAAGATTAAGACTAAGGGTTGTAGATAAAATAATAAATATCAAAGTGAATTAATAGTATAAGAAAATATTTGTTTAAAAAAATATTAAGTGTTAAAGATGGAAAGTACCAATAGGAAAATACAATAAGAAAATAAAAGAGAGAAGCTTAGTCTACGTATAAGGTATCATGAATGTAGGTTCAAACCAACCAAACTACTCGTGATACCAAAGAAAAATATGCTCGCATACAATCTCACATCAATGTATACGAGGAGAGTAGCATGACTGCAAATTCAATAACTACATCATTCATGACTCCAAACTGACACTCACACTCTAATGTCTGCCCTAATGTGTTTTCCTTATAATTTTGTTATTGAACTTGACTCAGATACCAATCTGTAACACCCCGAATTCCAAACACAGGTAATTCATAGCAAATACAGAATCTTTTACTCCCAATTAGTATAAATTTACAAGGAATTTAAAACTTTTTATTTACAATATGTTCTTTACAACAGCACAGCGGAATTAAATGAATACAATATAATCTACAATAATGAAAATCCTTCAATCTTGTAATCAACTCATCATAGTGACTTCAAGGCCATGCCAAGTCCAAACATGTATTTGAAAAACTGTGGGCACATTAGCTGCATACAACTGACGCAATGCTATAATACAACGATTCTTCTACTTTAGCAAACACAAACTTGAATGCAAACAGGAAAAGTGACAGTTTATGATATCAACTTAATGCATAATGCAGACATTCACACTACGATGATACTAATGCATACTTGTTTGGATTCTATGCATTCAATACTACATAGGTCCGAGGGCAAGCCCTTGTCGTACTCCACATTATAGGGTTCAGTCCCTCACCATGCAACCTACTACTCTGACTACTACAAGATTTAGATACTTTACAAGTATTGGTTCTCACCCCGGAATACTGGAGATCAATCCCACTCTGCGGTTCATTCTGTGGCATATTTCATCCATCGTCCCGAAATACTGGGGATTGTCTAACTCTCTGAGTCATCCTGGAACCCTCATTGCACAAATACCGGTGAGCGTCGCTCTCGCCTCGGAATCCTAGAGATCAATTCCACTCTACGGATCATCCGGGGCCTATTTCATCCATCATCCCGTAATACTGGGGATTGTCTCACTTTCCGAGTCATCCTGTAGTCCATACCTCACGTTTGCTCTTATTTTATCATATCTCCAACTAGTGCCTGACCTTAAGTTTAAGTTACAGTTATTAAGACCTAGAATTTAGCTTTGCCCACCAGACTAAACCAAAACACTGAGAATACTAGCCCACACTGGCTACTTCTCAAAGTGAAAGTTAACCCACACTAGTTATTTCTCAAATTCTATTTATCATAACTGCCGGTATTCTGGGTCCTGCTCACTCTTGAATAAGCAACCTTCTAAAAAGAGATCACATAGGTTACATCTAACCTCATATAAAAATTCCTATTCATTAAACATCTTTTAACTTCTTTTATCTATTTTCTTATTTATCAATCATGAAATAACCAACTTCTTATAGCAACATTCAATAACATTTGATGAGTTAAAACTATTATAAACATCCCATGTTTAACATTCCAACTTCATTATTTAATTATCTCTTAATTCCTCATAAGCTACATCTTACTAACATTCAAATTTTTAAATGCAATTTTATACGTTGTAAAAGTTTCAGGACAACTAGACAAAAGACATCAACCCAATGGTATTGAAAAATCATATAAATTCCAATACCACATCAAAAATAAATTTATTAGTTTCATAGCAATCATAAATGAGTCTACTAAAACTTTATAGTTAAGATCATCTAAAATCATCCTCAATTACTTCGTCTAAATTCATTTGCAAAATAGTAACTTTAAAATCAGAAAACTCCAGCTCATGCTACTTGTAAAAATTATAGAAAATTATATACTTCATGAAACGTTGTGTTCTTTAGATCATATTAAATATATACAAGTCTACTATAAATTTGTAGTTATAAGTCCCCAAAATATTGTGTCTATAACCCTGAATTCTTTGAAATTTACAGTAGGTCAAAATGTTATACTGCATTTAAAATACTGTTACTGTTCAAACTTGTAAAATTCATTATAAATTCAGTTCTCTATGAAAAAATGATTTTTTAGACTTTGTATAATGTTTAACGAGTCTACTTCAAGTTATTGGTTTTGACTTTTCTCAATATACTTCATCTAAAATGTTAAAATGATCAAAGTCCGAAATGTGTACAAATTTTCAGCAACTAGCCAAATGCCAACTAGTTTTAAGTTTGGATTTTATTGAAATAGTAAATGACATCCAAATATTATGAAATTATTAGGAGATGTTCCTGACATATATGAGATGCTCCTATAAATGTTTTAGCTCTAGATTCCATCTAGTTTAATAGTTATGATTTTTTGAAGTGCAACGTGAAATCAAAACAGAACCTTATGAAAATGCCCCAAATCAATCATATCATAATTTCACACATTCAATCAACAACAAATAATCTAAACATGAATGCCCAATGTATATAAGTTATCATGTATCTAACAATTTACACATATGTAGAATTCTACTAATAAAACTGTCACGCCCCGCAACCCAAAAGTACAGAATGCAGGCACGTGACATTGGCCCAGCGAATGACTTGCATCATCCATAAGCTGTTATCAATTCAACTAAACAATATAAACAGAAAAGTAATACAACCATGCATACAATAAAAGAATAATCGCATGAATAACAATACTTGGAATTTAAGCATAAAATAACCAAATATAATAATAATCCAATATCTGGAATCAACAATAACAATGTTCGCGTCAAAAGCCTACAATACAAGAAATAACAATGTTCAATTATTTAACTCCTCAAAACAAAACAATAATTATTTAGGCGGCGATGCAAATCAATTCATTCACCATTGTTGTTCTCCTAATCCATCAGGCAATTCTCCTTGATTACCTATAAGTTGTTCATCTAAAAGAGAGAATAATATGTCCTTAGAGCAAGTCGTGGACAGTAAGTAGAGATACAGAGAAACAATGGTAATAACGATATAACAATGAATTCAATGAACGATGAAATCAATAGCATTGAACAATGGCAAAATGATAATAGTGCAATGTGCAACAATGATGATTGATAACGATAACAATAAACGATAACAATAATTGTAAAAAATAACGATCACACTGTTCAATAACGATAGCAATATGCAATGACGATGTGATGAAAATCTTAAGTCTTTTATTCTTTTTAATCCTAACTAATGCACGTAAAACTGCATCCCATAACTATAGGCTCGATGCATACAATCAATTTCGTTTAGACTAAGTTGGTGTATTCTATAGGTTATGTACTCGACACGATATAACATTAAAATGATAACACTGGCTATTGCAGCAATTCCTTGCACAATAACGATAACACTGGCCATTGATGTAATTTCTTGCACAATGACGATAACACTGGCCATTGACGTAATTTCTTGCACAATGACGATAACGATCTTTTGGAACGAGACCCACACTTCCGAGTATAGTCACTATATTATCAACTACTCAAGTCAACCCTTAACCTCGACTTAATTAACAATCTTTATTCAATCAACATGCAATACTGGTTGGCAATATTACGATACTAATAGGGAACAATAGGGGCAGTAATATTAATGGGGAAACGATAAGGCTATTAATAAGGGACACTTGAATGATGACAACACAACCCTAAAATCATGCAATGTACTTGAGTAGATTCAATTATATATTACCAAACATGGAAACTCAATTCTGGACAACAGTAGGTTGTTGTACCAAAATTGAATTTCCCGCAGTTATAAAATAGCAAATATGGATCCGTCAGAAGTTCTAGAAACTAAACTCTTGTCTGGTTCCAACGCATATTAAAAGTACAAAATCCGACAACAGTAGCTCGGTGAATTACAGTGTTCTTTACAGGTTACAGATTCTGGCTGGTTATTGGTGTTAACTAGTTTCAATTTTAAAGACAGTAAATATTCAATTTAGAAATTAGCAAAAATAATTTTCATTACCCTAAGCATGTTAACTATCAATCTGAAAATTATCATGGTAATATTTGATCATTAGTTCATCTATTTCATTAGTTTAACATGGTATATGCATAAATCTGAAAATAAAATGCAGCAATAGTAAAATGGTCATAACGCATGTAATATATGTCGGAATTCAATAATTCTTCATGTTCCGGAAACTAGACACATGGGGCTACATTTCATGTTCATAAAGTTATTAATTATGATGATAGTATCTAGGTCGAAACTTCAAGACAATATTCAGGTTGATAGTAAATTTCAGGGTCTCGATATATTTTTCATGAATAATAAGATTAAAATGTTATAAACGAAGAGTTAGGGGTTGAGAAATCACAACAAGTTACATTTATGTGAACATGGTATTAAGATGTATAATTTCCATAATCTTACTAATCACAATCAACCAGTACACCAACATCAATCATATGAACAATTAACACTAGCATACAATCTACAATAGTTATGTAACGTCCTAACATTAATTACAATAACAATCCCAATTCATATATTCAATAATTAACTACATGAATGCATGCAAGATCTCCATAAATCGGAGGCAAAAAGACAGCACGAAGTCAAGACTACTACTTGGATTCGCTCATGTAAATCCGTAGTATCCCAACGATAGATAACAATAGACGATATACGATAATCAATATAGATCTACTTGCAGGATTCAATAAACAATCTCGAATACGATGCAAGAACTATTGGATTCGCTCATGTAAATCCGTAGTATCCCAACGATAGATAACAATAGACGATATACGATAATCAATATAGATCTACTTGCAGGATTCAATAAACAATCTCGAATACGATGCAAGAACTATTGAGAGAGAATGACGTACCTTTAACAACGAAGTTAGATCCGAAATATTGAGAATAACGGGGTTAGGATCCCGGGCGACGACGACGATCGCAAACCAAGCGAATCTTGATGTTGTGATCACGATCGATACAGATCTTGATGAGGAGCAAGATCAAGATGGCGATCAACGGTCGGTGATGAACTTGATGATGATGATCAAGATCTGATCGGATGGATCGACGCGGATCTAGATGTTGATGATCAAACAATAGTCGGACGGTCGAGATCGAAGATCAAGATGATCGGCGGCTGAGATCGAAGATCAAGATCAAGAACAAGATGCTGATGATCAATGCAGATCAGACGGCCAAGATCAAATAGCTTAATGATGATGATCACCATGGAGATGATTAGCGATCAGACGGCTGCGATTGAATGGAGCACTAATAATGATCAAAACAGAGGAGCTCAGGGAATGGAGTCGCGGTGGTGACGAGAGGTGCTGGTTGTGATGATGGTGGGCAGTTGGAGGCTTTGTGTGTAGTCACAGAGCTCAGGGTGTGACTGCAGTAATGCCAGTCGGGAGTGGGTTGCAGAGGAGATGAGGACGCTCGAGCAGGGAAGACGACGGCGTCTCGGTGGCAATGGTGGTCGTGGTGACGATGAGGGGAAGCCTCGGTGGATTTGATGATGTGGATGGTGAGCGGACGATGATGATGGGATGAAGGCGACTGGAGTTATGGGGATGGCGAGTTGGTGTTTGACGAGGAAGACGATGGGGATGATAATGGTGGCGGGAGGTTGAGCGCAGTCGACGGGGTGCAGGAGGTTCAAGCAGCGTCTCTGGCTGAGGTCGAGTGGGGATCGGGGGTAGGACAGAGAGAAGGTGAAGGGTTGCTCGGGGATTGAAACGAATGGAATTTGCGTTTCCACAATGAAGGGGAAGATGGAGGGTTTGAGTAGTGTGTTGGGATATGTTTTGACTGATTGGAGTGATTAATGGGGCATTAAGGGGTAGTTGGAGATAGGAGGAGATCATGGGACACGTGAGTATTGGTAACCAGGAGAAGAGGGGATTGATCTGTTAGTGGAGATATGGGGTGGTTTTGGGTTTGTGGGTTTGTGGGTAAAGATTCAATAGAAATGGATATTTGGTTTTGGGTACAATATAGGTCAAATAGGAGGACAATTATCAATCCAACAAGATAAAAGACAAATCCATGAAATTAAATTTGAATCAAGAATACAAGAAGTAAGATTCAAATAATCAAACTGAGACCAAGGATAAATCATGAATAATATTAGAATTGATAGTATTCGATACAATAAATGAAACAAAATGAAATGTTATTGAATTACAAAATAGATTACAATGGAGATAAAAAAAATAAAAGGAAAAAAAACAAAAATGGGAGTTACAAAAACTATATTAGAAAGTTGGAGAAATACCCACCTCAAATGTAGAATTCCTAGTAGTAGAACCCTCAAAATTTTTCTCCAAAGCTCCAAGCAAGAAATCCCGGCCTCCTCCTAGCTCCAACCCGCTAGCCACTCTCTCTTTGTCTCGTTTTGTTTTTGTTTTGAGTTGCTCATGAAAAAAGTATACACTATTTATAGAAAAATTGTGTGGTCAAAATAGCTCTCCACTTCCCAAAATAACTCACCACTTCCAACTAAAACTCACACCACTCTCATTCTCAACCATGGTAAGAAACATGTGCACGTGTAGTCAATCTGTGTGCACATTCTTCATACAACTTCTATTATTAATTTTTATTAAGTTAGGTGTATGTGTTATACATGGCAAGGCGTACTAAACTAACTATATTTTAAATGTACATTTAAGTGCACACAAAATTAATCATGGACTTTAAATTTGTAATTAGTTTTTAGTGGGCTACAAAAGAGGATTTAGGCATAATGGATTTAATTAAAACAAATCATAAACTTTTGACTAAAAAAATGAGAAGAAAAATTTCCATGACTCAAGAAAAATTTTGAGGAACCAACATTTGCACTGCAAACACGTGCATTTCACGTATCCATACAAAATAAATTTGAAAGAACAAAAAACTGTCAAAATACAGAATACGTAGAAATTTATATTAATAATGTTACAGATATTTCACGTAACAGTAAAACATACGTAATCGACACGTGTATTGAAAACACGTGCAATACGCGTAAAAACACAAAGATTAAAATTAATATTTGAGTTGACTCAAAATAGAATAAAAATGAATTTTTAGAGAATGGAAAACATATAAATAATCGGAAAATATAATACGTATAACATTTATATAAAAATACATTACGAATATTACTCGTAACGGTACAAAGTACATGTGCGTCACACTCGTGGGCAAAATTGTCATAACTCAATTTTGCGGGGTGTTTCAGAACATGTGCTCATTAGAGGTGCATCATGTGCATGTTGTTTGTGCACTAGTCATTGGGAGTATGATAGACACAGACATACTTGGGATAGTCACTTTTCATACTTTTCTTTTGCATTCAAGTATGTGGTTATGAAGTAGAAGGATCATTTTTGTATTAGCATTGCATCAGTTGTATTCTCCTGACGTGCCCACAGTTCTCAAGTATTGCAGGACTCTGATCAGCGAGTGGCTTAGGCGCGAGATTGTGTCGGGAGATGTTACAAAATTGACGATTCTTGATGATACAAGTTTTACTTTTATATGTAAATTCCAACGTGTATTGGACAGTGTTGTAATGAAGAAGTTTTAAGTTTCCCTATATTTTTGTATTATGTTTTACGAAATTGAAGTAAAGATTCTGGATGTGGCACAAATTTCCTGTGTACAAAATTTGCGGCGTTCCAGAGTGGTATAAGAGCAAACTTTAATAAGTAGTACAATCCTATAAGGAAAAGAAAATTTGGGTTGGCAGTAGATGTGTAAGTATCCGTTTAGAGTCAGAATGTTGTTGTTATTTAAACTTGCATTTATGTCACTCTATATATACTAATGTTCTTCTCTTTCTTCAATACAGGATGGTAGATGATATGGCTAAAATAGGATTAAATCGGGACCGTTCACATCGGACGTGAATCTCAAAGCTCAGGGGTAAAACGGTAATTTCATCTACCAGCGGGTCCAAAGCGGGTACTGGGTCTCCTTCTCACAGATCCAATAACCCGCGAACGGATCCATTCCAACTGGGTACGGGTCCCGACCCAAGACAAACCCAGATCAGCAAGAGGAAAATCAGGGTTACTGATTTGACCAAATCAACAGGCCTGATTTGCTCTCACCGGGAATTAGGGGATCAGTTTCCTAAACTGATTAGGAGGATTTTACTCCTATCACAGGAAATCAAATCTCTAATCAGATCCCTAATTAACTCCCCCATGGCGACTATAAATACCTCCTACCCACCATTGTGACCAGGTTAATCACTTTTTCACCACTTTAAGTTCTTTCTTAATCTCTTCTGATTACTGACAAGAGCGTCGGAGGGTGCGTCGCCGGAATCAATCCCGGTGTTTCGCACTTCCTTGCAGGTTGCGGCAGGAGCAAGAAGGCTTGAGTCAACTGTTAAGGTTTTTCCACGAACCCACAAATTTCATCTGTTTACCCCCACACCGAAATCAGCGGTAACAGATTGGCGCCGTCTGTGGGAAAACCATACGAATAGCCGCCGCCTCTTCCTCGTCGACTTAGCTCTTCTCCAGCCATGCCTCCCAGAAAAGTAAGATACAAGGGGTCCAACCGTGGACCCAAACCTGTTGATCAACAGCAGGAAGTCCCCGTCCATCCCGCTCCACAGCAGGGACAACTTCCACCTCCGGCCGAGGACCGTGTCCAGCAGGACCCACCTCCTCTTCCGAACCAGCAACCCCCAAACGGTCCCGATCCACGGAAGCAAAAACAACCTCTCCATCGAGACCACATATCGGTACACAACGCCTCTACAGACTCTTATGCCTCCCATAGTCCTCAGGCCCCTGACCTTCGAAATACTATCCTCAACCGGCAGAAGGATGAGGATCTCCGCCACCGTCTGGACGAAAAGCGGTCCCGAGAGGGAGCCTCCCGCCTACAACGTCCAGATGAGCGGAATCCTCACCACCGCGAGCGTAGAAGGTCTCCTACCAGGAGAGGACGGAGAGAGTCACCCGGGCATTACAGGAGGAGGCGCCACTCTCCTACCGGTCGGCATCAGCCGAGGAACAATGAGGCGCCCATCACTCGCGCCGAGTTCCTGCAGTTTCAAGCAACGGTGTTACAGGCTCTTAACCTCCGACCCAACAACAATGAGGCCCAAAGGGTTCCTTTGCCCCAACGGGTTCCCAGTCCTCGCCGTAGGTCCGCCTCTCCTCCGCCGGCTCCTAACCACCGGCAGCATGATCTTAGCCCTCGCCGCTCCCGGGACGACCATCGTCGTAGCCCCGGCTCTCCCTCCTACGAAGACGAGTCCAGAGGCTCGTTCGACTACCGCGGGAGGGACGATGCCCTATACCGCCGTCTCCATGAGGTGGAGAGGCGAATCGGTCGGATGGACGAGGGGGAGGGGTCGAACAGCAGAACCATCCGTCCGAGCAGACCCCCTTTCTCCCGAACCATCATGGAGTCTCCCATCCCGAGGGGATTCGAACCCCCGAAGTTCGAAACTTACTCGGGGGAGTCGGACCCCGTGGACCACATCGAAAGCTTCAAGACCCTCATGCTCATCCACCAGGCTTCGGACGCCTTACTTTGCAAGACCTTCCCTGCCACCCTGAAGGGGTCGGCTAGGGAATGGTACTCCCGCCTTGCTCCCTCTTCCATCTTCTCCTTCGAGCAATTTGAGACCCTCTTCATCACCCACTTTATGAGTAGTAGACACACGGAGAAGACCAGCCTCTCATTACTCCGGCTCCGCCAGGAGAAGGGAGAGAAGTTGAGAGACTATGTGAAGAGGTTCACTGCGGAGGTCAGGTCCATAGCCTCCCTCGACCAATCCGTCGCAACAGCCGCCTTCCAATCCAACGTCTTCAATTCCAGCCTCCGCTCCTCTCTTGCTAAGAAGCCTCTACAGAACTTTGCCGACCTCCTTCTCAGGTGTGACAAGTACATTCGTGCCGAAGAAGCCGCCTACCTTCCTAGCTCCGGAGGATCCACCTCCGGAACGAAGAGAAAGCTGACCGAAGAAGAAGAGGCTAAGAAGCTTCAGAAGGAGGGCAATAGCTAGCGCCGCCCAACTCCTCGGTTTGAGAAGTTCACCCCCCTCGTTGCCAATATATCAGAAGTTCTCATGGAAGTGGACAAGGAAGGGCTACTCCGTGCTCCCCCTAGAATGAATACACCTGGCAAGAAGAGGGACAAGGATAAGTGGTGCCGCTTTCACAGGGACCACGGCCACGACACGGAAGATTGTCGGGCTCTGAAGGAAGAGATCGAAGAACTCATACAGCGGGGGCACCTGACCAAGTTCGTCCAGAAAGAGGGGGCCAAGCTTCCTCCCTGAGGAGCCAATGAACGAACCGAAGGCCCCGCCGAGCTCTAAGACTCAGAACCTCCCGGCTCTTCCCAAGAGGTCTTCACCTTATCATAGAAGCAGGATCTTGATTTTTAATAAGGCCGATGCTTGTAATTCGGCCAATAGCATGTAATAAGGGCTCGCCATATTGAAGCAGCCACTTAGTTTATTTCAATAAAACTTTACGTTTTTTCATTGGAAATTGTTGCTCTTGCTTCATCTCTACCTCTCCGAGTCGTGACTCGCTGAAGGGTGAGTTCGGAGTCCAGCCTCTTCTACATGGCTGCTCCTGCAACTTACTAAGCTCTTCCCAACGAGTTCGGAGTCTAACACTTGGCTCGATTCTGCTTCAAATAACCTGCTCTACAGTGGGTTAGAAGTGGTTCGCCATTCGGAATTGCTCCCACAACCGTTGAACACCTCTACCGATGGTTCGGAGTCTAACACTTGGCTCGATTCTGCTTCAAATAACCTGCTCTTCAGCGGGTTAGAAGTGGTTCGCCATTCCGAATTGCTCCCACAACCGTTGAACACCTCTACCGATGGTTCGGAGTCCAACACTTGGCTCGATTCCTCTTCAAATAACCTGCTCTTCAGCGGGTTAGAAGTGGTTCGCCATTCGGAATTGCTCCCACAACTGTTGACTACCTCTACCGATGGTTCGGAGTCCAACACTTGGCTCGATTCTGCTTCAAATAACTTGCTCTTCAGCGGGTTAGAAGTGGTTCGCCATTCGGAATTGCTCCCACAACCGTTGATTCTCTCACATAAGCAGCGAGTTCGGAGCTACAACTCTCCTCTAGAGTTGCTCCTCACACTCATCTCACAAATGGCTGTCTTCCAGAGCCGAGCTCTTCACTCCGCTCGCTGCCGAAGCGGACCCCTTATCAACGAGTTCGGAGCTACAACTCTCCCCTAAAGTTGCTCCTCAAACTCATCTCACTAACGGCACTCTTCCAGAGCCAAGCTCGTCACTCTGCTCGCCGCCGAAGCGGACCCCTTATCAACGAGTTCGGAGCTACAGCTCTCCCCTAGAGTTTCTCCTCAAACTCATCTCATTAATGGCTCTCTTCCAGAGCCGAGCTCTTCCCTCCGCTCGCCGCTGAAGCGGACCTCTTCTCAACGAGTTCGGAGCTCACAACTCTCTCCTAGAGTTGCTCCTCAAACTCATCTCCCAAATGGCTCTCTTCCAGAGCCGAGCTCTTTGCTCCGCTCGCCCCCGAAGCGGACCTCTTCTCCACGAGTTCGGAGCTCAAAACTCTCTCCAAGAGTTGCTCCTTAAACTCATCTCACAAATGGCTCTCTTCCAGAGCCGAGCTCTTCCCCCCGCTCATCGCCGAAGCGGACCCCTTATAAACAAGTTTGGAGCACAACTCTCTCCTAGAGTTCCTCCTCACACTTGTCTCACAAATAGCACTCTTCCAGAGCCGAGCTCTTTGCTCCGCTTGCCCCCGAAGCGGACCTCTTCTCAACAAGTTTGGAGCACAACTCTCTCCTAGAGTCCCTCCTCACACTTGTCTCACAAATGGCTCTCTTCCAGAGCCGAGCTCTTCACTCCGCCCACCCCCGAAGCGGACCTCTTCTCAACAAGTTTGGAGCACAACTCTCTCCTAGAGTTCCTCCTTACACTTGTCTCACAAATAGCTCTCTTCCAGAGCCGAGCTCTTTGCTCCGCTCACCCCCGAAGCGGACCTCTTCTCAACAAGTTTGGAGCTCAACTCTCTCATAGAGTCCCTCCTCACACTTGTCTCACAAATAGCTCTCTTCCAGAGCCAAGCTCTTTGCTCCGCTCACCCCCGAAGCGGACCTCTTCTCAACGAGTTTGGAGCTCAACTCTCTCATAGAGTCCCTCCTCACACTCGTCTCATAAATAGCACTCTTCCAGAGCCGAGCTCTTCCCATCCGAGCTCCAACATCAAAGAGCCCGGTCGGCTGCCGAGCAAGTGCCTTTCCGATCCTGCAAACGGAGAAAACTCACTTTTTCCTCAACATTCGTGCACGATCTTGATCAGACGGCCCAGATCTTGCCAGCGTCTCTAAATGACAAGATAGCATTTTCTTGGGAACTGAGCCGTCTCGAGATTCGTGCCATCATCCAACGGCCCAGATCCTGCCAGCGTCGCTAAACGATAAGATAGCGTTTTCTTGGGAACTGAGCCGTCTCGAGATTCGTGCCATCATCCAACGGCCCAGATCCTGCCAGCGTCGCTAAACGATAAGATAGTGTTTTCTTGGAAACTGTGCCCGCCTCGAGATCCGCGCTGAGATCCAGCGGCTCAGATCGCTCCACGTCGCTCAGTATTCCTAGCCGAGCGACTAGCGATCCGACCCACTCGCGCCTCTTCTTCGCCCCAAGGGCCTTCCTAGCACACCTTACAAGGGTCTTCCTAGCCCAAGGGTCTTCCAAGCACAAGGGTCTTCCTAGCACATCTTCTCCGCCCCTAGGAGTGGAGCTCCTCTTCCAAAATCCCCAAGACCAAAGTACTTATCAACTTCATGAAGACAAGCATCTTGCGGGGTTATTTTGACCATGAAGGAGGGTGAATCTTCATCCTACTCCTAAAGAGACGTTGTAGATCTTCGAACTAGCTTCGAAACGAGGGGTCGCACGTCCCGATCGGACCTCCGTAGCACCGGGAAAGTGGATCTCAATGCAGCTGCGCCGAATAGCTCGGAAATCCGAGCCGAGCCACTCGCACGAGGGAGAAATCCGAACCGAACTCTCCCCATCCGAGCTCTTCCCATCCGAGCAAGAATCCGAGCTCTTCCCATCCGAGCTCTTCCCTTCCGAGCTCTTCCCATCCGAGCCGAGCTCTTCCCATCCGAGCAAGAATCCGAGCTCTTCCCATCCGAGCCCCAACATCAAAGAGCCAGGTCGGCTAACCGAGCAAGTGCCTTTCCGATCCTGCAAACGGAGAAAACTCACTTTCTCCTCAACATTCGTGCAAGATCTCGATCAGACGGCCCAGATCTTGCCAGCGTCGCTAAACAACAAGATAGCGTTTTCTTGGGAACTGAGCCGTCTCGAGATTCGTGTCATCATCCAATGGCCCAGATCTTGCCAGCGTCGCTAAACGACAAGATAGCGCTTTCTTGGGAATTGAGCCCATCTCGAGATTCGTGCCACCATTCAACGGCCCAGATCAAGTCACATAGTACGGATCTCCAATCCGAGCTACTGCCATACCGAGCTGCAAAATGGCCAAAAAATTTGCCTCAAAATCCGTGCTCGGATTTGCCGAACAAGAAGCAGCGAGCAAAAAAAAAAAAGGGGGGGCACAAGGGGCCGGGTTCGGACCCGTTAAGAGGATCCGACCCGAACCCCTTCCCATCTCCCTCCTTCTCCAAACTGCTGGCGCCAAAACCAAACAAAACCAACCAAGAAGAGATCCAACTCCAAAAGCTTCGTCCCAAGCTTGATTCTCCAACTCCATGTCCGAGCTCCCAACCTCGCCGACCTACATAAGCCGGGCATCGCCGTGGCATGAGCTCCGTCAGCGAACTGGACCTCCATCACCGCAATCATCGCCGAGCTCCCCCTACGCGAGCTCCATCGCCATCGAACCGAGCTCCGAGCTCTTCCCTCGACGAGCTCCGAGCTTCGAGCTCGCCGCCATTAGAGCTCACAGTTCGCCTCCAAGCTCCATTCTTGACGCCGAACCCATGATCGAACTTCACACGCTCCCGTCAAAACCCAGAGAAGCTCCATCTCCATCAAAACAGCCCGTCACCTTCGAGCTTCGACCATTTTCCGAGCTCCACAAGACAGCTCGTCACCTTCGAGCTCGACTGCGTTCGCCAAGAGCAACACGCCAACTTCACAAGCACGCCCGTTCGCCGAGCCCTTCGTCCAAGCTCCGAACCCATCGTCGGAGTTCTCCCGAGCTCCGCGTACGACGAGCTCCACTCCGAGCTCTCCTCCAACAAAGCTCCACAACCACCTCAAAGAGCTCCGAACGCCACCAGCACTGAGCTCCGATGCCAAGCTCACCACTGCGTCGAGCTCTCCCACAATCGAGCTCCATCACCGCCTCGACGAGCTCCGAACTACGCGGGCTCCGTCTCCATCGAATCCATGGCCGAGCTCCGTTCATTCAAAGCTTCGTCGCCGATCCCTCCACTTCGCGAGCTCGCCTTGCCACTTCGACGTCACCGAACTCCATTGACGCCCTCGGGGATGGGGGCGGTGACGGAGTCGAAGTCGGAGTCTGGGTAGGAGTCGGAGGCGCCGTGGTCGAAGGCGGAGAAGAAGAGAAGAAAGAAGCAGAGTAGACGAAGAAGAAGAGAGAGAGAGAAGAAAAAAAAAAAAAAAAAAAAAAAAAAAAAATATATATATATATATATATATATATATATATATATATATATATATATATATATATATATATATATATATATATATTGCCACGTGGCATCGCCACGTGGCCTCGCGCCAGTGGTGGAAGTCACCTCTCGGTCGGCTACCGAGCAACCCCCTATCCGAGCTTCACAAACGAAGAAAATATCCGCTGAACGACTACGGCCGTTGGATCTTCCAGAAATTCGCGCTTCTGGTGATGGACGATCCAGATCGCGCCACGCGCGCTAAACGACAAGATAACGATTTTTCAAAAAGCGCGCCTCCTCGAGATTCGCGCAGGGATCCGACGGCACAGATCGCGCAACGTGTCCCGGGACCCAACGGCACAGATCGTGCCATGTGTCAGGTATTATTTAATTTAATTAATTTATTTATTTGTTTTTTTTATTTAAAAAATCCGAAAAAATATTTAAAAAATCGGAAAAAATTAAATAAAAATTCTAAAAATAATTATAAATTCAGAAAAATTATTTTAAATTCTGAAAAATATAATTATTTAATTAGAATAATTATTTAATATTTTTCGATAATTAATTATTTAATTTGGAAAATGAATAAAAAAATCAAAAAAATGAGAAAAAATTCAGAAAAATCTGGAAAAATCACCAAAAATCTAGAAAATTCTGAGAGTATTTTTGGGCATTTACAAGCCCATAATAACACCGTTACACCCCGAGCAAGATTCCAAACTCCCTTAAGAACACCGATAAAATTCCGTACGCCATTAGAACAGTAAAACTACTCCTCAAAGGCTGATCAAACTCAGTCTTCGGGAGTGGGGGGCTCGTGATATGGCTAAAATAGGATTAAATTGGGACCGTTCACATCGGACGCGAATCTCAAAGCTCAGGGGTAAAACGGTAATTTCACCTACCAGCGGGTCCGAAGCGGGTACTGGGTCTCCTTCTCACAGATCCAATAACCCGCAAACGGATCCATTCCAACTGGGTACGGGTCCCGACCCAAGACAAACCCAGATCAGCAAGAGAAAAATCAGGGTTACTGATTTGACCAAATCAACAGGCCTGATTTGCTCTCACCGGGAATTAGGGGATCAGTTTCCTAAACTGATTAGGAGGATTTTACTCCTATCACAGGAAATCAAATCTCTAATCAGATCCCTAATTAACTCCCCCATGGCGACTATAAATACCTCCTACCCACCATTGTGACCAGGTTAATCACTTTTTCACCACTTTAAGCTCTTTCTTCATCTCTTCTGATTACTGACAAGAGCGTCGGAGGGTGCGTCGCCGGAATCAATCCCGGTGTTTCGCACTTCCTTGCAGGTTGCGGCAGGAGCAAGAAGGCTTGAGTCAACTGTTCAGGTTTTTCCACGAACCCACAAATTTCATCTATTTACCCCCACACCGAAATCAGCGGTAACAGTAGACAACCAAGATCCTATGGAGAATGTGGGAGAAGAAGAATTCTTTGAGGATCCAGAAGAGGATTCTAAAGAAGATCCAGAAGAAGAGCCCGAGGAGGAGGATGAACCGCAGGAATTGGGGGAGATCACCCCCCCCCCCCCCCCCCGCCCCACCAATGGAGTCTTAGGGAAAATCTTCAGATGATTCGTCAGACTTGAGTAAGAAAGATTATATTATTGCTTGTCTTCGGCGTAGCAGATCATCCATTGGTGGAAAGTGACCCACCTTGAGGCGCACCATGCGGAGAACCTACGGTGTATTGCAACTTTGAGCGAGATGGTGGAGGATCTCAAAGTTGTTCAACATAGAGCGGCACGACATTTCACCCAAACTTCACCCAATTGGATAACATTACCAAGCGAGAAAAGCAGATTTGTAAGTGACATTGTGAAAAGCTACATAAGGAACTAGTATAGCTGTGTGACGAGCTCAACGAAGCAAAAAAGGAATCGTAGCATTTGGTTATTTTATGATTATGTTACATTAAATGTTGTAATAAGACCTAGAACTTATCTAGCCTCAAGTGAAATAATTTATTTAGTTTCTTTATGTATGGATTGATGACAAACGGGGATTTATTTCAAATAAATTGATTTATTTTATCATGATGTATGGATTGTGATGAATGATGATTAAAATATTTGGTGTGAGACTTGGTTATGTATTGCTTCTCAAATTAAGTTGGTGCATTTTGTGAACTTAGAAATGGCCGGAAGAAGGACTAGAAATGGCAACATGGAGAGGGATCCAACAGGCAACGACAACAGATAGGATTTGGAAACAAAGCTTGCTAGGGTGTATCAAACCCTAAACACCTTTGTGGCAGCCAGTGTGGGTTGCAATGTTGGGGCAGGACCGACAGTCCAGGTTTCGGAAGCAATCAAGCTGGTGGAATCCTTCAGAAAGGTGAAGTCACCCGTATTCGAGGCACAAGCCTATCCTGATGCAGCGGACAACTGGATCCCACAAATGTAGACAGTGTTTGAAGTTTTAGAAACTCCGGAGGCCAACAAGGTGAAGCTAGCAACCATCCAACTAAAAAAGGATGCTGGTGTATGGTGGCAGTCGATGAAGGGTGTAACCCTCGTTTCCTATTATTTTTCAGATTTCATTGTTTTGTAATTATTTTTTCTTCTTAATTCCTGTAATCTAATTTATCTCATTACAATTTTGTTTTGTTCTTCAACCCAATTGTATACTTTCAGTCGATCAACTTTTTTTTAGTTGAGCCCTACAAATTCTAGTATATCATGTTTGATATTGGTATATGGACTATTCTAATTAATTTACTATAATCTTGATTGTTTCTGATTGAATTCTAAATCCAATTCTTTAGCTCAGTTCAACCCAAAAACCATACTATTAAAGTCTAATGATTATTTTATTTTATTTAATGTTCAACCCAACTATTGAAGCCTAGCCCAATTCCACCCTAACAATTTTTTTGTTTGTCTCCTCACAATCCCATGATCAGAATAAACCCTAATCTCCACTAACATCTCAATCCCCATGAGTTCTTCCTAATCACTCATCTTCACGTATCCCTTAATCCCCTGATTTTCCCTTATCCCTAACCGATCCCTTAATCCCTTCATTAATTAACCTAAATCCTAATCCTAATGTTAATCTAACCCTCTTTCAGCTGCCTAATCCCCTACCCCTCATCTCCTTCCTCCTTACTGCCTCCCCGACCACCAAAATCCAAGCTCTCCATCACCATCAACTCCACCTTGCCAACCTCTGCTTCTATTCAACCATCGCCAATACCATCCCCTAGCCACTGCAACCCCGTACCTCACCCTCCTCCGTGCACCACAGCACCACCCGGCCTCGTCGATCACCATCACAACAACCTGCAGCAGCCTTTGCCTCCTTCATCCTCCACTGAAACCCTGTACCGAGTCCCACGCCACCGCACCCCGCCCTGACCACCGTAGCCACCTTCTTCAAACCACTGCACCACCATCACCTGAACCCATCGCCTTCACCACCTTTGCAACCACCGATTGATCCCCTGCCTTCTTCCTCATGACCACAGCAACTCGACGCCGTACAAAAACTCCACCTTCACCGACCGCTGCACTTCCGATCATCTCCCTACCACTGAACGCCACCACCATTTCTGCACCCCAGTCGTGATTGTGCTCTACCCCGCGACTCGCTATCTCCTCCACTACTGTCACCCGAGCTCTTACTCGTAGTCCCATTGCCGCACTCCGACTGCACCTCCTTGCCTTGATGCGCTCACCGCCGCACAACCGAGCGAAAGCAACTTCCTACTTGTAACACCTCGAATTTGTAAAATAACAAAATACCCATTTTTATATTCCTAGAGTGGTGATAATTTTGTTTAGTGTATTTTTATTTTAAATATTGATATTGGTGTCTGGATTCGTGTTCGATTGGTATTATTGATATAATAGAGCTCATAGTTGAGATTTATGTGAAGAAATATTGTTTATTTTTATTTTATAATTTTGGTGGATTAATATGAGATAATTTTGATGTATTTTTGTATTGTTCGTATTATTAAGGAAAAGAGTTGGGGTTTATTTGAAATATTTTGGAGAGTTGGGGGCTTAATTGTTAATATACCTTTATATAGATATATTAATATTACTAATTATTATTAATTTTTTCATAAAAAACCCCCTTCTCTTCTCCACCTTCTTTCTTTCCTTCCGGTTCTCTTCCCGACCGAAAGAAACCCATTTCGGCCGATGATCTCCCTGCCCAAATCCACCCCATCTCTTCATTGTTTTTAAATTAAATCAAGGGGTAAGCTAAGTGATGGGTGCTCTAGCTAGTGGTGTAGTTGATTTGGAGAAAGGAATTAGTGGAGGTATATCCCTTTGAATTTATTTGTGTATTTTCTTATGCTTTTAATCCATTTTGCTTGGGAAAGGAGTATAGGGTTGGGTAGTAGTTCATTTTGATGTTAGGGTTAAGAAATTAGCAAGTTACTAAAGATTTTACAAGTTGCTAATAAATTAGGGTTTTGGATTTGTAAAAGAGAATTAAAAATGTAAGAATTAGTTCTTGTATGGTAGTAGAAATTTTAGTTCAACTATTAGAATAATTTGGGTGTAATTTTAGTAATTGCATGGGGATGAAAATTCCGTAGGAATTTGAATATTACGTGCATCGCACGTGTGTATCCCAGGCATTCAATAACGCCTGTGTGATATTTGGATTAGTGTTATTGGCTTTTGTGATTGGTTTGGATGATTTGAGCCTTAATTGCTTTGAAATTTGATAATAGGATATATTAGAGACTTTGGATGCGAGATGGCGTGGTGGCGCTTCGAGTCTTTGCGGGATATTCTGTGAGTATGGTCTTTTTTATTTTATGTACATGGTCTGCTATAAAAATTTTAAATTACGATTTACTGTGTGTGAAGCGTAATGTGTATTGAGTATAGAAATTCATACGTAAGATACGAAGTAAAATTTATGGGTGTGAAGATATTATTATGTATGTATGGAAGTGTGTCGATTCTTGTAAGTATATATGTATATAAGCTACAGGGTTGTAATATGTAGATTTGAGGAGTTATGTTGATCTGGGTATACGTATGTGTATGTGTGATGTGTGATCACTTGACTAATGTGAGGAGATTGAAAACATGGTGTGTATAATATGATATTGTGATGCGATAACATGATGAACTAAATGATATGGTGTATATGTGATAGGCGTGTGGTAAATTGGAAATTTATGTGATAATTTGATGTGAAAATTGGCATGATATGTGTGTGTGTGTGTCATGTGGGTGATAACTGAGAATTTTATACGATAGTCGATGAGATTAGTGGCTTGTGTATGCTTATGAATTTAATGGAGTTATGTGCATTCATGTTATATTATAAAGGCAAAGTTATATTATAAAGGAGTTATATTATAAAGGAGTTATATTGTAAAAGAGTTATATGATAAAGGAGATATATGTGTATATACGGAGATTTAAAGGAGATAATTTAATATTGCAGTACTACATAATCTCCCAGGGGTTTAGGTTAGACTCCATAGGCCCGGGATACACCCGGGAACATGAGTTATATATTGACCCAAATTTTATATTTGGGGATCAAGAGTTATTTATTGCCCCAAATTTTATATTTAGGGATCAGGAGTTATATATTGCACCAAATTATATTTGGGGATCAGAAGTTTCCCACGCTGGTATAGGGCCAGGAGGAAGATGTAGCCTCGGACGTGTAAGACTCTATGTGAGCATCGATCCGTGTGTTATATTTTATTTTTGACTAGCCTTCTGGCTTTAGTCTTGGTTGGACAAGCGTTCAACCGTATTTTCAATCCAGCCCACAAATAATAGATGTAGGACACCTGGATCTGGGTGAATTGGTGGGTTTGCAGGATTGAAGTGTATGGGGGGAGGCACAGAGATTCCTGTGTTGTACGAGGAGGCCAGTTGTATGGGCATTGAAAAGGAGAAAAATATATATGTATATTTGATGCATAAGATCTTTATGGCAGTGATATGTGTATTTGATGCGTAAGACCTGTGTGGCAGCGATATATGTATTTAATGCGTAAGACCTGTGTGGCAGCAATATGTGTATTTCATGCGTAAGACCTATACGGCAGCGACGTGATATGAATGTGAAGCGTAAGACCCTTGGTGGGTAGCGATTTATATTTTACTGAGTTATCGGCTTCAGTTGTGTGATGACATGGACACTGGTCGACAAATTAATAAAATAAATAAGTGTAAATAAGAACGAGAAAGTAAAGTAAGTATTTGAATTGGAATTGTTATGAAGTAAAAGAAAATATGGTTATGTTATACAAATGAAAGAGTGAAAGGGGTATGTGTTAATATAAATAGCATGAAGTAATTGTATTATGAGAATGGTTATTCAAGTAAGATACGGTGTGAGGTGAGTTTGTTGTACCTTGGAAGTGTGTCGAGGAACTACTTGCCCGCTATTTCCATGGGAATGGTGGGAACTACCTGCCTTGGCACAACTTCCAAGGTGAATGGGTGAGTTTTTGATATGATGCCGGTATTGCGGGTTGGAAATAAAAAGTGAAGTAAATTGAAATATGAGTTACAAGGGAAAATGATAGTAAGTTACAAGAATGAGAAGTAACATAAGTTGTATTATGGCGTGAAAATGAATTATAAAGTAAAATATATGATAAAATGAGAATGTGCATTAAAATAATCTGTATGATGAAAGCTGGATGAAAAGAAGATAGTTGAAGTATATAATGAGTGAAAGTGAAGTATTGCGAGACGTGATGATATATGTTGTAAGAAATGAATGAATACAATGTTATGTGATATGAGATTGAGAAAGAACATGTTTATGAATGAAGATGAGTACGAAAGAATATAAGTCGTGAGTTTGTAAATGCAAATGAATGGTGAATGAGGTGCAGTTTATGTGAAAGTAGAGTTATTTGTGAATGTAAAGCTTTATGGGAAAGTAAAGTTATAAGAATATTTGTATAAGGCATAAAATGATCGGCGTTAAGCGACTAATTTGTGAATGATTTCCAAACTAAAGATAATTATGTTATGAGCGGGTATGGATATACATAGAGGTGATGACTCAGAGAGTATTTGATGTGAAATCCCATTTATGATGTTTACATGTTCAGATTTCAGGTAAAATTTGATTATCTTGGTATTCGTAAGTTCGTTCTTTTTTTTTTATTTATAAAGTTTAATTTAATTACTTAATTAGTAAATTATACTCACACCAAAAATGGCTAACCCCTTAGTGTTTGGGGGGTTAGGGAGTTCCTGAACTACCCTATATCCCCTACTGTTACAGATCCTTAGCAGTGCAGAGGTGATGTGTAGATTCTGTGGAGTGGATCTTTTATTTTAAAATGGTTGTTTAAGTTTAATTATGTGAATAGTGAAATTTATGATTTAAATTGTATTTTAGATGTATAAGTATGTGGATGATGATGATGAGTATAGTGTGGAGTGGCACGATATGTTTTTTACCCGTACCCATCTCGTTGTGGAGTACCAGGCCCTGTGGTATGTTTTATAAGCTATTTTCTAAAAACTTTACTACGTTTTCAAAGGAATTTATGGTTTTAATTGATAATTGTTATTCTATTATGAGTTTGGCCCCCAGAGCATGATATTTATATTGCCTGTGTGATTCTGCTTATTTTCGCCTGGGGAGCCCATGATATTATTGCCTGTGATGTGAGCTATGGAATTTAAAGCAGAATTCTGTAAGCTTTTTGTGTTTCGGGGCAGAAATTTCAGGAGAAACTCTGCAAAAATTTTCTTTGAAATATAACTATCTTAGTTTATGTTTAAAGTGATATAGAAATTGAAAGATTTGAATTTGGAGTAAAAATAAATAAATAAATAAATAAAATTGGGACGTTACACTACTATTCCTCCTCCCGTGGTTTCTCATCGCACATGCAAATGTCGTATAAAGGCAAGTTTCCCTTTAACAAGTTTATTATTCTTGTTAAAAAATCATTTGATCTCTGCAAGTAGTTCCTAGTTCAATCATCATATTTTATTTACTTGATACATCTAAAAGAAATTATTACGGATTCATCGATGAAACCAAGTAGTAGTTTCTTTTCGGGTCGTTTCTTAGACTCAATCCTAAGTCGTGTTACCCTTTGTCATATGCATACACCACATCATACAAATGTAGAGATATAGCTTAGTCTAGTATATTTTGATTGTATGCATTGGATTGGTATGACTATTGATGATAATTCTAGATCATATAAATGACAAATTTCTATCTTGATAACCGTAGAAATGCACCCATAATACGGGATATGATTGCTTACAAACACATGATAGAATGTCCATTTTGTATATTTCGGTTGCTGATAAATAAAATTTATCATGTCGCTGCCTTGCTGTCTAGTCTGTGTTCTAGTGAGTTTTTGACCTAGTCACTATTAGAATTAAGTTAACTTTAAAAAATGAAATTCATAGCCCTGTGAATCTAATTTCTAGATAATTTAACGGATCTAAATACCTATTTAAACTGCAATTTATCATATTTTTAGTACTGCTAGATTTTAATTTCAAGATTTCTGTCTAGAGACATACCAGCATGACTTCCAAATTTAAATAAACTGTTAACAGTTTAATCAAAACTTAAAAATTATCTAGGAAATTGCTAAACAGGATTAGGAGTTGTTTTACAATATTTATGAGATTAATTGATGATTTTCTTGACTCGTTATGCATACAAAAACATGACCCTAGATTGCTGGCAGATCACTAGTTCAGTGAAGAACCAGACTTTTGACCTAGCTGCATATAATATTATTTAGAACTCATTAAACGAGAATTGTATCCCTCTATGTCTAGAATCCATACAATCTAACGGTTTTGCAATCTGTCTTATGGATTGCAAGATATTCTGGTTCTCATGGAGTAACATCTAAATTTCATAATACAGTCTGAAAATACATTACCATGTTTTATTAATTGAGATAGTAGAATAAATTAAGATAGTAGACCTGAGACTAATCGTGTTATTACCGATCACCGTTAGGAACAAAATTACATTTCTATAAGATTTTTAAATGATTTTACAACCAACTTTTATATATAAGAATTTGACCTTGACATGTTGCCTGAACATGAAACTAGTAAAGAAATTAACGTTTCACCTAGCTACTACAACTACAATGTATCGTGGGAATATGCATTGGAACCCGCAGGGAGTCTAGTTTCTAGAACCCCTGACGGAACCTAATTTATTCCCCGTAGCAGCGGGAAAGTCAACTTTTGTACATAAACGTATCGCTATGCAGAATTGCCTCTTCATGTTTAATTATAAATAAGTTTAAACTTTGCATTGCATTACATATCATTCATTGTACAGTCATTGATACCTCATTTAAATCGTTTCTTAACACCCATTCCATCGATTGTATATTCATGATTTATGTTAATAAAATGATAACAGGCATGGGTAATAAGGGTGGTCTTGATAGTGAACTATCATAGACTATACTCGGATGAGGGGCCCATTGTGAGACCCCGTATTTCTAGAGAGTATATATATATATATATATATATATATATATATACTAGTATGGTATATATAGTATATATATATATATAGTAGTATATAAGAATGAGAAGTAGAAAGAAAAGAATGGAAGTGGATGATGACGTGGAAAGAAAAGAAGGAAAGAATGAGTGGTTGATTGTGACCTATAGAAGATCCTATGGGAATTGATGGTGTGATAAGCCTATGAGATGATCTATGGGGCTATAGATGGTATTAAATGAATGAAGGAATGAAAGAATAGATGTGTGTGTGTGCTGGTGTGCTATGACCGGGTTGACTAGGGATTTAAATCCCATATCGGTGGTGTATAAGGTAGAAAAGAGAGATATAATAGGATTCCCAAGTAATAAAGGTACCTAACGGGTATACCCACCTTTTGATGGAGCCTGTGGTGGGCGTGGCTAGAATTTAGTTAATTGTGTGCGTACGAGTTGAGTGTGGGGCGTTACAGATGGTATCAGAGCCAACTTTCGACATCGAATGTAGGACTTGTATATAGGAAGTGAGTGATATGTGTATGAGATGCGTAAGACCCTGTGTGGGCAGCGATTAGGAGACAAGTCTACATTCGACTAGAAAGGCGATCCTGTGCTAGATTGCACTTCCCGTATTCAGCGAGGACGCTGAATTCTTAAGAAGGGGTGAATGTGAGACCCCGTATTTCTAGAGAGTATATATATATATATACTAGTATGGTATATATAGTATATATATATAGTAGTATATAAGAATGAGAAGTAGAAAGAAAAGAATGGAAGTGGATGATGACGTGGAAAGAAAAGAAGGAAAGAATGAGTGGTTGATTGTGACCTATAGAAGATCCTATGGGAATTGATGGTGTGATAAGCCTATGAGATGATCTATGGGGCTATAGATGGTATTAAATGAATGAAGGAATGAAAGAATAGATGTGTGTGTGTGCTGGTGTGCTATGACCGGGTTGACTAGGGATTTAAATCCCATATCGGTGGTGTATAAGGTAGAAAAGAGAGATATAATAGGATTCCCAAGTGATAAAGGTACCTAACGGGTATACCCACCTTTTGATGGAGCCTATGGTGGGCGTGGCTAGAATTTAGTTAATTGTGTGCGTACGAGTTGAGTGCGGGGAGTTACACCCATGTTTTCCTATATTGTTATTGTTATCGTGTATCATATCATGGACAAATTCTCGTTATTGATAATTGATTATGGATTATTAATTATTGATTATTGTTGTCGAGTATATTACCTGTAGAATTTACCACTATAGTCTAAACGTTCACTTGTTTGTATGCACCGAACCTGTGGTATGGAACACAGAATTACGTGCATTAGGTAAGGTAATAAAACTTGGTAGACCTAGGATTAACTCTTACATTGATCATAGTTATTGTTATCAACTTGATTCTTGTTCAATTGTTATTGTTGACCGTTGAATGGTTGATTACATACGTAACCTTGTTAATGAAATTTTCATTGACAATTGAGATAGTTCTAGTTCTTTGATCCTCGATATTTATGCGACCTGTTTTATTGTTCCTTAATTGTTACTACTTATTGTCCGTGACTTCCTTTAATGGACATCCCCCCCCCCATTGTAGACCATGAGCTTGCATGTACATAAGAAGAATTGCCCGAAGGACTTGGTGGGCAAATCTTCTAGGGATTGGAGTCGAATTATTGACCTATGATAATTGTTTTGTTCATGTTATTTTAAATTCCAGTATTATTGTTATTACCGTACTTTGTATTTTGGGCTTTGATGACCTGAAGTTTATTTCTTTTCAGATGTTAGTTATTTTCAAGAAATTTGATGGATTATTTATTTTATGTGATTTAAGTAGAACATGTGTGGTTATAATTGTACATTGTTCAGTTTTATATTACAGCTTATGAAAGATGTAAATCATTCGTTGGGCCTTTGTTACGTGCTCATATTCCCGTATTTTGGGAAGCGGGACGTGTCAGGTATTTAATCAGAGCTAGGTTTGGCCCTAATCAGGTTGTCTTAGCCAGTTTTAACTCAACAACATGTACACCACGTTATCACATGAACATGTAGTAACCAGCCTATAATCTCGATACTCACCGATTTGATCATGCTGCAAACTTTGGCTCGCAAAGGCTCTTCCACTTCTCGACCCAGGGATGAACAGCTAGACAATGCTGCTATTCTTTAAACGATGCAGCAAATGATGGTCCTACAACAAGAACACAATAAGTTGATCAGGGCTACCTTGGAGATTGCTAACTGAACAGTTGTTTGAACCGCACCAGGGCTACTACCACGCATGCACGGTACAGTGGCAAATTACATGAGACTGCACCCGGATAAGTTCTCGGGTACTGAGATGCCGCTAGAAGCCGAGCAGTGGCTAATTCGGATGGAGCAGTTATTACTAGAAGCACAGATCTCTAATGTAGATCGGGTGGATGTGGTAAGCATCCAGCTTATAGATTTTGCCCATATCTGGTGGTGGGTAGAGATAGAGAGGCTAGAGCGATCCATCACTTGGACCACCTTTACTACGAGCTTCTTGGCGAAGTTTTTTCCCAAGGTCACCAAGTTTAAGATGAAACGGCAGCTCGTATCGTTAACTACGGTTGGTCAGATGATGCTACTTAATGTCGTTTATTGATGCCTATTTCATATATAACTTTATTAATTTAAACATTATCCTGAACAAGGGGAATTGGTCCGTGGGTGAGTACGCTACCAAAGTCACCCGGCTCAGCCATTTTGCAAATGCTTTGGTGGCTAATAAGGAGATAGGGCCCACAGGTTCCTTATGGGTCGAAGTTTCGAGATTCAGGACCGTTTGGCTGCCCACCAGCACCATTCCTATGCCAATGTTCTCAATGCAGCCCAAATCAAGGAACAGACCCATAGAAGGAGTGTCACTCAGCGGGCCGTTCAGTACTCTACTGTCATCCGGCCGACAGGAGGACCTTTTCAGAGGCCAGTTCCGACCACTCCAGCGAGGGCTTTGTCTTATTCACCTACTGCTCCAAGGGCGATTCTGACTTGCATCTTCTGCCATATGGTTGGACATTTGCAAAGGGACTGCAAGCTAGCAAATTGCCTGTGCCTTGCATGTGGAGGAAATGATCATGGGGTCCGAGACTGCCCAAGGAACAGGCTCCCTGCCCGACTGGAGGTCCAGCTCAGCAAGGAGCACTAGCTCGAGGTCAGGGCAGACCGCCTTTTCCACCGCAGAGGCAAGCTTTTGATCAGAGGAGGATGGCTGTGAGGGAAGGTCAGATTGGAAGTCGTGGTCAGACCTATAACCTGACTGCAGTAGAAGCTGAGATGGCTGTCTACGTGGTTGCTAGTATATCACAATAGTTGTATTATTTGCCTTCAATTCCTACACTTTTTATTTTCTTCTTGTACAATATTTGTGATTGTGTCTTGCATACACCTTCATTCTTATTCTTTGATCATCTTTTAGGTGTCATCTTAGTTCACACTCTTTCTGCCCATGTTTTATTTGATTCCAGTGCTACTCACTTCTTCGTTTCTTCCCGCTTCGTGGATCAATACTATTTAGGAAGCAACGTCATGCCAGCAGCTCGGAATATCAACAAAGGAGGAGGCATCATTATCTATTTTAAACTGTGCAAGCCGAGCCCTTTGCTGAACAGGAGCGTGGACTTCAATGCCGATCTTATTGTGATCCCCAACTCCGGCTTTGATGTGATCCTTGGGATGGATTGACTAGGAGTTACCTATGCCGTGATTGATTGTCGAGAGAAGAAGGTAGTATACAGGCTCCCAGGTCACCAAGAGTTTGAGTTTCATGCAGGTGAGACACTGCTTGGATGTGTCAAGAACTCGATGAACCAGAAAGCTAGTGCATTAGAGTCATTATGCACTGATGGTGATGTTGCACTGGTGGTTGTGCAAGGCTTTCTTGATGTCTTTCCAAAAGAATTACCCAGGATGCCGCCAGACCGAGATGTAGAGTATGGTATCGAAGTTCAGCCGGGAACGACACTAATCTCCAAGAGTCCGTACCTGATGGCACTTATTGAGTTGGCAGAACTGAAGGTGCAAGTCCAAGAGTTGTTGGACATAGGTTTTATCAGGCCAATTGTTTGGCCTTGGGGAGCCCCAATGTTAGTCGTTAATAAGAAGGATGGTAGTCGCAGGCTCTGCATTGACTATCGAGAGCTGAACAATGTCGCTGTGAAGAACCGGTACCCACTACCGAGGATCGACGATCTGTTCGATCAACTTGGGGGTGCTTCAGTTTTCTCGAAGCTAGATCAACGCTGGCTATCATCTGGTGAACGTAAAGACTGAGGATATTCAGAAGACGGCATTTTGCACGAGATACGAACATTACGAGTTCATTGTAATGCCCTTTGGAGTCACTAATGCACTAGCGGTTTTCATGAGTCTGATGAATAGGATGTTCTCACCTTTCTTAGACAAATTTGTGGTGGTGTTCTTCGACAAAGTCCTGTGTACTATTAGAACAGGGAAGACCATACATAGTTTTTGAGGATTGTCTTGCAGACTTTGAGGAAGAATAAGCTATACAAGAAGCTAGCAAGTTTGAATTTTGGCTTGACCGTGTTTCTTTGCTGGGTCATATTAACTCGGGCAATGGAGTTTTAGTTGATTCGTCGAAGGTTACTGCAGTAAAGGATTGGCCAGTACCAAAGTCTGCATCAGAAGTATGAAGTTTCCTCGGATTGGCAGGGTATTACCGAAGGTTCGTTCAGGATTTCTCGAAGACTGCTGGGCCCCTAACCAATTTGACGATTGATATGGCCAAAAGTGGGGTTAAATCGGAACCGTTCAAAGTGGGCATGAATCTCAAAGTCCCAGGAGGAAAATGGTAATTTTACTTACAGATGGGTCTGAATTGGGCACGCGATCCCTCCTCTTAGACCCGCTAACTCGTGAATGGATCTGCTCAGTCGGGAATGGGTCTCAACCCGTTGAGGGCCAGCTCAACAGGATTGGAGGAAATCTGGGCTTGCCCTGATCTTGAGGAGGTGGTTATAACCACCCCTATCCTGCCAATCCGGGAAGTAGGGATTTGATCTTATCCTGAAGGAGATCCCCATGGCGACTATAAAAACCCCCTACCTCATACTGTAAAAGGTGATCACTCTTTGCGCACTAAAGCTCTTTTCTCTTTACTTTTTCTGGTATTGACAAAGAGCGTCGGAGGGTTCGTTGTCGGGATCTATCCCGGCGTTTCGAACGTTTGTGCAGGTCAGTGGGAGCTCCAAGGAGTCAACTTCTCACCGGGGAAGAAGGAGATCCAGCCTGTTCGAGTTCCTCACGAACCTAAAAATTTCATCTATTGCCCCCACACCAGAATCCAGCTGCAACAGATTGGCACCGTCTATGGGAAACTCTCGACAAGCAATCCAACCTTCCTCCTCTCTCCAAAGCCACTCCCAGCAATGCCACCTAAGAAGAGACCTGCATACTCCAACCAAAGGACAACCTTTTCACATCATCCTCTTCTGCCACAGGGGGATCTCCCCCCTCCAAACCAATTGGCCATGCAGCTCGATCCCCAGGCTCCGCAGTCCATTCAGCAGCCTCTGGGACCCCAGGTCGCTGTGGGGGTATCCTCTCAATGAAGCTGCCGCAAGCAACCTGTGCATAAGGTTCGAGTTTCCATCCACAATACCGACACAGATTCTATGGCTTCCTATACTCCTCCCACTCCCAAGGATCTACGGCATGTGCTTAACAATCGGCAGACCGAGCGTGGACCCGACCTTTGTACCCATCCGGATGAGAGGCAGACCCATGATGCGAACCCTCGTCGGTCGCCGCGCCGATCCGACCGAGGGAGGTCCCACTCTCCCCGGAGGTAGAGGGAGTCGCCCTAGCATCGCCCAAGATGGAGCCGCTCCCCGGCAGGCCATCCTACCCCTCGAGCCCAGCAGGAGCAGGAGCAAGAGGCCCCCATTACCGGCGCAAAATTTTAGCAATTCCAGGAGGTAGTCCTCTGGGCGCTCAACGCTGCCCCCAACAATTGTCGTCAGGCTCCCAGCCCTCGACCAGCTCCTCACCATCCTCGCCGCTCCTGAAGTCCTAGGCCGGTTGCGAGCCATCGCCGCCCTCCTCCCGAACACCGCCGCCGCTCCTGGAGTCTGCGGCCCACTCCGAGTCACCCCGTCGTTCCATTAGCCCACCTCCTACTCAGAGCCATCACTGTTGCAGCTCCAGTCCTCCTCGGCATGAGCAGGAGTCTCAAGGCTCAGCAAGAAATGATCGAAGGGAGGAATAGATCTACCGCCGTCTCCACGAGATGGAGAAGCACCTCAGCCAGCTCGACCGAGACATAGAACGACGGGCTAGGGACCTCCGCCCAAGCAGACCCCTATTCTCTCACACCATCATGGAGGCTCCAGTCCCAGACAACTTTAAGCCTCGGCACTTCGAGACCTACACTGGGGAGTCGGACCCCGCAGATCACATCGAGAGTTTCAAAGCACATATGATGATCCACCACGCATCCGATGCCCTCCTTGGCAAAACCTTCCCGGCCACACTTAAGGGGCCGGTCCGGGAATGGTACTCTTGACTTGCATAAGCATCTATCTTCTCCTTCGACCAGTTCGAGGGTCTTTTCCTCATGCATTTCGTTTGCAGTTGCCGCACCGAGAAGACAAGCGAATCCCTACTGTTCTCAGTCAAAAGAAGGGCAAACGATTGAGGGACTATGTCAAGCGCTTCACTGCTGAAGCTAGGTCCATTGCTTCCTTGGAACCCTCAGTCGCCACTTTCGCCTTCTGGTCCAACATCCTCAATGCTGACCTCAGAGCGTCCCTCGCCAAGAAGCCCCCTCGGGACTTCTTAGAGCTCCTACTTCGGAGCGAGAAGTACATCTGAGCAGAGGAAGCTCTCCACCGCCTCACCTTTGAGGCCTCATCTTCCGCGAACAAGCGGAAGGGCGCAGAAGAAGAAGCTAAGAAGCTCCAAAAGGACAATGGGGGTCAGCGGCATCCTCCTCCTCGATTCGAGAAATTCACTTTGCTTAATGCAAGTGTATCCGCCATCCTGATGGAGATCGGGGATGAAGGCCTCCTACTGCCTCCCCCAAGGATGAATACACTGGGAAAGAAGAGAGACCGGAACAAGTGGTGTCGTTTCCATCGGGACCACGGACATGACACGGATGAATGACGTGCCCTCAAAAACGAGATCGAGGCCCTCATCCAGAGAGGGAAGCTCACTCGCTTCGTCAGGAAAGACAGAGCCGATCCTCCACTGCCAAGGGGGGCTAACAGGCGAACAGAGCAGCGCACGGAGACCCCGGAGGCTGAAGTAGAGGGCATCTTGCACCTGATACACGGAGGCCCAATGGGGGGAGATTCCAACTCCTCCCAAAAAGCCTTCGTAAGGGAGGTTAACTCCGTGCAGAGCCATCCTCCCCCAAAAGGCCTCGGAGTCCCAGTGATGTTCTCTGAAAGGGACCTGGAGGGCATCTGCACACCCCACTGCGATGCCCTCATCATCAATCTTCGATGGCGAACTTTGAAGTTCATCGGGTCTTGGTAGACAACGGCAGCTCCGTCAACATCCTTTTCTTGGAAGCCTTCAAAGGCCTCCTGTGATCGAGGGACCGGCTCAAGCCCGTAGGCTACACTCTCCACAGGTTCACTGGGGTCCCGGTTACGGTCGAGGGAGTGATAACCCTCGATGTAACTGCTGGAAAGGCCACGGTAACTCGCATGGAGCCAATGGACTTCATGGTGGTCGATGTCAAGGTTGCCTATAATGTTATCCTAGATAGATCAGGTTCAGCCGCACTGCAAGCCATCCCTTTAGCCTACCACATGAAGATGAAGTTCCCCATGCCCTTAGGAGTGGGAGAAGTGAGGAAAAGCCAAGAAGCGGCTCGGAAGTGCTATATAACCTCGATGGGGGGTCCAGTTCTCTTTTTGGAAGCGCTCGAACTCCCTCAAGAAGGCGGTCAAACTATCTCCGAGCTCGTGGACGAATTGGAGGTAGTGGCCTTCTCTGAAGAAGACACCACTAAGATGTTTCGCGTTAGCAAGGCTCTCTCCCCCTCCATTAAGCAATACATCTCTCGATGCATATGGGAGAACCACGACCTCTTCGCATGGACTCCAGCCGACATGCCCGGGAACTCAGAGGAACTCTCAATGATCTATCTGAGCGTCACCACGGGGGTCAAGCTTGTCCAACAGAAGAGGCAGAAGTTGGCCCCCAAGAGGCAACAGGCGATCAAGGAGGAGGTTAAGAAACTCCTCAATGCTCGCTTTATCTACGAGGTTAACTATCCTGAGTGGCTCTCCAATGTGGTAATGGTCAAGAAGGCCAATGGGAGCTGGAGAATATGCATTGACTTCACCGATCTTAATAAGGCATGCCCAAAGGACTCTTTTCCTCTTCCCAGCATCGACGCCGTGATCGATGCGACCTCCGGGCACGAGCTCCTCAGTTTTATGGATGCCTTCTCAGGATATAACCAAATCAGGATGTTCCCTCCCAACATCCCGAAGACCTCGTTCATGATGGACCAAGGCCTCTATTGCTACCATGTTATGCCCTTCAGCTTGAAAACCGTGGGGGCTATCTATCAGCATCTTGTGAACAGGGTCTTCCGAGACCAGATTGGCCGAAACATGGAGGTCTACGTCGACGACATGTTGGTCAAGAGCGCCCGAGGGCAGGAGCACACCCTCAACCTTGAAGAAGCCTTCGGGGTGCTCAGGAGGCACAATATGAGGCTAAACCCGAACAAGTGTGCGTTCGGGGTCTCATTGGGCAAATTCTTGGGGTTTATGGTCAGCCAAAGGGTTATACAGGCCAACCCCAAAATGATCCAAGCCATTCTCAAAATTGCTCTCCTCTCCAACATCAAAGAAGTACAGAGGTTTACAGGGCGCCTCGCCACGATTGGGTGATTCCTCTCCAAGTCTGGGGAGAAGTGCCTCCCCTTCTTCAAGGCCCTCAGGGGGGCTAAAGGCTTCGAGTGGGGACAGCAGCAGCAGGAGTCCTTTGACAAGCTCAAGGAATATTTGGCTAACCCCCCGCTCCTAAGAAAGCCAGCACCTGGGGAGGTCCTCTACCTCTATCTCGCAGCTTCGAAGCAGATGCTCAGCGCAATCCTCATAAGGGAGGAGGAGAAGATGCAGAAGCCCTTCTATTATGTGAGCAAGGTGCTCTGCGACGCCGAACTCCGTTACCCGAAGCTGGAGAATATGGCTCTTACCTTGGTCATGGCGGCGCGAAAGCTCCACCCCTACTTCCAATCCCATTTAGTGGTCGTCCTTACCGGCCAACTGCTAAAATAGGTTCTCCACAAGCTCGAGACTTCCGGGCAGCTCATGAAGTGGTCCATCGAGCTGAGTCAGCATGATATCAGCTACCAGCCCAGAAAGGCAATAAAGGCCCAAGCTCTGGCCAAATTTAGCGTGGAAAACACCATTCCTGACTCATGTGAGTCGTCTGCCGACCCCTTTGTCTGGACCGTTTATGTGGACGGGTCCTCTTGCACCGATAGAAGCGGGGCTGGTGTCATCCTAACTGGCCCCGACACCTTCGTCCTCCAGTATTCCCTCTGCCTCAACTTCCCAGCATCAAACAATGAGGCAGGGTATGAGGCCCTCATAGCGGGGCTCTGCATGGCTCGCAAGGCAGGCGCCAGGCGCGTAAGGGTCTTCAGCGACTCCCAGTTAGTAGTCAACCAAGTGTCCAGGGAATATGAGGCGATGGATGGCCGTATGGCCAGGTACCTGGCAATGGTGAGGGAGCTTCTAGCTCTATTTGAAGATGTTCAACTCCAGCGGGTTCCCTGAGAGAAAAATGCACAAGCGGATGCCCTCTCTAAGCTCGCCTCCTCGTCTCTCCAGGGTCTAGAATGGACCGTCTTGATAGAGGTCCTTCTCAAACCAAGCATTGACGAAGATGGCTCAGAGCCAATGGAAGCCTACCCCCTAACACTTGGTGAAAAAAAGATGAAGCCCCCTCCTGAGTACCTCTGGGATGGAGTCCTTCCCGAAGATTCGAAAGAAGCAAGGAGGATCAGGACACGAGCAGAGCGGCACACACTCCAGGATAGGGGCATGTAAAAATGCTCCTACACACAAATCGATGGCCAGCCCTATCTGAGGTGCCTCTCCCTGGAGGAAGCTCTCTATGCCCTAAAGGAGGCCCATGATGGTTTATGTGGCGTGCACTTGGGAGCGAGATCCCTCGCCCGGAAGATCTTGAACTACGGCTACTTCTGGCCCACACTATTAAGTGACTCTGAGGAGTACGTCTGCCAGTGCGACTCCTGCCAGAAGTTCGCCGCAATCTGTCGCCTGCCCCAAGCACAACTTACTTCCTTGGCGAGTCCAATCCCCTTCGCAATGTGGGGGATGAATTTGCTCGAACCCTTCCCTCCAGCACTGGGCTAGCTGAAGTTCTTAGTGGTAGCAATAGACTACTTCTCAAAATGGATAGAGGCTGAACCTCTTTCAACAATCACCGAGCACAAGGTGCAAAAGTTCTTTTGGAAGAACATCGTTTGTCAGTTCGGGGTACCTCGCATCCTCATAACCGACAACAGGACCCAATTCACGGGAGCAACCTTTCGCGACTTTTGCACCGACCTTGGCATTCAGTAGCGGTTCTCTTCAGTAGCACACCCCCAGTCCAATGGCCAAGTGGAAAACGTGAACTGACAAATCCTCTCTGGTTTGAAGAAGAGGCTTGACAAATCCACTAAGGGGCTATGGGTCGAACAACTCCCCAATGTGCTTTGGAACTATAGCAGCACCAAAAGAGCTCCAATGGGAAAGTCCCCTTTCAACCTCACATACGGATCCGAAGCTCTCATCCCTTTGGAAGTGGGCCTGCCTTCACCTGACTCATAGCTTACAGTGAAGCGCATAATGCGAACCAGCTTCGCAACTGCTTAGACCTCATTGACGAGATACGTGAGAGAGCCGCGATTCTCTAAGAGACCTACCGCCGTAGAATCACTCAGGCCTACAATAAGAGGGTATGGCCTGCCAACATAAAAGATGGTGACTTAGTGCTCAGAAAGTATCGATCTCCGATCCAACCAAAAGAGGCAAGTTGGCACCCAATTGTGAAGGACCATATAGGGTCTCCAGAGTTATTCGCCCGAGAGCATATCAACTCGAAGACCCGGGGGGCAGGAAGATACCGAGGAGATGGAACGCGGAGCACTTGTTGAAGTACCGAGAGGGTGTCTAAACACCACTCCAAGCAACTTCCCCAAGAGAGCTCCAGAAGACATGTCCAAACTCCCTACTTGTATTTTCCCTTTGTCACAATGTAAAGACGACTTGCAATTTAGAAGCGGATGCCCATTTGTTTGCAATAAAAGGAAATCTTTCACCACAATTTTTCTATCTTTTGAATAATTTAACTCTACTTACCAAAATTGTTTCATTAAAATAATGAGTTCGGAGTCCAACACTTGGCTCGATTCCGCTTTAAATACTTGCTTATAAGTGAGTACGAAGCGGTTCGCCATTCGGAATTGCTCCCATAACTGTTGGCTCTCTCTTAAACGATGAGTTCGGAGTCCAACGCTTGGCTGGATTCCGCTTTAAATACTTGCTTATAAGTGAGTACGAAGCGGTTTGCCATTCAGAATTGCTCTCACAACCGTTGGCTCTCTCTTAAACGTCGAGTTCGGAGTCCAACACTTGGCTCGATTCCGCTTTAAATACTTGCTTATAAGTGAGTACGAAACGGTTCGCCATTTGGAATTGCTCCCACAACCATTGGCTCTCTTTTAAACAATGAGTTTGGAGCCCAACACTTGGCTCGATTCTGGTTTAAACACTTGCTTACAAGTGTTTATGAAGTGGTTCGCCATTTGGAATAGCTCCCACAACTATTGGTACACTTACAAAGCATAAACGAGGCAGCAAACTCTCAGAAGAAGTCTTATATTATTTGATCAAAATTGTGATTACAAGTATCATTCGACACACGAGCTCTACAAAAGAAGACAATTTCTATCAAAGGCCAAGATTCATACGAGGCGACACAAAACTTCCAGACTTATCCCTAGCATCTTCGCGGGATGGGAATGCTTCTCTTGAGAGATACATGAGGAAGACGAATACCGTGTTGTCGTCGCTCAACCTCCACGAATGTCCCCAGGCTAGCGAATCGAGAAGCATCGTCTGGCCCCGATCTAACGGTGGCCCTAACAGATGTTCCGCTCGACGAAGCGGCCACGCCACTTTGTGCTTCTCCGGGGCTCCGGGGTTCCAAGGGCGAGCGAAGCATAGGTCCACGGATCGATGTTCCTCGAACATGCCCCTTCGGACTACGGGGAGTGGTCCTGACATTGCTTCCCTTAGATAGCCATTGCATGCGAGCATTCTCCTTCTCCAGCTCGACAATCCGCTCCCTAAGCGAGGCGTCTATGACATTTATCTCCCGGCATGGTAGCCGCATTGACCCTGCCCTACGAGAGGTATCAGAGATTGTCCGCCGTAGATGGGCGACCTCAATGCTCTTTTCAACAACCACCTTCTCCAGTTCGTCCCTCTCCACAGCGGTCTGACATAGAGAGCGGCGAAGATGTGAGAGTCTCAAGCCGAGGTTAACTGCCATCGACATACTCATTTCCTCGCCTTCAGGCTCCACCTCATGACGCCCCTCTTCTAACCGTTTCACCTCTATGTTGTGACGAGAAAGGATCGACCTCAGATAACTAAGCTCAGAATCCGCTTTGTGAAGTAGCTCCTGACTTCGAGAAAGCCCTAGCTTGGCAACCCTGAGTTCAGCGCGAAGACGAGCCACGATGCGATCCTGGGGAGAACAAGAGAAGTAAAATATCTTAAGGTCAAGAAGCAAGTCCACACCGAGCAGGAGAAGGAGTTGCCGCGATCCTGGGGAGAACAAGAGAAGTAAAATATCTTAAGGTCAAGAAGCAAGTGCACATTTGATCGTGGTTCGTTGATTCCTGGATTTTGTTCGTGGGTTTTGTTCGTTCCAAGATCCGTTTCCATTATTCTTGGTGTTTTTCATTTTCGTCTTCGGTTAAGGCAAGTGACTTGTACTCCAATTCCTTTGTATGATACAAGTCAAAAATACCGCTTATAGTGTAGTTGGGTTCTAGAGACAACTCGTTTGTGTGTTATTTTTGATGGGTTTTGTCTCTATTGTGCTATTTTACCATAATTGCCTCACGATACAAAATCGACATGAAAACAACAAGGTTTGACCATTCTTGATCTATTCATATATGTGAGATAATTAGGTGAAATTATGTATTTGATGAGATCCATGTGATATGATGGTTGTGAATATGTTATATACTCTATTTCATGATGTTTGGACACTTAGTAGACTCTATACCATGTTTAGTTGTGATTGGAATAAGTTTCGTGTGGTTTATGTTAGTTTTGTTTTCAAGAGAAAAATCTATAATTGTCGATGATCAGTTTTGATTTGTTTTTTAGACAATATTAAGGTCAGAATTCTTAATTTTTGTATTATACAAGAATTTTAGAGAAATCTGTCTTCTTTTCAAACTCTCTGACCTTGATCGATTTCATTTTCTTATGAGTAAGATATGGCTGTTTTACTACAGAGGTGTAATTATTTCCAGATTTCGTTCTTGATGATTTTGATGATTAAACTATTTTGATACTAGTCCTAATCTGAAACGTTGCACAGTATTTCTATACCTATCTAGGGATTACCCAGAAATTTGGTAGATTTTATTGATGCGTTTTATACGCCGTTTCATGCTTGTTTATGAAAGTATACTTGCTGTATTTTGCTCTCTGTTCTGTAAAGAATCGTATTTTCACCCTATTTCCTCTTAATGTATGGAAAATATTTATGAAATATGAAAGTTGTCTTATTTTGTCTATTTTTATCTCCCTTTGACGGTTTGCGAGATATCACAGTTCTCGTACAATAGTGTTGGCAATTCCAGATTTGCCAAACTATCGTTTTTTGATATTTTCTTATTTTTGTTGACTGAACTAATTTTACTAGAATATTATGAAACTTTATATTCTGATAATAGATATATAGGGGATTTTCCTATATTTTTGCTGGATTTATTTGAGATATTTTAATGATGTTTTTCTGAGTTTGAATATGATTTACTGATTTCTGGCTGAATGTATTTTCTGGATTCAAATCAGTTTTGAGTTATGATTTTGTGAAGTACTATATGGCTTATATATAATCGATGGATTCCTGTGGAAGTCTATTTTCCAGAATCTTTGACGAATTCAGATTTGGATTTTTGTAGTAATGGGAATCACTGTTTTAGTACTGTACTGTCATGTTGTCCTGAATATGAACATACACTGTTTTGCTCGTTTATGTTACCGTATATCATATATGTTTATTTATTTGTTTCCATGAACCTAATGCTGATGATAACATGTTAGTTTGAAACTATTTCATGCACTACCATGTCTGTTGATAACCATAATAAAAGTGATCAAGCTGGGCTTTCTTAAGGGAAGATCTAGTAGTGGAAAATATGGAAACGTGTACTTGGAAGGGAACTAGTGTTCCATACTGTTACTGTTACTGTTACTGCTACTGCTACTGTTACTGTTACTTTTACTACTACTGTTACTGTTACTTTTTCTGCTACTGCTACTACTACTGTTAATGATACCTGAGTACACTGTCCCATTATGGTCCATTATGAAATCTAAAAGCAAAACTGTTTGTTGTAGCAACCATGTGTTATATTTTGGGGTGCATGAAGTGCTACCTTGCTAGTAATACACACAAGACTGTAAGAACATAAGACTGATACTGTTAAACTGATACTGTTAGACGGATACTGTTGGACTGATACTGTTATACTGTTACACTGATGTACTAAGCTTACTATTATTGGACACTGTTAGTTGCCATATGACACAATACTTGACACATTCATTTGTACTGTTAGTGTACCATGCTAGTTGACTTTGTTTTACTGATTCATGCGAGTTATTACTATTGATGCATTATTCCATGTTATTTGTTTACCTTTTCCCATGTACTTGTATCCTACATTATAAGTGTTCCATAACTTGTAATGACGGGTACTTATTTCTCTTTCGTTCTCGTGCAATTATTAATTGCGGATCAGGATGGTCAGCTGCCCGACGGCATTGGCGAAATGAGATATTAGTGCTGGATTTCTTGCTTATTAGTATTACTATTATTGTTGCTTTGAATAATGTATTTTGAGTACTTGTATAATTACTTTGTATTTTGGACGATGTGACCCAAGATTTTGTCTTATCCAGATTCTGATTTATTTGAGATTAATGTATTTTGTTTCTAGTAAATTCTGTTGGTTTATTAATTCAATTTTGCATGTGTGTGGTTGATTCTCTTTTGCTTTCGACTCTGATTATTTTGTGAGATATTGTAAATATTCCTGAACATCTTATGGATGATACAAATCATTCGCTGGGTTGATTCGCGTATCCGTATTCCGTAATCTTTTTGGGAAGTGGGACGTGACAAATAGTGTATTAACTATACTCTTGGAAGCTGTTAACCCGAGATTGCTTTATATTAACTATTTCCTCTTTGCATCGTAATTAGAAAATCAAAGTCAAGACACTATGTATGTGTGTTTTGAATTAAAGGATTTGCGAGTTGAGTTCTTATTAGAATCTCATTTGCGAGTTTAGTTCTTATTAGAATCTCATGTACTTGCTTTCTTTCTAGGTAATGAGAAATAAGCATAAATATATTTAAAACGAAACACTTTTATGCAGTAACTATATTGTGTCAGACACTCATAACACTTGACACACGAATGCTATAGGGTACTTGATACTTTATGATAGTTTTTCAAAATCTATTGTGTATCGATAATTCATGTTGTCATGTTACGTTATGTCTATGTCTTTACCTATCAAAAAGAATTTGAATTCATGAACAAAATACCTCTTATGATGTAGATTAAGTAGAAAATCAAGACTTCTTTAATTTTCTAATTAAAGAGAACATGTTTAACAGTAAAGAAATGAATGTGTCCATTTCTGATTAACATGTTTAATTTTGGGATTAAGAATATAAATCCATCTAATGTATCCATTTTGGGATTATGAATATATCCATTTCTGTTGTGAAGAAATGAATGTATCTTTAATGAAAGTTTTTATTTAGTACTCGTATTAAATCTACCAACTTAAAAACCTATAAGAGCAATAGGATGATCAAATCAAATTTTAGAATTGCTTATGATCTTGAGAATAGAAATGTTTGTTACAAATAATATTAGTCTATTAGAGCAATAGAAATTTTAGAATTGCTTATTGATCTGGAGACCAACTATATACAACCAAATATATTTGTTTCGCCGTTCTAAAAAGATTATGTAGTTGTATACAGGTTCAAATTTCAAGGACAAGCCTAGCACAAGTATGTTTTAGTTGTAGGGAGAGAATTTATCTTTTTGTGTATATATGATTGTGTCAACAGTTCATATCCAATAATTTAATATAGGCTTGGGGACTTGCAATTTCTACTCAGTTGTGTGAAGAGTACATAGTTGAGTACATAGTCGTAAATGTTGCTCAGCATTGATGTTAATTTGCTATGTTGCATATATTTGGAGTTTGTTAAGTGTAAATGTAACACCTGTGACTCATTTTTGTATTTTTATTTGTATTTAATTAAAATATGATTATTTTATTTTATTTCTGGTTTTATTGATTTTCGTCCCTTGAATTGTATGTTGTTGTTCTCCTTGTGATTCATTTATGTTGATTCAGCAATTATATTCTCATTTTGTTGATCTACAAATTTGTTCTTGTCTTTGTTTATTGTTTAAACCGATATTTCATGGCCTATTTATCTCTTATCGGACTTTTTCCTTCCTACTGGATACTATCTAGTTGACCCAAACCCATATTGACTCTATTTAAATCCAACTAACTCCCTAAACCTAATTACCAAAACCCTAATTCTTCCTCTCTCCTAGTCGTCATACTCCCGATCTCCCTCCTGTTTTCCACTTCCCCTACGTGCTGTCATCGTCCTGCCCTCCGACGCCGGCTGTCGATGACCCCACCGCAACACCCCTCTCCTCTCCCCCGTGTCGCGCATCCTGTCCCGTTCGAGTCACAGCGACCCAAACCCAAGCTGCCTCTGTGTCGCCTTGTGTCGCCGCCCTTGCTATTGTTGCGCTGGTGTTGTCGCTGTCGTGCCATACTGTAGCACCACTCCGTCTCGCTACTGTGTTGCATTGTTGCCGCAATGTTGCTGTGTTGCGCCTTGATGTCGTCGTCTTGCCCTGGGTTACTGCTGATGCTTTTGTAGTTGTTGCCGCTGTTTTTTGCCACTATTTTGTTATGTGCGTGTGAGCACATACACAACACGTGTTTCGGTTGGTGTTGGATCTCTCTTCTTGTTCGTGCATTTTCTTGATTCGTTGTGTTCGTTATTCGGGATCCATTCCCGTTATTCTAATCTTCGTCTCCGTCGTCGTTTTCAGGCAAGTGGCTTGTATTTATTTTTTTGTCATACAAGTTAAATACCGTAAGTATTCTAGCATGAAATTGTTTTGTACTCTCATGATAATCCTATCTTATTCATTGAACCATTGTCATTCATCTCTTAATCATGAGTAGTACACATTAGTTGACACCGTTGCATGAAAACAATTTAGATTAGATTGGACATCTTGATTGTATGTTGTTTGTGGCAAATCATGTGTTGTAGTAACTGTATGTGGATATTTTGTTAGATGTAATCTCTCATTTTAGACCAATAATACACATGCCATGCTGATTTGAGTGATCTATATGCCAAGCTTTGTATGCCATCTTAGTTTGGATCGTTTGCAATTAAACTATTTGATAAAAACCATAAAAGAACTTTGGTTTCACTGCTGTCCTATTTTTGTACAGTAATTTCGACCCCGTTAACATCAGTAAAACAAATAAATTTGGGAACATGATTTGTAGCATTCGTTTTCTAGTTTCCAGAAATTTCAACGGATCTTAATTCCGATTTTTGATGCATGAGTTATTGCTGTTTTATTGCAGTCATATCGTATATTCCATATTCTGAACTATATGTATTCTGTATGAAATATTAATTTAAAACTAATACTTAAAGTAGAATTTGAACTTTATATTTTCCTAAGTATGTTTAGACATGACTGTGATCAATCCCTAATTTTTGTGGAATTAATTAATAAATTTTGTATCTCATCTCATGCTTTTGAAACCAATCGATATATTTCAAAACTGCATGTTGTTCAGTAAATAATTATATTTTCAACCTGATTCTATTCGTCTTTGATAAAAACTTTGTGAATATAAACTGTAGCCTGATTTGTCTATTTTATCACCCATTTGATGGATCTGGATTTCAAATTATATTTTATGAATTATCTCTATTTTAGTACTGCTGTGTCTGAACTTTCAGAATTTAGATTTTGTTGCATTACTCTATTTTTTCCAATTTTATTGACTATACTATCTGTAATATAAATTCATGATATGTTGAATTTTGAGACTAGATATGTTAGGAAATCTTCCATATTTTTATCAGATTTATTTATGATGATTTAAAACTCTTTTCATGCTTATAAATAAGATTTTGCATTTTCTAGCTAAACATAACTTCTGTATTAAATGCTGATTTCAACCCTTTTTTTGTGGCTGATGTATGACTTGTATATATGCACTAGATTCGGCAGAGAGTCTAGTTTCCAGATTTTCCGACGGATCTAGATTTGCAGTTCTGTAACAACGGAAATCTCCGATTTAGTGCAGTAATGTCTTGCTGTCCAAAACTGAAAGTTTCGTTGTTTTGACTATTATGACAACGGGGAATTAACACATGCAGTTTTAGGCAATAACTGCATTCCCAACTGAATTTCTACTCATGTTTCTTGAAATCTCTTATGTTTAAGTCACACATAGCAACTGATTTCGTTCCACTATTGTTGTAGGTTCACATTACTCTTTTTCAATCCCGAGCTCCTGACAAATGATCCTGCAAGATATAAATCAATAAACAACTTAATTCAGAATACATCAGTGTGTCAACCCAATACACATCTATATAAATCATTCTTCACGAAGATGTGCATATATTTAACTTTTTACATGCCTTTTTATATGCTGCATCGTTCACAGAAACGTGCCGTAGGCACGTGTCCACCGGCAAACCTATTATATATATAATTAAAGAAATGTATTTCTCTTATGTTATATTTCATTATTTATAAACATTTTCCCCTTGATCAAATTAATTTCATATTTGAATTTTTTTTACGTGCAACGCATGTGTTTGCAATGCTTGTGTCAGTTGTATTCATTTTTAAAATTATATTTATAAAGTGTGCATATTTATATTTCTTTTGCTTAATTTTAATATACGGAATGATAGAGTTTTGAATATTTTGGCTGCATGTATTTTTGAATGTATTTTTCTTTGTGCATGTGTCGGTTAGAAGAATCTTTTCAGTCATGAAAATATTTTCTCCAATTTTAAAATTTATAAATATGGAGTTTACTTTAATAAAATTTACTAAACTTGAATCTATATTTTGTAACATAGTAAAATTTTATTTAAATGCCAAAGTACTTTTGTGTGCAATGCACACACACAAGTTTTTTTTAAAAAAAAAGTTAAGAAAAGAAAATGAAGCACATGCTTAACCCACACCATTCCTTCTTCCCAGGCCCATTACTGGCTTTGAGTGGGAAATGAATTGAATAAAATTTTAAATGAATTAGCAGTGGATTAGTGGGTGGTTTCGGGTGGTCAATATAACCACCCACTAATTCCCTTTATACACACCTTCCTAGCATGAACCAATATATATATATATATATATATATATATATATATATATATATATATATATATATATATATATTGGTTTCTGCCTAGTCTGACCGAAGCTTGCTGGGATGATTTGTTTCTTTCTCTTTGGAGCACGGATTTTGAGGAAGCTTTGGAGCATTATTTTAGTAGGAGTTCTAATTGCAATTTGCTCTCTAAATTATTGTAGTATGCATGTGTAAGAAAATTATGCTTGCAATTGATGATTGGAATGAGTTCTTCAAATTACCTTTGTGATGCATATTGTGTTGATAGCATTTTAGTAGTAATGAAATGTGGGTAATTTATGCATGCTAATTAAAATTTTCATCATAGAATTGATAGGTTGTCAATTGAAATTCATTTTAAATGCTTGTTGGAATGTTGTTAGGCACAAATAGTATACCATGATTAGATTATATGAATTGTGCAGATATATACATAAAGTTGTTAACTTGTGCATATGAAATTGTGTAAATATTAGGGTGAATTATAAAATCAATTGGGAGATGAGAATTGCTAAAAGGAAAAAAAATATTCATGTTAGTTGTTTTGATAAAATCAGTGATAACCATCTCTGGAAGTCTAAGAATTTATTTTATAAGAAAATTAATTGAGAGAAAAGACTAGAAATCAAAATAAACGATTGAATAAAAATGACATGAAATTAGAGATTGGAGTTAAAACATTTTTATCTCCTATAGGATCAGCTGAGCACTTGGCTCTTATGGCTAGCGCAGGCGCCAGCGCGCCAAGCGCTGCCATGTGTCACCTGGGGGTTCTTTGGTCGCGGGTCAAGCCTAGGTTGGCTCTATTTCTTTTTTGTTAATTTTTGAAATAAAATCAAAGGCCTATTTGGGGGTATTTAAGTAACTCAGTGGGTTTTAATCAAAAATTGAAGGTGTCTCACTGGCTTGAGTGGTTGTCTTGGTCGCTGCTGACCTTGGTTCGATTCCGTTTATACACTTGGGAATTTTATTTTTATTTTTTAACACTTTTTCCGAGTGTAAAAAGCTAGGAAATTTCATAGGAAAATTATAGAACATTTTTAGAACACTTGAGAATTATTTTTATATTATTTCTATGAGATATATTCATGTATTAGATGAGTTTTTGAATCAATGTTTTGAAAGAAGATGTACATGATTAAAGATTTTAAGAGTTGGTTAATAATAAAATCAAACACATGATTACGAGATTAAAATCAAGAATCTATAGTGGTTAATCATAACATTGAGAATTGTTAAAGTGAATAGTTGGTTGGTTAGCCAAGAAATGGTTACAAGAATTTGATTGATCAATTGTTATCAAGTGATGTTATGAGAAGTTGAATACTTTATGGATTATAAATATGAAGAAAGTGGATAAAGAGAAATAATGAATAAAAATGTTTATGTTGAGGTTCTTTATAACCTATTTGATCTCTTGTGAGATGGTTGTTTGAATCGAGAGGTTAGACGAGACCCTAGTAACCGGCATTTTGCTAAATTTCTCTAGTGTCGATATAAGTCCGGTAGGGTAAGTTAGATCTTGGTTGTAATGATTTTTAATTAAAACTTAAGGACATGCAGTAAGGGGAGATGTGATCAAGTATGGGCAAACATGAGTATGAGGGCCTTTGATAGCGCGGTCGGAGGTTATCTCCAGAATTATCGGGGTTGCGGCCCGCAGTGGGAGATATTCCTTCAGAATTACCTGGATCAAGGTGATGCTCATGCGTATTTGTATGAAGAGGATATCTAAACCTTACATTAGTCACCATAGTAGTATTTTCATAGCGAGTGATTAAAACCAATATTGAGGAGTACGATAAGGGCTTGCCATCGGACCTATGTAGAATGAGATGCATAGAATCTGAACAAGTGTGCATTAGTGCATCATAGAGTAAATCTGCATTAGGCATTTAAATTCATATCATACACTGACATGTTTAGGGTAGTCACTTTTTACACTTTATTGTCCATTCAAATTTGTGTTTGCTAAAGTAAGAGAATCGCTGTATTATAGCATTGCATCAGTTGTATGCATCTGACGTGCCTACAGTTTTCAAGTGCAGGACTTGGGATAGCAAGAGGCATAAAGATGAATTGATGCTGATGATTATTTCCAGATTAAAATTGTTGAAATGTTAAAGTTGTATATCATGTTGTATTCATTTAAATTCCGCTACGTTGATGTGAAGAACAATGTTGCATAATGGAAAAGTTTTAAATTCATTGTAAAATTGTACGAATTTGAAGTAAAAAATCCTGTTGTGCTACGAATTACATGTAAATGAAATTCGGGGCATTACATTTGGTACCTGAGCCAACTTCAATAAGTAGTACAAGATTACAAGGACGACACATTATGGTGGACATTAGAGTTTGAGTATCAGTTTGGAGTCATGAATGAAGTAGTTAGTGAACTTGCATTCATGATACTCTCTTCGTATATATTGATATGATATTGTACGCGAGCATGTTTTCTTCCTTGGTGTCACGAGTCATATGGTTGGTCTGAACCTATATTCATGATACCTTATACGTAGACTAAGCTGATTCTCATTTATTTTCTTCATGTATTTTCCTTATAGTACTTTTCATCTTTAACACTTAATATTTTTTTTCAAATGAATATTTTCTTACACTATTAATTCCCTTTGATATTTATTAATTTATCTACAACCCCTAGTCTTAATCTTTTAAGTTTGACTTACTTGTTTTCTTCCTTGATGTTTTATCCTCTTTACTTTTATAAGCTTTTACGTTACTTTTACGTATTCTATCAAGTTTTGAATTACTACTCATTAAATTTTTATAAAAACTATCATTTTCCTTTGTTATTATTTCTATTAGACTTTGAATTTGGATTTTTGTATGTTTATAATCACTTTACAAATATTTTGATTTCTCGATACTGTATTTTCCATTATTTTACGTTGTCTTACTTATTTTAGTATATTATAACATGATAGTAATATTTTTACTTATATAAATGCAATATACCTCTACAGAATAAAATTCTCTTTTATTACTATTTTGTTGTACTTATTATTTTTTTAACTTTTGTTATATTTACTTTTCCCTATTAATAGCTACTTATTAATTTTGTAGCTTTATACTTCTCTAATATAATACATACACTCACTATTTATATTTTATCTTTATTTCTATTTTTATTATCTTTGCATTCTTGGTTACTACATATACTTTCCACTGATTTCCATATTATATAATATATTTCAACATACTTACTATTCATATCATTACTGCATTACTATATATTTTTTCTATATAATTATTTACATTTATTATCCTAATCTACTACACAGTATAATTATTGTTCTCTTTCGCATTTGTAATTAAGTTCATCTGTATATTTTATTCTATTTTTTTCTTAATGTTATGAATTCTTTTCATTACTGCTAATTATATATATTCGATATTTAAAATCTATACTTTTATTTTAATATTTTATCGTTATAGTTTTCTACTTTATTTCCTCTTCTTACTATCCCAACTTTTACATCTATTTTCATATCCCAAATTTCAAATCATCATACTTAATTAAACATCCATATCCAAGTACATATGGAAGATTACATAACTCCATTCACCGTTTTGGTGCAACCTGATGTAGAGAGGGCAGATCTGCAACTACGCGTCAATGGAGGCAAACTGCAACTGGATGTCGGGAGGTAAAAACGGCAACTGTATATACAGAAGGAAAACTGCAACCGAATGTCGTAGAGGCAAGCCTACAATTTGACACCAACAAGGCAAACCCACAGCAAAAGAGATTTTTCTACTTTAATAATCCCACCTTGATTTCTATATATATTACTTAATAATATTCCATTTGTGTCCTAGTTTATACCATTTTATAATATTTTAGAACTTAGCCTACACTACTTCAACTTTATTATTTATAATACATATATACTTATATACGCATTAAATTAATTACCTTTTTATTTATATTTGCTTCTACATCTATCATATATGTGTTATAATTATTTTATTTACTTTTCAATCTAAATTACTGGTTACTATTAATTATTTTATTACTTTGTATTTTTATCCAATTCCATCTTTATGTTTTATTGCTAACCTATCTTTCATATGTTTGCTACTCATATAATATGATTTTTATTATTTATACCTTTCGTTTACTATTTAAATTTTATTTCTACGAAATTAATATCATATATTTTTTCAATATTGGCTTGTTACTTTTACTTTTGTTTCTCCGATTGCTTATAGGTTTCATATTTATAATATTATTGGGTTTACGATTAATTATAATACTATATGTTAGTTTCTTGCTCTACTTGACAATTTGAAAACATTTTGATATATAGCAAAAAGTATTCTATATATTTATTGTATTTACTTTACGAATTATTTTATAACTAGATTTGCCCGTGGGCACGTGCCTACGGCACGTCTTCGGAACGATACAGCATATGAAAGTCTTGTAAACAGTAAAACAACAATTATGTAGCTCAAGTTTGAATAGTAAAACAATAATTAGTTGTAAATAAAAGTCCATGTTTCCATTGGTATATGTTGAAAAATAATTATAAATGGGGGTGTAAAATTCAACTTCTTAGAACTTTGAGTGTGGAATGATGAAATTTAACTGTTAAGATATTTTCTATTTTTAATGTAACATGAGCAATAAAAAAATGCATAAAAAATCTGAAAATTTACAAACCTGAATTCTGAAAATATAAGAGTAAATAGAGAGAGAAAGAGAGAGAAATAAATAAATAAATAAATAAATAAATAAAGGAGTTGTTTTGGGGAGATTTGAATTTGAGTTGGGCGGGGGGGGGGGGGGCGGGCGGGCAGGACTTTTGGGCTGGAAATTATGTTTTGTGAGGTTAGATCTGGACCATTGATTACAACTCTATTGAATCAGAGCAACTTGATAGCTTTCTTTGTGTTTTATTATATCAATTTTAACTTGATATACAAAAAAATATTACTTTTATCTTATATTGTTTATACTCTTTATTAAATTTCATGCTCGTATATTTTTCAAACTTTTTATCCATTAGAATTCTCTTAAATTCCTACTTCATTTTTATCTCGTAGTATATACTACAAGTTTATTTTATGCTTTTCACCATTTTATCCTTCCCATTTTTCTTTAATTAACTTCTCTTTTCGTAATTTTTCAAATTCTTATTAGCTACTGCTAACTATTTTAAATTGTTATGATCTTCTCAACTATTTAGCAGATTGTTTTATATTTCGATATTTTTATTGTTCTCTTTATTACCGTTAGTTTTTAGTTGCCTAATATTTATTCGGGCTCTTAATCTATTTTCAAAATTTTCTACTACATTATAAGTTATCTATATTATTCTAATGCTTTTATTCTTTACACTTACACTCTTGTTTTCTTTCTTATTTATTTCCAAACTTCCATTTCATTTTACTCTTTTTCATACTACTTCTTATTCCTATTATTATTTTGTCTACTATACTCAATTTTAAGCATCTATTTTTCCCACACTCTTTCCAATTTACCTTGTTATTTTTCTAATACTCTCGTGTTTCGTTCCCATTCACTTTGACACTCATATATTTCTTATATGAGTTCCCTTATTTTCTACATTATATATTTTTATACTACAATTATTTTCTTAGTATTGACGATTTTTCTATATACCATGATGATTTTTTATTTATTTTTTTATGTACAAAATATGACTTCACCCTAGTATGTTCTAGGATAGAACTGTTCTAAAAGGGGAGACTGTAACACCCTGCAAAATTGATTTATGACAATTTTTTCCATGGGTGTTATGCACAAGTATTTTGTACTGTTACAGATAATATCTGTAACGTATTTTGTATTTTGACTATTTATACATTTAGCTTCTTCTCAAAATTCATTTTTATCCTATTTGAGCCAACTCAAATATTAAATTTCAATCTTTGTGCTTTTACGCGCATTTTCTGTGCTTTCGATACACTTGTCGATTACGTATATTCTACCGTTACGTATAATATTTCGATATGTTTCAATTATCTATTTTATAACTTTTCCGAATTCATATTATAAATTAAAATTCATTTTTCTCCTATTTTGATTCAAATATTTTTATACGTGCGGTGCACGGATTTTTTATGTACATATTGATTACATTATTGTGTGTGTGTGTGTGTGTGTGTCTATATATATATATATATATATATATATATATATATATATATATATATATATATATTAATGAAATGTATTTCTCGTATGTTGTATTTCATTATTTATAAATATTTTCCCATTGATCACATCTATATCATATTTGAATAATTTTTTTTTACGTGCGACGCATGTGTTTGCAATGAATGTGTCAGTTGTATTCTTTTTTCAAAATAAAATTTATAAAGTGTGCATATTTATATTTATTTTGCTTAATTTTAATATAAGGAATGATAGATTTTTTAATATTGTGGTTGCACGTATTTTTGCACGTATTTTTCTTTGTGCTCGTGTCGGTTAGAAGAATCTTTCCAGTCATGAAAATATTTTCTCCTATTTCACAATTTACAAATATGTAGTTTATTTTAATAAAATTTACTAAACTTGAATCTATATTTTGTAACATAGTAAAATATTATTTAAATCCCAAAGTACTTTTGTGTGCAATGCACACACACAAGTTTTGAAAAAAAAAGAGAGAAGAGAAAAGAAAATAAAACGAACCCAATGCTCCACCCACCCCATTCCCTCTTTGTAGGCCCGTTACTGGCTTTGAGAGGGAAAGGAATTAAATAAAATTTGGAATGAATTAGAAGTGGATTATGGGAGGTTTTGTGGTGGTTAATATAACCATCAACTAATTCCCTTTATATACACCCTCCTAGCATGAACAAATCAAAAAAAAAAGTTATATTGGTTTCTGCCTAGTCTGACCGAAGCTTGCTGGGATACTCTGTTTCTTTCTCTTCGGAGAACAGATTTCAAGGAAGCTTGGGATCATACTAGGAATTCTAATTGCAATTTGCATCAAGAAAAAGGTGGGTATCTCTTTTGCTTTCTAAATTATTATAGTATGCACGTGTAGGAAAATTATGCTTGAAATTGATGTTTGATATGAGTTTTTCAAATTACCTTTGTGATGCATATTGTGTTGTTAGAATTTTCGTAGTAATGAATTGTGGGTAATTTATGCTTGCTAATTGGAAGTTTCATCATAGAATTGATAGGTTGTCAATTGAATTTTTTTTTAAAAGCTTGTTGGAATGTTGTTAGGTACAAATAGTATGCCATGATTAGATTATATGAATTGTACATATATATACATAAAGTTGTTAAGTTCTGCATAAGAAATTGTGTAAATATTATGAGTGAATTATAAATTCAATTGAGAGATGAGAATCGCTAAGAAGAAATAAAAATATTCATGTTAGTTGTTTTGATGCTAAATAAAAGTTTATGTTTATGAAAGTTCTTAAAAATTTCCTTTTAGATTATCTATGTAAAACTTAATTCTAATATAGATAAAATCAGTGAGAATCATCTTGGAAAGAATAAGAATTTAGTTTATAAAAAAATTAATTGAGAGAAAAGACTAAAAATCAAAATAAACGATTGAGTAAACATGAGATGAAATCAGATACTGGAGTTAAAACATTTCGAACTCCTATATGATCAGCTGAGCACTTGGCTCTTGTGGCTATCGTAGGCGCCAGTGCGCCACACGCTGCCACGTGTTGCCTGGGGGTTCTTTGGTCACGGGTTCGAGCCCGGGTTGGCTCTGTTTCTTTTTGTTTATTTTGGAAATAAAATCAAAGGCCTGTTTGGGGTATTTAAGTAACTCAGTGGGTTTTTATCACAAATTGACAGTGGTTCACTGGCTTGAGTGGTTGTCTTGGTCGCTGCTGACCCTGGTTTGATTCCGGTTATACACTTGGGAATTTTATTTTTATTTTTTGACCCTTTTTCCAAGTGTTAAAAATTGGGAAATTTCGTAGAAAAATCACAGAACATTTTGAGAGATATATTCATGTATTAGGTGAGTTTTTGAATCCAAGTCTTGAAAGATGATGTACATGATTACAGATTTTAAGAGTTGGTTAATAATAAAGTCAAACACATGATTAGGTGATTAAAATCGAGAATCTCTTATGGTTACTCAAAACATTGAGAATTCTTAAAGTGAACAATTGGTTGGTTAGCCAAGAAATGGTTACAAGAATTTGATTAATGAATTGTTATCAAGTGATATTATGAGAAGATGAATACTTCATGGATTATAAATATGAAGAAAGTGGATAAAGAAAAATGATGAATAAAATTGTTTATGTTGAGGTTCTTTATAACTTATTTGATCTCTTGTGCGATGGTTGTTGGAATCTATAGGCTATGTGAGACCCTATTAACTGGCTTTTTGTAAATAATGGAAATTTCAGGAGTAAGCAGTGTGGGTTAACTCTCTCCTTGAGGAGTAACCAGTGTGGGTTAACTATCTCTTTGAGAAGTAGCCAGTGTGGGCTAACTTTCTCTAGTGTTGATATAAGTCCGGTAGGGTAATCTACCACTAGGTTATGATAATTTTTAATTAAAACTTAAAAACAGACACTAAGGGGAGATGTGATGATGTTTGGGCAAACATGAGTATGAGGGCCTTTTATAGCGTGGTGGGAGGTTATCTCCAGAATTATCAGGATTGCAGCTCGCGGTGCGAGATATTCCGTCTGAATTACCGGTATCGAGACGATGCTCATGGGATATTTGTGTGATGAGGTACCGATCACAACGCGGTGTGGGTTTCGTCTCCATAATCATCAGGGTGTGAGGCGTGATGGCCAAAAATCACTCGCCGTGGGAGAACAACTCTCAAGAATTATTGGGGGCTCCAGAATTATCGGGATTACGATTCGTGGTGGAAGAGCGAGTTCTCAAGAATTATCGAGGACGTACTAGATACTCACAGGATATCTAAACCTTACATTAGTTACCATAGTAGTTTTTTCATAGCGAGGGATTAAAACCTATATTGAGGAGTACGATAGGGCTTGTCATCGGACCTATGTAGAATGAGATGCAATATTATCTGAACAAGTGTGCATTAGTGCATCGTAGTATAAATATGCATTAGGCATTTATGTTCATATCATAAACTAACATGTTTAGAATAGTCACTTTTTACACTTTATTGTGCATTCAAGTTTTCGTTTGCTAAAGTAAAAGAATCGCTGTATTGTAGCATTACGTCAGTTGTATGCAACTGACATACCCACAGTTTTCAAGTGCAGGACATGGGATAGAAAGAGGGCATAAAGATGAATTGATGCTGATAATTATTTCCAGATTAAAATTGTTGAAATGTTAAAGTTGTACATCATGTTGTAATCATTTAAAATTCGGGTGCATTGATGTAAAGAACGATATTGTATAATGAAAAAGTTTTAAGTTCCTTGTAAAATTGTATGAATTGAAGTAAAAGATCCTGTTGGGGTACGAATTACATGTTAATGGAATTCGAGGCGTTACAGACATGCTGCATGAACATGAAACCAGTAAAAAATTGAACTTTTCACCTACCTACTATAACTATAATGTATCGTGTGAATATGCGTTAGAATCGGAAGGGAGTCTAGTTTCTAGAATCCCTGACGGAACCTGATTTGCTTCCCCGTAGCAGCGAAAAAATTCGACCTTTGTACAGCAATGTCTCGCAGTCCAAAATTGCATCTTCATTTTAATTGTAAATCTATTTAAACATTGCATTGCACTACATATCATTCATTGTACAGTCATTGATATCTCTGTAACGCCCTGGACCCCACTTTGTTATGCACGCGGCTACATGTGCGCGCAATACGCGAACAAATAAAATATTAACAACTGCCCACCACAGGCGTGCCTTACAAATGGGGCTATAACCATTTAGGTAGCTAATGTCATTAACTCTATTATTTAAACTCTAATATTTCCAAGTTAATGGCCGATGTGGGATCAAGTGAACCCACACCACACACACACACATGGCACATGCATTGCATGTGCCGCACACAAGTAGCACAAGCAGCCCCCTCCCCTTCTCTCTGACCATGTCTGCAAGGAGAAACCCAGGCCCACACATGTGCAGCCAACAACTCTTCTCATGGCCAATTAATTCCCATGCAACGCCCCCATAGACTCTTCTATGGGCCAACTACAACCTCTCCTCTCTAATATATATATATATATATATATATATATATATATATATATATATAATAAAACACAAAGAAAGTATCAAGTGGTTCTCCTTCAATTCCCCCAAAATCAAAGACCCAGATTTAACTTCACAAAACACATTTTCCCTCCAAATGTTTTCCCCTAAAACTTAAATTTCAAATATTCCTCCAAAACAACTCATTTATTTATTTTATTCTCTCTCTCTCTCTCTCTGTGTGTGTGTGTGTGTGTGTGTGCGTATATATATATATATATATATATATATATATATATATATATATATATATATATATATATATATATATATATATATAGATAGATATATGGGAAATGCACCATTGAAAACGTACTGTAGCGTGGAAAACGTGAAAACAAATATAGGCCGTTGTTGGGATCAATGGCCTAGGTTGTTTTCACAGGTTTTCAAAACATTTACATTTTTAATGGACCATTTCCCTATATATATATATATATATATATATATATATATATATATATATATATATATACATATATATATATATATAGAAACATGGACTTTTATACCCCAATTTATAATTATTTTTTACCATATACTAATGGAAACATGGAATTTTATTTACAACTAATTATTGTCATACTATTAAAACTTCAGTTACATAATTGTTGATTTACTGTTTACAAGACTTTTCATATGTTGTATCGTTCTGGAGACGTGCCGTAGGCATGTGGCCATGGGCAAATCTAGTATATATAATAAAACACAAAGAATGCTATCAAGTGGCTCCCCTTAAATTCCCCCAAAATTAAAGGCCCGGATCTAACCTCACAAAACATATTTTTCGCCCCAAAAGTTTCCCCCTAAAACACAAATTCAAATCCCTCCACCCAAAACAACTCATTTATTTATTTAATTATTTCTCTCTCTCTCTCTCTCTCTCTCTCTCTCTCTCTCTCTCTCTCTCTCTTCTATTCAGAAAATTAAGAAATTTTTTTTTTAAAATTAAAAAACTAAAATATTTAAAAATCTAAAAACTTTAAAAATAATTCAAAAAATCAAAAAAATCAAAAACTTACACAAAAATTAAAATAAAATTAAAATAAATATAAAAAATTGATTTTTTTTCAAATATATAAAATTTTAAAATAAAATAAAATTAAAATTATGAATTGTTTTTTGAAATTATATAAATTTTAAAAAATTTTTAAAAAATTAAAAATTTAAAAAATTTTAAAATAAAAGAAATTAAAAATTTTAAAATTTTAAAATTTGAAAAAAAATTAAAAAATATAAAAATTTTAAAAATTTTAAAATTTTGAAAAGTTGAAAATTTGAAAATTTTGAAATTTTGAAATTTTGAAAATCTCAAAGAAAATCCAAATACGAATCCAATGTCGAACCCCAATCAAGAGGTCGTCGCCAATATCTGATCCGCTGCTGATTCCGTATCAGTGACTCCCCTCCACCAAATCGAGTGCGAATATCAAGAGACTCCGTATCGGCGACTCCCCTCCACCAAATCGAGAGCCTCTATATGCGATACGAAGACTCTAATTTCATGTCATTAATCGAATTCTCATTCTAATTTTTGATTTTTTGTGTGCAGGGGATTACTCAGTTTTTTGCTAACTCGAATTTGTTTGTGCATGAGATTTAAGTTCAAAGAGGTATGATTGTTTTATTTTTGGATTTAACAAATTTTAATTTGGTGATTTATTTGATGAGTTTATTATTGGTTTTGATTTAAGGTGTACGCAAGTGAGAGATGGATTATTTGGTGGCCTCAATTTGGGCTTCTAAATCATAGCAGGATAGGTAAGCTGACTAGCAACCTAAAATAACTTGGCAAATATGCAACATTAATTTATTTACTACATGAGAAAATACTATCGTGAATTCCCTTCACTGGTTAATAGAAATCATAGATAACATAACATATATGAACTTTTAGTGTATGTTTGGATATATAGGATTGGGATGACTAAAGTTTTCCAGTGAAGGGTGCAAACTCCCCACTCAAGGAAGACAGCTAAAGTAAATTTGTTATTTACCCATTTTGAATTTTTTTATAAAGGTGCAATGAGGAGACAAAGTGGAGATAAAAGAAATGATTAGCTTGGATTAAAGTTTTGAGAACTTCATATATTTTATTTTTGTTGAAACAATAATAAGAGGTATTTCAATTGCAAACTGAGTCTCAGACAAACAAATGTTTAGATTGTTGGTATTGTAGATACCTTCACATATGCACTTGCATCATCATTGTATTTAGACATGCTTATAGTGGTTATGAGATTAGAGTAAGCTCTAGAAAACTTTTATGATAATGTCCTTACATAACTATTACAAGCATCTAAAAGTGATGCTGATGTTAAAAAAAAAATTCTATGCAGTGTTTCTAACAAACTATATGCATTCCAGGTAAGTTCAAGCTAATGATCAAGAAGGCGATAGTTGAGCTTAAAGGTAGATAAACTGCTTTCTCATATAATATGTTTGCTACTTCAATTAATTTGCTGGACCTCCAAAACTATTTTATATAATCAACCAGGTGCACCGTTCCGAAGACATGCCATAGGCACGTGTCAACGGGCAAACCTAGTATACATACATACATACATACATACATACATACATACATACAAATATACATACATACATACATATATATATATATATATATATACGCACCTCTTAAGTACGGGTTCTCTTAAGTACGGGTTGATATATATATATTATATATCCATATAATATTATATATATACACCTCTTAAGTATGGGTTGTTACAATCTCGTTGATATCATTTCTTGACACCTGTTCCATTGATTGCATATTCATGATTTATGTTAATAAAATGATAACAAGCCGGGGTAATAAGGGTCGACCTGGTACTGAACGATTGGAGACTGTACTCGGATGAGGGGCCCGTGTTTTCCTATATTGTTATTATTATCATGTATCATATCATGAACAAATTCTTGTTATTGTTCATTGATTATGGATTATTGATTATTGATTATCGTTGCCGAGTACATGACCTGTACAGTTCACCACTTCAGTCTAAACGTTCTTTGTTTGTATGCACCGAACCTATGGTATGGGACACAGAATTACGTGCAGTAGATAAGGTAATAAAACTTGATAGACCTAGGATTAACACTTGCATTGATCATGGTTATTGTTAACAACTTGATTCTTGTTTTATTTTTATTGTTGATTGTTGAATGGATGATTGTAGACATTGTCTTTGTTATCGACATTTTCATTTAGAATTGAGATAGTTCTAGTTCCTTGTTCCTTGATATTTATGAGTCCTATTTTATTGTTCCTTACTTGTTACTACTTGCTGTCCGCAACTATCTCTAATGGACATTCCCCTCCCCCCACTCTAGATCATGAGCTTGTAGGTACACTATAAGAATTGCTCGAAGGACTTGGTCAGCAAATCTTCAAGGCATTGGAGCTGAATTATTGGCCTACGATAATTGTTTCGTTCATGTTATTTTAAATTCCAGTATTGTTGTTATTACCGTACATTGTGTTTTGGGCTTTGATGACCCGAAGTTTATTTCTTTCCAGATGTTCGTTATTTTTGAGACATTTTATGGATTATTTATGTTATGTGATTTCATTATAATATGCGTTGTTATAATTGTACTTCTTATTGTTGAGTTGAATATTATAAGTTATGAATGATGCAAAACATTCGTTGGGCCTTTGTTATGTGCTCGTATTCCCGTATTTTGGGAAGCGGGGCGTGAGAAATGAGACTCTCAGCAATGAGCCGGTCACTTGGGAAGAATTCAATGAAGAATTCTGGAACCACTACTTCCCATTGGATATTCAAGAGAATAAGGCAATGGAGTTCTTGGGTTGCAGTAAGGGAATATTTCTGCCAGAGAGTATGAGACAAAATTACTCAGTTATCAAGGTATGCACCTGAGCTAGTCTTGGACGAAGCAAAGATGTCCGGGAAATTCATGCAGAGATTGAGGCCGAGCTTGAGGTCTTGCATGATATCGATGAGCATCAGAAAATTTGACAAATTTGTCTGTAGAGCAGACATGACTGAAGCGAACATGGAGCAGTTCCAAAAGCAGAGGGTAGTATGGCACAAGGGCAAGAGGCCTACAACGACATCCCATCACGGAAAGAATTTCGCAAGGAAGAAATGTGGTTTCAACAGACCAAACCATGGGACAACCCCGACTAATAGCATGGGATGCTTTAATTGCATAGAACGGGCCACAACAGAGCAGAATGTCCCAAACCTCAAAATGTCCGGACTTGCTACAATTGTGGTAAAGAAGGACATATTCAGTCATTTTGTCCGCAACTAAATTAAGGAGTGTACTAGCAGGAACAAATCAGGGAAGAAGGAAAAGCCTTACCGACAAGGGCGAGTATTCTCATCGACGGAGGAGGATGCAGAAAACACCAACGTTGTTATCTCTGGTAAAGAAGAATTTGAATAAATGTTGAAGCTATTTAATAAGTAATTGTAAGAAAATATGTGTTATATATTGAATAATGTAATTCTTTATGTAACAGAAGAACTATTAATAAATGTGATTAAGGCCAAGGTTTTATTTGATACTAAATCTTCGCATACTTTTGTGTCTCCCAGCTTTACAAAGGAGTTAGGTCGTTAACCTAAGAATTTTCTCGGCAAGGTATTAGATGCCAACTACTGGTCGATATTACGCTGGTTGTAATATCGAGATTGGAGGAAGAATATTGGGATTGACCTTATAGAGCTGGAAGTGTTGGGAGTCGATGTGATCATTGATATAGATTGCATGACAATCTACGATGCAAGTATTGAATGCAAGATTAAGGAGGTAATGGCGAAGGCACTGGGAGGACCGGCGTGATATTCCTAGGGAAGAAGGAATGTAAGGGGTTAGTAGTGTCTTTATCAAAGAAGAAGATTCCTGAAGAAGTTAAGGTAATTACAGTGGTTCGTGACTTTCCAACGGTATTTTGAAGGACTTACCAAGATTACCACCTTATCAAAATTTGGAGTTCAGCATCAATATTCAACCTAGGAGTGCAATGACATACAAGACACCTTGTAGAAGGGCACCAGTGGAACAAGATGAAGTGAGGAAGCTGATTGAGGAACTTCTGCACAAAGGTTTCACCAAACCTAGTGCTTCGCCCTGGGGGCGCTAGTTTTGCTAGTGAAGAAGAAGGACAGATCTATAAGTATGTGCATCGATTACCGTGAGCTGTATAAGGTGACTATTCAGAACAAGTATCCAATTCCCTAAATTGATGACTTATTTGATAATCTTCAAGGTGCGGCAATTTTCTCTAAGATTGACCTACGAATAGGTTATCACCAAGTTCGCCTTAAGGAGGAAGATGTACATAAGACATCTTTCCAAACTCGGCTGGGGTATTGTGAATTATTGTTTATGTCATTTGGAGTGACCAATGCACCGGCAGTATTTATAGACATGATGAATAGATTTATGTGACCACTCATTGATTCTTTTGTTGTAGTATTCATCGATGACATCCTTGTGTATTCAATGTCAGAAGATGATCATGCCAAACACTTAGCAGAAGTTTTGAAGAAACTACAAGAGGAAAAGTTGTATGGCAAGTTATCCAAGTGTGAATTTTGAAGTTTGAAGTTGCATTTTCGGGTCATATCCTTGTTGGTGTATGCCCTAGAGGCCAGTTGTGTATTGGTATTGTCACGCCCCGCCTCCCAAAAGAATACAGAATACGGATACGTAACAAAAGCCCAGCGAATGATTTTCATCATCCATAAGCTGTTCAAGAATTTTTACAACATTTCACAAGATAATCAGAGTCGGAAGCGGAAGATACAACAAAACATGCATAATTGAAACAAGATGCCAACAGAAATTACTTGAAACCAAATACAATAATCTCAAATAATCAAGTTCTGAACAAGTCAAATATTCTGGGTCACATCGCCCAAATACAAGAATAAATATCTATGTAATCAAGTACATCTTATTCAAGTTCAAGCAACAAATAATAATAATAAACATCATAAAGAAAAAACTTCAGCACTAATACATCATCTCGCCAATACCATCTGGTAGCCGTCCATCCTGATCTGCAATTAGTAAATTTGCAGGAGAAGGAAAGAGAAAAATAATTACCCGACAATTGCAAGTTACGGGTCACATATAATGTAGGATACAAGTACATGGAAATAGGTGAATTTAAGTAACAAACCTAGCATGGTATAATCATGATGTCCAAAATAAACAACTAGCATGGCAAAAGTGAACAAGTGTAAATGGCTTAAATCAAGTGTCAAGAAATTAAGTATCATGTAAATATTCATCAAATGTCAAGTGTCATGTAATCATGTATCAAATGTCATGTTTCAAGTGTTATGTAAACAAGTCTCATGTATCATGTAGTCAAGTATCAAGCAAGCAGGTATCATATTCAAGTATCATGTTCAAGTAGCATGAATCAAGTCTTGTAGTGAATTACTATCTAGGTAGCACTTCATGCATCCCGGTTTTTACTACATGGTTGCTACAACAAACAGTTTCGCTTTAGATTTTGTAGGGGACCAAACAGGACAGTGTACTCAGGGACAAGCTCCAAGTATCATGTAATCATGTATCATGTAAACAAGCTCCAAAACCCAAACAAGCTCCAGTGTCATGTGTGTACGTGTCATGTATATCGTGTCAAGCTCCACATGTAAGCAAGCTCCAATAACCACTAGGTTCTTCCGAGTACACGTTTCTGCACTATTCACTACTAGATCTTTCCCTTAATCTCGGCTTGGTTAATTTTATTATTAATGTCAAACAAGCATGTAGATGTGCAAAACATATCAATAATAACATGGAATGATCATGTGACAAGTTCAAGTAGCAAACTAAACATGTACGAGTTCAAGATATCTCATAAACGAATAAAATAAACACATCTCAAGTTCAGGACAGCAAGACCATACTGTAGTAAAACAGTGATTCCCAGTATTATAAACAAGAAAATTTGGATCCGTCAAAGGATATGGGAAATAGACTTCCACACGAATCCAGCGAATATAAATAATTCATATACTAATTCACAAAATCATAATTCAAAACTGGTTTTAATACAGAAAATAGGTTCAGCTAGAAATTAGGGAAACGAATTCAAGAACAGGAAAACGGCATGAAAAATCAATAAATAAATCCACAAAAAATCTGGGGTATTCCCCTATATGTCCAGTATCTAAATATAAAGTTTCAGAATTTTCCAGTAAAAATAGATCAGTCATCAAAAATAAGAAAGCATCAAGAAAACATAGTTTGGCAAATCTGGAATTCCCAACACTGCTGTACGAAAACTAAGATATCTCGCAACCAGTGAAACGAAATCCAATTCCGCCTAAGGGATAAAAAAATAGAAAAAATATACCAACTTTCACATTTCACAACCATTTTTCATACAGTAAAAGGAATCATAGTGAAAATAGGGTTCTTTACAGAACAACGAGCAAAATACAGCACATATAGATTTGATAAACGAGCATGGAACATTACATAAAACTTATCAATAAAATTCACCAAAATTCTGGGTAATCCCTAACTAGATAAAGAAACACTGACCAAAGTTTTGGATCAAAATAATATGTATAGAAGGGTTCTTGAAAATAGTTTGTTATCAAAATTTCCGAAAAAACAGAATTTGGAAAAGATCGACACCTCTGTACTAAAACAGTCATCACTCAGTCATAAGAAATCCAAATCAAGCAAGGTCAGAGGGGTTTAAATATAGACGAAATTATCTAAAACTCATGTTTTATACCGAAATTAAGATACTGACTGTAGCACAGTCGAAAACAGCAAACAAAACAGAATAGTGCCAAAAATACAGATTTTTCCCCTTAAAACAAAAACAACATAGCTTCAAGAAAATTGATCCAAACACATCCAAAATTGAAATCAAGTCTACCAAAGATCTAAACATCATGAATTAGGGTTATTAACATGTCCACACCAAGAATTTCACATGGGTCTCAACCAAAATATGAGTTTGCACACAAATCTCACATACATGCTCAAAAATCAAGAATTGGGCGAATCCTAGGTTAATTCATGTCCATATGGTGTCGTGAGTTATCTATGGCCAAATTATCACAATAGAGACAAAACTCATCAAGGAAAACCCAATCAAGAGTTTTCTCTAGACCCAACTACTCTATAGGTGAACTTTGGGACTTGTATCAAACAAATGAATTGGAGTACAAGTTACTTACCTTAATTTGGCGATGAAGAACGATGCAACCAAGACTAGAAGCAAAACCCACGAACAAAAATCCACTAATCCATGAATCCAAGCAATCACGAACAAAAATTTCCTCACGAACGAACTTCTACAAGCGCACGACGATCAAAGTGGCTAGCGGCCACTTGAGAACACCACGAAGAGAACTCGGGATTATATGGTGCAAGAGTTGATGATGGTGGTGTGGTGAGAGGTCGGCCAGGGATGGAGAAAGGGGGTTCGGGTTTTGATGGGTGGCCGGATGGAGTATGCCGGAGTGGGTGGTCGGCCTGGGTAGGGGATGGATGGACTTGTGCTGGTCGGAGGGTGCTGGTCAGGATGGTCGGGTTGGGGGCAACCGCAAGGAGAGGGAGAGAGAGAGAGGGGGCCAGGATGTGAGGGAGAGAGATTAGGGTTAGGGTTTAGGGTTTGTGAGGGGTGTGTTTATATATAGGGTTTAGATGTGGGTTGATGGGTTGTGGGTATTAGGAATTTATAGTAGGTAGGTTTACAATTGGGTTTTGGATTTTGGGTCAAATAAAAATAGGAATGCAAATACGATAGGGAATTATTTGGCTTTAAAAATCTTATTAGGGATCAAAATAATAGGAGTGGGAAAACGACAACCAAAACACCACCACAACAACAAGAAAAATAAAATTAAAGATAACGAGACCAAAAATGAGGGAAAGATCAAAATAACGAAAAACGAACAAAAGAGACAATCAATCAAACACAAGGAGCTCAAAAATGAAATAAAACGAATATATATTGAAACCAAATCCAATATACGGCTCAGAAAAAAAAAAATACAAGGGAGAAAAATACACCAAAATGAAAAATACCGTAAAAAATACTCAAAAATGAAAAACAGGGGTTACAGGCATTACTAGTTTACATTGCATCATGACATTTATTTCATATATGAGGCATTTTTTTATTTTGTTTTTTATTGTGATTAAAATAACATAATAAAGTTCTTAGAATAGTAGGTTCAACACCATGGGATATCAAGTGCGTGACTTGATTGTGAGATCCTATTGGTTGTAATCAAACCACTATTCTTAAATGTTCCTAGTCAAGTATTATTGTGAATTAGGACAATAATAATACATAGAGACTAGTATGTGCATAGACTGATGACCATATCTCATGGGTCATAGATATGAGATATCAAGTCTTCACATGGGTTTAGAGTAATAATGTAATGAACTGACCCACCATGAGAACGCTACATAGATCGTTACATGAGTGTCATAAGTGGTTCTCACAGAGACCATGATGTACGTAGTCCTTTGATTTGAAGTTACTACGGTTCCCTAGATGTGAAGTTGTATGTTTTAATGTCGTCAAACGTTGCTTGTAATAAAGTGATTATAAAGTCGACTATTAGATATACTACAAATCATGCAGAGGGATGTGAGTAACTTAGATAGGATTTGTCCCTCTTATATAAAATGAGCAATATCTATGGGCCCCTTGATTGAGTGAGACTGCAAAATACATGACCGTGCTCAAATGAGTCAATATGAGATATTAAGCTTATTTGTTTTAGTAAGTCTACTTGGACATCAAGAAACCAAAGATTGAACTATACAAGTGTGGCACGCTCTATGCCTTGTGGTCAATTAAGATATCTGAATAAAGGGACTAGACTACATAGTAACATTGGTCACGAATAGGTTATGTCCAATCACTAACATTCCCATTACTTGAGTAATAGTGATGTATTGCTAGATACCGCTCATTGTTTGTAATACTTGAATATTATTTTAGTAATACTTTCAACGTAATTGGAACTTATAGAGTCATACACTTAGAATCGATCGAAATTGGAATTTAAATTCATAAGATAAATTTAATTGGGATCCAAGTAAGATTTGGACTCCTCTCTGTAAAGCCCCGATTTTCGGTAACTCGGAAACCGTGATATAAGCCAGAATCTTTTCTTCAATTAGCCACAATACACAGAAAAGACAGAAAAATTTAAAACTTTTTATTCGACAGAAATGTATTACAAATTCGAATGTTACAAAATTGCAATACATTACGACAGTGTTACAATAATACCTTTACAATCCCAAGTGTTACAACTTTCAACATATTACATCAGAGTACAATGAATAAAGAATAACACTTGGTATTTCACTTGGATGCTTTCCAACAAATAAATAGATTACAAAAATGGTTACAATGGAACAATAGTATACAACAATAATGCAGTGGAAATAAAAACGACTCTTGCTTATATCTCGCCTTGAGTCCTCCTGAATCCTGTACCTGTACTTCTGCAATCCGGTACCTATAGAAATGGGGACGTCAGTACATATACTGACGTTTTTAAGGCTGGTAACTAGCAGCAATTCTTCACTTAAGCAAACAGATTGATGAAAAGAGAAACATGTATATATAATTGATGTGTCAGTGTATGTTATGCCTTATACTTTAATACCCGATTAACTAATGCGATTCTGCACTTATTCTAATGCAAGCAAGTCTCCGAAATTAGTATGCATCCCATACTACATACGCCCCATCTCAAGTCGTTTCTTCATATATAGGGATTTGAACCCTCGTTATGAATTCTACATTGTACACAGTCCTGTTCCTGATAATACAACGTGACTGTGAGGTTGCAGGTGGGTCAAGTCCCACCAATACAGTACGATTATGGCATCTCTGTTTGCCACTACTACCCGGCATGCTGGACCTAACTCAAAAACAAGGTTGCAGGTATGATCTAGTTCCGTTACTGCAGTCATATATTGGTGTCCATGTTTGCCACTATTGCCCAGCATATCAGGCCTCATTCAAAAATCAAAAAAACATAGGGTCTCGCATGCGCAGAATAGCACGAAGCCTACCATGTGGCACCCCTGGGGTCTCGCAAATGCAGGACTGCACGTAGCATCCTGTGGCACCCCAAGCCACGGTATTTCAGGAATTAACAGACAAGATACGCAACCCGTGCTCCCAACTCGTGAGATGACACCGTACGTATCCCTTTGACGGGAAGGTACAACTCAATAACACCACCTAGTGTCGGCCTATAGGACAGGTCGGATCAAAAGGAATCACCCTTAACACCAACTTTTTCCTTCGGCAAAAATGATAATAAGTAATGTTTAAATAGTAATACCCATAAGTTACCACCCTAACGATATCACTAAGCCCAAACAATCTCACGGGGTTTTCAATAACTTTCTTATGATTTCCCGATCCAACTCATAGCCTATCGATCCAAGACACCGGTGACGAAAATCTCTCTCACTCATCATTACCCCTAACTCGGATCTCGTCAACATTCTCGGCCCACGATCAACCCACATCAGTTAAGATCCATCGGTGCTCGAGGTGTGATTTATCCACAGTTTCTAAGGTGGTAAGATGCGATTCTTGATGGTCGGCGGCCCCTACGGTAACTATGAGACCCTATCACTACCTCTAACTCGGATCTCGTCAACACTCTCGGCCCGCGATCAACCCACATCAGTTAAGATCCGTCGGTGCTCGAGGTGTGATTTATCCACAGTTTCCATGGTGGTAAGATGCGAGTCTTGATGTTCGATGAACCCTAGGCTAGCTTTTATCTAGCTAACAATCCTAGTGACTTTTCCAACCATTATTTACCATATATTGAAGATGAAGCATGTGCACATCATATGGTCCAATTTCAATTAGAAACGCATACAACTAGAACTCATGGGTTCTTTTTCCAAATTTGAACTAGGACAACATGCGACTAGGTTCATGGGTTCTTTCTCAAAGTTGAGCTAGAATCACTTAGAACATATTTGCATGGTTTCCTTGCCAATTCGAGCTAGAACTATCATGGAGCTAGTTTCATGGGTTTCTTCTTAAAAATCGAACTAGAACAACTATGGAACATGGGTTCATTTCAATAATTCCATTGGATTAGCATGTAAGCTAAACTCATGGGTTCCACTACAACATACAACTTAAACACGCATGGATTCTTTTGAATCTAAAACAACTACACATCTCAAACATGGGTTCTTTACTAGAACTACTATAATAAAACAAGCAAGCATGCGTTCTTTACTTAGAACAACTACAATAACTCAAACATGCTTACAACTTAAGCATGGGTTTCCTTCTACAACAACTCAAGCATGGTATACTTACTATAATCAACTCAAGCATGAGTTTCTCACTATAATCAACCATAACAACTCAAGCATGGTATCTTTCTATAATTAACCTACAACAACTCAAGCATGGTATACTTACTATAATCAACTCAAGCATGAGTTTCTCACTTTAATCAACTCAAGCATGGTATACTTACTATAATCAACTCAAGCATGGGTTTCTCACTATAATCAATCTACAACAACTCAAGCATGGTATACTTACTATAATCAACTCAAGCATGGTATACAACTTAACATGGGTTTCTTACTACAACAACCTATAACAACTCAAGCATGATATACCTACTATAATCAATTCAAGCATGATATCTTTCTACAACTCTACAAATTAAGCATGGGTTTCCTTCTAAAACAACTCAAGCATGAATACGATTTAAGCATGGTTTCTTTACAACAATAGTTAGTAACTCAAGCATAATGTTCTTCATTGGTTCCACAAGCATGAATGATTCATGGGTTTCACAAGCATGGTTCATAGGCATGAATGGGTTCATGGTTCATAAGCATGAAAATGGGTTCATGGTTCACAAGCATGAATAGGTTCATAAGCATGAATGGGTTCATGGGTTACACATGCATGAATACGTTCTCTTTTTGACATAGAACACAAAACTCAAGCATGGGTTCTCTAGCAACCTAGAATAGTTTAGGATGTGGTACTACGACATTCATCTCAAGTATGGGTTTTCTAGCAACCTAGATTAGTTTAGGACATGGTACTAACAACATTCATCTCAAGCATGGATTTTCTAGCAACCTCGATTAGTTTAGGACATGGTACTACGAAATTCATCTCAAGCATGGGTTTTCTAGCAACCTAGATTAGTTTAGAACATGCTACAAAAGACTAATATAAATTATTACAAAGACTACTTCTTTAGGAAATTACAAGTCCTATATATTACAAAGACTACATTTATTTAGTCTACAAATTACTACATACTACAACCCACTTTTCTTCAATCCTACAAGTTCCTACATACAAAAAGAGCAACTTTTTATGAACTAGGGCTAGCAAAGAATGATTTCTTAACAAAGTAGAGAACAACATACAATAAAACTTATCTTTTAAAAAGTTCTACAACCCTAGAATGGGTAAGTAAACATTCTTACTACACTAATCTTTATATGCACATAGCTATAGTCCAAGTGGTCATTTGTGTTAACAAAATAACCATAATAACAATAGTCATAACAAGATTAAAAAAACAACCTTTATGTGTTTTATTTAAATTCCACCATCCATCTTTTTCATGGGATCCTTTTGATCCCTACAACCACCTTATGCTTAATACTTAGTCCAAGTTATTTTTAGAACATACATACAACAAAAGTGGACAAAAATCCACACAAATAAAAAGAGATAACTTCATCTTGATTTCCCACCGTTCTTATGCACAAATCTTAGTCCAATTAGTCCAAAATAATTATCACAACAATACTAACCATATAAGGTCTCAAAAATCAACCTTTATGGCATTTAGTTAGGTCTCACCATCCATCTTTTTCATGGGATCATTTTGATCCCTACAAACATGCTTATGCTTAGGAATTAGTCTAAGTTATTTATGAACACATAAAACACAACAACACATCATAAAGATGGGTTCTTTTTAACCTACAACCACTTATATGCTTAGAAAAAGTCCAAGTTATTATAGAACATACACCTACAACATCTACCATCATAAAGATGGGTTCTTTTTATCCTACAACAAATAACCATCAAAGATGGGCCACTTTTCACATAGAACCAATAATAACCCTAAAAGATGGGTTCTTTTCTACATACAAAAATAAATAAGAAAACAACCAATCTAAAATAGAAGTAGAGAATTCCCACCTTGTGATTTTCTTGTAGGAAGGACTAGCTAGCAACCTTCTCCTTCCCCCTTAGCTTTCTACTACAACTTGAAGAACACTCCTATGGAAAACCCCCAAATGAAGAACACTTAGGATTTTCCTTCTCTTTCTTTTCCTTCCCCGTTTTTTTTTCTTGTAAATGAGGCAAGGAGTGAAGGGGATGGGTATTTATAGGACAAAAGAGAGGTGGAGAGTGCAAAATGTGCTAGGGTCTTATGCACAAGCCCCTTGGGCAAGGTTGGCCGGTTATTTACTTGTGAGGTGGAGGGGGTGAGGTGGAGGGGAGGGTTCTAGTAGAAACACCTATTAATACTCTTAGGTATCCCTAATTAATCCTAACCCTATGTTTAAGCCTCCAAACAAATCCTAGCCATCCAAATTTGATTAATCATGACAAAAATAAGAATTTTTTGTCCAAAACACATACTACATGATTCGTAGAAACGTACGAAATCGGTACAATACGCTAACGTATGTATATATCTATATACCGATAATTTCCGTTTGTAAAACCGCTCAATCCGTACAAAAATAATTTAATTCCGAAAATAATAATAAAATAAATTTTATTATTAGCCCGGAAGATTCAAGTACCAATTTGATACAATACAGATGTATACAGACTGGTATATATATACGGATAACGTTTATTAACAAAATCGGGTGATATTAACCAAAAATATTTTATTTCAGGAAATAAAAATAAAATAATAATAATAATAAAATAATAATTTTAAATACCTATTTGGGATTTTCTGGACATTTTCTCAAAAATGCGTTTTTCAAGATTTCGCACAAGTGCACAAAACTGTTACAATACCTGTATATACTTACTAGTATATATGTCTAGGTAACCTTTTATGAGTAAAACCAAGAAATTCCCATTTAAAAATTTTTTAATTTAAAATAATAATTCATACAATATAATATCCGTCCGGGATATTACATGACATTGGTTGGACATTTATTTATATTAAATGGGCTGACTAAAGTTCAAAAGTCCACACACTAATCTGACCCAGGTCAGATTGTGAGTCCAACAAGATCATTACTCTTTTAGGGTTATTTTTGCACATATATATATGATACGTATTTGTGAAAAAGTCACACATGAGAAACCCCTCGCCGTCATAGAAACTGTGTGTAAGAGAGCTCATAAAGGACATCACCTTTCCGTAGCTAGCACCACGGTGTGAAGGAGAGCATGAATTGATCCATTCGTGTGGATACAGTAAAGGCACCGAAACCTTTGCAGTGTGTGATTGGCATAGCTTGGAGACAATAGATCTATCTTTAAGGTATAATTGCTAAACACGATTTATGGTTTTTCGCTTGGATCCACAGTTCGGTTTCGATATTTTGTGATTTCCCAACTGTTTTTTTTTAAATCTTTGATTGCCTTCGAAACCTAACAGTGGTATCAAAGCCACTTGCGAAAACATAATTTGGTGATGTATGATATGTGAATATTCATGAAATGTTCGCACTTTTGGAAAAAAGATTCATATGTGATATAATTTTTGCATCAGTTGCAATATAAGGATTCGTTTATGTGTTGGTTATTAACATAGATGCCATACCAGGGAAGCCCTTAGTTTGGAACCATTAAAAACCCTAGAGCGGTAAGATGTGATTTGGAGTGACGTTAGAGTTTCTTAAAGTATGAAGAGTTCATGCACCTGTGTCGTTTGCAGTGGCGTTAGGGTTTCTTAAAACATGAAGAGTTCATACTTTGACAGTGGCAAGGGATGATGAGTTAAATTTTTGCTCCGGGGTGCTGCTTCGTGACCCCACAATGGGAGACCTCCCCTTGACTCCCGCCCGCTGACTAGGTAGTGGGATCCTCGTGCCAACTCTGCGTAGGGCAGTATTGATTCCCCGAAAAAAAATCCCATTTTTTAAAATAAACTAAATATAATCATAACGACGTATTCTTTGTTTTTTATGTTATATGATGCATGCTGCGTGGTTGTGACCTTAGTTATGTGATGCAAGGTTTAGTTCTGTGATGCATGGTTTATGTTCTGTGATGTATTGTTTATATTTTTGTATTTTGAATATGGCCAACGTGTCGTGCCTTTCTCTCTACATTCTCAATATAATCCTTTCTCTCTACACTCCGATTATATATTATTTCTTTATATGTAAATGTAATCTCATTGAGAAGGCAAGGAATTGATAATCATACAAGAACTTGACTAGGAAGCTGCTTGGAGAAGACGCTATAATGCCTTTGTTTGGTTATTGATACTCTCATTGGCTTGGGAGTATAAATGTGTTAGGGGCCACAACTATATTACATATATTTTATCCTTTTATGTTGTATGAGATGCACTGTTATTTTTTTGTTGCATGCTAATGGATAATAGCTGGTGAGATAAATTTATAAAATAATAAAAATCCTTCAAAGTAAATATTAAGTCATAATAAGTTGTCTTCCAATGTGTGGCACCCGTCTAGGCTAGGATCGATTAAGTGTAGGCCTGCCAAAGTAGGGTGCCTTTATCTAACCTGGTTAGATGCGATGGAATAAAAGTAATATTCAAGTATGACTTAACTAGGCTATTTCAATAGGATTGAAAGTTTAGAGGCATAAAGTTGAGCTTTAGTCCATGAGATATATTAGAATAAGTGTTATTCACTCAACTATCCAAGAGTTGCATGATGTAATTGGGAAGTGTTCCCTACCTAAATAACAAAATTTTGGGTGATCAGCCAAAACTGACTCAAAAAAATGTGAAATATGGATCTTGGCCTACTGGAAAATCTTACGATGAGATTTTCTGAGTCAATGTCGAGGGTCGTTGATTTGAATAAAAACTAGTAAGAGGTATATTTAAAAAGATCTTATTAAATATTTCAATGTCATGAGACATATTCTGCATATTTCTGTTGAAGGTTAAATATTTCTTACTTGGGATTTTTTTGTTAAATATTTCAATGAAATGATATTTTTATTTTGCGTATTTGTAACACCCCGCAAAATAGTATATAACTAATTTTCATATTAAACTGTGCAGAATGGACAATTGCATGTGATTATACATTTTTCATAGTTATTACTTTTAATTGAGGAATTTTCATATATATACTATATATTCTGAACCCGATGAGATATTCTTGAGATATCTTCTCAATTAAAATTTTGCATATTATTCTGATTGTTTAAACGGAACAATCTTTTTAGAAATAATATTTTTATAAAATATATTCTTATGTTTTACAAATAGGTTTTTTTTTTTATTTGTAAGTATGTATATATATATGATTGTATGTATATTTGATTGGATTGTATATGATGTATGTACATGAATGCTTGTATATATTTTTATATGTATGTGTATGCGTATGTATTTATATACATTTTGATTGTGAATATATCAATAAATATTTTTATTTATAATATATATATACACTAGGTATGCCCGTGGGCACGTGCCTACGGCACGTATTCGGAACGATACAACATTTGAAAAATCATGTAAACAGTAAGGAATGATTTATAGATGTTTATTTGCTAGTAGACGTTGATGTATTGATGTATTTTGAAGTAAGATTATGAAGTGACCTTGATGTTTATTGGTTTGTATATTGCAGGATTATTTGTCAGCAGCACGGGATTCAAAAATAGTATTGTGAATCTACAACAGTAGTGAATCTGAAATTCCTTGCTATGTGTGACTTGAGCATAAGAGATTTCTTTTTTTATTTGGAGTGTAACATAAGTAGCAGTTCATTTTCTAACTGCATGAGTTACAGTTAACGCCTCAAACTGCATGAGTTAGTTTTCCCTTGTTTGTTTTTTATGTAGTTAACAATGTATGAATTTGAAAGAGAAAATTTGTTGTGATGTATACGTGAAGTGAAATTGCAGCAAAGCAGATCAAGATACAATTTTGCAGCTACAAAAACCCGAAATATAGGGATTAAACATGTATTTGTCCATAAAAGCACGATCAAGCGAGTCAATTAAAGAATTTGCAACGATCTTTCAAAGCAGTAAATGCCCAAATGTTCAAAAAAAAACATAATACGAAATTGCATAATAATAAAAAGCATTATAATCAAAATTAACTCAGAGAAGCATTCTAATCTAAAACAATTACTCAGTGAAGTATAATACAATCAGATCAAATATGGTAATTCAAAAGCACTTAAATGGAAGTGAATGTTATTGAGTTATGAAAGCATAATCCGGAAAAGAAAAACATAATTAAAAATTTGAAATAAAAAAACATAATCCGAAATTACATAACCAAAAAAAATATTTACTTTTTTTTGTTTACATACCTGGGTTAAAAAAAAAAGAAAGAGAGGGAATTATGAAAAAGGAGAAAAGAGGGGAAAGAGAGAGAGAAAGAGAGAGAGAAAGAAAGAGACTAATAAATGAAGGAGTTGTTTTGTTTTTTTTTTTTTTGGAGGGGTGGGGTGGGGGGGGGGGGGGGGGGGGGGGGGGAATATGAATTTTGGGGCAAAATATTTGGGAGAGAAAATGTCTTTTGTGAGCAAAAAATCTAGAACATTGATTTTTTTCCAAATGAATGAGAGCCACTTGATAGCTTTCTTGTGTTTTATTATATAGATATATATGTATGTTGGAGTGTATGTATGTATATTTAGAAAGTGTATATTGTAATATGTATGTATATATATACTATAGTAGGGATGCAGAAGACTCACACCAAATCAAAACTCACATGATCTTGATGAAAACCTAGGGCGAGGATTGATTTTGAAGCTCCTAAGAATTAAAATAAATAGCCCCCCCCCCCCCCCCCCATCCTCTTTTGGCCGGTAATCCCCTCCCCCATCTCCATCTCACATCATCCAAACCCTCACCCTCCATCTTCTTCTACTTCTTCTTCATCTTCTCTACTTATTCTATTATCAAGAAAAGAAAATAAATTGAGAAAGTGACAAGAACGAAAGAGAGAATATGGGCTAAAATTATTTTGTAGGTTGAAGAGTGATTAAGGAAGTGAAAAAGAATTGCAAAGTAGAAGCTAGCAAGTTTGGAGATTCTTCATTGTGGGTGTTTTCTAAACATTATTTATGTTTAATTTTATTTATGAATTATAATGTTGCTTGAATGCTTGGATGATGTTTGCTTGAATGCTTGAAATGTTTGAATGTTTGAATGCTAGCAAAATTGATATAGAGTGGAAGTTGGCAATATAAGAGCTTAATGACAAGTGTATGTTAGGGAATTTCTAACTCGATGATAATTTGGAATTTTGACTCCAAATTTTTACTGGAGGACTGTGATGATGTTATTAGTAAGCTATAATTATTTCATAGTTTTTGGAATTTATTTGAGGGTTTTAGGAATTCATTTCAAAAATCAGCGAGAAGGGGGAAACGGCAGTTTTTGATAGATAAGGTGCTCGCGCTCAAAAATCTATAACTTCAGTTCTATAAGGAATATTGAGTTGAAATTAAAAATGGATCTAGTTGTATATGTCAGTACATTTATACCAAATTTAGGAAATTTTGGAAATTGTTTACTTTTTTTTACAAGATTTTATCGTCGACTGGGTAGCAGCAGAAAACTGCATCTGTTTGGATAAAAGAGTAAACTTGGGAAATTCATATCTCTCTATTTGTTTGGAATTCTGAGATGAAATTTTGTATGTAGTATCTTGTATATGTCTATTACTAATTGCAAAATTTAAGAATTTTTGGAGAAGAGTAAATACCCTTTTAGATCGGTCCAAAACAGCGCAGCGAAAAGGGTAAGCTACAAACTGGGTATAAGAGGCTGAGTTTTGATCAATGTTTGAAAATTCATAACTCTCAATTGGTATGTAATTTTTAGATGAAATTTGAAATGTAGCATCTTGTATATATCTACTACTAGTGTGCAAAAGTTGAAAGTTTTTGGAAGAGACTTGTTTGATCAATTCGAAATAGCGCAGCAAGTGGGTATAATCTGCTGTTGTATTTGTGTTGCCTGATTTTGATCGATGTTTGGAAATTTGTATCTCCTAAACCATTTGTAATTAGGATTCGAAATTTGGAACTATGATTCTACTATATCTCTAGTTAGACTCCACCAAAATTAAGAATTTTTTGAGAAGAGTTAATACCTTATTTGATCGTTACAAAAGTTGCAACAAGTAGGGGAGCTGCTGTGTTTGTGACTGTGTTGGCTGATTTTTGACCGATGTTCAGAAATTCATAACTTGCCGAATATTCTGAGTTAGTAGCTAAAATTTTAGAATTTTTTTCTCCTACATGTCTAGTTATACTCGGCAAAATTTGAGAATATTTGGGGAATATTTGGTACCTCATTTGATCAAAGTAAAACAGGACAACAAAAAAGTTGGAGCTGCGGTCTGGTTTTATTGGTTGATTTTTATTCGATGTTCAAAAATTCATATCTCCTAGATTGTTATGAGTTAGGAGAAGAAATATTGGGATATCGTAGTTTGGTATGTCTACTATGATTCTCCAAAAGATGAGTATTATTAGACGAAGTTTGAAGAATCAAACATTATAGCTTGATTGTTAAGGGTGAGATCTGTAGGTCGAGAAGTGCACAACTGATTGAAATAAGGTTTTTATAGCACTTTAATAGTTGAATTTGAGAAAGTGGTCAACTAGAGAGTTGTAGTAGACACTCATAGATTCATATAACACCTAGGATTATGTGATTCCAGTAAGAGGGTGATTTGTTATGAATTTTGCAAGGTGCAACAGCTGTATGATCGGATTATTATAAGGTGATTATTAAGGGTTTTTCTAGCACTATTTGGCATAATTTGGATAATCGTCAACTAGAGAAGTGAAGTAGAGGATCATACCTTGCTATATGATTTGGAATCATCGAATTTGAGTTAGTAGATGATTTGTTATGGAATTTCCAAGAGTGCTGCAGCATGATGGTGTAATATCTCGATTGGATATTATATTATTATAATTATTTTTATTTTAAAATTAAAATATTTCTTATGGAAATTACTTAGTTTTAACTAATAAAAGTTATATATATACTAATCTGTATATATATGTATCGTATCGATTTTGTGGACTTGTACAAAATCATGTAGTTTGTGTTTTCGAGAAAATATCTGTAATATCCCGGTGTGATATTAAAAAATATTATTTTTATTATTTTATTTTTATTTTCAGAATTGAAATATTTTTGGTGGATATTACCCGGTTTAATTAATAAATATTATCTGCATATATATACTAGTCGGTATATATCGGTATTGTACCGATTTCGTACTGTAATCTCCCGAACAGATATAGATATTATTTTTATTATTATTATTTTACTTTTATTCTCAAAATTAAAATATTATTTGTGCAGACTGTTTGGTTTAATTAATACACGTAATCTGTATATAGATGTATGTACGTATATGTATTGTATCGATTTCGTACGTTTGTATGAAATCATGTAGTATGTGATTTTGGGAAATAATTATTATTTTTGATCAATCATGATCAAATTGTAAGGCTAGGATTAGATTGGGTATTGATTGTAATATATTATTTTGCAAACAAAACATTCAGTTGTTGAGCCACAAAATTGAAGACACTTGGCATTCTCTCACCCACATCTCTCTCCCCCTCCTCCTTTAAAATGGCCAGCCAATTCAAGGGGAAAAGCCCCATTTTCATTTCACTCCATTCTCATCTCACTCCCTCTCCTCTTCTCTTAAATTTTCTTCTTCTTCTTTAGCTTGTTTTGAGTAGAAAAATAATTGGAAAAGAAAGAAAGAGAGAAAAGAAAGAGATCAAATCAAAAGAAAAGCATGGGTTATGTTGGTCATGAGTGTTCTTGAAGATGAGCAAGAACAAGGAAGGAGAAGGAGAAGCAAGCAAGTTCTTCCATCCAATTTTTGGGTGGGGGATTCTCAACTCTTGTTGTTATTTTGTTGTTATTGTTGTTGTTCTTATGTCAATAATCTTAAGACTTGGACTAATTTCATGTGCATATGGATGATTGTGGATTAGTAATTTGCATAATAATTAGAAGAGAAATAACTTAATAAAAATGATAAAAATCAAATTTTTAAGTTGAATGTTGATAGATTGATGGTTAGAAATGCATATCTTGAGTTCTGTAAGAAATTTGAGAAAGTTGTCAACTAGAGAATCGTAGTAGACGGTTATAGCTTTCTAAAATGTCTTATTTTATTAGATTCCGATAAGCATAGCATCCGATATGAGTTTTACAAGTTCAGGACAGTAGCCTTTCTTTTTTCTTTTTTGGCTGAACTTACTGGTTAAGAGTTATGGATTTTTCCGACTTCTTATATAATGAATTTGGAAAAGTTATCAACTAGAGAATTGTATTAGATGTTCTCACCTTTCTAAAAATTCTAATTATGTTAGATTCCGATAAGTGTAGCATCAGATATGAATTTTACAAGTTGAACAACAGCTGCCTTTTTGGGCTGAATTCACTGTTTGAGAGTTTGGAGTTTTTCTAGCCTTTTGTTGGCTGAGTCTGAGAAGGTTGTCAACTAGATAGTTGTAGTAGAAGTTCTTGTCTTTCTATAAAGTCTAATTTTGTTAGATTCCAATACACGTAGCATCAATTATGATTTTTCTGGCTGAGTTAACAGCAGCTAGCTGTTAGCATCAAGTTAACAGTAGCTAGCTTTTTCTGGCTGAGTTCACTATTGATATGTTACGGGCTTTTTCTGCCTCTTGTTGACTAAATTTGAGAAAGTTATCAACTAGAGAGTTTTAGTAGAAGGTATTAGCTTTCTATACAGTCTAGTTTTGGTAGATTCCAATACACGTGGCATTAGTTATGATTTTACAAGTTAATGGCAGCTGGCTTTTTCTGGCTGAGTTCAGTATTGATATGTTAGGGGCTTTTTCTACCTCTTCTTGACTGAATTTGAGAAGGTTATTAACTAGAGAGTTGTATTATAAGTTCCTAGCTTTTTATAAAGTCTAATTTTGTTAGATTCGAATACACGTAGAATCAGTTATGATTTTTACAAATTAACAACAGCTGAACTTTTCTGGCTGAGTTCACTATTGACATGTTAGGGGCTTTTTCTACCTCTTGTTGACCGAATATGAGAAAGTTATCAACTAAATAGTTGAATTAGAAGTTCTTAGCTTCTATAAAGTCTAATTTTGTTACATTGCAATACACGTAGCATCAGTTATGATTTTTACATGTTAACAGCAGCTGGCTTTTTCTGGTTGAGTTCACTATTGATATCTTAGGGCTTTTTCTACCTCTTGTTGACTAAATTTGAGAAAGTTATCAACTAGAGAATTGTATTAGATGTTCCTAGATTTCTAAATAGTCTTATTTTGTTGGATTCCGATAAGTGTAGCGAGAGTTATGGATTTTACAATGTTCAGCAGTAACTTCTTTTTAGGCTGGGATTCTGTTTGGAATGATTATACGTTTTCTAGCCTTTTGTTTGCTGAATTTGAGGAACTTGTCAACTAGAGAATTTTAGTAGAGGTTTCTACCTTTCCATAGAGTCTAAATTTGTTAGATTCTGTTAAGCATAGCAGTTGTTGTGAATTTTACAATATGTCAGCAGCGGCTTGACTTTTGAACTGATTTGTTGTTTGAAATGTTTGGTTGTTTTCCCCTATTCAAGCACGTGTTTAGGATTTCTATGCATTTCCACATACTTATAATTCATGTAATAGCATGTTTTATGCTGGGAAATAGTTCGTGATGAATAGTAACATTTGTTTGTCTCATACGTATCTTATTTGGCTCGTACGTAAGATCGTTTGGCGCATACGTAACTAGTTGGCTCGTATGTAGTTTGTTTGACTCACATGTAGCTTATTTGGCTCGTATATATATTTGTTGTCTCATACGTAGCTCATTGGCTCGTATGTGGTTCGTTTGGTTCATACGTAGCTTGTTCGCTCGTATGTCGTTTGTTAGCTCGTACGTAGCTTGTTGAGCTCGTCTAGGCTGATATCGTTACCCTAGGGGCCATCGACCATCAAGACGTGTAATTATTTTACTCCTCGAGAACTGTGGATGAGTCACTTCTTGTGCGTCGTCGGGTGTTAACCGGGGTAGGTTAATCGTGGGCCGGGAGTGTAGAAGAAATCCAAGTTCAGGGCAATAGCATGCGAATAGATTCGTATTGCCGGGATCTTTGATTGATAGGCTGTGAGATGGATCCATGGTTATCTTGGGAGGTCTAGGTTGAACACCTAGCAAAGTTATCTTGCAAAGTCTAGATTGAGACCTAGCATGTTGTTTTAACATTGTTGTCATCCCTCAGATTGTTTAGGGTTGTGACATCGTTAGGGTCGTAACTTGTAACTATTGTTACTTAACCATTTTTATCAATTATTTTGCCGAAGGGAATAGTTGGTATTAGGGGTGATACCTTACGATCCGACTTGTCCTATAGGCCGACACTAGGTGGTGTTATTGTGTCGTACCTTCCTGTAAAAGGGATATGGTCTGTGCCTTCTCACGAGTTGGGAGCACGTGATCCGTATCTCGGTTATTAATTTCTGAACTGCCATGATAAGAACGGGATATGTTATCCTGTCGGAACTTGGGGATGGACCCCTGTAACACCTCGGATTTTTAAATACCGAAAATATTCGTTTTTATATTTTGTAGGGGTAAGAATTATTTTAAGTGATGTCTTATTGATACTGGTATGGATATTTTAATTGGCTTGGTGTAGATGATATGTTGAAGCCATGAGTTGAGATTTTATGTGAAAAAATATTATTTACGTTATTTTATAATTTTGGAGGATCGTTATGAGATGATTTAATGTATTTTGTATTATTAGTATTATTAAAGTATAAAGTTGGTGTTATTTGAAATATTTTAGGGTATTGGGGGTTTATTTGCTAATAGCCTTTACTTAATTATTATTATTATTTTTTTTTTTTAGAAAACCCCTCCCCCTCCCATTTTCTCTTCCTCCTTTCTTTCTCCCCATCCATTCCCGATCGCAACCTAGGGGACCGAAACCCATTTCGGTCCACCCCTCCCCCCATCCAATCAACTATTTACTTCATGAAATCCAAATTAAATTGGGAACTAGGCTAATTGAAGGGTTCTCTACATCGTGGAAGTGTCGGATTTTCGAAAGGATTCCGAAAAGGTAAACCCTAACCCATTTTATTGTATGAAATTGAGTTGGATTAATTTCAATGGAGTAGGATTATTATGGTAGAGAGATTTAAAGATATTGGAAGTGGTAAATTTGAGGAATTAGTGGATTGTTAGAGAAATTGCAAGTTGTTAATGAATTAGGGTTTTGGGTTTGTAAAAGAGAGTATATAGAGCATATTAGAAGTTAAGATTGGTGCATATCATGGTGAAATCCTGAAGTTCTAATTTTTGCATAAAGCCAAATTTTAGAATATGTGAAGTGGAGTAAGAAACTTGCTTCTAGCGAGTTTAGAAAATGTATGGAAGGTTGTGGAGTAGTGTGAGAGTATCAATATGAATTTAGAAGGGATTTTGTAGACTTAGAACTTAATGGAAAAGATGAAGAATGAAAGTATAAATTTTGTGCACGCCGGGTGTTCGCTGAAATGCCCGTGCGATATAGAGGTGAGAATTTGATGAATTCGGAGGTGTAGATGAATCTCATTATTGTTGTTAACCCTAATTTGAGATATTAGGACAAAGGGATTGAAGAAATTAGGAAATAGGAAATTTTCCTATTAGAAAGCCTCCGATCAATATGTGAGTTCTTACATCGGGATTCAAATTTGAAATCCGTCGTTGTAGCTCGCCTACATATGTCATTTGTGATGCGTGGGTGAAGACAGATTCAAATTTGGAGGTTTGTAGGTCGTGTTTTGAGCTTTAAACTAATCGATCCTATAATTTCCTATTTAGGTGGAAAAAGTCGAACTTCGACTGGCTACAGGATGGACGTGGGACATCGTTTGCTCGATCCGTCAGGTGAGTACGTTGTGTTTATAGATATTTTATATTGTGGCCGAATTTCGTGGCCTTTTGATATGTTTTGTGGGAGCTATGCCAAAAATGGATTTTTGTTGAAAATACGGATTTTTAAGGATCCAAAATGGGTTTTTGAGATATGTGGTGAAAGTGATTATTTTAAATATATTAAATCCATAGTATGGGTTAATGTGATGTGTTGAAGTATAAAAACTAATTATATTAGATTGTTTATGCACATTTTTATCCAGTGCATGATTGTGCACGTTTTGGGGCATATAGGCCCTTATAGGTAATTATACTTACATGGAGTATGGTGTATGAGCTAGAATGCTATAATTAGATATTATAAGATTTAATTAGAGGAAATAAATGAATTGGCCCCTTTTTCTGGGAAACCCACATGGGTGGTGTATATTTGTAATATATATAGATGATTATGACTTGTGATGCAATAGTTGATGAAATTAATAATTGGGTACATGTTTACATTTTAATTCTGTTCGAAGTGAAGAATGGGGTGAATGTATTATTTATGAAATGAAATTTTAAAGAAGTTTTTTTGTGATTTTATTTAGTGCTAATTATTGGATTAGCGAGTGGGTAAGCTATTTATGAATTATTATGATGTGGCGTACATATAACGCAATAAGTGTAATAAAGAGAAGAACATCAGAAATGAAGAAAATGTGTATTGATGATATCTTAGGATGTTATTAGACCTAATTAGACGAAATAAGTGATTTTGGTGCATTTTGTGATATATATACATTTTGTCGGTAATAAGTAATGATGTGTTAATTGATGAAATTAAGGATATAACTCATGTATGTTTTATTGTGTGTTTGTAGTGAACCAATGGGTGATGATATGATAGAATCTTCTATTTAAACCGTTATATGCTTAAGTTATTTTAGTGTGGTGAATTACATACCTCGATCTTCTTATGATACAATATATTTTCCAGTAATAATCTTATAAATGCAACTACTGGATGAATAAATATATGTAGTTCCATAAGTTAATGACTCGCATGGTTAAAGTTAAGAATGTGGCAATTGTTTACTTAAAAGCTGTGATGCTTTGTGTTAATTTAATAAGATGAAAAGATGAAATAACAAATGGTTTTGTTGACCAGTACCTACAGCAATCCTGGGAGTTTGGGCTAGACCTCTTAACGCCCAAGGACCGGCTTGAGAATAGTGGACCCAAACTATGTTTGGGGTAAGTGGATTTTATCGCCCAAGCTATCGGCTTGAGGCCCGGTTTCCCTCGATGACAGCCATCACGAAGAAGTACCCAGTTTACCTGGGACATGGTTTTTCCCTCCTGACTATCGGCTGGGAGGAAGTACCCAGTTTACCTAGGACGTGGTGTTTTTCCCTCGATGACAGCCGTCGCGAGGAAGTACCCAGTTTACCTGGGACGTGGCTTTTTTTCTTCTTGGCTTCGACTGGGAGGAAGTACCCAGTTTACCTGGGACGTGGTGTTTTTCCCTCGCTAGTTCGGCTAGGAGGAAGACGTAGCCTCAGACGAGTAAGACTCTGTGTGAGCATCGGACCGCGTGTTTACTAGGCTGTCGGCTTTCATTATGTTGGGATACTGTGGCACACTGGTCGACAAACTAATAAAATAAATAAATGTTAATAATAAATGTGGTAGTAAGGAAAGTGGTTAGTGAAATGTGAATTGTGGATGAGAAAGAAAGTAGTTGTGAATGAAGTAAATGTGAAAGAAAACGAGTTATGAGTTAGTGTATGAAAAGAAGTGATAAATGCAGTGCGTGGTTAAGTTAAAATGAGAATAATAAAAGAGACATGTGTTCTTATGAATAGTACGAAGTAATTGTATTATATATGTGATCATTAAAGTAAAATACAGATTAATATGAGTTGTACCTTGGAATTGTGTCAAGGAACTACCTGCCCGCTATTTCTGTGGAAATGGTGGGAACTACCTGCCTTGGCATAATTTGCAGGGTGAGTTGGTATGATAGTGGTAATGATTAATGGAAATGAAGAATTAAATAAAGTGAAGATGATGAGTGATTGTAGTGAATTAATAACCAAGCTATCGGCTTGAGATGTGATGTGATATTACCCAAACTGTGTGTTTGAGGTGCAGTGATTATTACCCAAGCTATCGGCTATGGGGTGTGATATGTTGTGGCCCCAAATTGTGTTTGGGGATTAAGTAAAAATGAAGGTTAGTTAATTCTCAATAAGATTGAGTAGTGACTAAGTGGTATAACGAGATGAGAATGAATTATAAAACATGCTTTTGATACGATGAGAATGAGTATTCAGTAAGGTGATATGTTAATGATGTGATGAAATGTGAGTTAATTGCATTGTGTAATGAGGTTTTATATTTGTATCCCAAGACGTGAATGAATGTGGCATTATGAGGATAATAGCTTATATGTAAGAACTGATACTTGTTATATTTCAATAAAATAAATACCCATATTTGGAAAATGGTTAGGAAAATGATTAATGCAGAAAGTATATTGTGCTATGAGTTTGTGTCCATATAAATGGTTATTAAAGAAGATGAAATAGCACCATGTAAGTGATATTTATATAAATAGCGAAATACTAATATGGTGATAATTGTGGAGGAACAAATGTTCGGGTTAGGGAATTTAATTTAAAAAGTAATGGATTGTATGTGTATTCGTGCTATGCGGATGTAAAATAAGAATATATATATATATATATATATATATACGAGGTTGAGGTGAAGTATATTGGGAAATGTGGGAAGTTATGGATAATTAAATAGTTGAATGCAGGATTGGCAAAGTATTCGATATATCGTAGTATTGATGATGTTGTTGTGTTCAGGATTCAGGTTGCATTATCTTAACTTGGTATTTGTAAGTTTAAATTATTTTCTTTATACTATTTTAATTTGCTATTAGATTAATAACTATACTCACACCAGAAATGGCTGACTCCTTAGTGTTTGGGGGGTTAGGGGAGTCTGAGGACTACCCTAGATCTCCTACTGTTACAGGTTCTCATCAGTGCAGAGGTGAGGCGCGGATTGGTAGGATGAAGTTTTATTTTAAAAATTTGTACTAATTGGTTATGTGAATAGTAAAATTTATGATCTAAATTGTATTATGGATGTATAAGCATGTATATGATAATGATGAGTATAGTGTGGGGTGGTATGGCATGTTTGTGACCCGTACCCATCTCGTTGTGGAGTACCGGGCTCTGTGGTAGGTTTTACAAGGATTTTTCTAAAATTTTACCTCGTTTTTCAAAGAAATTTATAGTTTTTATTTGATATTTGATAATCCGTTATGAGTTTGGCCCCCAGAGCATTATATTATATTGCCTATGTGTATCTGCTTATTTTGGCCTGGGTAGCCCGTGAAATTATTGTGTGTATTGTGAGCTACGGAATTTTGAGCAGAATTCCGTAAGCTATCTGTGTTTCGGGGCAAAATTTACAGGGGAAACTCTGCCAAAATTTTCCCTGAAATATAACTTTCTTAGTTTATGTTTAAAGTGATATAGAAATTGAAAGAATTGAATTTGGAGGAAAAAAAAATTTTTGGGGTGTTACAATCCAGAATTCCGTCATGTTCTATGTAAGGGAGAAATGGACCGGCCATAGACTACTGTTTTATGAGTCAAGGGCGCTACAGGGGATGCTCCGAGCTATCCTCTGCAGCGGTCACTCTAGGTTTGTCTGGCTTTTGAGTGAGTTCACTGGATGATAGTGGCAAACATGGACACCACTGTAGTACTACATTGGCGGGATTGGACCGTCCAAAGCAACCTCATAAGTCATGTTGTATCTGTCAGGAACAAGTTGAGTACAAGAGTAGAATTCATGGCGCGGGTTCAAATTTCCAAATATGAAGAAATAGCTTGATATGGGCGTATGTATTTATGAGCTGCATACTTTCCAGAGTCTTGCTTACATTAGAATAAGTGCATCTTTGCATTAATTGACCTTGCATTAGAGTCTAAGTCATAGTATACACTGACACATCAAATTATATATACACATTTCTCTTTTTATCAATATGTTGTTTTAGGTTGAGATTTTGCTGCTTCTAATCAGCTTTTAGCGTCAGTATATGTACTGACGTCCCCACTCAATTAGGTATTGGATGCAGGACCAGTGATTCAGGATTCAGGAGGACTCCAGGCGAGTGAAGCGCCAGTGTTTGTTATTATTTCAAATTGTAAACTCTAATTGTAATTTATTAAATATTGTGAAGCATCCAAGTGAAGTACCAAGTGTTATTTATTATCCATTGTACTCTAATGTAAATTTATTAAAAGTTTGTAACACTTGGGCTTGTAAGACCTTATTATAACACTAATGTAATGTATTGAAGTTTTATAACATTCGGACTTGTAATACATTTGTGTTGAATAAAAGGTTTTAAATTTTCCTATTTTTTGTGTATTGTGACTAATTGAATGAAAAGATTCTGGCTTGTGTCACGGTTTTCCGGCTACGAAAATCGAGGCGTTGCAGAGTGGTATCAGAGCCAACTTCAATTTATAGTCCAACACAGTTGGAAAATAAACTTGGATGCCTTATAGGAGTCGAGTTTAGCTAGTTATAGTCAATTATAATTCATATTGTTGTTTCTTTCAACTTATGTTTCATAATTTTTCTATTTCTGGACTAATCTGTATATTTATTTGAAGGATGGTATTTGAGGATATCCTAACTGAGGATTTGTTGATGGAAGAGAGTGAGCCGATTTTGATGGATGTTCAGATGATCTTGAGCGAGGAGCCGGGAGGTTTCACTACAAGCTAACCTCAAGACGGATTTGCCTTCACCACCACAGGGGCTAAGTATGGATCAACGCACAACAGTAGCGGCAAGCATACATCTGGGATTAGGAAGCTAAGGAAGTACAAGATCAGGAAAGGTCGCCGAGTAGCAACGACGAGTTGGATATGAACCGAAGTCAGGAATCACGAAGGGAGACCGAGAGTTCGAACAAGGGAAAGCGGCATGTTTTAGCCACAAATTTCAGGGAACAAGACTCGAACCAGAAGTTGAAGAAGGTAAACACCAGCACCAGAGCACCCAAGTGGATAACATGTTTCTTTTGCGGTGAGGAGGGGCACTATAAGTTTCGAAGCCCAAAGAAGGGGTGAAGTGTTTCAACTGCGGGGAGACTGGGCATATCATGCCATTTTGCCCATAATTTCATAAGAATAGCGGCAGATCAGTCCTAGAGAATAACAATAAAGGAAAGGAGTATGTTCACAAATTGTAAATTTTCTCACTTACTAAAGATGAAGCTGAAGAAGGAAAGGGAGCCATTACAATTGTGTGCATACGGAATGGCAACTAAGTTTAAAAGGTTGTATTTTGAATTTTATTTTGGACTAAGGAGTAATATATGATGTAACACTTTTTGTAACCAATTGGATTTATATATATGGAATCCAGACAACAATTTTATTCAATTATGGTTCATCATATTCTTTTTATGTTTGAATTATTTTTCAAGAAGAAAAGCACGCTGAGCATTTGACTACAGTTTTGAGCAACTATACGATCATCAGCTTTGTGGTAATGATCAAGTGTGAATTTTGGAAGTCTGAAGTTGTGTTCTTAGGCCATGTCCTATTCTAAGGAGGGAGTGGCTACCGAACCACAAAAGATGGAGCTAGTGAAGTATTAGGCTCAGCCGAAGACCATAAAGGAAGCAAGGAGCTAGATAATGAGATCAGGCAAGTTGGTATTAAAGAGATTACTCATGATTCGAGAACCATATTGGCACTATTGAAATTACAATCGAGTTTGAGTGAGCAAGTCAAGAAGGCTCAGGTAGAAGATGTAGAGATTGAAGTACTGAAGCAACAAGTTAATAAAGGAAAATATCAAGATTTAGTGTAAAGGAAGGATCACTTGGGTTTGGTAACAAGTTATGTGTGCCGAAGGATAAGTAACCAACAAAGAATATCATGAAGGAAGCGAATCTGTAACCAGACGTTGATGGAGGCAAACCTGCAACTGGATGTCGAGAAGGCAAAATCTGCAACGAAATGTCCAGAAGGCAAAGCTGCAACCAGATGTCGAGGAGGAAAATTTGTGAACCTAATATTAAAGATTACTAGCCTATAGCAGGACGTCAATGGAAGGTGAACCGCAATACAGGAGTTCGCCGAATTGCACCAGAGGAAGGGAACTACAAGAACACTGAAGCAGGCTATGGCAGGATTTGTGGCTAGATGCCTTACTTGTCAGAAGATTCAAGCAGAAAATCAGAAACCCAGAGGTTGATTGCAACCATTGTCCATTCCATAGTACAAATGAGAGAACATCAGTATGGACTTCATCACAGGATTACCCAGGAATTCAGAAGTGAATGACTCAATTTGGGGTATTGTGACCCGTTGACGAAGTCTGCACATTTTTCTTCCGACGAAGACGAGTTAGTCGCTAGAGAAATTAGCAGAAGTCTACATTGAAAGCATAATGAAGCAGCATGGAGTTCCAGTGTCAGTAGTTTCTAACCGAGGTGCAAGAGTTATATCTTGATTTTGGTAGAGTCTACAGGCAGCTTAAGGAACAAGATCGAGTTTTTGGAAAAACCAGTTTGTGGAGGAAGCGACTTGGGAGCGGAAAAGCCATATAAGCTTTCTTTCCCAGATATATTTAGTGTGTGGATATTTTTTTGTTATCCTTACTAAATGTAGTTCAGATGACAGAATTATTTTAAGGAAGGAGTATTGTAATATCCCGGTGGGATATTATATTATTATTATTTTTCTAATTTTAAAATTAAATATTTCTTATGGAAATAACCTAATTTTAACTAATAATATATATATATATATATATACTAATATGTATATATATGTATCGTATCGATTTTGTGCACTTGTACAAAATCATGTAGTTTGTGTTTTCGAGAAAATATCTGTAATATCTCGGTTTGATATTAACAATTATTATTTTTATTATTTTATTTTTATTTTCAAAATTGAAATATTTTTGGTGGATATTACTCAGTTTAACTAATAAACATTATCTGTATATATATACTAGTCTCTATATATCCGTATTGTACCGATTTCGTACTATAATCTCTTGAACTGCTATAAATATTATTTTTATTATTATTTTATTTTTATTCTCAGAATTAAAATATTATTAATGCGGATTGTTTGGTTTAATTAATACACGTAATCTGTATATATAGATGTTTTTATGTATATGTATTGTATCGATTTCGTACGTTCGTACGAAATCATGTAGTATGTGATTTTGGTAAATAATAATTATTTTTGGTTAATCATGATCAAATTGGAGGGCTAGGATTAGATTGGTTGTTGATTGTAATATATTATTTTGCAAACAAAACTGTCAATTGTTGAGCCACAAAATTGAAGACACTTGGCATTCTCTCACCCACATCTCTCTCCCCCTCCTTAAAATGGCCAGCCCATTCAAGGGGAAAAGCCCAATTTTCATTTCACTCCATTCTCATCTCACTCCCTCTTTTCTTCTCTTATATTTTGTTCTTCTTTTTTAGCTTGTTTTGAGTAGAAAAATAATTGGAAGAGAAAGAAAGAGAAAAAAGAAAGAGATCAAATCAAAAGAAAAGCATGAGTTATGTTGTTCATGAGTGTTCTTGAAGAGGAGCAAGAACAAGGAAGGAGAAGGGGGAGCAAGCAAGTTCTTCCAACCGATTTTTGGGTGGGGGATTCTCAACTCTTATTGTTATTTTTGTTGTTATTGTTGTTGTTCTTATATTAATAACCTTAAGACATGGACTAATTTCATGTGCATGTGGATGATTATGGACTAGAATTATTTGCATACAAATTTGAAGAGAAAGAACTTAACAAAAACGATAAAAATCCAATTTTTAAGTTGTATGTTGATAGACTAGTGGTTAGAAATGCATAACTTGAGTTCTATAAGAAATATGAGAAAGTTATCAACTAGAGAATCATAGTAGACAGTTATAGCTTTTTAAAAATTCTTATTTTGTTAGATTTCGATAACCATAGCATCGGATATGAATTTTACATGTTCAGGACACTAGCATTTTTTTGGGCTGAACTTACTGTTTAAGAGTTAGGGATTTTTTCGACCTCTTATTGACTGAATTTGGAAAAGTTACAGTATTTTTCTGACCTCTTATCCAGTAAGCGTAGCATTTGTTGTGAATTTTACTGTATTTCAGCAGTGGTTTGACTTTTGAGCTGATTCGCTGTTTGAAATGTTTGGTTGTTTCTCCCTATTCAAGCATGTGTTTAGGATTTTTATGTATTTCCACGTACTTATAATTCATGTAATAGCATGTTTTATGCTGAGAAATGGTTCGTGCAGAATAGTAGCATTTGTTTGTCTCATACGTAGCTTATTTGGCTCGTATGTAAGATCGTTGGGTGCATACGTAGCTAGTTGGCTCGTACGTAGTTTGTTTGACTTATGCGTAGCTTATTTGGCTCGTATATAAATTGGTGGTCTCATACGTAGCTCATTGGCTTGTATGTTGTTCGTTTGGTTCATACGTTTCTTGTTGGCTCGTATGTGAATTGATTGGCTTATATGTAGCTTGTTAGCTCGTACATAGCATGTTGAGCTCGTCTATAGTGATTTCGTTACCCTAGGGGCCATCAACCTTCAAGATGTGTATTTATTTTACTCCTCGGGGACTGTGGATGAGTAACTTCGTGCGCCGACGGATCTTAGTCGGGGTAGGTTAATCGCGGGCTGGGAGCATAGACGAAATCCAAGTTTAGGACAGCATCATGCGAATAGATTCGTATTGTCGGGGTCTTGGATCGATATACTGTGAGCGGGATCCATGGTGATCTCGGGAAGTCTAGGTTGAACACCAAGCAAAGTTATCTTGCGAAGACTAGATTGAGACCTAGCATGTTGTTTTAACATTGTTTTCATCCCTCGGATTGTTTAGGGTTAGTGACATCGTTAGGGTTGTAACTTTTAACTATTGTTACTTAACCATTTTTATCTATTATTTTGCCGAAAAGAAGAGTTGGTATTAGGGGTGATACCTTATGATCTGACTTGTCCTATAGGCTGACACTAGGTGGTGTTATTGGGTTGTACATTCCGGTCAAAGGGATTGGGTCTGTGCCTTCTAAGGAGTTGGGAGCGCGGAACCCATATCTCGGCTGTTAATTTCTGAAGTGCCATGATAAGAAGGGGATAAGTTCTCCTTTCGGAACTAAGGGATGGACCCCTGAATTCCGTCATGTTATATGTCAGGGAGAAACAAACCGACCATAGACTACTGTTCTATGAGTCAAGGGTGCCACAGGAGATGCTACGAGCTATCCTGTGCAGCGGTAACTCTAGGTTTGTCGGGCTTTTGAGTGAGGTCACCGGATGATAGTGGAAAACATGGACACCACTATGGTACTGCTGTAACCCCTGTTTTTTTTTCATTTTATGTATTTTGGAGTGTATTTTTTTTATATTTATTTTGTGTAATTTTATATCTCTTGTATTTTTTGGAACAATATATTGGATTATTTTCAATATATATTCTTTTTCTTTCATTTTTGACCTCCTTGTGCTGATTGTGCGTCGTTTTGTTCATTTTCGCAATTTTGAGTTCTTTTTCTCATTTTCTTGGTCCCGTTCATTATTATTATTTATTTTGGTAATGAGATGGATTTTGGTGGTGGTTTCCCAAAATTTTGATTTTTGACTCTTAAGGAAATTTTTAGGAGCCATAGAATTCAGTATATATTGTATCCCCATTTGAAACCTACCCAATACCCATTACCCATTTGTATACCTATTAATTCATATTCATACCCACTACCTATTAACCCACAATTAACCCATATAAATATACCCTAACACCTCCTTAACCCTAACCCTAATTTCTTTTCTCCTTCTCAAATTTAACACCCGGTCTTCCCCTTCAATATTTGATTCCGGCCTGCCTAATTCTCTCCCAAACCGACCAGCATCCATCCTCCAATCCGGCCATCCCACCATACTCAAACCTCCATCCATCCATACTACAACATCTCCTTCAACCCTACAACCCTAAACCTTCTCTATTGTGGCCGGCCATCCCAACACAGCACCTCCATCAACCAAAACAGTACAAGGCCTTCCCTTTGTTGAGTTTTTGAAGTGGGTATCATCCACTTTGGATCGTGCATCAAGGAGATCGATCGTGTAGGCGTTTTGGTTCGTGGGTTCACTTGAATTCGCGCTCGGAGGGATTTTGTTCGTGGGTTTTGCACTTGGACTCGTTTGCGTCGTGTTTCTCTCCATTAGAGGCAAGTAACTTATACATAATTTCATTAGGTTGATACAAGTCAAAAAGTTCACATATAGTGTAGTTGGGTCTAGAGACGGCCAAAGATTGTATTTTTATTGATGGGCTTTGTCTCTATTGTGTTAATTGGCCATAGAAGACTTATGACACCAAGTTTGATAGGATAATAACATAGGTTATGCCCAAAATTGGATTTTTGTTTGTGTATGTGATATATGCATGATGTGTGTTTGATTGATTGCCCATATGAAAATATTAGGCTTGGACATGTTAGAAATCCTTTAATAATGATATTTAGATGTTTGGTAGGTTGTATTTCAAATTTGGTTGAGTTTGGTTCAATATTATGAAAGTTATGTTGATTTTAAGTAGAGGTGTGAAATCTGTATTGTGCAGTCTGTTCTGTGTTGTTTGCTGTTTTCCCCTATGCTACGGTCCGAATCGCAACTTCAAAATTAAAAGTGAATTCTAGATAATTTTTTCTATTTTCAAACCCCACTAGTTTTACTGCATTTGGAGTTCGTATGACTGAGATATGATAATTTTGGTACAGCCGTGTCGGTAGTTTTCAGATTCAGTTTTGTGTCAATTTTGCTAACTATTTATTTTCAAGATCTAGGCTATACATAATATCTTGCTATAATATTTTGCTCAGTGTTTCCTCATGATGTTAGGGACTTCCCAGATTTTTGGTGTATTTTAAAGATGAGATTTGTGTGGTGTTTCATATTCTTTTCTAATATCTACTTATGCTGTAAATTGCGTGCTGTCAGTATAGAACCCAGTTTTCACTCTAATTCCTTATGTTTTATGGTAATTATTTGTGAGTTATGAAAGTTAGTAAATTTCATATATTTTCACTTCGTTTTGGCGGAATTGGATTTCGATTCACTGTTTGCGAGATATCCCTGTTTCCGTACAACAGTGTTGAGAAATTCCAGATTCGTCAAACCATGTTTTTGTGTTACTTCTTATTTTTGATGAATTATCTATACTTACTGAAATATTATAAAACTTTTTATTTTGAGTCTATATCTATAGGAGAATACCCCAGATTTTTCGTGGAATTATTTGATACGTTTTCATGCTGTTTTCATGCGTTTGAAGTTGTTCCCCTGTTTTCTGGCTGAACATAAAATCTGTATTCAAATCAATTTTGAGTTGAGATGTTGTGAACTAGTATGTGACTTTATTATATGCGTTGGAATCGTGTGGATGTCTAGTTTCCAGATCCATTGATGGATCTTGATTTGCATGTCTGTAGCTCTCAGAATCTCTATTTTAGTACTGATTGGTCTTGCTGACCTGATTATAAACATAAGCTAGTTTGCTCGTTTGTGTGACTCTATATTACCTATACTTGCTGATGTGATTTCCTGAACCTAGCCCTGATTATATCATGTTAGTTTGACACCATTTAGTGCACATTCATGTCTGTTTAATAACCGTAATAAAAGTAATCAAGCCGGGGTCTATTGGGAAAGATCTAGTAGTGGGAAAACATAGAAATGTGTACTTAGAAGGGGGCCCATGTTTCCCATATAATTATTTGTATTCTGACCCTGTCTACATTGCTTCTTATGTAAGGTGTAGAGTAGAAGAGAACCACTAGGTTCTATCTGTCTGTTTCTGACCCTGTCTACATTACTTCTTATAGGAAGGTGTAGAGAAGAAGAGAACCACTAGGTTCTATCTATCTGTTCTGATATCTGTCTAACCCTGAGTACACGGCCCTATATGATCCCCTACGAAATCTACAAATGAAACTATTGTGTTGTAGTAACCATGTGATAAAAGGATGGCACATGAAGTGCTACCTAGATAGTAATCACACAAGACTTACATAAATCTGAATCTCTATCTGTTTCTGAAGTCTGAATCTGAATCTGTTATATGGAAATCTGAATCTGTTATTTGAAATCTGTTATCTGATTACCTGACATATCTGATTACCTGACCTATCTGATTACCGACATATCTGTTATCTGACACTTGACACTTAACACTTGTGACATATGCTAGGATACCATGTTAGTTGAGTATGCCATAACACATTAGGTTTGTTTCTGATAGTAGTTAGATCTGTTTAGTTTCCCCATGTGCTTGTATCCTACTCTATTTGTGACCCGCGACTTGCAATTGACGGGTACTTGTGTTTTCTCTTTTCCTTTTTCCTGCATTAGATGAATTGCAGATTATGGCAAACAGGTTCAAGACGGTATTGGAGACTTGAAGTATTAGTTGCTTTTGATTATTATTATTTCTTGTATTGTGCTAGAACAATATTTGTATTCGTGAGACTTGTATTATCTGGTATTTTGAGACTTGGATATTATTTTGTATTTGGGCGATGTGACCCAGAATATTTATTTTTCTCCAGGCTCAGATTTATTTGGGAAGATTGTATTTCATTTCAAGTAAATTTCTGTTGGTAATTTTGATTCAATTTTGCATGTTGGTTCCACCTTTTGCTTCCTGCTCTGATAAATTCTGTGATGTGTTTTAAAGATTTCTGAAACAGCTTAAGGATGATGAAAATCATTCGCTGGGCTTTTGTTAAGTACTCGTATTCCATATTTTGGGAAGAGGTGCATGACAACTGCATTGGCGGGATCGGACCGTCCAACGCAATCTCATCAGTCACGTTGTATCTGTCAAGAATAGGTTGAGTATAAGAGTAGAATTCATGGCGCGGGTTCAAATCACTAAATATGATGAAACAGCTTGATATGGGCGTATGTATTTATGGGCTGCATACTGTCCAAGTCTTGCTTGCATTAGAATAAGTGCATCTTTGCATTAATTGATCTTGCATTAGAGTCTAAGTTATAGCATACACTGACACATCAAATTATATATACGCATTTCCCTTTTCACCAATCTGTTGTTTTAAGTTGAGATTATGCTGCTTGTAATCAGCATTTAGCATCAGTATATGTACGACGTCCCAACTCAATTAGGTATTGGATGCAAGACCAGTGATTAAGGATTCAGGAGGACTCCAGGCAAGTGAAGCACTTGTGTTTGTTATTATTTCATATTGTAACCTCTAATTATAATTTATTAAATGTTGTAAAGCATCCAAGTAAAGTACCAAGTGTTATTTATTATCCATTGTACTCTGATGTAAATTTATTGAAAGTTTGTAACACTTGGGCTTATAAGATTATTGTAACACTGATGTAATGTATTGAAGTTTTATAATATTCGGACTTATAATACATTGGTGTTGAATAAAAAGTTTTAAATTTTTATGTTTATTTATGTATAGTGACTAATTGAAGGAGAAGATTCTGGCTTGTGTCACTGTTTTCTGGCTACGAAAATCAGGGCATTACAGATGGCTACTGGCTGATTTGAGATATTTGAGTTTTTTCCCATTTAAGCACTTCAAACTAGACTTGGATGTGATTCTTGTGTTTATAACTCATGGTGGACACATGAATGAGTTGGGAGAATAAAATTATACGATTGATTTATCACTTGTATAGTTTTTCTAGGGTTTGTTGATACCCTAGTGCCATCAACTCAGTAGACAAGTATTGAAATGACTTTTCCGCCTCGAAATTGTGGTTTTCCCATGGGCACCGTCGGATCAGTTACAAAGAGATGGTTAACCGCGGGCCGAATTATTGGATAAGATCCAAGTCAGAGGTTGTGGCGAACGATGGAGATCAGGTCACCGGTGTCTTGGGTTGATAGGCTAGGTCTGATCTTTTTGATCTGGAAATGAACTAGATGATTAACTTGCATGAATGATAGCCAGTGACGTTTTGGTCAAATTATTTAACTCTTCTTGAATGTGTTGATGCCCTAGGTCCGTCAATGACTGGACATTAGTAGTTTGTGTTTGTTTCACCTCATCAGTCAGGTATAAGGCATTCCCTTGGGCACCGTCGTACTGCTAGCGGAAGGTCACATGCTGGGGACATTGGTCGAGCACTGAGGCAATCCCTAGGGCACCGATGTACTGCTCACTCAGGTTCACAGGCCGGGGATATAGGTCGAGGACCTACAGAGGTGTTGGAAATCGAGGGATGTCGATTTGCAGTGTTGGTTATTGTTGACAGACTTGTTTGGCCTCAATCGTTTAGACATTATGCGTGATTGGATGAATAGCATGATTTGGTAATTGATGTTATTAACTTGTTTTTCTTTATTTTTCGCTTAACGGCCGAGTTGGTGTTAGGGATGAAACCCTATAATCCGACTTGTTCTAAAGGCCAGCACTAGGCAATGGTTACCAGGGTTGTATCTTCCTGTCGTTGGGATACGTGCGGTGCCTTCTCATGAGTTGGGAGCACGCATTCCGTATCTCGCTCTGTTAATTCCTGAAGTGCCATGGTAAGAACGGGAATGTTTCCTGGAGGTTCTATGCCGGTGACGGACGAGCCATAAGGTTGCGGACTCTATGCGCCTTCGACACCACTGGGTATACTGCAGGCTACCTGGTAGTTTGTCAGGGCTTTTGGGTGAGATCCGGTGCGGGGGTTTAACAGGGACCGGGCACTAGTGGCAAACGGGGACACCACTATGTGTCTACAGAAACGAGACTAGACCGAACTGCAGCCTCACCAGCCATGTTGTATCTGTCAGGAACAGGATGAGTACAAAAGCAGAATGCAATGCATGGCGACAGTTCGAAACCCTAAATTTAGAGAAGACGGCTTGATTTGTAGCGTATGTAGTGTGGGATGCATGAGTTTCCAAAGTCTTGCTAACATTAGATTAAGTGCATCTGTTTCTCTGTACATTGTGTACTGTGCATTATACTACAAGTCATTGCATACACAGACACTAGGAAATTAGGATGCATGTTTCCATTTTCTTAAAGACTGATTGTGATTGTACAAGTTTAGAAACTGCTATTTCTTACCAGCATTGCGTCAGTATACGTACTGTCATGCCTACTCAATTAGGTGCTGGATGCCAAATTGCGAGTGCAGGAAGACTTAATGCCATCAGAGCATCCAAGTGGAGTATGCAGTGTACATCCTAACCAATAAGCAGTTGCGGAATCAAAGTCGCGCAGCGAAACACTCGAGCTGCGTGGTGCATCTCGAGGAAACAGCTTAACTACTCGGTGGAGTTTCCAGTAGGATCATTTGACTATTTTTCTGGGTGTCAAGCGGTAGCCGTTACAAAATAATATTAGTTTCTGTAATATGTTGATGTAATTTGCATTCCTTGTTATAAGAACGAAGATGATTATGTAATAATTATGGTGGAAATAAAAGTTGTTAATTTCCCGTATTATAACTGTGTTGAGATACATTTCAAGGAAAAGATTCTGGTTGTGTCACTGATTTCCGGTAGTGGGATCCAGGGCGTTACACTATTTCTATTGATAGATTACAATGACATCCAACACATCAAATAACCTATCAATGCGATTTGTCCTTGAAAAGGACAAACTGTTTGGGACAAATTTTCTAGATTGGCACAGGACTCTGAGGATAGTTTTCAGGCTTGAGAAAAAGTTGTATGTTCTAGAGCAGCCTATTCTTGAGCCACCTGCTGCAAGTGCCCCTCGCACAAAAAATGATGCTCATAAGAAGCATCAAGAAGATGCCTTGGACGTTGGTTGTCTCATGCTAGCTACCATGAACTGTGAGCTTCAGAAACAACATGAGAACATGGATGCCTACGATATGATCATACACCTCAAGACGCTCTATCAAGAGCAGGCTAGGCATGAGAGGTTTGAAGTCTCAAAACCATCGTTTCGGTGCAAACTAGCAGAAGGAAGCCCTGTTGGAACTCATGTGCTCAAGAAGATTGGGTACATAGAGAACATTGAAAGGCTTGGTTTTCCTTTCAATCAAGAGTTGGCCACTGACTTGGTCCTGCAATCGTTGCTGAAAAGTTATAGTTAATTCGTCGTGAACTACAACATAAATGAAATTGACAAACCTTTGTCAGAATTGCTAAGGACGTTGAGAACTACTGAACAGAATATTAGTAAGGGAAAGACCATTATGATGGTCCAACAGGCCAAAGATAAGGGTAAGGGCAAAAAGTAGATTAAGAAATCCAAGGGCAAGGGTAAAGGCATTGGCAATTTCAAGTCCAGCACTTCTGCCTTGAAACCTAAGGGTGGGGTGGCGAAGGAGGGCACATGCTTCCATTCTGGTGAGACCGGACATTAGAAGATGAACTGCAATAAGTACCTGGAGAAGCTTAAGAAGAAGAAAAGAAGTGAGACTTCCATTACAGGTAATTTTGTTATAGAAGTCAATTTATCTACTTCTGCACCTTGTGTCACGCCCCGCTTCCCGAAATACGGAATACAAGCACGTAACATTGGCCCAACGAATGATTTTCATCATCCATAAGCTGTTCAGGAATCTTTACAACATATCACAGGAATCATCAGAGTTGGAAGCAAAGAAATAACTAGGCATGCATAATTGAAACAAGATACCAACATAAATTTACTTGAAACCAAAAATATATAAATCTCAAATAAATCAGAATCTGGACAAGTCAAATATCCTGGGTCACATCGCCCAAATACAAGAATAAATCTAAGTAACAGATACATTGTTCAAAATGAGCAACAGAAAATAAATAAAGATAGCAAAAGCTCCAGCCAACTAGAACTTTAGACCACATACTCCATCGAGAAGCTGATCACCAAAATCTGCAATTTGACAAATTGCAGGGAGAAGGAAAAAGAAAACAAGTACCCATCAATTGCAAGTTACGGGCCACTTATAATGTAGGATACAGGTACATGGGATAGTTAAATCTAAGTAACAAGCAAAGCATGGTATAAGCCTGATAACAGAATAGACTATATGACATGAATAAGGCAAATAGAATCAAGTAGCATGGTATACTAACAAGTACAGGTAACATGTATCAAGTATCAAGTAAACAAGTAAACATGTAACAGGTATACAGGTAACAGGTATGCAGGTAACAGGTAAACAGGTAATCAGGTATACAGGTATACAGGTAACAGGTACAAGTACAGGTAATCATGCAACAAGTATCAGGTATCAGGTTATGTCAAGTCTTGCATTTTTACTAACTAGGTAGCACTTCATGCGCCCCATATTATAACACATGGTTGCTACAACAAACAGTTACGCTTTTAGATTTCGTAGTGGAGTCCATAGGGCAGTGTACTCAGGGATCAGGATAACAGGAACAGGAATAGGTAGAACCTAGTGGCTCTCTTCCGAGTACACCTTCCTATAGGGAAGTATGCAGTTAGGTACAGGAAACAGGCATAACCTAGTGGTTATCTTCCGAGTACATCTTCCTATAGAGAAGCATGCAGTCAGGTACAGGTAACAGGATCATGAATCATGTAGTCATGAACACATAACAGGTAGGCAGGACATAGGTCCTCTTCTCAGTACACGTTTCTATATTTTCCACTACTAGATCTTTCCTTAACCCCGGCTTGGTCATTTATTATTATAAACAGGCATGCATGTATGTGTCACAAAACAAAGCAAGGATAACAGGATATAAATATGTATCAGGTTCAGGGTGCAAGATAAACAAGTACAGGTACAAGATAACACATAACAGGGTAAAACAACTAGTTTTCTAATTCAGGATAGCAAGACAGTGTTGTACTAAAATAGTGATTCCCGCTACTACAAACATCCAAATCTGGATCCATTAGAGATTCTGGAAAATAGACTTCCAACGGAATCCAGCAAGCATATATAAGTGATATAGTGTTTCACAAAATCATAACTCAAAACTGAATCTAAACCAGGAAATGCGTTCAGCTAGAAATCAGTAATTTATATTCAAGTACAGTAAAACAGCAGTAAATCATCATAATAAATTCCAAGAAAAATCTGGGGTATTCCCCTATATGTCTAGCATCAAAATATAAAGTTTCATAATTTTCCAGAAAGATTAGTTTAGTAAACAAAAATCAGAAAACATCAAGAAAAGGTAGTTTGGCAAATCTGGAATTCCCAACACTATTGTACGAAAACTGAAATATCTCACAAGACGGGAAACGAAATCCAAATCTGCCAAAGGGAGATGAAAATAGACAAATTAATCTAACTTTCATAATTCATAAATATTTTTCATACAGTAAGAGGAAATAGGATAAAAATTCGATTCTTTACCGAACAGCGAGCAAAATACAGCAAGTATAGCTTTCCTAAACAAGCATGAAATATCGTATAAACTCATCAATAAAATCCACCAAAATTCAAGGTAATCCCTAGATAGAGATAGAATTATTGACCAAAGTTTCAGATCAAAATAATATTTGTAGCACAAGTTTCAAAATAATTTAGTCATAAAAAATCATCAAGAACGAAATCTGAAATTTACCTACACCTCTGTAGTAAAACAGTCATATCTTACACATGCGAAAACGAAATCGAGCAAGGTTAGAGGAGTTGGAAAGAAGACAAATTTATCTAAAACTCATGTTTTATACTAAAATTAAGATTCTGACATTAATGTGGTCTAAATTTCTGATCAAGACAGATCATCGACAAAACACAGAATTTCCTCAAGAACCAAAATCAACATAATTCAAACGAAACTTGATCCAAATACAACCAAACATGAAATAGAGTCTACCAAGTATCCAAACAACATGAAATAGGGTAATTAACATCTCCAAAACAAGTCTAACACATGGATCTCAACAAGTAGTCAAATTCTTACAAATAGTTCACATACATGATCAAGTCAAGAACGGGCGAAAACCTAGTTGTTTCATGCCGAATTTGTGTCGTGAGTCAACTATGGTCAAATAGCACTATAGAGACGAAACCCAACAAGAATAACACACAAGAGTCGTCTCTAGAACCCAACTACATTATAGGTGGTATTTTTGACTTGTATCATACAAAAGAATTTGAGTACAAGTTACTTGCCTGAGAGCCGACGACGGAAACGATGCAAAAGCAAGAATAACAGGAACAGATTTCTGGGCACAAACACAAATACAATAAACGGATCACGAACCAATCACGAACAACGAAACCTAACGAATACAACCACGAGCAACAACCACCACGGACCAATGCCCGAACAACGATGGACAAAACCCAACGGACAACTCGAACCCAAACACACAATCCACGGACACACGCCCACAAAGAGATAAGCAGCAGGGGAGCACAGCGAGGGAAGCTCTCCACGGCCACCGCACTTGCTATCGGCGTCGGAGAGGGAAAAGTAGCGGGAGACGGGGTCGGTGAGGGCTGGTCTGACATCGCTGCGAGAGGGCGATGGCGAGGCTGGCTGCACTACGGGGCTAAGGGAATGTGCTGCGAGGTGCACAGCGAAGATGACAACGAAGGGTGCAACTGGCTGCTGCTGCTGCTGCGGCACAGAGGAGAGAATAGCACAGTGGGGGGGGGTTGCGGCGACGAGGAGCGCCAGGGAAATGCTGCTACTGCTGATGCGTGACAGGGGGCACACGACCAGCTCTGGTCACGATGTCGAGCACCGGAGAAGGGGAACCAGGCGTTGGGAGCACCAGGGCACGACTGCGGTCGGGCGGATGGCATCGGCTGCTGTTGTTGCAGTGAAGGGATGCAGTGGGAGGGCAAAAGAAAAGCGGGGCAGTCGAGGTCGAAGGAGAGAAAATGGAGAGAAGCACAGGGTTTGGTCGAAGGGGATGAGGGAGAAGGTGAAGCGGCGCATGGGATCCCAGAAGATGAGAAGTCGGGGGGGGGGGGGGTTAATATATATAGGTAGGGTTTTAGGTGAAAACGGGTGTGGGTAAAGGGTTTCGGGTTGGTTACGGGTCTGGGGCAGTTAGGGAACGGGTTTGGGTATATATAGGGTGAACAGGGGATGGGTGTAAATAGGTGAATAGATGGGTTAAAATCTGGGTAAATATATATGGATGAAGAGAGGGGTTAGGTGTATTGGATAATAAAAGGGTTAATGGATTATTGGGTTTAATAGAAATCCAATAAGATAAAATAGGGTTTATAAATTCAATAAAATAACCAATAAAAATATTGTTTATAATAAAATGTAATTTGCATTACAAAATATAATTTATTAAAATACTACAAATACAATTTGTACATAGAAATAGGTTTTTAATAACCAGTCAAAATTAATAATAATAATAACAATAATAATAAGAAAAATAATAATAGTAATAATAATAAGAATCAAGGTAATAATAACAATAATAAGATCATAGAAAATAGTTACAAATAAAATTATTGATCGAAAAAATACATTTCAAATAGAAGATCCAAGAATAGATTTTATCAAAAAGAATTTGAAAGCGGAAAAATGATTTACAAAAATTTTAAATACAGAAAATACACGAAAAAAAAAATTCACCCAAAATACAGAAAATGGAAAACAGGGGTTACACCTTGGGTATTAGATACTTGATGTGGATCTCACATTTGTATAAATGTGCAGGATCCCAGAAGGAGTAGACTATTGGCTCAGGGCGAATTTGACCTACGAGTTGGAAATAGAGCAAAAGTTGCTACTTTAGCTGTAGGAACTTGTCATTTATCATTACCCACTAGGCTTATCATTGAGTTAGAGAAATGCTATTTTGTGCCTGCTATTAGTAGTAATATTATTTTTATTTCTTGTTTGGACTAGAAGGGGTTTTCATTTATAATAAAGGACAAAAGTTATTTTATTTATTTGAATGATATGTGTTAGGCTAGTGCACAATTGAGTAATGGACTTTATATTCTCAACCTCGAAATGCCTTTCTATAATATAAATACTAAGAGGTTCAAATCAAATGATACAAACCCAACATACTTCTGGTATTGTCGTTTGGGCCACATAAATGAGAACCGCATATCCAAACATCATAAAAATGGATTCTTGGACTCATCTGATTTTTAATCATATGAGGTATGTGAACCTTATTTGTCGGGTAAGATGACAAAAGCCTCATTCACTAGAAAAGGTGAAAGGGCTAATAATCTTTTAGCTCCCATACATAATGATGTCTATGGACCTTTCAACACATTTTCAGTACTTCATTACATTTACTGATGATTTTAGTAGATATGGGTTTGTGTATCTGGTGAAACACAAATCAAAGTCATTTGAAAAGTTCAAAGAATTCAAGAATGAGGTACAAAATCAACTTGGTAAAAGTATTAAAGCCCTTCGATCAGATCGAGGTGGTGAGTACTTAAGCCAAGATTTTGATGACCATCTAAAAGAGTGTGGGATAATATCTCAACTCACTTTCCCTGGAACACCGCAATGGAATGGTGTCCCTGAAAGGAGAAACCAGACCTTGTTAGACATGGTCCGACCCATGATGAGTCATGCAGATCTTCCGAACTCCTTCTGGGGACGTGCTCTATTAACAGCTACTTTCACACTTAACCATGTTCGATCTAAAACGGTTCAAGAGACACCATATGAGATATGGACTGAGACGCATCCTGGTGTGTCTTTTATGAAGATTTGGGGTTGTGAAGCCTATGTAAGGCGTTAAATATCTGATAAACTTGGTCCAAATCTGATAAGTGCTTTTTTGTAGGATATCCCAAGGAAACAATGGGATACTATTTATTTAATCCCATTGAAGGCAAAGTGTTTGTCGTATGGACTGCTGTGTTCCTAGATAGAGAATCCGTCTCCTAGAGAACCAGTGGGAGAACGATAGATTTGAAGAACAAACTTCGCAAAGTAGCAGCGAACTAATGGTGGAAATGGAGCAGGCTCCACAAATCGTTTTGGAACAACAACCTGCTCAAGTAGCACAAGGCCTATGTAAGTCTAGTAGGATACCTCATCCGAGATATATGGATTTCTCGTGACTCAACAGGGTGACGTATTTCTCATGGATCGAAATGAGCCTACTACTTATGAGAAAGCTATAAAAGGCCCAAACTCTGAGAAATGGCTTGAAGCCATGAGATCAAAGTTGGAATCCATCTATGCTAACCAAGTATGGACCTTGGTAGACTCACCTGAAAGGGTAAAACCTATTAGCTTCAAATGAGTTTTCAAAACGAAAACTAACATGGATGGTAACGTGCAAACCTTTAAGGGGCGGTTGATGACTAAATGTTTCAAGCATGTTCATGGTGTAGACTATGATGAGACTTTTTCCTTAGTTTTTATGCTTAAATCCATTCGAATATACTATTGCAGCATATCACGTTTATAAAATCAGGCAGGTGGATGTCAAAACTGCTTTCCTAAATAGAAATCTTCTCGAGAATGTGTACATGACACAGCTTGATGGTTTTCTCACTCCAAAGGATGTTGGAAAGGTGTGTAAGCTGCAATGATCCATTTATGGGTTAAAGCAAGCTTTTAGAAGCTGGAATCTTCGCTTCGATGATGTCAAAGAGTTTGGTTTCATCAAGAATGAAGATGAACCTTGTGTCTACGAGAAGGTTATGGGAGCACAATTGTCTTTCTAGTGTTGCATGTAGATGACATACTACTCATCGGGTATGATATCCCTACCTTACATTCTGTAAAGACTTGGCTAGGAAAATACTTTTCTACGAAGGACTTGGGTGAAGCTACCTATGTATTAGGCATCAAGATATATAGAGATAGATCAAGAAGATTGCTTGGCCTGAGTCAGAGTACATACATAGACAAAGTAGATGCAAGAGTCAAAAAATGGATTTCTACTTATGTCGCATGGTGTAAGTCTGTCTAAGGCTCAATGTCCTACAACTCAAGATGAGAGGGACCACATGACTAAGATTCCATATGCATCTGCAATTGGAACTATCATGTTATGTACTCATCCAGATGTCTCATATACCTTGAGCATGATGAGCAGGTACCAGCAGATCCTGGTGAGAGTCACTGGACTACTGTCAAGAACATCCTTAAGTTCTTAAGAAGGACTAAAAATTTGTTCTTGGTATATGGAGCGGAGGAAGAGCTTGTTGTAAAGGGTTACAATGATGCTAGATTCCAGTCCGATAAGGACGACTTCAAATAGCAATCGGGTTTTGTGTTTTGCCTAAATGGTGGAGCTCTGAGCTGGAAGAGTTCGAAGCAAGAGATTGTAGCCAATTTTACCACATAGGCTAAGTATATTGCTACCTCCAATGCAACAAAGGAGGGCATTTGGATTAAAAAAAAAAATCATCACCGAACTTGGCAAAGTTCCTGGCATTGTGGACCTAGTGGAGCTCTATTTGTATAACAATGAGGCAATTGAACAAGCTAAGGAGCCTAGAATTCACCATCGATCCAAAGATTTAGTTAGGCGGTTCCATCTCATTCGTGAGATCATCGATTGAGGATATGTGCAGATATGCAGAGTACCTACAGATGATAACATCACTGACCTAGTGACAAAGCGTCTTGCACAGCAAAAGCATGAGGGTCACACTAGATCTATAGGCATTAAATGTATGTCTGATTGGCTCTAGTTCAAGTGGGAGATAGTTGGTGTATTCCCTGGAGGCCAATTGTGTATTGGTATTACTAGTTTACATTGCATCATGACATTTATTTTTTGTATGAAGCATTTTATTTATTGTGTTTGTGTATTTTTATTATGATTAAATGAACATAATAAAGTCCTTAAAATAGTAGGTTTAATACTATGGGATATCAAGTACATGACTTGATTGTGAGATCCTATTGGTTGTAATCAGAACACTATTCTTAAATGTTCCTAGTTAAGTATTATTGTGAATTAGGACAACAATAATACATAGAGACTAGTATCTGCGTAGAATGATGTCCATATCTCAGGGCTATGGATATGAGATATCAAGTCTTCACATGGGTACATATTAGAGTAATAATGTACTAGACTGACCCACCATGAAAACACTACATGAATCGTTACGTGAGTGTCATACATGGTTCTCATAATGACCATGGTGTACGTAGTCATTTGACTTGAAGTCACTACGATTCCCTACATGAGAAGTTGTATGCTTTAATATCGTCAAAAGTTGGCTGTAATAAGGTTATTCTATAGTCGACTATTGGATATACTACAAATCATGCAGAGGGATATGAGTGACTTAGATAGGATTTGTCCCTATTACATAACATGAGCGATATCTGTGGGCCCCTTGATTGAGTGATCTGAAAAATGCATGGCCGTGATAAAATGAGTCAATATGAGATATTGAGCTCATTTGTTTTAGTAAGTCTACTCGGACACCAAGAAACCAAAGATTGAACTATATAAGGGTGACACGCTCTATGCCTTGTGGTCAATTAATATATCTAGACGAAGGGACTAGATTACATGGTAACATTGGTCACGAATTGGTTATGTCCAATCACTGACAATCTCGTTACTTGAGTAGCAGTGATGTATTGCTATATACTGTTTGTAATAGTAGAATATGATTTTAGTATTACTGTCAATGTAATGGAAAACTACAGGGTCACACACTTAGAATGGATCGAAATTGGGATTCAAATTTACAAGATGAATTTAATTGGGGATCCATGTAAGACTTGGATTGCAGACATTGGTTGGATATTTAATTAGTTTAGATGGGCTGAGTAAAGTTTAGAGGCCCACACACGAATCTGATCAGGTCAGATTGTGAGCCCAACAGCCTCATTACTCTCTTAGACTTGATTTTCTGCACCTATATATCTTATACATATTTGTGGAAAAGTCACACATGAGAAAACCCTATCCGTCACAGAAACTTTGAGAAAGAGAGATCGTGAAGCACATCTCCTTCCCGCAGCTAACACCGTGGTGTGAGAAAGAGCTTTATTTGATCCGTTTGTGTTGATAAAATAGAGGCACCGGAACCTTTGCAATAAATTGATTGGCATATCTTGGGGACACCCGATCTATCTTTAGGGTATAATTTCTCAACATGATTTAGGATCCATGACTAGTTTCGATACATTGTGATTTTTTCGCTGTGTTTTTGAATTTGTGATTGCCTTCAAAACCTAATAATCCTTTCTAAGGATGGAGTAACCAGTGATCCACAGAAGATTGAGGCAGTGAAATGATGGCCACAACCCATGACTGTGAAGGAAATCATGAGTTTCTTGGTGTTGACGAGATACTATCGATGATTTTTTAGGGATACGCACATATACCGGTTCTGTTAACAGTATTAACTACGGAAAAAGTGGACTTCAATTGGACTGATCAGTGTGAAACAAGCTTTCAAGAGCTGAAGGAGAAGTTGACGACAACACCAATATTGGTCCAACCACAAGCAGGCAAGGATTATGACATCTATAGTGATGCCTCACTTAGAGGCTTGGGGTGTGTGCTGATGCAAGAGGGAAGGGTAATTGCTTATGGGGCCAGGCAGTTGCGACTGCACGAGAAGAATTACCCGACTAACAATTTGGAGTTAGTGGCGATCATATTTGCATTGAAGCAGTGGAGGTATTATGTATATGGAGAGAAGGTCAATATGTACACTAACCATAGGATTTTGAAGTACATCTACTAGCAGAAGGATCTGAATCTTCGGTAGAGAAGGTGGTTGAAAATATTTGAAGACATTCGTCCGGAAATCAAGTATCACCACAGAAAGGTAAATGTAGTAGCAGATGCACTCAGCCAAAAGAGCAGGTTTTCATGTTTGATTACAACATAGAAGGAGCTCTAGAGTGGACTTTGATCGAGCTGGAATCGATGTGGTACTACAAGGGCTGGGGGCGACTTTGGAACAATTAAGACTGCAGCCTACATTGAGAGAGCAGATTATCAACGGTCAGAAGTTCCATTCAGAAAATCAGAGGATGAAGGATCAGGTTCTTACAGACAGATTTTCAGAGTTTTTGGTAAAGGACGAAGTGCTTTGGTTCGGCGATAGGTTGTGTGTGCCTGAAAGGGCTAACTTCAAGGATAATATTTTACAGAAAGATACACCACCTTGTTATCAGTACATCCTGGAAATACCAAGATATACATAGATATTAAGCATCACTTTTGGTGGTCGGGGTTGAAGAGAGATGTAGCAGATTTCGTAGCCAAATGCATTACTTGTCAACAGACCTAGACAGAAAATCAGAGGCCCAGAGGTCTATTGCATCATGTGCCTAATCCGGAGTAGAAATGGGAGAACATCAATATGGATTTCATCACAGGTCTGCTGAAGAGTTTGAAGGGAAACAACTCGATGTGGGTAATTATGGACCGATTAACCAAATTGGCTCATTTCTTGGCGATAAAGATCACTTGGTAACTAAAGAAATTGACAATATTGTATATCGAGGAGGTGGTAAGACTACACAGTGTACATGCATCTATCGTTTCGGATCAAGGTGTGCGGTTGACTTCACACTTTTGGAAGACTCTACAGGAAGCCATGGGAACCAAGACTGACTTTAGTACTGCTTTCCATCCTCAAACAGATGGACAGACTAAGAGAGTAAACAGAGTGCTTGAAGACATGTTGAAATCTTGTGTGTTGTACTTCAGAGGAAGCTGGCAAAAAGTACTTGGCACTAGTATAATTTGCATACAACAAAAACTTTCAGGATAGTATTGGCATGGTGCTATATGAGGCATTGTATGGGTGGAAGTGCAAAACCCATATTTGTTGGTCTAGGGTAGGGGAAAGGCAGATGTAGGAGCCAGAGATCGTACAACAAACTTCAGAGAAGATCAAACTAATCCTAAAGAGATTGGTTGATGCGCGGAGCAGGCAGAAGAGCTACACAGATATCCGGAGAAGGAACTTGGAAGTCAAAGGAGGTGATGTTTTCCTGAAGGTATCCCTGACAAATGGTTTGATCATTTTCAGGCGAGGAAGTAAACTAGCTCCAAGATATATAGGGTCATATGGATACTTAATAGGATTGGGAAAATGACATATAGATTGAAGTTACTCGAAGAGATAGCACAGGTACATAATATATTTCATGTATCTATGCTAAGGAAGTATGTGCCTGATCAGAATCATGAATTGCCTAAGGTACCAAAGGTCTTCAGTTGAGCTTGAGCTACAAGGAACAACCAATAGAGAGATTGGATCGACGGGAAAAGTATTAAGGAGAAAAGTTATACCTATGGTCTAGGTGTTATGGAGAAACCACTTGGTCGAGGAAGCAATTTGGGAATCTGAGGACCGAATGAGGACCGAATTCCCTTAATTGTTTGTACGACTTTGTACTTTGATGTTTTCTTATTTCCCAAGTGTAGTTATGAGGACAGAACTATTCTAAAAAGGGAGTGTTGTAACACCCGGGAGAAATATTCTGCCGATGGTGGCATGTTCATGAAATTATGAAATTTTTTAATTGTACTATTCATTTTATTATCTATCTTTATTTTTTTATATTATTTTTTTTATTATAAACAAAAAGTAAATTCTTTGGACTATTATTTATTTAGAAGAATAATTTTAGTAGCCCCTTGGGCCCGATCCAAAACCGAGCCCAACCCAAACCAAGCACAACTGTAGGGTTCGTTGGCCGACCAACCCTAAGGGATGAATGGGAAAGGTTTTGAACTTTAATTAGAATAGGGATGTTTTTAAATTGGAGAGTTTTAGGGAGGAGTTATGGAAATTAAATTAAATTTTGTAACCCCCCCCAAATTAAATTTGTTAGGTGATTAAGTTGTGATTTGAAAGCTCCTCCCCCGTCTTTTTTTGGCCAGCCAAAGGTAAGGGAAAGAAAAGAGAGTTTTGTGGCTTAGGAGATTTCCTTGGGGTGATTTCTTGGAGCATTTCATGAATCATCTAGGGAGACTTGATAACCAATTTCATTCCACAAACCTAAGGTTGTTGTTCTCTCCTACTTCTAGCATGGTTATAGTTATAGATTTTGATTTCATTTCATATGATTGATTTATGAGTATGTTAATTATTGCATGTTATGGTCGCATGTTTTATATCTAATTTAATTGTATGATGATTGATCTTTGTGTAGTAGCATTCAAAAAATAGACTAAATTGAATGTAGTTCTTATACTGAAAATTCGACTAGAAATTTGATGTATGAGTCATGACTGGATTAAGATAGAAAGACCATACTAAAATTCGAAATTTTGTTCATATCAAAACCACAAATTTTCCTTAATGTGTTTGATAGAGACCCGACAGATAACGTGTCTACCTCGAATTCGGGTTAGTATCCATAGGGTTCGGATCTGTCTTTTCGGACTCAGATCAGGTGAGATAGTTTTGCTGCAACTTGCTTTGCAAGAAGCAAGGTTGACAGTCAGTGAGGCTTGCGGGCCCGGTTGTTGCATGTGTCTTGGGTGTGTGGAGGTCGAGGGTTCGAGTATGGGTAGAATCGGATTTGGGTTGTTATGTAATTCTAATTTCTTTTCTTTTGGAAATTGACTTTCTTATTAAGATTTAAGTTAGAATTGGATTAGAGTAATTTGAGATGTGATATAGATTTAATTTAGAACTAAATTTTAAATTTGAGTAGATTAAATTAAGATGTAAATTAGATTTGATTAAGAAGTGATTTTAATTCAAATTAATTTAGATTCAACTTAGATTTGATCTTGCTTTAATCTAGAATTGATATTGTTTTCGATAAGATTCAATCTAGATCAAATTGAGATTAGTTTTGGGGTTAAACTAAGAACAATTTGATTAGAAATCATATAAAAATTGTAATCTAAGTTAGATTCTTTAGAAACCTAATTGTTAACGGGTCTGGGTTTGGCTTCGGGTCAATTAGATTTATGGAAGCAACATAACAGTCAGGGGGGTATGCGGGCCTAGTTATTGCATTCGGGTTGGGGTCGAGAGGTCGCAGGTTCGAATCTCGGGCGCTTTAATTTATTTCTTTGGTTATTTTTTTAGGAATTTAGTTTTGATTTCATACGAAAAAATTTAAAATGAGAGTTGGTACAAATAATCTAAAATTGAAAAATTCCAGATTTGGAATTTGACTTAAATTGTTAGATTCAAAACTTTGGAATCCTTTTACTTGAGAATTTTTAATTAAAGAGAAAAAAATTTAGTTAATTGAGTATGACTATTTTCGAAAATAGTTGTAAGACTGATTTGGATATGAATGAACCAATTTCTTATTTCTTTTAGGGTTATGACTAACTTAGATGACCCTAGAGTAAAAAATGGAATATTCTAGTTGTGTGGGTTCTAGAGGCTGAGCAGACCCAGGATATGGACAAGCAGACCCAGGATATGGACAAAGATGTGAAATATTGGGAATGAGCTAGTGGGGCTAGAGATTCCAGCTTAGTTGAGTTATGTTCGGTTGGGTTACGTTAGCACTAGGATGAGTTGCGTTTTCTTTTTAAACTAAGGACATGCACTAGAAATGAGTTATGATGAATCCTGAGCAAGCGTGAGTATGGGGGGGGGGGGGGGGGAGAGGTTCTATATAATTGAGCGGTGGAGTTTGGGACTATTGTAACAGTTGCACGATGGATTACCGGAAAGTAATTGTCGTGTGGAGCGAGACGAGTCTCATTTATTTTCGGGACTCTGAATGATCGGGTGGTGGATTCTGGGATTATGAATACTCGGGTGGAAGGGAGACGGATATCTAGTAGAAAGAGCGACGCTTGCAGGATGTTCACACTATGAGGGTTCTGTATAGTCGAGCGGAGGATGGGACTGGAGCCAATGCTTGTGGGACAGCTAAAAATTGACTTTGTTACCATGGTAATAGGTTGCATAACGAGGGATTGAACCTATAATAAGGATAATCCTAAGGGCTTGCATTCAGACCTATGTTGTATAGCAGCTTAGAAACCAAATAAGTCTTCTTTAGAAGGGCATCATGTGCATGTAGTTTGTGGACTAGTCATTAGAAGCATGACATACATTGACATACTTAGGATAGTCACTTTTCATACTTTTCTTTTGCATTCAAGTATGTGTTTATGAAGTTGAAGGATCTCTTTTGGATTTGCATTACGTCAGTTATATTCAACTGACGCGCCCACAGTTCTCAAGTGTTGCAGGACTCTGATCAGCAAGTGGCGTAGGTGCGAGCTTGTGATGGGAGATGTTACAAGATTGGATTCATGATGATATGAGTTGTAGTTTTATATATAAATTTTAGCGTATATTGTAAATGACACTGTTGTAATGAAAAAGTTTTAAATATTCATGTATTTTTGTATTACGTTGTACGAAATTGAAGTAAAGATTATAGATGTGCCATGGATTGCCTATGAACATAATATGGGGCATTATAGGAGCCCGTTGGACCCGGTCCGGGTTCGGGTAAAACCCGCAAACATAACCGGGTTGGACCGGGTTGAAAAAAAGCGGATAAAAGTCGCTCGACCCAACCGGTTTAACCCCGTAACCCGAAATGACCCGACCCTCAACCTGCCTGGTTGCTAACGGTCGACTCGGCAGGCCAACCTGCCGGGTCGAATGTTAGACCAGAACGGGTAAAACTGGCTGCCCGACCAGGCCACTCGTTGCTGCCTACTGCTGTTGTTTTTTTTTTTTTTTTGAATTTTGAATTTTTTGGTGGTTTTTTCCTATAAACCCCCCTACATTCATTCATTTTTTTTCACAAATTCACTCTACTCTGCATCGATCATCTCTCTTACTCTTTCAACTCTCTACTACTACTCCTCCTCTCAATCTACTTCAACAAAGAAGCAATAAAAAAAATGAAGAAGTTCGATCGTGTTAAATTCATGTCAAAGCTACAACGTCTACTACTAACTTTCTCTACTACTCAAATTCTTGTCGATGCTCAATCTCTCTGAGTCTACTACATATATTCTCAAGTGAAGAAGCTCAATTGCTTTAATTCTCGCCGTTTGCTCAATTCTCTTTATTATTTTATCTCTTAACCCAATATTCGTGAAGAACAGTATTAAAATTTCTCAACTCTCTCATCTCTCTGTTATTTTCTGTAGCTTTAAACTTTTTTGTAAACTTTTTTGTTGTTTTTGTGCTACTCTCTCAACTCTCTCAACCCTCCTATCATTTTTAGATTTTATTTTCACATACAATACTACTACCTCAACTCTCTCAACCTTCCTATATTGTATTCTGTTTTTTCACATATACTACTACTACACTAGAAGTTGTTTTTTCACATACACCACTACTATACTGCACTTTTCTTGTCACGATCATGAGATAGCGGCTGTAGCCAAAGTGGACAAGAATCTACTAGTTCATCTTTTCGGCCTCCAATAATCCCACAATTACAGACCGAATATGATAACCTTAACATAGATTATGAAGCGTTCCACAACACGAATATGATAACCTTAACATAGATTATGAAGCGTTCCACAACACGAATATGATCCTGACACACAACATGATGAATTTCTAGCTAGTGGCACACAAACACATGAAATTGAACCTGCACAACCCACTTCTAGTAGAAAACATAGAAGCCAAACTAGTGAAGTCCACAAATTATATGACTTAATCTCAAATGAGGATAATCCGAGCATAGGACATAAGGTGTGTAAAACATGTAAAAAAGTTACAAATGGAAGAAGGGTGAGGGGACTAGTATAATTAGTCGACACATTACAAATGTACACCCCGAACTAGTACAAGACAACTATCACAACAAAAGATCAACCCTCGGACCGGGCAAATAGATAGTCATAGTTATGATCCCGAAATTGTCTGTAACCCCTGTTTCTAATTTTTCAGATTTTCCTTTTGTATTTCTTTCCCTCTTCTCATTCCTGTAATCTATTATTATAATGATAAAAAAATTTTATTCACCTTCTTTCAATCCATTTTATTTTCATTGTTGAATTCTAAGATCCTTGTACACTATATTTATTTTGTATGAGGTGTTTGATCCATCTATTACATTATTTCATTTGGTTTCTTTCAATTTAACCCATTAAATAATTTATTATCCCTTGTTGGACCCTAACCCAAACCTGCACACCCGTTAACCCAAACCCATTAACCCAATTCCCCTATTATCTGCCTATTTACCAGATCAATTCCCTCTGCACGTTCACCCTCTTAATTTCCTACTTTACTGTCTCACCACTACCTCATTCCTCTAAATCCTAACAAAACCCTCTAATCTCTAAATCTACCTATTAATCACCCCTTAAACATAATTAACCCTAATTACTCTATTAATCTTCTCAGCCTAATCCCCTACCCCTCGACCCTTCATCTTCCACCTTCTTCCTCTTCCCATGCTACTCCGAAACCCAACCACCATCATGAGCACCGCTCACCTCGTCCCCTTCATCCACCACCGCAGTCCTCCTCACGTCCCAGTGCACCACCGCCTGCACCCTCTTGCGCTCCGCCTCGCCCCACATCTCATTGCCTCGCTCCCTGAGGGCCATTGCTCCACTCTCCCGCTACATCCCGAAACTCCACCTCCCTGTCTCATCACCACCTCCGATCATAACCACCCGCAACTTCGCACCCAACACCCCCTGCCTTTTCGACTGCCTCCTCCTCATCGACTCCCCAACCCCTGCTCTTCAGCTGTCGAGCAACCCACGATGCACCCTGCCTCCGTCGACCATAGACCTTGCCTCCCCATTGTCGCTCTCCTCCATCGTCGCCAACATCCCTGCCTTCCTTCCTCGACCATCGCTCTCACCCTCTCTCACTGCAGCCGCAACACAGCAGCAACCTACCGCTCGAGCCGCTATCTGCCAACACCCAACCATTGCCTCACATTACTGCTGTCATGCTGTTGTCACTGTTGTCTTGTTGTGCCACCGCTGTCTTGCTGTTTTCGTACTCTTGCTTGCCCTCTCTGAGTGCTGTCTCGCTATCCCCGTCGCGTTCACATGCTCTCGCGGATCACCGTGTGTCGTCGTCGGGATGCTCGTCCCGTTATTATCTTATTATCGAAATCGTCACATGAAAGGCAAGTTTCTCTTCTCATGCCATCCCCTTGATTCAAACCCAACCTTGTTATATATCGTCATATGCATGCACCACACGAATACATAGATTAGAAACATACAAGTAAAGAATGATGATTGAATGCTTGCTTCGATTAGATGTGATATTCATGCTATGATGTCTTGTTAATATTAGAATTCCACGACAAAGACTGAGATTAATTTCCAGTTAATTGTGGCCATAAATTCATATGCATGTGTGTACCATTGTCGGTAATTAATGATTAATCGACTTACTGGCCTGCTGGTTACTCCATGTTGTTTTTTTATTTTGACCAGGTTACCGTTGGAATTAGATTAAACCATTTAAATGAAAGTAAGAGTCCATCGAATCTAGTTTCTATAACATTCGACGGATCTAGATTCCGAGTTGTAAAAAACAAGTTATCACATATTTTGTACCGCTGGGTTTTAAATTCCATATTGTTATTCATGAGCATGTCGGCACATTTTAACTAATCGAAACAGCATGTTAATAGCAAATTTATACTTGAAATTAACTTGAATGTTACTAGACACGATTGAGAGTTTTAAAGTAAATTTTATGAAATTTTTAGATAGATTTCCAGACCCATTATGTATATGCTAACTTGACCATAAACTGCTATTAAAACACTAGGCCGGTAAAGTCGTGAACTTTTGACTCAGTTGCAGTTAGAACCACTTAGGAAATTATGAATTAAAGTTGTATCCCTATGTGTAAGGAATTCATACCATTTGATGGATTCTCAATCCTACTTGTAGAATACAAAATATTCATGTTTTACTACTATACTGTCGAAATTCCAGATTTGTTGTTTATAATTACATCGCCATGCTAAATTAATTGGAACAGTAGGATAACATAAGAATTTGGACTGAGAATTGTAAAAATTCTAGTTTCCAATGTTAGAAACATAATTATAATTTTTGTGAGAATTTTAGTTAAGTTTTTAGTGGAATTACACATACAATAACGTGATGCTGAGTTGCTGCTTGAATAGTAAACTCGTGAAGAATTAACTAGTAGACACATTTACTGTAGTCAAAATGTATCGTGTGAATATGCATCGGAACCAGCAGAGAGTCTAGTTTCGAGAACCTCTGACGAAATCTGATTCGCTTCCTCGTAACAGCTGGAAAGTTGACTTTTGTACAACAACATCTTGCTGTCTAGAAATTACATTCTTCATGGTGATTGTAAATTGTTTAATTCTTGCATTACATTACGTATCATCCATTGTACAATCATTGATACATAATTCATATCGTTCTTGATATTATTCCATTGATTGCACATTCATGTTTCATGTTAATAAATTAATAATAAGCCAGGGTATAAGGGTCGACTTTGTAGTGAACAATCAATGACTGTACTCGGATGAGGAGCCCATGTTTTCCTATTTTGTTATCTTGTTATCTTGTGGATAAAGGCTTGTTATGTATCGTGGATTGTGGATTCTTGTTATTTTTATCGTCTCGAGTACATGATCTGTAGAGTTCACCACTATAGTCTAAACGTTCACTGCTTGTATGCACCGAACCTGTGGTATGATATACAATACTACGTGCATTAGATAAGATAATAGAATATGATAAACATAGGATTGACACTGCATTGATCTTGATTATTGTTACCGACTTGAAATCTTGTTTATTGAATTGTTACTCGTTAAATTGTTGACCATAGATCTTGCCTCATTATTGATAATTTCATTGTCACTTGATATGTTACTTTTTCCTCATTCATTAGTATTTACATGTCCTGCTTATTGTTCATTGCTTATACTACTTGCTGCTGTGACTTGTTATAATGGACATTTTCCCCATTCTTGACTATGAGGTTGAAGGTACAAAGGAAGATTTGCCCGAAGGACATGGTGAACAGACCTTCTAGGGATTGGAACCGAATTGTTGGTCATAATAATTATCTTGACCTTGTCATTTAAATTCCAGTACTATTGTTTTTATCACATTTTGTATTTAGGGCTTTGTTGGCCCGAAGTTTGTTCTTTCCAATTGTTGGTTATTGTTGAGACATTTCATGTAATATTTATGTTATGTAATTTCATTCTAGCATGCGTGGTTAAATTTGTATTGCATATTGTTGAGTTAAATGTTACAACTTATGAATGATGCAAATCATTCGCCGGGCCTTCGTTATGTGGTCATATTCCCGTATGTTGGGAAGCAGGGAGTGACAGGTTTTAGTGGTATCAGAGCTAGGTTTGACCATAATCAGATTGGGTTAGCCAGGTTTAACTCAATAGTATGTAAACCACGTTATCACATGAACATGTAGTAACCAACCTATAATCTGGATACTAGTCTCATTTGATCCACTTTTGATCCCTTCATATTCAGTTCCTTCATTCTTATTCCTTGATCATCTTTTGGGCATCATCTTAGTCCACTCCCTTCCTGCCCATGTTCTGTTTGATTCCGGTGCCACTCATTCCTTTGTTTCTTCCCGCTTCGTGGATCGGCATCGGTTGACGAGCGACGTCCTGCCTGCAGCCTGGAATATTACCACGGGAGGAGGCATCATCATCTGTTCCAAGGTTTGCAGGCACGCCCTTTGTTGATTAAGGGCGTGGAATTCAAGGCCGACCTTATTGTGATCCACAACTTCAGCTTTGATGTTATCCTTGGGATGGATTGGCTAGGAATTACCTATGCTGTGATTGATTGTCGAGAGAAAAAGGTCATATTCAGGCTCCCAGGTCACCAGGAGTTTGAGATCCTCTTGTGTGAAACACTGTCGGATCAGAAGGCTTGTGTGCTGGAGTCAATGCACACTGATGGTGAAGTTTTACCTGTGGTTGTGTGGGATTTTCTGGATGTCTTTTCAGAAGAATTGCCCAGATTGTCGAAAGACCGCGATGTTGAGTTCGGTATTGAAGTTCAATCAGGAACAATACCAATATCCAATAGTCCATACCGGATGGCACCAGTTGAGTTGGCAGAACTTAAGGTGCAAGTCCAGGAGTTGTTGGACAGGGGTTTCATCGGGCCAAGTGTTTCGCCTTGGAGAGCCCCAGTGTTGTTCGTCAATAAGAAGAATGGAAGTCGTAGGCTCCGTATTGACTTTCGGGAGTTGAAAAGTGTCACGGTGAAGAACCGATATCCACTGTCGAGGATCGAAGATCTGTTCGATCAGCTGTGAGGTGCTTCAGTTTTCTCGAAGCTAGATCTTAACTCTGGCTATCATCAGGTGAAAGTAAAGACTGGGGATATCCATAAGACGGCAATCCGCACAAGATATGGATATTACGAGTTCTTGGTAATGCCATTTGTAGTCACTAATGTACCGATGGTATTCATGAGTCTAATGAACAGAATGTTCTCGCCGTTCTTAAACAAGTTTTTGGTGATCTTCATCGATGATATCCTGGTGTACTCTCAGAACAGGAAAGACCATGCAGAGCACTTGAAGGTTGTCTTGCAGACTTTGAGCGAGAATCAACTCTATGGGAAGCTTAATTTTTCTGAGTTTTGGCTTTACCACATTGCTTTTTTTGGTTATTTTATCTCGAGCGATGGAATCTCACTTGATTTGTCAAAGATTGCAGTCAAGGATTGGCCAGTACCAAAGGCTGCGTCAAAGGTACAGAGTTTTCTTGGATTTGCAGGGTATTATCGGAAGTTCGTTCAGGATTTCTCAAAGATCGCTGGACCCCTAACCAATTTGATGAGGAAAGAGCAGAAGTTTGTTTGGGATGGAGCTTGTGAAGAATCGGTTGACATCAGCACCTGTGCTAACTATACTAGACAGTTTGGGAGGTTTTTGTAACACCCTGTACTTATGATCATGATGGGCTTCATGATGGGCTTAGTAATTAATTCATGGTTAGATGGGACTATAGATTTGGTAATGTGTGTATAGAGCCTATAGAAAGAATGAATTAATTATTATGGGGTCATGGTGTTCATGGTAGGTGGTAGTGACTTAGTCTCACATGGAAGGTGAGTTAGGATTGTGTGTATATATAATAGTTGCCTAAGATCAAGGGGTACCTAACAGTCATGACACCTTTTGTGAGGCAAGCCTGTGGTGGGTAGTTGTTAGGATTTGTTTTGTTCGTGTGTGTGCGCACGCGTAGACGGGTGCGGAGCTTAGCGGGCTCAGGGCATTACAAATGGTATCAGAGCCAATTTTCGACACCGATCGTGGGTAAGAGTGGGTGAGTTGTACGTCTAGCTAAGGGCAGTACGCTGGTAGAGAGACTAGGGTAGTACGCTAACAGGGTAATCCACTCCACGTCTGCTAGAAAAGCCATCTTGTGCTGAATTGCAGGCTTCGGGCTCAGCGAGGATGCTGAGTTCTTAAGGGGGGAGTGTGTAACACCTCGTACTTAAGATCATGGTGGGCTTCATGGTGGTTTGGTAATTAATTCATAGTTAGATGGGCATGTAGATTTGGTAGTGTGTGTATACAGCCTATAGAAAGAATGAATTAATTATTATGGGGTAATGGTGTTCATGGTAGGTGGTCGTGACTTAGTCCCACATGGAAGGTGAGTTAGGATTGTGTGTGTATATATAATAGTTGCCTAAGATCACGGGGTACCTAATAGTCATGACACCTTTTGTGCGGCAAGCCTGTTGTGGGCAGTTGTTAGGATTTTTTTTGTTCGTGTTTGTGCGCACGCATAGCTACGTGCGCCACTGAGCGGGCTCGGGGCATTATAGTTTTGTGGTCCACTATGATGCTTCGGGAAGAGGAATAGGAGCAGTGCTGATGCAGTGTGGCAAAGTTGTCGCATATGCGTCCGGGTAGTTGATGCCTCACGAGAAGAACTATCCAACGCATGACCTGGAACTTTCAGCCGTAATCTTCGCCATGAAGTTATGGAGACATTACTTGCTTGGGGATAGAATTGAGATCTTCACGGAAGCACATAAATGAGTAATGTCTTGATGCGAAATACGAATTACCTGTATTTGGAATTCAGGCCGTGACAGAGTATTATCAGAGCCGACTTCAATAAGTAGTACAAAATTATAAGGAAAATACATTACGGTGGACATTAGAAGTGTGAGTGTCAGTTTGGAGTCATGAATGTTTTAATTATTGAACTTGCATTCATGAAACTCTCCTTGTATATATTGATGTGATATTGTATGCAACCATGTTTTCTCTTGTATCACGAGTGCTATGGTTGGTTTGAACCGACATTTATGATACCTAGTATGTAGAAGAACTTTTTTCTTTTATTTTCTTCAAGTATTTTTCTCTTGGTATTTTTCATCTTTAACCGTTAATATATTTTTTCAAAGAATTATTTTCTTTCACTAATAATTCATTTCGATATTTATTATTTTACCTACATTCCTTAGTATTAACCTTTTAATTTGTCTTACTCATTTTTTCCTTCTTAATATTTTGTCCTTCTTACTTTTATGAGCTTTTACGTTCCTCGTTTATTTTTACTATTACTTTTATGTATTTTATTAAGTTTTAAATTACTACTTAAATTATTATTGCGACTATTATTTTCTTTCATTATTATTTCTATTATAATTTAAAGTTTAGATTTTTATTTTTTTAATGTTTACATTCATTTTACATATGCTTTGATTTTAGGATACTCTATTTTTCCATTATTTTATATTGTCTTGTTTATTTCCATAAATTTAAACAAGATTGTATTGTTTTTACTTATATAAATACTAGGTTTGCCTGTTGACACGTGCCTACAGCATATCTTCTGTAATGCCCCGAACTTCCTATATGGAGAATTCGAGACACGAGCCAGGACCTTTACATTCAATTAGTCACAATACACAAAAAACAGGAAAATTTTAGAACTTTTCACTAATATTATATTACAGCCGAGTGTTTTCCATTGATTCAATAAATTACATTAGAGTATGAAAATGATAAAACATCGGGCTCTTCACTTGTAAACCATGCCTTGACTAGAGTTCTCCCAGTCTGGTGATCCTGTATCCACGACTGCAATCCAATACCTGTACTTCTACAATGCAGTACCTATTGAAGTGGGGACGTCAGTATTCACTGACGCTTAAAGGCTGATGATTAGCAGCGAATCTCCAAAATAACATATAAAAGCATGGTGAAATATGTCAGTGTAGTTTAAGTGTTCGTGAGCGCTATGACTTAGAATTTAATGCAATGTTAACTAAGGCAAAGATGCTCCTATTCTAATGCAAGCAAGAATCTGGAATCGTATGCATCCCATAACTACATACGTCCATATCAAGCCGTTCTCCATATTTAGGAATTTGAACCCGCGTTATGAATTATACTTATTGTACCCATCCTGTTCCTGACATAATACTACATGACTGGTGACTATTGCCCGACGTGCCGGACCTCACCCAAAAGCCAACACGAACTACAAGGTACTTTTCAACCTTCTTCCGTGCCCTCAACTAGTCATGAGAATGCATAGAACCTGCCGGGATCGTAGGGTCTATTTCCCTATGAAACCTTCTCGTTCTTATCATGGTACATTCGGGAATTAACAATCAAGATACGGAACCTGTGCTCCCAACTTGTCATGGTAAAGCACCGCACGTATCCCTTTGATAGGGGAATACATCCTGATAACAACACCTAGTGTCAGCCTATAGGAGAGGTTGGAGTATAGGGTATCACTCCTAACACCAACTCTCTCCCTTTGGCAATTTATAGATAAAAATGGTTAAGTAACAAGTTACTACCCTAACGATGTCACTAACCCTAACCAACCAAATGGGGCCGTACGAGCTACAAGATACTCTCAACCTAGAGTCGTACTCTCAACTCATCATGAGAAGGCACCATATGGGTCAAACAAGCAAGATATGCAACTCATGCTTCCAACTTATCATGAAAAGCACCATACGTGTCCCTCTTCTAACCAAACAAGCGAGACATGCATTGTGCTTCCAACTCGTTATGAAAAGCACCGTACGTGTTCCTCTTCTAGAGAGTGTGACAATTTGTCCACACAATTAACTCAGTCTTAAACTAGACTTCACACGATCTCCTCGGATCCATTCATAGCCTACTTATTTAAGACAATACCTACATACGAGCCCAATGAGGGTCGTATGGGACCAATGGCTAGATACGGGCCAGGTGGGCTGCGTATGAGACAACACATAAAAACAACTACTTATCCTAAGCATTGGTTTCTACATACAACACAAGCATGAATGTTCACTAGAATTTTACATAGGCATGGGTGGGTTCATTTCAACATAGAACAATAAAGCTCAAGCATGATGGATTCTTTACTAGAACCTTTAGCAACTTAACCATGATGTTCGACTACAACTTAAACATGGTACATAAACTCAAGCATGGCCCCTTACGACCAACTCAAGCATGATAGGTTTTACTAGAAGTCACATAAGCATGAATGGGTTCTTTAGTAAAACTCAAGCATGATAGGTTTTACTAGAATGTCATACAAGCATGAATGGGTTCTTTAGTACAACTCAAGCAAGATAGGTTTTTTAGAAGTCACATAACACGAATGGGTTCTCTTTTGACATAGAACAACAACTAACTCAAGCATGATCTACTACAACTCAAGAATGGTGTTCTACTACTAACTCAAGCATGATAGTTGTACTACAATCAAGCATGGTATTGTTCATAGGTTCACAAGCATGTATGGGTTCTCTTTTGACATAGAACAACGACTAACTCAAGCATGATCTACTACAACTCAAGCATAGTAGGTTTACTAGAATGTCACATAGGCATGAATGGGTTCTTTACACAACTCAAGCATGGTAGGTTTTAATAGAATGTCATACAAGCATGAATTGTTTCTTTACATAACTCAAGCATGGATTCTTACTACATCACAAGCAAGGGTTCTTTTCCTACAACACAAGCATGGATTCTTACTACATCACAAGCATGGGTTCTTTTTCTATAACTCAAGCATGGATTCTTACTACATCTCAAGCATGGTAGGTTTACTAGAATGTCACATAGGCATGAATGGGTTCTTACACAACTCAAGCATGGTAGGTTTACTAGAATGTCACATAGGCATGAATGGGTTCTTTACACAACTTAAGCATGGTAGGTTTACTAGAATGTCACATTGGCATGAATGGGTTCTTTACACAACTCAAGCATGGATTCTTACTACATCACAAGCATGGGTTCTTTTTCTACAACTGAAGCATGGATTCTTACTACATCTCAAGCATGGTAGGTTTACTAGAATGTCACATAGGCATGAATGGGTTCTTACACAACTCAAGCATGGTAGGTTTGCTAGAATGTCACATAGGCATGAATGGGTTCTTTACACAACTTAAGCATGGTAGGTTTACTAGAATGTCACATAGGCATGAATGGGTTCTTTACACAACTCAAGCTTGGATTCTTACTACATCACAAGCATGGGTTCTTTTCTACAACTCAAGCATGGATTCTTACTACATCACAAGCATGGGTTCTTTTTCTACAACTCAAGCATGGATTCTTACTACATCACAAGCATGGGTTCTTTTTCTACAACTCAAGCATGGATTCTTACTACATCACAAGCATGGGTTCTTTAAACTAAGCTACTATCTAAGCTTACCTACATATTACAAGAACTACTTCTTTTAGGGATTACAAGTCCCATTTATTACAAGGAACTAGTTTTATCAAATTATAAGTTCCTACATAAAGAATAATCAACTCTTATTGAGTTACAAATAAACTTACTTTCCTTCAATCCTACAATTCCTACATCAAGAAAACTTACTTTTTTTTATGAACAAAAGTTAGTAAAGACATGATTTTTATTAGGGTGGGAAACAACATACAACAAAGTACTATCTTTTAATTAGCATGTTAAGTCTTATAACCCCAAGAATGGGTAAGTAACCATTTTCACTTTACTAACTTTATATGCACACAGTAAAAGTCCAAGTTGTTAACTTGTGTTTAACTAAGTAACCAAAACAACAACCATAAACATAACAAGTTCAAAGATCTCATCTTTATGTGTTTTTTTCTTTTGTGAGTTCCATTCTTTCAACTTTCCTTATATGAAAAACCCCTTTTTTATTCAACCATTCTTATGCTTATTTCTTTAGTCCAAGTAGTGTAATTTAACCATAATAACAACAATAGTAGTAGCAAGGCTAAAGATCCAATCTTTATGTGTTTTAAATTAATTTCCACCATTCAAACTATTTATGGGATCCTTTTGATCCAAACCACTACTTATATGCTCAATAATTAGACCAAGTTGTTTTAATCAACATACAACATACATACACACATATAACCATAGGTAGAGAGCAAATTAAACAAAAATCAACATACAAAAATAGTAGAGAAACCCCCACCTTTGTTTTACTTTGTAGGAATGACTAGCTATGCTACTTCTCCTTCCTCCTAGCTTTGTTTGAAACCTCCAAACCTACAAGAGAAACTCTAGGATTTTCTTCTCTTTCTTTTTCTCTCCAAAAAATTGGTAAATGAGGCAAGGGGTGAGGGTGGGGGTATTTATAGGATGAAGGAGAAGGGTTGGAGTGCATAATGTGCTAGGGTTTTATTCGAAAATCCCCTTGGGGATGTTGGCCGGCCAAGCATGAAGAGGTGGAGGGGGTGAGGTGGCAGGGTGAGGTGGAGGTGGAGACTTCTAGTAGAAGTTAACCCTAGATCTTTTATGTAACCCTAATTAATCCAAACCCTAGGTTTATTCCTACCACTTAATCCTAGCCATCCAATTTTAGATTAGTCATGACAAAAATATATTTTTTTGTCCAAAACACATACTACATGATTTATACGGACGCATGAAATCGATGCAATATGCGCACGTATAGATTAATAAGTGTACTAATAATTTCCATCTGTAAAACCGCACAATCTGCATAAAAATAATTAAATTCTGAAAATAATAATAAAAATAAATTTTTATTATCAGCTCGGAGGTTTATAGTACCAATGTGATACAATACATATGTATACAGGCCGGTACTTATACAAATGGTGGTTAATAATTAAACTAAGTAATATCCATCAAAATATCTCAATTCCGAAAATAAAATAAAATAATTAAATAATAAAAATAATTAATAATAATAAATAAATAAATAAAAATATTTATTATTTAACAGGTCGGGATATTACATCTTCAGAATAGTGCACTTGGTTTAATTATATAAAATAGTTTTGGAGGTCCAGCAAATTAATTGAAGTATCAAACATATTATATGAGAAAGCAGTATATCTACCTCTAAGCTCAACTATCACCTTCTTGATCATTAGCTTGAACTTACCTGGAATGCATATAGTTTGTTAGAAACACTGCATAATTTTTTTTTTTTTTTTTTACTTCAGCATCACTTTTAGATGCTTTTAATAGTTATGCAAAGATATGATCATATACGTTTTATAGAGCTTACTCTAATCCCATAACCACTATGACAATGTCTAAATACAATGGTAACGCAAGTGCATGTGTGAAGGTATCTACAATACCAATAATCTAAACATTTGTTTGTCTGAGACTCAGTTTGCAATTGAAATAGCTCTTATTATTATTTTAACCGAAATGAAATACATGAAGTTCTCAAAACTCTAATCCAAGCTAATCATTTCTTTTATCTCTACTTTGTCACCTCATTACACCTTTATAAAAAAAAACAAAATGGATAAATAACAAATTTACTTTAGTTGTCTTTTTTGAGTGAAGAGTTTGCATCCTTCACTGGTAAACTCCAGTCATTCCAATCCTGTATATCCAAACATACACTAAAAGTTCTTATATGTTATGTTATCCGTGGTTTCTAATCAGTGAAAGGAACACTTCACAATAGTATTTTCTCTTGTAAAGAAATTAATGTTGCATATTTGCCATGTTATTTTAGGTTTCTAGTCAGCTTACCTGTCCTGCTATGGTTTGGAAGCCCAAATTGAGCCCACCAAATAATCCATCTTTCACTTGCGTACACCTTAAATCAAAACCAATAAAAAACTCAAAAAAGTAAATCACCAAATTAAAATCTTTTAAAGCTAAAAATAAAATAATCATACCTCTCTGAACTTAAATACCATGCATACACAAAATTCGAGTCAACAAAAAACTAAGTAATCCCCTGCACACAAAAAATTAAAAATTAGAACGATAATTCGGTTAATGAGATGAAATTAGATTCATTCCATCGCATATAGATGCTCTCGATTCGGTGGAGGGGAGTCGCCGATACGAAGTCGCTTGATATTCGCGCTCGATTTGGTGGAGGAGAGTCACCGATACGGAATCAACAGCGGATCAGATATTGACGACGACCTCTTGATTGGGGTTTGACATTGGATTTGGATTTGGATTTGCTTTGAGATTTTCAAAATTTGAAAATTCCAAATTTTAAAATTTTTAAAATTTTCAAAATTTTAAATTTTAAAATTTGAAATTTTCAAAATTTTTAATTTTTTTTTTTTTAAATTTTGAAATTTTTTAGAATTTTGAAAATTTCAAACAATTCAAAATATTTACAAATTTATTAAAATTTAAAATTTTAAAATATTTTTTTAAAAATTTTTTAAATTTTTTTAAACTTTTTTTAATTATGTTTTATAAGTTTTTGAACTTTTTTGGAATTTTTTGAATTATTTTTAAAATTTTAAATTTTTCAATTTTTTAGTTTATTAATTTTTTAAAACTTTTAAAATTTGTATTGTCTTCTTTTTTTGAATAGAAAAGAGAGAGGGGGGGGGGGGGGGGGGGGAAATAATTAATTAAATAAAGGAGTTGTTTTGGGTGGGGGATTTGAATTTGAGTTTTGGGGAAAACTTTTGGGGGAAAAATGTGTTTTGTGAGGTTAGGTCTCGGCCTTTGATTTTGGGGGAATTGAAGGAGAGCCACTTGATAACTTTCTTTGTGTTTTATTATATAGATGGTATACTTCTACACATTATACATAATTTTTTATCACTATTTTGTTTTTACATCTAATACTCCATGCTATTGTTAACATAGGTGCTGAGTTTAATAGCAATTAATTACTTTTGTTATATTTACCTTTCACTATGGTAGCTACTTATTAATTTTGTTGGTTTATACTTTCCTAATATACTATATACCCTCACTACTGATATTTTTACTTTATTACAATTTTAATTATCTTTACATTTTTTGTTACTAGATATATTTTTCACTGATTATGATATACCATATATTTGAAAATACTTACTATGCATATTATTTTGCACTTATCTAATTGCTACATTGCTATATATTTTATAATATATGTTTATTATGTCAATTTACTACACTACATATTTATTTTCTCGTTCACATTCATATTTAAACTTATGCTTGTCTTTCATTCAATTTTTCTTCTTAATTCTATAGATTATACTCATTACTACTAACTTCTACTATTTACGTTTGATATTTATAATCTATATATCTATTTCTATATTTCATTATTATAAATTTTATGTCACGTCCCGTTTTCCAAAAATACGGAATACGAGCACGTAACAAAAACCCAGCGAATGATTTTCATCATCCATAAGTTGTTTCAAGAATCTTTGCAACACATCACAGAATATATCATAGTCGGAAGCAAAAGGTGGAACCAACATGCAACATTGAAACAAATTCACCAACAGAAATTTACTTGAAATCAAATACCATGTTCTCAGATAAAACAGAGTCTGGAAAAAACAAATATCTTGGGTCACATTGCCCAAATACAAAACAATATCCAAGTCCCAAAATACAAGAATAATCCAAGTCTCACGAATACAAAATTGTTCTAGCACTACAAGAAATAATAATAATAAGCAGAATCTCCAGCATCTAAAACATCACCTCGCCAATACCTTCAGGAACCTGTCCTCTAAAATCTGCAATACAACGAATGCAGGAAAGAGGAAAAGAGAAAACACAAGTACCCATTAATTACAAGTCCGGGTCACAAATAAAGTAGGATACAAGCACATAGAATGGGAAAAAACTAACTAGCACATGGTAACCCTACATGGTTGCTACAACACAACAGTTTCGCTTTAAATTTCATAGTGGACCAAAGAGGGCAGTATACTCAGGAACAAGTCAAGTAACCAGTATCAAGCACGAGTCACGTAAACGTGAACAAGTGGCAATAAGTATCAAGAACGAGTCATGTAGTCATGATCACGTGACAACAAGTAGTATCTAGCACTAGTCATGTAGTCATAATCACGTGACAACAAGTAATATCTAGCACGAGTCATGTAGTCATGATCACGTGGCAACAAGTAGTATCTAGCATGAATCATGTAGTCATAAAACATGGCAAAAAGTAATGAGAAATACGGGCCCCCTTCCGAGTACACGTTTCTGAATTATCCACTATTAGATCTTTCCCTTAAACCCCGGCTTGATTACTTTTATTATTGTTATCCAACAGACATGAATGTGTGCGAAATAGTATCAAATAAACATGATATGATCAGGTCTAGGTTCAGGTTAATAAATCAGCATGCATGGATGATATACGTTCACATATACGAGCAAATTAGTCTATGTTCATAATTAGGATAGCAAGACCAAGCAGTACTAAAACAGTGGTTCAAAGCACTACAGGCATGCAAATCAAAATTCGCCAAAGGATCTGGAAACTAGACATCCACATGCATCCAACGAGTATAATAAAGTTATATACTAGTTCACAACATCTCAGCTCAAAACTGAATTGAATACAGATTTCATGTTCAGCCAGAAAACAGAGGATCGACTTCAAACGCATAAAAACAGCATAAAAACATAGCAAATAATTCCACGAAAAATCTGGGGTAATCCCCTATAGATATAGACTCAAAATAATAAGTTTTATAATATTACAGGAAGTATAGATGAGTCTTCAAAAATAAGAAGTAGCACAAAATCGTAGTTTGATGAATCTGGAATTTCTCAACACTGCTGTACGAAAACAAGCATATCTCGCAATCAGTGAATCGAAATCCAGGTCTTTCAAAACGAAGTAAAAATAGATAAAATTTCCCAAATTTCATATTTCACAAATAATTTTCATAACCCATAAGGAAATAGGGTGAAAACAGGATTCAACATAGAACATCACGCAATTTACAGCAAAAGTAGCTTTTAGAAAAGGATATGAAACATCACTCAAAACTTATCTTTAAAATACACCTAAAATTTAGGAAGTCCCTAACATCATGAGGAAATACACAGCAAAATATTATAGCAAGATATTATGTATAACCTAGTTCTTGAAAATAAATAGTTCACAAAATTGACACAAAACTGAATCTGGAAACTACCGACACGCCTGTACCAAAATTATCATATCTCAGTCATATGAACTCCAAATACAGTAAAAATAGTGGGGTTTGAAAATAGACACAATTATCTACAATTTACTTTGAAATGCCCAAGTTGAGATTCGGACCCTAGCATAGGTGAAAACAGCAAACAACACAGCACAGTCCGCAATTTCCAGATTTCACACTTTATCTTAAAAACGTCATAACTTCCACAATAATGAACCAGACTTAACCAAATTTGAAACACAGCCTACCAATCATTTAAAAATATCATATTTAAGAGTTTCTAACATGTCCAAACCTAATAATTCTCACATGGGTAATCAATCGAACACATAGCATGCAATATGTCACATACACGAACAAAATCAAGTTTGGGTGAAACCTAGGGCATTATTCTATCAAACTTCATGTCATAAGTCATCTATGGACTGATTTACACAATAGAGACAAAACCCACAAATAAAAATACAATTTTTTGCCGTCTCTAGACCCAACTACTCTAGGAGTGAACTTTTTGACTTGTATCAACCTAATGAAATTATATACAAGTTACTTGCCTCTATTGGAGTGAATTCGATGCCAACGAGCCTTAGGAAGAAAACCCACGAGCGAAAAGCCTCCACGCGCGATTTCATGCGAACCCATGAACACGAAAAGCTCCTACGATCGAACTCCTTAATGCACGAACCAAAGTGGGGATACCCACTTGACAAATCAGCAAAGGAGAGGGTTTGGTGCTGTTTTGGATGGTGGCCGGCCACAAGGAGGAAGAAGGGAGCAAGTAGTAGGGTTTTGTAGGATGGAGAAGTATGGAGATGTTTGCAATGGGGGGGGGGGTGTGGTCGGATTGGAGGCTAGAGGGGTAAGGGAGGGCCGGTTGGAGGGAAGGATTATGCAGGCCGGGATTACAATTTGGAGAGGAAAGAGGCCGGGTGTGTTTTTGGAGAGGGAGAGAGAAAAAGGGATTAGGGTTAGGGTTAAGGAGTATTAGGGGTTATTATATATGGGTTAATTGTGGATTAATAGGTTGTGAGTATGAATATGAATTAATAGGTATACAAATGGGTAATGGGTATTGGGTCAAATTCAAATGAGATACAATATACAATGAATTTTATGGCTCCTAAAAATCTCCTTAAGGGCCAAAAATCACAATTTGGGCAAATCACCACCAAAAATCCACCACATCACCAAAATAAATAATAATCGTGAACGAGACCAAGAAAATACGAAAAAGAACTCAAAATGGCGAAAATGAACAAAACGACGAACAATCAGCACAAGGAGGTCAAAAAATGAAAGAAAAAGAATATATATTGAAAATAATCCAATATATGGTTCCGAAAAATACCAGAGATATAAAAATACACAAAAATGAAAAATACACTCCAAAATACATAACACGAAAAACAGGGGTTACAATCCTACCCACCTTACAACAAAATTTCGTCATCGAAATTTGCTTAGGCGGTACATAGGACATGGCAAAAGCACCCTGGGGAAAATAACAGAGAAGAATTGAATCAAACAATAAGTCAACGGTCGGGAATAAATGCAAGAGATAGGGGGAAGTAAACAATACAAGGAAAAGAAGCAACAAGAGGATCCTGGGACCTGTGGGTTATGGGCCCACCACGCTTCCGCTGCCCACTCTGATGGTGACATTCCAAGCTGCAGACAAGTCGTTGTAGACCACGTGACACCAAGCGATGATCCGAACAGGAAGAAAAGAATGAGACACTAGATCAAAATTGGAATTTAGATGAGGGCTTTAGTTTAAATAATTAAGTCAAAACTAATGAGCATTAACAAAAATAATATTAATAATACAAAAATTAACACATAATAATAATAAAATAATAATGAAAAAAATAATAAATAATAATAATCATAATAATCATAATATACTGGTAAAAATAATAATAATAATAAAATATTAACAATACTGGTAAGGATAATAATATAAGACAGAAAATAATTTGGGGTTTATCATTTTTGTGAAAATAATTCAATATCAACATCAAAAATAAAATAGTAAAAAAAAAGCAATAATAATAATAGTAATAGTAACCACAATAATAATAATTATACTAATAACAATAAGGAAAACAATAATAGTATTAGTAGAAATTCTTTGATGTGGGTTCGCCTCATTAATATTCATCTGTAGTCTTTCCTTCTCGACATCAAGTTGCAGGTTTGCCTCCACGACATCAGGTTGCAGGTTACCATCTGGATATTCGGTTGCACATTTTGCCTCACCGATATCCAGTTGCAATTTGCCTCCATTGACATCTAGTTGTATGTTTGCCATCTCAACATCCAGTTTCAACAAAATGATGAACGAAATGATGCGATCTTCCACATGTACTTAGATATTGATTGCTCAATTTAAGTACGAAGTAGAAATTTGTGATATTAAAATACACAGTTGTTCAAAATAACAAAATTTTCGTTTTCGATTTTTTTTTTATTTATAAAAGATCCAAAATATAACAAATAATAATTGAAATACACAAAATATGAAAAATACACTCCAAAATATATAACACGAAAAATAGGGGTTACATTTTACTTCTACTTTTATATCACAAATTTCAAAAACATAACATCATACTTAATTAAACATCTAATACCCAAGTATATATGGAAGATTACATCATTCCATTCTCCATTTTGGTGCAACCTAATGTCAAGAGGGCAAATATGTAATTAGACATCAATGAAGGCAAACTGCAACTGGATGTGCAAATGAATGTCCAGAAGGCAACTTGCAACCGGATGTTGTGGAGGCAAATATGGAACTTGATGTCAAGGAGGCAAGCCTGCAATTGGACATCAATGAGGCAAACCCACAATAAAGGAGATTTTCTATTTTAATAACCTCACTTTTATTTCTACTTTTATATATATTACTTACCACTATTCCATTCTTTTGTACTAGTTTATACCATTTTATAATGTTTTACTCCTGATATGGCTAAAGATGGGATTAAATCGGAACCCTTCAAAGTGGGCACGAATCTTAAAGCTCTGAAGGGTAAAACGGTAATTTTACCTACAAACGAGTCAGAAATAGGAACGGGGTCTTTTTCCAAAGTCCAATTACCCATAAACGGATTTTTCCTACTGGATACAGGTCCCAACCCGTTACAAACCAGTTTAGAAGGATAAAGAAGAATCAGATTCGTAATTATCCCTAAGAGATGGTTTTAACCACTTCTATCCATCCACACCGGAAAGTAGAGATTTGTTCTTATCTCGAAACAGATCCCTAAGGCGACTATAAAAACCCCTCTCCCCCACCATAACAAGGTAATTAATACTTTTCCACATAAAGCTCTTTCATAATCTTTTTGATTACTGACAAGAGCGTTGGAGGGTGCATCGCCGGGATCCATCCCGGTGTTTTGCACTTTTTGTAGGTCAACGGCAGTGGCAAGAAACCAGTCAGCACGTTGGTGAAGGTCAACAGGTTTGCTTAATTCATTTCTTCAAGAATCCACAAATTCATCTATTTGCTCCCACACCAAAATCAACAGCAACAAATTGGCGCCGTCTGTGGAAAGTACTCGACAAGCAACCCCACCTTCCTTTTTCAGTCAAAACTACTCATAGCCATGCCTCCCAAGAGGAAGCACGCAAACTCCAACCGAAGAACAATCTCTACTCATCCTCCTCCTCCTCCTCCTCTGGAGGATCTCCCTCCACCCATCCAGCAGACCCTGCCGCTCGAGCAACAGGCTCCTCAGTCTATTCTGTAGCCTATAGGGCCCCAAGCATATGTGGGGGAGCCCTCTAGGCGAAGCTGCCACAAGCAACCTGTACACCAGGTCCGGGTGTCCATCCATAATGCTTCCACAGATTCTATGGCCTCCTATAGTCATCCCACGTCAAAGGATCTGCGGGATATGCTCAACAATTGGTAGACTGAGTCGGGGCCCGATCTTCGAACCCATCTAGAGGAGAGGCAGACCCGCGAGGTGAACCCTCGTCGAGAGCACCCGAGGGATCGGTCACCGCGCTGATCAGGCTGCAGGGGGTTCAACTCGCTCCCCAGAGGCGAAGGGATTCACCACTGCATCACCTAAGGCGACGCCGCTCCCCGGCTGGTCATCCCACAGCACGAGCCGATCACGAGCAGGAGGCCCCCGTCACAAGGGAAGAATTTCAAAAATTCTAGGAGGCGGTCCTCTGGGCACTCAACGCCGCCCCCAACAACGGCCCTCGGGCTCCCAGCCCTCGGCCAGCTCCTTGCCCTCATCGCCGCTCCGGAAGTCCCAGGCCGGCTCCAAGCCACCGTCGTCCTTCTCCAGATCACCACCACCGCTCCTGAAGTCTGCGCCCTACTCCGAGTCACCCCCGTCGTTCTATTAGTCCACCACCTACTTAGAGCCATCGCCGTCGCAGCCCCAACCCTCCTTATCATGAGGACGAGTTTCGGGGCTCAGCCAGGAAAGATCGAAGGGAGGACTCGGTCTACCGTCGTCTCCACGAGATAGAGAGGCACATCGGCCAGCTCGATTGAGATGAAGAACAACGGGCAAGGGACCTCCGTCCAAGCAGGCCCCCATTCTCCCGTGCCATCAAGGAGGCCCCGGTTCCAGACAACTTCAAACCTCCCCACTTCAAGACCTACACCGGGGAGACAGACCCTACAGATCACATTGAGAGTTTCAAAACTCTCATGATGATCCATCATGCATCCGATGCCCTCCTTTGCAAGACCTTTCCAACCACTCTCAAGGGGCCAGCTCGGGAGTCCTATTCTCAACTTGCACCGAGATCTATCTTCTCCTTCGACCAGTTCGAGGGTCTCTTTCTCATGCACTTCGTGAACAGCCACCGCACGGAGAAGACGAGCGCCTCCCTACTGATCCTCAGTCAAAAAAAAGGCGAGCAATTGAGGGACTACGTTAAGCGTTTCACTGCCGAGGCCAGATCCATCACCTCATTGGAACCCTCGGTGGCCACGGTCGCCTTCCAGTCCAACGTCCTCAATGCGGATCTCAGAGCGTCCCTCGCCAAGAAGCCCTCTTAGGACTTCTCAGAGCTTCTACTCCGGAGTGAGAAGTACATCCGAGCGGAAGAAGCTCTCCACCACCCCACCTTTATAGCGTCAACTTTCAGGAATAAGCGGAAGGGCGCAGAAGAAGAGGGAGCTAAGAAGCTCTAGAAGGATAACGAAGGTCAGCGGCATCCTCTCCTCCGCTTTGAGAAATTCACTCCGCTTAACACGAGTGTATCTGTCATCCTAATGGAGATCGGAAACGAAGGTCTCCTGCTGCCACCTCCGAAGATGAACACCTCTGGAAAGTAGAGAAACCGGGAAAAGTGGTGTCGTTTCCACCGGGACCACGGGCACGACACCGATAATTGTCAGGCCCTGAAGGATGAGATCGAGGCCCTCATCCAAAGAGTGCAGCTCACTCGGTTTGTGAGAAGGGACCGAGCCGATCTGCCTCTGCCGCCTAGGGGGACTAACAGGCGAACTGAGCAGTGCACGGAGACTTCGGAGGCCGAAGTAGAAGGCATATTGCACCTGATACACAGAGGCCCAACGGGGGGAGATTCCAAATCCTCCCGAAAAGCCTTCGTTAGGGAGGTCAACTCCGTGCAGAGCCATCCTCCCCCAAAAGGCCTGGGAGTCCATGTGACGTTCTCCGATAGGGACTTAGAAGGCGTCCGCATGCCCCACTGCGATGCCCTCGTCATCAATATCCGAATGGCGAACTTCGACGTTCGTCGGGTCTTGGTGGACAATGGAAGCTCCGTCAACATCCTTTTCTTGGAGGCCTTCAAGGGCCTCTAGCTGTCGATGGACCGACTCAAGCCTGCAGGCTACACTCTTCACGGGTTCACTGGGGTCCCAGTTACGATCGAGGGAGTTATAACCCTCGACATAATGGCTGGAAAGGCTTCGGTAATACGCACAGAGCCGATGGAGTTCATGGTGGTGGACGTCAAGGCCGCCTATAATGTTATCCTGGGTCGACCAGGTTTGGCTATGCACCAAGCTATTCTGTTGGCCTACCACATGAAGATGAAGTTCCCCACGCCCTTAGGAGTGGGAGAAGTGAGGGGGACCCAAGAAGCGGCCCGGAAGTGCTATATGACCTCGATGGGCGGTCCGGTCTCCCCCCTGGAAGCCCTCGAACTTCTCCAGGAGGGTAGCCAGACTATCTCCGAGCCAGTGGATGAATTGGAGGAAGTGACCTTGTCCGAAGAAGATGCCACTAGATGTTTCGCATCAGCAAGGCTCTCTCCTCCTCCATTAAGCAAGATGTATCCTGGTGCATACGGGAGAACCGCGACCTCTTCGCTTGGACCGCGGCAGACATGTCAGGGATCTCGGAGGAGCTCTTAATGCACCACCTGAGCATCGCTCCTGGGGTTAAGCCTGTCCAACAGAAGAGGTGGAAGTTCGCTCCCAAGTGACATCAGGCGATCAAAGAGGAGGTCGAGAAGCTCCTCAACGCCCAATTCATCCAGGAGGTAAATTATCCCGAGTGGCTATCCAATGTGGTGTTAGTCAAGAAAGCCAACGGGAGCTGGAGGATATGCATCGACTTCACCGATCTCAACAAGGCATGTCCGAAAGACCTCTTTCCCCTTCCAAGCATCGATGCCCTGATCAATGCGACCTCCGGGCACGAGCTCCTCAGCTTCATGGACGCTTTCTCGGGGTACAATTAAATTCACATGTTCCCTCCCACATCCCGAAGATCTCCTTCGTGACGGACCAGGGCCTGTACTGCTACAGGGTAATGCCGTTCGGTTTGAAGAATGCGGGAGCTACTTACCAGCGCCCCGTGAATAAGGTCTTTCGAGACCAGATTGGCTGAAACATGGAAGTCTACGTAGATGACATGTTGGTCAAGAGCACCCGAGGGAAAGAGCACGTCCTCGACCTTTAAGAAGCCTTCGAGGTGCTCAAGAGGCAAGATATAAGGCTCAACCCGAACAAGTGTGCGTTCGGAGTCTCGTTCGGCAAGTTCTTGGGGTTTATGGTCAGCCAGAGGGGCATAGAGGTCAACCCCGAGAAGATCTAGGCCATTCTCAAAATGGCTCCTCCCTCCAATGTCAAAGAGGTTCAGAGGCTCACGGAACACCTCGCAACAATTGGGCAGTTCCTCTCCAAGTCCGGGGAAAAGTGCCTCCCCTTCTTCAAGGCCCTTAAGGGGGCTAAGGGTTTCGAATGGGGGGAGCAGCAGCAGAAGTCCTTCGACCAGCTCAAGGCATACCTAGCTAACCCCCCGCTCTTGAGCAAGCCAATGACTGGAGAGGTGCTCTACCTATATCTCGCTGCTTCGGAGCAAACCCTCAGCGCGGTCCTTGTAAGAGAAGAGGACAGAATGCAGAGGCCCATTTATCATGTGAGTAAGGTCCTCCGAGATGCCGAACTCCATTACCTGAAGCTGGAGAAGATGGCCCTTGCCTTGGTCATGGCGGCCTAGAAGCTCCGCCCATACTTCCAATCCCATTCGGTTATCATCCTAACCCACCAGCCCCTCAAGCAGGTTCTCCACAAGACCGAGACCTCCGGGTGCCTGATGAAGTGGTCCATCGAGCTGAGCCAACACGACATCAGCTACCAGCCAAGAACAGCAATCAAGGCCTAAGCTCTGGCCGAATTCATTATGGAGAGCACCATCCCCGACCCTTGCGAGTCATCTACCGATCCCTTCGTCAGGACCATTTATGTGGACGGGTCTTCTTGCGCCAATGGAAGTGGGGCGGGTGTTATCTTAGCCGGCCCAAACGCTTTCATCCTCTAATACTCCCTTCGCTTAAACTTCCTGCCATCAAACAACATGGCAGAGTATGAGGCCCTCATAGCGAGGCTCTGCATGGCCCGCAAAGCCAGGGCCAAGCGGGTCAGAGACTTCAATGATTCTCAATTGGTCGTCAACCAAGTGTCGAGGGAATATGAGGCGAGGGGCGAGCATATGGTTAGGTACATAGCAAAGGTGAGGGGGCTTCTGGCCCTATTCGAAAATGTTCAACTCCAGCGGGTTCCCCGAGAGGAAAACACGTAAACGGACGCCCTCTCTAAGCTTGCCTCCTTGTCTCTCCAGGGTCTATAATGAACCGTCTTAATAGAGGTTCTTATCAGACCAAGCATTGATGAAGACGGCCCAGAGCCAATGGAAGCCTACCCCCTAAAACTTGAGAAAAACTGGATGAAGCCCCTCCTCGAGTACCTCCGAGACAAAGTCCTTCCCGAAGACCCAAAAGAGACAAGGAAGATCAGGATACGAGTCGAGTGGTACACACTCTTGGACGGGGTCATGTACAAACACTCCTACACCCAGATCGACGGTCGACCCTATCTGAGGTGCCTCTCCCCAGAGGAAGTGCTCTATGCCCTAAAGGAGGCCCATGATGGTCTATGTGGCACGCACTTGGGAGAGAGATCCCTTACCCGAAACTCTTGAACTACGGCTACTTCTGGCCCACACTACTAAGTGACTCCGAGGAGTACGTCCGCTAGTACAACTCCTGCCAGAAATTTGCCCCAATCGGTCACCTGCCCCAAGCACAACTCACTTCCCTGGCGAGTCTAATCCCCTTCACAATGTGGGGAATGGATTTCCTCGGACCCTTCCCTCCAGCACCAGGCCAACTGAAGTTCTTAGTAGTAGCAATAGACTACTTCTCAAAATGGATCGAGGCTGAGCCTCTTTCGACAATCACCGAGCACAAGGTCTAGAAGTTCTTTTGGAAGAACATCGTCTGTCTGTTCGGGGTACCTCGCATCCTCGTAACTGACAACGGGACTCAATTCACGGTAGCGACCTTTCGCAACTTTTGCGCCGACCTCGGCATTCAGCAATGATTCTCCTCGGTAGCTCACCCCCAGTCCAATAGCCTAGTAGAGAACGCAAATCGACAAATCCTCTCTGGCTTGAAGAAGAAGTTTGACAAATTTAATAAGGGGCTATGGGTCGAACAACTCCCCAATGTGCTTTGGAACTATCGCACCACAAAAAGAACTCCAACGGGAGAGTCCCCCTTCAACCTCACGTACGAATCCGAAGCTCTCATCCTTTTGGAGGTGGGCCTGCCTTCACCCTGACTCATAGCCTACAGTGAAGCGCAGAATGCGAACCAGCTTCACAACTGCCTAGACCTCATAGACGAGGTCCGCGAGAGAGCCGCAATTCGGCTAGAGACCTATCGCCGTAGAATCACTCAGGCTTATAATAAGAGGGTACGAATAGCCAACCTAAAAGAGGGAGTCCTAATGCTCAGAAAGTTGTCGATCTCCGATCCAAGCAAAAGAGGCAAGTTGGCACCCAATTGGGAAGGACCATATAGGGTCTCTAGAGTTATTCGCTCCGGCGCGTATTAACTCGAAGACCCAGGGGACAGGAGAATACCGAGGACATGGAACCCGAAGCACTTGATGAAGTACCAAGAGGGTATCTAGACACCGCTCCAAGCAACTTCCCCAAGAGCGCTCCAGAAGACTTGTCCAAAGTCCATACTTGTATTTTCTTTTTATCAAAGTGTAAAGGCCGCTTGCAACATAGAAGCGGCCGCCCAGTTGTTCTCAATAAAAAGAAATCTTTCCCTATAAGTTTTCTATCTTTTGAGTTATCTAACTCTACCTCTCAAGTTCTCTATTTCTTGAGTAATCTAACTCTACTTAGAAAATTCTCTATTTTGAGGTAGGCTAACTCTACTTATAAAAAAAATTTCATCTAAACAACACGCTCAGAGTCCAACACTTGGTTCAACTTCGCTTCAACTATTTGCTTCTATGCGAGTACGAAGCGGATCACCATTCGGAATTGCTCCTACAGCTGTCGATACTTTCTAAACGACACGCTCGGAGTCCAATACTTTGTTCGACTCCGCTTCAACTATTTGCTTCTAAGCGAGTACGAAGCAGATCACCATTCGGAATTGCTCCTACAGCTGTGGATACTTTCTAAACGACACGCTCGGAGTCCAACACCTGGTTCAACTCCGCTTCAACTATTTGCTTCTAAGCGAGTACGAAGCGGATCACCATTCGGAATTGCTCCTACAGTTGATGATATTTTCAAAACGATGTGCTTGGAATCCAACACTTGGTTCAACTCCGCTTTAACTACTTGCTTCTAAGGGAGTAAAGGGCGGATCACCCTTCGAAATTGCTCCTATAGCCGTTGGTACTCTCTGAACGACAAGTTCGGAGTCCAACACTTGGTTCGACGTTACTTTTGCTACTCGCGAACGAGCAAGTACCATGCGTCCCACCATTCAGAATTGCTCCTACAACTGTTGACAACTACAAATGCTAACAAAACACACAAGTGTGAAAAACAAGTATTATTTCATTAAAGTTTGAGGAACAAGTCTAGTTATAGGACCAACTACTCATCTTTACAACAAGATACAAAAATTGTGAAACCAAAAAAGTACATGACTACAGAGAGCTACTTCAACGCCTCTTAGGGGCAGGGGATACTTCGGTTGAGAGACACCCAGGGGCGACGAATGTTGTACTACCGACACCCCACCTCGGCGCTCATCCTTAGGCCGGCGAGCCGAGAGGCATCGTCCGCACCCGTTCTAACGATGGCCCCAACAGATGCTCCACTCGACGAAGCTGCCACCCGACTTTGCGCATCGCCCTGGCTTCAATGCATTGGCAACAAGCGACGCGCGAGCTCGTAGAAAGTTATCCCTCTATGACACTCCTCCCGCGTGCAAGAAGTGGATCTGACTTTGCTCTGCTCGGATCGCGATTGAAGAAGAGCGACCTCTGCCTCGAGCTCGACAATTCGCTCTTTGAGCGAGTCATCTTTCACCTTTATCTTCAGATAAGGCAGTCGCATCGAGCCTGCTCCTCGAGAGCCATCGGTGATTGTCCATCGAAGGTGAGCAACCTCCATGCTCTTATCGAGGGTCACCTTCTTCTGCTCATCCCTCTCCGCTGTCACCTTAGATAGAGAGTGACGAAGGCGCTTAAGCTACAGGCCGAGGTTGGCTTCCATCGACGAGCCCATGTCATCATCTTCGGGGGTCTTCTCATTGATCCACTCCTCTAATCGCCTCCTCTCTATGTCTCGGCAAACTAGGGTCGATCTCAGGTGATTCAGCTCATACTTTGCCTTGCAGAGATCCGACTCCACTTCAAAAAGCCGCTCTTGGTTCCTAGTGAGCCCCAATCTCGTCGCCCTTAGACTAGCCTTGAGACGAGCCACTTCGGCCACCCGAGACACATCAATGAGTGGTAGCGCTTCGACAATCTGAAAAAGTCCATAAAAACAAGTAAATTATCCACGACTATGAACACTATGTGGCAAAGACAAAATTAAGCAAGTCAATCTCAAGACGACTTAGGAGTGGGGCAGACCAGAGCTATGCCGAGTGCCAACACTTGTTCAAGCAAGTGTTTCGGAGCAGTTCCGAACTCCAACACTTGTTCCAAAAAAAAAGTGATTCAACACTTGTTCAAGAAAGTGTTTCAACACTTGTTCGAGCAAGTGTTTCGGAGCAATTCCGAACTCCAACACTTGTTCCAAAAAGTGTTTCAACACTTGTTCAAGCAGGTGTTCTGAAGCAAGGCCGAACTCCAACACTTGTTAAAGAAAAAAAAAGGGTTACTTCAATCAATTCCGAGCTTCAACACCTGTTCAAAAATTTTCATTGAATTTCGAGATTACAAGCAGTGGCCAGTCTGCAGTTCGGCACTACATGATCAAAAAAAGAAGAAGCAAGTTACGAGATGAATCAAGGGTCAACCTCTTTCAAGCGATCCTTTGCTGAAGGTGCCTCCTCGGGGACCACGATGGCCAGGGGCGTGGCTTCCGATGAAGTACCTCCCTCGGCCTCGACATCTTCTTCCCCGACCCCCTTGACCTCCTCCTCTTCTTTGACCTCCTTGTCACCTTCCGACACGTCATCAAACCCGAGAACAGGGTACGTAAAGAGGAGCCACCCGGTGCAGTCCACGTCAGGGAATTTCTCCCACACCCCGTCTATGGCTCGACCGTACGCCTTCGCCATGTTCAGGTCGAGGTACCCCTTCGCCTTCTCCATTGCCCATTCCTCAGCCTCCTTTGCCGCCTCTAGCCTAGCCGCGGCGACCTCGTCTACCTTTTCCTTCACCGCCAGCCCGACAGCTTGGAGGAGCCGGGTATTGCCAGCCTCCAGCTTGGTGCCTACAGCTTCGAGGTGCCCAAACCTCGAGCTCCTCGACTCGACCACAACCTTCGCCTTCTCGAGCTTCTTAGCGATCCAGGCCTTCTCCCCTCGAGCCTTATCCGCCTCGAGCCTCAGCTCCTTCTCTTGCTCAGCCACCTTCTTCATCATATGGCCGAAGTGGCAAGTGATTTCCGAAGAATGAGACTTAGGCTATTTCAAAAAAAATCTCTAAGCGCTCGGCAAAAAAAAAGAATTCGAGTTCCGAAGCTTACCGACATCGCCGAGCGTGCAACCTCGAGCGCGTCGTCCCCCACACTACCAGCTTCCACGGCCGCCTTGTCCTTCGGCGTGGCAAGGTGCCGGACAGCCTGCATACATGCTGCCGAGTTGCCTAAGAACCCGTCGAGCTTATGGACCTACCAGTCCAGGACAAAGATCTTTTTGTGCTCTTCGGTTAGGAATACCTCGGCTTCGGCAGTCAAGGGCGGAGCCGCTAGCCCTAGGGCAGCCGATATCGGGAAGTCCCCCATGTCAGTCGATGCCGAAGCCTCCTCCACGGTCGAAGATTTTGGGGCCGGTGGGGGTCATCTCCCCAGCTGCTCAGTGGTAGCGCGATGGGCTTGTACCGCAGCTGAGGGGGCCTTTGAGGAAACTCTCTTCCACTTCTTTGGGGCCTTGCTACTCAGAGCCCCGTGCTTCCCCACCAAGTCGTCGAAGTCCATCGATTGTGCAAAGTAGAGGGTGGAGAGTTAGCAAAAAAAAAGAAACAAAGAAAAAACAACAACAAACAAACGAACTCGTACTAGGGTTTATCGAGCTAAGACCCCCTCGGAAGAGCACCTCCTCAGTCAGGTCCTTCTAATCGAACTTCAGGCGATCGAGCCACGTCTGAACCATGTCCTCTTCCTCAGTGTAAGGGATGGGCTCTGCTTGACCTTCTTCGGCACAGCCTCTACCCAAGTTGTAGGGATCTCCCATGGCCCTCAACTTCGGATCAGGAAGTATTTGTCCCTACAATTCTTTATCGAGTTCGGGCAGCTAACCAACTTCGTCCCGAACCTCAGAGCTAGGTACCACCGGTACACATCCTTGTGCTGCTGATGCATTCAGTACACCATCCGGAGCACACTCATCCTCGGCTCGAAGCCCGATGCCTGACAGTGGAGGATGAATCCGTTTATCAGCCTCCATACGTTCAACATGTACTGAACGGGGCTGACGCGGAACCACCTCAGCACTTCGACAACGAAGGGGTGAAATCGGAGCCGAACTCCTGCCAAGAACGCGTCGACCGTCCAGAAGCACATGTCAACGAGCATTGGCGAGTTGGCCCTCACCCCCGACCCAGGGAGCATTAAGTCGAACTCCCTAGGGATTTGGAAACTCTCCCGAACCCTTACCAAATCCTCCTTGGTAAGGATGGAGATCATCTCGTTCGCTTCCGACATCTTCCTGGCCTCATTCTCCTCAAAGCTTCGAGCCATCCCGTACATTATCCGCTCCGCCTGGTCCTCCGGAAGCTCTCGAACCCTCTGTAGTCGGGTCAGAACCCCGGGCATTCTCCTGAACTCCCTATCCTCTGATCCTCTTGGATCCTCGTATCGACGACTACCGAAGCCTACCCTACCACGGCTTTGCCTTTGTTGATGGAAGGGACCTGACTAGAGGAAGCCTCGGGGGCAAGAAGTGGAGAGGTCTCCTTCCTCGAAGTGTCGATAGACATTCTCAAAAGGGGAAAATAAACTAAGTACGAAGTTACCTTGATTTTACAGCTACGGTCAGAAAACACACCGGAAGACGGTGAAAACTCGTCGGAAGCTTTCGCAGAGTAAAAAACTCGCTTGAGTAAAAAACGAGAATAGTGAAAAAATGAGAGGGGGATAGGAGATTTATAGAGATGGGGGTTGGTGGCACACTTACCAAGGTTAAGAGGCCTCCAACAATGCAAAAGCCTGGCCCATTTGGTGGAAAACGCCAAAGAAATGCGTTGACTAGTCAACGGTCTCAGGGGGCCCACGTACCACGTGGCGCTCTCCCATTTGTCGACAGAGGCTCCGAAGTCGATTGCCTACAGACGTCGAAACGCAAGAAATGTGTTGACTGGTCAACAGTCTCAGGGGGCCCACATACCACGTGGCGCTCACCCGTTCATCGACAGAGGCTCTGGAGTCCATTGCCACCGACGTCGAAATGCAAGAAATGTGTTGATTGGTGAACAGTCTCAGGAGGCCCACATATGTAGCGCCCCGATTTCCGACACTGGGAAACCGTGACACGAGCCAAGATCTTTTCTTCAATTAGTCACAATACACGGAAAAACAGGAGAATTTAAAACTTTTTATTCAATACACAATGTGTTACAAGTCTGAACATTGTACAACTGTAATACCTTACAATAGAGTTACAATATCACCTTTACATTTCTAAGTATTACAACTTTCACATCTTACATCAGAGTACCTCTCACTTAACAGATAATCAATACATATACTGCAGCGGAACTAAAACATAGCACTGACTCCTTGCTTTCCTTGCCTTGAGTCCTCCTGAATTTCACCTTTGTACTTCGACGATCCAGTACCTATGGAAGTGGGGACGTCAGTATTCACTGACGCTTAAAGGCTGATCATATAGCAGCGAATCTTCCAAACAATATACAAAATATACAAACATAGCAATTGTGTTGGTGTAGTTTAAGTGTTCGTGAGTGCTAGGACTAGACTCTAATGCGATATTTAAGTAGAACTAGAATGCTTCCTCGCATTATGAATTCTAATTATACATAGCCCGTTCCTGACAATACTCCATGACTCTGTGAGGTTGCAGAAGGGGTCAAGTGCCCCCCATGCAGTCTGCTTACGGTGTCTCCGTTTTCCACTACTACCCGGCAAGCCGGACCTCACTCAAACAAGGTTGCAGGTGCGGTCTAGTTCCGCCACTGCAGTCATATAGTGGTGTCCATGTTTGCCACTATTGCCCAGTGTATCGGGCCCTAATCCAAATCCAAATCAAAGGGTTTCGCAAGCGCAGGGCAGCGCGAAGCCTACCCTGTGGCACCCTCTGGGGTATCGCAAGCGCAGGACTGCACAATGCATCCTGTGGCACCCCAGCCACGGTATTTCAGGAATTAACAGAGCGAGATACGTAACCCGTGTCCTCAACCTGTGAGATGGCACCGTACGTATCCCTTTGACGGGACGCTTCCTATTCTAATGTCAGCAAGTCTCCGAAAGCAACATGCAGCCCATACTACATGCGACTCCATCTCAAGCCGTTTCTCCATATATAGGGATTGAACCCACGTTACGAATTCTAATTGTACACGACCTGTTCCTGACAATACTCCATGACTCTGTGAGGTTGCAGAAGGGGTCAAGTGCCCCCCATGCAGTCTGCTTATGGTGTCTCCGTTTTCCACTACTACCCGGCAAGCCGGACCTCACTCGATCCCAGTATATCGGGCATCGTTCCAAAATTAAACCATAGAGTTTCGCAAGCGCAGGGCAGCGCGAAGCCTACCCTGTGGCACTCTCTGGGGTATAGCAAGCGCAGGACTGCACCATGCATCCTGTGGCACCCCAGCCACGGTATTTCAGGAATTAACAGAGCGAGATACGTAACCCGTGTCCTCAACTTGTGAGACGGCACCGTACGTATCCCTTTGACGGGAAGGTACAACCCAGTACACCACCTAAGGCCTCCCTCAAGGGACAAGTTGGTCGTAAGGTGCCCCCTACAACCAACTCCTCTCTCTTCGGCAAGGGTCCGAGCAAAATGACCTTTATAAATCACTACCCTAATGATGTCCCTGACCCGACGATCCTAGGGACGATAATATTATAACATAACATGCTAGGCCTTAAATTAGGCTTCGCAAGACAACTCTACTAGGCTGCTCAACCTAGACTTACCAGAACCCCTCAGGATCCGGTTCGTGGCTCATCGATCCAAGACCTCGGTCGTGCGAATATACATGCATGCCGCTATGTCTTGATGGTCGATAGCCCACAACGAAGTGTGTACTAGCTAACAGCTGTACACGAGTAACAACCACATACGAGCTAATAAGCTACGTATGAAACGATAACTACCCACGAGCCAGGCGGGCCTCGTAGGAGATAACCACGTACATACCAGCCAAATAAGCCGTGTATGAGACCAACAGCTACGCACGGGCCGGTCGGGCCGCGTACGAGACAACCACTTACATACGAGCCGACTAAGCTACGTATGAGACCCACAGCTACATACGGGCCAGTCGAGCCACGTACGAGCACAACCGTGTGCAAACAACCATACAGGTAATCAATCCTAGAAGCAACCAAACGTGCTTACTAACAAACTTGGTCATCTAATTTTAGAAGCAACAGAAGAGTCTACTAATATTCTATGGTCGGTATTCCACTAAGGAAGAATCCGAAGGCGACCTAACGGCCTTTATCGGACCAACTATCACTAGTGGTCTTCCCAATCCTTATTACCTCAACTTATAGCGCCTTAAGTACGGCACACAATTGCACGCATACTCCTACGACAATCTAATCATATAACACAACCACCATGATACTCCTAGGTATGAATGTGATTAATGCTTGTACTCATATCGAGCTTAAGCATAACGATCACTACGACCTAGACATGAAGTCCACTATAGTCAAGCGTAGGTTACGAATGAGCATGAAAGCCTACTACTTATCATCACCAATCACCACAAACCAAGCACGGATAGATACTAATATAACATACAACATTCCAAGGCATAGTATTACTCCTACAACGTCCTAAGCATATACTTGAAATTTAGCATGGTATATCACATACCTACAATTAACTAGCATGGTATATTACATACCTACAATTGAACTAACATGATATGCCACTTACCTATAATTAAGCTAACATGGTAAGAAATTTTATCATTGCTCCTACAACATCCTAAACATAGTAAAATTGATCCAAGCATGGTAGGAAACTCTTAGAATTTGTCCTACATCATTCTAACATCATTAGGCATGCTAGATATTTTTAGAATAAATCCTACCATTAACTAAGCATGAAACATGATAGGATACTTTTAGAATACATCCTGCAACATTAGTAGTATAAAAATGGCTTCTAACTATTTTTAGGGATGATCCTACAACATTAGAAGCATGAATATAACTTCTAAATATTTTTAGAAGTAATCCTACAATATTAGTAGCATGGAAATGGCTTCTAAACATTTTTAGAAATGATCCTACAACATGTGAAGCATGAATAAGTCTTCTAATCATTTTAGAAATGATCCTACAACATAAGTAGCATGAATATGGTTTCTAATTATTTTTAGAAGCAAAGCTACAACTAACTAAGTATGGATATGGCTTCTAATCATTTTTAGAAGCAAAGCTACAACTAACTAAGCATGGATATGGCTTCTAATCATTTTTAGAAGCAAAGCTACAACTAACTAAGCATGAATATGGCTTCTAATTTATTGTTTAGAAATGATCCTACAATATTCTAAGCACAAAAACATAAAGGAATATTTTTAGAAAATATCCTACAACATTCTACTACTACTACTACTTCTATTTTGATCAACACATAACATACAACTTACTACTACTACTACTACTACTAAAAAAATCACAACATACAACTTACTACTACCTTATTAATCAACATACATGCTACTACTACTTCATTTTATTACATACTACTACTTATTGCTTTAGCTTACCACTACTTAGTTACTTACTAACCTCATTTATTACTAGTGATAAAGAAAAGATTATTTTATTTTACTTTACTTTACAAAAGAAAAGGTCTTTTTAATTAGCTACAACTAGTGATTAAAAATGAAAGAAAGATCCTTTTGATTAATAGCTACAACTAGTGATTAAGAATAAAAAGAAGATCTTTTTAATTTATTAGCTACAACTAGTGTTTAAAATAAAAGAAGATCTTTTTAATTTATTAGCTACGACTAGTGTTTAAAATAAAAGAAGATCTTTTTAATTAATAGCTACAAAAGAAGATCTTTTTAATTAATAGCTACAACTAGTGATTAAAAATAAAAGAAGATCTTTTTAATTAATAGCTACAACTAGTGATTAAAAATAAAAGAAGATCTTTTTATTTAATAGCTACAACTAGTGTTTAAGAAGAAAAAGAAGATCTTTTTATTTATTAGCTACAACTAGTGATTAAGAATAAAAAGAAGATCTTTTTAATTAATAGCTACAACTAGTGATTAAAAATAAAAAGAAGATCTTTTTATTTAATAGCTACAACTAGTGTTTAAGAATAAAAAGAAGATCTTTTTATTTATTAGCTACAACTAGTGATTAAAAATAAAAAGAAGATCTTTTTAATTAATAGCTACAACTAGTGATTAAAAATAAAAAGAAGATCTTTTTATTTAATAGCTACAACTAGTGTTTAAGAATAAAAAGAAGATCTTTTTATTTATTAGCTACAACTAGTGATTAAAATAAAAAGAAGATCTTTTTAATTAATAGCTACAACGAGTGATTAAAAATAAAAAGAAGATCTTTTTATTTAATAGCTACAACTAGTGTTTAAGAATAAAAAGAAGATCTTTTTATTTATTAGCTACAACTAGTGATTAAAACAAAAGAAGATCTTTTTAATTATTTCTACCACTAGTGTTTAGTAAAGAAAGGAAAGATCTTTTTGATTATTACATTAGTTCAATAAAGTCCTACAACCAACAATAGTTGTATTGTTCAACAATATGCAATATGTAAGTTTCTTTAGTCCAATAACATACAAACAACAACTACAATAATAAAGCTATGATCTTTATGTATTAGTAGCTACTACTACTACTTCTTCTTACTTTTTCTCATCATTCCCAACCATAGAAACACACCCATCAAACAAAAGAAAAACAAAAAAAGAAGGTAAGGAGAAGAAGTCAAACAACAACAACAAACAAACAACAAACAACAAACAAAGAACATGAAGAAACCCCCACCTTTGCTCTTTGTAGGAAGGACTTGCCTATGCTAACCTTCTCCTTCCCCTAGCTTTTTAGAACTCCTAGGGAAGACCTAAAAGAAAAACTCTCATGTTAGTGTGATGTTCTCTCTTTCTTTTCCTTTCCTTTCTTTCTTTCTTTCTTTCTTTCTTTTGTTTTCTAAAATGAGAGAAGGAGGAGAAGGAAGGGTTATTTATAGGTGGAGAGAAGGGTGGAAAGTGTAAATGCACACACACTATTTCACAAAAACCCCTCCTTCTTTTCTTTTTTGGGGCTGGCCACACCTAGGAGAAGGGGGAGAAGTGGGGGAGGTGTTATGTGGGGGAAGGTTTGATGTGGGGGAGAAATTTTTCTAGAAGGATTCTTAACCATCTTTTGTCTTGTAACCCTAGGTTTAGCTACCAAAAATCCCTAATCAAACCCTAACCATCCAACTAGGTTATAGGAAAATAAGTGTTGTCCAAAATATACAACACATAATTCGTATAATGCACTAATCGACATACTACTCGTATGTGCGCGTATATGTCCGTATACCGGGAAATCTTCGCATAATCCACATAAAATAATTAAATCTTGGAAATAATAATAAAATAAATTTTATTATTAGTTCGGAAGATCACGGTATCAATTTGATACAATACGGATATATACTGGCCGATATCTGGATACAGATAATGTCTAGGAGCAAACCGGTTAAAAATCACCAAAATATTCTAATTTTGGAATTAAAACAGAATATTAATAAAATAATAATAAAATAATAATTTATATACGGTAATATCCGTCCGGGATATTACAATACTCCCTCCTTAGAATAGTTCTGTCCTCAGAACTACGTTAAGTTAGGAAAACAGGCAAAACATCCATACCCTAATAACTCGGGGAAAGGAAGCTTATGCTGCTTTCCGGCTCCCAAGTGGCTCATCCATGAACTGGTTCTCCAAAGAACCCGACCTTTGCAATCTGGTAGCTACTCCCTCCTTAGAATAGGACGTGTCCTATGAACATCACTTCCAACTTTCAGGATTCTCTCCTGAAATTTTGACGCTTCATGTGGTGTAATTAACCGAACTGATTCTTGAGTTGCCTCCCGCACATACTTCAACTATTAAAAAAAATAATTTAGACAGAAGATTATGATGAACCAAGTTGAAACAAAACAGTTGCCTAGATTTTATATATATAAATCCGACGGGTTACAAAAAGTGTTACATCATATATAACTTCTTCCGTCCAAAACAAGTTTCAAAAGATGCAACCTTTAGACTTAGTTGCAGTTTCATATGCACATATGGTTACTGGCTCCTTCAGCTTGCCCTTAGTACGTGCGAATTCTCACCCTTGGTGAACGGGATCCTTTCCCTTAGCGTTCATCCTTGGAGATGACCCGTCGTCATTTTTATGAAGCTGGGGACAGTTTGACCTAATATGACCAATCTCCCTACAGTTGTAACATGTACGGGTTTCCACTTGAGAGTTCTTCGTCGGACATTGTTTTCTGAAATGACCTCGCTCGCCACATAAGAAACAACTTCCCAGGTTGGCGCCTCCAATTCTGCCCCCTGTTTTCTGAGTCTTCTGTTTCTGACTTTGGTTCTCAAATCCGGATGCAGGTGTAGGTCTTTTTCCTCGTCGTCGTGGACAGACTGATTGCTTGTGCCCATCTTCCTCACAGAAATGGCATACTAAAACCTTGGCGGTCTCTAGAACTTGCTCCCACTCACGTCGTAGTTGTGCTAATCTGGCGTTGAAATATTCCCGCTCCTCCGCCAAGCATGCTAATGTAGCTATACAAGCATCTCCCAGTTGCTTAGCTTGACGATCTATCCTAGCTACGTACTTCATGAGCTTTCTCATTTCTCGATATATGCTGGCTGCCACCGCCCTGCGTTGATCCATACTTGGCCCTCGCGGTGGCGAAGGCGAGTTCATCTTGAGGTTAACTTGTGGTGAAATCTCCTTCGGCTCCTCATTCGAGATTATCGGATCCTCCACTGCATTCGGCTCAATCTCTTCCATCAATACATCCTCGGTTAGGATATCTTCGAATGCCATCCTAAAATACATATACTGGAATTAGTTCAGATATAGGAAAATCATAAAACATAAGTTGAAAGGAACAACAATATGAATTACAACTGCCTATAACTAACTAAGACCCGACTCCTAAAGGGCATCCAAGTTTAATTTTCCTGCTGTGTTGGACTGTAAATTGAAGTTAGCTCTGATACCACTCTGTAGCGCCCCGATTTCCGACACTGGGAAACCGTGACACGAGCCAAGATCTTTTCTTCAATTAGTCACAATACACGGAAAAACAGGAGAATTTAAAACTTTTTATTCAATACACAATGTGTTACAAGTCTGAACATTGTACAACTGTAATACCTTACAATAGAGTTACAATATCACCTTTACATTTCTAAGTATTACAACTTTCACATCTTACATCAGAGTACCTCTCACTTAACAGATAATCAATACATATACTGCAGCGGAACTAAAACATAGCACTGACTCCTTGCTTTCCTTGCCTTGAGTCCTCCTGAATTTCACCTTTGTACTTCGACGATCCAGTACCTATGGAAGTGGGGACGTCAGTATTCACTGACGCTTAAAGGCTGATCATATAGCAGCGAATCTTCCAAACAATATACAAAATATACAAACATAGCAATTGTGTTGGTGTAGTTTAAGTGTTCGTGAGTGCTAGGACTAGACTCTAATGCGATATTTAAGTAGAACTAGAATGCTTCCTCGCATTATGAATTCTAATTATACATAGCCCGTTCCTGACAATACTCCATGACTCTGTGAGGTTGCAGAAGGGGTCAAGTGCCCCCCATGCAGTCTGCTTACGGTGTCTCCGTTTTCCACTACTACCCGGCAAGCCGGACCTCACTCAAACAAGGTTGCAGGTGCGGTCTAGTTCCGCCACTGCAGTCATATAGTGGTGTCCATGTTTGCCACTATTGCCCAGTGTATCGGGCCCTAATCCAAATCCAAATCAAAGGGTTTCGCAAGCGCAGGGCAGCGCGAAGCCTACCCTGTGGCACCCTCTGGGGTATCGCAAGCGCAGGACTGCACAATGCATCCTGTGGCACCCCAGCCACGGTATTTCAGGAATTAACAGAGCGAGATACGTAACCCGTGTCCTCAACCTGTGAGATGGCACCGTACGTATCCCTTTGACGGGACGCTTCCTATTCTAATGTCAGCAAGTCTCCGAAAGCAACATGCAGCCCATACTACATGCGACTCCATCTCAAGCCGTTTCTCCATATATAGGGATTGAACCCACGTTACGAATTCTAATTGTACACGACCTGTTCCTGACAATACTCCATAACTCTGTGAGGTTGCAGAAGGGGTCAAGTGCCCCCCATGCAGTCTGCTTATGGTGTCTCCGTTTTCCACTACTACCCGGCAAGCCGGACCTCACTCGATCCCAGTATATTGGGCATCGTTCCAAAATTAAACCATAGAGTTTTGCAAGCGCAGGGCAGCGCGAAGCCTACCCTGTGGCACTCTCTGGGGTATAGCAAGCGCAGGACTGCACCATGCATCCTGTGGCACCCCAGCCACGGTATTTCAGGAATTAACAGAGCGAGATACGTAACCCGTGTCCTCAACTTGTGAGACGGCACCATACGTATCCCTTTGACGGGAAGGTACAACCCAGTACACCACCTAAGGCCTCCCTCAAGGGACAAGTTGGTCGTAAGGTGCCCCCTACAACCAACTCCTCTCTCTTCGGCAAGGGTCCGAGCAAAATGACCTTTATAAATCACTACCCTAATGATGTCCCTGACCCGACGATCCTAGGGACGATAATATTATAACATAACATGCTAGGCCTTAAATTAGGCTTCGCAAGACAACTCTACTAGGCTGCTCAACCTAGACTTACCAGAACCCCTCAGGATCCGGTTCGTGGCTCATCGATCCAAGACCTCGGTCGTGCGAATATACATGCATGCCGCTATGTCTTGATGGTCGATAGCCCACAACGAACTGTGTACTAGCTAACAGCTGTACACGAGTAACAACCACATACGAGCTAATAAGCTACGTATGAAACGATAACTACCCACGAGCCAAGCGGGCCTCGTAGGAGATAACCACGTACATACCAGCCAAATAAGCCGTGTATGAGACCAACAGCTACGCACGGGCCGGTCGGGCCGCGTACGAGACAACCACTTACATACGAGCCGACTAAGCTACGTATGAGACCCACAGCTACATACGGGCCAGTCGAGCCACGTACGAGCACAACCGTGTGCAAACAACCATACAAGTAATCAATCCTAGAAGCAACCAAACGTGCTTACTAACAAACTTGGTCATCTAATTTTAGAAGCAACAGAAGAGTCTACTAATATTCTATGGTCGGTATTCCACTAAGGAAGAATCCGAAGGCGACCTAACGGCCTTTATCGGACCAACTATCACTAGTGGTCTTCCCAATCCTTATTACCTCAACTTATAGCGCCTTAAGTACGGCACACAATTGCACGCATACTCCTACGACAATCTAATCATATAACACAACCACCATGATACTCCTAGGTATGAATGTGATTAATGCTTGTACTCATATCGAGCTTAAGCATAACGATCACTACGACCTAGACATGAAGTCCACTATAGTCAAGCGTAGGTTACGAATGAGCATGAAAGCCTACTACTTATCATCACCAATCACCACAAACCAAGCACGGATAGATACTAATATAACATACAACATTCCAAGGCATAGTATTACTCCTACAACGTCCTAAGCATATACTTGAAATTTAGCATGGTATATCACATACCTACAATTAACTAGCATGGTATATTACATACCTACAATTGAACTAACATGATATTCCACTTACCTATAATTAAGCTAACATGGTAAGAAATTTTATCATTGCTCCTACAACATCCTAAACATAGTAAAATTGATCCAAGCATGGTAGGAAACTCTTAGAATTTGTCCTACATCATTCTAACATCATTAGGCATGCTAGATATTTTTAGAATAAATCCTACCATTAACTAAGCATGAAACATGATAGGATACTTTTAGAATACATCCTGCAACATTAGTAGTATAAAAATGGCTTCTAACTATTTTTAGGGATGATCCTACAACATTAGAAGCATGAATATAACTTCTAAATATTTTTAGAAGTAATCCTACAATATTAGTAGCATGGAAATGGCTTCTAAACATTTTTAGAAATGATCCTACAACATGTGAAGCATGAATAAGTCTTCTAATCATTTTAGAAATGATCCTACAACATAAGTAGCATGAATATGGTTTCTAATTATTTTTTAGAAGCAAAGCTACAACTAACTAAGTATGGATATGGCTTCTAATCATTTTTAGAAGCAAAGCTACAACTAACTAAGCATGGATATGGCTTCTAATCATTTTTAGAAGCAAAGCTACAACTAACTAAGCATGGATATGGCTTCTAATTTGTTGTTTAGAAATGATCCTACAATATTCTAAGCACAAAAACATAAAGGAATATTTTTAGAAAATATCCTACAACATTCTACTACTACTACTACTTCTATTTTGATCAACACATAACATACAACTTACTACTACTACTACTACTACTAAAAAAATCACAACATACAACTTACTACTACCTTATTAATCAACATACATGCTACTACTACTTCATTTTATTACATACTACTACTTATTGCTTTAGCTTACCACTACTTAGTTACTTACTAACCTCATTTATTACTAGTGATAAAGAAAAGATTATTTTATTTTACTTTACTTTACAAAAGAAAAGGTCTTTTTAATTAGCTACAACTAGTGATTAAAAATGAAAGAAAGATCCTTTTGATTAATAGCTACAACTAGTGATTAAGAATAAAAAGAAGATCTTTTTAATTTATTAGCTACAACTAGTGTTTAAAATAAAAGAAGATCTTTTTAATTTATTAGCTACGACTAGTGTTTAAAATAAAAGAAGATCTTTTTAATTAATAGCTACAAAAGAAGATCTTTTTAATTAATAGCTACAACTAGTGATTAAAAATAAAAGAAGATCTTTTTAATTAATAGCTACAACTAGTGATTAAAAATAAAAGAAGATCTTTTTATTTAATAGCTACAACTAGTGTTTAAGAAGAAAAAGAAGATCTTTTTATTTATTAGCTACAACTAGTGATTAAGAATAAAAAGAAGATCTTTTTAATTAATAGCTACAACTAGTGATTAAAAATAAAAAGAAGATCTTTTTATTTAATAGCTACAACTAGTGTTTAAGAATAAAAAGAAGATTTTTTTATTTATTAGCTACAACTAGTGATTAAAAATAAAAAGAAGATCTTTTTTATTAATAGCTACAACTAGTGATTAAAAATAAAAAGAAGATCTTTTTATTTAATAGCTACAACTAGTGTTTAAGAATAAAAAGAAGATCTTTTTATTTATTAGCTACAACTAGTGATTAAAATAAAAAGAAGATCTTTTTAATTAATAGCTACAACTAGTGATTAAAAATAAAAAGAAGATCTTTTTATTTAATAGCTACAACTAGTGTTTAAGAATAAAAAGAAGATCTTTTTATTTATTAGCTACAACTAGTGATTAAAACAAAAGAAGATCTTTTTAATTATTTCTACCACTAGTGTTTAGTAAAGAAAGGAAAGATCTTTTTGATTATTACATTAGTTCAATAAAGTCCTACAACCAACAATGGTTGTATTGTTCAACAATATGCAATATGTAAGTTTCTTTAGTCCAATAACATACAAACAACAACTACAATAATAAAGCTATGATCTTTATGTATTAGTAGCTACTACTACTACTTCTTCTTACTTTTTCTCATCATTCCCAACCATAGAAACACACCCATCAAACAAAAGAAAAACAAAAAAAGAAGGTAAGGAGAAGAAGTCAAACAACAACAACAAACAAACAACAAACAACAAACAAAGAACATGAAGAAACCCCCACCTTTGCTCTTTGTAGGAAGGACTTGCCTATGCTAACCTTCTCCTTCCCCTAGCTTTTTAGAACTCCTAGGGAAGACCTAAAAGAAAAACTCTCATGTTAGTGTGATGTTCTCTCTTTCTTTTCCTTTCCTTTCTTTCTTTCTTTCTTTCTTTCTTTTGTTTTCTAAAATGAGAGAAGGAGGAGAAGGAAGGGTTATTTATAGGTGGAGAGAAGGGTGGAAAGTGTAAATGCACACACACACTATTTCACAAAAACCCCTCCTTCTTTTCTTTTTTGGGGCCGGCCACACCTAGGAGAAGGGGGAGAAGTGGGGGAGGTGTTATGTGGGGGAAGGTTTGATGTGGGGGAGAAATTTTTCTAGAAGGATTCTTAACCCTCTTTTGTCTTGTAACCCTAGGTTTAGCTACCAAAAATCCCTAATCAAACCCTAACCATCCAACTAGGTTATAGGAAAATAAGTGTTGTCCAAAATATACAACACATAATTCGTATAATGCACTAATCGACATACTACTCGTATGTGCGCGTATATGTCCGTATACCGGGAAATCTTCGCATAATCCACATAAAATAATTAAATCTTGGAAATAATAATAAAATAAATTTTATTATTAGTTCGGAAGATCACGGTATCAATTTGATACAATACGGATATATACTGGCCGATATCTAGATACAGATAATGTCTAGGAGCAAACCGGTTAAAAATCACCAAAATATTCTAATTTTGGAATTAAAACAGAATATTAATAAAATAATAATAAAATAATAATTTATATACGGTAATATCCGTCCGGGATATTACAACATACCACGTGGTGCTCTCCTATTTTTCGACAGATGCTCCGAAGTCGATTGCCACTGACGTCGAAACACGAGAAATGCGTTGACTGGTCAATGGTCTCAGGGGGCCCACATGCCACGTGGCGCTCTACTGTTCGTCGATAGCAGTTCTGAAGTCGATTGCCACCGATGTCGAAACGCAAGAAATGCTTTGACTGGTCAATGGTCTCAGGGGGCCCATATGCCACGTGGCGCTCTCTCGTTCATCGATAGCAGTTCCGAAGTTGATTGCCACCGATGCCGAAACGCGAGAAATGCATTGACTGGTCAACGGTCTTAAGGGGCCCACATGCCACGTGGCGCTCTCCCGTTCGTTGATAGTAGTTCCGAAGTCGATTGCCATTGACGTCGAAACGAAAGAAATGCATTGACTGGTCAACAGTCTTGGGGGGCCCACATGCCACGTGGCGCTCTCCCGGTCGTCGATAGCAGTTCCGAAGTCGATTGCCACCGATGTCGAAACACAAGAAATGCGTTGACTGGTCAACGTTCTTAAGGGGCCCACATGCCACGTGGCGCTCTCCCGTTCGTCGATAGCAGTTCTGAAGTCGATGGCCACCGACGTCGAAATGCAAGAAATGCATTGACTGGTCAATGGTCTCAGGGGGCCCACATGCCACGTGGTGCTCTCCTGTTTGTCGATAGCAGTTTCGAAGTTAATTGCCACCGATGTCGAAATGCAAGAAATGCGTTGACTGGTCGACAGTCTCAAGGGGCCCACATGCCACGTGGTGCTCTCCCGTTCGTCGATAGCAGTTCCGAAGTCGATTGCCATCGATGTCGAAATGCAAGAAATGCATTGACTGGTCAACGGTCTTGGGGGGGCACATGCCATGTGGTGCTCTCCCGATCGTCGATAGCAGTTCCGAAGTCGATTGCCACCGATGTTGAAACGCAAGAAATGCGTTGACTGGTCAACGTTCTTAGGGGGCCCACATGCCACGTGGCGCACTCCCGTTCGTCAACAGAGGTTCCGAAGTCGATTGCCACTGACATCAAAATGCGAGAAATGCATTGACTAGTCAACGTTCTTGGGGGCCCACCTGCCACGTTGCGCTCTCTTAGACTTCGGCAATGTTCCCGAAGTCGATTACCACCGGTGTCAGAATGCAAGAATAGCCCGGGGACCAAGTGCCATGCGTCATGTCCCTGGACTTCGGCAAACGTCCCGAGGTCGGTTGCCACCGACCTTCAAACAGGCAAAGCTCGCCTTTTTCATAGCCATATGATCCTCTAGAATTACTCGCCATTGCGCGATCAAGGGCCCAGATTCGGCCACGTCGACTAGGGTCTGATTCACCTTCCAATCATTCACATCTTCGCACCCAAGGCTGATGGACGATCCAGATTGCGCCACGTCATAAATAGGTGATTAAAATTATTTTTTAATTATTAATTCCAATTATTTATTTAAAAAATTACAGAAAAATGATTTAAAATTTGGGAAAATTAATTAAAAATTCTAAAAAATAATTATAAATTCGGGGAAATATTTTTGAGCCCCTGGGTAAATAATTATTGGTTAGAACAATTAATTGGCACTCCCGAGAAATAAATCATCGTTTTGCAAAATTGAATAAATGATTTGGAAAAATAATCAAAAAATTGGGAAAAATCACCAAAAATCCAAAAGGGCCTAAGAAGACACTTGGGCATGTGACCAGCTCAGAAAAGCACCATCACCCCTCAAACGAGATTCGAACACCCTCAGAGAGCTCCGATAAAGCCCTATACGCCATTGGAACAATAAAACTACTCCCCAAAGCCTCTAATGAACAGTCTCTAGGAGTAGGGGCTCGTGATATGGCTAAAGATGGGGTTAAATCAGAACCGTTCAAAGTGGGTGCAAATCTTAAAGCTACAGGGGCAAGATGGTAACTTCACCTACATACCGGTCCGAATCGGGAACCGGGTCTCACCTCTTGGACCCGCTAACCCATAAACGGGTCTGTTCAGCCAAAAACGGGTCTCATTCCATTAGGGATCAACAGTTCAACAGGATAGGAGGAAATCCTGGCTCGTCCTTATCCTGAAGAGGTGGTTATAACCATCCCTATCAGCCACGTTGGGAAGTAGGAATCCATCCTGATCCTGAAGAATATCCCCTTGGCGACTATAAAAACCCCCCTACCTCCTACTGTCGAAGGTGATCATTCTTTATGCACTTAAGCTCTTTTCCTTTACTTTTTCTGGTACTGACAAGAGCGTCGAAGGGTTCATCGCCGGGATCCATCCCGGTATTTTGAACGTTTGTGCAGGTCCGCGGGAGTGATGTTGATATTTGCAAGTGTACAAAATTGCACAAGTAATATAGATAGATGAGTAGAGTGTCGAACCCACAGGGACTAGATATTTTACTGAGTACCGATATCACTAGATTAATCACTATTTGGAAGATCGAATTTTATGAATAATAAAACAACTAAATTATTCTAATCTAATTTAATCTAACTAAATTTGTGAAGAGGGAGAGGGCTGTAAAACTTTGAAGCTCTTGTAATTTGTTAAGGGTAAAATTTGTTCTAGGGCTCTTGGTTCACCTCGTTTATCACACAAATTATAATTCCTTATAATTAAAAATATTATCTTTCCCAAATTGTCGACCAAAATCCTAAAGATTTTAACCACTCTATCAACGTAGTCTAAAAATTATTCTCAATTAAGCATTCGTCTATCCACCAAATTATTAATTGAAAAATTGGATTTCTTAACGGTCACGTCCTCCAATATACGGTCTTTAATTTTTATTAATCACAAATTACCTATTCGGTCTCTTTATGATTTAAAAATTCATACAAATGTCTATCCACCATGTTGTATGTATAAATAATAAAAATTTAAAACACAACCAGGAAAAATATAGTAAGAGCAAGGAATTAAAATCTGTGTTCAAAACTTGGTTACATCTCACCCTCTAGAACATTCAAATTCAGTTCATGATCAAATTTGCAATTAATAGAATTGTTTGGGATTGTATCAAAAAATATAGAGAAGAACATACACAAAAGAATAATATATAAAAAAAAGTAATTAAATCCAAACTCCTGAACAAACCGAACCCAAAGCTTCGAACGCGTCGCCAGTCTGATCGCCACGTCAGCCGTCCAGGTGCTGTCACTTCGCCTGTCTGCGTCAGAGTCGCCTGTCACCTCCTGTGCGTGTGGGTCCCGCCTGCCAGGGTCAATGCAACTGTCGGGTGCACTTCAGGAAACGCTCTTGAAGAAGATGTATTCCCTACTGCCCGCACAGAAGTATACTTGTCCTCCTTGGATGTTGTGCGCTCTCTCTCTCTCTGACTATTCTTTTAATATATTTTTTTGTATTTGTAGCCGTCACCTCTCATTTTCTTCTCTCTTCTTTGCTTTGTATATATAGAGAACGGGAAGGAGTTAGGGTTTGCACTTTTTGCAGATTAGTCCTCCCACTTTCTTTATTTCATTCCTTTTATAACCCAGAATTTTATTTACTTCCTCTTTCTTTCTTTTCTTCCTTTTCTGCCACCCACGTGCTTCTGCGTACACAAAATAATACCAAAAATTAGGATTTTTAAATAAAATAAAATTAATTAAACTAACTATAAATCAAATTCGCGTATAAAAATCCTTTTACAAATTATTTGTCGCAATTTTAACTCAACAAAACAATAAAATCGATAAATCAATTATTTTACTTTGTTTGTTGATTTTTTCACCAATTCTTTACTTTTTGCCTCAAAAATATTATTTCTTTAAAAATAATTAATTAAATGAAATCTTATAGAAATATGATGAACTATAGACAATATCAACGAAAACAAGCCATTTTAATAGGTAAATGAGTACAAATATTTGTATATAAATCCGACACATCAAATACCCCCAAACTTAAGATTTTGCTTGTCCTCGAGCAAAAAGTAGAATCATAAATAAGGGAAAAATAATAGCAGCCTCAACCCATCACACCAAGAAATCTTATCATGCATGCATCAAAATTACAATTAAAAATATAAACAATTGTAAATAAAGTAAAACTAAGCATACCCACTTTCTCCAGTGCAATTATTTATTCATAATTCCCAAAAAAAAATCGCATTTGTCATGCAATTAATGTAATTATAGTATGCAACAACTCAATCTGTGATTATCCCTTCTCTCTACTACAAACCGAGTAGCAAACTAGATTTTTTTTTTTTTTTTTTTTTTTTTTTTTTAGTCCCTTCTTTAAGTTGTCACTTGCCTTTTTACGCGAATGCAAATCATTTGTGATGAATTCACCCGGTTACTCAACAAGTCACAAACTTAAAGTGCTTTGCATACTCATATTTCAAGTTGCCGTTTTACGTAAAAGTAAACATTTGTGATGAATACCCCTAGTTACTAAGCAACTAAAAACATTGGAGTAGATTGACTTTATTCATAAAATTTTTTTTTTTTTGTTCATTATTACTCTATTTACTTAAACCCTGTTTAGGACTAGATCAAAGAGGATAATCACAAGAAAAAGCATCACATTTGTCTTTTATGTATAATAGCATGACCCACACAATTTTGTAAGGAATTTTGAAACTCAATAATTCTAAAGTAAATAAGTATGCTTAATATTGCTTTATAAAAAAATTGTTTATACCCAAAAATTGTTTCAATGCTTATCACAATAAAGAACTCAAAAGTGTAATGGTGAGCCCAATTATAATCCTTTTGTTTTGATCCTTTTGTTTTGTTTTTCTTTTCAAAAATAATAAAAATAAAAATAAATTTGTGAACCTTCCCCCCAAACTTAAATGTCACATTGTCCTCAATGGGAAAGAAAAAGAAAAACAAAAAGAATACAAAAAGTTTAGAATATCTTCCCTGATTCGTCTTTAAATTTCTGCACGCGCAGCCTTCAGTATTTTGGCGATATCTAGAGCTGTAGATGTCGAAATGGGCTGAATTTTTTTTTGCTGGAAAGATAAGACAATTGTCTACAACTTCTCTTTGAATCACGTTTCCAGATTCTGACTTTAAACTGCTCGAAAACAGCCATCAATGCAGGTGTTCAAAACCGCTCCGTTTGGCGACTTTCAAAAATTGATGCAATCCTACAAAATAAAATCAAAATTTAAAATAAAATAAACTAAAAGATAATAAAAACTGAATGCAATCAAAGAAAACATGGGTTGCCTCCCAAGAAGCGCTAAGTTTAAGTCTTCAGCCAGACTTTCTTCATCTTTTCATTATTGTTTGTCTTTCTCGATGTGCATGATTTCCTTGACAACTTCATTCCCCATGTATGGCTTCAACCGTTGTCCATTCACCTTGAATGTCCCTTTTTGCTCATCATAAATTTCTATTGTGCCATATGGAAACACTCGTGTGACAACAAATGGACCCGTCCACCTAGATCGCAATTTTCCTGGAAAAAGTTTAAATCTTGAATTATATAGCAATACTTTCTCCCCTTCCTTGAATTCTCTTTTCAAAATATGCTTATCGTGCCATCGTTTAGTTTTTTCTTTATAGATCTTGGCATTTTCGTAAGCATCATTGCGAAACTCATCCATCTCATTTATTTGCAATATTCTTTTTTCACCAGCATCTTTCATGTCAAAATTTAGTGTCTTTATTGCCCAATAAGCGCGATGCTCAAGTTCAACTGGTAAGTGACATGCCTTACCATACACCAATCTATATGGGGACATTCCAATTGGTGTTTTAAATGCCGTTCTATAGGCCCATAATGCATCATCCAATTTTCTTGCCCAATCCGTTCGTGCCATATTCACTGTTTTTTCAAGTATTCGCTTCAACTCTCTATTTGAAACCTCCACTTGGCCACTTGTTTGAGGATGATATGGTGTGGCCACATGATGAGTAACTCCATATCTAGCAAGCAAAGCATTAAATTGACGATTGCAAAAATGTGTTCCTCCATCACTAATAATTGCCCTTGGAGCTCCAAATCGTGCGAAGATATTTTTTCTAATGAAGTTCACCACTACTCTTGCATCATTTGTTGGAAGTGCAACAGCTTCCACCCACTTGGAGACATAATCTACAGCAACCAAAATATATTTATTAGAAAATGAGGATGGAAAAGGACCCATAAAATCTATCCCCCAAATATCAAATAATTCAATCACTAAAATATTATTTAGGGGCATCTCATGTTTCCTAGAAATATTTCCCACCCTTTGGCAATTATCACATAATTTAACAAAATTAAAAGCATCTTTAAAAATTGAGGGCCAAAAGAATCCTGATTGTAAGATTTTTGCTGCTGTTTTTGTTCCACTAAAATGGCCACCACATTCCAAAGTATGACAATGTTTGAGTATGCTTTCCATTTCCTCTTCAGGCACACATCTCCTTATTACTTGATCTGCACAATGGCGAAATAAGAAAGGTTCCTCCCAAAAATAATATTTTAAGGCAGAGAAAAATTTCTTCTGCTGTTGATAAGTAAAATCAGGAGGTAGAATTTTGGATACCAAATAATTTACTATATCAGCATACCATGGAGGAGTTTGTATCATCATTAAGTACTCATCTGGAAATTCTTCATTGATTGGTGTAACCTACACTTTTTGTTCATCTTTTGGTTCAATGCGAGATAAATGATCGGCCACCACATTTTCCACACCTTTTTTGTCTTTTATTTCCACATCAAATTCTTGTAAAAGTAAAATCCAACGAAGCAATCGAGGTTTGGCTTCCTTCTTTGCAAGCAAATATTTTAGGGCTGAATGATCCGTGTACACAACCACCTTTGAACCTATCAAATAAGATCGAAATTTGTCAAAAGCATATACAACAGCTAATAATTCTTTTTCAGTAGTAGCATAATTAAGCTGTGCTTCTGTCAAAGTTCTACTTGCATAATAAATTGTGTGAAAAAATTTATCTTTTCTTTGCCCTAAAACAGCACCTATTGCCACATCACTAGCATCACACATTAATTCAAAAGGCAAATTCCAATCTGGTGCAATCATAATAGGTGCTGAAATCAATTTATTTTTCAATGTTTCAAAAGCATTCAAGCAATCATGAGAAAAATCAAAAGGTGTGTCTTTATTTAAAAGTTTGCAAAGAGGCTTAGTGATTAAAGAAAAATCTTTTATAAATCTTCGATAAAATCCTGCATGACCCAAGAAACTTCTCACTCCTTTAACGTTAGTTGGTGGTGGTAGCTTTTCAATGACATCAATTTTAGCACGATCCACTTCAATTCCCTTGAAGGAAATTTTGTGGCCTAACACAATTCCTTCTTTTACCATAAAATGACATTTCTCCCAATTTAGAACCAAATTTGTTTCCTCGCAACGCTGCAAAACCAAAGATAAGTTAGATAAACAATCATCAAATGAATTACCAAAAACTGAAAAATCATCCATGAAAATTTCAATAAATTTCTCAACCATATCCGAAAAAATGGACATCATGCAGTGTTGAAATGTGGCTGGGGCGTTACAAAGACCAAAAGGCATCCTTCTATATGCAAAAGTTCCATATGGGCAAGTAAAGGTTGTCTTTTCTTGATCTTCTGGTGCTATGGCAATTTGATTGTACCCCGAATACCCATCAAGAAAACAATGGTAAGAATGGCCTGCAAGTCTTTCAAGCATTTGATCAATGAAAGGTAATGGAAAATGATCTTTTCTAGTTGCATCGTTTAGTCTTCGATAATCTATGCATACTCGCCATCCCGTGACTGTTCTTGTTGGTATTAGTTCATTATTATCATTTTTTACCATAGTTATTCCTCCTTTCTTTGGTACAACATGTATAGGACTTACCCATGCACTATCTGAAATTGGATAAATGATACCTGCATCCAAAAGCTTCACTACCTCCTTATGCACCACTTCTTGCATTGATGGATTTAATCTTCGCTGTGGCTGCACAATAGGTTTAAAATTATCCTCCATTAGAATTTTATGCATGCAAATTGAAGGACTAATCCCTTTTATATCAGAAATGTTCCATCCCAAGGCAGTTTTATGTTTTCTCAAAACTCTCAACAAGTTTTCTTCTTCAAAATCATTCAAAGAATTATTGATAATAACAGGAAAAGTGGAGTTTTGGCCTAAAAATGCATACCTCAAACTCGATGGGAGTTGTTCAAGCTCAAGTTGTTGTGGTGCTGAAAAAATGAGTGGTGTATCTTCCAAATTTTTATCATAATCACAAATCTCTTCATTTTCTAATTCAAGTTTTTCTGAATTCGTTAAGCATTCTTCTAAATGTAATTTAGCAATTTCATCCAAATGTGTTTCTTCCATGACTTCACTTACTAGAAAGCATGCATGAACTTCTGAGGGAAACTCCATGGATTTAAATACATCAAATGTTACCTGTTCGTCGTCAACCCTTAGAATAAGTTTACCTTGTTGCACATCAATCAATGTTCTCCCTGTTGCAAGAAAAGGTCTCCCTAAAATCAAAGGAATTTGTTCATCTTCCTCCATGTCCAGTACAATAAAATCAGCTGGAAATATGAATTTGTCAACTTTCACCAAAACATCTTCAACGATCCCTCGTGGATATTTGATTGACCTGTCCGCCAATTGCAAGGAAATTGTTGTAGGCTTTGCTTCTCCAATACCTAGTTTCATGAAAACAGAATATGGCATGAGATTAATACTTGCTCCTAAATCACATAGTGCTTTATGAAAAGAAGAATTTCCAATAGTGTAAGGAATTGTAAAACTCCCTGGATCTTTAAGTTTAGGTGGAAGCTTCTTTTGCAAAATTGCACTACTTTCTTCAGTTAACATCACCATTTCATGCTCTTCTAGCTTCCTCTTGTTTGATAGAATGTCCTTCAAAAATTTAGCATATTTAGGCATTTGTTCTAAAGCTTCAATAAGAGGAATATTAATATGCAATTGCTTGAAAATATTTAAAAAATTTGCAAATTGATTATCAAGCTTATTCTTTTTAAGTCTTTGTGGAAAAGGAATAGGTTGATCATAAGGAGAATTTGTACAAGTGTTAGAATTTAACTTCCCTGAAATGGTTTGGCTTGATTCTCCTTTATGCTGCGTTTGTTCTTCCATTGTTTGTTCACTCTCACATTGTTTTTCATCCACATCTTGTTCTACATTTTTGATTTGTGGCTGCCCAATTGTTGCCCCACTTCTAAGTGTTATTGCCTTCACATGCTCCTTTGGGTTTACAACTGTGTTGCTTGGTAAAGTTCCTGCAGCTCTTTCATTAAGAATGTTAGAAATTTGACTAATTTGTACCTCGAGATTGTGGATGGAAGCCGAAGTTGAATTTGCAATATTTTGAATTGCTTGATCTGTCTTTTGCATGTATTGCTTGAGCACTTCTTCTAATGCTGGCTGCTTTTCTTGTTGTTGAAAATTTTGTTGTGGTCTAGCTCCTCCTTGATTAGTGTTCCAAGAAAAATTGGGATGATTTCTCCACCCTGGATTGTATGTGCTTGCATAAGGGTTATTTTGCCTTTGAAAATTTGACACATAATTTGCTTGTTCTGCATTTGATGGCGCAAAAGGGTTCCCCACTTGGCAATCTGCACTAGAATGAGCTCCTGCACAATAATCACAAATGATATGAGATTGAATAGCATTAACATTCATATTCCCTATTTGCTTAGATAAAATATCAATTTTTGCATTTAAATTAGAAATAGGGTCAAGTTCGAAAACTCCCGCCACTTTTCTTTGCACTGTTCTTTCTGAGGACCACTGATAATTATTGGATGTCATTTCTTCTAAAAGGTCATAAGCTGCTTCATGAGTCTTGCTCATTAAGGCACCTCCAGCTGCTGCATCTACCATGGATCGATTTGTAGCCCCCAAACCGTTATAGAATGTTTGTACCTGTAGCCACTTTGGAAGCTCATGATGAGGACACTTCCTTAGTAGATCTTTGTACCTCTCCCATGCATCATATAATGACTCTGTCTCATGTTGAGTGAATGTTGTGATGTCATTTCTTAACTTTGCTGTTTTTTCTGGGGGAAAGTACTTTGTCAAAAATTTTTGTGCTAAACCTTCCCAAGTTGTAATAGCTCCCTGTGGTAAAGAATTCAACCAATACTTTGCCCTATCTCTAAGTGAGAAAGGGAAAAGTCTAAGTCGAATGGCATCATTAGAAACTCCATTGAATTTGAAGGTGTCGCATATCTCAAGAAAGTTCGTGATGTGAGTGTTTGGGTCATCATGTGGTAGTCCTCCAAATTGAAGGTTCTGCTGAATCATCTGAATGATTGATGGTTTTATTTCAAAATTATTTGCTTCAACTGCAGGCCTTGTTATGCTTGATAAGGTTCCATTAACTGAGGGCATTGCATAATCCCTCAAAGCTTTGTTTTCTTCGTTTGCCATGGATAAAGAGATTTTTTTCTGCTTTCTAATTTGTCGTAAGGTTCTTTCGATTTCTGGATCAAAGAGTATAGAATAATATGAAAGCCTCTTAATAATGGGTAAGAGATCTGATGATGAAATTTTTCATTCATACTTTCATCAGGTACGGCATAAAATCATACAAAAAAATTTTCACCCGCAACCTGACGTACAGAGGTGTGATACAGAAAAAAAAAAATTCATTCAGTTTCATTCATCCACTTTATCATTTAATGCTCTGGTAAAAACTTGTACTCATTTATCATGTATCAAACCAGAACATAAGGAAAATTTTGATTGATACATGCTATTATAAACTGGTTTGATACATGCTATTATCCACTCAACAACTTGACGGCTCTGATTAGATAAATATTAATCAATCAAAATTTCATGTGCCAATCAAGTTATCCAAATCAAACTCAGCTCTCTCTTCTCCCTTGCGTGTCGCGAGAAATAAGGGAAGAGAGAGAAGGAACAGAACGCTTGAGTTCGACGAGACGCAACAGCAGCACTCCGGCTGACGTGGCCTGCGACTGACCCAGCACACAGACAGCGCACGCGGCTCGAGAAGCAGCAGAAGGCTGCACAAGTCAGCAGATGTGACTGGTCAAAAAAAATTTTTTTTTTTTTTTTGTTTGTTCTGTTCTGTTTTGATCAAAGAAAAATCGGTTCGTTTAGGACTCTGTATGTAGAACTTAAAAAAAGAAATTAACAATAAAATAAATAAATAACAATAATAAATAAAGAAGATAAAGAAGTAAAAAATTATAAATAAAGATAAAAAAAATTAAAAAAAATAAAAAAATAAAAAAAATGAAACAATAAAATGAAAAAAATAAACAGAAAAATAAAAAAAACAATAAAATAAAAAAATTAAATAAAAAATATATATAAATATATAAATGAAAGTAAAAGTTAGTAAAAAGAAAATAAAGTTGTAAAATGAGAATAAAATAAAAATAATTACAAAAAATCCAAAGTAGCAATAATCTAGCAATTGTCAATATCAGTAAAGGAATAACTAATCCCCGGCAGCGGCGCCAAAAACTTGATGTTGATATTTGCAAGTGTACAAAATCGCACAAGTAATATAGATAGATGAGTAGAGTGTCGAACCCACAGGGACTAGATATTTTACTGAGTACCGATATCACTAGATTAATCACTATTTGGAAGATCGAATTTTATGAATAATAAAACAACTAAATTATTCTAATCTAATTTAATCTAACTAAATTTGTGAAGAGGGAGAGGGCTGTAAAACTTTGAAGCTCTTGTAATTTGTTAAGGGTAAAATTTGTTCTAGGGCTCTTGGTTCACCTCGTTTATCACACAAATTATAATTCCTTATAATTAAAAATATTATCTTTCCCAAATTGTCGACCAAAATCCTAAAGATTTTAACCACTCTATCAACGTAGTCTAAAAATTATTCTCAATTAAGCATTCGTCTATCCACCAAATTATTAATTGAAAAATTGGATTTCTTAACGGTCACGTCCTCCAATATACGGTCTTTAATTTTTATTAATCACAAATTACCTATTCGGTCTCTTTATGATTTAAAAATTCATACAAATGTCTATCCACCATGTTGTATGTATAAATAATAAAAATTTAAAACACAACCAGGAAAAATATAGTAAGAGCAAGGAATTAAAATCTGTGTTCAAAACTTGGTTACATCTCACCCTCTAGAACATTCAAATTCAGTTCATGATCAAATTTGCAATTAATAGAATTGTTTGGGATTGTATCAAAAAATATAGAGAAGAACATACACAAAAGAATAATATATAAAAAAAAGTAATTAAATCCAAACTCCTGAACAAACCGAACCCAAAGCTTCGAACGCGTCGCCAGTCTGATCGCCACGTCAGCCGTCCAGGTGCTGTCACGTCGCCTGTCTGCGTCAGAGTCGCCTGTCACCTCCTGTGCGTGTGGGTCCCGCCTGCTAGGGTCAATGCAACTGTCGAGTGCACTTCAGGAAACGCTCTTGAAGAAGATGTATTCCCTACTGCCCGCACAGTAGTATACTTGTCCTCCTTGGATGTTGTGCGCTCTCTCTCTCTCTCTGACTATTCTTTTAATATATTTTTTTGTATTTGTAGCCGTCACCTCTCATTTTCTTCTCTCTTCTTTGCTTTGTATATATAGAGAACGGGAAGGAGTTAGGGTTTGCACTTTTTGCAGATTAGTCCTCCCACTTTCTTTATTTCATTCCTTTTATAACCCAGAATTTTATTTACTTCCTCTTTCTTTCTTTTCTTCCTTTTCTGCCACCCACGTGCTTCTGCGTACACAAAATAATACCAAAAATTAGGATTTTTAAATAAAATAAAATTAATTAGTTTAAAATTAATTAAACTAACTATAAATCAAATTCGCGTATAAAAATCCTTTTACAAATTATTTGTCGCAATTTTAACTCAACAAAACAATAAAATCGATAAATCAATTATTTTACTTTGTTTGTTGATTTTTTCACCAATTCTTTAGTTTTTGCCTCAAAAATATTATTTCTTCAAAAATAATTAATTAAATGAAATCTTATAGAAATATGATGAACTATAGACAATATCAACGAAAACAAGCCATTTTAATAGGTAAATGAGTACAAATATTTGTATATAAATCCGACACATCAGGGAGCACCAAGGAGTAAGCTTGTCAACAAGGAAGAAGTAGGATTCTGCCCGTTCGAGTTCCTACAAACCTACAAATTTTGTCTATTGCCCTCACACCAGATACAGCGGCAACAACTCCATACCTTATACTACTTCAACTTTATTATTTATAATACACATTTGTTTAATTACCTTATTACTTATATTTACTTATACATCTATCATATATATGTTATTATTGTTTTATTTATTATTCAATCTATATTACTGGTTACTTTAAATTATTTTATTACTTTTGTATTTTTATACAATTCTATTTTTATTTATAACTTATCTTTATTTTTTCTGCTACTCGTATAATGTAATTTTATTTATACTTTTGTTTACTATTTACATTTTATTTCTTTTCAATTAATATTTCGATAATATACTATTACTTTTACTACTGTGATGCCTTGTTTTACTCCTACAAACCACTTATAATTTTCATATCATAGTATTGTTTGTTTCATCATATATTTTTACGCCTATGTACGTATATAATTTTGTATATTGGTTTTCTTGCCATACTTGACAACTTATAGATATTTTAATAAATACTAATTACTATTCTATTTATTTAATTTTAAACCGTACGTATAGTTATTATATTTACCTTACAAATTATTTTGTCGTGATATTAATTTGATAAGCATAATTATATCTATCTTATACTGTTTGAACTTTTAGCTAAAATTTAACACTAATATATTTTCAGACTTTCATAAAACAGTATTCTCTTAAATTGCTACATTCTTTTTATCTATTAATATATATTCTTAGTTTACGATTTTAATTATTCATTTTTTTCCATTTTCTTTTAGTTAATTTATCTTTTCTTAAAATTTTCAAATTCTTATTAGCTAGTGCTAACTACTTTTCACTTATTATGCTCTTCCAAATTATTTATTTGTCTGCTTTATATTTTGATTGTAACCCCTGTTCCCGTAAATACATATTTTTTGAATATTTTCCGTATTTTGATTATTTATAAAAAAAATATTCGATTTGGACCTTCCATTAAAATCTTGTCGAACGAAAAATTATATTTACTTCAAATAATAGTATATTCTAACTTTATTTTCTATTCTAAGTGATCGACTATTTATATTTTAGCTCAAATCAAATGTAATATTACTATTTAAATTATTTTAATGAATTTTTTAAAAACCAAATCTTATTTTTGTATTTTATTAACTATTAATATTATTATTGTTAGTTCTTGATTATTTATTAAAAACTCAATTCTATTCATTAATTGTATTTGCAGTTATTTTCAAATAGTTTTCATATAATCCTATTTTTACACATGACCTTGTTATTGTTATTGTTATTATTATTATCATTATTACTATAAAATTCAATTGTATTTGTTAGTGTTTGAGTATTAGCTCAATGTATACTATTTGATTCATTGTACTATTGTATTACTATTTATTATAATTGATTTAATTATTTACTTTTAATCAAAATCCTAATCATATACCTTTTATTGGATTTTATACCCAATAACTCGGAATCCGCAAACCTGTTTACCCCTTAACCCTATTTCACCTCCTATTTATAACCATGTTAATTACCCAACCCCAGTCTCAACTTAACCCTAATTACCCCTTCAAAACCAGCCGCCAACTTCAGCCCCCTTCACTGTTCTACCCCGACTCCTCACCTTCCCGACCTCTCATCATCCGCCCGTCTCCCCTCTGGCCGTCGCACCACCCGTCGCACCCCCTCAAGACCTTTCGTCCTTCGCTAGTCGCCACCCAGTGGCCCCATCGATGCCAGCAATCCCACAGCCGCGACCACTTCCTCCCACAGCCGTGACCTCTACCCCCCATCCCGACATTACCGTCTGCCGTCCTCCCATTGTGCCGCCACCCGCCTTCCTCCTTGACGGGCCACCACAACACCCCTGTCGACCTCGCCTCCCGTCGACAGCCTCCTCGACCGAAACCCATCGCCATTATCATTGCCTAATTCACCCCCTACCTCTCAACCACCATTATTTCTGCTTCCCTGTGCCGATCACCATCGCCTGCACCCAACCGACGTCACCCCACGATGACCACCGCCGTTCCCGCCCGTCATCACTAGAGCCAAGCCATGGCATTTGCTTTTTTAGTGAAGGTTTTGATCAAGTGATTTCTTGACCGTCCGATTTCGTTGATATTGAAAATCATCTTGATCATCACCATCATCTTGTCATCTGATGGAGATCAGATCTGATAGATCAGATCAGGACCATCTGATCGTCGATCATCACGATTATGATCATCATCTTCTTGATCCTTTGATCTGGACCGTCCGATCGTCCAATTGTGAACTTGATTATCATCTTCATCATCATCAAGATCCATGCCGATCGTCGTCGTATGCCGGGATCCATTCCCTTTATTCTATTTTTTCGTCGGATTCATCGTCTACACCCAAGGCAAGTAACTTATATAATTTTTTGTTAGTATACAAGTATAAAATATCGCATGTAGTCTCGCTTTTGTTTTAGCATTTGTTCTCATGATGATCTCTTGATAAATCTAGATCCGTCTGTAGTCTTGATCCATTCGTTTGATCCATCCGTAGTCTTGATCCATCACCATAGTCGTCACACACACTACATGAAAATAAACTAGATCTAGCTAGACTCTTGATGCATGTATATATGTTCATCGTGATCTATGATAGGTTGTATATTTGTTGTATGTTTGGTGTATTAAATGTGTTGTCTTGTAGTAGAGTTGTTAAATACCCATACCATGTTGTTTTGAATATCTAATATATCAAATTTAACATCATACTTTAATTTGGATGTACTTAATATGAGTTGTTTGATTAAATGCATGAAAAGAGATTTTGTTTTGTTGATGCCCTATTTTGGTTCAGTATTTTAGACCCTGTTAAGGTCAGTAAAGTAAATTAGTTTGTGAATATGATTCGTAGGGCTCATTTTCTATTTTTCAAAACTTTCGACGGATCTGAATTTCAATTTTTGATGTGTGAGTTATCGCCGTTTTACTGCAGTTGTGTTGTAATTTCCATATTCTGATTTATAAGTTCACTGCATGATTTGTTATTTTAAAACTAATGTTAAAAGTAAAATTTGGACTTAATATTTTTCTGGGTATGTCTTGATCTGACTGGGATCAAACCCTAATTTTTTAAGAATTTTTTAAAGACTTTTATAATTTATTTCATGCTTGTAAAACAAATCAATATATTTCCAAACTACATGTTGTTCAGTAAAAAATTCTATTTTCAACCTGATTCTAGTCATTGTTGATTAAAACTTTGTGAATATGAAATGTAGCCTGTTGTGTCTATTTTACAACCCTTTTGAAGGATTTGGATTTCGAGTTGTATTTTGTGAATTATCACTGTTTTGGTACTGCTGTGTCTAAAATTTCAGATTCATAAATTTGTTGCATCATTCTGTTTTCCAAATTAATTTGACTACACTATCTGTAATGGAATTTTATGAAATTTTATATGCTGATACTAGACATGCTAGGGAATCTTCCAGATTTATCTTAGATTTAATCAGTAAGTTTTTATGCCATTTTCATGTTTATAAATACAACTTTGTGATTTCTGGCTGAACATGAATTTTGTATAAAACGCTATTTTGAGCCCTGTTTCTGTAGTTTTTATATGACTTGTGTATATGCACTGGATTCGGCCGAGAGTCTAGTTTCTAGATTTTTTGAAGGATCCAGATTTGCACTCTTTTGGCAACGGGAATCTCAGATGTGGTGCAGCATTGTCCTACTGTCCAGAATTGAATGTCTCGTTGTCCTAGTCCATTTTGAGTTCTCTATCACCTGTTCATGTCTTCTCCCTGACCTGAGTTGTTCCTTGTTTCTTGCCATGTTTTTCTTGCTCTGTTTGTGCACGTATATGCATGCTTTAATAATAATGAAAAGTAATCGTTGGGGTTAAGGGAAAGATCTAGTAGTGGAAAATATAGAAATGTGTACTTGGAAGGGGGCCCGTATTTTCCACCTGTTACATGTTACATGATTACATGATATATGATTCTGATTACCTGTTTACCTGATTACCTGGCTACATACTTCCCTATAGGAAGGTGTACTCAGAAGGGAACCCGTAGGTCCTACCTGTTACCTGATTACCTGGTATATAATTATATGATTACATAATATATGATCATGTTTACTTGTTTACCTGATACCTGAGTACACAGTCCCATACAATCCACTACAAAATCTAAACGCAACTTGTTTGAATGTAGCAACCAGGGGGTAAATAAATGGGATGCATGAAGTGCTACCTATATAGGATTTAATACAAGACTTAAGAATACCCGATTACTTGCACATTCCTGTTACATGTTTACCTGTACATGCTACCTGACACCGGTTACATGTTTACCTATTTGCATGCTACTTGATACCTGTTACAAATTGCACGTACCCTGTTATCTAATCATGTCACTTGATTCTATTCCTTGGTTTAATAGTTAGTTACTTATTTCGCAGTCACATACCTTTCATGTTAATTTTAGTATTTGCTTCTTGTTTCTACTCTGTACTTAGCTTATCAATTTATCGTACTTGTTGCCTGCACTACATGCGGCCTGTAAGTTGCACTGACGGGCATTTTGTTTCCTGTTCTCTTTTCATGCAAATTGTCAATTTGCATATTTTGGTGACCAGCTACCCGAGGGAGTAAGTGACCAAGTGTTCTAGGCTTGGCTAGAACTTCTGCTTAAGTTTATTTCTTGTTTCGAATAAATTTTGTTTTGCTACTTGAATTCTTGTATTGGGCATTTTGTCCCATAACTTATTTCTTGTTCCAAATCTGGTTTATTTCAGATTAAGTATTTTTGTTTCAGGTAAATTATGTTGATTTAGAAATTTATTCATGCACATGTGGCTGATTATTTTCTGTTTATTCCTTGTTTATTCATGTGTATTGTTGTAAAGATCCTTACAGCCTATGAATGGTGAAAACCATTCGCTGGACTTAGTCGTGTATCCGTATTCCGTATTCCTTTTTGGGAAGCCGGGCATGACATTGATAATTTTCCTTTATTTCGTTTTACTATTTATTTCTTTATCATAATAATATCCTTTTTATCACGGTAAACTTTTGAGATACTTAATATTTATTTACGCTTTTAGTCTTTTTTTCTTACTGCATTATAATTTATCCATACTATTTCAATGCTTTAATTTTTGCACTTACATTTCTTTTCCTTTTATTTCCATACTTCGATCTTTATTTTCATTACTCTTTTCATTCTATTTCTTACTACTTTTATTATTCTGCTTACTATACTTATTTTTAAAGCATTTTACTATGATTTTCTTATTTATTTCCAATTATTTTTGTTTTCCAATTTCTTTCACAATTAATGACTTAATTTATATTTTTTCTTTTACTATGTTATCTAATACTTTATCTAATATTATTTTGTATGAAGATTACTTTCAATCTATAATATCTTTTATTGTCAAGTTTTTTTTCTTCTACTAAATTTTTCTAGATTGTCTAAATACTTTCGTGTTTCGTCGTTATTCACTTTGATACTCATTGTTTCCTTATGTCATGCCCCACTTTCCAAAAATATGGAATACAAGCACGTGACGAAGCCCAGCGAATGATTTCTACATCATCCATAAGCTGTAGGATCGACTCAGCATCATAACAAGAATATAACCAGATTTATATATAACCAAGCATGCATGAATAATTTATTAAGCAACAGAAAATAATTTAAACAAATAATAATATTCAAATAGTTCTCATGTCTGGATCAAGTGTAAACTTGGAAACAAGTCTTATACAGCAGAAAAAAATAAATACCTTAAGAAAAGCAATTATTTAAACAAGTCCTTACTCCAAGCAAAGCCTAAAAATGTCTGCTCGCTAATCCCAGCAGGTAGCTCGTCTCCCAAGGTCTGCTTAATAAATAAAAAAAGGAAAAATAGGGGAAAACAAGAGAAAATGCCCTTAGTGCAAGCTAGAGCCACAAATAGTGAAACCAAGTACAAGTATGGGGAACAGGAATTGGAATCAAGAATGTAACAGGGATACAACAAGTAGTGGAATCTAAGATCTAGCTAGCAAGAGGGACATCCTAGTAAACAGGCTAGTTAACGACTACTAATGGTAAAACATATGACAGGTGAACCTGTAGGGGTAACTAACATCAAGTGTCATGTTTCATGTGTCAGGTTTCACGTATCAGGTTTCTTGTTTCGAGTTACAGGTGTCATGTTCAAGTTTCATGTATCTGTTATATCAGGTAACCAGGTAATCAGGTAACAGGATAATCATGTATCAGGTATTAAGTTCAAGTCTTGTGTGATTATTACTATCTAGGTAGCACGACATGCATCCATCTTTTTACTACATGATTGCTACAGTCAAAATAATTGCGTTTAGACTTAGTAATGGAGTCTATAGGGCAGTGTACTCAGGTATCAAGTAATCAAGCAGGCACGGTTCATGAATACGAATTAAATAATAGGTTCACGAAGCAAGTTCGTGAATACTAACAGGTTCAAGGACCACACAGTGGTTCCATGAATACAACAGGTTCATGAGCCAAGTAACTGACTCCATGAATACATCACGTGCAACAGGTTCATGAGCCAAGTAACTGACTCCATGAATACATCACATGCAACAAGTTCATAAGCCAAGTAACTGACTCCATGAATACATCACGTGCAACAGGTTCATGAGCCAAGTAACTGACTCCATGAATACATCACGTGCAACAGGTTCATGAGCCAAGTAACTGACTCCATGAATACATCACGTGCAACAGGTTCATGAGCCAAGTAACTGACTCCATGAATACATCACATGCAACAAGTTCATGAGCCAAGTAACTGACTCCATGAATACATCACATGCAACAGGTTCATGAGCCAAGTAACTGAGAAACACGGGCCTCCTTCCGTGTACACTTACCTATATTGTCCACTCTATAGTCTTTCCCTTAACCCCGGCTTATTACATTTGTTCCGGCAGATTTGTGTTTTGGAGTTTATATATGTGAAACAGGGTTGAAATAGTGAAAATTAATTCTAAGAAAAATTGGGAATGTCCTATAGGGTGTCCAGCAATTACATGTAAAATTTTAAGTCAAACGCTCGCTGGTTACATAGCTAAGTTAATTTGCAAAGTAAAGGTGTGCAGCAGTTTTGCAAATCTGCGTCTACTGACACAGCTGCAGTGAAACTGCCATAACTCCTAGACCGTAACTCCGAATTCAGAACTTTTGGAAGTTATCGATATCTACACATCCAGATCTACAATTTCTATTCAGGGCTCGGGCCCAGATTCAAATGATAAGGGGGTCTAAACAGCGAAAGGAAATTCAGGACAGCAACTCATAGAAATAATTTACTAGCGTAGGTTACATGGGAAAATGTTATTTGGTGTCTAAGTCATTATGTGGCATCAATACATGATAATGGAGGTCAAACAGCAAATAATAAATGTTTTTTAAGTTATAGGGTTGCAAGTTCGTCAAAAATTGAATGTGACATGTATCTACAAATTTAGGGCTTCTTAATTCATATGTCTATGTGTTCATGTGTTCAAGGGTAAAAGAGTCCAATAATTATAAATTAAATACAAGGAAATTTTGTGACTCTTAGAATTGTCAATTTGGAGGTTCAATATTGATCTACAACGAATTTCAAGGAGGAGTCACAATCTAACTATTTGTAGTATTTCAAGGGTGCTTGTACTAGAACAATAAAATGTACAAGGATACTTGCCTTAATTGACGACGGTTAGATCCACTTGTTGCAGAAGATTGGATCGAAAAATCCCGGGCGAAGTCCTCCAAAAGCACGTGCGAAAATCAACCGTAGATCGAGTTTTCCCCCACACCGGATCGAGGCCGAACAGCGCACAGTGATTGGGATCTGGTGCGGAAAAACAGGGGACAGCAACTCCACCGAATCAAAACGGTCCAAAACAACAGATCTGGCCAGAACACGGTACAGCGGATCTGGGATTCGCTGTGGGCGAACACCGAACAGCGATCACGGGTGCAGATCTTGGCGCGATCCAACGATCGAAATTTGATCCCGCCTTTTCCTCCTTCTTCTTCTTCGTTCGCTGCTTCGAAACAGAGTGCGAGAGGGATAGGGGAACGACGACGCACAACGGTGGCTGTGACGGCGACGCTACGTCGAGGAGCGATGCGGCGACTGTGGCATGACGGAGGCGCGAGTGTGATGGGAGGTGACGACGGCGGTGCTCTCTGTTTGGTTCAAAGAACAAGGGAGGAGTTCGGGGAGTGGGCGTTGGGGTTCGGCAGTGTGTGGCGAGGTAGAGGTGGTCGAGGGGATGGTGTTGAAGGCAGCGAGGTGATGGGGATCTGGTCGGAGGTGGCGAAGTGGGTTCTGGAGTTGGGGATGGGTTCGGAGTTTTGGGTTCGAAGGTTAGAGAGATGGCGGAGGCGACAGCGATGGGGTTGTGGAGGTGGTGGTGCTGTGGGGTCGACGAGGTGAAGGTTGAAGGTGGGAGAGACGAGCGGAGGGCGATTGGAGGTGGGGGAATTGGGTTCGGGATGAAGGAGATGGAGACGAAGGCGAGATGGAGAAGGAGAAGAGTAGCGGCGGGTGAGTTGGGTTTTAACAGTGATTAGGGTTGGGATTAGGGTTAGGGTAGAGTTTAAATAGTAGGGTTTTCGGGTTCGTGGGTTTTGGGTATCCTTTTCAAAAAGAGCCCAACAGGAGAAATGGTCAAAATGCACTAAAATGGGGATTAAAGAGATAAATGAGAAGAATTGGTCATTTTTTCGTGAAGAACGACACAAATGGCACACAACTGAATTTGATAAAAGGACCCAAAAATTGAGTCGAGGCAAAATTAATGATTTTATTCGAACTGAAATAAAATACAGGATCTCAAATAGATGAAAGAGTACAATTGAGCAAAATACAGTATAAAAGTACAAATACGGGGAAACAGGAGTTACAAATCCTACCCACCTTACACAAAAATTTCGTCCTCGAAATTTGCTTAGGCGGTACATAGGACAGGGCAAAAGCAATTTAGGAGAGGGTAACAAACAAGGGATCCAAGAAAAAGTCAACTTGGTGGTAACACCAAAATAAGGAGGGAGTGGAAAGCAACGATGTCAAATGGAATGCATGAAAGAGAATAGACGGTATCAAAAGGAGAGAACAACACAAGATAATGAAGCAAGATAAGAAGTCGGCAGAAATGAAATCAGAGAGGGAGAGGACCGGGAAGAATCAAACCATTCAGTGAATCAACGGATGGGGATGAATACAAGGAACAGAGAGGAAAGCAACAATACAAAGGACTAGTCGCAACAAGGGGATCCCGGGACCTGTGGGTTATGGGCCCACCACGCTTCCGCTGCGCCACTCTGATGGTGACATTCCAAGCTCCAGACATGTCGTTGTAGACCACGTGACACCAAGCGATGATCCGAGCAGGAAGAAAGGAATGGGACGCCAAGATCAAAGAGAGTATGGGCTCCAAATAGAGATAGACAATAATGCAAAATGGATATAAGGCTTGAGCTTCAATTTTCATAACTAAAAGATAGAATACATATCAAAACTAATGGCTTTTAACATAACTAATAACACAACAAATATCAATAATAATAATATCAATAGTAACGGAATAATAATAACAATAATAAAAATAAATATACCAATGATAATAATAATAATAGTAATAATAGTAACAAAATAATAATAATAACAATAATAATAACAGAAATCAAAACCATTATAACCATACAGGTAATAATAACATAAAAATATCAACAATACTAATAATAACGATAACACATACATGACAAAATAGAATTCAACGCATTCACGAAATAATGCAATAATAATAATAATGATAGCATTAAAAATAACATCAATAATAAATAAAGAAAAACGGAGAGTTTGGGTTAAAAACAATTAAACCCCTATATGTTCAGGAAGTGCGCTTGGCCTTTGTGGCTAGCGCAGGCGCCAGCGCGCCTGCCGCTGCCATGCGGTGCTGCGCTGGGTTGTGGTCTCGGGTTCGATTCTGGCTATACATAGTATGTGCAACTTTTATATTTTTTCTTTTTTTTGAGCTTTTTTTTAGTTTTAAAATTCGGGAAAATTTCATATAAATATTTTCAAATTTTATTTGAGCAATTAAAATTTACTTCTCACTATTTTGGGTTATATGTTTTGGAATTAAAAATCATATTCACATTAATGAGTTGTGAATTAGTATTAAAAATGGAAAATGTATATGAGTTAGTAAATTGGTTGTAGAATATAAATTTAAAGTACTTCTTGTGACATTTCATGAATACAAATTTAAGAGTTGGAGAAATTGTTGTTATAGGTTATTATATAAGTTGAATACTTCGTAAAGAAAGTGGATAAAGAGAAATGATGAATAATGATGATTAAAATGTTTATGTTGAGGTTGGATATAACCTATTTGACCTCTTGCGAGATGGTTGTTGGAATCTAGAGGCTAGGCGAAACCCTAATAACTGACATTTTTTGAATAATGGAAATTTGAGGAGTAACCAAGGTGGGTTAACTTTCTCTTCGAGAAGTAGCCAGTGTGGGCTAACTTTCTCTCACGTGGATTTATGTCCAGTAGGGTAAGCTAGTTCTAGGTTGTGATGATTAAAATTAAACTTAAGGATAGGCACTAAGGGGAGATGTGATGAAGTATGAGCAAACATGAGTATGAGGGCCTTTGATAGCGCGGTGGGAGTTTATCTCTAGAATTATCGGGGTTGCAGCTCGCGGTGGGAGATATTCCTTCAGAATTATCGGGATCGAGGCGACGCTTATGGGGTTTTTGTGTCATGAGGTACCTATGACAGCGCGGTGCGGGTCTCGTCTCTAGTATTATCGGGGTGTGAGGCATGAGTGCCGAAAATCAATCGTGAAAGGAGAACGACTTTCAAGAATTATTGGGGTCATAGCTCGCGGTATGGGTATTCACCTCCAGAATTATCGGGGTTACGACTCGCGGTGGGAGTGCGATACTCAAGAATTATTGTTGTGGTATTAGATACTCACAGGATATCTAAACCTTGCATTTTTCACTATAGTAATATTTTCATAGCGTGGGATTGAACCCTGTATATAGGAGTATGATAAGGGCTTGCCCTCGGACCTATGTAGTATGGTATGCATAGAATCCGAACAAGTGTGCAATTGTGCTTCGTAGTGTAAATCTGCATTAGGCATTTAAGTCGTATCATACACTGACATGTTAAGGGTAGTCACTTTTTATACTTTATTGTGCATTCAAGTTTGTGCATGCTAAAGTAAAAGAATCACTGTTTTATAGCATTGCGTCAGTTGTATGCAACTGATGTGCCCACAGTTTTTTAGTTGCAGGACTGGACTTGGCATGGACTTAAAGTGACTATGATGAGCTGTTACAAGATTGAAACACTTTTTTTTATTGTATATCATGGTTTATTCATTTAAATTCCGCTATGTTGATGTAAGAACAATGTTGTTTAATGAAAAATTTTAATTTTCTTATAAAATTGTATGAATTTGAAGTAAAAGATCATGTTGTGCTACGAATTACATGTAAATGGCATTCGGGGCATTACAGAGTGGTATCAGAACCAACTTCAAAAAGTAGTACAAAATTACAAGGACGACACATTAGGGTGGACATTAGAAGTGTGAGTGTCAGTTTGGAGTCATGTATGATGAAGTTATTGAACTTGCATTCATGATACCATACACATAGACTAACTTTTCACTTTTATGTTTTTCGTGTATTTCCCTTGTAGTACTTTTCATCTTAAACGTTTAATAAAAAAAATTCTCAAATAATTATTTTTTTATACAATTAATTCACTTTTGATATTTATTATTTTGTCTACAACAAGTAGTCTTAACCCTTTAAGTTTGACTTACTCGTTTTCTTTCCTGATGTTTTATCCTCCTTATTTTTATGCGCTTTACGCTACTTATTTAATTTTGCTATTACTATTACGTATTCTATTAAGTTTTGAATTATTACTTATTTAATTATTTTTAAGACTATCATTTTTCCTTGTTATTATCTCAATTAGATTTTGAATTTTGATTTTTGTATGTTTACATTCACTTTACAAATACTTTGATTTCATGATACTATATTTTTCCATTATTTTACATCGTCTTATTCATTTCAGTATATTTTTGATCAAGATTGTAATGTTTACTTATATAGATTTGACACTTTTTTTACACATTATTAATCCTCTTCCGACTATTTTTGTGATATAGCTTATATTCGATATTTAAAAATCTATCATTTTATTTTAATATTTTATCATTGTAATTTTCTCCTCTTACTATCCCAACTTTTACATCCATTTTTATATCACTATTTTCAAAAACGTAATACCATACTTTATTAAACATCCAATATCCAAGTACATATGGAAGATTACATCTTCCCATCTCCCGTTTTGGTGCAACCTGATATCGAAAAGGAAAATCCGCAACTAGCCATCAATGAAGGCAAACTGCAATAGGACGTCGACGAGGCAAAGTCTGCAACCGAATGTCCAGAAGATAAACTGCAATCGGATGTCGTATAGGCAATTATGTAACTAGATGCTAAGGAGGCAAACTTGCAGTTGGACACCAACAAGGAGAACCTATAACAAATGAGATTTTTCTACTTTGATTACCCCCACTTTTTTTCTATATATATTCACTTACCACTAATCTATTTTTGTACTAGTTTATACCATTTTCTAATATTTTACAACCTAGTATTAAATTAATTACCTTATTATTTGTACTGGTTTCTATATCTATCATACTTGCATATTTACTACTTAATATCAACTATCATGCCATCTTTTTTTTATTATTTTGAATCTTTACATAAGTTAGCATTTCATACCACTTTATCGTATTTTATTTTGCAGCTAACTTATCTTAGACATGGTGGTTACTAACCTAACAAAAAAAAATCTTATTGTTTGTACTTTAGTTTATGATTCATTATTTTTTTTATATAATAAGTTTTTGTATTGTTTCAATAATATGTTATTACTTTTCTACTATAATGTATTGTTTTACTCCTACAAACCATTTATAATTTTCATATCATAATATTGTTTGTTTCATCCTATAATTTTTACGCCTATGTACGTATATAATTTTGTATACTAGTTTTTCTTGCTTTATTTGACACTTTAAAAGTATTTTGATATATGCCAACAGGTATTCTATATCTTTAATTTTTAAATCGTATATATAATTATTGTATTTACTTTACAAATTATTTTATGATATTAACTTGTTATACATAATTAATTTTTATCTTATATTGTCTATACTTTTAACTAAGTTTCATGCTCGTATATTTTTCTAACTTTTATCCAATAGTCTTCTCTTAAATTGCTAATTCGATTTTTATCTCGTAATATACAGTACTAATTCAGTTTGCGATTTTAATCATTCTACCACTTATTACTTTGATAAATTTTTTATTACCAAGCCTATTAATAAATTATAAAAATATCCATTGTCTATGTTTCTCTTTATTCTTTCCAATTGCGTTGTTTTCCAAACTATTTCACAATTATAACATAATTTATATTTTTCATTTTCATTGAATACTCTATCTAATATTATTTTTGTATGAAAATTTTCTTTCAAAATATACTGTCCTTTATGGTCATATTTCTTTTTTTTATTTTTCTAGTATACTTGTTTTGTTCCCATTAATTTTGATACTCATAGTTTTCTGGTATAAGTTTACCTTGTTTTCCACATTACATGCTACATTTCTTTCGTGGTATTGACAGTTTTCTATATACAATAAGGACAATTTTCTTGGGTGTGTACGAAATATAAATTTTACATTAGTATGTTCTGAGGACAGAACTGTTCTAATGGCGGAGAGTGTTACACCTCGCAAAAATGAGTTATGACCATTTTTCCCATGTGTGTTATGCACATGTATATCGTATTATTACGAGTAATAGTCGTAACGTATTTTTCTAAGTATTTCTGTATTTTGATTACTTATATATTTTCCGTCTTCTCAAAATTTATTTTTATCTTATTTTGAGCCAACTCAAACATTCATTATAATCTTTGTGTTTTACGTACATTGCACGTGCTTTCAATACACGTGTCAATTACGTATATTCTACTGTTACATGTAATATTTTCCATGTGTTTCAATTATTTTATAACTTCTTCAAATTCATTTTATAAACTGAAATTCATTTTTCTCCTATTTTGATTTGAATATTTCTTTACGTGCAGTGCACGCGTATGCATTTTCTAGGTACGTGTTGATTACATTATTGTATGTATATATAATTAATGAAATATATTTCTTGTATGTTGTATTCCGATTATTTGTAAACATTTCTCCATTGACCGAATCTATTTCGTATTTGAATATTTATTTTTTTGCACGCGACGCACGTGTTTGCAGTGCATGTGTTTGTTGTATTCTCTTTAAAAATAAAATTTTGAAGTGTGTGTGTGTTATTCGTATTTGTGCATGAAGACACAAATTTTTAATTAAACTAATTTTTATATAATATATATTACACATTTTTCATATGCATTAATTTAAATAATTTTAAAAAACTATTAGTGAATCGTTTGCACATGGAGTGCATGTGCACGTGTTTGTGCACTATAGGGGATTGGCTGGCCCGGAATGTTTGGAGAGAGAGTGGGGTGTGAGTTGAGTGAGTGGGTAGTTAATTAAGCTTAGTGAGTTAATTAAATTAACATTTAATAATTAATTAATTTTCTTTATAAACAACCCCTTCCCTTAGCGCAAAACAAAAACAAAAAGAAATGGAAATGTTCATCATGTTGTTGATCGAAACCTTGCTGGGGAGGGGTTCTTTTTCATTGGGCACGAATTTTGGAGTGCCTTTAGGAGTTCAATTTGCTAGGAATTTCTATTTGCAATTTGCATCAAAGAGGTGGGTGTCTCTTTTACTTTCTAAATTATTGTAGAATGCATAGGTAGTTTATGCTTGAAATAGATAATTGGTAAGAGTTATTTAGTTACTTTTGTGATTCATTTTGTGTTGTTATCTAAAAGTTTTAGTAGTAATGAAATATGAAAAATTAATGCATGCTAGTTGAAAGATTCTTTATAGAATAGCCATGTTAACAAATTGGAATTTTATTTAGAGCATGTTGTGGTGTTGTGGGGTGCATAGTAGTATGCCACGATTTGATTGTGTGAATTGGTTATATTTATACATAAAGTTGTTAATTTATGCATAAGGAATTGTGTAAATATTGGAAATTATAATTAAATGGAGAGATGAGAATTCTCCATACAATTGCTAAAAGAAGTTCATATTAGTGGTTAAAAAAAGGTAGTCTTGATAATTAATAAAAATATATGTTCAAGAAAGTTCTCAATATGTATGTATAAATTAACTCTAATTTGGATCAAATCAATGAGAAATCGTTTCTGAAAATTTGTGAATATATTTTTATGAGCTATTAAATTAAGGGAAACAAATAAAAAGGGAAAAATGAATGAGAAGTGAAAATTAAATAAAAACGGAGTGTTTGGGTTAAAAACAATTAAACCCAAATATATTCAATAAGCACTTGGCCTTTGTGGCTAGCGCAGGCACCACCACGCCGGCGCTGCACTAGGTTGGGGTCTCGGGTTCGATTCTGGCTATACACAGTATGTGGAACTTTTATATTGTTTTGAGTTTTTTTTTTAGTTTTAAAATTCGGAAAAGTTCATATAAATATTTTAAAATATTATTTAAGCAATAGAAAATTACTTCTCACGGTTTTGGGTTATATGTTTTGAAATTAAAAATCACATTCATATTAATGAGTTGTGAATTAGTATTAAAAATGAGAAATATATAAGAGTTACTAAATTTGTTGTAGAATATAAATTTATAGCACTTCTTGTGAAATTTCATGAATACAAATTTATGAGTTGGAGAAATTGTTGTTAAAGGTTATTATGGAAGTTGAATACTTCGTAAAGAATGTGGATAAAGAGAAATGAAGAATAATTATGATTAAAATGTTTATGTAAAGGTTGGATATAACCTATTTGATCTCTTGCGAGATGGTTATTGGAATCTAGAGGCTAGGTGAGACCCTAGTAACCGGCATTTTTTGAATAATGAAAATTTGAGGAGTAACCAGTGTGGGTTAACTTTCTCTTTGAGAAGTAGCCAGTGTGGGCTAACTTTCTCTCGCGTGGATCTATGTCTGGTAGGGTAAGCTAGCTCTAGGTTGTGATGATTAAAATTAAACTTAAGGACATGCACTAAGGGGAGATGTCGTGAAGTATAGGCAAACATGAGTATTAGGGCCTTTGATAGCACGGTGGGAGGTTACCTCCAGAATTATCGGGGTTGCAGCTCGGGTGGGAGATACTCCTTCAGAATAACCAGGATCGAGGCGACGCTCATAGGGTATTTGTGTGATGAGGTACCTATGAAAGCGCGGTGTGTGTTTCGTCTCTAGAATTATCGGGGTGTGAGGCGTGATGGCTGAAAATCACTCGCGATGGGAGAACGACTCTCAAGAATTATCGGGGTCATTGCTCGCAGTGTGGGTATTCTCCTCAAGAATTATCGGGGTTACGACTCGTGGTGGGAGAGCGATACTCAAGAATTATCGGGCTTGAACTAGATACTCACAGGATATATAAACCTTACATTAGTCACCGTAGTAGTATTTTCATAGCACGGGATTGAACCATGTATTGAAGAATACGATAAGGGTTTGCCCTCGGACCTATGAAGTATGTGATGCATAGAATCCGAACAAGTATGCATTAGTGCTTCATAGTGTAAATCTGCATTAGGCGTTTAAGTCTTATCATACACTGTCATGTTTAGGATAGTTACTTTTTACACTTTATTGTGCATTCAAGTTTGTGTTTGTTAAAGTAATGGAATCGTTGTTTTGTAGCATTGCATCAGTTGTATGCAACTGACGTACCCACAGTTTTCTAGTTGCAAGACTGGACTTGGCATGGACTTAAAGTCACTATGATGAGCTGTTACAAGATTGAAGCACTTTTATTATTGTATATCATGTTGTATTCATTTAAATTCCACTGTGTTGATGTAAGAACAATGTTGTATAATGAAAAGTTTTAATTTCCTTGTAAAATTATATGAATTTGAAGTAAAAGATCTTGTTGCGCTACGAGTTACATGTAAATAGAATTTGGGGTGTTACATAAGGTAATTATAAAGTCGACTATTGGATACACTACAAATCATGCGGAGGGATGTGAGTGACTTAGATAAGGTGTAACCCCTGTCTTTCATTCTTCGTATTCTTGGTGTATTTTTCCTCTTTCAGGAGTATTTGTATTCTCTTTGTATTTTGGACCGTATATTGGAGTTGTTTTCAATATATATATTCATTTTTATTCATTTTTGATCTTCCTGTGATTTATTTTTTTTGTCCCTTGATTTATTCTTGATCGTTATTGTTATTTCACTTTTCATTGGTTCTTGTTCTCTTTATGTTATTCTTGGGTGCTCGTGGTGTTTTGGTTGCTTATCCTATTGCTTTTGATCCCTAATTAACTACGAAAGCCAAATTAGCCTAAATCCTATTTTAAATCCTATACAAATACTATTAAAATCAACTCCTAATTGGCCTAATCCTATTATAACTCCTAAACTACCCATTAACCCAAATACCCACAACCCTAAACTCCACTATATATATACCCTCACCTCCTACCAAAACCCTAACCCTAACTCCACCAAAACCCTACCTCGATCCCCTCCTTCTCTGTTTTGCGCCGTCAACACCCCCCAGGCCATCCCGGCTTTCTCCCTCCCGTCGCTGCACCCCCCTAGCCGACCCTACCTCATCCCTATCATCCATAGCCGACCACCATCTCTCGAGCATCTCCCCACCTTTCCATCTATTTCCTTCCAACCCTCATCTGCCGGCGTCGTCGATAGCAGCAACCGGAGTAGCAGCGCCAGCACAAGGCCAGTTTCGCCACTTTTGGTTGTTCCCGATCTCTTTCTCCTTCTCTTGGTTTGCGGGCACGTGGGTTGCAGGTGTGGTTGTGTGATTGTTTTGGTTTGTGATCTTTGTTCATGGGTTTTGTTCGTTATCAGTATCCGATTCTGTTATTCTTGGTGTTCATTTCATCTTCGGTTAAGGCAAGTAACTTGTACTCAATTCCTTTGTATGATACAAGTCATAAATTCTGCTTGTAGTGTAGTTGGGTTCTAGATACAACTCGTGTGTGATGTATTTTAGATGAGTATTATCTCTATAGTGCTATTGACCATAGTTGCCTCACGACACAAATTTGACATAAACAACTTAGGTTTTGACGGTTCTTGATGTCATTATATTTGTGGGATAATTATGAGAAATCGTGTGTTTGTTTGGATCCATGTGATATACTTGTTGTAGACATGCTATATACCCTATTTCATGATGTTAGGACACTTAGTAGAATCTATCACATGTATGGTTTTGTTTGGAACAATCTTCGTATGTTGTATGTTAATTTGTTGTTAAGAGGAAAATCTGTATTTTGTCGATGATCAGTTTTGATTGCTATTTTAGACCATATTAAGGTCAGTATCTAAACTTCAGTATTAAACATGATTTTTAGAGAAATCTGTCTTCTTTCCAAACTTTCTGACCTTGATCGGTTTCGTTTTCGTATGTGTGAGATATGATTATTTTACAACAGAGGTGTATTTCATTTCCAGATTTCGTTTCTTGATGTTTTCGATGACTGAACTATTTTGATACTAGTGCTAAGCATATTATTTTGATCTGAAATTTTGCACAGCATTTCTATACCTATTTCGGGATTACACAGAATTTTGGTGGATTTTATTGATGAGTTTTATATACCGTTTCATGCTTATTTATAGAAACTATACTTGCATGATTTTGCTACCGGTTCTGTAAAGATTTGTATTTTTACCCTAATTCGTTTTTCTGCATGAAAAATATTTATGAAATATGGAAGTTAGCTTATTTTGTCCATTTTTATCTCCCTTTAGCGGATTTGGATTTCGTTTCACGGTTTACGAGATATTATAGTTTCCGTACAGCAGTGTTGGGAATTCCAGATTTGCCAAACTATCGTTTCTTGATGTTTCCTGATTTTTGTTGGCTAAACTAATCTTAATGAAAAATTATGAAACTTTATATGCTGATACTAGACATATAGGGGAATACCCCAAATATTTACTAATTTCTGGCTGAATGTATTTTCTGGTTTCAATTCAGTTTTGAGTAATGTTTTTTTAAAACACTATAAGACTTATATGTATCCACTGGATTCGGTTGGAAGTCTATTTTTCAAATTCTCTGACGGATTCAGGTTTTGATATTTGTGGTAGTGGGAATTGTTGTTTTATTACTGTACTTTCGTGTAGTTCTGAATTAGGAAGTACTATATTTTATTCTGTTATGTGACTATTTACCATCTGTACATGCTTATCTGTTATTCTGAACTTTTGGGTCATTATATCATGCTAGATTTACTCTGTTTCGTGCACATACACATCTGTCTGATAATAATTATAAAATGATCAAGGTGGGGTTTATGGGAAAGATCTAGTTATGGGAAAGCATAGAAATGTGTACTTAGAAGGGGGCCCGTGTTTCCCATATGATTATCTGTTATTATGTACCCTGTCTACATTACTTCCTATAGGAAGGTGTAGGGAAGAAGAGAACTACTAGGTTCTATCTATCTGTCTGGATTTTGCATCTGATATCTGTCTGTCTAAACCCTGAGTACACTGCCCTATATGATCCCCTACGAAATATACAAACGTAACTGTTTTGAATGTAGCAACCATGTGATAAAAGAATGGCACATGAAGTGCTACCTAGTTAGTAATTAATACAAAACTTATAAGAATTTGAATCTGTATCTATATCGGAATCTGTTATCTGAATCTGTTATCTGATTATCTGATTATCTGATTATCTGTTATCACACTATCATTTGACACTATTATTTGACACTATCTGTATATCTGTCTACATGCTATTTGACTTTGACACTTGACACATGTTAGTATACCATGCTAGTTGATTCCGCTATACCATTCTACATCTGATCTGCTATTATTTAGATTTGTTAGTTTTCCATGTACTTGTATCCTGCATTACAAGCGGCCCGTAACTTGCATTGAAGAGTACTTGTTTTCTTTTTCCTTCTCCTACAATTTATTGATTGCAGATCAGGATGGTCATTTGCCCGATGGTATTGGAGAAATGAAATATTAGTGCTGGACTTCTTTTGCTATTATTATTATTATCTGTTGCTTTTGAACGATGTATTTGAGTACTTGGATTTTATTTGTTTTTGGGCGATGTGACCTAGGATATAACTTGTTCGGATCTGTTTATTTGAGACTATTATATTATTGGTTTTCAATTAATTTCTGTCGGCACATTGTTTTGTTTTGAGATATATATGTCTATGTGAGGATGATTCTTTTGGCTTCTGGCTCTGATTATTCTGAGATTTGTTGTAAGATTCTGAACAACTTATGGATGTTGCAAATCATTCGCTGAGTTGAGTCACGTATCCGTATTCCGTATTCTTTTCGGGAAGCGGGACATGACATAAGGATTTGTCCCTCTTACATAACATGAGCGATATCTACGGGCCCCTTGATTGAGTGCGACTGCAAAATGCATGGTCGTGCTGAAATGAGTCAATATGAGATACTAAACTCATTTGTTTTGTTAAGTCTACTCGGACATGAAGAAACCAAAGATTAAACTATACAAGGGTGACATGCTCTATGCCTTGTGATCATTTAGATATCTGGACAAAATGACCGAGACGACATGGTAACATTGGTCATGAATAAGTTATGTCAAATCACTGGCATTCCTGTTCTTGAGTAGCAGTGATGTGTTGCTAGATACCGCTCACTGTTTGTAACACTAGAATATAATTTTAGTATTACTGTCAACGTAATGGGTACCTAAAGGGTCACACACTTAGAATGGATCAAAATTGGATTTAAATTCATGAGATAAAATTTAATTGGGAATCCTAGTAAGATTTGGACTCCTGACATGGTTGGGTAATTAGATTAAATGTGTAACTCCGGTTTTTATCTATACAAAATTTTCCTATATTCTTGTATTTGAATTTTCTATAAATTCTCCTATTCTTTGAACTCAATTGTATACAATTTGTTGTTCAATTCTTATTTAAATCCTCCCTAATCATCATTTGTATTTGTATCTATTTTCATATGATTATGGACTTTAACCTGAATTATTTCCCATTCTATAATCTTAATTCTTTTTTTTTCTTGGTAATGTATTTTAACACAAATTTTACTCCTTTCTAAAATTTTATTTTTCTTATTCAATCAATTACCTCTATTCTAGCCTAAACAAAGTCCAATTTTATTAATTGCTTATTGATAATGTGTGAGACCATAAACTCTATTTTATTTTAATCCATCATATATATATATATATGTATATATATATATATATATGTATATATATATATATTATCTGATCATTATTTTTAAACTCAAATAAACCTTGTTTTCTTAAACTCAGTTGCATCATTTGGCTCACTCAATTATTTTTCGAACCCAGAATTATATTTTAGTAGTAATCGATTATTTAACTAATATTTATTATTGATTATTTTTGTAAAGCCCAAAAGTTCAATTGATTTGATCTTTTATTGGTTTTAAACCAATTTCATAAGCCCTATAACCCTATAACCCGAAACCCTATAACCCGTTAACCCAAACCCCGATAGCCCACATCCTAATTTTCCTATAACTAATTATTATCTTAACCCTAATTAATTATCATCTAATCTAATCATCTTCCCAGCCGCTCTCTCCCTTTCTTCCCCTGTTCGTTTTCGAAATCCAACCCCGGTTGACCTCCAGTCCTCTCTGCCCCTCATCGCCCTCGCCCTCCCCTGTTCACCACCGAACCCATCGACAGCGCCATCCATCGGCCTCCACTGCATCCATCGAGCCTTCGTCGACCGTCGTCCTTGCCCTAACTTCTCATTGCCAAATGAAGCCCCACTGCAGCACCCTATCGACTGCACCACCGAGCACCATTTCCTCTCCCCTACTGTTGTGTCCCTCACCGCCATTACAGACACCGTCTTCCTCACCCCGTCGTCGCCCAACCCTTGACTGCAGCACCTTCTCGACGCCCCACCTGTGCGCTATCTCCTACTTGCGCACGTGCAGTACCCAACTCGCCCATCCGCTATCGAGCCCCACCATCACAGCAAGCCCCCCACTGTCGACCCCACCACATTTCACCCTCGTTCACTGCCTACATCTACCGACTGCCACCCAGTCCCACCATTGCAAGGTTTTGTTTCCCCTACCTTGCTGCTAACCATTGATAGCACCCCCGCAATCCTCCTTGGCGTCCCTGCATCACCTCAACCACCACAAGTGCACCACCCCACCTTTTTGTCCCCTTGACTGCTCCTGCATCACCCATCACTAGCCACTGTACCCAACCACCAACTCCAACTGCCCCCTCACTACCTGCCACCATCACCTCGCACCTTGACCCTGCCATTGTTGCCCTCTTCCGCGTTTGCTGCCGCTCTTCTTGATGCGTTCCTCATTTCCTCGACCACCCCAGTATACCGTAGCAACCCTCTTTCGCGTACGCTACCGCCTTGCCGCTGTTCTTACTGTTGTGTTGCAGACGCTTTGTTGTTGCTGTTGCTGTTCTTGGGGTGGTTCTTGTTGGCCTCGTGTGTGCCACTGTTCTTGTTGCTGTCTAGCCTCGCCGTAACACCACCCGTCTCGCTGCACCTAGAAGCCTCGCTATTGTTGTCTCATGTGTTGCCACCATCTCTTGCGGTTGTTGCTTGTTGCTGATGTCTCTTGGGTTACCGCTGTCGTTTCGTGTGTAGCGCACCGAATTTCCAATATAATAAACTCAGAAATATGTGGCACAATTCCCAACATCTACCTTAATGTAATAGTAAACATAGCCATACACAGAAAAATTTTCAACTTTTATTACATCAATTCTTTACATAGCACAGCAGAAAATTAAACACCTTGAATTACAATTTGTTTATGTTACAACTCATTCTTTTACAAATTGCATAAGCCACATTATCATTCTACCACATGCATCCAAATCCCAAGCTATAGGTACCTACTTGTAAAACATGTGGCTGAAGATAACCCTAACCCCCAAAACTACATGGGTCAGCCATAACGGTGTGAGTGACATCTAAAGAAATACAATATAAAATGAAACATAAAGGATAAATTCAAAATCAAACCTACCAACAGTAGTAACACATGGATAATGAAATAACGATAAATGAAGCATGAAAACGTTAAGTGAAACTAGACTACGAGTCAAGTGTAGGAAAACAGGAAAACATCATGCATAATACCAAGTCAAGAAAACAAAAATGCAGTATGATGACTCTCTAAAGCATACTTGTCGGATTCTATGCATTCCATACTACATAGGTCCGGTGCAAGCCCTTATCATTCTTCACTTTATCGGGTTTAATCTCTCGTTATGCAACTAATCCTACTACGATGATAGGAACAAGATCTAGAATACTCCGCGAATAGGTCCAACAATCCTTAACGTGCAAGCATCATGTAAGCATAGCTCAAAAATCGGAGAATCACCTCCCTGCCGTATACCCCACGAATAGGCCTGTTGACCCTTGACGTGCAGATACACAGTACATCACGTGAATAGGCCCGCTGACCCTCAACACGCGAATGCACCGTATGTTCCGTGAATAGGCCTGCCGACCCTCGACACGAGAACATATCAACTGTCCTCTCGGGACACAACAACACAGTCCTAGAACGCATCCGTTGGACTAACAACAAAGCATATACTTACATTTCCCAAGTTCTATCACAACTCCACTAGTGCCTGTCCTTATGTTGATTATTATTAATTAAAACACAATTTCTCCCTCTCTAAAGTTGGTGTACCCTGTCGGACTTAATTCCACCAAAAAAACCCCAAGACCCAAACTGGTCAAAATCCACAAAATCTCATCTGCCAGTTTACAAGAATCCCACTCAACTTCTAGAGACTCACAATTCGAATATCAATACAAAACCTTTCATTAAAACTCTTACTTCCATCATCAAATTGTTCATATTAAGAAAACTCCTTTAACCAAACAAATCCAAATTTATACAAATACTCACAAATTTTCAGAAATAAAATCTGAAATTGAATCTCTTTAAACAACTGAGTTTCACATTTTGAAATCATAGAAAATCACAAAAACAACAACTCCTTTGAAAGCCGTATATATTTCACCTTTTTAGAGTCGTAGAAATACAAATTAAATTCTATTAAAATCAAATTATAACTCTCTATAAAATACAGTAATCTGTAGTAAGAACTTCATCTAAAATAGTAGATCAATAATCCATAACTTCGAAGAATCAATCATTCAAGAAATCAACAGAAAACTCAACGAAACAACACAGACAGCAGCTGTCGATCGACTGTCAAAATAGTTCAAAATAACGACGGTCGACTGCACAAGCAGAAATATCCAAATTTTCAAATGACAATCAACCGGACATCTTAGTTCAAATGTGAGATGGTCGACCGTTAACTGCTACTCGACTAGTTTCAAAATTGTGTACTTTTTGACTGATACATGATATGTTCAAATACAACTTGTCTAATATACTGGAGTTCATAAATCTAATCAAATCTCATCGAATTCATAAAACATCAAATTTTCATCAAACTTTCTCCAAAACAGTAAAACATGTATGTATATATATATACATATATAGGTATATGGAGTAGTTAAGGCATCATGAAAATACTGATTATAAGTAGTATATGGTCCAATTTAATCTCAGTATCAATACAAATCGAGATCCAATCGAAAACATCACAAAAACCCAAAATTTCAATTTCGGTTGTATACCATCAGACCCGAAACCAAAGTTCAATGAAACCCTTCAAAACTTGATCTTTTTTGTCCCAAAAACCTCTTTGCAACTGCTTATACACTTATACAACTAGTTAGATTAATTTGCCCATGATTACAAGCATCTACAACAATTTTCCATCAAGTTTTACTCATCAAAATTTTCAAACAGACCATATATATAACCTACACAATAAAGACCCAATTTTGTTCATTTTTTGCAATAAACATCATACAAACTCATTATGTGCAATCAAATCAGTGAGAATATGGAATAAAACAACATACCCATGCTTTCTTCTATGTTCTTAACAATACCATGTCATCTATATAGAATTTTTATTCATCAATTGCATAGTTTTCATGAAAAGTCCTATTTTTCATTCGTCCATCCATGAATAATTCATTATAGCATCATACATCCATCTATCATGTGTTCTAATAGACAAATCATCATATGTAACATGCATAGATCAACAAGAAATCAAACATATGTCACTCATCTTATTGAAGAATCTACCGAAATAATAAAGAATAAGAAAAAGCTCATCCTTTCGCAAAAATCCAAGATCCTCTCTTCGAAACTCCAAGAAAACCAATAATAAAATAGTATTTCGTTTTGTGCAGCAAAGAGACGGCTACCACTGCTCATTTAAAAGGCCGAAATATGGGTAATTAGGGTTTTGAGAAGATTTTGCAAAATATTCCTTTAGAATATATCTTTACATATATAGATCATTTATACTAGGTATTTAGATTAACCAATTTAATTGACTTAAAAAAAATGACCACCCAGATATGGCTAGCATCAGTTGCAAATCCATAAAATCAATTTTGTAATATTTGCCTATAAGTGGCAATTTTGCAAAAAGGTCCTTATTTAACTAATTTGCGAAATAAGCCAAATCTATTAGAATAAAAATTGAAATATTTACCTCTGAGTTGGATAGCCATTATGCTCAGCCCAGAAAACCAAAATTCTGGAGTTTTTACTCCAAGTGGTAATTTTACACAAAAGCCCCTCTTTTTGTCATATTTGCAAATATGTCAAATAAATATAAGAAAAATCTAGTAAAATCATAAATAATACCCACTAATAAATATTAGGGTTCCCCAAAGTAATTTTTTACTTTGAACATCTCAAGAAAATATTTGCACGTGTTTTGCACGTACAAAAAGATAAATTTCAGAAAAATATTTATTAAATCACTAAAAACCACTTTAATTCATTTATTTATCTCAAAAACATTATTTAAAAAATATAAGGTGTTACATCACTCCCTCCTTAGAATAGTTCTGTCCTCAGAACTACTACTAATAGGGACTAAACGATATAAGTAAAAGAAAATGCAATCACATAAATAGAAATATAGTTTAAAGAATACAATCATGCAAGAGAATATAATTTAACCAAAAGAATACAATCATACAAAGAGCTCAAGAAAATCCTTCGCATGCGATCCTCCGGCTCCCAAGTAGCTTCCTTAAACAGCTGGTTCCTCCACAATACCTGGACCACAGGTATCTCCTTATTCCTCAACACCTTCTACCGCAATCGCTACAGGCTGTTCCCTGTAACTCAAGTTCAGCTGTAGACCTTCAGTCACTTCCAACAACTGATAATTCTGATCTGGCACATACTTCCTCAACATCGACACATGGAACACGTCGTGGACTTGCGCCAGTTCTTCTGATAGTTCCAACTTATATGCTCTTTTACTAATCCGCCTAAAAATCCTGTATGGCCCAATGTACCTTGGTGTCAACTTGTCTCCCTTCCCAAACCTGATTACTCCTTTAGTCGGAGACACCTTGAGAAAAACTGCATCTCCAACCTCAAACACCAAGTCCCTTCATCGAGTGTCTGCATAACACTTCTGCTGACTCTGAGCCTCGACCTACCTCTTACAAATCAGCTCGATCTTCTCTGATGTCTGCTGCACAATCTCCGGCCCAAACAACTGCCTCTCACAAACTTCATACCAACAAACGGGTGTCTTACACTTCCTCCCGTACAGAGTTTCTTACGGAGCCATCCCGATACTCGCATGGTAACTATTACCACTGATTTCGGTGTGGGGGCAAACAGATGAATTTGTGGGTTCGTAGAAAATTGAATGAGTCAAACCTGAACACTTCCACTACAGTTTGGCTGGCTTCTCGCTGCTGCCGTTGACCTGCACAAAGTTCGAAACACTGGGGTTGATCCCGACGATGAACCCTCCGACGCTCTTGTCAGTAATCAGAAAAGATTATGAAAGAGCTTTAAGTTGGCAAAGAGCGATTACCTTCTAACGGTAGGGGGGAAGGGGGTATTTATAGTCACCGTTTGGGATCCGTTTCGAGATAAGAACATATCTCTACTTTCTGGTGTGAATGGATAGAAGTGGTTAAAACCGCCTCTTAGGGATAAGAATGAATCTTACTTCCTCTTTATCCTCCTGAACTGTCTTATAATGGGTTGGGACCCGTATCGAATAGGGCATATCCGTTTATGGGTTGTTGGGCCCTGGAGGAGAGGCCTAGTTTCCATTTCGGACCCGTCTGTAGGTGGAATGACCATTTTGCCCCTTTGAGCTTTACAATTCGTGCCCGATTTGTGTGGTCCCGATTTAGTCCTATTTTTAGCCATATCACGAGTCACCACTCCTAAAGACTGTGTCCTACATCCTTTGGAGAGTAGTTTTACTGTTTCAATGTCGTACGGGTATCGGAGCTCTAAAAAGGGGTAACAGTGTTTTTCTGTTTGATCCCAGAGCTCTAAAAAGGGGTTGATCTCGGCGACGAACCCTTAGACACTTTTCTTGCTCGAGGTGTGACGGTGTTTTTCTGAGATGTTAATGCACCCAAGATCATTCTTAGGCTCTTTCAGACCTTTAGTGATTTTTCTCGATTTTTAAACTATTTTTTGAATCATTTATTCAATTTTGCAAAGTGGTGATCTATTTTCAAAGCATACTAATTAATCTTTCTAATTAATAATTATTTTCCTCAGGTTCAAAAATATTTCCCTAAATTTATAATTATTTTTTAGAATTTTTTAATTAATTTTCTTGAATTTTAAATCATTTTCTGCAATTTTAAAATAATTAATTGGAATAAATAAATAAGAAAAAGGAATTAATCAGCCGAATATCGATGTGGCCAAATCTGGGGCATTGATCAGCCTTCGGCGAGAATTTTCGAGCGATCGGACAATTCTTCTGACGAGAAGGCATTTTTTCCCCATTTGTAGCTCGGTGCCTCGGTAGCTCAGATTTCATATCCGAGCTACGTGGCACAATCAGGATGGTTAATCACGATCAGGTGCAAATTGTGAGGTGGTTATTTTTGCCAATTCGCAGCTCGGTGTCTCAGTAGCTCAGATTTCAGATCTAAGCTACGTGGCACAATCAGGGCGGTTGATCACGACCAGGCACGAATTGTGAGGCAGTTTTTTTTGCCAATTCGCAGTTTGGTGCCTCGGTAGCTCAGATTTTAGATCCAAGCTATGTGGCACAATGAGGGCGGTTGATCACGATCAGCCATGAATTGTGAGGCAGTTGTTTTTGCCAATTCGCAGCTCGGTGCCTCGGTAGATCGGATTTCAGATTTGAGCTACGTGGCACAATAAGGGCAGTTGATCATGATCGGGCGCAAATTGTGAGGTGGTTGTTTTCGCCAATTCACAGCTTGGTGCCTCGGTAGCTCGAATTTCAGATCCGAGCTACGTGGCACAATCAGGGCGGTTGATCACGATCAGTTGTGAATTGTGTGGTGGTTGTTTTTGCCAATTCTCAGCTCGGTACCTCTGTAGCTCGGATTTTTTAGATCCGAGCTATGTGGCAAGATCTGAACCGTTTGATGAAGATCTGGTACGAATCACGAGAGATTAGTTGTTTTGCGACAATTTGCAGCTCGGTACCTCGGCAGCTTGGATTTCATATCTGAGCTACATGGAAAGATCTAAGCTGCCTAATGAAGATCTGGCACGAATCACGAGGGATTAGTTGTTTTGTGCCAATTCGTAGCTCGGTACCTCAGTAGCTTGGATTGTAGATCCGGAGTACGTGGCAAGATCTGAGCCGCTTGATGAAGATCTGGCACGAATCATAAGGGATTAGTTATTTTGCACTGATTCCCAGCTCGGTACCTCGGAAGCTCAGATTGTAGATCAAGTGTACGTGGCAAGATCTGAGCTACTTGATAAAGATATAGCACGTATCACGAGGGATTACTTGTTTTGTGCCAATTTGTAGCTTGGTACCTCTGTAGCTTGGATTGTAGATCCGGAGTACGTGGCAAGATCTGAGCCACTTAATGAAGATATGCATGAATCACTAGGGATTAGTTGTTCTGCACCAATTTGTTGCTCGGTACCTCGGTAGCTCGAATTTCAGATCTGGAGTACGTGGCAAGATCTGAGCCGCTTGATGAAGATCTGGCGCGAATCACGAGGGATTCATTGTTTTGCGCCAATTTGCAGCTCGGTACCATGGTAGCTCGGATTTTAGATCTGGAGTATGTGGCAAGATCTGAGCCGCTTGATTAAGATCTGACATGAATGAAAAGGGATTCGTTGTTTTGCACCAATTTGCAGCTTGGTAACTCGGTAGCTCGGATTTTAGATCCGGAGTACGTGGCAAGATCTGAGCCGCTTGTTAAAGATCTGGTGCGAATCACGAGAGATTAGTTATTTTGTGCCAATTCGCAGCTCGGTATCTCGGATTGTAGATCCAGAGTACGTGGTAAGATCTGAGCCGCTTGATGAAGATCTGGCGCGAATTGTAAGGTGGTTGTTTTCGTCTGTACGGATTCCGTCATTTAGGCTTCTGATGGGCCTCTGTGGGGGCCCAAAGAATTTGAAAGCCCACCCGAATCTCCTTTTTACTATAAGACTCTACCCCATCACGCCACTTCCCTATTCTTCACTTCTCACTTTTCACTCAGTTTGTTTTTGCTCTTGGGTGACTCTGCTAGCGGTCGTGGCCAGGCGATCAACTTTCCGGTGAACTATTCCGACCGTAGCTGTCATTTCAAGGTAATTATATACTTTATCTTATATTTAAAAGATTTCTATAGTGTCGTCGGGGAGTGAGACCTCTACCTCGGACCAAGAGAGCGGCTGACCATTAGTGGTCTCCTCGGTGGTGAGCAAGGGGAAGGAAGTATCAGGGTCGACGATCGTGGAGACGATCGTGGAGGGCGTGAAGGGAGCTGGCGCACTAGGCAAGCTACCGTCCACGCTATCGAGCCTCGAGAAGGTGAGGGATTACTCTGACGACCTTCTATCCAAGGTGGTATACGGGAGGTCGGCCACATAAATGGAGAATAATCTGAGGGAGCATCTCGAGGTTGATGACATCCCCTCAGTTCTGACCGAGGGGGACCTGCAGCTCATCAGGAAGGGATTCAAAATACTGAAGGAATATACTCTACTTCTCCCTGGTCAAGGATTCCGAGTGTGTTCGGGGATTTCGCCTGACACATGCATCTTCCCGTATGACACACTCAATGCCGGCCTTCGACTGCCCTTGCCACCCTTCGTGACCAAAGTGCTACAATGGTATGGATTGAGCCCGATCTAGTTCATGCCGAATATGTGGCGGCACATCATCGGCTTCATCCTCCAATGCCAGGCCATAGGGGTCGAGCCTTGGCTCGTCTTGCTCTGAAGTCTTTATCGAATATGTCGTATGAGAAAGATGGAGTACCAATATTACCTGCCTCCGCAAAACGGTGTCAAGCTGATTGAGAATCCGGACACCATCAAGCATTGGAAACAGAAGTACTTTCTGATTCGAGGTCCCAAACCGTGGGGTTTCCCGATGAGGTGGAAAGAAGACATTCCGAAGTGGGCGAAGGCCGAGCCTGTGCTGACTAAGGAGGATGAGGAGGTCGTGTCGAAGATCCTCGGTCTTCCGACCCTGAGTAGGAAGGATATAACCTAGGGGGTCCTCTTCGGTGGGGGTCTCAGTCCGATCGACCCTAGTATGCTTCATTTATTGTTCTTCTTTTATTCTGACTATTGTTATCTTCTCGAACTAACTCCTGTTTTAATTTTCTCAGAGGCCCCTGGTATGAATTTTCGAGCCATGTTACTTAAGCAAGGTGCGGGTGCCGGGAAGGGCTCCGACAACAAGAATAGGAAGAGGACGACGACAGGATCCCCGTTCGGCCGGGCTACCAAGGCACCCTCGCCGGCGATCATAGTGGTGGACTTGGTGTCCGCCTCTCCTTCCGCCCCTGTAATATCCCGGACGGATATTATATTGTATAAATTATTATTTTTAAATTAAAATATTTTTAATGGGTATTGTATATACAGGTATATAGAGACAGAAATTATCGGTATATAGATATATACATACGTATGCGTATTATACCATTTTCGTACGTTTGTACAAACCATGCAGTATGTGTTTTGGACAAAAATATCTTATTTTTTTCATGATTAATCAAATTTGGAGGGCTAGGATTTGTTTGGAGACTTAAACCTAGGGTTAAGATTAATTAGGGATACACAAGGGTTTAAATTGTATCTTCTACTAGAAGACTCTTCTCCACCTCACCCCTCCACCTCACCCCCTCCACCTCATCCTTTTAAGGCCGGCCAAAATGACCCCAAGGGGGTTTGTGCACTTGTGTGGATGTATTTTGCACTTCCCACCCTCTTTTCATCCTATAAATACCCCTCCCTTTCACCTTTTGCCTCATTTTACAAGAAAAAAAAAGAGAGAAGAAAAGAAAGAGAGGGAAACCCTAAGTGTTCTTCATTTGGGGGTTTCCCATAGGTGTGTTCTTCATTGGAGGTTTTTGTAGTAGAAAACTAGGAGGAAGGAGAAGGAAAGCTAGCTAGTTCTTCCTACAAAGATATCTAAGGTGAGGATTCTCTACTTCTAATAATTTAGGCTTGTTTGTTCTTATTTATTTTTTTATGTAGAAAAGAACACATCTTTAGGGTTATTTTTAGTTCTATGTGAGAAAAGAACCCATCTTTGGTGGTTGGTTGTTGTAGGATAAAAAGAACACATCTTTTTGATGGTGGATATTGTATGTGTATGTTCTAAATAACTTGGACTATTTTTCTAAGCATATAAGTGGTTGTAGGTTAAAAAGAACCCATCTTTATGATGTTTTGTTGTGTATTTATGTTCCTAAATAACTTGGACTAATTTCCTAAGCATAAGCATGTTTGTAGGGATCAAAATGATCCCATGAAAAAGATGGATTGAAAGGACTCAACAAAATCACATAAAGGTTGATTTTTGAGACCTTGTATGGTTAGTATTGTTGTGATGTTTACTTTGGACTAATTGAACTAAGATTTGTGCATAAGAACGGTAGAAAATCAAGATGAAGTTTTCTCTTTTTATTGTGTGGATTCTTGTCCACTTTTGTTGTATGTGTGTTCTAAAAAAATGACTTGGACTAATTATTATGCATAAATTTGTTGTAGGGATCAAAAGGATCCCATGAAAAAGATAGGTGGTGGAACTTAAATAAAACACATAAAGGTTGTTCTTTAACCTTGTATGTTTATTGTTGTTTATGGGTGTTTTGTTGAACTCAAAACAATGACCACTTGGACTATAGCTATATGCATATAAAGATTAGTGTAGTAAGAATGTTTACTTACCCATTCTAGGGTTGCTGAACTCATCTAGCTTTTTAATGATAAGTTTTTGTTGTATGTTGTTCTCTACTTCATTAAGAAATCATTTCTTACTAACCGTTGTTCATAAAAAGTTTCCCTTTTTGTATGTAGGAACTTGTAGGATTGAAGAAAAAGTAGGTTGTAGTATGTACTAATTTGTACACTAATAAATGTAGTCTTTGTAATATATATAGGACTTGTAATTTCCTAAAAGAGTAGTCTTTTAATAATTTATTTTTAGTCTTTTAGTAGAATGTTCTAAACTTCTATAGGTTGCTCGAAACCCATTCATACTTGTTCTAGTTTCAAAAAGAATCCATGTATCTTGCTAAGGTTGTATGTGCTTATGAACCCATTCATGCTTATGAACCTATTCATGCTTGTGAACCCACCCATGCTTAAGTTGTGTAGCAAGGAAACCCATTCATACTCATGAAACCCATGAACCATGCTTGTGAAACCCATGAACCCATTCATACTTGTTCTAGTTTCAAAAAGAATCCATGTATCATGCTAAGGTTGTATGTGCTTATGAATCCATTCATGCTTATGAACCCATCCATGCTTAAGTTGTTGTAGAAAGAAACCCATCATGCTTGAGATGTAGTAAAGATACCATGCTTAAGTTGATTATAGTAAGCATACCATACTTGAGTTGTTGTAGAAAGAAACTCATCATGCTTGAGATGTAGTAAAGAAATCCATGCCTAAGTTGATTATAGTAGGTATACCATGCTTGAGTTGTTGTAGGTTGATTATAGTGAGAAATCCATGCCTAAGTTGATTATAATAGGTATATCATGCTTGAGTTGTTGTAGGTTGATTATAGTGAAAAACCCATGCTTGAGTTGATTTTAGTAAGTATACCATGCTTGAGTTGTTGTAGGTTGATTATAGTGAGAAACTCATGTTTGAGTTGATTATAGTAGATATACCATGCTTGAGTTGTTGTAGGTTGATTATAGTGAGAAACTCATGTTTGAGTTGATTATAGTAGATATACCATGCTTGAGTTGTTGTAGGTTGATTATAGTGAGAAACCCATGGTTAAGTTGATTATAGAAAGATACCATGCTTGAGTTGTTGTAGGTGGATTATAGAAAGATACCATGCTTAAGTTGTTGTAGATTGTTGTAGTAAGAAACCCATCATGCTTATGTTATTGTAGTGGTTCTAGTAAGGAACCCATGTTGAGATGTGTAGTTGTTTTAGATTCAAAGGAATCTGTGCATGTTTGAGTTATATGATTGTAGTGGTTTCGGTTAAATTCTGAAAGGAACCCATGAGTTGAGCTTGCATGATAACCCAATTCAAATGAACCCATGTTCCATAGTTGTTCTAGTTCGATTTTTAAGAAGAAACCCATAAAACTAGCTCCATGATATTTCTAGCTCGAATTGGCGAGGAACCCATGCAATTAGGTTCTAGGTGATTCTAGCTCAACTTTGAGAAAGAACCCATGACTCTAGTCGCATATTGTCCTAGTTCAATTTGGGAAAAGAACCCATGAGTTCTAGTTGTATGCGTTTCTAATTGAAATTGGACCATATGATGTGCACATGCTTCATCTTCAATATGTGGTAAATAATGGTTGGAAAAGTCACTAGTATTGTTAGCTAGATAAAAGCTAGCCTAGGGATCATCGAACATCAAGACTCGCATCTTACCACCTTGGAAACTGTGGATCCGAGTTATAGGTAGTGATGGGGTCTCATAATTGCCGTAGGGGCCATCGACCATCAAGAATCGCATCTTACCACCTTAGAAACTGTGGATAAATCACATCTCGAGCACCGACAGATCTTAACTGATGTGGGTTGATCGTGGGCCGAGAATATTGATGAGATCCGAGTTAGGGGTAATGATGAGTGAGAGAGATTTCTGTCATCAGTGTCTTAGATCGATAGGCCATGAGATGGATCGGGATAATTATAAGGAAGTTATTGAAAACCCCGTGAGATCGTTTGGGCTTAGTGACATCGTTAGGGTAGTAACTTATGGCTATTACTACTTAAACTTTACTTATTATTATTTTTGCCGAAGGGAAAGAGTTGGTGTTAAGGGTGATTCCTTATGATCCGACCTATCTTATAGGCCGACACTAGGCGGTGTTAATGGGTTGTACCTTCCCGTCAAAGGGATACGTATGGTGTTTTCTCACGAGTTGGGAGCACGGGTTGCGTATCTCGTTTGTTAATTCCTAAAATACCATGATAAGAACGGTCTGTCGGAACTAGGGGATGGACCCCGGAAATTCCGTCATGTTCTATGCCAGGGAGAGCGAACGGGCCATAGATCACGGTCTATGAGTTATGGGTGACACAAGGTAGGCTTCGTGCTATCCTGCGCTCGGAAGACCCTGTGTTCATCTGGTTTTTGAGTGAGGTCGGGTGCGCCTGACGGGATTAGACCGTTCAGGGCAACCTCATCAGTCACGGGGTATTCTCAGGAACAGGATTATGTACAATGTAGAATTCTTAACGAGGGTTTGAATCCCTATATATGAAGAAACGGCTTGAGATGGAACGTATGTAGTATAGGCTGCATACGGTTTTGGAGACTTGCTTGCATTAGAATACGAACATCTTGGCGTTAGTCAATCTTGTGTTAAGGTCTATGGCATAGCATACACTAACACATCAATTATATATACACATTTCTCTTTTCATTAATCTGTTTGCTTAAGTGGAGAATTGCTGCTAGTTATTAGCCTTAAAGCGTCAGTGAATACTGACGCCCCCATTTCAATAGGTACTGGATTGCAGAAGTACAGGTACAGGATTCAGGAGGACTCAAGGCGAGAGAAGCAAGAGTCGTTTCCATTTCTGCTGCATTATATGTTGTTACTATTGTTCCATTGTAACAATCTTGTAATCTATTTATTTGTTGGAAAGCATCCAAGCGAAATACGAAGTGTTGTTCTTTATTCATTGTACTCTGATGTAATATGTGAAAGTTGTAACACTTGGGATTGTAAAGGTATTATTGTAACACTATTGTAATGTATTGCAATTTTGTAACATTCGGATTTGTAATACATATTGTGTTGAATAAAAAAAGTTTTAAATTTTCCTGTCTTTTTTGTGTATTGTGGCTAATTGAAGGAAAGATTCTAGCTTATGTCAAGGTTTCCCAGTTACCAAAAATCGAGGCGTTACAGCTCCATAAGCGACCCTTCCCCAATCGACACCTTCTGACCCCTCTGCCGAGGGCTTCTCCGTCGGAGCTGCACTAGCGCTTGAAGCGCCGCCTCTTACCATCGAGGCAGAATCCATCCTCACCGAAGAGCACAAGAAACTCTTCGTCCCCGATTGGCGGGTGATGAAACACGACGGCTTCCTCGACGATGCTGCCATGAGCATGCAGGCTCTGCGTCACCTGCCGACCCAAAGGACCGAGCGGCATTGAAGGCGGGGACCGTGGGCGACAAGTATGCTTGAGATTGCCAGGGCCACAATGTCGGTAAGTGTCCTTGTTGTGCCCTCGGAATTTCAAAATTTGTTGCACTCGACACTCAAGTATTTTTACTTTTGGCTTTCAAATCACGTGTCACTTCAACCGCCTGCTAGAGTAGTTTTACGAGCAGGAGAAGGAGCTCAAGACATCGGGCGACAGGGACCGGGCTGAGAGAGCTAAGGCCGTGAAGTTGTACAAGGTGGAGCAACGTCTCTCGGAGTCCCGAGCGGCTCAGATCGGCATTCTCGAGGCGGCCTTGGCCAAGGCGAATGAACGCATCGCTACGGAAGCGGCGAAGGCAGATGAGGAGAAGGCAAAGGCCAGGCAGGAGAGGGAGAAGGCCATGAAGGCCTCCGAGGAGATGTAGAGGGAGCGGGAGGCAGTAGTGGCCGCAGCTGCGGCAGCGATCCAAGCAGAGGCGGAGGCTCACATGCAGACGAACATGGAGGCCGAGCCATTAAGCACGTAGAGGCTCGCCTCCCCAGCTTCGACAGCTCGGGGTATAGCTTGTACGACCCCGTCGAAGACGAGGAGGTGGTGGTGTTAGCTGAAGCCGAAGCCGACAGAGAGGGAGAAGAGGAGGGTGACGGAGACAAAGAAAGGGATGCAGTGGTGGCAAATCCGCAGACGGCGATAGTGGAGGTGCCGAGGGAAATTGTGGAGCGGCCCTCCCAGGTGGCCCCTTGACTTTGAGTCTACTTGCTCGTTTTTGTTTTTTGTTTTGTACTGCCTTATAGCGGACTGGCCACTACTTTTGTTACTTGTGAACTTTAATGAAATGAAAATTTTGGTTAAGTGTTGAACTTGTGTTATACTTTGCATCTGAGCTATCCTGTAGGAGCTTCTTTTAAACTTAGTATCTTCATGTTCTTGGCTTTTTCAGATCGCCGAAATATCTCAGATTGTCGAAGTATCACGCCTCCGATCTGGTCTAAGGGTCGCATAGCTGGGCCTCGCTCAATCTCGACAGAGGCTCTACAAAACCAAGTCGGAGTTGAATCATCTAAATCTGACGTTGGCCCGTCGAGACTCTAAGTTGAAATGCCTATAGGAGAAGGCTCGTGAAATGCCACCGGATGGTGAGGAGGTCTGCCCCTCGATGGCTGCCAGTCAAGGTTTGAGACTCAAGTTCCTTCGTCTCTCTTTATTTAAGGCAAGATCCGAGCGGGAAGAATTGAAGAATGTGGTGCTCGAGAAGAACATAGAGGCGGCACATCTCCGACAGAACATCTCTGATGCTTCGCATGGGGCAGCTCGAGTCGACTGCCTCGCTTGAAGATAAGAGTGACTGATGACTCTCTCAAAGAGCGAGTTGTCGAAATGGAGGTGGAGAATCTATGCCTTCGACGGCTGTCTGGGGGGAGCAATGTAAGGAGCACCTCCTATCCTCAGAGTGAATATGCCCAAGGAAGATCATTTTATAAGCTAGCTCTTCGATCTCCTTCCATCTTGCGACACCCTGGGGAGGCGCAAAGCAGAGTGGTCGGCTCGTCGAGCAGAGCATCTGTCGGATCGACTGTTAGGCTCCCAGGTGTTGGTGATGCTACTCGGCTCGCCAGTTTGGAGACCTCTATGGAAATGAGACAACAGCACAGCACTCGCCGACCCGAGTATCGCTAAATAGGAGCATCCCGTTCCCTAGGAGAAGCTAGGGTGGGATTTTGTAACCTTGTAGTCTGTTTCATGAGTCTTGCATCTTGATGTAATAATGCAAGTTGTACCTCAAGTAATGAGTTTTTGGTCTAAAATTTAGACTTGTACCTCAAATTTTGATGAAATAATATACTCCTCGAGCTACTTATGAGTTTGTGTTTTGTTAGTGTTTGCAAGTGCCAACAGTTGTGGGAGCAATTCCGAATGGTGAGCTACTTCATACTCGCTTGTTCACAAGTAGCAAAAGTCGCGTCGAACCAAGTATTGGACTCCGAAAATATTGTTTAAAGAGTATCAACAGTTGTGGGAACAATTCCGAATGGTGATCGACTTCGTACTCGCTCTTCGCAAGTCGCAGAAGTCGCGTCGAACCAAGTGTTGGACTCCGAACTTTTCGTTAGAGAATATCAACAGTTGTGGAAGAAATTCTGAATGGTGAACCGCTTCGTACTTGCTTATAAGAAAGTAGTTAAAGCAGAATCGAACCAAGTGTTGGACTCCGAACTGGTCGTTAGAGAATATCAACAGTTATGGGTGCAATTCCGAATGGTGAACCGCTTCGTACTCGCTTATAAGCAAGTAGTTAAAGCGAAATCGAACCAAGTGTTGGACTCCGAACTTGTCATTTTTGGAGAGTTTCGTACACCTCAAAGCGAAGCAACTATATTATTTTAGACAGGGAATTCCCAGGAAGTAACCTGCCTTTATTAAAGATGACTAAGTAGCTGCTTCTGAGTTGTAAGCCACTCTTACATTTTGAAAAAATTAATTGGGTAGATAAAAAACATAAAATATCAATTGCTCGACTTAGAAGTTGCTTGAAGTTGCTTGTAGAGGTGTTCAAACACCCTCTTGGTACTTTAACAAGTGGTCAGCATTCCAAGTCCTCGGTACTCTATTGCCCCCCGGGTCTTCGAGTTGATACGCACCAGGGCGGATAACTTTGGATACCCTATATGGACCTTCCCAGTTAGGCGCTAGCTTGCCCTTCTTACTTGGAAGAGAGATTGACAGCTTCCAAAGCACCAGATCTCCATCTTTAAGATTAGCAGGAAGGGACTTTCTTATAGTAAGACTGTGTTATCCTGTGTCGGTAAGTCTCTTGTCGGATGGAAGCTCTTTCGTGGATCTCATCGATAAGGTCCAAGTTGCTGCGAAGCTGGTTCGCATTCTGCTCTTCATTGTAGGCAATCAAACTGGGCGAAGGTAGGCCGACCTCTAGGGGGATGATGGCTTCGGAGCCATAAGAGATTGAAGGGGGACTCCCATGTCGGCGTTCTCTTCGTGGTGCGATAGCTCCATAGCACGTTGGGAAGCTACTATACCCATAATCCCTTGGTGGATTTATCGAGTCTCTTTTTTAGGCCGGAGAGTATTTGTCGATTAGCGTTCTCCGCTTGGCCATTGGATGGAGGATGGGATACTGAGGAGAATCATTGCTGGATACCGAGGTCGGTGCAGAAGTTGCGAAAAGTTGTCCCTACGAACTGGGTTCCGTTGTCGGTAACTAGGATACGGGGTATGCCGAACCGACAGATAATGTTGTTCCAGAAGAATTTCTGGACCTTGTTCACTGAAATCGTTACAAGGGCTCGGCCTCGATCCACTTGGAGAAATAATCTATTGCCACGATGAGGAACTTCAGTTGGCCTGGCGCTGGGGGGAACGGTCCGAGTAAGTCCATCCCCCACATTTTAAAGGGATCAGACTGGCTAAGGAGGAGAGCTGGGCTTGTGGTAGGCGACAGATTGGAGAAATTTTTTTGGCAGGAGTCGCAATGGCGGACGTACTGCTTAGAGTCTCTAAGAAGTGTGGGCCAGAAGTAGTCGTAATTTAAAATTTTACGGGCTTGGGATACTGCTCCCAAGTGCGCGCCACACATTCCTTCATGAGCCTCCTTCAGGGCATAGTGTGCTTCTTCGAGGGAGAGACATCTTAGGTAGGGTCTGCCGTCTATCTGAGTATAGGAGCGTTTGTACATGACTCCTTTAATGAGTGTGTACCACTCGGCTCTGGTCTTTACTCTTCTAGCTTCTCTTGGGTCCTCTAGAAGAACTCCGTTTCTGAGGTATTCGAGCAGAGGTTTCATCCAATTTTCCAAAAATGTTAGGGGCAGGGTTTCCATCGGTTTGGAGCTGTCTTCTTCGATTTGGGCCTCAAAAGGACCCCTATCAAGACGGCCCGCTCCAAACCCTGAAGGGAGGAAGAGGAGAGCTTTGAGAGGGCATCCGCCTGTGCGTTTTCCTCTTGGGGGACTCGCTGGAGTTGGGCAGCTTCAAATAAGGCCAGCAGCCCTTTGACCTTCGCCAAGTACTTGGCCATGCGATCGTCTCTCGCTTCGTACTCCCCAGATACTTTGTTCATGACTAGCTATGAATCACTGAAAATCATGATACATTTGGCCCTAGCTTTGCGAGCCATACAAAGTCCTGCTATTAGGGCCACGTACTCTGCCTCATTGTTCGACACGTGGAAGCTTATACGGAGAGAGTATTGTAGAACGAAATTGTCAGGGCCGGTCAAGATGACCCCCACCCCACTTCCGTCGGTGCACGAGGACCCGTCAACATACATGCTCCAGACTAGGGGTTCCTCAACCGACTCACAGGGGTTGGGAATGGTGCTCACCACAATGAACTCCGCTAGGGCTTGTGCCATGATAGCGGTTCGGGGTTGTTAGCTGATGTCGTGCTGGCTCAGCTTTATGGACCATTTCATTAGACGTCCCGATGTCTCGGGTTTATGGAGACCTTGCTTCAGTGGCTGGTCGGTAAGAACAACCACTGAGTGGGACTGAAAATAGGGGCGTAGTTTCCGTGCCGCCATGACCAATGCATAGGCCATCTTTTCTACCTTCGAGTAGCGGAGTTCTGCGTCCCTAAGGACTTGGCTCACGTAGTAGATTGGTTGTTGCATCTTATCCTCCTTTCTTAACAGGACGACACTGAGGGTTTGCTCCGAAGTTTCTAGGTATATGTAAAGGGCCTCATCAGGATTTGGCTTGCTCAAGAGTGGGGGGTTTACCAGGTAGGCCTTCAGTTGATCGAAAGACTTTTGCTGTTGTTGCCCTCACTCAAAGCCTTTCGCACCTCTCAGGGCCTTGAAGAATGGGAGGCATTTCTCCCCTGATTTGGAGAGGAAATGCCCTATAGCCGTGAAGCGTCCCGTGAGCCTCTGCACTTCTTTAACATTAAAGGGGGGAGCCATATTGAGTATGGCCTGGATGTTCTCAAGGTTGGCCTTTATGCCCCTCTGGATGAACATGAACCCAAGGAATTTACCGGATGAGATGTCGAAGGCGCACTTTCTCGGATTCAATCTCATGTTGTGCCTTCTTAATACCCTGAAGGCTTCCTGGATGTCAAAGACATGATCTTGTCCGCTGATGCTCTTGACCAACATGTCGTCAACATAGACTTCCATGTTACAACCTATCTGGTCTCGGAAGACCTTGTTAACAAGACATTGGTACATAGCTCCGGCGTTCTTCAGCCTGAAAAGCATGACCCGGTAGCAGTACAAGCCTTGGTTGGTTACGAACGAGGTCTTCAGAATGTCAGGAGGGAACATCCGGATCTGGTTATACCTAGAGAAGGCATCCATGAAGCTGAGGAGTTCATGGCCGGAGGTCACATCGATTAGAGCATCAATGCTCGGGAAGGGGAATGGGTCCTTCGGACACGCTTTGTTAAGGTCAGTGAATTTGATACATATTCTCCAGCTCCTGCTGGCCTTTTTAACCATTACCACATTGGATAGCCATTTGGGATAATTTACTTGCTGGATGAACCGAGCGTTCAGGAGCTTCTCGACCTCTTCTTTAATGGCTTGCTGGCACTCGGAAGCGAATTTACGTCGCTTCTGCTAGATAGGTTTAACTCCCGGAGCCACGATGAGGTGATGCATCGGGAGTTCTTCTGTGATTCCGGACATATCAGCTGCGGTCCAGGTGAAAAGATCGCGGTTCACCCTCATACATTGGGAGATGTCTTCTTTGATGGTGGGAGGAAGGGATTTGCTGATCTGAAATGTCTTGGTAGCATCTCCTTCTGAGTAGGCAACTTCTTCCAGCTCGTCGACCGGCTCGGAGATGGTCTGGCTAGTTCCTTGTGGGAGTTCAAGGTCTTCAAGGGAGAGTACCGGTCCTCCCATCGAGGTCATGTAACATTTACGAGCCACCTCCTGGCTCCCTCTTACTTTTCCCACTCCTACCGAGGTGGGGAACTTCATTTTCATATGATAGGCCGATGGTATGGCGTGGAGAGCGGCCAAACCTAGTCGAACAGGATGACATTGTAGGAAGCTTTTACTTCTACCACCATGAAGTCCATCGGCTCGGTCTGGGTGACTGGGGTTTTGCCAGTGGACACGTCGAGAGTTATAACTCCCTCGATCGTCACCAGCACCCCGGTGAATCCGTGAAGAGTGTAAACAGCTGGCTTGAGTCGATGTCTAGACAGCTGAAGACCCTAGAATGCCTCCAAGAAGAGAATATTGACCAAACTACCATTGTCAACTAGGACCCGACGTACGTCAATATTGGCCATGCAGAGGTTTATAACAAGGGCATCACAATAGGGCGTCCGGACGCCATCGAAGTCCATATCAGAAAACGTAATAGGAACCCCAAGACCCCTGGGGGAGGATGGTTCTGTACGGCATTCACTTCTTGGACGAAGGCTTTTCGTGAGGAGTTGGAATCTCCCCCATTGGGCCTCCGTGTATGAGGTGCAGGATGGCTTCGGCTTCGAATTCTGGGGTCCCCGCATGTTGTTCGGTTCGCTTGTTAGCCCCCCTGGGGGGCGGAGGTGGATCGGCCCTATCTTTCCTGACGAACCTGGAGAGTTTCCCCCTCTGGATGAGGGATTCTATCTCGTTTTTGAGGGCCCGGCACATCCATGTCGTGGCCATGATCCCGGTGATAGTGGCACCACTTCTCCCTATTTCTCTTCATTCCTGGGGTATTCATTTTTGGAGGAGAGGGAAGGATTCCCTCCTTCCTGACCTCCATCAGAATGGCCGAGACGCTGGCCTCCGTTATCTTTCTGGAGCTTCTTAGCTCCTTCATCTTCAGCAGTCTTTCATTTGTTCCCAGAAGATGATCCTTCAAGAGTGGGGCGGTTGAGAGCTTTTTCAGCCCGGATGTACTTCTTACTCCTGAGCAGGAGTTCTGAGAAGTCCGAAGGAGACTTCTTGGCAAGGGACGCCCTGAGATCGGTGGTTAATGACGTTGGACTGGAAAGCAGCCAAAGCTACGGACTGATCCAGAGAGGTGATAGACCTGGCCTCTACGGTGAACCGCTTGACGTAGTCCTTCAACCGCTCAACCTTCCATTGACTGAGGAAGAGCAAAGAGGTGCTTGTATTTTCGGATCGGCGGCTACTCATGAAGTGTGTGAGGAAGCGACCTCCAAATTGGTCGAAGGAGAAGATGGAGCCTGGAGCAAGTCTGGAATACCACTCCTGAGCGGGCCCCTTGAACGTGGCTGGGAAGGTTTTGCAGAGAAGGGCGTCAGAGGCATGGTGGATCATCATGAGAGTTTTGAAACTCTCAATGTGATCAGCAGGGTCCGACTCCCTGGTATACGACTCAAAATGCGAAGGCTTGAAGTTCTCCAGGACAGGGGCCTCCATGATGGTTCGGGAGAATGGGGTTCTGCTTGGGCGGAGGTTCCTTGCCCATTGTTCTTCTTCTCTATCGAGTTAGCTGAGGCGCCTCTCCATCTCATGGAGACGGCGGTAAACCGAGTCCTCCCTTCGGTCATATCTCGCTGAGCCCCGGGAATCATCTTCATGTGGAAGAGGGCTGGGGCTGCGGCGATGATAGCTTGGAGTAGGTCGAGGACTGGGGGTTCGACGGCAATGGCTCGGAGCCGGCCCAAGACTGGGAGAGCAATGGTGATGGCTCAGAGCCGGTCGAGGACTGGGAGTGCAGCGGTGATGGTTCGGAGCCGACCGAGGGATAGGGGGCCCGTTGTTCGTTATTGGGGGAGACATTAAGGGCCCGTAGGAATGCCTCCTGAAAGTCCTGGAACTTCGCCCTCGTGACTGGTGCCTCTCGGTCTCGGCGGCCCTTTGGGGCTGGACGGCCGATTGGAGAACGACTCCTCTGGCGGTGCTGGGAGGGACTCCCTTCATCTTCTGGGAGAGTTCGACGTGTTGGCGGTTGGGCCTACGAGGGGACCGGTCCCTCTAATGCTCCCGGTGGGGGTTCCTGTAGCGCCCCAAATCCACATACTGGAAATCTGAGACCCTACTCCAGGAGTCGAACTTCAAAATAGCCACAATGATAGAAAGTACAGGAAAATTTAAAACTTTTATTCCATATAAATGCTACATTTACAAGTGTTACAATATCCAAATAAGAATTACAAGATTTACAACAATATAATAACACTTGCATATGTCCCTTGGATCCTTGGACCAACTCGGGCTCTGCAGTTCCTGTAAATCGGCTCCGAATACCTACAAGGTGGGGAACGTCAGTACTTCGACTGACGCAAAGCTGATAATAACAGCGATTCTCTGAACTACAATCACAACCATAATTTATGCAGAAGAAAAGTGATGTGCCAAACAAGGGTTTAATGGATTCGGGTTCTAGTGCAGTGGTATGCCATGATCCTACGATTAGATGAAACAAATCACATGCCTAGCTCTAATGCAAGCAAGACTTTGGAGAACGAATGCATCCCATACTACATACGCCCCCAAATCTAGCCGTCTTTCTCCACAGTTTAGGGATTCAAACCCTCTCCATGCATCCTACTCTTGTACCCAACCTGTTCCCAATGGATTATCCGTGCCAAAGAAAGTTGCAGTTGGTCGGTCTTGTTCCGCCACTGCAGTGCCTAAGTGGTGTTCGCGTTTTCCACTCAGTACCCGCGCACGGACCTCACTCAAAAACCCGTGTCAAATTCCGGTAACAAGACCGAGTACCTCTCCGGTAACAAAATGACGTCAATGATTCACATATAAACAAAACCCACGTGCATAGGAACACGACGGACTCGAAGGTCAAATCCCCATACCCGACAGGAGTTCCTCTCCCGTTCCTTACCCCAACATCCCTGGGAATTAACAGATCGAGATACAAGACCGTGAACTCATTCTTGAGAACTGAAAACGTATCCCTACGACAGGAAAATACAACACCCGACTCTGGTCTGCTAGTACTAATACAAGTTACAAACCTTTAATACACCTTTCTAATCCACGGCTCATTCTAATCACTTTGGGTAAAATAAGATTGCCTCCAAAACTTTGCCTATCGACCTCTGGCCCTGGCGATACCAGTTCGGTTCGCCACTTCCCCTAGCTTGGAGTTCATCCAACATCATGGCCCGTGTTCAGTCTCCCCGGCTTTCATATAACTTGACGGAACCAACGTGGACATCCAACGCCTCGGCAGAAATTTCACGATTTTTTTAGGGTCGACAGACGTAGGGCATCACCCTACCCTAGTAACTAACTCGAGTCACAAAATCCACCATGGGAGTCAAAAAAACCAGCAATAGGCACCCATCGTCCCCAAACAGCGAGTCATCAACTCTAATGTACACAGGGGAAAGGTCCTCTCAACACTTAGTCAAAACCCAAGACTAAGCAACCTATGGTGTTTCTACCCGAAACTTAAAAAAGATGACTCCCACAATACAACTCAGATTTGGGTGCTCAAGCACAATCTGAAAAGGTAAAGACCTAGGCTACAACTTCCTAGTTGATCATAACCTCAGATTCTATCATCTAGGTCCTCAAAATGGCCTCTCAAGCCTCAACCTGTGTACTTCCTGTACACTGGATGCACCTTACCGGTAGCATAAATCACTACCCACTCATCAGAATACTACCAACCTAGGTTCTATGGAAAGGTGTGGATGTCCTCTACAACTCTCAAGTTGATCACCAATACAAATTATGTCATTTGATCACCCTAAAATATACATTCCTCTCAGGTGTACAGATTTACACTCTAAGTCTTACTCAAACAGAGCATTCAACTCAACACCTGGTTTCTGTCCAGTCTTGTAAAAATCATATTAAATCATTCACTCACAGGAATCACCTCAAATATGACTTGTTAGAAAGCTCTAGATGTCTACTACAATTCTCTAAGAGAACACTTTCTCAAAATCTGATCTTACAGAGCCTCAAATGTATCATCTCATCAAGGTATCTAATCTGACTGAATTCAGCACAGTACATGCTATAAAATTCATCATAAACCATATACTCATCACCAATTTTACATTAAAGAAACTAGACATCATAATGAACAACATGCAAAAGGGTTCATGTCCAAATTCCAAGTATACACTGAGTTCTTCATGTTTCAAATAAGCATAAAGATCATATTGTTCTTCAGTCGCAGTTCTAACTATTGTTCATAGACTAATTTTGAACATGCATGTAACTTCCTTCAATTAATTTCTTGATTTTTCCGTAGAGTCCAGATACATGTCAGAAAACATGATAAAAATTTCAGAATAAGATCATGTGCCAATTAATTATAAGAAATTCCTCTATCTGAGGTATTACAGTAAACAAATCCTGCTACTGCCTACGGCTCTGATCCAAAAACGGATTTTATTAAAATACCAAACAATCTCAGAAAAATCCAAAATAATTCATGCATCATCTAGACATGTAATGGAACAATCTGTAAAAATTTCATCCTCCAATTCCATGTGGTATGTTCTCGGAAAATTCTAGAAAATGATATGCAGATCAAGATTTCAGATTCTAGTTTCAGATTCAACATTCAATCTCTTAGACAACCATTCTCAACTCCTACCACTACTCATGCATGCAAGAATCAACAAAAATAAACAAGAAATGTTTAGAGAAACTTCCCACCCTGGATTGGTTTGAGAGTAGATGATGGTCTTCAGCTTTTCTCCCCTAAGAATCCACTCCAAGAGAGCTCCTTTTCAATCCTTCTTTCTTTTTCTCCTTCTCTTTCTCTCTCTTTTTTCTTTGGGTTTGTGTTCTGAAAATTTCAGAACTTGGGAGGAGAAATGAGAGGGTTTTAATAGGAAAAGAGTGAGGAAAGATAAGGGGTGCAGGCCGGCCTAGGGTAGTAGGTGGGGGGGGGGGGGGGGGGGGGGGAGGTAGGTTAGACTATGGTGGTTTTGTGTAAAACCATGTCTAGCTCATGGTTTAAGGGTACAATGTTTGGCTAAAGTTTTTAGATCTTAATTGAGTTCTAGATGAGAGATGTGAGGTTTTATTTGACTGTATGCAAAGTATACCCATTGTAGCATCATACAATGATATATTTGTATATGTACTGTATTCAAAACTAGTGCATACACAAGTATCGGTCCTCCTCATTCTCATGCACCGTCTAGAACGCAACCACCCTCATGGGCCGCCCCACAAACCTAACCGCACACCAACAATCATACAATCAAACAAAATACTGCAATCATATGCATGCATACAGATTATATATATATATATATATATATATATATATATATATATATATATATATGTAGAAGTATTGTACAATCCGGGGTATTACAGTTCCCATCATGGGTCTGCCTCTCATCCAAGCTGGTCCAAAGATCTATATCGTTCTGCCGGTTTATGATAATGTCATGTAGATTTTTCGGTGTTGGAGGTCTATGGGAGGCCATGGAGTCGGAAGAAGGGTTGTGTATGGAGACATGGCCCGAATGAAGGGGTTGCTTTTGGCGACTCCGGTGAGAGGGTTCTCCAACAGCCCCTTCAGGCCCTTGAGGGGAAGGTCGGTGGTAAGGATGCTGAAGAAGAGGTTGTCCAGACTGCTGAACTGGTTGAGGGATCAGTTGCCCGGGTTGCTGGGCCGGCGACTAGACCGGCGGGACGGGCGGACAGAGAGCCTCTGGAGGCGGAGGAGGAACGAGAGTTATTTTACGGTTGGAGACCGTGGAATTTCCTCTTTGGAGGCATAGCTAGGAAGCGCTTTTGCTGATGGAGTAGGGTCGGATTGCTATTCAATTTCCATAGACGGCGCCAATCTGTTGCCACTGATTTCAGTGTGGGGGCAAACAAATGAATTTGTGTGTTTGTATGAAATCGAATGGGTCAAACCTGAACACTTCCACTGCAGTTTGGCTGGCTTCTCGCTGCTGCCATTGACCTGCACAAAGTTCGAAACATCGGGGTTGATCCCGGCGACGAACCCTTTGACGATCTTGTCAGTAATTAGAAAAGATTATGAAAGAGCTTTAAGTTGTCAAAGAGCGATTACCTTCTAATGGTAGGGGGGAGGGGGGTATTCACAGTCGCCGTTTAGGATCCGTTTCGAGATAAGAACATATCTCTACTTCCCGGCGTGAATGGATAGAAGTGGTTAAAACCGCCTCTTAGGTATAAGAATGAATCTTACTTCCTCTTTATCTTCCTGAACTGTCTTGTAATGGGTTGGGACCCGTAACCAATAGGGCAGATTCGTTTATGGGTTGTTCGGCCCTGGAGGGGAGTCCCAGTTCCCATTTCAGACCTGTCTGTGGGGGAAATGACCATTTTGCCCCTGTGAGCTTTATGATTCGTGCCCAATTTGTGTGGTCCCGATTTAGTCCTATTTTTAGCCATATCAGTAACTGTAGTTATAAGAAAACTCAACCAATTCCAAGTACCTCTCCCAACTGCCACCAAAATTCATAACAGAAGCCCTCAGCATATCCTCCAATACCCAATTCACCCTTTCAGTCTGACCATTGGTCTACACCTGAAAAACAGTACTGAAATCGATTCTGGTACACAAAGCTGCCTGCAAACCCTTCCAAAACATAGATGTGAACCTCTAATCCCTGTCGGAAACAATCAACACAGGAACCCCATGAAGTCTCACAATCTCATCAATGTACAGCTTTTCCAATTTCTCCAACGACCAAGTAATCTTCATGGACAGAAAGTGATCTGACTTAGTCAAACGGTCCACAATAACCCAATTTAAGTCGTTGCCCTTCGGACTCTTCGGCAACCCTGTGAAGAAGTCCATGCTGATGTTCTCCCACTTCCATTCCGGAATGGGCAGTGGCTGTAACAAACATCCAGCTTCTGATTCTCTACTTCGATCTACTGGAAAATTAGACACCTTGACACAAAGTCTGCCACATCTATCTTCATCTCTGACCACCAAAAGTGTTGTTTGATGTCCTTGTACAACTTCGTGCCTCCAGGATGTACTGACAATATGGTACTGTGTGCCTCCTGGAAGATACACTCCCTTAAGTCTGCATTCTACGGTACACACAACCTTTCACCCAACCATAGAACTCCATCTTGGACACGGAACTCTGATAACTTGCATTCGGAAACCTGCTGCAACATCATCTGAATCTCTGCATCTGATTTCTGAACCTCCATAATTTGCTCTCTCAAAGAAGGCTACAACCTCAACTGAGCCAAAAATGCTCCCAAACCTTGCAGTGCAACCTCCATACCTGCCTCATCTAACTCTGCTGCCAACTCTCTCTGAGTAGTGATCAAACTCGACAAACTGCTCCTCCGACTAAGCCCATCGGCCACCACATTTATCTTGCCTAGATGATACTTGATCTCACGATAACTCTCTCTGAGTAGCGATCAAACTCGACAAACTGCTCCTCCGACTAAGCCCATCGGCCACCACATTCACCTTGCCTAGATGATACTTGATCTCACAATGAATGTCTTCCAACACCTCCAACCACCTTCTCTGCCGAAGAGTTAAAACCTTCTACTGATAAATGTACTTCAGGCTCATGTGGTCGGTATACATGTTGACCTTCTCTCCATACAAATAATGCCTCCACTGATTCAAGGTAAAGATAATAGCTGCCAATTCCAGATCGTGCGTCGGTTAGTTCTTCTCATGCGGACGCAACTGCCTTAAACCATATGCAATAACCTTCCCTTATTGCATCAAGACACACCCCAAACCCCTGAGTAATGCATTGCTGAAGATATCATAGTCCTTCCAAGCTTGCAGCAAAGCTATGATAGGCGCACTCGTCAACCTCTCCTTTAGCTCATGAAAACTCGCCTTACACTTATCAGTCCAAGTGAATGCCACATTCTTCCGAGTTAACCATGTCAAAGGTACTGCGATCTGTTCATAGCTCTGAATGATCTCCTGTATTACCCAGCCAAACCTAAGAAACTCCTGACTTCCTTCACTGTCGTCGGCCTGGGCCAATTCTTCATTGCTTCAACCTTCTGAGGATCGGTGTCCACTCCCTCCTTAGAAAGGATATGTGTCATGTCCCGCTTCCCAAAATACGAAATACGAGTACGTAACGTAGGCCCAGCGAATGATGTAAACACCATCCATAAGCTGTACCAGACTAACTCAACAATATGCAACAACAAACACAAATCACGCAGGAGGATATAACCACATGAATCAAGATAACTTAAATAAATGAAATAATATAATAACAATAATATCCAACACAAAAGAAAATCCAACATCTGGGAAAAACAAACTCCGGGAACATAAGCCCAAAACAAAGTACAAAGTTATAATAATGTTCACAGAAATAATCTAGCAGCAAAGTAAATCTAAGCAGTGCAATTCAGCTCCATCTTTAGAATCATTGCTCACCAATTCCTTCTGGTATAGCTCCTTCAGTACCTATAAATATGATCTAAAAGGAAAGAAAAGAGTGTTCTTAGAGCAAGTCATGGACAGCAAGTAGAGAAAAACAGAGGATAAAGAAAACATGAATATCAAAGAAAAAGGGACAGGATCAAAGTCAAAGAACAAAGCAAAGGCAGACAATAATATCAAAGGTCTATGTTTAATCAGTTCTATACAGGATCAAGCATGAGATGATAAATGCAGATTATTAATCATTTTATTAATCTATCTAATGCACGTACTACTGCGTCCCATTGCAAAGTTTCGGCGCAAACACACAATGTACGCTTTAGACTGATGGTGAATTCACGGTTCGCGTACTCAGCCCAGTAATTAGTGTTTAATGTTCAGTTTCAGTGATTATCAGGCAGTATTTTATGGCCATCAGTACAGGTCAGTACAGTAGAGCCCGACCGAGTACAGTTTCCGATTGTTCACAACAAGTCATCCAATAATACCCCAACTTGTTAACATTTTATTTCATCCTATGTGAGCACATAATCAGGACAGCATGACCTTGCCGTAGTAAAACATGGAATACTGCTACTACAGAAAAGCAAATATGGATCCATCAGAAATTCTAGAAACTTGACTCTCTGCCGATTCCAATAAATATATATGAGGCATATAAAAAATACAGAAACTAGGGTGAAAAATCCTATTCTTTTCAGATTTTATGTTCAGACAGCATGTTGTAAATCGTGTTCACCTATTTGTTTTAGATCAGAGAACTCATCAAATAAATCCATAAAAATTCTGGATAGTTCCTACACATGTCTAGGTTCAGCCAAATTTATTTCATATTTTAATTTTACTGTTAGCATGGTCAAATAATTAATAGAACAGCGAGATACGCATGCATTTGTGAATCTAAAATTTCTGACACATCTGTACTAAAATGATGATATCTAACATATTACACATCGGAATTCAAATCCGCAAAAAGGTTAGTAAACTAGATATCTGAGGCTAAATTTCAAGTTCATAATGTTATTCAAAATATGACAGCAACATGGTCAAAAATCTGATTCAAAATGGAACACACAGCAGTCCATAATTTATTTTGACATGAATAGGCAACAATTAAATCATACAATCATTTTTTTCATGCAAATTAATAATCAAAGTGCCAATAGATGGTTAACATGCATAATTTCAGTTTCTTAGAAGCAATTTCACAGGCATGGTAACAATCAAATTCAGTCTAACAGGTTCAGTTCATCAAACAAATATACACATGGATCTAGTTATTTTTCATGTAATGTGCATATGCATGAAACAATAGGGACTAGGTTTTAGATCAAAAAGAGCGGCACGATGTTAAGAATATCTCGGGTTAGCTCGTGTAAACCCTCAATAAACTTAATGGAATTTCAATTAACAGCATGTTAAGGAAAAGGACTGGATCTACTTGTAGAGATCAAACGAATCTTGAAAAAAATAAAATACTAGTTCAAGAAGAGACTTGCCTGTTAATTAGTAGATTCAAATAAATAAAATAATGGGATAAGGATCCCGGGCGACGAACCAAAACACGACAAAACACGTGCAAAATTTGAAACAGCAAAACACCACAGCAACTCAAGATCCCACACCGGATCTGAGCAAACAGCAAACACCGAAGTTGGGATCTCCTCACACAAAACACAAAACACCGAAAGTGACCAATCCCGCTTCACCTTCTCAATGGCAGAGGGAGAGAGAAATGGCGGGAGAGGGGATGGCGACATCTGGCAGCGTTGCGGTCGAGAAGCGATGACAGCGTCGTCCACGGCAAGGGCGGCGATGGCGGCACTGTGGTCGGGAAGCGACGCAACGACTAGGCTTCGACGGCGAGGCATCTCTGTTTCTCGACGAGAACAGAGGAGGAGAACGGCAGTGTTGTTCGGGCTTGGACGACGACGACGAGGATGTGGGGTTCACCGGCGGTTGCGAGGGTGAGCGGAAAGGGTCGACAAAGGCAAAGGATGAGGAGCGGCGACGACGAAGACAGCGGTAGGGTTGCGGTTTAATGGATTTTGGGTAACGGTTTTGGCTCCAAAAAGAGATGAACAACCATAAAATAATGAGATGAACATAAAGCGGAACAAATCAAACTCAAAATAGGAAGAACAAAATTTTGCGATGAACCAAAAATAGCAAAATCCCACCAAAAGAGCACAAAACGATCAAGAGAAAATAAACAGCCCAAGAAAAGCAAGATATAATATTATAAAAGAATTCGGATATAATAATCAAAGAAAGAAATAAAATACAATAAAAATCCAAAATAGGGGTTACAAATCCTACCCACCTTACAAGAAGAATTTCGTCCTCGAAATTCATACAAGAGGTACATAGGGCGAACCACGAAACAAAACAAAACAAAGCAAAACAGCTACTCAAACAAATGAGGAAACCTCTCCCAAAAGTCCTCCTCCAACTCCCAAGTTGACTCACCTAGCGAGTGAGGATTCCAAGAAACTTGAACCAACTTGATGACTCTATTATTCAACACCTTCTCTCGACTGTCTAAGATAGAGACTGGTCAAATTTCACAGGACAAATCCGGCCTCACAGACAAGTCTGAGTAGTCAACCACATGAATGTCCTCCCTGATTTATTTCCTGAGCTGAGAAATATGGAATACATCATGCACACCCGCTAAAGCTGGCAGCAACGCGAGCCTGTAAGCAACCTTGCCGACACGTTCCACAATATTGAATGGACTGATGAACCGAGGACTCAACTTGCCCCTACCTCCAAAATGGATAACACCTTTCCAAGGCAATACCGTGAGGAACAAATGCTCACCTACCTCAAACTCTAGAGGTGTACGACGACAATCAGCCCACTTCTGCCTATCCTGAGCATCCTGCAAGTGCCTCTGGATCTCAACCACGACATCAACTATCTTCGTGATCAACTCAGCACCCAAAAGCTTCCTTTCACCGATATCATCCCAACAGACTAGCGATCTACACTTGCACCCATACAAAGCTTCAAATGGAGCAACCTTGAGACTCGCCTGGTAACTGTTATTATAAGAGAACTCGGCTAGTGAAAATGATCTTCCCACGAATCTCCAAAGTGAAGAACGCAAAATCTCAACATGTCTTCTAGGGTCTGAATTGTTCTTTCTGACTGCCCATCCGTCTGAGGATGGAATGCTGAACTGTAGCTCAACTTAGTACCCAAGCTTTTCAGCAGACTCTCCCAGAACTGAGACCTGAATCTCGTATCTCTATCTGATACGATACTGACAGAAGCTCCATGCAGAGGAACAACCTCCTGAACATACTTCTCGGCCAAACTCTCCGTGGACTGACCCATACAGAAAGGAAGGAAGTAAGCACACTTCGTCAGCCGATCCACGATCACCCAGATAGATTATGATGCTTGGGACTCCTCGGCAAGGCTGTCACAAAGTCCATCATAATATGCTCCCACTTCCACTCTGGAATTGGAAGAGGTTGCAAAAGTCCAGTGGTCCTCTAATGATCTGCCTTCACTTGTTGACAGATCAGACACTGGGCGACAAATCGAGCCACATCCCTCTTCATGTCGTGCCACCAGAAATATTACTTCAAGTCCATGTACATCTTGGTACCACCAGGATGAATAGAATACGGGGACCGATGAGCTTCCTCTAGTAGCTTCCGCCTAACTTCTCCTCTAGGTACACACAACCTAGAGCCAAAACGAAGCAACTCATCATCATGAATGACCAAATCAGATCTCAATCCGGCTTCCACTTCACATCGAAACTGCTGCAAATGCGGGTCACCCGGCTTGGCTTCATTAATCTCCTCAATCAAAGAAGACTGCAACTGCAACATCATGAACTGCCGATCTGATCCAGGAAGCAACACATCCAACTCCAGCCTCCTCATGTCCTCCATTATTTCCTTTTGCACAGTAAGGAACATAGAGGCAGGCCTCCTACTCAAAGCATCTGGCACCAAGTTCACTCTCCCGGGTGATACTGCAAATTGATATCAAAATCTACCATCAATTCTAACCATCTACTTTGCCTCATGTTCAACTCCTTCTTCGTGAACACATACTTGAGGCTCTTGTGATCTGTGAAGATCTCCACTCTATCCCCAAGCAAATAACGCCTCCAGATCATGCGTGGGATAGTTCTTCTCATGAGGTCTCAACTTCTTCAATACATAAGCGACAACCCTACCTCGCTGCATCAGCACTACTCCCAGACCTCTACCCGATGCATCACAATGGATCACAAAACCACCCGAACTGTCGGGTATAGTCAGCACAGGCGCTGACGTCAACCGATGCTTCAACTCTGCAAAAGCCTCATCACAAGCTTCATCCCAGTCAAACCTCTGCTCCTTCTTGGTCAAACTGGTCAGAGGCCCAACAATCTTCAAAAAATCCTGAACAAACTTCCGATAATAGCCGGCCAAACCATGAAAACTCCGCACCTCAGGAATAGACTTCGGAATAGCCAATCCTTGACCGCAGAAATCTTCGCCGCATCCACAAAAACACCAGCACCAGAAATAATGTGCCCCAGAAAAGCAAACTGATCCAGCCAGAACTGACACTTATTGAGCTTCCCAAACAACTGGTTCTCCCTCAAGGTCTGCAGAACCACCTTCAAATGCTCAGCATGATCTTCTCTATTCCGAGAATACACCAATATGTCCTCAATGAAGACCACGAAAAACTGATCCAAGAATGGCGAGAACACCCGGTTCATCAGACTCATGAACACTGTAGATGCATTAGTCACTCCGAAAGGCATCACCAAGAACTTGTAATGCCCGTACCTCGTTCGAAAAGCCATTTTCGGAAGATCTTCTGAATTCACTTTAACTTGATGATACCCAGAACGAAGATCCAACTTCGAGAGCACCGAAGCACCTCCCAATTGGTCGAACAAATCGTCAATCCTCGGCAATGGATACCGATTCTTGATAATGACATTGTTCATGTAGCGCCCTGAATTTCTAATAAGATAACTTAGAAAATACGTGGCACATTCCCAGCGATCCACTCCAATACAATATTAAACATAATCAACACCACTAAAATTTTTAACATTTATTACAACAAAACCTTACATTGCACAGCGGAATTCAAAAATCTCAACTATAAATTTATCTCAAAACTGTTATTACAATTTTACACAAACACTTAAGAATCAATTTATCTCAAATATGCCTCTAGCATCTAAATCTCCATCACTAGGCAACTACCTGCAACATGTGAGGCTAGAGATGATCCCTAACCCCCAAAACTAACGGGGTCAGCCATAAATGGTGTGAGAAATATAAAAATAAACAAACAACATAATCGATCATACCTCATACTGTAGAACCCCGTATTTTCAAATATTATTTTAATTATTTGAAAATAAATTTAAATGATTTTTGAGGATTTACTAAATATTTTCTAAGAAAATTATCTTTTGTACACGTGCAAACACGTGCAAATGACTTTTGAGAAGTTTGAAAAATTAAGTTTTCTTTAAGAAAAACCATTATTTATTATTTGAAAATTATTTAGTATTTTTCCAGATTTTTCTGAAATTAAATGTGCGTATTTGCAATTTTTGGGAAAAGAAGGACTTATTTGCAAAATTGACATTTTGAGGGTTTAAAGCGCAAAAATGCATTTGCTGGACATTCCGATCAGTATTTGTTGAAGTTTGGAAATATATTTTCTATTAGATCCTAACTTAAATGATATTTGATTTAAATTTCAAGAATAGAATTATATGTGCAAGATGTATTTTGGAAAGGAGTATTTTGCAAAAGAGGGAATATAACCCTAATATTCTATCCGGCATATATAAGGGAAATCCTTTTTCCCCAGCCGTCATTGAGAACTCACAGAATTTTGAGATTTATTTGGAGGAGCAAAAAGGAGGATTCTTGGATCTAGCAAGGAGAAAGCTTTTGGCGGATTTTCATCAAAACAAAAGTGAGTGGTTTGTTTTGTTGTTTTGTTTTGCTTTGCTTGTTTTGTTTGTCTTGATTGATGAATGACGTAAGATCTTGTTATGCTTGTTTGTGATCATTATGCCATTATTTTGTTAGTCCCATTGAATGTATGGTATGGATCTTTTATCTGTTATGGAGGATGAGAACTCTTGTTGGTATTTGAACCATGTATGAGAAAATATTAAGATTTGTTGAGGAAATGTTGATCTATGAGATCGTATTGTTGGGAGACATATTAAGAATTGATTTTGATGTGATTAGATGGTAAACACCTGGACCTTATGGTTGTAAATCAGATTTGGATTAAGTTATGGAAGACATTTTGTTGAGAAAAAACCCTAATGGGAGAATTAAGAATTGAGATCATGAGAATATGAGATTGGAGAAATTGATTGATCGAGTAATGTAACCAGGATGGAGATTATTGAGAATTGTTTATTTGCCTGGATATAAATTAAAATTTTATGATCGATGAATCTTTAGAATACTCCCGTTTGATTTGTGTTCAGACCTATCTTTTGGGAATCTGTAGCCGACAGCCGACTGTCTTGCAAAGCAGTCGACTGGTACGAGCCTACTGTGTATTTTTGAGTCTTGAGATTTGTTCGGGACAGTCGACCTAGACTGAGGTCAGTCGACTGATCCTCTGTTTGTGATTTTGTTCAGTCCTTTCGGGATAGTCGACCTATGACCTTTCAGTCGACTCAAATACTTAGATTATTTTGATGAGGACTATTTGAATTTGTCTCGGGGCAGTCGACTGATGACTTGTCAAGCCGACTGGCCATGCCTTAGATTATTTTTTTGTAAAATGTTGGGATATGTCCTCTGGACAGTCGACTGGTCCTTTATGCAGTCGACTGGTCCTGAAGGATCCTTGTATTTGTTTTTGAGATCTTCTGTTTAGTGTTTGATTTTGAGATGTTTGTTCAGTCTTTGATTTTGAGATGTTCAGTTAAGAACATGATTTTGAGATATTTTGTTGAGCCACTTGTTTAGTGGAAATTTGTTCAGATATTTGTTTTTGAGTCTCTAGAGGTAGGTGACCCTAGTATACCGGTGTTTGTTCAGTTATTTGTTGAGGCCCATCGAGGCAAATTTTCAGTTATTCAGATTTTTAGTCCGGTAGGGTACACTACTCTAGGAGATTTGTTCAGTAACCCAAACTAATAAGGACAGGCATTAGTAGTGTCATGACGAATGGGAACTTGAGTTATGCACCTCAGTATGGCTTTTGATGTAGGATTTAATCTCCTGAATTATCCAAGTAGTTAACTTGTGATGTGTGATTTATCTCCGGAATTATCCAGGCAGTTAACCTGTGATGCGAGGTATTTCTCCTGAATTATCCAAGTAATTATCTTGAGATGTGGGATTGAACTACGGAATGATCGGAGTGGAGGCGACGCTTTTGGGGTATTATTGTGATAAGGAATCTATATTTAGATGTGGGATGATCTCCTGAATTATCCAGGGAAAATACCTGTGATGTGGGATCAATCTCCGGAATGATCAAGCATGGGCAAATTATCATAGTTTATCTTCATCTCTTAGTAGTCATCGTTGTCAGCATGTAGTCATGATGTTTTCTTGAATCACTTTTATGCATTCGGATTTCCTGTTTTTACACACTTGGCTTTTGGTTTTGGTATCACCCATTATTCTTTTGTCGTACTTCATACTTTAGTGTTTGATTATTATTTGTTGGATATTATGTTTCAAGTTCATTTATGCTAATTGTTTGATTTGTTACCACTCACACCATTTATGGCTGACCCCGTAGTTTTGGGGTTAGGGTCCAACTCTATCCTCACATGTTGCAGGTTATTGCTTAGATTGGTAGTTGGATGCTTGAGTGGGCAGTTTGAGATAATTGGATTATTTAGTGATTGGTGTAAAACTGTAAAGGATATTTGAGATCATTATTGAGTTGTAAATAAAATATTAATTTGTGTTGAGATGTTTAGACTTCCGCTGTAATTGTAATAATCGTTGTAATAAAGAAGAAAAATTTTAGTGGTGTTGTTGGTGTTTATTGTTGTATTGAAGTGGATTGCTGGGATTTCGCCACTTATTTTCTAAGCTCTCATATTAGAAATTTGGGGCGCTACAGAGATTGGTATCAGAGCTCTGCTTCAATGTAATAATAGACATAGTAAGAAAAACCAACCTAGGTGTGGACACTAGAGAGTGAGTACCTAGGTGTGGACATCAGAGTGTGAGTATCACATAGAATTAAATTATGATGTTTGGTTTGAAATTATGGTTTGGGGTATGGTTATGGCTTTGCCAAAGGGTAATGACTTGAGTTTGAATTGTATGTGTGCTCTAACTTTACCCTCGTTTTGCAGTAATCACAATGGTTGCACCCAGAGGTAGAAATGGTGGCAACAATGAGGATGGATCAGGTAGTTCTCGAGGAACGGGAATTGACCTAGAAGCTGAGTTTGCCAAAGTATATCAGACGTTGAATACGCTGATGGCACTCAATGTGGCGCAGCAGCAAGCGCAGCAGCAGAACCCACCGCCAAATCATGGAGCTGGGCATGGATTGGTGAATGCCGACCCCATCAAGCAGATTGAATACTTTAAGAGGATGAGGCCGCCAGTCTTTGAGGGGCAAGCTGATCCAACAGCAGCAGACGATTGGATTCGGAAGATGGAGACGATCTTCGAAGTATCGGAGACTCCAGCAGCCAGTAAGGTGAAGTTGGCTTCTATGCAGCTTGAGAAAGACGCTGGTGTCTGGTGGGAGTCACTGAAGAGGACTCTGGGAGATCAGCCTTTGACATGGGACGCTTTTCTGGAGGAGTTCAGAGATCGCTTCTTTCCTCTGGATGTTCAAGAGAAGAAGGCGACTGAGTTCATGAACCTTCAGCAGGGGAGCATGACTGTTCGGGAGTATGAGACGAAATTTGCTCAACTTTCAAGGTATGCCCCAGAGTTGGTCACGGATGAAGCAAAGAAGGCCAAAAAGTTTGAGCAGGGCTTGAGGCCGAACTTGAGGTCAAGGATGGTTCCGTTGGGTATCAGGAGATTCGAGAAGCTAGTCAGGAGGGCCGCGATGACTGAAGAAGATATGGACTTGTTTCAGAAGAAGCAGGAATCATGGAACCGGAACAAGAGGCCAGCATCAGGCCAGAGTGGGAAGGGATTCCCCGCGAAGCAGGCGAAGTTCAGTGGACCGGTGCAGAAGGCACCTGGAGCTCAGGGAGTGACCTGCTACTACTGCAAGGAAGTAGGACATTACAGGTCAGCATGTCCGAAGTTGGCAGAGCATGTTTGTTCTCAGTGTGGGCAGACTGGACACTCAAAGCCCGATTGTCCACAACTGAAGAAAGATGGTTCGGGTGGAAGCAAAGTCCCGAAGAGGCAAGGGCGAGTATTTGCATTGACCGAGGAGGATGCGAGAAACTCGGAAGATGTAATACAGGGTATGCAGGAATTTTGATTTCTTTCATTTTTGAATCAGTGTAATGAATAAAGCTTTTATTTTAGAACAATTTAAGATTGAGTATCATTCTTATTGTAACAGGAGTTGTTTTAATAAATGGAATAAAAGCAAAGGTTTTGTTTGACACTGGTTCATCGCATACATTTGTATCGCCAAGTTTTGCAAAGATCTTAGGTTTGGAACCTAAGTTATTTCCAGGCAGGGTTTTGTCGGTGGCAACGCCGTCAGGTGAAGAGCTGGTAGCGGATCGATATTACGAGGGCTATGATATCGAGATTGGTGGAAGGATGTTCGGCATCGACTTGATCGAGCTACAAGTGTTGGGAGTGGATGTCATCGTAGGCATCGATTGGATGGCTATTTATGATGCCACAATTGATTGCAAGCAGAAGGAGGTGTTGGTGAAAGCACCAGGTGGACCTGCAGTAACTTTCCAAGGGAAGAAGAAGATCCCGCAGGTGGCTGCAATAGTATCTAAGAAGTCTATTGCAGATGAAGTCAAGGGCATTCCGGTGGTTCGAAAGTTTCCTCAGGTGTTCTTGGATGATTTTCCAGGATTACCGCCGCAGAGAGATGTGGAGTTTTGCATCAATGTTCAGCCGGGGAGTGCGCCGATTTCCAAGGCTCCGTACAGGGTGGCACCTGTAGAGCAGGATGAAGTGAAGAAGCAGATTGAAGAGCTTTTGAGCAAAGGGCTTATCAGACCGAGTTCATCTCCGTGGGGAGCGCCAGTGTTGTTGGTCAAGAAGAAGGATGGGTCGATGAGGATGTGCATTGACTACAGGGAGTTGAATAGGGTGACTATTCAGAACAAGTACCCACTGCCGCGGATAGATGATTTGTTCGACAGACATCGAGGAGCAGCGGTATTTTCGAAGATTGACTTGAGGTCAGGATATCATCAGGTGCGAGTCAAGGAGGAAGATATGAGCAAGACAGCTTTCAGGACTCGTCATGGGTTGTATGAATTTTTGGTGATGCCATTCGGGTTGACGAATGTGCCAGCAGTTTTCATGGATATGATAAATCGGGTGTTGAGGCCATTCATTGATTCCTTCGTGGTGGTCTTCATCGATGATATCTTGGTGTATTCGAAGTCGGAGGAGGATCATTCTAAGCACTTGACAGCGGTATTACAGACATTGCAGGAGCACAGCTTGTATGCCAAATTGTCGAAGTGTGAATTTTGGAAGTCTGAGGTAGCTTTCCTTGGTCACATTCTTTCTAAGGAGGGAGTGGCTACTGATCCTCAGAAAGTGGAAGCAGTGAAGGATTGGCCCAGGCCGACGTCAGTGAGGGAAGTCAGAAGCTTCTTGGGATTAGCTGGTTACTACAGGAGGTTTATTCAGGGGTATTCTCAGATTGCAGTTCCATTGACAGGTTTGACCCGGAAGAGTGTGTCATTTGTGTGGACAGATAAGTGCGAGGAGAGTTTCCTTGAGTTAAAGGAAAGGTTGACTACTGCACCTATATTAGCATTGCCGCAAGCAGGGAAGGATTATGACATCTACAGCGATGCATCTCTCAGAGGTTTGGGTTGTGTCTTGATGCAGGAAGGCAAGGTCATTGCGTATGATTCGAGGCAGTTGCGTCTGCATGAGAAGAATTATCCGACGCATGATTTGGAGCTAGCAGCTATCATTTATGCCTTGAAGCTGTGGAGGCATTATGTTTATGGTGAGAAGGTCAATATGTACACTGACCACAAGAGCCTGAAGTATATCTATCAGCAGAGGGATTTGAATCTTCATCAGAGAAGATGGTTGGAGGTATTGGAAGACATTCGTCCTGAGATCAAGTATCATCCGGGCAAGGCGAATGTAGTGGCTGATGGACTTAGCAGGAAAAGTAGTTTATCGAGATTGATCACTACTCGAAGAGAGTTGGCAGCAGAGATCGATCAGGCAGGTATCGAGGTGGTACTGCGAGGTTTAGGGGCATCTTTGGCTCAGTTGAGACTGCAGCCGTCCTTGAGAGAGAAGATTGTGGAAGGTCAGAGATCAGATTCGGATATCCAGAAGATGTTGCAGCAGGTTTCAGAAGGCAAGTTATCAGAATTTCGTGTCCAAGATGGAGTTCTTTGGTTGGGTGAGAGGTTGTGTGTTCCAGATGATGCAGAGTTGAAAGAGAGTATCTTGCAGGAGGCACACAGCACATTGTTATCAGTTCATCCAGGAGGTACGAAGATGTACAGGGATATCAAACCCCACTTTTGGTGGTCTGGCATGAAGCGAGATGTAGCAGATTTCGTGGCAAGGTGTCTGACTTGTCAGCAAATCAAGGCAGAAAATCAGAGACCTGGAGGTTTGTTGCAGCCTTTACCCATTCCGGAGTGGAAGTGGGAGAATATCAGTATGGACTTTATTACGGGTTTGCCGAGGAGTTCGAAGGGCAATGACTCGATTTGGGTTGTTGTGGACCGATTGACTAAGTCGGCACATTTTCTAGCCATGAAGATTACTTGGTCAATGGAGAAATTGGCTGAGTTATACATTGGAGAGATTGTGAGACTTCATGGAGTTCCTGTTTCGATTGTGCCTGACAGAGATGCAAGGTTTACTTCGAGGTTTTAGAAGAGCCTACAGGCAGCTTTGGGCACCAGGACTGATTTCAGTACAGCATTTCATCCGCAGACAGATAGTCAGACGGAGAGGGTGAATCGAGTGCTGGAAGATATGTTGAGAGCTTGTGTTATGGACTTTGGTGGTAGTTGGGAGAGATACTTGGCATTGGTTGAGTTTGCTTATAACAACAGTTACCATGCAAGTATTGGGATGGCACCGTATGAGGCTTTGTATGGGCGGAGGTGCAGGACACCTGTTTGTTGGTATGAGGTTGGCGAGAGGCAGATGTATGGTCCTGAGATCGTACAACAGACGTTAGAGCAGATTGAGCTGATTCGCAAGAGGTTAGTTGAAGCTCAGAGTCGGCAGAAGAGTTATGCTGACACTCGACGAAGAGACTTGGAGTTTGAGGTTGGGGATGCAGTTTTTCTCAAGGTTTCTCCGACCAAAGGAGTGATCAGATTTGGTAAGGGTGGCAAGTTGGCGCCGAGGTACATTGGTCCGTACAAGATCGTGGAGAGGATTGGCAAGACCGCATACAGATTGAAACTTCCAGAGGAGTTAGCGCAAGTACATGATGTGTTTCATGTGTCACTATTAAGGAAGTATGTGGCCGACCAGAATCATCAGTTGGTAGAAGTTCCCGAAGATCTACAGGTGAACTTGAGCTACAAGGAACAGCCTGTTGAGATCGTCGATCGTAGGGAGAAAGTCCTTAGAAGCAAGGTGATACCTATGGTCAAGGTATTGTGGAGGAATCAACAGTTCGAGGAGGCTACTTGGGAGCCAGAGGATCGCATGCTGAATGATTTTCCTGAATTGTTTGAATGAATGTATTTCTTGTATGTGAATGGAATTCTTTGAATGATTGAACTATTGATTGATACATGATGTAATCTTTAATTTGATTGTGATGTTATATGAAATTATTTGGATTATGATCTATTTATGAAGTATTGTTTCCTTTTGTTGGTATGTGTTTGAACTCATTAGTAGTAGTTCTGAGGACAGAACTCTTCTAAGGAGGGAGTGATGTAGAACCCCGTATTTTCAAATATTATTTTAATTATTTGAAAATGAATTTAAATGATTTTTGAGGATTTACTAAATATTTTCTAAGAAAATTATCTTTTGTACACGTGCAAAACACGTGCAAATGACTTTTGAGAAGTTTGAAAAATTAAGTTTTCTTTAAGAAAAACCATTATTTATTATTTGAAAATTATTTAGTATTTTTCCAGATTTTTCTGAAATTAAATGTGCGTATTTGCAATTTTTGGGAAAAGAAGGACTTATTTGCAAAATTGACATTTTGAGGGTTTAAAGCGCAAAAATGCATTTGCTGGACATTCCGATCAGTATTTGTTGAAGTTTGGAAATATATTTTCTATTAGATCCTAACTTAAATGATATTTGATTTAAATTTCAAGAATAGAATTATATGTGCAAGATGTATTTTGGAAAGGAGTATTTTGCAAAAGAGGGAATATAACCCTAATATTCTATCCGGCATATATAAGGGAAATCCTTTTTCCCCAGCCGTCATTGAGAACTCACAGAATTTTGAGATTTATTTGGAGGAGCAAAAAGGAGGATTCTTGGATCTAGCAAGGAGAAAGCTTTTGGCGGATTTTCATCAAAACAAAAGTGAGTGGTTTGTTTTGTTGTTTTGTTTTGCTTTGCTTGTTTTGTTTGTCTTGATTGATGAATGACGTAAGATCTTGTTATGCTTGTTTGTGATCATTATGCCATTATTTTGTTAGTCCCATTGAATGTATGGTATGGATCTTTTATCTGTTATGGAGGATGAGAACTCTTGTTGGTATTTGAACCATGTATGAGAAAATATTAAGATTTGTTGAGGAAATGTTGATCTATGAGATCGTATTGTTGGGAGACATATTAAGAATTGATTTTGATGTGATTAGATGGTAAACACCTGGACCTTATGGTTGTAAATCAGATTTGGATTAAGTTATGGAAGACATTTTGTTGAGAAAAAACCCTAATGGGAGAATTAAGAATTGAGATCATGAGAATATGAGATTGGAGAAATTGATTGATCGAGTAATGTAACCAGGATGGAGATTATTGAGAATTGTTTATTTGCCTGGATATAAATTAAAATTTTATGATCGACGAATCTTTAGAATACTCCCGTTTGATTTGTGTTCAGACCTATCTTTTGGGAATCTGTAGCCGACAGCCGACTGTCTTGCGAAGCAGTCGACTGGTACGAGCCTACTGTGTATTTTTGAGTCTTGAGATTTGTTCGGGACAGTCGACCTAGACTGAGGTCAGTCGACTGATCCTCTGTTTGTGATTTTGTTCAGTCCTTTCGGGACAGTCGACCTATGACCTTTCAGTCGACTCAAATACTTAGATTATTTTGATGAGGACTATTTGAATTTGTCTCGGGGCAGTCGACTGATGACTTGTCAAGCCGACTGGCCATGCCTTAGATTATTTTTTTGTAAAATGTTGGGATATGTCCTCTGGACAGTCGACTGGTCCTTTATGCAGTCGACTGGTCCTGAAGGATCCTTGTATTTGTTTTTGAGATCTTCTGTTTAGTGTTTGATTTTGAGATGTTTGTTCAGTCTTTGATTTTGAGATGTTCAGTTAAGAACATGATTTTGAGATATTTTGTTGAGCCACTTGTTTAGTGGAAATTTGTTCAGATATTTGTTTTTGAGTCTATAGAGGTAGGTGACCCTAGTATACCGGTGTTTGTTCAGTTATTTGTTGAGGCCCATCGAGGCAAATTTTCAGTTATTCAGATTTTTAGTCCGGTAGGGTACACTACTCTAGGAGATTTGTTCAGTAACCCAAACTAATAAGGACAGGCATTAGTAGTGTCATGATGAATGGGAACTTGAGTTATGCACCTCAGTATGGCTTTTGATGTAGGATTTAATCTCCTGAATTATCCAAGTAGTTAACTTGTGATGTGTGATTTATCTCCGGAATTATCCAGGCAGTTAACCTGTGATGCGAGGTATTTCTCCTGAATTATCCAAGTAATTATCTTGAGATGTGGGATTGAACTACGGAATGATCGGAGTGGAGGCGACGCTTTTGGGGTATTATTGTGATAAGGAATCTATGTTTAGATGTGGGATGATCTCCTGAATTATCCAGGGAAAATACCTGTGATGTGGGATCAATCTCCGGAATGATCAAGCATGGGCAAATTATCATAGTTTATCTTCATCTCTTAGTAGTCATCGTTGTCAGCATGTAGTCATGATGTTTTCTTGAATCACTTTTATGCATTCGGATTTCCTGTTTTTACACACTTGGCTTTTGGTTTTGGTATCACCCATTATTCTTTTGTCGTACTTCATACTTTAGTGTTTGATTATTATTTGTTGGATATTATGTTTCAAGTTCATTTATGCTAATTGTTTGATTTGTTACCACTCACACCATTTATGGCTGACCCCGTAGTTTTGGGGTTAGGGTCCAACTCTAGCCTCACATGTTGCAGGTTATTGCTTAGATTGGTGGTTGGATGCTTGAGTGGGCAGTTTGAGATAATTGGATTATTTAGTGATTGGTGTAAAACTGTAAAGGATATTTGAGATCATTATTGAGTTGTAAATAAAATATTAATTTGTGTTGAGATGTTTAGACTTCCGCTGTAATTGTAATAATCGTTGTAATAAAGAAGAAAAATTTTAGTGGTGTTGTTGGTGTTTATTGTTGTATTGAAGTGGATTGCTGGGATTTCGCCACTTATTTTCTAAGCTCTCATATTAGAAATTTGGGGCGCTACACATACATTCTTAAGCAACAAGTACTAAATGATTATGGAAAGTACGAAATGACAGGTAACATAAAACATCAAGTGATACTAAGCTAAGTGTCATGTGTAGAAAACAAGAAAACCACATGCATAAAACCAAGCCAAGAAAACGCAAGTTCTATATGCAGACTCTCTAATGCGTACTTGTCGAAGTCTATGCATCCCATTCTACATAGGTTCGGTGCAAGCCCTTAACGTCTTCACTTCATAGGGTTCAATCCCCACGTTATGAACTAATTCTAGCACGATGACTACTACGAGATAAAGATAAACTATGGATAGTATCACATGCCCGATAATTTCGGAGATGGATCCCACACCCAAGATATTTCACTTGAATAATTCCGGAGATCATCCCACACCGAAACATTGACACGTCACCACAATATACCACATGGGCTTCACCTCGACTCCGATAATTCCGGAGATCAATCCCACACCACAAGCAGTTACCATGATGATTCCGGAGATTGTCCCACACCACAATACTGTGATAATTCCGGAGACATCCCACACCACTAATAATCTACTGTGATAATTCCGGAGATTAAATCCCACACCGAAAGCCATACTGAGGTTCTTGACTCATGTTCCCGTTCATCATATCACCACTAGTGCCTGTCCTTATCATTTTGAGTTAATTAATTACTTAACGAATCTCCTAGAGTGGTATACCCTACCGGCCTAAATTCAAATCCAAATAACTGAAGCGCCTCACTGGGCCTCAACAAATAACTCAACACCGGTATACTAGGGTCACACACCACTAGAGACTCAACTCAAATGTCAAAATAAGAATCCCACTAAACAACGTGGCTCAACTAAATGTCTTAAATCAAATACTTAACTGGATATCTCAAAGTCAAATGCTTAATCAAATACTGAACTGAATGTCAAGTATATACTGAATTATCTGAAAAACAATTCATTCGAAATAGCACTAACGTTTACAAAGATCCTTCAGTACCAGTCGACTTATACTTTAGTAAGTCGACTGTCCAGAAGACGAGTTTCCATAATTTTACAAAATAAACTAAGTCACTTAAGAAAGGGATAAGTCGACTTACCAGAGGTAAATTCCAATAATCTTCTCAAAATTATTCTAAGTATATAAGTCGACTTAAAGGAGTCATAGGTCGACTGTCCAGAAAGGACTAATAATTTTACAAAAATGTATTCCTCAGTGGACCAGTCGACTGCCTACTGGCTAGGTCGACTGTCCAGTACGACTATTCATAGATTCTAATAACACAGTATCAGGCTCGTACCAGTCGACTGCACAGCAGGCCAGTCGACCGTTGGCCTACAGATTTCAAAATTTAGGTCTGATTACAAAATCAAAATCTGAAGCTTTCTAATGATCAATGTTTTATGAAAATAGTTCGTATTCAGGAAAATGATAAATCTCCACAAATCCTCATCTTGTATATGTATATATTACTCAAACATCAAATATGTCAAAATTCAAGTTTTCATGTTCTAAATCACAAATTCTTTCATTAGGGTTTTACAAGATCTAAATCTCTTTCACAAATCTGAATAAAAATCTGATTCATAAACTAATGTCCAGAGGTTCATACTCAAATATCAACATGCCTTTAGTAACACAATGTTAATAATAAAGATCTACTATTTCATCCACTATTTTTCACATGATTCATACCACGATACAAGATCTAAATCATTCACAACATCAAATCAATACATCATTGATACTTGCACACATAGATCAACAACAAGACAAATTTCTTTCATACATAACATCAAAACAAACAACAAAACAAATTTTTATATCACTCACCTTAGATTTAAGAATAGTCCACGAAAAATTCTTCCTCTTTGCTAGATCCAAGAGCTCCTTTCTCCACCAAACAAAACTCCAAAAATTATGTATATTATCAACAATGGCGGCTGGAGAAAAATTCCTTAAATATCCCGTATTGAATATTAGGGTTTTACCCACACTTTGCTAAACAACCCTTTCCAAAATACAATTTGCATATATAGATCATTCTTTGGAAATTCCATCAAAACTCATTTAAATTTGGATTTAAAAGAAATATACATCCCAAATCTCAATCAATACTGTTCAAAACGTCCAGAATGTACGTTTTGCACTTTAACCCCTAAAAATGTCAGTTTTGCAAAAAGGTCCTTCTTTTCTCAAAATTGCAAATAGTTCCAATTAATTTCAGAAAAATCTGGAAAAATACTAAATAAATCTCAAATATTAAATAAAGATTTTTCATAAAGAAAACTAAATTTTCACACTTCTCATAAAAGCATTTGCACGTGTTTTGCACGTGTACAAAAGATAAATTCTCCTGAAAATATTCATTAAATCTCCAAAAATAAATTTAAATTCATTTTCAAATATAAAATAATATTTGAAAATACGGGGTTCTACAGTTCAACTCTCTGTAGTCAATGCAAAGCCTGCGGCTTCCATCCCACTTGCTGATGAACAGAACTGGGGCTTCCTAAGGCGAAACACTAGGTCAGATAAAACCATTATCATGCAGCTCTTGAATTTGCACCTTCAGTTCTGCCAATTCAACTGGTTCCATAGATACGGACTCTTGGAAATATGTGTCATACCTGGCAGAATACCAATGCTAAACTCCACATCTCGGTCTGGCGACAAGCCAGGAAAATCTTCAGGAAATACATCAAGAAAATCTCGCACAACTGAGGGTGCAACAACCCCATCAGAGCCCAACGACACGTGCGAAATAGCTTTGGGATCCATCGAGTTCTTGACATGCCGTGACGGTGTCTCACCCACATGAAAAACAAACTCTAGTTGACCAGAAAGCCTAAAAGTCACCTTCTTCTCCCAGCAATCAATCACGGCACAAGAAACACCCAACCAGTCCATGACCAAAATGACATCGAAACTGGAATTGGGTATCACAATCGAATCAGCCCAGAACTCCATACCACCAATCAGCAACGGACTCTGCTTGCATACCCTAGAATAGACAATGATACCTCCACCGGTGGTGATGTCCCAATCTGCAGGCATAACATTGCTAGCCAAACCATGCTGATCAACAAAACAGGAGGAAATGAAAGAGTGTGTAGCACCAGAATCAAACAAGACATGAGCTGGAAGGGAGAAGACTAAAATAACACCTAGAAGAAGAAGAACAAACAAAAGAATAAGGCGCTAGCAGGATACATACACGAGTAATTGTACAAGGAAGAAAAATAAAAAATAACATGTAGAAAACAAAGAAAAGATAGTACAACTACTGTGATATAACTGCAACCACTCCAACAACAGCCTCCGCTTTCTCAGATGTCTGGTTATAAGCCTGAGCACGACTCTCAGTCTGGCCTCCTCTAGGAGTCACATGCCTATGCTCAAAGGTCTGCCTCTGCAGGGGAAGAGGCGGTCTAGCCTAACTACGTGCCAATGCTCCATGCTGAATGGTACCTCTATCCTGTACAACTACCATTGTAATACCCCGAATTTTCCTAATATATGAAGATTATTTATTTTGTTGCACGTGGTATGCACGTGTAATATTTTGCCTATTATTTTCAACATGATGAATAAGCATATTGTTTTCTATAAGGATTTTTCCTAAAGCCCAAATGTTAATTTACTTATCTTTCTTTTAAAAATATTTATTTTTGGCCCAACTAATTTAAGCCCATGGATTTAAACCCTTTTAGTATTTTCTACAACTTGTAATGTGTAGCATCCTTCCTTTTATTTCCGGGTATTTAATGTACAAATTTTTGTAGTGCGGTTTGTGTGTGCACGTGCACTCAATGTACACGTGCACAAGGCACAAAGCTTGGCCGGTTGGAGTAAGTAATGGGATAGAGTCATGGGCGGTTACTCTTGAAGTGTGGGTAGTTTTCACAACTTCCTAGTGAATCCTAGCCCTTGATTTTCCAACTCCCTAGTGCATCCTAGCCCTCCATCTCACTCTAATTTGTGTATAAATACCCCCTCTCATTCCCTATCTCTTTTACACTAAAATTATTATTGTAAGAGAGGCATTCTGTGAGTTGTGTGTGGGAGCTTTGCTGTGGAGGCCGAGTAGTTCTCTGAAGGATTCGGTGTGGAACAAGGAGCAAGGAGTGCGGCACTGCATTGAGGAACTTTGCTGGATTCGATTACTTCGTCAAATAAGGTGGGTGTTTCTCAGGACTTCTAATGTAGGAGTTATGCTATAATTATTATGATTGCTACCATGTTATGAAAAGTAAATTGAATGTATTAGAAATGCCTGAGCTTGCTGTTGATAACAAGAACGACTGAGTCGGTACAGTCGACTGTCGCATGAACCAGTCGACTGGTACGAGACAATTATTTTTATGATGTGGTGATAAACATGTATGCAAATAGACATAATGGTGTGATTACTAAGTTTGTATTCTCCCTATGACACATATGATGGAGGAAAGGTAAATGGATGAAAAGAACTAGCGATGATTAACAAAGTTAAGAACTGTCGAAGCAGTCGACTGACAAGGTGTTCAGCCGACTGGTGCATCAATTTAAGTATGATTATCTTGGTAATTCCATGAAATGAGATATTCCATTATGTTGACCTAGTATAATGACTTGAGATTTATATCTTCATCTTCGTATGAAGGTTATGAATAGTGTGAATGCATGTTTAAAGTATTTTTCTTAAAGAAAAGAACATATTAGTAACTTGAAATTCCATACTACGATGTTACTGAACAAGTAAGAAGTGTGGTGTTTATGAAATATGAATGTATGTATGCTGTGATGAAAATGCATAATTTCTGCTTTGAATTATGAAACTGTCCAGTCGACTTAGTGCGTGTAGCTAGTCGACTGAGCTGAACTTAGAAATGTGCTATAAAAAAAAAATCCCAGGACAGACGACTGGTGGATGAACAGTCGACTGTCACTTGGATGACTCTGTGAACATGAAAGTGGCGGGAGAGCCGACTGGTCGTGTGCAGCAATCGACTCTCCCGAGTAATTATGATGAACTTGTATTGACTGTATGAGTCGACTGGTGTCCTTCCAAGTCGACTGTACAGAGTGGACTTTGATATGTATGAGATTTCATTTTATTTATTGCTGTTGGAAGTTGTGAACTTTATGATTGAAGTCTATGAACTCTTTTATGACTGTATGGATTTATGTAAAATGAATCATAGATGTGAATTGAGAATTTAATGAACATGAAAGGTTAAGATCATGATAAGAAAGTCTGTGAGACTCTAAAATGAATTATGAGCTGAAAGTGCTCAATTGGAAATTGTGAATTGTAAATTGAACAAAAGAGTAGCTAAGTCTCCCCCGGCAGTGAAATGATATTGAAAAGAAGACTAAGGTTGGTCATGTATAAATGAAATGATAAGTCCGGTTTGGTGGAGAGGCTAACTCTAGAGCTTTGATTTTTATTCATGATTCTAATGATTTTAGTACATAGTGAGGAGGTGATGAAAGTGAGAGAAAAACATAAGTATGAGAACTAGAGTTTACGGTGCGGGTGTGTGAGCCGAAGAATGCATGCTTGATGAGTCAAGACATGGCGCGGGCGCAACTCAGAATGATCGGACTCTAGTCACGCTTGTGGGATGTTCGGTGACTGCAAGAGGATCGTGTTCAGGGAGGAGGCTTGAATTGCCACAGAATGCATGCTTGACGAGTCAAGACATGGCGTGGGGTTCCCCTCCAGGGTCCAGTGCACGAGTTTGTACTCATAGACCATTTAAGATACTCACCGTAATTACAGAAGTAGAATAAATCATGGCGAGGGATTGAACCCTACAAAAATGAAGAACGATTAAGAGGCTTGCCCTCAGACCTATGTAGTATGGGATGCATAGAATTCGAACAAGTGCGCATTAGTGTCATGTAAATTAAATAATTGCATTAAGGATTAAGTGCACAATCACGACACGACATCATTAAGAGTTTCCTTTTGATTTATATTCTTATTATGAACAAGTTTGTGATTTGTTAAGAAATGAGATTCGTTATACTGTTTCTGGCATAGAGAGGATGGCCATGTATAATTATCGTCGGTTGAATAAACTGACGTACCCACAGTTTTGTATGCAGGATAAATTACATGTAAAGAGGAATGGATGCATAAAGATTTTATCATGTTGTTGTACATTCATGTAAATGTTGTATATTTTTACTTCCGCTGTGCAAATGTAAATGTAATATGATGTAAACTCTGATGTAAAAAGAAAAGTTTGAATTTCCTTGTAAAATTGTACTTAAAGAAAGCGAAAAGATCCTGCAGAACATCTCGAATTCAGTGATTTGGGATTCGGGGCGTTACAACCCTACCCCTGGAGCAGTCCTAAATCATATGATCACTGCTGCCACAAGCAAGGCATAGTCGATTAGCTACCCTGCAGTCCCGTTGTGAATGCCCAACCTTATGACAATAGCCACAAATCTCGACAGTCCTTGGAAAAACTGGTGCGTACGGTTGTGCCCTTGCGGGAGGAGGTGGAACTGGCCTCCGAATAGGTCCTCCGGTAGGCCGAGCTGCAACAGGGTGCGAAACAGTCCGCTGGGGAACACCAGATCTGCTGAGGGTCTGCTCTTGAATCCGAGCAGCATCCAGAACATCGACATAGGCACGAAGCCGAAGAACAGCCAAACGGTCCTGGATGGGAAAACTGAAGCCCAACTGGAATTTACGAGCCCTATCCTCATCAGTGGCTACGAGGGCAGGAGCGAAGCGACTGAGCTGAGTAAACTCTGCAATATACTCATCCACAGAACGGTTTCCCTGATGAAGATAATGCTCAAATTAATACTGTCACGGGTGAAGTAGGCAACAACAATGACATTTAAGAACACTATCAAGATGACCTGAGTTAGGGAAACAAATTGTCGTTCCATCTCCGCCTCAGGTAACACTGGGAAAGAACTTCGCCATGAAGCTCTCAGAGAAAGTGGCCCACTCAATGGGTCGGGCCATCCTTTCGGATTCAACCCACCACCAGATGTGAGCGAGATCCACCAGTTGGATGCGAACCACGTCCACACGATCCGCCGCAGCAACACGATTGGCGATCAGTAGTTGCTCCGTTCAGATAAGCCATTGCTCGGCCTCCAGCGGTGACTCGGTACCTGAAAACTTATCCAGGTGCAGCCTTATGAAATTCGCTACTGTACCAGGCCTAGGTAACAGTGGCCCAGGTGCAGGTCCAGCGGCAGGTCCATTGGCTGCCAAAGTGGCCCTCATCAGCTCATTGTGCTCCTACTGGAGAGACATCATTTGCTGAATCTTCTGGAGAATAGTAGCATTGTCCGGCTGCTCATCCCTCAGGCAAGAAGAATAAGAATTCCCATGAGCCATATCTTGAAACACGAGCAAAGATAGTCAGCACCCAGATGATATTTTTGTTATTATATGCATTCATGTGATCATCGTGGTGTGCACATTACTGAGTTAACTCGGCTGGAGCTAAACTTGACTAATATATCAATCAAAACCAAACCTCATAAAGATGGTCATGTTTGACTGATATATTATCCAAACCTGGTGCTCTGATACCACAAAAAACCATGTCACGCCCCGCTCCCAAAATACGGAATACGAGTACGTAACGTAGGCCCAGCGAATGATGTAAACACCATCCATAAGCTGTACCAGACTAACTCAACAATATGCAACAACAAACACAACCACGTAGGAGGATATAACCACATGAATCAAGTTAACTTCAATAAATGAAATAATCCAATAATAATAATATCCAACACAAGAGAAAATCCAACATCAGGGGAAAAAAACCTCCGAGAACATAAGCCCAAAACAAAGTACAAAGTCATAACAATGTTCAAATAAATAATCTAGCAGCAAAATAAATCTAAGCAGTGCAATTCAGCTCCATCTTTAGAATCGTTGCTCACCAATTTCTTCTGGTATAGCTCCTTCATACCTGTAAATACCTGATCCAAAAAGAAAGAAAAGAGTGTCCTTAGAGCAAGTCGTGGACAGCAAGTAGAGAAAAATAGAGGATAAAGGAAACGTGAATATCAAAGAAAAAAGGACAGGATCAAAGTCAAAGAACAAAGAAAAGGCAGGCAATAACATCAAAGGTCTATATATAATCAAATCTATACAGGATCAAGCATGAGATGATAAATGCTGGTTATTAATCATTTTACTAATCAATCTAGTGCACGTACTATTGCATCCCATTCCACAGTTTCGGCGCAAACACACAATGTACGCTTTAGACTATTGGTGAATTCACGCTTCGTGTATTCGGCCCAGTAATCAGTATTTAATGTTCAGTGTCAGTGATCATCAGGCAGTATTTTATGGCCATCAGTATAGGTCAGTACAGTAGGGCCCGACCGAGTACAGTTTCCGATTGTTCACAACCAAGTCATTCCATAATACCCCGGCTTGTTAACATTTTATTTAAACATATGTAAGCATGAAAGAAGGTGTCAAAATTGTATGATACTAAGTGTGACTAATTCTACTCGTTACAGACAAAGCATGAAGCAAACAAGTCCTTTAAACACACATCACATAATCAGGACAGCATGACTTTGCTGTACTAAAACATGGATTACTGCTAGTACAGAAAAGCAAATATGGATCCGTCAAAAATCCTAAAAACTAGACTCTCTGCCGGTTCCATAAAATATATATAAGGTATATAAAAGATAAAGAAAATAGGGTGAAAATCATATTCTCTTCAGATTTTATGTTGAGGCAGCATGCTGTAAATCGTGTTCACATATTTGTTTCAGATCAGAAAACTCATCAAATAAATCCATAAAAATTCTGGGTAGTTCCTACACATGTCTAGGTTCAAAAAAATTTATTTTAGATTTTGTTTTTACTGTTAGCATGGTCAAATAAATTATTAATAAGCAAGATACGTATGAATTTGTGAAATTGGAATTTCTGACACAGCTGTACTAAAATGATGATATCTAACAGACTACACATCGAAGTTCAAATCCGCAAAAAGGGTAGTAAACTAGATTTCGGAGGTTAAATTTTATGTTCAGAAAGTTATATCAAAATATGACAGCAACATAGTCAAAAATCTGATTCAAAATGGAACACACAGCAGTCCAGAATTTATTTTGACATGAATAGGCAACAATTAAATCATACAATAACATTTTTCTTGCAAATTAATAATCATGGTGTCATTAGATTTTTAACATGCATAATTTCAGTTTCTTAGAAGCAATTTTATAGGCATGGTAATCAATCAAATTCAGTCTCATAGGTTCAGTTCATCAAATGAGTCTACACATGTATCGAGTTATTTTTCATATAATGTGCATATGCATGATACAATAGGGACTAGGTTTTAGATCAAAGAGAGTGGCACGATGTTAAGAATATCTCGGGTTAGCTCATGTAAACTCTCAATAAACTTAACGAAATTTCAAATAACCACATGATAAGAAAAATGACTGGATCTACTTGCAGGGATCAAATGAATCTTGAACAAAATAAAATACTAGTTCAAGAAGAGACTTGCCTGTTAATTAGTAGATTCGAATAAATATAATAACAGGATAAGGATCCCGGGTGACGAACCAAAACACGGTAAGACACGTGCAAAATCCAAAACAGCAAAACACCACAGCAATTCAAGATTACACAACGGATCTGAGCAAACACAAACACCAAAATTGGGATCTACTTACACAAAAAACCAAACACCGAAAGTGACCAATCCCGCTTCACCTTCTCAATGGCAGAGGGAGAGAGAAATGGCGGGAGAGGGGATGGCGATGTTTGGCGGCACTGCGGTCGAGAAGCTACGGCAGCGGCAACCACGGCAAGGGCGACGACAGCGGCGCTATGGTCCGGAAGCGACGCAATGACCAAGCTTCGACGGCGAGGCGACTTTGTTTCTCGATGAGAACAGAGGAGGCGAATGGCGGGGCTGTGTGAGGCGAATGTGAACCCATTTTGGTAAAAAAATCATGCTAAGATGACAATCAGATGCATGAATTCAGCTTCATTAACAGTTAAAGAAAATGAAAATTTCCAGTATCTAAGCATATATGTTTCTCCATTAATTCTTCATCCCAACTAAACCATGATGTTTGTGGCTCCAAAAGAAACCTGCACAAGGTTTGTTCAGCCCAATTCTTGTACAGATTTGGAGGATTTTGGTATACATACAGCATCCTCAGTTGACAGTGAACCCATTTTGGTAAAAAAATCATGCTAAGATGACAATCAGATGCATGCAATCAGTTTCTTTAACAGTAAAAGGAAATGAAAATTTCCAGTATCTAAGCATATATGTTTCTCTATTAATTCTTCATCCCAACTAAAACATGATGTTTGTGGCTCCAAAATAGACCTGCACAAAGTTTGTTCAGCCCAATCCTTGTACAGATTTGGAGGATTTTGGTATACAACCAGCATCCTTAGTTGACAGTTAACCCATTTTGGTAAAAAAATCATGCTAAGATGACAATCAGATGCATGAATTCAGCTTCATTAAGAGTTAAAGAAAATGAAAATTTCCAGTATCTAAGCATATATGTTTCTCCATTAATTCTTCATCCCAACTAAACCATGATGTTTGTGGCCCCAAAAGAAACCTGCACAAGGTTTGTTCAGCCCAATTCTTGTGCAGATTTGGAGGATTTTGGTATACATACAGCATCCTCAGTTGACAGTGAACCCATTTTCATAAAAAATATGCTAAGATGACAATCAGATGCATGCGATCAGTTTCTTTAACAGTAAAAGGAAATGAAAATTTCCAGTATCTAAGCATATATGTTTCTCTATTAATTCTTCATCCCAACTAAATCATGATGTTTGTGGCTCCAAAATAAACCTGCATAAGGTTTGTTCATCCCAATTCTTGTACAGATTTGGAGAATTTTGGTATACAGCCAGCATCCTTAGTTTACAGTGAACCCATTTTGGTAAAAAAATCATGCTAAGATGACAATCAGATGCATGAATTCAGCTTCTTTAACAGTAAAAGAAAATGAAAATTTCCAGTATCTAAGCATATATGTTTCTCCATTAATTCTTCATCCCAACTAAACCATGATGTTTGTGGCTCCAAAAGAAACCTGCGCAAGGTTTGTTCAGCCCAATTCTTGTACAGATTTGGAGGATTTTGGTATACATACAGCATCCTTAGTTGACAGTGAACCCATTTTGGTAAAAAAATCATGCTAAGATGACAATCAGATGCATGCGATCAGTTTCTTTAACAGTAAAAGGAAATGAAAATTTCAAGTATTTAAGCATATATGTTTCTCTATTAATTCTTAATCCCAACTAAATCATGAAGTTTGTGGCTCCAAAATAAACCTGCACAAGGTTTGTTCAGCCCAATTCTTGTACAGATTTGGAGGATTTTGGTATACAGCCAGCATCCTTTGTTGACAGTTAACCCTTTTTGGTAAAAAAATCATGCTAAGATGACAATCAGATGCATGAATTCAGCTTCTTTAACAGTAAAAGAAAATGAAAATTTCCAGTATCTAAGCATATATGTTTCTCCATTAATTCTTCATCCCAACTAAACCATGATGTTTGTGGCTCCAAAAGAAACCTGCACAAGGTTTATTCAGCCCAATTCTTGTACAGATTTGGAGGATTTTGGTATACATACAGCATATTTAGTTGACAGTGTAGAACCCCGTATTTTTTGAAATATTATTTTAATTATTTGAAAATGAATTTAAATGAATTTTGAGGATTTAATTGATATTTTCTAAAAGATTTATCTTTTGAACACGTGCAAAACACGTGCAAATGACTTTTGAGATGTTTGAAAATTTTAGTTTTCTTTATGAAAAATCATTATTTAATATTTGGGATTTATTTACTATTTTTCCAGATTTTTCTGAAATTAATTTGATCTATTTGCAATTTTTGATAAAAGAAGGACCTTTTTGCAAAATTGACATTTTTAGGGGTTGAAATGCAAATTATATTTTCTGGACGTTTTGAACTGTACCAATTGAGATTTATGAGTATATTTGACTATTAAATCCTAATTTAAATAATTTTTATTGAATTTCCAAGGATAAGAACTATATATGTAAAATTATGTTTTGAAAGGACTATTTTGCAAATGTATTCCTAAACCCTAAAAATGATATTCCCAGCCTATATAAGGGAGTTTGCAGCCGTCATTTGCTGCACAACTCAGATTTTATTATATCTCTTATTCTCTTGGTGATTGAAGAAGAAATTTTTGGATCTAGCAAAGGAAGGCTTTTCGTGGATTTTCTTGATTCAACAAGTGAGTGATATGAACTTTGTTTTGTTTATGTGTATGATTGTGTGCTGTTTTGTTTGATGTTTTTGCATCTTGTATGTGATCGATGCTATGGTTGTTATTCGTATTATGCATGTGAAACCCATGAATGCTTAGTAGATCTTGTTTAACAAATTCTTTATTTCTCGAAAACATGTTAAGATTCAAGTATGGTTTGATCGGATGTATGAACATCTGGATCTTGTGTATATAATCAGATCATGGTTTTGATTTGTGAAGGAATTGAATATTGAGGAAATCCTAATGGAAGATTTAGGATTTGAGAACATGAAAATTTAGTGTTGTATCCGTAATGAAGATCATCTTGAGATTGTCACTTTTACCTGAATACGAGTTAATTTTCATAAGCAATGAATCTTTAGAAAACTCCAGTCTTGATTATCGTATTCAGACCTAATTTATGAAAACTGTAGGCCGACAGTCGACTGGTCTACTACTCAGTCGATCGACTGGTCTACTACTCAGTCGATCGACTGGTCTACTACTCAGTCGACTGGTAAGACCCTGCTGCTGTATCTTTAGTTTTTCTTGAAAATCCGTTCTGGACAGTCGACTTAGACCCTTTTCAGTCGACTGGTACACTTAGAATTTATTTTTCAAAGTTATCTTAGATTTTTCTCTGGTAAGTCGACTTATGACCCTTTAAGTCGACTTATATTGTATTTTAAGTCGACTTATGACTTTGCAAGTCGACTTATGACACTTAGAATATTTTCTTAAAGATTTCTGGAATTCCTCTTTGGTAAGTCGACTTATGTTTTTATAAGTCGACTTATATTCTTATGAGTCGACTTATGTCTCCTTTAAGTCGACTTATGTTTTCTATAAGTCTACTTCTGATCTGGTAAGTCAACTTATGATTTTTATAAGTCATCTTATATTGTTGGTAAGTCAACTTATGATTTTTATAAGTCATCTTATATTGTTGGTAAGTCAACTTATGATTTTTATAAGTCATCTTATATTGTTGGTAAGTCTACTTATGTTTTTATAAATCAACTTATAGCACTTGTCATAATCTTGGATATTGTTACTCGGGGCAGTCGACTTACTACAGTATAAGTCGACTGGTACTGATAAGTTTTACATAATCTTGAGTGTTCTTTCAAGTCTTTAGTCTTTGTAGATGGATATGTTCTGCGATGTAAGAGTCACTGTTAGTGATTGCATGCCGGGTATCCGATCTATATTATCTTTAGCCTTTGTAGATGGATATGTTCTGCGGTGTAAGAGTCACTGTTAGTGATTGCATGCCGGGTATCCGATCTATATTATCTTTAGTCTTTGTAGATGGATATGTTCTGCGGTGTAAGAGTCACTGTTAGTGATTGCATGCCGGGTATCCGATCTATATTATCTTTAGTCTTTGTAGATGGATATGTTCTGCGGTGTAAGAGTCACTGTTAGTGATTGCATGCCGGGTATCCGATCTATATTATCTTTAGCCTTTGTAGATGGATATGTTCTGCGGTGTAAGAGTCACTGTTAGTGATTGCATGCCGGGTATCCGATCTATATTATCTTTAGCCTTTGTAGATGGATATGTTCTACGGTGTAAGAGTCACTGTTAGTGATTGCATGTCGGGTATCTGATCTATATTATCTTTAGTCTTTGTAGATGGATATGTTCTGCGGTGTAAGAGTCACTGTTAGTGATTGCATACCGGGTATCCGATCTATATTATCTTTAGTCTTTGTAGATGGATATATGGGTATCCGATCTATGGCATTATTGGTGATTGATCGTTGGACATGTACCGTGGTATTGAGAATAACCGATGATCAGGTATTGGCAGTAACAGTCGACTGGCCAATTATTCAGTCGACTGTGCAGTGCAGTTGAGCGGTACTATTTTGAGAGTGATTGATTGAAGGGTATCTGATCGATGGCATTGTTTCTCGACTTGGTTCTAAGCATGTACTTCCTATCGTTTCTTGTTTCACATTACATGTTCAGTTTATATATTTTGGTACAGTACAGGTTTCTTGAGAATTTATGTTTATTTGTTTACTTATGTTTGTTGTTTATATCACTCACACCATTTATGGCTGGTAAAAAAATCATGCTAAGATGACAATCAGATGCATGAATTCAGCTTCATTAACAGTTAAAGAAAATGAAAATTTCCAGTATCCAAGCATATATGTTTCTCCATTAATTCTTCATCCCAACTAAACTGTGATGTTTGTGGCTCCAAAAGAAACCTGCACATGGTTTGTTCAGCCCAATTCTTGTACAGGTTTGGAGAATTTTGGTATACATACAGCATCCTCAGTTGACAGTGAACCCATTTTGGTAAAAAAATCATGCTAAGATGACAATCAGATGCATGCGATCAGTTTCTTTAACAGTAAAAGGAAATGAAAACTTCCAGTATCTAAGCATATATGTTTCTCTATTAATTATTCATCCCAACTAAAACATGATGTTTGTGGCTCCAAAATAAACCTGCACAAGGTTTGTTCAGCCTAATTCTTGTACAGATTTGGAGGATTTTGGTATACAGCCAGCATCCATAGTTGATAGTTAACCCATTTTGGTAAAAAAATCATGCTAAGATGACAATCAGATGCATGAATTCAGCTTCATTAACAGTTAAAGAAAATGAAAATTTCCAGTATCTAAGCATATATGTTTCTCCATTAATTCTTCATCCCAACTAAACCGTGATGTTTGTGGCTCCAAAAGAAACCTGCACATGGTTTGTTCAGCCCAATTCTTGTACAGGTTTGGAGGATTTTGGTATACATACAGCATCCTTAGTTGACAGTGAACCCATTTTGGTAAAAAAATCATGCTAAGATGACAATCAGATGCATGCGATCAGTTTCTTTAACAGTAAAAGGAAATGAAAATTTCCAGTATCTAAGCATATATGTTTGTCCATTAATTCTTCATCCCAACTAAACCATTGATGTTTGTGGCTCCAAAATAAACCTGCACAAGGTTTGTTCAGCCCAATTCTTGTACAGATTTAGAGAATTTTGGTATAAAGCCAGCATCCTTAGTTGACAGTTAACCCATTTTGGTAAAAAAAATCATGCTAAGATGACAATCAGATGCATTAATTCAGCTTCATTAACAGTTAAAGAAAATGAAAATTTCCAGTATCTAAGCATATATGTTTCTCCATTAATTCTTCATCCCAACTAAACCATGATGTTTGTGGCTCCAAAAGAAACCTGCACAAGGTTTGTTCAGCCAAATTCTTGTACAGATTTGGAGGATTTTGGTATACATACAGCATCCTTAGTTGACAGTGAACTCATTTTGGTAAAAAAAATCATGCTAAGATGACAATCAGATGCATGCGATCAGTTTCTTTAACAGTAAAAGGAAATGAAAATTTCCACTATCTAAGCATATATGTTTGTCTATTAATTCTTCATCCCAACTAAACCATTGATATTTGTGGCTCCAAAATAAACCTGCACAAGGTTTGTTCAGCCCAATTCTTGTACAGATTTGGAGGATTTTGGTATAAAGCCAGCATCCTTAGTTGATAGTTAACCCATTTTGGTAAAAAAAATCATGCTAAGATGACAATCAGATGCATGAATTCAGCTTCATTAACAGTAAAAGAAAATGAAAATTTCCAGTATCTAAGCATATATGTTTCTCCATTAATTCTTCATCCCAACTAAATCATGATATTTGTGGCTCCAAAAGGTACCTGCACAAGGTTTGTTCAGCCAAATTCTTGTACAGATTTGGAGGATTTTGGTATACATACAGCATCCTTAGTTGATAGTGAACCCATTTTGGTAAGAAAATCATACTAAGATGACAATCAGATGCATGAATTCAGTTTCTTTAACAGTAAAAGGAAATGAAAATTTCCAGTATCTAAGCATATTTGTTTCTCTATTAATTCTTCATCCCAACTAAATCATGATGTTTGTGGCTCCAAAATAAACCTGCACAATGTTTGTTCAGCCCAATTCTTGTACAGATTTGAAGGATTTTGGGATACAGCCAGTATCCTTAGTTGACAGTCAACCCATTTTGGTAAAAAAATCATGCTAAGATGATAATCAGATGCATGCGATCAGTTTCTTTAACAATGAAAGGAAATGAAAATTTCCAGTATCTAAGCATATATGTTTGTCTATTAATTCTTCATCCCAACTAAACCATTGATGTTTGCGGCTCCAAAATAAACCTGCACATGGTTTGTTCCGCCCAATTCTTGTACAGATTTGGAGGATTTTGGTATACATACAGCATCCTTAGTTGACAGTGAACCCATTTTGGTAAAAAAATCATGCTAAGAAGGCAATCAGATGCATGAACTCAGCTTCTTTAACAGTAGAAGAAAATGAAAATTTCCAGTATCTAAGCATATATGTTTCTCTATTATTTCTTCATCCCAACTAAATCATGATGTTTGTGGCTCAAAGAAGATTTTAGATCCAGGATGACAAATTTTGATTGGGCTTTGAATGGAGATTCTAGTCCTAGATCGATTCTTCGGAGTCCGACTTTCTAATCGAAATGCCATTTGGAAGTATGCGGGTACATGTTTGTTGGATAACCAAAACTCCCATTTTTATTGAAGAAAAATAAGAATAGGGCTCATATCAAGTGTAGTTTTAAGGACCTGTCATCGTGGAAGGAAAACAAATATAGAAGCTTGAAAGAGGAATGGTAGAGAATGAGGATACACCAGACTAACATAGCGGCATTTTCCTCATCTCTCTCTCATCCCTGCTTTCTCTTCAGCCAACACACATAAAGAGACATCAGCAACAACAGCAAGAGCGACAAGAACAACAATAATAATAAATTATTATGAACGAGATGTCTCTATATGGGTTTCCAGATCTCCACTCGAGCCCTCTCTTTCTAATCACAGCCCTATTAAGAACACTTGTTGATAGTCACTAAAAAATCCAATCACAGTCCAATCAAAATTTGTGATCCTGGATCTAGAAACATATATGCTTAGATACTACAAATTTTCATTTTCTTTTACTATTAAAGAAGCTGAATTCACGCATCTGATTGTCATCTTAGCATGATTTTTTACCAAAATGGGTTCACTGTCAACTAAGGATGCTAGTTGTTTACCAAAATCCTCCAAATCTGTACAAGAATTGGGCGGAACAAACATGTGTGCAGGTCATAGAATGTCATCTAAGCATGCTATATGCCAAAGTGGGGTTGGTTATAGAATGCATGAACGACACGTATTAGTGTTTGTGAGTATGCAGTGGGGTGTAGCTATGATCACTAGTTGGATCACCAAAACTCCCAATTTTATTGAAGAACATTAAGAACAGGGCTCATATCAAGTGTAGTTTTAAGGAACTGTCATCGTGGAAGGAAACCAATTTGATATAGAAGCCATAAATGGAGCTAGAAAGAGGAATGGTAGAGAATGAGGATACACCAGGATAACATAGCGGCATTTTCCTCAACTCTTTCTCATCCCTTCTTTCTCTTCAACACACGCACACAGCAAGAGGGGGTTGGTCCAACAATAATAATAGATTGTAATAAACGAGATGTCTCTATATGGGTTTCCAGATCTCCACTCAAGCCCTTTCTTTCTAATCACAGCCTAATTAAGAAACATAGACGACAGCCACAATGCAGACTCACAAACACTAATACGTGTCTTTCATGCATTCAAAACTATAATATCTTCAAAATTACCAATTTAAAGACTAAACGGTGGAATTATCCATGGGTTCCTTGCTATTAACCCAATAAAGGATGAGAATTTGCTTGCATTATCACCAACCGGTAGCCCGACACCGTTTTCCTCCACCACAATCCTTTCGTCATTCTTAAGTTTCCATATGCCCGTCATCTTAGTTCGCCCTCGATATTTTTTGACAGTGGGCGGCGTGCTACCCTCCCCCTCCTCTGTTTGACTGCCACTATTATCTAGGATTAACAAACCAACATAATTACAAAAAATTAAAAAAGTGAGATTTGTAACAAATTCAACTACAATGATAGTTTGATGCAAATGACACTAAGCATTGTTTAATGTAAATGACACCAAGGAGTAGAAAATAGAAAGATAATTAAACCAATTATTAAATTCACATACAACATGTTCGGAATTACAAGATATAATATTACAACAAGATTTAAGACACGAAAATTACAGGACATATAATATTGAGCTATGAAAATCAAGTAAACTACAATACGACATCTTCCAATACATCGCCCTCTTCTCCATCCTTGCGGAGCCAAGTCCCGCAAATTCCGCCGTCGGTTGTGTTTACATCAAACATAGAAAACTCAGAAGCAATGTAACTGTTCATGGCTTCACCATCTTCATCGTCTGAAGTATCTCCCAGTTGGAATACATCTCTTGGTTGCATCTCAAGAGCCACATACGATTTTGGCAGGGTTGGATCTTCAATGTAGAACACTTGTTGCACTTGGGATGGGAACACAAATGGTTCGTTGCTAATGTGTGTACCGATGTGAATCAATTTTGAGAAGTTTACAACTGTGAAACCTAACTTATCCTTGTTATTAGCAAAATTCCTATCAAACTCAGCCCAATCCCCACGAAATAAGACAACACGAAAATGACCAAAATAGTTCAACTCAATGATATCCGTGAGCACTCCATAGTAGTCGAGATCTCCATCTACCGGCCTCGTGTCCGACTTGGAATCATAACTTCTAGTCTTAGAAGTCACTACCATTCCACTATTTTGAGACTTCAAATTACATTCACGATCTTCAGTACGAAATCTAAAGCCATTGAATATGTATCCTCCGTATCTTTTGGACATCTTATAGGGACCCTTGGCAAGTACTTGTATTTCAGATGACACACCTTCAGGACCCAAAGAATGTACCTATTAATTTTGCACAAATCGTATCAGCACCATGGATAATGTAGATATAATGAAGATTAACTTGCATTTTCTTAATTCACCTACATGAGATTCAAACCACTTATGAAATTTTTCATTCATCAACTTGTTTTGTTCACGTGGCGGTAGTCTTCTTGGTCTAGCCCTTCGTTTGATGTCCCTGACAAATTCGCTAAAATACAAGCAATTGAAATAAGGAATAACAAAAGTAAGTTAATATCGAACTCTGCGGTTTTCACTATATTCGATTTAAATTCAAAAGCAACTTACTTTCGAAATGGTTCCACTGATGCATGGTGGTCTAGCACATATCGATGTGCCTGTTCCCACGTTAAGTTATCTAGCTCAAATGCATCAACTTTACCAACAGTAGTGCCAGCGGTATCAAAAAGATATTTAGCACCATCAAGATTGGAAATGTCTGGATTTCTCCTTGGTCTAGTCAAAGATGTCTCTACACCCTGCAGATACCTGGAACAAAAATGTGAACACTCCTCTAATAGATATCCCTGAGCTATTGACCCTTCAGGATATGCTCTATTTTTAACATAACCCTTGAGCCAGTATAGGTACCTGAACATGTATAATTAATGAATTAGAGCGAAGTAGGAGATTAAAAGAAATGAGCTTTGGAAAATTCTGTTTTGTAAGATGCATAAATTCTTTTACCTCTCAATGGGGTACATCCACCGATAGTGAACAGGACCGCCGATTCTGGCTTCACTAGCAAGGTGCATTATCAAGTGAATCATTATAGTGAAGAACGATGGCGGAAATATCATATCTGTTTTACTAAGTGTCAATGCCGCCCGCTGCTCCAATTGGTCAATATCTTCAACATGAAGCATTCTTGAGCAAATACCTTTATATATGCTACAAAGATCTTTCAGGACAGTAGTGATTTGCTCACACATTGAAAATCTTATGGCCGCAGGAAGGAGATCCTGCATTAGGATGTGGTAGTCGTGTGACTTTAGACCCTGAAGCCTCTTCTCTTTAAAGTTGACACATCTTGCTATGTTAGAAGAATAGCCATCAGGAACTTTAAGTTCCAGTAGAACTTTGCAAAACAATTCCAACTCCGATTTTGACATTGAATAGATTGCAGGAAGTAGGAGTACTTTCCCGTTCGGTAATTCCTCTGGGTGCAACTCATGTCGGATGCCCATTGACTTCAAATCAAGTCGGCTCTTGAGATTGTCCTTTGTCTTCCGGTCATCTCCCATAACTGTTCTTATACAATTTTCACCAATATTTTTTCCGATATGCATCACATCTAAATTATGTCGCAATAAGTTGAATTCCCAATACGACAACTTGAAGAAAATACTCTTCTTCTTCTTCCATGCACCTAAACTCGTCATGTTCTGATCCTCATCTTCGCCACATAGATCGGTCTCCTCGCCTTGCTTCGGCCTTGCCCTTTTCTTGCCCTTTTTGCTGACTTGTGGTTCTTTTCCATATTTGAACTGATGACCATCTACCCGCCTCAAAATATCTGACCCAGAAGAAGCTCCAGGAGCATGTTCCCACTCGTCAGTACCATCAAATGTCGCTGTCTCTGCCCGAAATATATGTGTCAGGAAACCATCTCCTATGACCCATATAGCAAAACTTTCTGCCATTGTACAACCACCTCGAACTAGTTTGGTCAACACAACAAGGACATGCATAACGTCCTTTAGTGCTGTATCCAGATAAATTTGCATATGCTGGAAAATCATTGATTGTCCAAGACAATACGACCCGAAGAGAAAATGTTTCTTTAGCCACAGCATCATAGGTTGGAACACCCACCCACAATTTCTGAAGTTCATCTATTAATGGCTGTAGGTACACATCTATATCATTTCTAGGACCTTTCGGTCCAGGAACTATCATGGACAAAATAAATGAGGACTGCTTCATGCATTTCCAAGGCGGCAAATTGTATGGTATTAACACAACAGGCCATATGCTGTATGTACTACTCATTTGCCTAAAAGGGTTGAAACCATCACTAGCTAGTCCAAGTCTCACATTTCGAGGATCTTCCGCAAAATCGGGATATCTTTCATCAAATTTTTTCCAGGATTGAGAATCAGCAGGATGTCTAAGAATCCCATCATTAGTGCGACCTTCAGCATGCCATTTCATATCAGAAAAAGTTTTCGTAGACATAAACAATCTTTGTATCCTAGGAATCAGAGGAAAGTAACGCAGTATTTTGGCAGGCTTCTTTCTCCTACTTCGCTTAGTAGATCCACTGGCTTGATCGTCTTGATTTGTTGTTTCTGTCCATTTCGAAGAACCACAGACTTCGCAATTCTCCAGACTTTCCTTACCTCCCGTGAAAAGCATACAGTAATTTGGACATGCTGCTATCTTTTCATACCCTAGATCGAAAGAATTTAGGAATTTTTTGATATTATAGGCTGAGTTTGGAATACAGATTTCTGGAAATGCTTCATTCAATACTTCAAGTAGCATACTGAAGGACTTAGCAGACCACCCGTTTAAACATTTAATCTGAAATAGTCTGACAATGAATGAGAATTTAGAGAATTTGGTGCAATCGCGGTACAGCAGAGTACTAGCATCTTCAAGAAACTTAGCAAAGGATTCTTGTTGTTTATTATTTTCAGGGGCGGGGTCAGGCATTTCCTCGTCCACTCCACCACCAATGTGAGATGTTTATATTGACTCATTATGAACTTGGGTTGTTGGATTATTGGTGTGGAAAGAAACATTATGAATCCCCAAGGCGTCTTGCAACAAAGCATGCATCTCATCGGGAACACTTAAGTCTTCGTTCACTAAGGGCACATCTTCATTTTCTAATACAACCGGACGAACAGGAGCTGACGTATGATCCTCTCCATGACAAAACCACCGTGTGTACCCTTGAAGAAAACCGTTGACAACCAAATGTGTATGTACTACCTCACATGTCCTCAAATTACAATTTGCACACCGGAGGCATGGACAAAGGATTAGGTTGGGATCACGGGAATGTCGTTTGGCAAAGATAATAAAATCTTTAATACCATCACGGTACTCCTTGGATAATTGTGGTTTACTAATCCAACTTCTATCCATTATAACAATAGCACACAATCTGAAATTAAAATTTGATATATTAAATAGTATTGATAGTAAAAGGCATTTTGTATATTTAATTTCACCTTTTTTAAAACCATCCCTAGCTGCAAATAAATAAACGATATAACAATTAACTGTAAAATAAAGAAATCGTGGTTCCAAAAATGTATAAAAAAACAATTAAATCTTAATACAATCTACTCTATTCACATAACCCTAAACTACCTTTGTGAAAATTATCACAACCACCTTAGTGTCATCTTATCGCACACTTTGTGTTCGAGTCTAATATCGATTCGACTATAGTCTCCCCTGTATTTGGCTTACCGTTCAAGGGGATGGTGATGGTAAAGGGTATTTGCTGAGGAAGAGGAATCGGACGAATAACGAGGGCGTCGTGCTGTAAAAACGGTAACAAGAAGATCTGATGACTCATGAACTATTATGTTCATGGCTACTAATAATCAGTTACTTATCCCAAAATAATAATAATAATAATAATAATAATAATAATAAACCTGCACAAAAGAAACTAATATGGCTACTAATATGTTGCTCTATTAATTCTTCATCTGAACTAAATCATTGATGTTTGTAGCTCCAAAAGAAACCTGAACAAGGTTTGTTCAGCCCAATTCTTGTACAGATTTGGAGGATTTTGGTATACAGCTAGCATCCTTAGATGACAATTAGATGCATGAATTCAGCTTCTTTAACGGTAAAAGAAAATGAAAATTTACAGTACCTAAGCATATATGTTTCTCCATTAATTCTTCATCCCAACTAAACCATGATGTTTGTGGCTCCAAAAGAAACCTGCACAAGGTTTGTTCAGCCCAATTCTTGTACAGATTTGTAGGATTTTGGTATACATACAGCATCCTTAGTTGACAGTGAACCCATTTTGGTAAAAAAATCATGCTAAGATGACAATCAGATGCATGCGATCAGTTTCCTTAACAGTAAAAGGAAATAAAAATTTCTAGTATCTAAGCATATAAGTTTGTCTATTAATTCTTCATCCCAACTAAACCATTGATGTTTGTGGCTCCAAAATAAACCTGCACAAGGTTTGTTCCGCCCAATTCTTGTACAGATTTGGAGGATTTTGGTATACATACAGCATCCTTAGTTGACAGTGAACCCATTTTAGTAAAAAAATCATGCTAAGATGGCAATCAGATGCATGAATTCAGCTTCTTTAATAGTAAAAGAAAATGAAAATTTCCAGTATCTAAGCAAATATGTTTCTCTATTAATTCTTCATCCCAACTAAATCATGATGTTTGTGGATCCAAAAGAAACCTGCACAAGGTTTGTTCCGCCCAATTCTTGTACAGATTTGGAGGATTTTGGTATACAGCTAGCATACTTAGATGACAGTCAACCCATTTTGGTAAAAAAATCATGCTAAGATGGTAATCAGATGCATGAATTCAGTTTCTTTAACAGTAAAAGAAAATGAAAATTTCCAGTATCTAAGCATATTTGTTTCTCCATTAATTCTTCATCCCAACTTAATGATGATGTTTGTGGCTCCAAAAGAAACCTGCACAAGGTTTGTTCAGCCCAATTCTTGTACAGATTTGGAAGATTTTGGTATACATACAGCATCCTTAGTTGACAGTGAACCCATTTTGGTAAAAAAATCATGCCAAGATGGCAATCAGATGCATGCGATCAGTTTCTTTAACAGTAAAAGAAAATGAAAATTTCTAGTATCTAAGCATATATGTTTCTCTATTAATTCTTCATCCCAACTAAGTCATGATGTTTGTGGCTTCAAAATAAACCTGCACAAGGTTTGTTCTGCCCAATTCTTGTACAGATTTGGAGGATTTTGGTATACAGCCAGCATCCTTAGTTGACAGTTAACCCATTTTGGTAAAAAAATCATGCTAAGATGACAATCAGATGCATGAATTCAGCATCTTTGACAGTGAAAAGGAGAGAAATCAAGAGAAATTACCGAAGAGAGAAAGGAGGGCGACGAGCGGGGCGACGAGTGGTGGCGTAGGAGATAGAGAGAGAGCGGGGCGACGAGCGGTGGTTTTCGATCGCAAATTCACCGCGAAATAGAGAGAGGGAGGAGGGAAATCGAATTGGGCTGTCGAAGATGACGAAGGGACGGAGGCGAAGCGCGAGAAATAGAGAGAGGGAGGAGGGAAAACGAAGGCGGCCAAATTAGGTTTGGGAAATTAGCGAGCGAAATGTTAGGGTTCGCGGGGATTTATCTCAGTTAATTCACCGGCGTTTGAAATTACAAACGCCGGTGAATGTATCTATATATTCCCCGACGTGTGTTATTAAAACGTCAATGAATAATACCATTCACCGGCGTTTCTAAATAAAACGCCGGTGAATATCATGATTTTCCGGCGTTTTATAGAGGCCGCCGGTGTATAACCATCCAATCTGACGCCCCATTCTTGGTCACTCCCTACCCCGGCGCGAATGGTAAAACGCCAGGGAATATACGCTGGTAAATCGCACATGTGTTGTAGTGTATACTTACTATAATCAACTCAAGCATGGGTTTCTCACTATAATCAACCTACAACAACTCAAGCATGGTATCTTTCTACAACTCAAGCATGAATACAATTTAAGCATGGGTTTCCTTCTACAACAACTCAAGCATGGTATACATACTATAATCAACTCAAGCATGGGTTTCTCACTATAATCAATCTACAACAACTCAAGCATGGTATCTTCCTACAACTCAAGCATGAATACAATTTAAGCATGGGTTTCCTTCTACAAAAACTCAAGCATGGTATACTTACTATAATCAACTCAAGCATGGTACACTTACTATAATCAACTTAAGTATGGGTTTCTCACTATAATCAACCTACAATAACTCAAGCATGGTATACAACTTAAGCATAGTATACTTACTATAATCAACTCAAGCATGAGTTTCTTACTATAATCAACTCACGCATGGTATCTTTACTACATCTCAAGCATGATGGGTTCTTTTACTGGAACAACTATAAATCTCAAGCATCATGGGTTTCTTTACTACATACAACTTTAGCATGATACATGGATTCTTTTTGAAACTAGAACAAGTACGAATGGGTTCATGGGTTTCACAAGCATGAATGGATTCATGGGTTTCACAAGCATGAATGGGTTCATGGGTTCCACAAGCATGAATATGTTCTCTTTTTGACATAGAACACAAAACTCAAGTATGGTAGGTTTCTTTCTACATCAATCTACAACAACTCAAGCATGAATAGGTTCATAAGCATGAATGGGTTCATGGGTTTCACAAGCATGAATAGGTTCATAAGCATGAAAATGGGTTCATGGTTCATAAGCATGAATAGGTTCTTTTTAATCTAGAATTACTACATAACTCAAGCATGAGTTCTCTAGCAACCTAGAATAGTTTAGGACATGGTACTACGACATTCATCTCAAGCATGGGTTTTCTAGCAACCTATAATAGTTTAGAACATGCTACAAAAGACTAATATAAATTATTACAAAGACTACTTCCTTTATGAATTACAAGTCCCACTTATTACAAAAACTACATTTATTTAGTCTACAAATTACTACATACTTCAACCCACTTTTCTTCAATCCTACAAGTTCCTACATACAAAAGAACAACTTTTTATGAGCTAGGGTTAGTAAAGATTAATTTCTTAACAAAGTAGAGAACAACATACAACAAAAACTTATCTTTTAAAAAGCTAGATAAAATCTACAACGCTAGAATGGGTAAGTAAACATTCTCACCTTACTAATCTTTATGTGCACATAGTTATAGTCCAAGTCATAGTTTTGAGTTCAACAAAACAACCACAATAACAACAATAAACATACAAGGTTAAAGATTCAACCTTTATGTGTTTTATTTAAGTTCCACCACCCATCTTTTTCATGGGATCCTTTTGATCCCTACAACCACCTTATGCTTAATACTTAGTCCAAGTCATTTTTAGAACACACGTACAACCAAAGTGGACAAGAATCCACACAAATAAAAAGAGAGAACTTCATCTTGATTTCCCACCATTCTTATGCACAAAACTTAGTCCAATTAGTTCAAAATAATCACCATAACAGCAATAACCATAGCAAGGTTCAATACTCTATCTTTATGTGATTTCGTTGAGTTCTACCAATCCATCTTTTCATGGGATCATTATGATCCCTACAACCATGCTTGTGCTTAGAAATTAGTCCAAGTTATTTAGGAACATATATACACAACAACACATCATAAAGATGGGTTCTTTTTAACCTACAACCACTTATATGCTTAGAAAATAGTCCAAGTTGTTAAAGAACATACACATACAACATCCACCATCATAAAGATGGGTTCTTTTTATCCTACAAAAAACAACCATCAAAGATGGGTTCTTTACTCACATAGAACCAAAACTAACCCTTAAAGATGGGTTCTTTTCTACATACACAAAATAAACAAGAACAAATAACCTAGAAATTAGAAGTAGAGAATCCCCACCTTAGACCTCTTTGTAGGAAGGACTAGCTAGCTTTCCTTCTCCTTCCTCCTAGCTTTCTACGACAACTTGAATGAAGAACACCCTTATGGAAAAATCCTCAAATGAAGAACACTTAGGGTTTCCTTCTCTTTCTTTTTCTCTTTTTTTTTTCTTGTAAATGAGGTAAACGGTGAAGGGGAAGGGTTTTTATAGGACAAAATGAGGGTGAAAAGTGCAAAATACATCAACACAAATGCACAAACCCCCTTAGGGTTATTTTGGCCGGCCAATATAGAGTGAGGTGGAGGGGGTGAGGTGGAGGGGTGAGGTGGAGAAAAGGTTTCTAGTAGAAGATGTATCCCTAATTAATCTTAACCCTATGTTTAAGTCTCCAAACAAATTCTAGCCATCCAAACTTGATTAATCATGAAAAAAATAAGATATTTTTTTCCAAAACACATACTACATGATTTGTACAAACATATGAAATCGGTACAATGCTTACGTATGTATATATCTATATACCGATAATTTCCGTTTGTAAAACCGCTCAATCCGTACAAAAATAATTTAATTCCAAAAATAATATTAAAATAAATTTTATTATCAGCCCGGAAGATTCCAGTACCAATTTGATACAATACAGATGTATACAGACTGGTATATATATACGGATAATGTTTATTAACAAAACCGGGTGATATCCACCAAAAATATTTCAATTCTGGAAATAAAAATAAAATAAAATAAAATAATAATTTTAAATACCTGCCCGGATTTTCCAGACATTTTCTCAAAAATGCGTTTTTCAGGGTTTTGTACATGTGCACAAAACTGATACAATACCTGTATATACATACTAGTATATATGTCCAGGTAACTTTTTATGAGTGAAACAAAGAAATTCCCATTTAAAAATATTTTAATTTAAAAATAATAATTTATACAATATAATATCCGTCCGGGATATTACAGCGGTAATGGGTTGCGGTTTAATGGGTTTTGGGTACCGGTTTTGGCTCCAAAAAGAGATGAACAACCATAAAACAATGAGATAAACATAAAGCGGAACTAAATCAAACTCAAAATAGGAAGAGCGAAATTTTGCGATGAACCAAAAATAGCAAAATCCCACCAAAAGAGCACAGAACGATCAAGAGAAAATAAAGAGCCCAAGAAAAGCAAGATATAATACTATAAGAGAATTCAGATACAATAATCAAGAAAAGAAATAAAATACAATAAAAATTCAAAATAGGGGTTACAATATGACCAAGGAAAGCTACCTCGAACTTCCAAAACTCACACTTCGACAGCTTAGCATACAAGTTATGTTCCTGTAACTTCTTCAATACCTCTGCCAAGTGCTTTGAGTGCTCTTCCTCCGACTTCGAATATACCAGAATATCATCAATGAAAACCACCCCGAAGGAATCAATAAACGGCTGCAAAATCCGGTTCATTATGTCCATAAACACTGCCGGCGCATTCGTCACTCCGAATGGCATTACCAAAATCTCATAGAGCCCATGACGAGTCCTGAAATCTGTCTTACTCACATCTTCCTCCTTAACTCGAATCTGATGATACCCTGACTGCAGATCAATCTTTGAAAACACAACTGCTCCCCGAAGCCTATCAAATAGATCATCAATACGTGGAAGCGGGTACTTATTCTGAATAGTCACCCTGTTCAACTCCCGATAGTCAATGCACATCCTAATTGACACATCCTTCTTCTTCACTAACAACATTGGTACTCCCCACAGTGAAGAACTCGGCCTGATGAACCCCCTACTCAGTAATTCCTCAATCTGCTTCTTAACTTCATCCTGCTCTACAGGTGCCATCCTGTACGGAGCCTTAAAAATCAGAGCAGTTCCCGGCTAAACATTAATACAGAAGTTAAATCTCGCTGTGGCGGCAACCTCGGTAGATCTTTCAAAAATACCATAGGAAATTCCATGACAACTGGAATGCTTCTGACTTCATCTGGAATCATCAACTTAGATACCATTGCAGCCACTTTCGAGTCCTTCTTCTTCCCCTGAAAAGTCACTGCGGGACCTCCTGTTGCTTTCACTAACACCTCTTTCTTTTTGCATACAATTGTGGCATCATATATTGTCATCCAATCATTGCCCAAGATCACATCCACATCCATGACCTGTATTTCAATGAGATCAATGCCGAATAATTTTCCACCAATCTCGATATCACAGTCCTCGTAATACGCATCAGCAATCAACTCTTTCCCCGATGGTGTTGCCACTGACAAGACTCTACCTGGAAAGAGCTTAGGTTCCACACCTAAAACTTTAACAAAATTGGGCGACACAAATGTATGTGAAGAACCAGTATCAAATAAAACTTTTGCTTTTATTCCATTAATCAAGACAAATCGTGTTACATGAAGGATGATACTCAAATCTCCAATTTATTCTTAAACAATGTTTTACTTAAGACATCAAATAAATGAATTTAAAATTCATGCATACCTTGGATCACATCCTCTTAGTCACCCGCATCCTCCTCAGTTAATGCGAATACTCACCCCAGCCTCTGAAATTTGCCTCACCCTGCACATTCCTTCTTCAACTGCAGACAATTTGGTCTGATATGCCCTTCACGTCCACACTGATAACAAGACCGCACCTTAGGTGGCTTGGTGCATGCTGAGTGATAGTGGCCTGCCTCTCCACAGTTGAAACAAGTCACGCCTTGAAATACGGGTGCCTTCTGCTCTGGCCTACTGAACCTACCCTGCTTCACTAGAAACTTCTTCCCACTCTGACTTGCTACTGGCCTCTTGTTCCTATTCCATGTCTCTTGATTCTTATGGAACTGTCACGCCCCGCTTCCCAAAAAGAGAATACGGAATACGGATACGTGACTAAGCCCAACGAATGATTTTTATCATCCATAAGTTGTTCGGAATTTTTAAAACATCTCACAAGAATAATCAGAGTCGGAAGCAAAAGAAATCAACCAAGCATGCATATATGAGTCAAAAACAACAAGAATACTTGAAACCAAAATATTATAATCTCAAATAATCCAGATCTGAACAAGTCAATATTCTAGGTCACATTGCCCAAATACAAAACAAATCCAAGTAATCAAGTACAATTGTTCAAATAAGCAACAGGAAATAATAATAGCAAAATTTCCAACAGCTAGTATCTCATATCACCTACACCATCAGGCACATGGTCTCCAAAATCTGCAATTTAAGAATTGCAAGAAAAGGAAAGAGAAAACAAACTCCCGTCAATGCAAGTTACGGGCCGCTTGTAGTGCAGGATACAAGTACAGAAAAGGGTAAACTTATAACATGGAATAGGCATGATAACAAATTAGAATAACTAGCATGGCAAGATGAACAAGTATAAATAATATGTATCAAGAGTCAAGTGAACAAGTATCATGTAAACGAGTAACAAGTAGCTAGTGTCACGAATCAAGTATCACGAAATCAAGTATCAAGTAACAAGTATCAAGTAGTCAAGTACAAGTAGCAAGTATCAAATTTCAAGGGGTCATGTTCAAATCTTGTATTATTACTATCTAGGTAGCACTTCATGCATCCATACTTTTATTATATGGTTGCTACATTCAACACAATTTCGTTTTAGATTTCATAGTGGATCATATAGGGCGGTGTACGCAGGGACAAGCCTCAAGAAATCAAGTAACAAGTATCAAGTAACAAGCCTCAAGAGTGAAATATCAAGCCTCAAGTAAAATGTCAAGCCTCAAGTGAAATATCAAGTATCAAGCCAAGTATCACGTATCAAGCCAAGTATCACGTATCAAGTAATATCAAGGGATCCTCTTCCGAGTACACGTTTTTGTATTTTCCACTATTAGATATTTCCTTTTAAAACCCCGACTTGGTTATTTATTATTATTATTAAACAAGCGTGTATGTATCACAATCAGACCAAGTATAACATGGTACAAACAATTAACAAGTTCAAGTTGCAAGATAAACATGTACGGGTGAAAGATAACACACTTAAGGATAAAACAACAAAATTCCTAGTTCAGGACAACAAAACAATACTGCACTAAAACTGTAATTCCCGTTGCTATAAACATGCAAACCTAGATCTATCAAAGAATCTGGAAAATAGACTCCTGGAAAAATTCAACAAACATATATAAGTCATATGGTACTTCACAAAAATATGAGACAAAACTGAAATGAAACCAGAAAACGTGTTCAGCCAGAGATCAGAAGATTGTATTTAAAATCAGGAAACAGCATGAAAACTCATTAACTAAATCCACGATAAATCTTGAGTACTCCCCTATATGTGTAGTATCAGAATATAAAGTTTCATAATTTTTCAATATAAATAGAGTAGTCAAGTAAAATCAGAAAACATCAAGATGCAGTAGTTTTGTAAATCTGAAATCACAAACACTGCAGTACAAAAATAGCAATATCTCACAAACCATAAACTGAAATCCAAATTCGTAAAATGGGTCATAAACAAGATACAGTAAGCTAACTTTCATATTCACAAATATTTTACAAACAGTAAGTAAAATTAGGTCGAAAATCAGGTTCTTTATAGAACAACAAGAAAACTCTGCTAGTACAGTAGTTGATTGGAAACGTAGAATGGTTTGTAAAACTCATCAAATAAATCTACAAAAATTTGGGGTTAATAATAATCATGTCTAGTTGTATTGTGCAAAATATTGGATCAAAATAATACTTTTACCATCATGAAAAAAATAGATTACTCTTCAGAATTCATAGAAATCAAAATCTGGAAATCACTCTACACCTCTGTAGTAAAATAGACATAACTCACAACTCGTAAATCGAAATTGAGATCCGTCAAAAGGGTTGGAAAATAGACAGAATTCTCTACAAATCATTTTCACAAATTATTCCCAAATACTGACCTTAATAGGGTCTAAAATACTGATCAAAATGGGAAAACCGGCAAAACTGAAAATATCCTTCATGCACAAAATCAACTAGTTCACATAAAACTCATCCAAATCATAACCAAACATGAAATATAGTGTACTAGATGTCCAAACAACATAGTATAGGGTATTTCACAAGTCCACAACAAGTATACCACGAATAACATGAACGAGCACATGATATCATATGAACAACACGCATATATACAACAAGAAGTGGTCAACCCTAGGTTATTTCATGTCATGTATGTCGTGAGGCAACTATGGTCGAATCAACACAATAGAGACAATATCAACAAGGAGATTCACACGCAAATTGTCTCTAGAACCCAACTACACTACAGGCGGTATTTAGTTCTTGTATCACACAAAGAAAATAATACAAGTTACTTGCCTTATAACCGATAGCGAAAACGATGATGCAAAACCAAGAATAACGGGAATGGATCCCCAGGGCACGAACACAACGTAAAACAAACCCCACGAACACAAGAACTAACGAACCCAATAACGAGCGAACAAATATGGTGAAACCCAACACACACACCAAGAGAGAGCGAAAGATACAACGATAGCGGGGACGGCTATTGCCGATGTGCTGTCGCTGCAAGTAGTAGTGACGGAGAAGCACGGTGAGGGGACGAGACCGACAGGGGACAGCACAGTGCTTGCTGCTGCTGGAGGCATCGTAACTGGGCACTGCGCGGTGCTGTAGCAAGCATCATTGGCTTCGGGGCAGTGACGGTGCTCAGGGAGGTGCACAGGGGGATGATGTTCTGGCACATCGAGATGGGGGCGAGCACCACAAGGGGGTGGTCGCAGGGCTGTGACGGCAGTAGGTCGAAGAGAGAGGGAGAGCGGTCAAGGGGGAGAGAGCAGGGCGACACTAGGGTTTGGATTAGGTGACAGGGCATGCGAGGATGGGTTCAAATATGGGGCAGAAAATTGTTAGGGATTAAGTTTAGAGAGATGACGGCTGACAGGGTATACGGGTTTTGGGTATGAGGATGTGGGTAAAGGTATATAGTTAAATGGGTTTTGGGTAGTAAATAAATGGGTAGTGGGTTAATATATGAATGGATATGGTTTAACTGGGTTTTAGGAGTTTTAAATGGGTATTAGTGTGCAAGCAATGGATAAAAATATCCGAGAATCAAGATAGAGAAAAGAAGCAAAATAAGAGAAAAGAATAATACGAACAAATAAAATGCTGAAGATCAAAATAGGAGTTCAATCGAACAGATATGACCCCAAAAAGGGACAATGGAAACAGGGAGATCAAATAGAAGGTGAAAAAGGCAAATAAATAAATATATAGTGAAAATAACAATCCAATATATGGTCCAAGAGAGATACAATAAGAGAAAATACACCAAAAAGAAAAATACACTCAAAAATACACAAAATGGAAAAACAGTGGTTATAAATCCTACCCACCTAACAAGAAAAATTTCGTCCTCGAAATTCAAACAAGAAGATACATAGGGTAACCTCGAAAAAGAGAAGAAAGCACAAAACAAAACTACTCAAACAAAGGAGGAAACTTCTGTTGAATCTCCTCCTCCAGCTCCCAAGTCGACTCACCGGGAGAGAGAGGATTCCAAGAAACACGAAGCAACTTGATGACTGTGTTCTTAAGCACTTTCTCCTGCCGATCCACAATAGGAATTGGTGGAATCTCGCAAGTCAAATTCGGCCGAACGGTCAACTCAGAATAGTCGATCACGTGGCTCTCATCTTGGATATATCTCTTGAGTTATGAGACATGGAAAACATCGTGCACTCCTGATAAAGCTGGCGGCAATGCAAGTCAATAGGCCACCTTGCCTACTCGCTCCAAATATCAAGTGGTCCAATAAATCTAGGGCTAAGCTTGCCCCCACCACCAAACCGAATGACACTGCACCAAGGCGATACCTTTAGGAAAACATGGTCACCAACCTCAAACTCCAAAGCTCTCCGATGGACATCGTCCTATCGCCTCTGCCTATCCTGAGCAGCCTGCAAATGCTTCCTGATATGAACCACCGCATCAACTGTCCTGGTGATCAACTCTGGACCCAACAACTTCCTCTCACCAATGTCATCCCAGCACACTGGTGATCTGCACTTCCACTCATAGAGTGCCTCGAACGGTGCAGCTTTAAGACTGGCCTGAAAGCTGTTATAGTACGAGAACTCTACGAGATGCAAATGTTCCTCCCATGATCCACCGAACTGAAGCATACAGGACCTCAACATGTCCTCAAGAATCTGGATGGTCCTCTCTGACCGTCCATCAGTCTGGGGATAAAAAGCTGTACTGTACTTTAATTTACTCCCCAAACTGATCTGAAGACTCTCCCAAAACTGATATCTGAATCTCGTATCCTTGTCGGATACAATACTAACTGGAACCCCATGAAGTCTGACAATCTCTTCCATGTACCTCTCAGCTAAGCTCTCAATAGACTGTCCGACACGAAAAAGAATGAAGTTAGCACTACAATCACCCAAATGGCATTATGACCCTTAGGACTCCTCGGCAAAGCGGTCACAAAGTCCATAGTGATATGTTCTTATTTCCACTGCAGAATAAGAAGCGGTTGAAGAAGTCCAGCGGTCCTCTAATGCTCTGCCTTAACTTGCTGGCAGATCAAGAACTGAGAAACAAACCGAGCCACAGCCCTCTTCATACCATGCCACCAGAAAAGAAGATTCATATCCCGATACATCTTAGTACTACCATGATGGATAGAATAAGATGACTGGTGGGCTTCTTCGAGCAACCTCTGACGAACTTCACCTTTTAGGACACTTAACCTGGACCCAAAAAGAAGTGATCCATCAGCATGAATAACTATGTCCGTTCTAGACCCAGACTCAACCTCAGCTCGAAAACCCTGCAACTGTGCATCACCAGCCTGAGCCTCTTTGATCTGATCAACAAGAGGCGACTGAAGTTGGATCACCAAACAACTCCGACCAGAACTCGGCAACAAAACATCCAACTCCATCCTCCGCATTTGCTCAATTAGATCCCTCTGCTCAGTCAAGAACATCACTGTCGGTCTCATGCTCAAAGCATCTATCACCAAGTTTACTTTACCACGATGGTATTGCAAACTGATGTCATAATCGGCCATAAGTTCCAACCAATGTCTTTGCCTCATGTTTAATTCTTTCTGGGTGAAAATGTACTTAAGACTTTTGTGGTCTGTAAAGATGTCCACTCGGTCACCAAGTAAATAATGTCTCCACAGCTTAAAAGCAAAGATCACTACCGTTAACTCCAAGTCATGATTCGGATAGTTTTTCTCATGTGGCCTCAACTGCCTCGATCATAAGCAACGACTCGGCCCTTCTACATCAGAACTGCTCCAAGAACCTTACCAGAAGCATCACAGTGAATTACAAATCCGCCTGAACCATTTAGAATAGTCAACACAGGCGCTGACGTCAATCTGTTCTTCAACTCAACAAAAGCCACACCATTCTCATCAGACCAACGAAACTTCTGATCCTTCCCAGTCAGCTTAGTCAATGGTCCCGCTATCTTCGAAAAAATCTTGGACGCATTTCCGATAATAGCTAGCTAAACCAAGAAAAGTCCTGACTTCAGAAACTGACTTGGGAACAGGCAAATCCTTCACAACCTCAACCTTAGCCGGATCCACATAATACCATCCCCCGAGATAATGTACCCCAAGAAAGAAACCCTGTTGAGCCAAAACTCGCACTTGCTGAGTTTTCCATAGAGTTGATTCTCTCTCAAAGTCTGCAGACCTACTCTAAGATGCTCAGCATGATCTTCCCGATTCCGAGAATACATCAAAATATCATCAATGAACACCAACACAAATCTATCCAAGAACTGAGAAAAGCCCTATTTCATAAGACTTATGAATACAGCAGGTGCATTCGTAACCCCGAACGGCATCACATGATACTCATAGTGCCCCTATCTGGTCCTGAAAGCAGTCTTCTGTACATCAGTCACCTTCACTTTGAATTGATGATACCCAGAACGAAGATCCAACTTCGAGAAAATAGCAGCCCCACACAACTGATCAAATAAATCATCGATCTTGGGCAACGAAAACCGGTTTTTCACATTAACACTGTTCAGTTCCTGATAATCCACAAACAGTCGACGACTACCATCCTTCTTGTTGACAAAAAGGACTGGAGCACCCCAAGGAAAAACACTGGGTCTGATGAACCCCAAATCTAGTATCTCCTGAATCTGCACCTTAAGCTCTGCTAATTCAACCGATGCTATCCTGTAGGGACTTTTTGTTATAGGCGCAGTACCCGGTGGAACTTCAATACCGAACTCTACATTTCTATCAGAGGGTAAGCTAGGAAACTCCTCTGGAAAAGCATCCAGGAAATCCCGCATTACTATAAGCGCAGCCTTATAGCCTAAATGCAATTCCATCGCACAAACCTCCTGATCAACTGCAGCTCGGCCAAGGGACATATCCCCTGCATGGAACATAAACTCTGCACGATCTGGAATCCGAATTACAACTTTCTTGGCAGGACAATCGATAATGGCATGGGTTTCACCCAACCAATCCATACCCAGAATAACGTCGAATCCTGAATTCCCAATTCCAATCAGATTGGCCTTGAAATCTGTGCTACCAATAATCACAGGACACTGCCTGCACTCCCGAGAACAAATGACAACTCCACCACCTGTCATAATGTTCCAAGCCTCTGACATGCTGCTGCACTCCAACTGATGGCGAGCCACAAATCGAGAGGAGACAAAAGAATGGATTGCCCCGGAATCAAAAAGAACATGAGCAGGAAAAGGGCAAACAAGGACGACACCTAAGGCAGAATCAAAAGAGACAGAGAAAAGAATGGTTAAACAGGGGTGAGGAAAACACAATGCAAAAAGAAAATATGAAAGAATAAATACAAGAGGGAAGAAAACAAGCAAAAGAGAAATAATAAAACAACAAAACAATAAAAGCAAAAATATACCTGCGACAACACCCTCTACTGACTCAGCATCAGCAGTAGTCAGGTTGAAAGCCTGACCTCTCCTGAGGACAGCGGTCCTCTGACCGACAATCTAGTGCTGAGGAGGAAGGGGTGGCCTGATTGGACCACGAGATGGGGTAACCTGTTGAACGGGACCCCTATCTGGAAGAGCCATCTGCTGCTGCCGCAGACAATCCCGTGCCATATGATCAGAAGCACCACAACCAAAACAGCGGCAATTGGCATTCCTGCAGTCCTTACGCTCATGCCCAGCAAGTCGGCAAAAGTCACAAAAACTAGCCCTCTGAGGAACCACAGAAGAGTAAGGAGCTGCCCTGACTGGATGGGCTGGAATAGGCCTTCGAACAGGCCCACCAGAAGGCCTAGCAACAGAGTGCAGAACAGTCCGCTGAGAAGGAGTCAATCCACCACGAGCTTGCTCCTGAGCTCGAGCTGCCTCAAGATCTTCTACATAAGTGCACAAGCGAAGGGAGACAAGCTGCACCCTAATCTCTCACTCATGCCCCAAAGTGAATCTAAGAGCCCTATCCTCTTCGTTCGCCACAAGAACGACTGCAAAACGGCTAAGTCTTGTAAATTCAGCGGCATACTCATCCACAGACCTGGAGCCCTGTTTCAAGAAAGTCTGATGTTACAACATTGCATGGACAATATGTAACAAAATTTCATTACTAGAAATAACAAATAACCTGTTCACACACAAATTGTCTCTAGAACCCAACTACACTACAGGCGATATTTAGTACTTGTATTACACAAAGAAAAGAATACAAGTTACTTGCCTTATAACCAATGGCGAAAACGATGATGTGAAACCAAAAATAACAGGAACGGATTCCCAGGGCACGAACACAACGAAGAACAAACCCCACGAACACAAGAACTAACGAACCTAATAACGAGCGAACGAATATGGCAAAACCCAACACGCACACCATGAGAGAGCGAGAGAGACAATGACAGCAGGGAGCGACTGTTGCCGATGTGCTGTTGCTGCAAGCGACAGTGACGGAGAAGCACGGCAAAAGGACGAGACCGAGAGGGGACAGCACAGTGCTTGCTGCTGCTGGAGGCATCACGACTGGGCACTGCGCGGCACTGCAGCAAGTGTCGCTGGCTTCGAGGCAGTGACGGCGCTTAGGGAGGAGCACAGGGGGATGGTGTTCTGGAGCGTCGAGATGGGAGTCGAGCACCACAGGGGGCAGGTCGCAAGGCTGTGATGGCAGGGAGGTCAAAGGGAGAGGTAGACCGGTTAAGGGGGAGAGAGCAAAGCGGCGCTAGGGTTTGGTGATATGGCATGCGAGGATGGGTTTAAATATGGAGCAGAAAAATATTAGGGTTTAAGTTTAGGGAGATGACGGCTGACAGGGTATATGGGATTCGGGTATGGGGATGTGGGTAAGGGTATATAATTAAATCGGTTTTGAGTAGTAAATAAATGGGTAGTGGGTTAATATATGAATGGATATGGTTCAATTGGGTTTCCGGAGTTTAAAATGGCTATTAGGGTGCAAGAAATGGATAAAAAGATTCGAGAATCAAGATATAGCAAAGGAACAAAATAAGAGAGAAGAATAATACGAACAAATAAAATACTGGAGATCAAAATAGGAGTTCAACCGAACAGAGACAACCCCAAAAAGAGACAATGGAAATTGGGAGACCAAATAGAAGGTGACAAAAGCAAATAAATAAATATATTGTACATAACAATCCAATATATGGTCCAGGAGAGATACAATAAGAGAAAATGCACCAAAAAGAAAAATACACTCAAAAGTACACAAAATGGAAAAACAGGGGTTACATGAACTGATCCATATCTTCTTTTGTCATTGCTGCTCTCCTGACCAGCTTATCTAACCTTTTGATGCCCAATGGTATCATCCGCGACTTCAAATTTGGCCTCAAGCCCTACTCGAATTTCTTGGCCTTCTTCGCTTCATCAATAATCAGCTCTGGTGCATACCTTGACAACTGGGCGAATATAGTCTCATATTTGCGCACTGACATGCTGCCTTACTGCAGATTCAACAATTTCATTGCCTTCTTCTCCTGTATATCCAGTGGAAAGAAAAAATCCCTGAACTCCTCAAGAAAAGGCTCCCAAGTCATCTGTTGATCCCCAAAAGTCCTCTTCACTGACTGCCACCCGACACCAGCATCCTTCTCAAACTGCATTGTAGCTAATTTCACCTTGTCGACTACTGGGGTTTCTAAAATTTTGAAGACCACTTCCATCTATCTAACCCAATCAACAGCCTCATTTGGATAAGACTGCCCCTAAAAAATAGGCGGCTTCATCTGCTTGAAGGACTCAACCTGCTTAATCAGATTAGCATTAACAAGCACTGGTTCGGCCCCTTGATTCTGATTCTGATTCTGTGTCATGTTGTCTGTAATGAACGTGTTCAAAGTCTAATACACCCTAGAAATTTCCATCTGTAGATAAAGTCTGGCACCATGGGAACCCTCAGCTCCATCACCATTTCAACCATTCCTAGTACGGGGTCCTGCCATTATATTAAATACTGCAAAATGAGGGAAAAAGGTCGAGCATCACAACACAATTCATATTCACATTAATACATTATGGCAAAACCTCAATCATACCCCAAACTAATTCATCTTGGTTTAATTCTATGTGATACTCACACTCCAATGTCCACACCTAGGTACTCACGCTCTAATGTCCACCTAGGTTTATTCTTATACCAGGTTTATCATTACTATTGAAGCATGCTCTGATACCATGTAACACCCCCAAATTTATTTTTTTTCTCCAAATTCAATTCTTTCAATTTCTATGTCACTTTAAACATAAACTAAGAAAGTTATATTTCAAGGAAAATTTTGGCAGAGTTTTCCCTGTAAATTTTGCCTCGAAACACAAATAGCTTACGGAATTTTGCTCAAAATTCCGTAGCTCACAATACACGCAATAATGTTTCTGATGTGATACATGATTTAATACACTAAAATAAATACTTGTGTTATGAAAGTGGGTATGAAAATGGTTCATGTAGAAAGTATGTTGTGTTATGAGTTTATATCCATATAAATGGTTATTCAAGAAAGATGTAATAACATCATGTAGTTATATTCATATAATACTATTATGACGATACTTGTGGAAGAATGAATATTTGGGTTAGAGAATTTAAATTGAAAAGTAATGGGTTGTATGTGTATTCGTACTATGTGGATGTAAAATAAGAATATATATATATATACGAGGTTGATGTGAAGTATATTATGAAATGTGGAAAGTTATGGATAATTAAACAGTTGAATGCAGGATTGGCAAAGTATTTGATATATCGTCGTATTGATGCTGTTGTTGTGTTCAGGATTCAGGTTGCATTATCTTAACTTGGTATTTGTAAGTTTAAATTATTTTCTTTATACTATTTTAATTTTTTATTAAATTAATAACTATACTCACACCAGAAATAGCTGACCCCTTAGTGTTTGGGAGGTTATGGGAGTCTGAGGACTACCCTAGATCCCCTACTGTTACAGGTTCTCATCAGTGCAGAGGTGAGGCGTGGATTGGTAGGATGAAGTTTTATTTTAAAAATTTGTACTAATTAGTTATGTGAATAGTAAAATTTATGATCTAAATTGTATTATGGATGTATAAGCATGTATATGATGATGATGAGTATAGTGTGGGGTGGTGTGGTATGTTTGTGACCCGTACCCATCTCGTTGTGGAGTACCGGGCTCTGTGGTAGGTTTTACAAGGATTTTTCTAAATTTTTACCTCGTTTTTCAAAGAAATTTATAGTTTTTATTTGATATTTAATAATCCGTTATGAGTTTGGCCCCCAGAGCATTACATTATATTGCCTGTGTGTTTCTGCTCATTTTGGCCTGGGGAGCCCGTGAAATTATTGCGTGTATTGTGAGCTACGGAATTTTGAGTAAAATTCCGTAAGCTATTTGTGTTTCGGGGCAAAATTTACAGGGGAAACTCTGGCAAAATTTTCCTTGAAATATAACTTTCTTAGTTTATATTTAAAGTGACATAGAAATTGAAAGAATTGAATTTGGAGAAAAAAAAATAAATTTGGGGGTGTTACAGTTTGGTATCAGAGCCTAGGTTAACTAGGAATTTGTTAATCCTAGTGATCTTGCCATGTGAGTATGGGTTCATTATCGCTTAGTTGGAGATAGAGAGTGTATTTTTGCGGGTGTTTGTGGAAGAATAAATTATATCGTAGAATGGTGCGATCCTCATTAGACCTTGGTCTAACTTTGAGCCAGCATTACCTTTCATGACCCTGCATATGGGTTGACCTCTGTAGAAATCCCGGTGTGAATTTGTGCACTATTGGAGTATTCTATTATATTGATTGCTGTGTGCTGTAAGGGGCTATTCCCAAGAGATCTTGTGTAGGTCCTATGGACGTATGTCCTATAGGTGTATATTTTATAGACTGAGGAGTGATGAGTGGTTCTGGTTTATCCCATATTTGGGGAGACAGATTGATTGTTTGTGAAAGGTTATGAAGGTCATATGCATAGTTGGGGTATGATACAGGAAGGATTCGGGTGAGACCGCCCGATGAACCCAGTTTTGACTGTATGTAATGCCTTGGATGATGAAAATTATGCCCGTTCGGGTTCAGTAGAAATATTTAAGGTGAAGATTGAGATTGTTGTTGGGGTTTGCAAAGTTTTGATATATTTGAAAGGGTTTTTGGCCCCCACCTTGGTGAACTCTGGAGTTCAAGGTTGATTTGATATTTGGTATGACTCCTATTTCTAAATCAGCTTGTGCTCTAGCACTTAGGAATGGGAAAAGGTGAAAGAGAATTTGAGGTGATGCTTTTGGAAAGGATTATCGGTTCAAGTGATACGCCGTAGGGCGCCTCTGCAGTATTGTAACAAAGAAGGTAGTTCACCGAGAAGGTGTACTAAGTAAGGTGACTATTAAGTATTCGTTGTTGAGAATAGATAATTTGTTGAATTAGTTGCGGGGAGTGCCACTAATCTCCCGGCTAGAGTTGCGCACCGAGTACTATCAGATAATCCTTAGAGAGGGAAGTATCCCAGGGATTGTTTTTCGTACTCGGTCTGAATTGTATAAGTTTTCTGTAATGTCTTCTGGGCTGGCAAACGTCCTTGCAGTTTTCATGAATTGGACGAATTGGACCTTTCACCTTTATATTAACAGAGTATGATTGTAATTGTATATGATATTTGGTGTATTTTCGTAGTATGGAGGGGCATAGATGGCACCTCACAACTGAATTGTAGACTCGTTGGGACTAGAAGCGGTATGAAAGGTCTATAAATTTTCATTTTTGGGAGTGAGAAGTGTGATTTTGAGGGCACATTGTGTCTGCTGAAGGCATATCTGTGGATTTGAAAACATTCACAGAAGTGAAAAGACAGGAGATAACCCACCAATGTGTCAGAAATTCCGAGTTTCTTGGGTTTGGCTGTCTATTATGGGCGATTCGTTCTTTGATTTTCTGTTATTGCTGCACAGATGAATTAGTTTCCCTAGGGAAATGTGCCGTTCGTATGACCGGTGCAGGGTGAAAAGACATTTTCAAGAGTTGAAGGAAGAATTAACGACAGATGCTATTTTGAATACCCCGAGAAGGGAGTGCCTCTCTATATATATATTGATGCTGGTGGTATAAGCAGGTGCAGTTTGATGTATGAAGACAAGCTTGTGGCTTATATATGGAGGCAGTTGTGGTTATACGGGGTGCGTGAATTACGCAAATTTGAAATTAATGATAGTAAGGCATGTATTGAAGGTGTTGAGAAATTAGTTTTTCAAGAAATAGATTTAGCTTTTTCTGTGATTGTAAGAGTTTGAACACTCGTTCCTGCAAATGATTTTAGCAGGAGGCAATAAACGTGGCTTGAGTACCTTGGTGGCTTGGTATGGAAATCAAATACCACCCGAGGAAGGAATAAGGTGATAAATGCTATAAATGGAAAGAAGGTTTTGGTCTTAATGACGTCCCAGGAGTGGACGGTGTTAAATTCATTAGATCCATTTGGCTTTGTTTCCGTAGTAGAGGTTGGTCCGACCTTATATATCGGTAGTTTATCAATACAGTTGTCTATCCTACAGTTGACCAGTCAAACTCGAATTCAAAATTTATGTTTGTGACAGAGGATGCATAATCGAATTCTGGACGAGATTAATGAATGTAATGCAGATTGGTCAGTAGGTAGTAGGGAAAATCCTTGTTATTATCGTAGAGTTGGTGTTCCTGATTAAGATGGTTTGTGGTAGCGGGTGATGGAGAATACTCCTTATATTCAGTATATTGTCTATCCCGGTGGCACGAAGATGTATCAAGAATTTAGGAGGATATTTTAATGAACCGGAATGAGGAAAAATATTAATTATCAGGTGAGCATGGATAAGCCTCTTTTGAGGTGTGTAGTCGACAAAAGAAAAGGTGACGCCCATCAGTGGCGAAAGCCTCTTGAAGTTAGAAATTGAAGATTTGGGTATTTTTAAAAGTATCCTTTATTCATGGAGTACGTCGTTTTAGAAACCGGGAAAAGTTAGACCTGGGGGTTTGTTGGCCCCTACAGAGCTATAGAAAGAATTGGAACCGTGGTATATCGTTTGACGCTTACCTCTGAGATGCCAAGCGTTCTCGAGGTATTTCCTGTTCTATTTAAAAAGTGTGAGAGATCTATCTCAAGTGTGGAGCCGTTGTAGATTGAAGTCCAGCTGGATGTGGCATTGGATGTGGCAGATCCTATGAGGCCAGTGGTTATTATAGATTGATAGTGCGATCGACCAGACTATAAGTTGTGCAGTTGTTAAAGGGGCAATGAAGTTCTGATGCAGATAATGTGCTTGGAAATTCTAGAAAATGGTAAGGAGGTGGTATTTTGAATTTGTTCGAGGAGTTATTTTAGCCCCATAGCTCGAGGACGAGCTTCTTTTGAGGTGTGTAGAATGTAACACCTCGGATTTTAAAATACTGGAAATTATTCGTTTTTATATATTTTGTAAGGGTGAGAATTATTTTTAAGTGATATCTTATTTTATTTATTTTCAATATTGATATTGGTACAAATATTTGTGGTAGATTGGTATTATTGTTATATTAGAGTTAAGAGTTGAGATTTTATGTGAGGAAATATAGTTTATTTTATTTTATAATTTTGGGGAATTATTATAAGATAATTTAATGTATTTGTCTTGTTCGTATTATTATTATAGAAAAGAGTTGGAGTTTAGTTGTAATATTTTGGATTTGGAGGGCTTATAGGTAATTATACCTTTCTATTATTATTAAAATATATATTATATTTCCAATATAACCCCTTCTCCATTTTATTTCCTTTTTCTTTCTTCTCCCTTCTTTCCTTCTTCTCCATTCTGATCAAAACCAGAGAAGCACCGAACCCAAATTTCGGCCCTCTCTCTCTCCTCAAATCCACTTAGATTCTCCGTCAAATCCTAATTAATTTAAGGGGCAGGCTAACTGAGGGGTTCTCTACATCGTGGAAGTGTCGGATTTTCGAAAGGATTTCGAAAAGGTATACCCTAACTTATTTTATTGTAGGAAATTGAGTTGGATTAATTTTTATGGAGTAGGATTATTATGGTAGAGAGATTTAGAGATGTTGGAAGTGGTAGATTTGAGGAATTAGTGGATTGTTAGAGAAATCACAAGTTGTTAGTAAATTAGGGTTTTGGATTTGTAAAATAGAGATATATATATAGGAATTATCTCTTGTATGGTAGAGAAAAATTGTAGTGAGCCATTAGAATAAATGGGGAGTAGTGATTTTGGCATAAACCCGAACTTTAGGGTTTATGAAATCGGGTAGAAAACTCGATCCAAATAATTGTAGAAAATGCATATGAGGGTGTAGAATATTATGTAAGTATTAATATGAATTTAGGATGATTTTTATAGGCTTCCAGCTCAATTAAATTGAGTAAAATTGATTATAGGTGAAAAGTGCACGCCGGGTATTCGGTGAAATGCCCGAGCGATATAGAGGTGAGAATTTGATGAATTCGGAGGCGTAGATGAGTCTTATCATTGTTGTTAACCCTAATTTGAGATATTAGGACAAAGGGATTGAAGAAATTAGGAAATAGGAAATTTTCCTATTAGAAAGCCTCCGATCAATAGGTAAGTTCTTGTATTGGGGTTCGAATTTGAAATCCGTCGATGTAGCTCGCCTACGTATGTTATTTGTGACATGTGGGTGAAGACGGATTTGAATTTGGAGATCCGTAGGCCGAGTTTTGAGTTTCATGCTAATCGATCCTATAATTTCCTATTTAGGTGGAAAAAGTCGAACTTCGATTGGATACAGGACGGACGTGGGACATCGTTTGCTCGATCTGTCAGGTGAGTATGTGTATTATAAGTATTTTTATATTGTGGCCGAATTTCGTGACCTTTTGATATATTTTGTGGGAGTTATGCCAAAAGTAGACTTTTATTGAAAATACGGATTTTTAATGATCCAAAATGGGTTTTTGAGATATGTGGTGAAAGTGACTATTTTAAGTATATAAAATCTATAGTATGGGTTATTGTGATGTGTTTAAGTATAAAAACTAATTATATTAGCTTGTTTATGCATATTTTTATCCAATGCATATTTTGTGCATGTTTTGGGGCATATAGGCCCTTATAGGTAGTTATGATTACATGGAGCATGGTGTATGAGCTAGTATGCTATAATTAGATATTATAAGATTTAATTAGAGGAAATAAGTGATTCTTGCCCCTTTTCCAGGGAAACCTGCATGTGTGGTGTATATTTGTGATATATATATAGATGATTATGATGTGTGATGCAATAGTTGATGAAATTAATAATTAGGTACATGTTTACATTGTAATTATGTTCGAAATAAATTAATGGGTAATAATACGATATTATAACGTGATGAAGTAAACAATTTGACACTTTTACTATATGGAATAATTTAATGTAGTTCTTCTATTAATGTTATAACTGGGCGTATGCCTATATATGATATAAGGAGGTAATGAATACCATGGTACCCTTAATGTGGGTTGTTATGGCAAAAAAAATATCTTGGCACATTAGTATTATGCAATAATATGTTATGATGTTTTATACGATGATATGAAGGTTAATATTGTGCTCACTGGATATGTATTAAATGGTAAGATAAAAGAAAAGATAAGATGGTGCGTGCTAATAAACTGTCTTTAATTCTCGTGATAAAATCAAGGTGGTGGCTATTATTGAATTCAAAAGTGTAGCGCTGTGGAATAAAGTAAGCTGTAATGATGAAATGAGTAATGTTAATAACAGATGGTTTTGTTGACCAGTTCCTACAGCAATCCTGGGGGTTTGGGCTAGACCTCCTAACGCCCAAGGACCGGCTTGGGAATAGTGGACCCAAACTATGTTTGGGGTAAGTGGATTTTATCGCCCAAGCTATCGGCTTGATGCCCGGTTTTCCCTCGATGACAGCTGTCGCGAGGAAGCACCCTAGTGGGACTAGTGGTGAGTGTTTGCCTCGCTGGCTTCGACTGAGAGGAAGTACCCTAGTGGGACTAGGGGTTAGTGGTTTTTCCCTCGATGATAGATGTCGCGAGGAAGCACCCTGGTGGGACAAGTGGTGAGTGTTTGCCTCGCTGGCTTCGGCTGGGAGGAAGTACCCTAGTGGGACTAGGGGTTAGTGGTTTTTTCCTCGATGACAGACGTCGCGAGGAGGCACCCTAGTGGGACTAGGAGTGCTGTGTTCCCTCGCTAGTTCGGCTAGGAGGAAGATGTAGCCTCGGACGAGTAAGACTCTGGGAGAGCATCGGACCGCGTGTTTACTGGGCTGTCGGCTTTCAGTATGTTGGGATACTGTGACTCACTGGTCGACAAACTAATAAAATAACTGTGTTAATAAAAATGTGAGGGTAAAGAAAGTGGAAACTGAATTGTGAATTGTGGATGAGAAAGAAAGTAGTTGTGAATGAAGCAAATGTGAAAGAAAATGAGTTATGAGTTAGTTTATGAAAAGAAGTGATAAATGCAGTATGTGGTTAATTTAAAATGATAGTAATAAAAGAGACATGTGTTAATATTAATAGTACGAAGTAATTGTATTATGTGAGTGATTATTAAAGTAAAATACCGTGTGATATGAGTTGCACCTTGGAATTGTGTCAATGAACTACCTGCCCGCTATTTCTGTGGAAATGGTGGGAACTACCTGCCTTAGCATAATTCGCAGGGTGAGTTGGTATACTAGTGGTAATGATTAATGGAAATGAGAAATTAAATAAAGTGAAGATGATAAGTGATTGTAGTGAAGTAATAACCAAGCTATCGGCTTGAGATGTGATGTGATATTACCCAAACTATGTGTTTGGGGTGCGGTGATTATTACCCAAGCTATCGGCTATGGGGTGTGATATGTGGTGGCCCCAGATTGTGTTTGGGGATTAAGTGAAAATGATAATAAGATTTATTGTTTATAAGAAAAAGAAATTACTAAAGTGGTGTAGTGAGTTATGAATGAGCTATAAAACGTGTTTTGATGCAATAAGAATGTGCATTCGCATAAGTGATACGGTGATGATGTGATGAAATGCAAGTTAATTATAATGTGTAAGGAGAGGTTATGTTTGTGTTATATGACGTGAATGAATATGGCATTAAGGGAATGAATGCATATGTTTCTGATGTGATACATGATTTAATACACTAAAATAAATAAAATAAGATATCACTTAAAAATAATTCTCACCCTTACAAAATATATAAAAACGAATAATTTCCAGTATTTTAAAATCCGAGGTGTTACATACCAATGTCTATAGCGCCCCGAATTTTCAATATAACAAACTTAGAAATATGCGGCACATTTTTCAGCATCTACCTCAATGTAATAGTAAACATAGCCAAACATAGAAAAATTTTCAACTTTTATTACATCAATTCTTTACATAGCACAGCGGAAAATTAAACACCTTGAATTACAATTTCTTTCTGTTACAACTTATTCTTTTACAAATTGCATAAGCCACATTATCATTCTACCACATGCATCTAAATCCCAAGCTATAGGTACCTACCTGTAAAACATGAGGTTAGAGATAACCCAAACCCCCAAAACTATAGGGGTCAGCAATAACGGTGAGTGACATCAAAAGAAATACAATAGAAATGAAACATTAAAGATAAATTCAAAATCAATCCTACCAACAATAGTAACACATGGATAATGAAATAACGATAAATAAAGCATGAAAACATCAAGTGAAACTAGACTAAGTGTCAAGTGTAGAAAAACAGGAAAACATCATACATAATACCAAGTCAAGAAAACACAAATGCAGTATGATAACTCTCTAATGCATACTTGTCGGTTTCTATGCATTCCATACTACATAGGTCCGGTGCAACCCCTTATCGTTCTCCACATTATAGTGTTTAATCCCTTGTTATGCAACTAATCCTACTATGGTGACAGGAACAAGATCTAGAATACTCCGCGAATAGACCTAACAACCTACGACCCGCAAGTATCATATAAGCATAGCTCAAAAACCGGAGAATCACCTCTCTACCGTGTACCCCATGAAGAGGCCTTCCGACCCTCGACGTGCAGATACACAGTACATCCCGTGAATAGGCCCGCCGACCCTCGACACGCGAATGTACTGTATGTTCCGTGAATAGGCCCGCCGACCCTCGAAATGCGAACATACCAACTGTCCTCTCGGGACACAATAATACACTGTCCTGGAATGCATCCGTTGGACTAACAACAGAGCAAATACTTACGTTTCCCAAGTTCTATAACATCTCTACTAGTGCATGTCCTTAGGTTGATTATTATTAATTAAAACACAATTTTTCCCTCTCTAGAGTTGGTGTACCATGCTGAACTTAATTCCACCAAAAAAACCCCAAGACCCAAAATGGTCAAAATCCACAAAATCTCATCTACCAGTTTATAGGAATCCCACTCAACTTCTAGAGACTCATAAATCTAATATCAACAAAAAACCTTTCGTTAAAACTCTTAATTCCATCATCAAATCGTTCATATTAAGAAAACTCCTTTAATCAAATAAATTCAAATTTATCCAAATACTCACAAATTTCCAGAAATAAAACCTAAAATTAAATTTCTTTAAACAACGGAGTTTCACATTTTTAAATCATAGAAAATCACAAAAACAACAACTCCTTTGAAAGCCCTATATATCTCACCTTTTTAGAGTTGTAGAAACACAAATTAAATTCTATTAAAATCAAATTATAACTCTCAGTAAAATACATTAATCTGTAGTAAGAACTTCATCTAAAATAGTAGATCAATAATTCATAACTTCGAAGAATCAATTGTTCAAGAAATCAATAGAAAACTCAACAAAAAAACACAGACAGCAGGTGTCGGTCGACTGTCAAAACAGTTCAAAATAATGACGGTCGACCGCACTAGCAAAAAAATCTAAATTTTCAAATGACGGTCGACCGCACATCTTAGTTCAAATGTAAGACGGCGACCGTTAGCTACTAATCGATTAGTTTCAAAATTGGGCACTTTTTGACTGATACATGATCAAAATTTTAAGAAGTTCAAATTTGAAATTCTAAAACCCTGAAATGATCAAATACAACTTGTCTTATATACTAGAGTTCATAAATCTAATAAATCTCATCGAATTCATAAAACATAAAATTTTCATCAAACTTTCTCCAAAACAGTAAATCATGTATGTATATATATACATATATAAGTATATGGAATAGTTAAAGCATCATGAAAACACTGATTATGAGTAGTATATGGTCCAATTTAATCTCAGTATCAATACAAATCGAGCAATCGAAAACATCATAAAAACCCAAAATTTCAATTTCGGCTGTATACCATCAGACCCAAAACCAAAGTTCAATGAAACCCTTCAAAACTAGATCTTTTTTATCCCAAAAACCTCTTTGCAACTGGTTATACACATATACAACTAGTTAGATTAATTTTCCCATGATTACAAGCATCTACAACAATTCTCCATCTATCATGCGTTCTGCTAGACAAATCATCATATATAACATGAATAGATCAACAAGAAATCAAACATACGTCACTCACCTTATTGAAGAATCAACCGAAATAATAAAGAATCAGAAAAAGCTCCTCCTTTCGCAAAAATCCAAGATCATCGCTTCAAAACTCCAAGAAAACCAATAATAAAATAGTCTTTTGTTTTGTGCAGCAAAGAGACGGCTGCCACATCTCTTTTAATAGGTCAAAATCAGGGTAATTAGGGGTTTGAGAAGATTTTGTAAAATATCCCTCTAGAATATATCTTTACATATATAGATCCTTTATACTATGTAATTAGATTAACCAATTTTATTGAGACTTAAAATCAAAAATAACCACACAGATCTGGCCGGCATCAGTTACAAATCCAAAAAAACAGTTTTGTAATTTTTGCCTCTAAGTGGAAATTTTGTGAAAAGGTCATTCTTTAACAAATTTGCGAAATAACCAAATCTATTAGAATAAAAATTGAAATATTTACCTCTAAGTCGGCTAGCCACCATGCTCAGCCCAGAAACTTAAATTTTTAGGGTTTTTACTCCAAGTGGTAATTTTGCATAAAAGCCCCTCTTTTTTGTAATATTTGCAAATATGCCAAACAATTATCAGAAAAATCCAAAAAATTCATAAATAATACCCACTAATAAATATTATGATTCCCCAAAGTAATTTTTAACTTTGAACTTCCCAAGAAAATATTTGCACGTATTTTGCACGTAAAAAAAGATAAATTTCAAAAAAATATTTATTAAGTCACAAAAAGTCACTTTAATTCATTTATTTATCTCAAAAAAATTATTTTAAAAAGATAGGGTGTTACCCCGTGGGTTGCACGTGCTGCCGTTGTCGTGTTTAGCACGTGATTGCTGTGTACGTAGTTTGCACGTGTTGGAGTCGTTTGATCTTTTCGTATAATCTTCATTAATATTCAGAATAATCATCAAAAGGTAAGTTTCCCTTGAACTAGTTTATTATTCTTGTTCAAGATTTTCTTTGATCTCCGCAAGTAGTTTCTCTTTCAATTATCATATTTTATTTGTTCGATACCCTTCGAAGAGACTATTACAGATTCATCTGCGAAACCAAGTAGTAGTCCTTATGTCGTGTCATTTCTGTTGATTCAAACCCAGGCCTTGTTATACATCGTTATATGCATGTGTATATCGTTTGTTGCCAATTAATATTAATCAACTTGTTGGCCTGCTATTTATCCCTTATTATTTTGAGTTTTTGACCCAGTTGCTTTTATAATTTAATAGAACTTTGTAAACAAAATTTGTATCCCTTTGAATCTATTTTCTAGAACTTTTTACGGATCTAAACTCTGATTTATAAACTATAAGTTATCATATTTTTAACACAACTAGGTTTTTAATTTTCAGAATCGAGCCTAAACATGTTATCAGTAAAGAATGAGAATATTAGCCTAGTTTCTGTATTTATTATATATCGTGTGAATATGCGGTTGAACCGGTAGGGAGTCTAGTTTCTAGAACCCCTGATGGAACCTGATTTTCTTTCCTGTAGCAACGAAAAAGTCTGTTTGTGTACAATAATGTCTTGTTGTCCAAAATTGGTGTTTTTGTATTTTAATCATAACCATGTTTGATTTTGCATCTAGTGAATAAAATCAGTTACACCATGCATTGCATAGCCTTGACATCTCCTTGACATCACTTAGAAACTTCTTTACCCATTGCATGTCCACATTTGTGTGTAATAAAATATTAACAAGCAGGGGTATTAAGGGTCGACTTAGTAGTGAACAATCGGAGACTGTACTCGTAATGGGCCCCTTGTTCTCAATTGTTTATTGTCAAGGATTGTTGATTATTGATCGTGGATTATTGATAGTTAAATTATTGTTTATTGTGCCGAGTACACGATCTGTTGAGTTCACCCTTATAGTGTAACCCCTGTTTTTCCAAAAATGTATTTTTGTGTATTTTCCGTATTTAAAATTTTCGTAAATTATTTTTACTGCTTTCAAGTTCTTTTATCAAGTTGTATTATTAGATCTCCTATTAAAATCTGTTTTCGATCAATAATTTTATTTGTAAATATTTTCTTTGATTTTTTATATTGAAATACAATTCTTATTTTTGTTATTATTACAGTTATTATTATTGTTATTACTGTTATTATGATTACCATTATTATTTTATCATTTTCTTATTATTATTATTGTTATTAGTATTATTGTTATTATTAATTTTTGACTGGTTATTAAAAATCTTATTTATATATGTTTTCTAAAACTCTTATTTGTTTTTAAAACCCTTCAACCCATTTAATTTCTTATTGGATATTTTATTAACCCTATTCTAATTCTTATTGGTTTTGTTTAAACCCATTAACCCTAAACCTACCCAATTATCCATAACCCATTTAACTATCCCCATACCCATTGATTATAAACCCAATACCCATTATAATTTCCCCAGACCTGTTATTATACCCCACCCGATACCCACATGCACCCTAAAAACCCTATACCTCCACCTATATATAACCTGTTGTCCTTCTCCAAAATAACAGCCGCCTATTACACCCATGCAACCCTGCGCCTCTTCACCTTCCGCTCTCTTTTTCGTCTCCCTCTCCCGCTCATCTCAACTACCGACCCCCCCATTTATCTTTCGTCTCTCCCTGCCATTGCGTCGCACCATCGTGACGCAGCCCAGCTCCTCTCCACCAGTCGTGACAGCACCACAGAGCCGCAGCGCGCTCTGCCCTGGCTTGTGCTCCTCCCCATCGCGCCAGCCAGTAAGACCCCATGCCCTGCAGCGATTCTGTCCACCGTGAAGCCCAGTTGCAGCACTTTTCCCTTGCAGCAGCACAGCACCGACAGCCACCTCGTGCGCTTTTGCACCGTCCAGCAGCCGCAACAGCCCTCCACTGCCGTCCGCCACCTTGCTGCCTATTCGCCACTGTCACCCCACCACCTTGCTGCCCTGTGCCGATCTGTGCACACCCTATTGCCATGTTGTTTGAGTTTTTGATCATCTTTGAGTTTGGGTCGTCCGATCACCATTGTGATCGTGATCATGATCTCTTGATCTTGATTGATTGATTCTTGGTCGTTCATTGGATCTTGATCATCATGCTTAATTGGATGTGGACCGTCGATCTCCTCTTGATCATCCGATTAGATCCCAGCCATCCGATCTCTTCTTGATCATCATGATCATGATGATCATCAATTTCCTTTGATCGTAGCCGTTCGATCGATCGATCTTGTTCTTCATTATTATCTGCACCATCAGGAAAATCTGACCATCCGATCTGATCCGATCATCTTAATCATGATCTTCGATCTCAGCCATCTGATTGTGTTCGTGATTGGTTCGTGTGTTCATTCGATCCGTTCATTGAGTTGTGCCCGGGAATCCATTCCCGTTATTCTTGCTCTTTGCTTCATTCCATTGTCATCTTCCAGGCAAATAACTTGTACTCAAATTCCTTTTGTATGATACAAGTCCTAAATACCACCTATAATGTAGTTAGTTTCTAGAGATAACTCGTGTGTGTGTTATTCTTGATGGGTTTTGTTTCTATAGTGTTATTTGACCATAGTTGACTCACGACACAAACTTAACATGAACAACTTAGGTTTTGCCCGTTCTTGATTTGATCATGTATGTGAGATTTTGTGAGATTGGGTATTTGTTGAGAACTCTGTGATAGACTTATTTTAGATATGTTAATTACATTATTTCATGATGTTTGGACACTTGGTAGACTCGATTTCATGTTTGGGTGTGTTTGGATCAAGTTTCGTTGAATCTATGTTGATTTTGGTTTTTGAAGAAATTCTGTATTTTGCTGATATTCTGTCTTGATCAGTAATTTATACCATATTAAGGTCAGAATCTGAATTTCAGTATAAAACATGAGTTTTAGAGTAATTCGTTTTTTTTCTAACCCCTCTGACCTTGCTCGATTTCATTTTCGTATGTGTGAGATATGACTGTTTTACTATAGATGTGTAGATAAATTCCGGATTTCGTTTCTTAATAATTTTGATGACTAAATTATTTTGATACTTGTGCTACACATATTATTTTGATCTGAAACTTTGGCCAGTAATTTTATATCTATCTAGGGTTTACCCAGAATTTTGGTGGATTTTTATTGTTGAGTTTTATACACCGTTTCATGCTTGTTTATGAAAGCCATACTTGCTGTATTTTGCTCGTTGTTCTGTAAAGAATCGTATTTTCACCCGATTTCCTTTTACTGTATAGAAAATATTTATGAAATATGAAAGTTAGATTAATTTTTCTAATTTCATCTTCTTTTGGCGGATTTGGATTTCGTTTCACGGCTTGCGAGATATTTCAGTTTTCGTACAGCAGTGTTGGGAATTCCAGATTTGCCAAACTATCGTTTCTTGATATTTTCTGATTTTGGTTGACTAAACTAATCTTTCTGGAAAATTATGAAACTTTATATTTTGATGCTAGACATATAGGGGGATACCCCAGATTTTTTCCTGGAATTTATTATGATGATTTCTTGCTGTACTTGTACTTGAATATAATTTACTGATTCCTGGCTGAACGCATTTCTTAGTTTAGATTCAGTTTTGAGTTATGATTTTTTGAAACACTATATAACTTATATATACTTGCTGGATTTGGTTGAAATCTATTTTTCAGATTTCCTGACGGATCCAGATTTGGATGTTTGTAGTAGCGGGAATCACTATTTTAGTACAACACTGTCATGCTGTCCGGAATTAGAAAACTAGTTGTTTTACCCTGTTATGTGTTATCTTGTACTTGTACTTGTTTATCTTGCACGCTGAACCTAATACATGTTTATACCTGTTATCCTTGCTTTGTTTTGCGACACATACATGCATGCCTGATTATAATAATAAATGACCAAGCCGGGGTTAAGGGAAAGATCTAGCAGTGGAAAATATAAAAACATGTGCTGAGAAGAGGACCTGTGTCTTGCCTGCCTGTTACGTGTTCATGACTATATAATTCACGATCCTGTTTCCTATACCTGACTGCATGCTTCCCTATAGGAAGATGTACTCGAAAGATAACCAATAGGTTATGCCTGTTTTCTGTACCTGACTGCATACTTCCCTATAGAAAGGTGTACTCGGAAGAGAACCACTAGGTTCTACCTGTTCCTGTTACCTGTTATCCTGATCCCTAAGTACACTGCCCTATGGACTCCACTACGAAATCTAAAGCAAAACTGTTTGTTATAGCAACCATGTGTTATGTTTTTGGGGCGCTTGAAGTGTTACCTAGATAGTAATAAAACAAGACTTAACATGACATAATCTGATTTTCTGTACTTGTTTCCTGATTACCTGTTTTCCCTAATTACTTGTTCCTGTTCACCTGATACCTGATTATCCTGTTACATGATTACCTGTTCTTATTTACCTGTTACATGATACATGTTTACCTATTTACCTGTTCACTTGACACTTGATACATATTGCCTGTACCTGTTTGTATACCATGTTGTTTGATTCTATTTGCTTGATTCATGTTACATAATACATTTATGTCGACACACTTATACCTTGCTATTCTTGTTACTTAGATTTATCGATCCCATGTACTTGTATCCTACATTATAAGTGGCCCGTAACTTGCAATTGACGGGTACTTATTTTCTTTTTCTCTTCTCCTGCAATTTACTCAATTGTAGATTTTGGTGATCAGCTGCCCGATAGAGTATGTGATCTAAAGTTGTAGTTGGCTAGAGCTTTTGGCTATCTTTATTTATTTCCTGTTGCTCATTTTGAACAATGTATCTGTTACTTGGATTCTTTGTGTTTGGGCAATGTGACCCAGGATTTTGACTTATTCAGATCGTGACTATTTGAGATTTATATATTTGGTTTCAAGTATTCTTATTTGTATTTTGGTTCATATGTGCATGTTGGTTGATACTTTTGCTTCCGACTCTGATTATTCCTGTGATATATTGTAAAGATTCCTAAACAACTTATGGATGATGAGAATCATTCGCTGGGCCAATGTTACATGCACGTATTCCGTATTTTTGGGAAGCGGGACTTGATATATAATATAAACGATCACTATTTGTATGCACCGAACATGTGGTATGGGACACAGTATTACGTGTATTAGATAGGATAATTAAAAGAATAATAAACCTAAGATTGACACTTGCATTCTTGATCATGATTATTGTTATCGACCTTGAATCATTGACTACAGTCATTGTTTATCGTTAATTCTAGACCCTTGCTTTTAGTATTAAACCTGTTATTGCTATTTGATCTTAGTTATAGTTCACCCTTTATTGATATACCATGTTTTCCTTACTTCTTTGCTTCTACTACTTAATGTCCATAACTTGCTCTAACGGACAATTTCTCCCCACCTCTAGTTGATGACTTTACAGGTACCGGAGGAAATTTGACCCAAGGACTGGAGAGCAAACTTTCTGAAGAATGGAGCTGAACCATTAGATTGCTATAGTTGTTTCATGTTTTTTTTTTTTTTTACAACTTTTCGTCGTACTTTGTATTCCGGGCTTATATGACCCGAAATTTACTTTTCTCCCAGATGTTGGATATTATTTTGTGAATTTATTTCATGATTATTTTAGAGTTTATTCATTGTTTATGAGGTTATTTATTTCTTGCGTGGTTGTGATATTTTGCATCTTGTTGAGTTAACCTGTTACAGCTATGGATGATGTTCATATCCTTCGCTGAGCTTTGTTACGTGCTAGTATTCTCGTATTTTGGGAAGCAAGGCATGACAAAATGGGTAAACAAAAGTTCAAAGGCCCAAACACAAATCTAATCCAGGTTAGATTGTGAGCCCAACAGCCTCATTACTCTCTTAGGGTTGATTTTCTACATCTATATATATGATATGTGTCTGTGGAAAAGAGACAGTTGAGAAAAACTCTAGCCGTCACAAAAATTGTGTGAGAGAGGGAGACCGTAAGGAATATCTCCTTTTTGCAGTTAGCACCGCAGCGTAGGGGAAAGCTTGATTTGATCCGTTCATGTGGATACATACCGTAAAGGCACTGCAATATTGCAATGCTGTGATCAGCATACTGTGGAGACAGCAGATCCATCTTTAAGGTATAACTTCAAAACACGATTTATTGTTTTCGCATCAATCCAAGGCTATGTTTCGATATTTCTTTTTGCAATTTTTCCGGTGTGTATTTAATCTAAGATTACCCTCGAAACCTAACAGTGGTATAAAAGCCACTTGCGAAACCATAATTTGGTTATGTATGATATGTGATTATTCATGATATGTTCGCACTTTTGGTAGAAAGATACATATGTGATAAAATTTTTGCAAAATTTTCAATATAAGGATTCAATTATGTGTTGGTCATTAACTCAGATGCCACAATAGGGTAGCCCTCAGTTTGGAACCATTGAAAACCCTAAAAAGATGTGATTTGCAGTGACATTAGGATTTCTTAAAGCATGAATAGTTCATACACCTGCATCATTTGCAGTGCCGTTAGGGTTTCTTAAAACATGAAGGGTTCATGCTCTGGCGGTGGTAAGGGATGATGAGGCAATTTTTTTGGGCCGGGGCACTGCGTAGGGCAATAATGATTCCCCCAAAACCAATCCTTATTAAATAAACTAAATAAAACCATAACAATATATTATTTGATTATTATGTTCTGTGATGCATGTTGCATGGTGTGGCCTTAGTTCAGTGATGCATAGTTTAGTTCTGTGAGGCATGGTTTATGTTTTGTGATGTATTGTTTATATTTGGGTATTTTGAATACAGCCTGCGTGTCGTCCCTTTCTCTCTACTTTCTCAATGTAATCCTTTCTCTCAAAACTCCAATTGTACATTCTTTTTTTTATATGTAAATGTAATCTCACTGTTTAGGCAAGGAATTGGCAATCATACGAGGACAAGATTGGGAAGCTTCTTGGGGAAGATGGTATAATCCCTTTGTTCAGTTTTTGATACTCTCATTGGCTTGAGAGAATCAGTATGTTAGGGCCACAACCATGTCACATAAATTTTATGCTTTTAATTTTGTATGAGATGTATTGTTGTATGCTAATGGTTGATGAATGGTGAGATCTATTAATAAAATAACAACATCCCTCAAAGTAAATTTTAAGTTGCAATAAGATGTCTTCCAATGCGTGGCACATGTCTAGGCAATGATCGATTAAGTGTAGCTGCCAAAGCAGGGTGCCTTTATCTATCCTAGTGAGACGCGATGGGATAAAAGTAATATTAAATTGCTAACCACTGAGTCTGACTTAACTAGAGTATTTCAATAGGATTGCAGGTTTAGAGGCATAGAGTTGGGCTTTAGTCTATGAAATAGATTAGAGTAAGTATTACTCACCACCCAACTATCCAAGAGTTCCATATGATGTAATTGGAAATTGTTGTCTACCTAAATAACTGAATTTTGGGTGATCAGCCAAAGTTGACTTAAAACTAGGTGAAATATGGATCTTGGCCTACTAGAAAATCTTACGATGGAATGTTCCAAGTCAATGATCAGGGTCGTTGATTTGAATAAAAATAGTAGGAGGTATATTGAATAAAAGACCTTATTAAATATTTCAATGTCATGAAACGTGCTCTACATATTTTTGTTAATGGTTAAATATTTCTTTTTTTGCATATTTCTGTGAAATGATATTTACTTTGCATCTTTTTGTTGATAGATTACCATGCCATACAACACATCAAATAACCAATTATTGCAATCTGTCTTTGAGAATGACAAACTGTCTGGGATAAATTTTTTAGACTGGTACAGCAATCTGAGGATAGTCTTCAGGCATGAGAAAAAGTTGTATGTTCTAGAGCAGCCTATTTCTGATCCACCTGTTGCAAATGTCCCTCGCACCGAAAAATATGCTCATAAGAAGCATCAAGATGACACCTTGGATGTTGGTTGTCTCATGCTAGCCATCATGAACTCTGAGGTTCAGAAGCAACATGAGAACATGGATGCCTATGATATGATCGTACACATTAAGAGGCTCTATCAAGAACACACTAGGCATGAGTGGTTTGAAGTCTTAAAGGCATTATGTCAGTGCAAACTGGCAGAAGGAAGCCCTGTTGGAACTCATGTGCTCAAGATGATTGGGTACATAGAGAACCTTGAAAGGCTTAGTTTCCCTTTGGGTCAAAAGTTGTCCACTGACTTGGTCCTACAATCGTTGCTGAAAAGTTATAGTCAATTCATCATGAACTACAATATGAATAAAATTGACAAACCTCTGTCAAAACTGCTAAGCATATTGAGAACTTCATAATAGAATATTAGTCAAGAAAGGATCATTATGATGGTCCAACAGGCCAAAGGTAAGGGGAAAGGCAAAAAGTAGATTAAGAAACCTAAGGGCAAGGGGAAGGGTAAGGGAAAGGGCAAAGGCAATTTCTAGCCCAGTACTACTGCCTTGAAACCTAACGATGGGGTGGACAAGGAGGGCACATGCTTCCACTTTGGTGATACCGGACATTGGAAGAGGAACTGTCGTAAGTACTTAGAGGAGCTTAAGAAACAGAAAGAAAGTGAGACTTCCATTACAGGTATTTTTGTTATATAAGGCAATTTATCTACTTCTACATCTTGGGTATTAGATACTGGAGGAGGTTTTCAGTACTTCATTACATTCACTGATGATTTCAGTAGATATGGGTTTGTGTATCTGATGAAAAATAAATCAAAATTATTTGAAAAGTTCAAAGAATTCAAGAATGAGGTACAAAACCAACTTGGTAAAAGTATGAAAGCCCTTCAATCAGATCTAGGTGGTGAGTACTTAAGCCAAGTATTTGATGACCATCTAAAAGTGTGGGCTAATATCTAAACTCACTCCCCCTAGAACACCACAATGGAATGGTGCCTCTGAGAGGAGAAACCGAACCTTGTTAGACATGGTTCAGTCTATGATGAGTCATGTAGACCTTCCAAACTCTTTCTGGGGACATGCTCTATTAACAGCTGCTTTCACACTTAACCGTGTTCCATCTTAAACGGTTCAAGAGATACCATATAAGATATGGACTGCGAGGCATCCTAGTGTGTCTTATGAAGATTTGGGGTTGTGATGTCTATGTAAGGTGCCAAGTCCCTAACAAACTTGCTTCCAAATATGATAAATGCTTCTTTGTAAGATATCTCAAGGAAACCAATGGATACTGTTTATATAATCTGACCGAAGGCAAAGTCTTCGTCGCACATACTGTTATGTTCCTAAAGAGAGAATTCGTCACCAAAAGAACCAGTTGGAAGACAATAGAACTTGAAGGAATTCAAACTTCGCAAAGTAGCAGCGAACCAATGGTGGAAAGGGAGTAGACTCCACAAATTGTTGTGGAACAACCATCTGCTCAAATCGCACAAGGCCTACGTAACTCTAGTAGGATACTTCATCAACCCGAGAGATATGAATTTCTCGTGACTCAACATGATGATATATTACTCATGGATCAGGATGAGCCTACGACTTATGAGGAAGCTGTAAAAGGCACAGATTCTGAGAAATGACTTTGAGGCCATGAGATCTAAGATGGAATCCATGTATACCAACCAAGTTTGGACCTTGGTAGACCCACCTGAAGGGGTAAAACCCATTGGGTGCAAATGGGTTTTCTATAAGAAAACTGACATGGATGGTAATGTGCATACCTTTAAGGGGCGGTTGGTGGCTAAAGATTTCAAGTCAGTTCATGATGTAGACTATGATGAGACTTTTTCCTAGTTGCCATGCTTAAATACATTCAGATCTTGCTTGTTGTTGCAGCATGTCATGATTATAAAAACTGGCAGATGGATGTCAAAACTGCTTTCCTAAATAGAAATCTTCTCGAGGATGTGTACATGACACAACCTGAGGGTTTTGTCACTCTAGAGGATGGTCGAAAGGTGTGTAAACTGCAACGATCCATTTATGGATTAAAGCAAGCTTCTAGAAGCTGGAATCTTTGTTTCAATAATATAATCAAAGAGTTTGGTTTCATTAAGAACGAAGATGAACCTTGTGTCTACAAGAAGATTAGTGGGAGCACAATTGTATTTTTGGTATTGTATATAGGTGATATACTACTCATCGGGAATGACATCCCTACCTTACAGTCTGTAAAGACTTGGATAGAGAAATTCTTTTCCATGAAGGACTTGGGTGAGTCTACTTATGTATTAGGCATCAAGATCTATATAGATAGATCAAGGAGACTGCTTGGCCTGAGTCAGAGTACATAAATAAACAAAGTACCGAAATGCTTCAAAATGTAAGAGTCCAAGAAAGAATTTCTCCGTATGTCGCAGGGTGTAAGCATGTCTAAGGCTCAATGTCCTTCCACTCAAGATCAAAGAGACTGCATAACTAAGATTCCACATGCATTTGCAATTGGATCTATCATATATTCCATGTTATGAACTCGTCCAGATGTCTCATATGCTTTAAGCATGACTAGCAGACAAATCAGATCCCGGTGAAAGTCACTGGACTCCTGTCAAGAACATCCTTAAGAAGGACTAAGGATTCATTCTTGGTATATGGAGTCGAGGAAGAGCTTGTTGTAAAGGCTTACACTGATGCTAACTTCCAGACCGATAAGAACAACTCCAAATTGCAATCGGGTTTTGTGTTTTGCCTAAATGGTGGAGCTGTGAGCTCGAAGAGTTCGAATGTAACACCCCACAAAATAGTATATAACTATTTTGCATATTAATCCGTGCATATTTGAGAATTGCACGTGATTATATATTTTTAATGGTTATTAGTTTTAATTGAGAAATTTTCAGATATATTATATATTCTGAACTCGATGAGATATATTCGGGATATCTTCTCAATTAAAATTTTGCATATTATTCTGATTGTGTAAACGAAACAATCTTTTGAGAAATAATATTTTTATTAAATATATTCTTATATTTTACAACTAAATATTTTTTTTATTTGTATGTATGTATATATATATATATGGATATATATATATATATATATATATAAGAATGTATGTATATTTTTTATTGGCTTGTATATGATGTATATACATGAATACTTGTATGTATTTATAAATATTTGTATGTATATATATTTAATTGAATTGTAATGAATTGAATTTTATACTTGAATATACCTATGTGTGTGTATGTGTACAAGTATATATAAATGTCTGTGTATATATATATAATATAGTAGGGATATAGAAGACTCACACCAAATCAAAACCTTCACCCCTCTCTCTTTCCCTTCCCCATTTCCACCGAACTACACCCCCCTCCCCCCCCCCAATCCTCATATGCAGCTGAACCCCCCCCCCCCTCCCCCTTCCATCTCTCCATCTCATCTCCATCTCAACCTCAATCTCATCTCATCATCTTCTACTTCATCTTCTACTCATTTTTCTTCTACTTCTTCATTAGAAAATAGAAAGTTAGGAAAAGAAAGAGAGAAAGAGAGCTTTGATTTTGTTTTGTAGGTTGTAGAGAAGAATTGATTGGTGGTGAAGAAGTCGATCGGAGGACAAGGAGCTAGCAAAGCAAAGGATTTCAATTCTTCAATTGTAACACCTCGGATTTTAAAATACCGAAAATATTCGTTTTTATATTTTGTAGGGGTGAGAATTATTTTAAGTGATATCTTATTGATACTGGTATGGATATTTTAATTGGATTGGTGTAGATGATATGTTGAAGCCATGAGTTGAGATTTTATGTGAAGAAATATTATTTACTTTATTTTATAATTTTGGAGGATTGTTATGAGATGATTTAATGTATTTTGTATTATTAGTATTATTAAAGTATAAAGTTGGTGTTTATTTGAAATATTTTAGGGTATTAGGGGTTTATTTGCAAATAGCCTTTAATTAATTATTATTATTATTATTAATCTTTTTACAAACCCCCCCCCTCTCTCCTCCTTCCTTCTCCCTTCTTTTCTTTTTTTTCCATTCCCGGTCGCAGAACCCTTCGGCCGAAACACATCGGCCTCCCTCACTCCCGCTCAAATCCACTTGGATTCTTCACCAAATCCAAATTAAACTGAGGGGTATGCTAATTGAGGGGTTCTCTACATCGTGGAAGTGTCAGATTTTCGAAAGGATTTCGAAAAGGTATATCCTATTTTATTTATTCGTATAAAATTAAGTGTGGTTAGTTTTATTGAGTAGGATTATTAGATTTAGAGGTGTTGGAAGTGGAAGATTTGAGGAATTAGTGGATTGTTAGAGAAATTACAAGTTGTTAGTAAATTAGGGTTTTGGGTTTGTAAAATAGAGATATATATATATAAGAATTATCTCTTGTATGGTGGTAAAAATTATAGTGAGCCATTAGAATAAAATTGGGAGTAGTAATTTTGGCATAAACTCGAACTATAGGGTTTATGAAATCGGGTAGAAAACTCGATCCAAATAATTATAGAAAATGCATATGAGGGTGTAGAGTATTATGAAAGTATTAATATGAATTTAGGATGATTTTTATAGACTTCCAGCTCAATTAAATTGAGTAAAATAGACTATAGGTGTAAAGTGCACGTCGGGTGTTCGGTGAAATGCCCGCCCGATATAGAGGTGAGAATTTGATGAATTCGGAGGTATAGATGAGTCTCATTATTGTTTTTAACCCTAATTTGAGATATTAGGACAAAGGGATTGAAGAAATTAGGAAATAGGAAATTTTCCTATTAGAAAGCCTCTGATCCATAGGTAAGTTCTTGTATTGGGGTTCGAATTTGAAATCCGTTGATGTAGCTCGCCAACGTATGTTATTTGTGATATGTGGGTGAAGACGGATTTGAATTTGGAGATCCATAGGTCGAGTTTTGAGTTTCATGCTAATCGATCCTATAATTTCCTACTTAGGTGGAAAAAGTCGAACTTCGACTGGCTACAGGACGGACGTGGGACATCGTTTGCTCGATCCGTCAGGTGAGTATGTTGTATTTATAAATATTTTATATTGTGGCCGAATTTCGTGGCCTTTTGATATGTTTTGTGGGATTTATGCCAAAAGTGGATTTTTAGTGAAAATACGGATTTTTAAGGATCCAAAATGGGTTTTTGAGAGATGTGATGAAAGTGACTATTTTAAGTATATAAAATCTATAGTATGGGTTATTGTGATGTGTTGAAGTATAAAAACTAATTATATTAGATTGTTTATGCATATTTTTATCCAGTGCATATTTTGGGGCATATAGGCCCTTATAGGTAATTATGATTACATGGAGCATGGTGTATGAGCTAGTATGCTATAATTAGATATTATAAGATTTAATTAGAGAAAATAAGTGATTTTGGCCCCTTTTTTCTGGGAAACCTGCATGTGTGGTGTATATTTGTGATATATATATAGCTGATTATGACGTGTGATGCAATAGTTGATGAAATTAATAATTGGGTACATATTTACATTGTAATTATGTTCGAAGTGAATTAATGGGCAATAATATGATATTATTCTGTGATGAATTATATATTTTGATACGCTTACGTTACAGACCCGCACCTTATAATTCTTTTATTTATGATATAACTTGGTGTATGCCTATATGTGATTTAATGAAGTAGTAAATAGCGTAGTATTCATAATGGGTGATGTTATGGAAAAATAAATAACGTGGTGCATTCGTGATATGCAATAATATGACATGTTGGTTTATATGTTAAATGACTAGGTGTATGTATATATGTGATATACTGAGATGATAATTATATCGTGGACATCAGATGTGCATCAAATGCAAGATAAAAGATAAGATGGTAAGTGCTAATTAAATGTGTTATTAATACACGTGACTAAAATCAAGGTGGTAGCTATTCTTGAATTCAAAAGTGTAATGTTGTGGAACATAGTAAGATGGAAAGATGAAATGAATAATGCTAATAACAGATGATTTTGTTGACCAGTACCTACAGCAATCCTGGGGGTTTGGGCTAGACCTCCTAATACCCAAGGACCGGCTTGGGGTGCGGTGTTTTTTCCTCCTGGCTTCGGCTGGGAGGAAGTACCCAGTTTATCTGTGGTGCGGTGTTTTATCGCCCAAGCTATCAGCTTGAGGCCCGGTTTTCCTCGATGACAGTTGTCGCGAGGAAGTACCCAGTTTATCTGGGGTGCGGTGTTTTTCCCTCCTGGCTATCGGCTAGGAGGAAGTAACCAGTTTACCTGGGGTGCGGTGTTTTTTCCCTCGATGACAGACGTCGCGAGGAAGTACCCAGTTTATCTGGGGTTCAGTGTTTCCTCGCTAGTTCGGCTAGGAGGAAGACGTAGCCTCGGACGAGTAAGACTCTGTGTGAGCATCGGTCCGCGTGTTTTACTGGGCTGTCGGCTTTCAGTATATTGGGATACTGTGGCTCACTGGTCGACAAACTAATAAAATAACTAAGTGTTAATAAAAATGTGAAAGTACAGAAAGCGAATTGTGAATTGTGGATGAGAAAGAAAGTAGTTGTGAATGAAGTAAATGTGAAGGAAAACGAGTTATGAGTTAGTGTATGAAAAGAAGTGATAAATGTAGTACATGGTTAATTTAAAATGAAAATAATAAAAGAGACATGTGTTCTTATGAATAGTACGAAGTAATTGTATTATGTATGTGATCATTAAAGTAAAATACAGTTGATATGAGTTGTACCTTGGAATTGTGTCAAGGAACTACCTGCCCGCTATTTCTGTGGAAATGGTGGGAACTACCTGCCTTGGCATAATTCGCAGGGTTAGTTGGTATGATAGTGGTAATGATTAATGGAAATGAAGAATTAAGTAAAGTGAAGATGATAAGTGATTGAAGTGAATTAATAACCAAGCTATCGGCTTGAGATGTGATGTGATATTACCCAAACTGTGTGTTTGGGGTGCGGTGATTATTACCCAAGCTATCGGCTATGGGGTGTAATATGTTGTGGCCCCAGATTGTGTTTGGGGATTAAGTGAAAATGATAATAAGATTTATTGTTTATAAGAAAAAGAAATTACTAAAGTGGTATAATAAAATGGGAATGAGCTATAAAACAAGTTTTCGCTGTAATGAGTATAAGCATTCTATCAATAATGTGTTAATGATGTGATGAGATGTGAGAGCATTGCAATAAGCAATAAGATGTTATATTTGCGTCAAAAGATATGAATAAATGTGGTATTATGATAATAGAAGTATTTGTAAGAAGTGATACTTGATAGGGCATAATAAAATAAATACCTGTATTATGAGATTGGTTATGAAAATGGTTATTAAGAGAGTATGTTGTATTATGAGTTGTATTCATATAAATGGTTATTAATGAAAGGAGTAATAACATCATGTAGTTATATTCATATAATGCTATTATGACGATACTTGTGGAAGAATGAATATTTGGGTTAGAAAATTTTAAATTGAAAAGTAATGGATTGTATGTGTATTCGTACTATGCGGATGTAAAATAAGTATATATATATACGAGGTTGAAGTGAAGTATATTATGAAATGTGGGAAGTTATGGATAATTAAATAGTTGAATGCAGGATTGGCAAAGTATTTGATATATCGTCGTATTGATGATGTTGTTGTGTTCAGGATTCAGGTTGCATTATCTTAACTTGGTATTTGTAAGTTTAAATTATTTTCTTTATACTATTTTAATTTGTTATTAGATTAATAACTATACTCACACCAGAAATGGCTGACCCCTTAGTGTTTGGGGGATTAGGGGAGTCTGAGGACTACCCTAGATCCCCTACTGTTACAGGTTCTCATCAGTGCAGAGGTGAGGCGTGGGTTGGTAGGATGAAGTTTTATTTTAAAAATTTGTACTAATTAGTTATGTGAATAGTAAAATTTATGATCTAAATTGTATTATGGATGTATAAGCATGTATATGATGATGATGAGTATAGTGTGGGGTGGTATGGTATGTTTGTGACCCGTACCCATCTCGTTATGGAGTACCGGGCTCTGTGGTAGGTTTTACAAGGATTTTTCTAAATTTTTATCTCGTTTTTCAAAGAAATTTATAGTTTTTATTTGATATTTGATAATCCGTTATGAGTTTGGCCCCCAGAGCATTATATTATATTGCCTGTGTGTTTCTGCTCATTTTGGCCTGGGGAGCCCATGAAATTATTGCATGTATTGTGAACTACGGAATTTTGAGCAGAATTCCGTAAGCTATTTGTGTTTCGGGGCAAAATTTACAGGGGAAAATCTGCCAAAATTTTCCTTGAAATATATCTTTCTTAGTTTATGTTTAAAGTGATATAGAAATTGAAATAATTGAATTTGGAGAAAAAAAAAATATTTTTGGGGTGTTACATCAATCGAATGTGGGTATTTTCTAAACTTTATTTATGTTTAATTTTATTTTGTGAAATTATAATGTTGCTTGAATGCTTGGATGGTGTTTGATTGAATGCTTGAATGGTAGAAAAATTGATATAGAGTGGAAGTTGGCAATATTAGAGCTTAATGATTAGTGTATGTTAGAGAATTTCTAACTCGTTGATAATTTGGAATTTCGACTCCAAATTTTTACTGGAGGACCGTGATGATGTTATTAGCAAGCTCGAACTATTACATAATTTTTTTAATTTTATTGAGTGGTTTACAGAATTCCTTTCCAAAATCAGTGAGAATGGAAAAAACGGTAGTTTTTTTATAGATAAGGTGCTCTCGTTCAAAAATCTATAACTTGAGTTTTATAAGGAATATTGAGTTAAAACTTTTGTATATGTCAGTAACATGTATTCCAAGTTTCGGAACTTTTGGATTTTTTTACTATTTTTACAAGATTTTATCGTCGACTGGTAGCAGCAGAAAACTGCATCAGTTTGGATAAAAGAGTGAACTTTAGAAATTCATATATCTCAATTGGTTTGGAATTTTAAAATGAAATTTTACATGTAGTATTTTGTATATGTCTACTGCTAATGTACCAAATTTGAGAATTTTTGGAGAAGAGTAAATACCCTATTTGACCGATCCAAAACAGTGCAGCGAAAAGGGTAAGGTGCAGACCGGGTATAAGAGGCTGAGTTTTGATCGATGTTTGAAAATTCATAACTCTCAAATCGTACAGAATGTTGAGATAAAATTTTAAATGTAGCATCTTGTATATGTCTACTACTAGTGTGAAAAATTTGAGAAGTTTTGGAAGAGATATAGTACCCTATTGATTAATTCAAAATAGCACAGCAAGTGGGTATAAGCAGCTGTTGTATTTGTGTTGGCTGATTTTGATTGATGTTTGGAAATTCGTATCTCCTAAACCATTTAGAATTAGGAGTTGAAATTTGGAACTATGATTCTCCTATATGTCTAGTTACACTCCACCAAAATTGAGAATTTTTTGAGAAGATTTAACACCTTATTTGATTGTTACAAATGATGCAGCAAGTAGGGAAGCTGCTATTTTTGTGACTATGTTGGCTGATTTTTGACCGATGTTCAGAAATTCATAACTTGTCGAGTATTTGGAGTTAGTAGCTGTAATTTTAGAATGTAGTTCCCCTACATGTCTACCTATACTCTGCAAAATTTGAGAATGTTTGTAGAATATTTGGTACCTCATTTGATCAATGCAGAACAGGACAGCAAAGAAATTGGAGCTGCAGTCTCGTTATATTGGCTGATTTTTATTCGATATTCAAAAACCCATATCTACTAGATAGTTATGAGTTAGGAGCCAAAATTTTGGGATATCGTAGTTTGGTATGTCTACCTTGATTCCCCAAAAGATGAGTATTATTGGACGAAGTTTGGGTGGTCAAATAAAAGTGCGTTGTAGCTTGATTGCCAAGGGTTGAAGTCTGCAGGTTGATATATGCACACCTGATGCAAATAAGCGTTTTATAGCACTTTAATAGCTGAATTTGAGGAAGTGATCAACTGGAGAGTTGTAGTAGACACTCATAGCTTTCTATAACACCCAGGATCATGTGATTTTAGTAAGAGGGTGATTTGTTATGAATTTGTCAAGGTGTAGCAGCTGTATGATCGAATTATTATCAGATGATTGCTAAGTGTTTTTCTAGCCTTAGTTGGCATAATATGAAATAGTCATCAACTAGAGAAGTGAAGTAGAGGATTATACTTTACAATAGGTTTTGGAATCATCAAATTTGAGTTAGTAGACTGTTTGTTAAGGAATTTTCAAGAGTGCTGCAGCATGATGGCTGTGAGTTGATTTGAGATATTTGAGTATTTTTCCCATATAAGCACTTCAAACTGGACTTGGATGTGATTCTTGTGCTTATAACTCATGGTGGACATATGGGTGAGTTGGGATAATAAATTCTATGATTGAATTATTGTATGTATAGTGCATAGATTGTATAGGGTTTGTTGATACCCTAGGGCATCAACCCAGTACACAAGTATTGAAATGACTTTTCTGCCTAAAAAATTGTAGTTTTCCCTTAGGCACTGTCAGATCGGTTACCAAGAGATGGTTGATCGTGGTCCAGGATATTGGATAAGGTCCAAGCCAGAGGTGGTAGCTAACGATGAAGATCGGGTCACCGGTGTCTTGGGTTGATAGGCTAGGTCTGATCTTCATGATCTAGAAAATAACTGGATAACTAAATGGTTAACCTGCATGAATGGTAGCCAGTGAATGTTTTGGTCAAATTACCCACCTCATCTAGAATGTGTTGATGCGCTAGGTCTGTCAATAACTGGATATTAGTTTTTGTATTTGTTTCACCTCATTTGCTAGGTATAGGGAACTCACTTGGACATCGTTGTACTGCTCGCTAAGGGTCACGGGATGGGGACATTGGTCGAGGACCAAGGCACTCCCTTGGGTGCCATTGTACTACTCACCGAGGGTCACGAGCCGGGGATACGGTTCGAGGACCTACAGAGGTGTTGGCAATCGAGAAATGTTGATTCGCCATGTTGGTTATTGTTGGCAGACTCGGTTGGGCTCAATCGCTTAGACGTTATGCGTGATTGGATGAATAGCATGTTTTGGTAAATGATGTTTGATATGGCCAAAAGTGGGGTTAAATCGGAACCTGTTGAAAGTGGGCACGAATCTCAAAGTCCCAGGTGCAAAATGGTAATTTTACTTGCAGATGGGTCTGAATTGGGCACGGGGTCCCTCCTCTTAGACCCTCTAACCCGTGAACGGATCTGCTAAGTCGGGAATGGGTCTCAACCCGTTGGGGGCCAGCTCAACAGGATTGGAGGAAATCCTGGCTCGCCCTGATCTTGAGGAGGTGGTTATAACCACCCCTATCCTGCCACTCCGGGAAGTAGGGATTTGATCTTATCCTGAAGAAGATCCCCATGGCGACTATAAAAACCCCCCTACCTCATACTGTAAAAAGTGATCACTCTTTGTTCACTCAAGCTCTTTTCTCTTTACTTTTTCGGGTATTGACAAGAGCGTCGGAGGGTTCGTCGTTGGGATCCATCTCAGCATTTCGAACATTTAAGCAGGTCAGCGGGAGCTCCAAGGAGTCAACTTTTCACCAGGGAAGAAGGAGATCCAGCCTATTCGAGTTCCTCACGAACCTACAAATTTCATCTATTGCCCCCACACCAGAATCCAGCGGCAATAGATTGGCACCGTCTGGGGGAAACTCTCGACAAGCAATCCAACCTTCCTCTTCCCACCAAAGCCACTCCCAGCAATGCCTCCCAAGAAGAGACCCGCAAACTCCAACCGAAGGACAACCACTTCTCATCCTCCTCCTCCGCTGCAAGGGGGATCTCCCCCCTCCCGACCAACTGGCCCTGCAGCTCGATCCCCAGGCTCTGCAGTCCATTCAGCAGCTTTTGGGACCCCAGGTCGCTGTGGGGAACCCTCTCAACGAAGCTGCCGCAAGCAACCTGTACATCAGGTTCGGGTTTCCATCCACAATGCCGACACAGACTCTATGGCTTCCTATACTCCTCCCACTCCCAAGGATCTGCAGCAAGTGCTTAACAATCAGTAGACCGAGCGTGGACCCGAACTTCGTACCCATCTGGATGAAAGGCGGACCCACGATGCGAACCCTCACTGGTCGCATCGCCGATCCGACCGAGGGAGGTCCCACTCTCCCCAAAGGCAGAGGGATTCGCCCCAGCGTCGCCCAAGATAGAGCCACTCCCTGACAGGCCGTCCTACCCCTCAAGCCCAGCAGGAGCAGGAGGCCCCCGTTACCAGGGCGGAATTTCAGCAATTTCAGGAGGCAGTCCTCCGGGCGCTCAACGTTACCCCCAACAATAGCCATCGGGCTCCCAACCTTCGACCAACTCCTCACCATCCTCACCGCTCCCGAAGTCCTAGGCCGGTTGCGAGCCATCGCCGCCCTTCTCCCGAACACCGCCGCTACTCCCGGAGTCCGCGGCCCACTCCGAGTCACCCCCTCATTCCATCAGCCCACCTCCTACTCAGAGCCATCACCGTCGCAGCCCCAGCCCTACTCGGCATGAGGAGGAGTCTCAAGGCTCAGCAAAAAATGACCGAAGGGAGGAATCGGTCTACCACCGTCTCCACGAGATGGAGAGGCACCTCAGCCAGCTCGACCGAGATGTAGAATGACAGGCCAGGGACCTCCGCCCAAGCAGACCCCCATTCTTTCGCACCATCATGGAGGCTCTAGTCCCGAACAACTTCAATCCTCCGCACTTCGAGACCTACATCGGGAAGTCGGACCCCTCTGATCACATCGAGAGTTTCAAAACTCTTATGATGATCCACAATGCATCCGATGCCCTCCTTTGCAAAACCTTCCCGGCCACACTTAAGGGGCCGGCCCGGGAATGGTACTCTCGACTTGCACCAGCATCTATCTTCTCCTTCAACCAGTTCGAGGGCCTTTTCCTCATGCAATTCGTGAGCAGCCACCGCACCGAGAAGACAAGTGACTCCCTACTATTCCTCTGTCAAAAGAAGGGCGAACGATTGAGGGACTATGTCAAGAGCTTCACTGCTGAAGCCAGGTCCATTGCTTCCTTGGAACCCTCGATCGCCACTGTCGCCTTCCGGTCCAACATCCTCAGTGCTGACCTCAGAGCGTCCCTTGCCAAGAAGCCCCATCGGGACTTCTCAGAGCTCCTACTTGGGAGCTAGAAGTACATCCAAACGGAGGAAACTCTCCACCGCCCCACCTTTGAGGCCTCATCTTCTGTGAACAAGCGGAAGGGCGCAGAAGAAGGAGCTAAGAAGCTCCAAAAGGACAATGGGGGTTAGCGGCGTCCTCCTCCTCGATTCGTGAAATTCACTCCGCTTAACGCGAGTGTATCCGCCATCCTGATCGAGAACGGGGATGAAGGCCTCCTACCGCCTCCCCCAAGGATGAATACTCCGGGAAAGAAGAGAGACTGGAACAAATGGTGTCATTTCCATCGGGACCACAGATACGACACGGATAAATGTCACGCCCTCAAAGACGAGATCGAGGCCCTCATCCAGAGAGGGCATCTCACTCGCTTCGTCAGGAAAGACAGAGCCGATCCGCCTCCACCACCAAGGGGAGCTAAGAGGAAAACCAAGCAGCGCACGGAGACTCCGGAGGCCGAAGTAGAGGGCATCTTGCACCTGATACACGGAGGCCCAATGGGGGAGATTCCAACTCCTCCTGAAAAGCCTTCGTAAGGGAGGTTAACTCCGTGCAGAGCCATCCTTCCCCAAAAGGCCTCGGAGTCCCGGTGACGTTCTCCGATAGGGACCTGGAGGGTGTCCGCACACCCCACTGCGATGCCCTCATCATCAATCTCTAAATGGAGAACTTGGAAGTTCATCAGGTCTTGGTAGACAATGGTAGCTCCATCAACATCCTTTTCTTGGAGGCCTTCAAAGGCCTCTTGCTGTCGAGGGACCGGTTCAGGCCTGCAAGCTCCACTCTCTACGGGTTCACTGGGGTCCCGGTTACGGTCGAGGGGGTTATAACCCTCGACGTAATGGCTGGAAAGGCCCCGGTAATTTGCACGGAGCCAACGGACTTCGTGATGGTCGACGTCATGGCCGCCTATAATATTATCCTAGGTAGACCAAGTTTGGTCGCGCCGCAAGCCATCCCTTCAGCCTACCACAAGAAGATGAAGTTCCCCCACGCCCTCAGGAGTGGGAGAAGTGAAGGGAATCCAAGAAGCGACTCGGAAGTGCTATATGACCTCGATGGGGGGTCCAGTTCTCTCTTTGGAAGCTCTCGAACTCCCTCAAGAAGGCGGTCAAACTATCTCCGAGCCCGTGGACGACAGCAGTTGGATTTTTCATGAAGATATAAAGTTGATATGCTGCTGTTGATCTATTTAAATATTAAAGATGTTGCAATTTTATATTATTTTTCATTATTGTACTTCATTTTACCTTCCGTTGTGTTATAAATGTAAAGGATTCTATTGTGTTATAAAAAGTTCAAATTTTCTTGTAAAATTGTACGAAGTGAAGTGTAAAGATCCTGTGGAACTTCGAATTCAGTCTTATTTGGAATTCGGGGCGTTACAGAGTGGTATCAGAGCCACGCTTCAATAAGTAGTACAAATTTATAAGGAACGACACCCTAGAGTGGATATTAGAGTGTGAGTTTCAGCTTATACAGATTTAAACATAAGTAACTTACGTTTGTGTTGCTCTATATGATGACATTTTCTCCTCCTTTTCCTATAAGATGGCCAATCATCATGATCCCCAGCATGAGATGCATTGGTTCGTCCCCTTCGAGAATGAAGAGGAAGAGCCAATAAAGGAAGGAGAAGAGGAACAAGAGGAGATAGAAGAAGAATTACCCGAGTCCAGGGAGATTACTCCACCTCCGCCTGATTTCTCCGAAGAATCCTCAGACGAAGAACTCATTCCAGATGACCAAGATGATATTGTTGCTTCTCTTCGAAGAGAATTGGATGCTCAAAAGTGGAGAGTAAACCATTTGGAAGCGCGATGGGCAGAAGATAAGGAGTGCATTTAAGAGCTGAGTCATCAAGTGTGTGAACTCGAGAAGGTTCAGCATGTGAATGATCGACATTTTGCCAAGCTGGACCATATCACTCGCTGGGACATGCAGGAGTGGCATCAGAGATTTGAAGATATGAAGAAGGAAATCCAGGAACTATGGGAAGAGCTCAGAGCAGCCAAGAGAAACCGTAGAATCTAGGATGTCTTTTGTTAAAAGGATGTAATGGATGTGATGAAGCAAGTTTTTTTCTTTCCGAATGTAAAAAGTTTAATTTTGGAATGAATAAATTTTGTTGAAGGAAGGTAAGCTGTGCTATTTATGATGATTAATGATAAATTTTATGAGTCAGAAATGGCACGAAGGAACCGGAACAGCGAAGAGCATATTGGTGAGAATGGGCTCGATCTAGAGACTGAACTAGCTCGAGTATACCAGACCTTGAATACTTTAGCTGCCAACATCGCCAGGAACACTAGGCCAGGGCCAGCTATGCAGGTCCCCGAAGCAATCATGCTGGTAGAGTCAGTCAAAAGGATGAAGCCACCTGTGTTTGAGGGCCAGGCAAATCCAGACGCTGCAGTCGACTGGATCAGGCAGAGTGAAACAGTCTTTAAAGTGCGAGAGACCCCTGAGGTGAATAAGGTGAAGTTGGCCACCATCCATCTAGAGAAAGATGCAGGATTTTGGTGGCAATCACTGAAAAGGACTTTGAGTAATGTGTAGCTTACTTGGGAAGAGTTTCTTGGAGAATTCAGAAGTCACTACTTTCCCATGGATGTTCAAGAGAAGAAGGCTATGGAGTTTTTGGGCTTGCAACAAGGAGGAATGACCGTGCGGGAGTATAAGACCAAATTCAATCAACTTTCGAGGTACGCGCCAGAAATGGTTCTGGACGGAGCCAAGAAAGCGCAGAAGTTTGAGCAAGGATTAAGGCCAAGCTTGAGGACCCAGATGATACCCCTAGGTATCCGAAAATTTGAGAAGTTGGTCAGGAGGGCTTCCGCTACTGAGTCGGATATGAACCAGTACCAGGCAGTGCAAGTTAAGAGGAGTAGCTAGAGCATAGGCAAGAGGCCTGCAGCGCCGGGCAATTTCAGTGGATAGCCCCCATCACAGCATTTCAAACCCACCGGAGCAAATTCTGTTGCAGTGACTGGAAGGGTACCCACTTGCTACAAGTGTGGAGAGGCAGGCCACGTATCTTCTGGGTGTATCAAGTCGCAAGCGGGCAAGACTTGTTATCTTTGTGGCAAGGAATGTCACATCAAGCCATTTTGCTCTTAGCTTCAGCAGGAAGGGCCGAGTCAGAAGCAGTCCAACCCAGGGCAGAAGCAATTCCGGTAGGGGTGAGTATTTGTCTTGACCGAAGCCGATGCTGATGATGTTGACAACGTCATCATGGGTATGGGAGATGATGTTTAATTGCTTTGTTGCTTTTCCGTTTATGTAAGAAATATTATGTAATGAGAGTACTCTTATGTAACAGGAGATATTCAGATAAATGGAATAAAAGTATCAGTTTTATTTGATACTGGATCATCACACACATTTGTGTCACCTTCATTTGTAAAATAATTGGGAGTCGAACCTAAAAATTTTCCTGGCAAAGTTCTATCTATGGCTACTCCGTCAGGAGAAAACTTGACTACCGAACGATATTATGAAGGGTGCGATCTTGAGATTGGAGGCAGGCTCTTTGGCATCGACCTCATTGAGTTGGCAGTTTTGGAGGTCGACATCATCATTGGCATAGACTGGATGTCAGTCTACAGTGCCACTATTGAGTGCAAGAGCAAGGAGGTTGTGGTGAAGGCGCCAGGAGGACCAGCAGTTACATTTGAAGGGAAGAGGAAGTGTAAGCAGTTGGTAGCAGCTCTGACTAGCAGAAGATTCCTGAAGGAGTGAAGCAAATTCCAGTAGTCAGGAATTTTCCAACAGTGTTTCTTGAAGACCTACCTGGGCTTCCTCCTCATCGAGATCTAAAGTTCAGCATCACCGTTCAACCAGGGAGTGCACCTATTTTCAAGGCACCGTATAGGATGGTGCCGGTTGAACAAGATGAGATCAAGAAGCAGATTGAAGAGTTGTTGGGCAAAGGATTCATCAGGCCTAGTGCGTCACCTTGGGAAGCCCCAGTTCTTTTGGTGAAGAAGAAGGACGGACCGATGAGGATGTGTATCGACTACAGAGAGTTGAACAAGGTTACAGTGCAGAACAAGTATCCAATTTCTCGAATCGATGATCTATTCGACCGTCTACAAGGAGCAGCTATTTTCTCCAAGATAGACATGTGGTCAGGATATCACCAAGTCCGAGTAAAAGAAGAAGATGTGCACAAGACGGCATTCAGAACTAGACATGGTCACTATGAGTTCCTAGTCATGTCGTTTAGAGTAACCAATTCACCTGCTATCTTTATGGACATGATGAATAGGGTCCTGCGGCCGTTCATCGATTCTTTTGTCGTTGTGTTCATCGACGACATTTTTGTCTACTCCATGTCAGAAGAAGAGCATGTCAAGCACCTAGCAGAGGTACTGGAGAAGCTACAGGAGAAGAAATTGTATGCAAAGCTGTCCAAATGTGACTTCTGGAAAACCGAAGTTGCCTTCATAGGTCACATCTATTCTAAGGAGGGAGTGGCTACTGACCCACAGAAGATTGAGGCAGTAAAAGATTGGCCAAGACCGACCACAGTGAAAGAGATTAGGAGCTTTCTGGGTTTAACTGGCTACTACAGAAGGTTCATTCAGGGCTAGGCCCAGATAGCTGTGCCACTCATAAGGCTTACAAGGAAGAACGTGAGTTTCAAATGGTTGAAACAGTGTGAAGCTAGCTTCCAGGAGTTAAAGGGAAGGTTGACTACCGCTCCCATTCTGGCTTTGCCAAGAGCAGGAGTCGACTATGATGTCTACACCGATACTTCCCATCGTGAATTGGGCTGTGTGCTGATGTAAGAGGGAAAGGTAATAGCTTATGGGTCTAGACAGCTGAGACCGTATGAAAAGAATTACCTAATCCATGATCTGGAGTTGGCAACGATTATTTTTGCATTGAAGCAGTGGAGGCACTACGTGTACAGAGAGAAAGTCAACATGTACACGGATCATAAGAGTCTGAAGTATATCTATCAGCAGAGGGACTTGAATCTGAGGCGGAGGAGATGGTTGGAAGTGTTGGAAGATATTCGACCCCAGATCAAGTACCATCCAGGCAAAGCCAATGTGGTGGCTGATGCGCTCAATAGGAAGTGTTGTTTGTCCCGATTGATCACAACTCAGGAGAAGTTGGCAGAAGAGCTTGATCGAGTAGGGATAGAGGTAGTTTTGTAAGGATTGGGAGCTTACTTAGCTCGGTTGAGGATTCTACCCACTTTGAGGGAAAAGCTCATCGACAGTCAGAAGACCGATCCAGAGATTCAGGAGATGAGAGAGTAGGTTGGCATTGGCAGGTTGGTAGAATTTCAAGTGAAGGATGAGGTGTTGTGGTTTGGAGAGCGGCAGTGTGTGCCAGATCAAGCAGAACTGAAGGAGAGTATACTTCAGGAAGCACATGCTACTTTGTTATCCGTGCATCCAGGGAGTACCAAGATGTACAAGGACATAAAGCAGTATTTCTGGTGGCCAGGGATGAAGCAAGATGTGGTTGAGTTTGTTACCAGGCGTGCAGTTTGTCAGCAAGTCAAAGTCGAGAATCAGAAACCCAAAGGTTTGTTGCAGCCTTTACCCATCCCGGAGTGGAAGTGGGATTGTATCAGCATGGACTTTATCACAGGTTTGCCCAAGAGTTCCAAGGACAATGATGCAATTTGGGTGATAGTGGACCGACTCACCAAATCGGCTCACTTCTTGGCGATGAAGCTTACTTGGTCGATGGAGAAGCTGGCTGAGTTGTATGTTGGAGAGATTGTGAAGCTCATGGTGTTCTGCTATCGATAGTATCCGACCGAGATGCGCGTTTCACCTCACATTTTTGGAGAAGTCTTCAAGCAGCTTTAGGGGACGAAGACTGATTTCAGTACAGCCTTTCATCCTCAAACTGATGGGCAGACTGAGAGAGTCAACAGGGTACTAGAAGATATGCTGAGATGTTGTGTATTGGACTTTGGTGGGAGTTGGGAGAAGCATTTGTCTTTTGTGGAATTTGCCTACAAAAACAGTTTTCAGGCAAGCATCAAGAAGGCACCGTATAAAGCTCTGTATGGAAGGAAGTGCAGGACACCGGTGTGTTGGTATGAAGTGGAGGTGTAATATCCCGGTCGGATATTATATTATAAAATTATTATTTTAAAGTTAAAATATTTTTTATAGAAATTACTTGGTTTTTCTAATAAAAAGTTGTCTGGATATATATACTAGTAAGTATATATAGGTATTGTATTAGTTTTGTGCACTTGTACAATCTTGAAAAATGCATTTTTGAGAAAATACCTGGAAAATCCCGGGCAGATATTAAAAATTATTATTTTATTATTATTTTCAAAACTGAAATATTTTTGGTGGACATCGCCTGGTTTGTTAATAAACAATATCTATACGTATAAAGTAGTCTATATATGACTGTTTTGTATCAAATTAATACTGGAATCTTCCGAGCTGATAATAAAATTATTTTCTCGGAATTGAATGATTTTTGTACAGATTACTCGTTTTTACTAATAAAAATTATCTGTGTAATCAGATATACGTACGTAGTTGAATTGTATCGATTTTGTACGTTTGTACAAAATCATGTAGTATGTGATTTGGGAAAATTATCTTTTATTTTTGACCCATCATGATGAAATGGAGGGTAGGATTTGATTTTGGGTGTTGATTGCAAATTTATTGGTTTTGATTGCAATTTAAATTTGCAAGTTAAACTTCAATTAATTTGAGCCACAAGAGAAAGAGACAAGTGGCACTCTCTCCACCCCATCTCTCTCTCTCCCTCTCCTACTTATTGGCCGGCCCCAACCAAAGAGGGGAAGCCCTTTTTCATTTTCCGCCATCTCATCTCAATTCACATCTCATTCTTTCTCTTCTTTACTTGTTTTTATTTAGAAAAAGATTGAGAAAGAAAAGAAAAGAAAAGAGAGATCAAAATCAAAAGAAAAGAAAGTGGATTTCATGGGTTCTTCATGGAGGTAGAGTTCTTGAGTGTTGGATCCTGTAGGCAAGGTAAGAAACACTAGGGGGGGTGAATAGTGTTTTATAAAAATAATTGCGGAATTGAACTTTTTCTTCGGTTCAGTCGACTTGAAAAGAGAAACCAATTGACTGGGGCGACAGTTAAAATGAGTATTTTAAGACGAGTCTCATCAGTCGACTTATAGAAGAACCAATTGACTTACCAGACAAGTTTTCAGAGAGAATGTAGTACAAGTCTGATCAGTCGACTTAAGAAGGGACACAGTCGACTGTCCAGACAAGTTTCACGGAGAACTTATAAAAAAAGTAAATGAAATGCAAGTTCAAAGAAATACAACCACAGAGTACACACGATGTATCCTGGTTCGGTCCTCCCGACCTACATCCAGTCCCCAAGAAACCCACTTTAGATTTTCCACTATTCTTGAAAATGTACAAGAATACTTTACGGCGTTAGATAACAACCTTGTCCAACCCGTAGTCCTCTCTTACCACTAGAGAAAGCAACCCACTCTTCCACCAAGAGTGAAAACCTAACTCTGCACCCTAGAGCTCTACTCTCCAACCGAGAGGAACCACCCTCACAACCCGAGAGTGAAGAACAACAACAAAATATTTACAATCAACCTATAGCCTTGTTGTGAATGTGATTTTGTGCGTGGCTATTAGGTCAACTTCCGAAATTAGTCTAAAAAGAAACTACTATTATACTAGACTGATTTCAGAGAACCAAAAACTTAGAGGATTTGAAAGCTTGTGAACTCTTGTTCTCTTTTTGAAAATAAGTACTTGAAAGCTTGTAAAAAAGAGTATTGTCTTGTTACCTTTTCCAAGTGATCTTTACACTCTATTTATAGAGTTAGAATCACTGGACATTGAGAAGCAGTTGTACCAACTGTCAACCAACGGAAATAAAACTTTTGAATTCGAAAAATCAAGTTTTCAAATCAGTAAACTGTCGAAACGACTTGAACAGTCGACTGGGTTGTCGTTATGAGTCGACTGGTCAGAGTTTGAATAAGTTCAAACAGTTTCATACTAGGACAGTCGACTGGTGCCTAATGGCGGTCGACTAGTACTTAACAGCTGAGCTTTTTCAATCTTTTTTTGATCTTTTTTAGTTTGAAAAACACTCAATTATTTTAAAAATATGTGTGAGTGTGTGTGACAAGGCTATTACAGAATTTCTAAGACTCAAAGAAATAAAAAAAGTTACAATTGTTACAAGACACTTAATACAACATATTGAAGCATAGGTCTTGTCTTGAGTCTTAAGTCTTGAGATGGAGCTATAAGAGCTTTGTTTTGTAGCTTTGCTTGATCAACTTGCTTTAAGAACCTTGTAAAGCTTGTTAGAACATTTTGCCTGTAATATATAAGAAGTAGCACAACAAACTTTGCATTGTGTTGTAATCATCAAAATCAAGAATCAACATTGAGGAGCAAGAACATGGAGCAAGGAGGAGGAGGCAAAGGCAAGTACTTCCAACCAAAATCAATGTGGGGGTTTCTCATCTCATGGTTGTTTAGCTATTATTAAGGCTTTGTTGTTGTTGTATGTTGCTTTATTGAGTTAATTTCTTGTGCATGTGGACTAGAATAGAGAGCACACAAAGTTGAAGTGGAAGAACACAAATTAGAATGAGAAAGATTCGATTTTTTGAGTTCTAGGGTTAGATTTAATTAACCATGCTAAAGGTGGAATCTTGACCCGAAATTTATTTGGGAGGTTCTCCTAGGTGTTATTAGTGTTCTATAATTTTTATGGATTTTTTGGAGATGGTTTGATGGGTGAAACGATCATTTCCCCCCAAAACAGCGAGTATAGGCAAAAGACAGCACTTGCTGTTTTGGGGTGAACGACGGTCTAGGTTCGAGGGGCTGGGAATGGGTGTTCCTTACGGAATTTGAAGAGGAGACCAACTAGGGAGTTGTAGTAGAGATTCTCCCCTTTCTGAATTGACCTCTCAGGTTAAATTCCGATAAGAGACGCAAAAGTTATGACTGTTACAAAAACAGCAACTAGCTGTTTGCTTGAATATTGCTGTTTTGGTTGCTTGATACTTTTGAGTGTTTTACTGGTTGAATCTGAAGTTCGGACCAACTAGGGAGTTGTAGTAGAGATTCTCCCCTTTCTGAATTGACCTCTCGGGTTAAATTCCGGTAAGCGGAATAGGAGTTATAGTCTTGGGAAAATATAGCAACTAGCTGTTAGACAGGTTGCTTTCTGTTGTGTTTGTTTGTCATTTCTGAGGGTTTTATTGGTTGAATTTGAGGTTCGGACCAACTAGGGGGTTGTAGTAGAGATTCTCCCCTTTCCAAATTAACCACTCGGGTTAAATTCCGGTAAGCAAAATAGGAGTTATGCCATTTGCAAAGTACAACAACTGGCTATCTTGACTGGAAACTTGCTGTTTTGCTTCTTAGATGTTTTAGAATGTCTTAATGGATGAATTAGAGGTTCAGAAAAACTAAGAAGTTGCATTAGACATTCTCTTACTCGCTGAATCTGAGGAGCCGACCAAGTAGGAAGTTGTAGTAGACGTTCTCCCCTTTCCGAATTAGCGTCTCGGGTTAAATTCCGATAAGCGGAGTAGAAGTTATAGTCCTTCAAAGTTTCAGCTTTCAATTGTAATCTGCTGTTTTGTTTCCATTTGTATATGTTCAATGAGTAGGAACTCGGAGTTCCTTTCGGAATCGGAGAAAGTGGCCAACTAGGAAGTTTTAGTAGATGTTCCCACCTTTTCAAATTGTCCAGTTTCGTTAGATTCCAACGAGTGGAGCAAAAGTTACAAGCTACGGAAGTTTCAACTTTTTGTTAAAAATCTGCAGTTTGGGTAAACTGTCTGCGTGTGTTCGATAGATCGAATTTTGGATTCCCTACAGAATCTGAATTAGTATTCCACTAGAGAGTTGTGGTAGATATTCTTACTTTTCTAAAAAGTATATTTATATCGAATTCCGACAAGCGTAGCACTGGTTGCTTCTAGTCTGTCCGAAGGCTTTTATGTCGCTTTTGGGCTTCTCATTGGTAGTATGCCTATTTTAGATTGTTAGTAGATTCTTCTGTTGCTTCTAATTATAGAAGATCAAGTTTTGCTAGTCAGCACATTTGGTTGCTTCTAGGTTGTTTGCCTGTATGATTGTTTTTGTATGCAGTCTTGCTCATACGTGGCTCGCCTGGCCCGTATGTAGCTGTTGGTCTCATACGTAGCTTATTTGGCTCGTATGAATATTGTCGTCTCATACGTGGCTCGCCTAGCCCATATGTAGTTGTTAGTTTCATACGTAGCTTATTTGGCTAGTACGTATGTTGTTGTCTCATATTTGGCTCGCCTGGTCGTATGTAGCGTGGTCTCATACGTAGCTTATTTGGCTCGTATGTATGTTGTTGTCTCATACATGGCTCGTCTGGTCCGTATGTAGTTGTGGTCTCATACGCAGCTTATTTGGCTGGTATGTATGTTATTGTCACATACGTTGCCTGCCTGGCTCGTATATAGTTGTTGGTTTCATATGTAGCTTGTTGGCTCGTATGTGTTCTGTTTACTCGTATGTAGCTTATTAGCTAGTACGCAGTTTTGTTGCACTCGTCTAGGGCGATATTATTACCCTAGGGCTATCGGCCATCAAGATCTGTGTTTACCTTACTCCTAAGGGGCTGTGGACGAGTCACTCCTTGTGTACCGTCGGATCTTAACCGGTGTAGGTTGATCGCGGACCGGACCGTAGACGAAATCCAAATTCAGGGTAGTAGCATGTGAATACATTCGTATTGCCGGGGTTTTGGATTGATAGGCCATGAACCAGATCCTTTGGGATTCTGGTAAGTCTAGGTTGAGCAGCTTAGTAGAGTTATCTTGCGAAGTCTAACTTAAGACCTAGCATGTTGTACTAATACTGTTGTCATCCTTAGGATTGTTCAAGGTTAGTGGCATCGTTAGGGTAGTAACTTATGGCTATTACTACTTAACCATTACTTATTATCATTTTCGCCGAAGGGAAAGAGTTGGTATTAAGGGTGATACCTTATGATCCGACCTGTCCTATAGGCCGGCACTAGGCGGTGTTATTAGGTTGTACCCTTCTTGTCAAAGGGATACGATCTGTGCCTTCTCACGAGTTGGGAGCACGGGATCCGTATCTCGTTTGTTAATTTCTGAAGTTCCTTGATAAGCGGGAGCGATTCCTGTCGGGGCTAGGGGATGAACCCCCCGGAACTTCGTCTTATCTTGTATCTAAGGGCGAGAAGCCATAGACTACGGTTTGGTTAGGGGGCGATAGGGGATTCTTCGAGCTAACCTGTGTCCGCGGAAACTCTAAGGATTCGTTACATATTTGAGTGGGGTCCGGTGCGAACGGGCAATAGTGGAAAACGAGGACACCACTATATGACTGTGAATGGCGGGATTAGATCATTTCAGAGCAACCTCATCAGTCATGTCTAATCTTCAGAAACAAGTCAGTATAAGAGTAGAATTCGTGGTGCGGATTCAAATCCCTATATATGAAGAAACGGCTTGATATGGGGCGTATGTAGTATGGGATGCATACTGTCCCAGAGTCTTGCTTGCATTAGAATAAGAGCATCCTTGCATTAGTAGTCTTGCATTAGAGTCTAAGTCATAACATAAACTAACACATCAATTATATATACACGTTCTCTTTTCATCAATCTGTTTGCTGTAGTTGAGATTCGCTACTTGTTATCAACCTTAAAGCTTCAGTATATGTACTGACGTCCCCACTTCAATAGGTATTGGATTGCAGAAGTACAGGTACAGGACTGCAGAAGTACATGTACAGGTTTCAGGAGGACTCACGACAAGAGAGCAAGGAGTCGACTTCATTTTAAGTTTCCACTGTAATATTGGTGTAATTTATGTTGATTACTATTTGTAATAATTATTGTAAATTATTTATTTGTTGGAAAGCATCCAATTGAAATACTAAGTGTTGTTCTTTATTCATTGTACTCCGATACAATTTGTTGAAAGTTGTAACACTTTGGATTGTAAAGGTATTATTGTAACACAGTTATAATGTATTGCAATTTATAACATTCGGACTTGTAATACATTTGTGTTGAATAAAAAGTTTTGAATTTTTCTGTTTTTCTGTGTATTGTGGCTAATTGAAGAAAAGAATCTGGCTTACACGGTTTCCCAGTTACCGGAAATCGGAGCGTTACAGGAGGAGCGACAACTATTTGGGCCGAAGATTGTGCAGCAGACCTCAGAAAAGATCGAGTTGATCAGGAAGAGGTTAGTCGACGCACACAGCAGGTAGAAGAGTTATGCCGACAACCAGAGGAGATATCTGGAGTTCGAAGAAGGCGATTTTGTCTTTGTGAAGGTGTCTCCAACCAAAGGGGTGATTCGGTTTGGAAGGGGAGGAAAATTAGCCCCGAGATACATAGACCCTTATAAGATATTGAAGAGAATTGGGAAGACAGCTTATCGGTTAGAACTACCGGAAGAGTTGGCCTAAGTGCACAATGTCTTCCATGTGTCTATGTTATGAGGTTATATTCCGAATCCGAGTCATCATTTACCAGAAGTGCCAGAGGGTCTGCAAATAGATTTGAGCTATGCAGAGCGTCCAGTAGAGATTGTGGATCGACGAGAGAAGCTCTTGAGAAATAAGACAATACCTATGGTCAAGGTCGTTTAGAGGAACCAATATGTTGAAGAGACCACTTGGGAATCAGAGGACAGGATGATGAGAGATCATCCTTAGATTTTTAACTAAAATGTGTAAACTCTTTTCTTTCATTGTCTTTCTCACTCTTAATTGTAGTTCCGAGGACGGAACTATTCTAAGGAGGGAGTGTTGTAACATTCCGTATAATTTATTTTAATTAAAAATACTTTTTCAAAATTTTTGCACGTGCAACACATGTGTAAACTCTATTTTGTTCGTTCCTCTCAATTGTATTTATTTTGTAGTATGCATGAATCCTTTTTTTACTATCTTTTATTTAGTCTTTTATTAAGCCCCTAAACCTAATAACCCATTGAATAAATAAATTAATTTTTTAATTATAAGAGTAATTAATTAATAAATTATTTTTTGTGTACTCGTGCATTGCACGTGCATGTGTTTTTGAGTTAATGGAGAGTGGTGTGCGGCTGGAGAGAAAGTGGGCCACAACTCGGGTGTGCGTGGAAGTGGGGAGGAAACGTGGAGTTGGTTTTTATAATGGAACATTAAGATCCTATATAAATCTATTCATTCACCCCAACTCTATCTATCCACTGTTAAAAAAAAACAAAAATAAAATAAAAACCTATTTTCACTAAATTGCCGTGAGTAATTAAGAGGAGAGGAGGGAAGAGGTAGAGCGCTCGGAGGCTTTCAAAGTTGGGTTCGTGGCTCGATTTTGTGGAGTTCGGAGCACCTTTTGAAGGCGGAATTATTTTTAGTACTCTTCTAATAGGTGGGTGATCTTTTATGCTTTCTAAATTATTGAGTAGTTGTATGTGTAGATTACCCTAAAATTAAGTTGTATGTGTAGATTACCCTAAAATTAAATTGCTAATGTAGAATTGTTTAGTTTGCTCTCATGAATTGTGATGTGTGTGATAGTAGATACTCAAAAATTTAAGTAATGTGCTTGTTGATTAAAATGGACTTGAAGGAATTAAAATTTGTGTGAATTAGCATGTGAATTGTTGACTTGTGCTCACTTTAGAAAAGTAGATGTTTATGAGTTTATTCACCATGAGAAAAATTCTCATAGTATTATTGGACATGAAAAAGTATATTTTTATTGAGTAAAATTGACATTTCACAAATTATAACGACATTCGAGTTACTCTTCACACGGTAAAAATTTTCAATTGTGTGGGTCTGTTATTGCACTAGAATTCATTTTACTGTTCTCAGATTATTTTTAGAGTGCGTGAGTTCATCTATTCCGTGTTGTGAATTGGTTTTCCGAAAGAGTAAAATTTTAACAGAAAGTAATAGAAAGGGTTTGAGCATTTAAAACTCATTTTTGAATACCTTCACCGTGGGTGCATTTGCCCCTGTGGTTTGGGCATTGGGCTGTTTCCTTGCTGGTTCTGGGTTCGAGTCCTTGTGTTCTCTGACTTGGGTTCAAAAACATTTTTTTGGAATCTTTTAGTTCTCTAACTTTAGTTCTTGAAACATTTTTTTTTTGAGAAATGGTGTTCTCTGACTTGGGTTCTTAAAACATAATTTTTGGAGTCTTTGAGTTCTCTGACTTGGGATTTAAACTTGAATTATAAGAAGAATTAATTTTTGACAATGCAATTGACTTTCCTCCTAAGTGAGATTTTATAATTATTTGTTTGAGTAAGAATACTTGAAGGTGTATAAATTACGATGTGTGATTAAATTATGAGATTTGAAGTGATTACTCTATATTATAAGTTCATGAAAGGAAACGTTGTTTGTTTTGAAAGAATTGTGATTAAGTGAATGAATTGAATTTCATGGGGTTGATTAAGTTGAAGATATGAATATAATGAAGTTTAATACATGATTATTGAAGGGTATGAGTAAAGGTTGTGATCTAGAGGTTTAGTGAGACCCCGGGCACCGGCAATTGTTGAATTAAATGATTGATTTATTTTGAGCTATGGCTAGGTGAGCTATCTCGGTATTTGTAATTAAGTCCGGTAGGGGGTAAAACTAACTCTAGGTGTTGTAATTGATTCATGTCTTGAACTTAAGAACTAGGTACTAAGTGAAGATGTAGTAAACTTGGGCAAATGTAAGTGGGGCGCTTCTATATAGTCGGGCGGTGGATTCTGGGACTATAGACCCAGTCGGGCGGTGGATTCTGAGACTGTGGTTGCTTCGATGGAGACGAGCTTTCATTTTACATCCGGGACTATGCATAGTCGGACAGATAGTTTGTCGTACTCCAGTGTATATACGTATACCGGAGCTAGAGGGGCACTTACGGGATATTCGCATGACGAGGAGTCTGTATAACAGTTGGGCGGTGGACTCCGGGACTGGGATCCGTACTCGTGGAATAGCTAAACTTTGTTTTATTATTGGGTATTTGTCATGGCGAGGGATCGAACCCTTTAATGTGGAGTACGTAGGTGCTTACCCTCGCACCTATGTAGAATGGGATATACAGAATCCGACCAAGTATGCATTAGTGACATCTTAGTGTAAAATATCTGCATTAGGCATTATGGCATTGCATACATTTACATGTTTAGAGTTGTCACATTTAACACTTTAATTTGCATTCAAGTTTGTGGTTTATTAAAGTATTAAGATCGTTATACCTTCGACATAGAGAGGATGGCTGTGTATAATATTTTTTTCGGTTGTAAGCAATTGACGTGCCCACAGTTTTATATGCAGGAGTTGGATTTTTTATGAAGATATAAAGTTGATATGCTGCTGTTGGTCTATTTAAATGCTAAAGATGTTGCAATTGTATATTATTTTTCATTATTGTACTTCATGTTACCTTTCGCTGTGTTATAAATGTAAAGGACTCTGTTGTATTATAAAAAGTTCAAATTTCCTTGTAAAATTGTACGAAGTGAAGTGTAAAGATCATGTGGAACTTCGAATTCAGCCTTATTTGGAATTCGGGACGTTACAGTTTACTTTCGCTGTTACTAGTTTATTCTTTTCCTGTACTTGTGTCTGCACTACAAGCGGCCCGTAACTTGCATTAACGGGAGTTTTGTTTCTCTTTCCTTTTTCCTGCAATTTGTTAAATTGCATATTTTGGAGATCAGCTGCCAGGTGGAGTAGGTGATCTAAGATTTTGGATGCTGGAGTTCTTACTAATATTATTATTATTTCCTGTTGCTTATATGAATAATTGTACTTGGTTACATTGATTATTTTGTATTGGGCAATGTGACCCATAATTATAAACTTGTTCAGATCTGGTTTATTTGAGATTATTAAATTTTGTTTCAAGTAAATTCATGTTGGTATATTGATTCAGTTATGCATGCGTGGTTGACTTTTCTTGCTTCCTACTCTGATTATTACTGTGAAATGTTGTAAAGATCCTGACAGCTTATGGATGATGAAAATCATTCGCTGGACTTAGTCAATATCCATATTCTGTATTCTCTTTTTGGGAAGCGGGGCGTGACAGTTGTTGCGCTCGTTGTCGCTCTTACTATCGCCCTCGCTTGTGTTCTCGTTGCACGTGCGCACATCGTTATAAGGTAAGTACCTTGTACATTTTATTCTGTATAAGCATATTATTTGATCTCCTGCAATTAGTAATTAGATCATCGCATTTGGAAATCCATTATTCTTGTAGTGTTCATGTTTCGTGATGTTCCCATATCTAGATTAGTCGTTATATTAAATCAAATCAATTCTTTTGCCTCCATGATTTGATATCAAAATATCGTAGTTTTCTATTGTCCTAACATTCATTGGATAAACACGAATTTGAAACTATATGTTTGCAAGTAAGAATCGTTACAATTTGAATTGGCAAGTTGCTGTCTTGTTGTGGCTGTAACTTGTAGCTAGATTTTAACCTAAGTAACTTTCAAATTAATTAGATATTTGTACATGAGAGTTGTAGCCCTATAAATCTAGTTTCTGGAACTTCTTAAAGATCCAGATTCCGAGTTGTATGCTACAAGTTATCTCGTTTTTAGTATTGTATGGTTTCTATTTTCAGATCACTGATTTGAAGTAGACTACCATGATTTATTGACCAAAACATAGTATTAACAGTAAAATAAAGACTTGATATTTATTAATTTGTTACTAGACATGATTAGGAATCAATTTATAACTTTTTAAAGATTTTTAAATGAATTTACAGTCACTTTATATATATAAGAATTTGACTCTGGTCTGTTGCCTGAACAATAGATCAGTAAAGAACTGTCTGGTTGACCTAGCTATTCTATTTAAAATTTATCATGTGAATATTCGTTGGAACCGGCATGAAGTCTATTTTATGGAACCTCTGACGGTACCTGATTCGCTTTCTTGTAGCAACGGAAAAGTGGGTTTTTGTACAACAACGTATTGCTGTCCAGAATTGTAACTTCACGTCTTTGATTGTAAATATATTTATTTCTTGCATTTGATTAATTAACTTGTATATCATGCATTGCATAGACCTTGATACTCATTGATCCTGTCCTGATACCCGTTTCACTAGTTGCATTGTTCATGTTGAGTGTTGTAAAAGAATAACAAGTCGGGATAATAAAGAGTACGACCTAATAGTGGACTGTTAGGTTTCGATGGTAGTCTCAGATCAAATACACAGCGAAAAATTATAAAGAAATATTGAAACCTAGCTACAGATCCATGCGAAGCCATAAATCGTGTTTAGGAGTTATACCTTGAAGATGGATCTGTTGTCTCCAATGAATGTTGATCACAGCACTGCAATATTGCTGTGCCTCTACGGTACCCAAACGAACGAATCAAATCAAGTTTTCCCTCACAGCGCGTTGCTAGCTGCGGGAAGGGGATGTTCCTCACGATCTCTCTATCTCACAATTTCTGTGACGGCTCTCATGTAACACTTTTCCATAGATACGTATCATATATATTGCTGCAGAAAATAAACCCTAAGAGAGTAATGAGGCTATTGGACTCACAATCTGACCTGATTCAGATTCGTGTATAGGCCTTTGAACGTTAGTCAACCCATTTAATATAATTAAATGTCCAACCAATGTCAGGAGTCCCAGTCTTACTTGGATCCCCAATTAAATTTATCATATGAACTTAAATCACAATTTCGATCCATTCTAAGTGTGTGACCATGTAGGTTCCTATTATGTCGACAGTAATACTAAAATTATATTCTAGTATTACAAACAGTGAGTGGTATGTAACAATACATCACTGCTAATCAAGTAACGGGAATGTCAGTGATTTGACATAACCTATCTGTGACCAATATTACCATATAGTCTAGTCCCTTGGTCCAGATATCTTGATTGACTACAAGGCATAGAGCGTGTCACCCTTGTATAGTTCAATCTTTGGTTTCTTGATGTTCTAGTAGACTTACTAAAACAAATGAGCTCAATATCTCATATTGACTCATTTGAGCACGACCATACATTTTGCAGTCTCACTCAATCAAGGGGCCCATAGCTATCGCTCCTATTATGTAAGAGGGGCAAATCCTATCTAAGTCACTCACATCCATCCGCATGATTTGTAGTATATCCAATAGTCAACTTTATAATCACTTTATTACAGGCAACGTTTGACGACATTAAAACATATAACTTGTCATGTAGGTAACCGTAGTGGCTTCAAGTCAAAGGACTACATACTCCATGGTCACTGTGAGAACTGCTTATGATACTCACGTAACGATCCATGCTGCGTTCTTATGGTGGGTCAGTCCAGTACAGTATTACTCTAATATATACCCATATGAAGACTTGATATCTCATATCCATGACCCGTGAGATATGGTTATCAGTCTATACACATACTAGTCTTTATGCATTATTGTTGTCCTAATTTACAATAATACTTGACTAGGGATATTTATGAATAGTGTTATGATTACAACAAATAAGATCTCACAATCAAGTCATGCACTTGATATCCTATCGTATTGAACCTACTATTCTAAGGACTTTATTATGGTCATTTAATCACAATAAACAAAACAATAAATAAAATACCTCATATATAAAATAAATATCATGATACAATGTAAACTAGTAATGTCAATACATAACTGACCTCTAGGGCATACACCAACATGGACAATATAGGGGACTGTACTCGAAAGGGAGCTCGTAGTTTCCCTACCATTACTGAATAACTGAATGACTGAATAACTGAATAACTAAATGAATGAACACTGTATATTGTTCATTGAACATTGATACAAAATACTAAATGACTAAATAACTGAATAACTGAATCATGTTTCCTATCTACATATTTTTCCGAGTACATGATCTATAGAATTCACCACTAGAGTCAAACATTCACTTGATTGATATACAACCAAACTTGTGGTATGGGACACATGATTGAGTGCATTAGATAGGACTGAGAAAAGATGAATAGACTTAAGATTAACATTGAGCACGTGCATGATTCCTGGTTACAAGTTACATGTTACCTGTTACAAGTTTACATGATACATGTTTACAAGTTTACATGATTCTGCTTTGCAAGTTGCATGATTCCTGGTTATATGACATATTTTCCATTACACGATTCCTTGTTCCCAATTAGTTATATTTTGAGACTTGTTCAATTCTTGTTTTCTTCTTGTTATGGATATTATTTCTCGTTATCATGTTTGTTCCGTATTTGAATTTCCAGATCTTATTGCTTTCCCGGTTATGCCTTATTTTTTGTCCATATTTTGCTTGTACTACTTGCGACACGTAGCTTGCTCTAACAGGTACCAGATATCCTTTTTTTGAGTTAATGTTATACAGGTACAGATGATGGGTTACTAGAAGAACTCGGCAGACTATTATTGCATTATTTATTCTCAAGACTTATTGTAAGTTCTTGTATCTCATATATTTATTATTGTATTATATTTCTGTTCCTGTAATTATTATTGTTTTGTTGAGCTTACTGGTATTGTACATCTTATGAATGATATGAGTTGGTATACTTATATCATTCGCTGGGCCTCAGCTGCATGTCTGTGTTCCCGTACAATGGAAAGCGGGGCGTGACAGTTTTCTATATTTTGGTTTATATTTTTAGAATTTTTTTTTACGACTCTTTATATAATTATAGTTATTATTACATACCAATGATTTAGTGTTGCTTCAAAATTCTTTGTTTATATGTTCTAAAATATGTAATAGTTGATTTAGCTTCTTGGCATACTTTATCTCTATAATCTTTTACAAATTGTGTCATATACCCTTAAATATCTATTTCTGGTTTTACTTTCTCATTTACATATACACTATGTATGTTTATACTCTATGGATCTGGTAATTTTAGAAAAAAAGAGTCAAGGATTGGACCATTTTCTTCTTTTGTGTAATAACCATCTAGAAAATATTCTCTGAATTCACATGCATAGTTATCAAACTAACACATATGACAAATTTCTAAATTGCTTAGTTCCATCTTACTTGGTTCTTTTTATATATATTATGTCATTTTATTTTTTCGTAAACATTAAATTCTGTTCTTATTGTTTTCTCGTAATTTGTGATTATTTCTTTTAATCCTAGGGTTTTGTGTGCAGAAATTTTTTGTGTTCCTTTATTATCAATTGATTTTGAATTCCTTATATTACTTGTTTATTCTTCTGTTAGTCTATTCCACCATTTCACTACTACTCGTATAAAAGTTGCTTCTATAAATTTCTCAAACGTATTTTCTGAAAGATTTTACCTAAATACTACTATTAGGAATGTTTTTACCCACTTTTCTATTGTTCTATTTACATCTTTTACACAATCTAGATCTAGTAATTCGCCATTTTCTGCTATTCTTTTTTCATAGTGTTCTGTGAGTTCATATTATGGTGTTTCATTTTCTTTTTCTTTCCATAACTTACTTCTTTCTTTACTTTGTCATTTCCATAGTAGGTTATACGGTCTTTTATTAGGTGATGATCTTAAATATTCGTACATATTAGTTGAATTTTCTGTAGGTTTTGTTATAATCTTGTCTTTTTCTTAATCCATTTTTATTTCTCCATTTGTTATATCTAGATTTTTTAAGGCTTTCTCTTCTTCCTCTGAATTGGGATTTGTCATTAAATCTTCTATTTCTAAAATGTTTTAATAAACTTTTGTTATGGCTTTTAACTCCTTCATTCCTTATTCTGTTATGCCTAACTCTTTTTCAGCGTCTTCTGTTATATATCTACTTAATTCTTTTATGTTCTTATTTATGATTTTTAAATCTTTTCTTATAGTTTCTACAAATTCTGGACTATTGTAATTGTAGAACCCCGTATTTTCAAATATTATTTTAATTATTTGAAAATGAATTTAAATGATTTTTGAGGATTCAATTGAAGTTTTCCAAGAAAGTTATCTTTTTGTACACGTGCAAAACACGTGCAAATGACTTTTTAGAAGTTTGAAAAATTAAGATTTCTTTATGAAAAATCATTATTTATTATTTGAGAATTATTTAGTATTTTTCCAGAATTTTCTGAAATTAATTAGTACTAGTTGCAATTTTTGAGAAAAGAGGGACTTATTTGCAAAACTGACATTTTGAGGGATTAAAATGCAAAATGTATTTGCTGGACATTACGATCAGTATTTTTTGAGGTTTGGAAGTATATTCTTCTATTAGATCCTAATTTAAATAATATTTGATTGAATTTTCAAGACTAAACCTATGTATGTAAAATTGTATTCTTAAAAGGATTATTTTGCAAAGTGGGAATATAACCCTAATATTTTACCCCGGCATATTTAAGGGATTTTCCCATTCCCAGCCGTCATTTACAATATTCAGATTTTGAGATTGTTTGAGGAGCAAGAGAGGATTTTGGATCTAGCAAGGAGAACGTTTTTGTGGATTTTTCTTCAAGAACAATGTGAGTTGGTTTGTTTTGTTTTGTCTGCTTTGTTTGATTTGAATAATGAATGAAGTAAGATCTTTGTTATGCATTGTTTGTGATCGTTACACTATTGATTTGTTAGTCTCATTGTATGTATGACATGGATCTATTATTTAATATGGAGGATGAGAACTTTATTGACATTTGGATCATGTGTGAGAAATGTTAAGATTTGTTGAGGAAATGTCGATCTATGAGATCGTATTGTTGGGAGACATATTAAGGACTGATTATGTTGTGATCAGATATTACACATCTGGATCTAGTGATTGCAAACCAATCTTGTTTATGTGTTGAGGACGACATTTAGTTTTGTTGAGAAAACCCTAATCAAAGGATTAAGAGTTTAGATCATGAGGAGATGAGATTTGAGTGTTTGATTAATTGAGAAATGTATCCATGATGGAGATCTTTGAGAGTTGTTTAATTGCCTGGATACAAGTTAACTTGGTGATCAGTAAATCTTTAGAAAACTCTAGTTTTGATTTGTGTTCAGATCTATTCTGTTTGGAAACCTGTAGCCGACGGTCGACTGGTATGTAGAGCAGCCGACTGGTTCGAGCCTACTGATGTACTTGTAGTTTTTGAGATTTGTTCGGGACAGTCGACCTAGACTGAGGTCAGTCGACTGATCTTCTGTTTGTATTTTGTTCAGTCCTTTCGGGACAGTCGACCTATGAACCATTTCAGTCGACTTATATACTTAGAATATTTTTGATGAAAATTATTTGTTTTTGTCTCGGGGCAGTCGACTGACTCCTTGGTAAGTCGACTGACCATGCCTTAATTTATTTTTGAGAAATGTTGGATTATGTCCTCTGGACAGTCGACTGGTAAGATATGCAGTCGACTGGTCCTGAAGGATATTGATATTTTGTTCAGTGTTTGATTTTGAGACATTTTGTTCAGCATATAATTTTGAGATCTTCAGTTCAGTATTTGTTTTAAGATGTTCAGTTCAGTATTCATTTTGAGATGTTCAGTTAAGAACATGATTTTGAGATATGTTGTTGAGCCACTTGTTTAGTGGGAATTTGTTCAGTTATTTGTTTTTGAGTCTCTAGAGGTAAGTGACCCTAGTATACCGGTGTTGAGATATTTGTTCAGTTATTTGTTGAGGCCCATTGAGGCGAATTTTCAGTTATCCAGATTTTTAGTCCGGTAGGGTACACTACCCTAGGAGATTTGTTCAGTAACCCAAACTAATAAGGACAGGCATTAGTAGTGTCATGACGAATGGGAACTTGAGTTATGCACCTCAGTATGGCTTTTGATGTAGGATTTAATCTCCTGAATTATCCAAGTAGTTAACTTGTGATGTGTGATTTATCTCCGGAATTATCCAGGCAGTTAACCTGTGATGCGAGGTATTTCTCCGGAATTATCCAAGTAATTATCTTGAGATGTGGGATTGAACTACGGAATGATCGGAGTCGAGGCGACGCTTTTGGGGTATTCTTGTGATTATGAGTCTATGTTTAGATGTGGGATGATCTCCTGAATTATCCAGGGAAAATACCTGTGATGTGGGATCAATCTCCGGAATGATCAAGCATGGGCAAATTATCATAGTTTATCTTCATCTCTTAGTAGTCATCGTTGTCAGCATGTAGTCATGATGTTTTCTTGAATCACTTTCATGCATTTGGATTTCCTGTTTTTACACACACTCGGCTTTTGGTTTTGGTATCACCCGTTATTCTTTTGTTGTTATTTCATACTTTAGTGTTTGATCGTTATTCGTTGGATATTATGTTTTAAGTTCATTTATGTTATTTGTTGATTTGTTACCACTCACACCATTTATGGCTGACCCCGTAGTTTTGGGGTTAGGGTTCAACTCTAGCCTCACATGTTGCAGGTTATTGCTTAGATTGGAGGTTGGAAGCTTGAGTGGGCATTTTGAGATAATTTAAATTATTTAGTGATTGGTGTAAAACTGTAAAGGATATTTGAGATCTTTTGAGTTGTATATAAAAGATTAAATTGAGTTGAGATGATTAGACTTCCGCTGTGATATGTAATAAGTGTTGTAATAAAGAAGAAAAATTTTAGTGGTGTTGTTGGTGTTTATTGTTGTATTGAAGTGGATTGCTGGGATTTCGCCACTTATTTTCTAAGCTCTCATATTAGAAATTTGGGGCGCTACAGAGATTGGTATCAGAGCTCCGCTTCAATGTAATAATAGACTTAGTATGACAACCAACCTAGGTGTGGACACTAGAGAGTGAGTACCTAGGTGTGGACATCAGAGTGTGAGTATCACATAGAATTAAATTATGATGTTTGGTTTGAAATTATGGTTTGGGGTATGGTTATGGCTTCGCCATAGGGTAATGATTTGAGTTTGAATTGTATGTGTGCTCTAACTTTACCCTCGTTTTGCAGTAATCACGATGGTTGCACCCAGAGGTAGAAATGGTGGCAACAATGAGGATGGATCGGGTAGTTCTCGAGGAGCGGGAATTGACCTAGAGGCTGAGTTTGCTAAGGTTTATCAGACCTTGAACACATTGATGGCACTCAATGTGGCGCAGCAGCAAGCGCAGCAGCAGAATCCGCAGCCAAATCATGGAGCTGGACATGGATTGGTGAATGCCGACCCCATCAAGCAGATTGAATCCTTTAAGAGGATGAGGCCGCCAGTCTTTGAGGGGCAAGCTGATCCAACAGCAGCAGACGATTGGATTCGGAAGATGGAAACGATCTTCGAAGTATCGGAGACTCCAGCAGCCAGCAAGGTGAAGTTGGCTTCTATGCAGCTTGAGAAAGACGCTGGTGTCTGGTGGGAGTCACTGAAGAGGACTCTGGGAGATCAGCCTTTGACATGGGAAGCTTTTCTGGAGGAATTCAGAGATCGCTTCTTTCCTCTTGATGTTCAGGAGAAGAAGGCGACTGAGTTCATGAACCTTCAGCAGGGGAGCATGACTGTTCGGGAGTATGAGACGATATTTGCTCAACTTTCGAGGTATGCACCAGAGTTGGTCATGGATGAAGCAAAGAAGGCCAAAAAGTTTGAGCAGGGCTTGAGGCCGAACTTGAGGTCAAGGATGGTTCCGTTGGGTATCAGGAGATTCGAGAAGCTGGTCAGGAGGGCCGCGATGACTGAGGAGGATATGGAACTGTTTCAGAAGAAGCAGGAATCATGGAACCGGAACAAGAGGCCAGCATCAGGCCAGAGTGGGAAGGGATTCCCCGCGAAGCAGGCGAAGTTCAGTGGACCGGTGCAGAAGGCATCTGGAGCTCAGGGAGTGACCTGCTACTACTGCAAGGAAGTAGGACATTACAGGTCAGCATGTCCGAAGTTGGCAGAGCATGTTTGTTCTCAGTGTGGGCAGACTGGACACTCAAAGCCCCATTGTCCACAACTGAAGAAGGATGGTTCAGGTGGAAGCAAAGTCCCGAAGAGGCAAGGGCGAGTATTAGCATTGACCGAGGAAGATGCGAGAAACTCGGAAGATGTAATACAGGGTATGCAGGAATTTTGATTTCTTTCATTTTTGAGTCAGTGTAATGAATAAAGCTTTTATTTCAGAACAATTTAAGATTGAGTATCATTCTTATTGTAACAGGAGTTGTTTTAATAAATGGAATAAAAGCAAAGGTTTTGTTTGACACTGGATCATCGCATACATTTGTATCGCCAAGTTTTGCAAAGATCTTAGGTTTGGAACCTAAGCTATTTCCAGGCAGGGTTTTGTCGGTGGCAATGCCGTCAGGTGAAGAGCTAGTAGCAGATCGATACTACGAGGGCTGTGATATCGAGATTGGTGGAAGGATGTTCGGCATCGACTTGATCGAGCTACAAGTGTTGGGAGTGGATGTTATCGTAGGCATCGATTGGATGGCTATTTATGATGCCACAATTGATTGCAAGCAGAAGGAGGTGTTGGTGAAGGCACCAGGTGGACCTGCAGTAACTTTCCGAGGGAAGAAGAAGATTCCGCAGGTGGCTGCAATGGTATCTAAGATGGCAATCTCAGATGAAGTCAAGGGCATTCCGGTTGTTCGAAGTTTTCCCCAAGTGTTCTTGGATGATTTTCCAGGATTACCGCCGCAGAGAGATGTGGAGTTTTGCATCAATGTTCAGCCGGGGAGTGCGCCGATTTCCAAGGCTCCATACAGGATGGCACCTGTAGAGCAGGATGAAGTGAAGAAGCAGATTGAAGAGCTTTTGAGCAAAGGGCTTATCAGACCGAGTTCATCTCCGTGGGGAGCGCCAGTGTTGTTGGTCAAGAAGAAGGATGGGTCGATGAGGATGTGCATTGACTACAGGGAGTTGAATAGGGTGACTATTCAGAACAAATACCCACTGCCGCGAATTGATGATTTGTTCGACAGGCTTCGAGGAGCAGCGGTATTTTCGAAGATTGATCTGAGGTCAGGGTATCATCAGGTACGAGTTAAGGAGGAAGATGTGAGCAAGACAGCTTTCAGGACTCGTCATGGGCTGTATGAGTTTTTGGTGATGCCATTCGGGTTGACGAATGCGCCAGCAGTTTTCATGGACATGATGAATCGGGTGTTGAGGCCATTCATTGATTCCTTCGTGGTGGTCTTCATCGATGATATCTTGGTGTATTCGAAGTCGGAGGAGGATCATTCTAAGCACTTGACAGCGGTATTACAGACATTGCAGGAGCACAGCTTGTATGCCAAATTGTCGAAGTGTGAATTTTGGAAGTCTGAGGTAGCTTTCCTTGGTCACATTCTTTCTAAGGAGGGAGTGGCTACTGATCCTCAGAAAGTGGAAGCAGTGAAGGATTGGCCCAGGCCGACGTCAGTAAAGGAAGTCAGAAGCTTCTTGGGATTAGCTGGTTACTACAGGAGGTTTATTCAGGGGTATTCTCAGATTGCAGTTCCATTGACAGGTTTGACCCGGAAGAGTGTGGCATTTGTGTGGACAGATAAGTGCGAGGAGAGTTTCCTTGAGTTAAAAGAAAGGTTGACTACCGCACCTATATTAGCATTGCCGCAAGCTGGGAAAGATTATGATATCTACAGTGACGCATCTCTCAGAGGTTTGGGTTGTGTCTTGATGCAGGAAGGCAAGGTCATTGCTTATGGTTCGAGGCAGTTGCGTCCGCATGAGAAGAATTATCCGACGCATGACTTGGAGTTAGCAGCTATCATTTATGCCTTGAAGCTATGGAGGCATTATGTCTATGGTGAGAAGGTCAATATGTACACTGACCACAAGAGCCTGAAGTATATCTATCAGCAGAGGGATTTGAATCTTCGTCAGAGAAGATGGTTGGAGGTATTGGAAGACATTCGTCCTGAGATCAAGTATCATCCGGGTAAGGCGAATGTAGTGGCTGATGGACTTAGCAGGAAGAGTAGTTTGTCAAGGTTGATCACTACTCGAAGAGAGTTGGCAGCAGAGATTGATCAGGCAGGTATCGAGGTGGTACTGCGAGGTTTAGGGGCATCTTTGGCTCAGTTGAGGCTGCAGCCGTCCTTGAGAGAGAAGATTGTGGAAGGTCAGAGATCAGATTCAGAGATCCAGAAGATGTTGCAACAGGTTTCAGAAGGCAAGTTATCAGAATTTCGTGTCCAAGATGGAGTTCTTTGGTTGGGTGAGAGGTTGTGTGTTCCAGATGATGCAGAGTTGAGAGAGAGTATCTTGCAGGAGGCACACAGCACATTGTTATCAGTTCATCCAGGAGGTACGAAGATGTACAGGGACATCAAACCACATTTTTGGTGGTCTGGTATGAAGCGAGATGTAGCAGATTTTGTGGCAAGGTGTCTGACTTGTCAGCAGATCAAGGCAGAGAATCAGAGACCTGGAGGTTTGTTGCAGCCTTTACCCATTCCGGAGTGGAAGTGGGAGAATATCAGCATGGACTTTATTACGGGTTTGCCGAGGAGTTCGAAGGACAATGACTCGATTTGGGTTGTTGTGGACCGATTGACTAAGTCGGCACATTTTCTAGCCATGAAGATTACTTGGCCGATGGAGAAATTGGCTGAGTTATACATTGGAGAGATTGTGAGACTTCATGGAGTTCCTGTTTCGATTGTGTCTGACAGAGACGCAAGGTTTACTTCGAGGTTTTGGAGAAGTTTACAAGCAGCTTTGGGCACCAGGACTGATTTCAGTACAGCATTTCATCCGCAGACAGATGGTCAGACGGAGAGGGTGAATCGAGTGCTGGAAGATATGTTGAGAGCTTGTGTTATGGATTTCGGTGGTAGTTGGGAGAGATACTTGGCATTGGTTGAGTTTGCTTATAACAATAGTTACCATGCAAGTATTGGGATGGCACCGTACGAGGCTTTGTATGGGCGGAGGTGCAGGACACCTGTATGTTGGTATGAGGTTGGCGAGAGGCAGATGTATGGTCCTGAGATCGTGCAGCAGACGTCAGAGCAGATTGAGCTGATTCGCAAGAGATTGGTTGAAGCTCAGAGTCGGCAGAAGAGTTATGCTGACACTCGACGGAGAGATTTGGAATTTGAGGTTGGGGATGCAGTTTTTCTCAAGGTTTCTCCGACCAAAGGAGTGATCAGATTTGGTAAGGGAGGCAAGTTGGCGCCAAGGTATATTGGGCCATACAGGATCGTGGAGCGGATTGGCAAGACCGCGTACAGATTGAAACTTCCTGAGGAGTTAGCGCAGGTACATGATGTGTTTCATGTGTCGCTATTAAGGAAGTATGTTGCCGACCAGAATCATCAGTTGGTGGAGGTTCCTGAAGATCTACAGGTGAACTTGAGCTACAAGGAACAGCCTGTTGAGATCGTTGATCGTAGGGAGAAAGTCCTTAGAAGCAAGGTGATACCTATGGTCAAGGTATTGTGGAGGAACCAACAGTTCGAGGAGGCTACATGGGAGCCAGAGGATCGCATGCAGAAGGATTTCCCTGGATTGTTTGTATGAATGTATTTCCTTGTATGTGATTGAAATTCTTTGAATGATTGAACCATTGATTGATACGTGATGTAATTTTTTATTTGATTGTGATGTTATATGAAATTATTTGGATTATGATCTAATTATGAAGTTTTGTTTCCTTTTGTTGGTATGTGTTTGAACTCATTAGTAGTAGTTCTGAGGACAGAACTCTTCTAAGGAGGGAGTGATGTAGAACCCCGTATTTTCAAATATTATTTTAATTATTTGAAAATGAATTTAAATGATTTTTGAGGATTTAATTGATGTTTTCCAAGAAAGTTATCTTTTTGTACACGTGCAAAACACGTGCAAATGACTTTTTAGAAGTTTGAAAAATTAAGATTTCTTTATGAAAAATCATTATTTATTATTTGAGAATTATTTATTATTTTTCCAGAATTTTCTGAAATTAATTAGTACTAGTTGCAATTTTTGAGAAAAGAGGGACTTATTTGCAAAACTGACATTTTGAGGGATTAAAATGCAAAATGTATTTGCTGGACATTACGATCAGTATTTTTTGAGGTTTGGAAGTATATTCTTCTATTAGATCCTAATTTAAATAATATTTGATTGAATTTTCAAGACTAAACCTATGTATGTAAAATTGTATTCTTAAAAGGATTATTTTGCAAAGTGGGAATATAACCCTAATATTTTACCCCGGCATATTTAAGGGATTTTCCCATTCCCAGCCGTCATTTACAATATTCAGATTTTGAGATTGTTTGAGGAGCAAGAGAGGATTTTGGATCTAGCAAGGAGAACGTTTTTGTGGATTTTTCTTCAAGAACAATGTGAGTTGGTTTGTTTTGTTTTGTCTGCTTTGTTTGATTTGAATAATGAATGAAGTAAGATCTTTGTTATGCATTGTTTGTGATCGTTACACTATTGATTTGTTAGTCTCATTGTATGTATGACATGGATCTATTATTTAATATGGAGGATGAGAACTTTATTGACATTTGGATCATGTGTGAGAAATGTTAAGATTTGTTGAGGAAATGTCGATCTATGAGATCGTATTGTTGGGAGACATATTAAGGACTGATTATGTTGTGATCAGATATTACACATCTGGATCTAGTGATTGCAAACCAATCTTGTTTATGTGTTGAGGACGACATTTAGTTTTGTTGAGAAAACCCTAATCAAAGGATTAAGAGTTTAGATCATGAGGAGATGAGATTTGAGTGTTTGATTAATTGAGAAATGTATCCATGATGGAGATCTTTGAGAGTTGTTTAATTGCCTGGATACAAGTTAACTTGGTGATCAGTAAATCTTTAGAAAACTCTAGTTTTGATTTGTGTTCAGATCTATTCTGTTTGGAAACCTGTAGCCGACGGTCGACTGGTATGTAGAGCAGCCGACTGGTTCGAGCCTACTGATGTACTTGTAGTTTTTGAGATTTGTTCGGGACAGTCGACCTAGACTGAGGTCAGTCGACTGATCTTCTGTTTGTATTTTGTTCAGTCCTTTCGGGACAGTCGACCTATGAACCATTTCAGTCGACTTATATACTTAGAATATTTTTGATGAAAATTATTTGTTTTTGTCTCGGGGCAGTCGACTGACTCCTTGGTAAGTCGACTGACCATGCCTTAATTTATTTTTGAGAAATGTTGGATTATGTCCTCTGGACAGTCGACTGGTAAGATATGCAGTCGACTGGTCCTGAAGGATATTGATATTTTGTTCAGTGTTTGATTTTGAGACATTTTGTTCAGCATATAATTTTGAGATCTTCAGTTCAGTATTTGTTTTAAGATGTTCAGTTCAGTATTCATTTTGAGATGTTCAGTTAAGAACATGATTTTGAGATATGTTGTTGAGCCACTTGTTTAGTGGGAATTTGTTCAGTTATTTGTTTTTGAGTCTCTAGAGGTAAGTGACCCTAGTATACCGGTGTTGAGATATTTGTTCAGTTATTTGTTGAGGCCCATTGAGGCGAATTTTCAGTTATCCAGATTTTTAGCGGTAGGGTACACTACCCTAGGAGATTTGTTCAGTAACCCAAACTAATAAGGACAGGCATTAGTAGTGTCATGACGAATGGGAACTTGAGTTATGCACCTCAGTATGGCTTTTGATGTAGGATTTAATCTCCTGAATTATCCAAGTAGTTAACTTGTGATGTGTGATTTATCTCCGGAATTATCCAGGCAGTTAACCTGTGATGCGAGGTATTTCTCCGGAATTATCCAAGTAATTATCTTGAGATGTGGGATTGAACTACGGAATGATCGGAGTCGAGGCGACGCTTTTGGGGTATTCTTGTGATTATGAGTCTATGTTTAGATGTGGGATGATCTCCTGAATTATCCAGGGAAAATACCTGTGATGTGGGATCAATCTCCGGAATGATCAAGCATGGGCAAATTATCATAGTTTATCTTCATCTCTTAGTAGTCATCGTTGTCAGCATGTAGTCATGATGTTTTCTTGAATCACTTTCATGCATTTGGATTTCCTGTTTTTACACACACTCGGCTTTTGGTTTTGGTATCACCCGTTATTCTTTTGTTGTTATTTCATACTTTAGTGTTTGATCGTTATTCGTTGGATATTATGTTTTAAGTTCATTTATGTTATTTGTTGATTTGTTACCACTCACACCATTTATGGCTGACCCCGTAGTTTTGGGGTTAGGGTTCAACTCTAGCCTCACATGTTGCAGGTTATTGCTTAGATTGGAGGTTGGAAGCTTGAGTGGGCATTTTGAGATAATTTAAATTATTTAGTGATTGGTGTAAAACTGTAAAGGATATTTGAGATCTTTTGAGTTGTATATAAAAGATTAAATTGAGTTGAGATGATTAGACTTCCGCTGTGATATGTAATAAGTGTTGTAATAAAGAAGAAAAATTTTAGTGGTGTTGTTGGTGTTTATTGTTGTATTGAAGTGGATTGCTGGGATTTCGCCACTTATTTTCTAAGCTCTCATATTAGAAATTTGGGGCGCTACAGTAATCTTCTTCCAACTCTTAAATGTTTATCATATAAATTTCTGAGAGTATTGATGGTTCTTTCTTTGTAATATTATCCATCTTAACTTAATTTCTATAGTTTAATATCTTGTATGATAATAGTTGTTGGTAATACTAGCTTGCTTCTTCGTTTCTATAATCTAATACTTTGTATGCTATTTATTTTTGTATTTTCTTAGATAGTTTTTCCAGTTACTCTACTTGTTATTAATAAATATTCTGATTTTTTTATTAGTTATATACTTTTTTCTGTTAATCTTCCATCAATGTATTTTATTTTAGATTTTGAAATTATTTTAATTTAGTTTTTTATTTTCTGTGAATATCAAGTTTTAACAAAGTTAAAGGATATTATAATATATAATTTCTAAAGTAAGGTTATATAGAAAATTTATTTTTTTGGATTTTTATATTAACATAGTCAGTTGGAGATAATATTTGGGGGTATGAGTTAATTATTTTAAAAATTGGATTGGTTTGATTAATAAATATTGGAAGTGAGCTATTTACTAACAATAACTCAGAAACAAACTCTAAAGCCAGCTGAACTTGAATGATTAAGCAGAATCTAAATCTTGCAACGCGCAGATAATAAAATACATCTTTAAAAAGTCAAAGTAGGTCAATTTGTGATGTTAAGTAGATAACTAAGAGCATCCACAGTCGTTTTTCTCATTTGGTATAATATGACAGCTACAGTAATAGCAAATGCGATCGTTCGCTGCAGTCGTCGTTTGCTATATTTTTTCTATTTTTTAGAGAGACGGGGTATCATACCCCGTCCGATCGTTTCAAATAAATTAAAAAAAAGTTAATTACTTATTAACTATTAAACTATATTAATTAACTAAATTAAATAATATAAAACTAACTAAACCTAATTAATATACTAACTAAACCTATTTATATACTAACTAATCCTAAAACTAATCCTAAAGTGGTACCTGCACAGCATTAATTACCCACCATATTTAGTGGACGGGGTATCTGTCCCCGTCCCACTTTCTTTTTTTTTTTTTTTTCCTATCGCTCAATCCTGAGCGTTCGTTTTATAAAAAAAAAAAAAAAAAAAAAAAAAAAAAAAAAGGAGAGACGGGGTTTGATACCCCGTCCGACCTTTTAGAAAAAAAAAAAATTTAATAAAATAGGAGAGACGGTATATGATCGTCGTCTGATACGATTAAAAAATTATTATATCCTTCGGACGGTATATGATTTCCCGTCTTCTATATTTGAGAATTCTTACTTTCGTTTCTCAAATTTGAGAAACAGATTTGAGACGAATGAGAAAAATGGCATATATAGCAAACGAGTGCAGCGCACCGTTTGCTATAATATGGAAAAATGGGAGAAATAGAAAACGACTGTGGATGCTCTAATAAACGATATATAATTTGAACACTGTCAGATAAGGATATGACTGGAAGAACCAATCAAATATATGTTGTAAATCTCTACTACTATCTCTACTACTATAATGGGAGAAAGCCTTAGTGTAATTTGTCCATATCCCAATCCGTACAATGCACGTTTAATTAAACTATACAATATAAACCAATGAAATACGTACAGTACACATTCAAATTTATTACCCTCTCCCTATCTCTCAAAAAAATCAAAAACCCTACCCTCTTCATCTCCCTCTCTCTCTACACCTGTTCAGTGGAAGAAGGATAATGAACAGTGAATGTCAGTCTATTATTTACGTGTTCCGCATGTGCTTCTCCCATTATAATATAGATAAATAGAATATAAAAAAATATTGTTCAGACGTGCATTGCACATGTATTTACTAGTAATCTTAGAGGTAAATAGAGTGAATGTACAGAAATTAATGGAAGTAAATGGTATAATAACTGCATAAAATAAAAAGTAAAGTAGAGAAAGCAAACAAAATAAAATCTATATAATAAAACACAAAGAAAGTTATCAAGTGGCACTCCTTCAATCTCCAAAAAAATCAAAGGTCCAGATCTAACCTCACAAAACATATTTTTCCCTCCAAAAGTTTCCCCCCAAAACTCAAATTCAAATCCCCAATTCAAAACAACTCCTATATTTATTTTTTTTTCCTCTCTCTCTCCCCTTCCCTCTTCTATTCAAAAAATTAAGAAAATAAAAATTTCAAAATTTTTTCGAAATAAAAAATAAAAAATATTAAAAATTTTAAAAATTTTAAAAATAATTCAAAAAAATCAAAAAAATAATATAATATGCTTTTTGCTGGACCCCCAAATGTTTCTCATATAATATGTTTGCTACTTCAATTAATTTGCTGGACCTCCAAAACTATTTTATATGATCAAATAAGGTCCACCGTTCCGAAGACGTGTCGTAGGCACGTGTCAACGAGCAAACCTGGTAATGAGACAAAACACAAAGATATAAGTGGTTCGGCTCCTATGTCTACTCCACTACCAATTATTTGCAATAATTCTCTGACGCACACATTTCGGTATACTTCAACCCCATATAGTAAATTTTTGGTATTTTGACCGATATTCTTGTTACACCCAACATGATTTCTATTACTCTATAAGTCCCAAACTCCGTCTATTTTCGAAGAGAAGAAAATGAAAAAGAGCAAGATCGACGTCTTGACAAAGAAAACAATAAAAGCACACACTCTCTTTTGAGTCTAAATTTAGAAGATTTAGACTCAAAAGAGATGAAGAATACTTAGTGAATTCACATCTATTTATAGAGTTGTGAAAATATTTTTTCCACAAAAGTGAAAAGAATTGCCAAATAAGGTTTTGTGCAGGTGGACGGTCGACTACAGTCTTTCAGTAGTCGACTATAAATTCTCCCAGACCAAAGTCAGAAAGAATTGGTAGTCGACTGCACCAAACACAACTAATTGTGGTAGTCAACTGTCTAGTGCAGTCGATTGTAATTAGGTGCGGTTAAATATGTCTTACCAAAAACAGGTTATTTGGTTAATCCACTTTATATTCTTTCATTCATTTAACTGGTAATCTGTATGTGCGATGCACATTCTAATAAAAAATTTTATAATAAATAATAAGACATAATCCAGCCTCAAACCTGAGACCTCACTTTACTCATCACATGCTCTTTACAAATTACCCCTAGTGGCACAAACTTTTATATTATATGAGTGACACTTTTGTAAATAATTATGTCTTAAAAAAATTTGAACTTGGAGAGTATTATGGTAACTAACAACAGTTGGGTAAATGAATGATTAATATAACTCACTTAAAAATGAAATTGAATGGTTGAATGTTTACAAATTATAGGTTGTCTACAAATGACAACCCTAACTTTCCCATTATAATATTAGATATTAGAGATATTCTACAAGTGATACTTAACATATTTGTTCTTCACAATAATAGCAGATAATCTTCATGAGTTGCTGGCTTCTTGAAGGATTTGAGCACAAGTTTCTTATATGTGAATGTTTACCGATATTTCGCAATCTTCAAGATTTTGCGTGATTTTTTTACTTTTGATTTGATTCCGAAAATCTTGAGACTTTATTTCCTGTAAAAAAAATTATTAGTGCACGCAAGAGGGATCCATATCCCAAAGAAAAAGGAGATTTATTTACAGTTTAAAAAAATAAATGTCCTATCTAGTTATAAACAGATTATTACTAATCTACTCTTAACACCACAAATTGTTTAGGTGATTGTTTTGAAACTTATATTTCATTAGTTACACTATGCCGGAGATGCTCATTTAAGTTTTTTCAATAATTAACTGGCTTTAGGATCTCCTTCCATTATGGTCATTCTGATTATTTGACATAATCTTTCAAATAACTAGTAAGCATGTATATATTTTCTTGTGAGATTTCTTACAGATGTTTAAGGGCCGTTACTTCTTAAACAGTTTTTTATACAATACAATATGCCCACCTCAAGATTACAATTCAACTATTTGTTGAGAAAATGCTACACATCATTAAATTGTGCAGGTGGGCAATAGGCGAGGTTTAGGAATGGATTATATTTTCACTTTTTGAAGCTAAGGATATAGAGTAACCACAATTAGGGATGTTTGCAAAATACATTAACAATACATTTTTGTCATCATTAACCATGTATTTTCGGACACATCCCAAAAGGCTCCACTAAAATAAATTAACAAAGGTCATCTAGTGCTACCCACCACATCAACCAACTAATTCAGTTCCTAATCAATTATGCAAAGAGTACACTCAGCAAAACTGCAACCATAAATCCAATTCCCAAACCTTTGAGCAAGCTTTTCTTGTGTACCCTGTCTAATCCAGGCCTAATATCATGTCTTGATATACGGATCTCCTCATTAAGATATTTGATGTGATCTCGCAAAGTATCACTATTTACATTCAGATTCTCAGCCACAAAATCATACACAACTTCTTAATCATGATAAAATATGTAAAACTTGCAACTACCCTCACAAAAGAGGGAACAGTTGATGTAGGGCTGCCCATGATCAGCTTTGGAATCTGGATACCTAATTCAAGTTTGTATTTTGCAGTATTTAGATTGGGAAGAAAGTGTCAAGCATTGGGAGATGATCTTGCCACAGCAGGAGAGGAAGATGGGCTGCAGTTGGTCGATGAAATAGAAGAAGCCATCCTGCAATTGCTTCTTACCAACTACAAATCAGGGTAGTTCTCTAAAGAACAAAATCAATAAATATGAATATAAGCATAAGCAGCAAAATCATGTAAACATTAGGGTCTCAATGGAAAATCATTCCATTAAAGCACTATACATCTGAAATTATACTTAGATTCCCGGAATTCATTAACCCAAAAACAAACTAGGGTTTGTAAGTAATTTGGAATTAATTTTTTTTATAAGACACTTTTCGAAAATATTTGCAGAAAGAGAATAGTTGCCCAAGTATTTGCGCTCATGGACTCAACAACTAAACTCGCCGTTCCCAACGGCGAGTTTAGTTATTTCATCATCGCTATTGGAAAACAGCGTGTTTAATGCTGATTTTTAGTTAAAAATTTTCAAAGAATACTCGTTGTTCCCAACGGCGAGGACATTTATACTAGACTCGCTGTTGGGAACAACGAGTTTAGTTTAAAATTTTCAAAGAAGACTCGCTGTTCCCAACGGCGAGGACATTTACACTAGACTCGCTGTTGGGAACGGCGAGGATGTAGAAAATTTTACAAAAAGTGAAACGTTCTGTTGGACTTAGTGAATTTTCAAAAAAAACTCAATTGATTTTTTTTTAACTAAACTCGCTATTCCCAACAGCGAGTCTAGTGTAAATGTCATCGCCGTTGGAAACAACGAGTCTTCTTTGAAAGTTTTGAACTAAACTCGTTGTTCCCCAACAGCGAGTCTTGTATAAATGTCCTCGCTATTTCCCAATAGCACTGAAAATTTTGAACTAAAAATAGCACTAAACACGCTATTTCCCAATAGCGATGATGAAACAACTAAACTCGTCGTTGGGAACGGCGAGTTTAGTTGTTGAGTTCATGAGCACAAATACTTGGCCAACTGTTATCTTTCTACAAATATTTTCGAAAACTGTCTTATAAAAAAATTAATTCAGTAATTTGGGCATTCAAGATGAAAACCTGTGAAAGATTTAGAAAATTTCAAATCAAAGAAAAGGGAACACAAAATAAAGACAATAACACAAGATAATAGAAGAAACACAAATTCTAAATCCTTACCTTGAAATCTTAGATCAAGGATTTCGGCCCTTCTCACTTTTCCTCCTCATTTTACCTTCAAATAAAGCTGCTCTCACAACCTATAAATAGAGAATGAGTTAAAAAACGCATTTAATTAGGAGAAATAAGTTTATAAACACTAAAAGTAGTAAGGACGTGATACCGGAATTTGACAGAGTAGAGTCATCCATAGCAAGTTTGTGAACGGAGTATGCCAATTCTCAACCCCAAAAAAATAAAAAATGGAAGTATGAGTATCTACAAATTAGTGAAAACTGTGTATGCTTAGTAAAATTTACCCATAGATCAATTCAAGCCGAAAAAAGTCCAAAGTCTGTGTCCAATTCGAGCCCAGCCTATTTAGATCTTAGCCCATGTGGCGCCTTTTGCTATTTGCTATCCAATAATTTTGTCAGAAAATTTCCCATCTGATACACCCTCCCGATGGCCTGAACGGAGAATGTGGTCTCCATCTCAACCGTGGACCCAGGTCCTTCTCTCTGGAATCCGGACACTCAATTGTAAATGCCAACAAGGACCACACTCAAACTTAATCTCACCCCAACGTTAACCAATCCTGTTCCACGCCAAACCACCCAAAACAACAAACACACGATTTCGACGCTCATTGGCTCCTCTACAAAACTAAGGATTACCCTCTTTATTACTTGGTTTGGTAAGACATAAGTATAGTTTTCTAAATAATTTTAAATTTTCAAGGTTATCAAAATCATTAGTTGGAAAGGATAAACATTCTCCTTGAAAGAGGTGGGATTTGTGGATTCCTCCACATAAAAAATGAATGAGATTATTGCATACCCAAAACACCCTCCAGATTTCTGGCTTATCACTTAATTCTTGCTGTTCTTGTTTGGTCTGATACCGTTCTGAACTTATTTTCAACTTTATTAGTACTTTGGTTGGAGTTTCTTTTGGTCTTTATCTATTATTTCAAAAAATAAAAAAAAATCACTTTATATAAGGAAGTTTTCTCGTCTATATTTATTACATTATTTGGTACCATAATCATCTATATTTGTGTTTGCAATAGCAAGTGGGCGTGGTTCATGCTGCATGGACTCGCAGATCCCGGGGCGAACCTGCAAAGAGACCCAATAGGAAATCATGGAAACAAAAAACAGACATGTACATGAGGCCCTTCTTGCTCAATGTATTCTTCTCAAAGAGATCCATTCACGCGAAAGTGATGCACAGGGGAACCAGCAAAGTCATGTCTGTTGCAAAAACCAATGCAAAGGATTTGTATCATAGTGTAATTTTTTTAAGTAATCTATTTGTTAATTTACTAAAGTTTTATAAAATATATATCAGTATTGCTTTTGCACATGCATGCATATACATCAACTACTAAATTAGATAACTTTTATATTTATTTATTTTTAAATAAAACCAAAAGGGTATTTTTGATAATGTCTACTATAGAGATGGATTGATGATAATGAATTAATCTATACCAAACACGGTAATAAAGTATTCTCTGGCATGTAATGTCGTTTACCAAACACAGTATTGCAACATTTCCTGAAATCTTCATTCCCACCGTCATATTTTTGAAAATCCACAAATTTTTAAAAATTCTCCAATCCGCGTACCAAACTCCCGCTAAACAAATTCCGGCGGTCCACCTAATCCATCTGGTAAGTATCCAGCATCCGGATATGGATTGGCTTCCTGTCCCTCTCCATCCATCCTCGCCAAAATCCAAAACCCCCAAACTCAATCTATCGCTTCTTCCTCTTCTTTTTCTTGACCTCTTCATTTTCTTTCTTAAAATCCTAATCACAATCCAAACATTCTCACATTTCGACTTCAATTTGAAGAAAATCTTTTGTGCAAAAATGGCTGCAACAGTTTCTTGGATGACCGGACAAAACCCAGGTCTCAATTCTTTGCATCGGTATTCTACGACTTCCGTTCACTCTTCTCCTCTACTTGTCAACCCTAAACCAGTCTCACTGTCTACTCCTTCCTTCCCTTCTCTGCAATCGGATTTCCTCCCGTCAATATCATCCAAGAATCTTATCGTCAAGGTGAACTCACAGAAGAAGAGATTGATTCCTGCCCGCATGTCTTGGGATGGCCCACTCGCCGCAGTCCGATTGATTGTGCAGGGCAAAAACTTAGATGTAATGTTTATATTTTTTCTTTACTTTTGATGTATTTCTTGATGAGTAAACGGGAGCTCATAGGCGATTTCCTTCTACAAAGTACTTATAATTACTTTATGGGGACTTTATGGGAATCATTTGTGGTAATAGGCCACTTTTTGAAACTATTTGCGATTTTAGGCCACTTCCCAAACTATTAGCATTTTTGGCTATCAAGTGTCATGTCAACAGCGACCGCTATTGGAAATAGCGGCTTCTTCATAGCGACCAACATATTGGACTCCAACACTTACACTTGGCAGATTATAGAGGGTATTGTATAATTGCAAACCACCTGGTGTAACTGAGGTCGCTATTGTCAATAGCGGGTTCGTCTAATTAAGGTCGTTATTTTCAATAGCGACCTCAGGTGGGTCTAAAAGCAATTGGGCCAACCTGCAGTCGCTATTGGCAATAGCGACCTTGGTTATACAAGGCCGCTATTGACAATAACGACCTCAGTTATACCAAGTCGTGTCGATTATACAATATCCTCTTTATAAGCTGACAAGTGTGGGAGGTCGCTATAAAGAGGCCGCTATTCCAAATAGCGGCCGCTGCTGATGTGGCACTGGCTAGCCAAAAGTGCTAAAGTTTGTCAACTGGCCTAAAATCGAAAATAGTTTCAAAAAGTGACCTAGTACCACGAAAAATTCACTTTATGGGATTCCCTATCGATAATTGTTACTGTTTATTTTGTTTTTTATGTCATAATATGGATACATATAAAATATCAAGTTGTTTAGAGATTATTTATCCATATTTTAAGTTAGGGCTGTCAACTAGGCTAGTCTGACCCGTGGTCGGCCTAGACCAGCTCGGAATTCAAAACTTACAATACTCTCTTAATTCATTTAAATCAATTCTCTCAAGTTTCCAACAATTCATTCAAAATTAAGTCTCAAGTCTCGCAAGTCTCAAGTCTCAATTTAGTGATTTTCTTTTGCAATTTGTGGAAGAAGGAAGTGATCAAGTGAAGAAACATTCAAGAAGCTCTCTCAATTTTCAAGTCTCAACTCTCTCAAGTCTTAATCTAGTTATCTACTCAGACTACTCTTGCAGTTTTTGAAGTGCAGTATCATTTTTATAGTTCAATTAAAAATTGGTAGTTGTTAATTTGTAGCTTGTTAATTTTCTTATATACTTTTTTCTCATTTCAATAATTCAATTTTATAATTTTCGTACACTGCATCATCACGATCACGTAGTGGCCATTGCCAAAGTGGATAAGAATCAACCAATACATCTTGCACTCCTTATGTTCAGCAATTTGAGACTGATTCTTTTAGTGATTTTGATAGTATTCTCGAGTTTTCATACACACAATGATGAATTTCTTGTTGAAGAAACCTATACACAAGACACCGAGCAATTGCTGCCCTCTTCTTCTCGAAAACATAGAGGAGTAACTTCCGAAGTCCACCAATATTATACATTCAATCTGAAAGAGGGACAAAAGGTATGTAACAAGTGTCAAACTACTTACAAATGGAAAGTGGGTGTCGGAACGGGTACACTTTGGTGCGCACTCGGACATATGAAAAGACCATCTAACCCAATAAAAGGTCAACCCTAAGACCGGTCATGTAGATAGCTTAGCTACGATCATGATCTCGTTCGTAAGGAAATGACTCGACTCGTTATTAAGGTCGAATTATCATTTTTCTGTTCCGACAGTAGGAACCTAGAGACATTTAACCAAACCACTTTAAACTCTTATTATAAACGAATTTTTATAAACACCATAAAGTCTGATTATTATGAAATCTATAACGAGCTTAAAGATTTTTTTAGGCTAAAGTTGAAAAAAACTCTTGAACTATCTATCCCCTTTACGCAAAAAACCTCTCTGAACTTTTTTCCCCAGAAAATTACACCTAAGTATAGTTGCAAAAAATCCACTCCGACGGCTTGAGCGTTCTGCTAAAGTTGAGTGAGGTTTTTTGACAATAATGAGAAAGATGCATGATGTTTTTTGAACCAACTTGCAAAGATGAATGAGGTTATCTAATACAAGCAGAAAAGTTAGATGTGGTTTTTTGAAAATAATAAATATACTTCACGGGGTTTTTTTGCAACTTGAGTGTGGTTTTCTGCTTAAAAAAAGTTCAGTGAGGTTTTCTGCATAAAGGAGATAGTTCAAAGTGGTTTTTTTTCAAATTTACCTTTTTTTTAGTTGCTACTTTTTTATGCTTTAACTTGTAAGGTTTTATTAACTGTCTATTGTTAAAAATGTTGTAACGATATTCCAATGTTGTGCGTAATTTGTTATTGGATCGATTGTGCTTGGATCCTTCAAAAGAGGATCATATCATTTGGATATTTGATATATCTCTATAATGGTGCGGCTATCGCATCAGTATCACATATCATACAAGCATGCACTGATTATCATATTCATGATAGTTTTTTTAGTTTTGATAATGCCTCCAACAATAATGGGGCGATTTCCACATTAATTCAAGAGCTTGCTCCTCTATTGCCTGATATTTCATGTTATGTATATCATATCCTTAACTTGTTTGTGCAAGATACATTGAATATAGCCGAACCATAAACGATTGCAATAAGAAATTGGGTGCATTTTATAGATTTGTAATCTTCAATTATTCACAGAATGATGTAATCTGAAGTGAGTACATTTTAGAAAATTTATCAAAGATGTTAAACATCATTAGAATTCTAATTATGACCTATTTTTTGTTACTAAATACTAATTGGTTAAAAATGACTTGAAAAACTTTCAAATGAATGATTACTCTTGGTTTTTTGCCGAAAATTTGTTAAAATTTTTGCAACATTTTAAGAATGCAACCATGAAAATTTTAAAATCTTATGATTCCACTTCAAGTGTTATTTTTCTTTCAATAGTTAATGTGATAACAACTTTTCAAGAAATGATACATGATCCTTAAATGTAGATATTGTTTCTTCCGCTTACACTAAAATTTTGAAATATTGTCATCATTTTCGTATGTTGTTTTGGGTTGCCAGTGTAATGAATCCTCGTATCAAGTTAGAAGGTACAAAGAATTTGATTAAGTTATTTTATTGTATGATGTGGGAGATGATTCTTATGATCATAATGCATTTATAGTTAAATTTGAGTCCATAATAAATAATTTATATGATAGAACTTTTGCATCCACTTCTAAAATACAACATACAAATACAACATCATCTTCTTCTAAAGGTAAGGGCATTGCATTTGAAGATATAACTTTTAATGTATTGAGTCGTATTCAGTCTAAAAAAACCTAGGACTAATTCACAAGATTCACTGTCGTGTGGACAAAAGATTGGTATATTATCATAGTGAAATACAATGAAGGTTCATATCCTATTCTTTCTTATATGGCAAAAGATCTACTAACTCCTCTGTCTCCATAGTTGCATCGGAAAGTGTTTTTTCTCTAAGTGGCGGGATATTGAGCGATGCATAAAATTGTTTGAATCCGGAGGCTTTGGAGATGTTGGTGTGCAGTGAAGATTGGATGAAAACAGAGGACAAGACTCAAGGAGTACTACATGACATATCAACCAGTGGAAGAAACACTTTAGAAAACGTAGTCAAAACTCACTAGGGAATTTAGGGCAATGAGATTCTAGGTTTAGGTTAACTTGAGGTACACGACAGTAGTCCAATGCCCTCCCTTCGGTCTAATTCTAGGCTATCTCGAACTCTAAATCACTTTCTTACCATGTAATTTTGTAACTCTATATGTATTATTAGTTTATTACCTTTTTTATCGTTGTAAGGAATGATCTCAGACTTAAACAATTGAGAAAAATAATATATACTTTTAATATGATTATTGTACATCGGAATTTCTATAATATTATTTATTTTTTATCTTTTTATTTGTTGATTCTGTTCTTAATTGATAGAGGGAGAAGGAAGAAAAAAAGTAAAAAAAAAAAAAGAAAATACAAATTCAGGCCCGACCCAGTTCAGCTCGGGACTCGGCCGTGAGGGTTAGGGGGGCGGTCGAGGCTCGAGTTTCCCTCCATTGGGACCGGCCTGGCCCGGACCGATCCCAATGGCAGCTCGGCTCAGGACAGACCGCTACAGGGTCAGGCTCGGCGGGCTGCGGTCTAGGCCAGTTGCCAACCCTACTTGAAGTGGTCACAAAATGAACGGTTTTTCAATAGTATGATAACTTGGCACAATGCAATGCATGGAAAGAAGCAACCGAATAACTTGATTTCTTGTATACATTCGTTTTATGACATTGTAAATTTAATGAACAATTTAGATCTTCTATATAAAGCCTCATAATATAAGCACAACTACTATGTATGAGAGAGTTGTATGAGACAGTTTTGCTACAAATATGAGGCTCTCTTTTCTCTTTTTTTATAGTGAGTTTGCGATTGAAGTTAAATCATAGAGTTCTGTGGTTAGTGGAGTACAGCCAGCGAACCACATTTTTCATGAAAGTGTGAATTTGATTGGAATTCCTCTCAGAAAGGGGCCCGGTAGCTTATAGCAGGGCTGAAAAAGCGACAACGTTCGCAGTCAGTTATCTTTTGTAAATTGTTAATGTTTGAGGTGTGTTACCATGGTAGAATTGTTTGGGATGGGTATAGGGTAAAGGGAGGTCTTCGTTTCGATGCCAGGTCATAATGTAGCCCTTCATTCAATATATTAGAAAAAATTGAAAATAAAAAATGATTTGAGGGTGGGTTTGGGAATGAAGTTGGGATAACTAAAGTTATTATTTAAGTGGAGGGAAAGGAGGTTTAGAGTCTGCTGAAAAATGGCTTCAGTTATTTTGTAAGCCAAGTGCTGGGAGACATGGAGTTGAAACAAATTAGACAAGGTTGGAGTTTAGATAACTATGGTTATCACAACTCTGAAAAGGCCCCAAACCAGCCAAAGCTTAGATAAATGATGTTATGTTAGGTAACTTCACAAATCTCCACTTATCATAACTTAACTCCATTCCCAAACACACCGTGTGTTTGAATACAGATAGTGGAGGTAAGCGAATGTTAGTGGAGATAACTTGTATAACTACAGTTATCTAACTTTAATCCATTTGGTCATATTTTTGAGTTATGGTAACTATGGTTATCTTTTCTCAAAGTTAATATAATGGAGGTATCCAAGTCCAATTTTTTTTAGCAAAAACACTGAGGTACTGCAGTACAGGTATATGTAACCCATAGGTTGCATTCCTGTATCTTCACTTAAAACTTGCCTATAGCCGATGGGTATCCTACCTATGTATCCAAACAGAACCTGAGCTGTTTCAGGCAAATTTTGGAGTTGTAATAACTTCAGTTATGCCATTCTAAAGTTTAGAGATAACTGGAGTGTCTCTATTCTGACCTAATTTATCTTAACTTTCACCAAAATTAGCATACCTATACCTCCACGTAAGATATAGCTTTGGTTATTCTTTGTTTCCAAACAAGTCATTATGTATTTTTTTTTTCTCGTTTAATTTTTATTTATTGTTCAAACAGTTGACTGATACGGTGAAGAGTTACATTGAGGATAAGGTGGGTAAGGCCGTGCAGAAATACACTCATCTTGTAAGAGAGGTTGATGTTCGCCTATCAGTTCGTGGGGGTGGGGAGTTTGGGAAAGGACCTAAGCTCCGAAAATGCGAGGTAAATTTAGAAATTTTGTTTATTTTCTTATAGTTGTTTTATGTAGTTTCTGATGAAAATTTGGAATTTAGGTAACACTATTTACTAAGAAGCATGGAGTGGTCAGAGCAGAGGAGGATGCAGAGACAGTGTTTGGGAGCATAGACATGGTTTCTTCGATCTTACAGAGGAAACTGAGAAAGATTAAGGAGAAGGATTCGGATCATGGCAGGCACATGAAAGGGTTTAATAGGCTTAAAGTTCGGGAGCCGGTGGTTGAGAAAGTTGAGGAGGTGGAGGAGGTGAAATATGAAGGAGATGTGCAACCTGTTTCTCGGGGAGAGGATGAGGATATCTTGAATGAGGTTTTATCTCTTTTTTGTGTTGCTTTTATTCTGCTTGTTCTTGTTGTAGGTCTATGCGGTTTGTTTCAATGAAGTGACTGTGTTACATCTCGTTCATGTTGAGTTGTTCTTTCAGCAAAAGAGTAGGAGAAAATACTCTTGCACTTAGGGTCTTGTAAACAAAAACTTTCTGAAGATAATTAAATAGAGAAAAAAGAAAATTGTAAACTGCTACTGGTGACAATTAGATGAAATGCTGATTCTAAACTAAGGCTCTATCAATAACTTGAGGCACAAACACATAAGCCCTGCTCTACAATCAATCACCAGATGCTCCTTGATCGTTGTTGGAAGACTTTTAGAAGTCTACCTAAGCTGCAGAAATATGTCTTCATGCTTCAACATTTCAAGGTCTCTTGGCACTTCACTGCATTAATCTGAACCAACACGGGAATGATAGTTTAAAGCGGAGGGCCCTTATGCCCTTCTTTTTTGAGCCAACATCTAGCCCCGTATTCATTTTGTACTCTCATGTTTGATAACTCGGGGTAATCTTTAATTTCAGTACAACGAGTTAATGATCCTCAGAAATCTTTAAACCTCAGAAAATGCAAATTAACTTCTATATATTCTTGTTTCATGTTGAGTTATTGCTGACAATTTATACTTGTTATCTTTCCCCGTCTTCCTTTTAGTCTTTTATCGAGGCATAATTATATTTAGTCAACCTTTACTTTTTCTTTAAGACCAGTTAATTCTATGGAATACAAAGGTTACTACTTAAGTAGTGTGCTTTTTCGCATTCTGTACTTGTATGAAGAGAAATGATGACCAGTTAAGTAGAATTTATAACTATAATTAAATTTTTTAGGGAATCAGATAATGGTAAAAATCGCAGCAAATCAGGGCCGTACGATTCCAACACAGATCCTAAAGCTTCTACATACAGATTAGTCATAACGGACACCTTTAACAGGTCCAGACCTTCTCCAGGCTCCTCTAAAAGACATGGGCATCTTTTAAGTCCACAAGAAGTGACATATTAGGCCCATTAAAAGAGATCCAGCCTATGAAGGCTGTTAGTCAAATCTTTTATCCCCAAGCAAGAGAGCCTATCTCTTGAGGGGTAGATTCAAACAGGAGGTAAAGATTCATATCGAGCTGATGGATTCATGTCGATCTCCTAAACTGTTTCTCCGACTTATAAATACCCTCCCCTCCCCAGTTAGAAGGTAATCTGCAATTTCTCTCTTAAACTCTCTTTTTCTCTCTGGTTCTGACTTAAGCATTAGATGGTCTGTTGCCGGGGCTACATCCGGTGTTTCAGGCTTTTTGCAGGTCCATCGGCCGCGACAGCAATCGTCAAATTTCAGATCACGGTGTTCAATCAACGATTCAGATCCAATCTTAGGAGCTCTAACAACTTTTTACGGCGACGATCAAAGGTTAAATCTTTAGTAGTTTCCATCAAGTATAAACTCACTATCTGTTTGCTCCCATACCAAAATAAGCAGCAACAGATTGATGCCGTCTGTGGAAAACTACACGGATCAGACTTATCGTCATGCCACCAAGACTAAGAGGTAGAGCGGCGGCCTGAAGCCGTTGCACCAATTCTCTTCGTCAACCAGCTCCTCCAGTGGAGGACCCAATTCCTCCACAACAGCCGGATCTGCCCCGACAACCTAATCAATCTCTTGTCAATGGAGAGGCACCGGGGGCTTTCGACAAAGCCGTCATGAACATCCTCTGCTCGACCATATCTTAGTCTATAATCCGTGAAGTGATTCAATGGCCTCGCGAGTCCCCGGGAGTTGAGAGATGTCTCCCAAATCATCAGCGCCGGGCAACAAGGAATCGATCTACGGATCCATTTGGATGACAGGCACGTCCGAACCGAGGCCTCCCACTCAGAACGTCAAGCAAATCAGAGATGCAACTCTCCCTCAAGGTCGAGATTGAGATACTCCTCTCACAGAGGGAGCACTGCAGAAAGAAGCCTGACTCGTGAGAGTCGAAAACATCTTGACAAAAATAAAGAGAAAAAGGCCCCAGTCACTAGGGCCGAACTGGAGAAATTCAAGCTCGACATACTCCGAGCAATCCAAGGCAGTCAAGATCAGGGTCGACCCTTAAAAGAAGAAGAATCTGGCGACTCAATCATTTCCAAGGGAAAGGACGACAAAGTCCTTCGCTGCATCCGAGAAGTAGAAAATCGCCTAGAACAGATGAAAAATGAGGGGAACCGCTCCAGCAGGGCTTATCGTTCTAGTCGACTTCCACTCAGCAAGTCAATCCTTGATGCACCAATTCTGAAAAACTTCAAAGCTCCTCAATTTGAGTCATACGATGGAGAATCTGCCTCGACAGACCATATTGAGAGTTTCAAAACACTTATGATGGTCTACAGTGCCACCGATGCGCTCATGTGCTGAACATTCCCTGTAACTTTGAAATGATCAGCAAGGAAATGGTACTTCGCCTCACTCCAGAGTAAATATTCTCCTTCGACCAGCTCGAAAAGTTATTCATTGCGCACTTCGTTACTAGCCGCAAGGATCAAAAACCAAGTGCCTCTCTATTGGAATTAAAGCAAAAGGATGGAGAACTACTAAAGAACTTTGTCAAGCGCTTCACAACCGAAGCAAGGTCCATCTCCTTAGATCCGTCAGTGGCGGCTGCCGCATTCCACCACAACGTTACTAACAAAGACCTGAAAGCTCCCTCGCAAAGTAGCCTCCTATAAATTACACTGAGCTCCTAGAAATGAGTGACAAATATATCAGAGTCGATGAAGCTCTTTATCCTCAATGCAATAACGGTTCATCTTTCGGGAACAAACAGAAGAATGTAAGCGATGGACCAAGGAGATTTTAGAAAGACGACACAGGTCAGCGTCATCCACCTCCAGCACCACGCTTTGACAGGTTCACTCCTCTCAACGCAAGCATATTAGTCATCCTCATGGAAGTTGAGAAGGACAGAATAATCTGCCCTACCCCCAAGATGTCAATGTCTAGCAAGAGAAATGATAAGAGCAAGTGGTGTGCTTTTCATAGTGACCATGTCCACTACTGACAACTGTCGAGCCCTTAAAGAAAAACTTGATGGCCTGATTCGCCGGGGCTATCTCTTTCAATTTGTCTAACAAAACAATAGCGCCGAAATCCCTCCGGTACGGGGGGGAGGGCAATAAGCGTCGAGAGAGGTCCTCCGAATCGCAAGACTTGGAACACATTGCCATTCTTCACTCCATTCATGGAGGCCAACTCCTCATGCAAAGCCTTTGTCAGGAAAGTCAACTCTGTACATAACATTCTGTCTGCCAAAAGCACTGGGGTCCTGATATCTTTCATCGATAAAGACTCAGAAGGTGTCCGAACACCTCACCACGATGCATTGGTCATAAACCTTTGCATGGTGAATCATGAAGTACGCCGCATCTTGGTGGACAATGGCAGCTCAGTAAACATTATTTTCATGAACTCTTTCAACGGTCTTAAGCTCTCTCAATACACTCCACGGATTCTCCGGTGTCCCTGTTCAAGTAGAAGGAATCATCACACTTGCTGTGACAACAGGAGCCCATGCTATTCGAACTGAAGCACTGAACTTTACGGTAGTCGATGTCAAAGTCGCATACAACGCAATATTCGGCCGTCCTGGCATAGCGGTCTTCCATGCAGTTGTTTCTGTCTTTCACATGAAAATGAAGTTCCTAACAACAGCAGGCGTAGGCCAAGTTGTAGGGAGCCAACAGGCAGCACGAGCATGCTACACCGCTTCAATGTGAGCTTGGTTTTACATTTTGACGCCATAGAGTTACCATCGGAAAGCAGTTACAATAACTCTTAGCCCGCAAACAAGTTTGAAGCCACTGCCATAGACAACCCTGCCAAGAACTTTCAAACCTGTCAAATTATCTCCCACAAGGTCTAAATTTGTTCTCATTAGAACACAGTAATAAACCTGAATCCTCCGTCCGAGGCACTCCACTCATTCAACGGAAAGAACCACATTAGCAAATCTGAAGATCTTCCATTCTCTCGGCAAAACAAGGGGAAGCTCGCTCCAAAACATGCAAGTCCAGGCAAGGTCTATCAAGTTGTTCGCCTAGCGGCTCATCAACTTGAAGACTCGGGTTGTAAGGAGATATCAACAAGGACTTGGAAAGTAGAACCCCTTATGCAATACAACGAGGGCATCGAAAACATCATCTCTTAGTAGTAGTAGCAAATTTTATCAATTTGTAATAAAGGTCAGCCACTAGAGCAGCCATTTAGTTCTACTTTTCAATAAGACCACTTTCACTACCCGTCACTGTATGTAATAACGGTCAGCCAGTAGAGCAGCCGCTTAGTTTATTTTCTAATAAAATTTAGAATTAGTTTTTGCAGAATTATTGTACAACTCTACAAATGTACAATGAGTTAAATGTCAAGTCTACTCCTAAAAACGACACAAAAAACTCATTAGAAGCTTCTCATAAGACGGGTTCAGATTCCATACCCATGACTCGAAGTTATTCTAGCAATTTGTAACAAAGCAAAACCTGCAATCCGTTAATGACTCGACGACAGGTTCGGAGTCCATACCCATGGCTCGATGTTACTCTAGCAACTAGCGGGAAAGCAAGTTCACAGTTCAACTCACTATTCGATCTGCTCTTGCAACCTATTTAATATCTAAATTAACAAGTTCAGAATCCATAGCCATGGCTCAGAGTTACTTTAGTAACCTGCAAATAAGCACGTTCAGAGTTCAACTCGCCATTCGATCTGTTGTTGAAACTAGTTAAAAAAATTTAAAGACAGATTAGAGATCCAAAATCGTGGATTGTAGTTACCCTAATAAAACTTACGAAAGTGATATTTGTAGTTAAACTCGCCACTCGATGCGACTCACAATTTGTTGGAGGTCCTATATAGCAAGTTTGGAAGGTAACTCTTCCTCAAAGTTGCCCCTACAACTAGTTGCACACCCATATAGCAAGTTTGGAAAATAACTCTTTCACAGAGTTGCCCCAACAATCAGCTGGGTACAAGACGGACAAATTCTAAACTCTGCCAAACATTACGCAACCGTCGACAATTCATTAGTTATACACAACAAATTTGAGGCCTTATTCTTTAGCTACAAAGGAACCAGTCGACGACCCATGAATCTTAACAATAAGTTGCACAATAAGGATCAATCATATGAAAAGAGTTCAAGTCATAGAATTGTCGCAAATCTATGTATTCAGTTCTAGTGCTACTACAAATATTTACAAGTACAAAATGGCAAGTCCTAAGTCCAACTCTTCTAAAGAGCAGCTCCTACAACTAGTCAACTGCCAAAGACGACAAATCACCGGACAAGCGAGCACGCCCCAAGTCTTTCCTACCACCTTCACCTGAGCAAGCTCCAATTCCGTTCTTCATAACACACCGCGCAAACAGACAAGTCCAAACTCCGGCACGTGCAGCATATTGCAAAGAAAAGCAAGCTCGACACTCTGAATATCTTATTCGGTGCACACGACTACTTGTTCAGCACAAAGAACATAATTACTTCAATGCCGTACAAACACAAAGGACTTCACTTCAAATATCAAGACTCGAAACAAGTTTCATCAACAACTCTTGACTCCAAACATCGAGTTCCATGCTCTCCTCTTCACACACTGCCAACAGCTCGTTGATTCCAAACAACGAGTTCAACGCCTTTATCTTTGCTCAAGTTTCGTCAATAACTCGTTGACTCCGAACAATGAGTTCAACGTCTTGCTCTTCGCTCAGTCTCCATCAACAACTCGTTGACTCCAAGCAACGAGTTCAACACCTCGATCTTTGCTCAAGTTTGATCAACAACTCGTTGGCTCCAAACAACAAGTTTAATGCTCCGCTCACAGCATGAGCTCCATTAACAACTCGTTGACTCCAAATGAGTTTAACGCTTTGTTCTCTGCTCGAGCTTCATTAACAACTCGTAGACTCCAAACAACGAGTACAACACTCCGTTCTTTGCTCGAGTCCTTCGAACGACCCATCATCTTCATGCAATAGCTCGACATCCAACACTATCCTAGAATTGTCTCTACAAGTTCTAGGGCCGGCCCAACATTTATTGAGGCCTAAAGCGAACTCGGAAATGAGGCCCTTTAAAAGCTTATAATAATATTTTGTTAAATTTACTATATTTTTATTTAAATGTTATCTTTCGGGCTTTTTGAGATGCAAAATCATTTATTATATTATTGTAATCAATTTCGGGCTTTTTGGTATGTGGGGAGGCCTATTTCGGGCTTTTTGGTATGTGAAAAGCCCTTTATTCTTTAGATAATTTTTTTTGGTGCACTAAAGCCCTAGCTTTGGTTGCTTTACCCTTGGCCGGCCCTGACAAACTTGATTGGCGCAAACAGTGAATCCAAATGTCAGCTCCGTCACAGGGTGTCTCTATAAAACTTGATAGGCATAAACAGTAAGTTCAACGTTCAACTCCGTCTTCGAATTGTCTCTACAAACTTGCTGGGCGAGAACATCAAGTTCTACATCAACTCTGTCTCACAGTTGTCTCTATAAACTTGTTTGTCGCAAACAGCAAGTTCAAACATCTGATTCCATCGCGGAGTTCTTTACAAGCTTATTGGGGGCAAACGACAAGATCTACATCAACTCGATTAAGGAGTTGCCCCTCCAAACTTGTTGGGATCAAACGGCGAGCTCTGCATCGACTCCATCTCTGAGTTGCCTCACAAAACTTGCTGGCTTCAAACGGCAAGTTTTACATCCAACTTCATCACAGAGTTGCCTCTACAAAACTTGCTGAGCGCAAACGGCAAGTTCAACGTCCAACTCCGTTACAGAGTTCTCTATTAACTTGTCGGGATCAAACAACAAGCTCTATGTTCAACTCCGTCTCAGAGTTAGTCTCTCCAAATTTGCTTGGATCAAACAACAATTTCCACGCTCGACTCCATCTCAGAGTTATCTTTCCAAACTTGCTGGGATTAAACGGCAAGCTCTACATCAACTCCATTTCAGAGGTGCCTCACAAAACTTGCTGGGATCAAACGGTAAGTCCCACATCCAACTCCGACTCATGTTTGACGAGAGGCTCCTCTACAAGACATGCCTCTTTTAAGTCCATGAGAAGTGACAGATTAGACCCACTAAGAGAGACCCAGCCCATGAAGGCTATTAGTTGAATCTCTTATCCCCAAATAAGAGAGCCTATCTCTTGAGGGGTAAGATTCAAACATGAGATAAGTAATTCATATCGATCTAATGGATTCATGTTGATCTTCTAGATAGTTTCTCAGACCTATAAATACCCTCCCCCCTCAGCAGTCAGAATATAATATGCAATTTCTCTCTCTGGTTCTGATTTGAGCGTCGGAGGGTTTATTGCCGAGTCCACTTCTGGTATTTCAGGCTTTTTGCAGGTCCATCGGCCGCGTCAACAACCGTCGAATTTCAGATCACTGTGTTCAATCAACGATTCAGATCCAATCTCAGGAGCTCTAACCACTTTTTACTACGACGATCAAAGATTAGATCTTTAGTAGTTTTCTTCAAATATAAACTCGCTATCTATTTGCCTCCACACCAAAATAAGCAAATAAGCAGCAACATAATCTTTACTAACTGTGAATGCAAGTATAAGGAGCCATGGTTGTTGAAGAGGCAAATGGAGGGCAATGAGAAAGCTGATCTGTGGACATAGTTTCATTTTTTTCCAATTTTCTGAAAAGTTTCAATATGGTTTTTCTACATACATATCAAGTATTCAAAATTTTTGTTTATTCTTTTGCATATGGAGGATACATAAATTTGATATATATGTCAAAAGAACTACAACACAAACGCTCATCTAATATTCTGTTGATTTGGAACTTTATGAGTTAACTACTTATAATTAAACTTGTTTGAAACTATTGCTACTGGTTTTTTTATTTTTTATTTACTAGTGAAGGTTGTTGATTCCACTCCCTCTCTTTGATAAACTGGTTTAGTGTTTCCACGCAAAGCAAGGAACACGAATAACATCACTCTAATTCCGTAGAGGTTACAATATTAGTGCTAATCTAGGCTGAAACTGAAATTTCAAGATATATAACTTTCTTTTGTGTATCACGACTTTCCCTCGCTGATGACTGGTGCGCATCTTAGCTTAAGAGTGTTCTGTTCTCATAATTGACCTGCCACTTTGATAGCTCCATGTACATTGTTTGAGCCAGAGCCATCAACTTATCCTTCTTGTGGAAGTATGCACATAGATTTTAATATGCCACTTTGAGCTTATGATTTTAATATGTCTTGCTAGCCTTGTATATCAATCTCTTTTACCTCTCATATGCACATAGATTCTTTTTATGTTTTTCTTTCCACATGCTAAATAGAACTTTCCAACTGTCAATTTTGATCTAGAGTCCTTTTTATTATTCAAAAGTTGGTAGTTCAATGTCACTGGTTAGGTTTCAACTTTTCAGATGAAGATATTACCTGGTTGTATTTATATAACTTCTGACTCTCTGTGACTGTTGACTGCAGATTGTGCGTACAAAGTACTTCGACATGCCGCCATTGACTGTTACTGAGGCAATGGATCAGTTAGAAAATGTTGATCATGACTTCTATGGTTTCAGAAATATTGCCACTGGTAAGAGACATATTTTGGCTTGATTTGTAAAGTATTGGCTTTGCTATGAATTGTTATGTGCATAATTGATGGACGAGCATATATAAGTTTGCATATCTATCAGCTGGAATTCGTTTTCGAATTTCGAACTCTTTATATGGGAGAGGTTATTATATGTAGATGCAGATAAAACACTTTTTTTTTTTTTTTTTTTTTGGGGGGGGGGGGGGGGGGGGGGGCTTCCTAAAAAGTACGACTAAAATTAAAGTGCAAGAAATGAGTTAACAGAATTATCACCCCAATGAACATGGTCCGGCACCCCTTGCCTACATATACTATCGAAGGTCATCTTGCCTTAGGATTTCTCAATCCATTAAAGTACTTCTCTTTAACTGGATCGAAGCAAACCCTCTTACAGTCTAAACTCTTCCCCCATTACTCAGCTGCAAAAAAATATTCTCGATGAATTGTATAAGTTAGTCACTACTTACTGAAGAAAGGAAATTACAATGGAGGCTTTAGAAAATGACTCTTTAAAGTTACATGATAGTTGTTTGTTATCTTAAAAATAATGAAAGTTCTTGTTGTGTGAAAATATAAAAGATTGATGAGGTATTTATAGGGTAGGAAATATTATAGCTAAATCAAGGTATCTATTGAGGGTCCATTTGGGGGGGAGGGGGGGTTCAAAGTTCAAAGGAGACACAAGAAGGAAGGAAACATTTTGAAAAAGATTTGAGTAGAGAATAATTATAGGTATAAAAAAATATAATTTCTTTTCAAAACAAATTCCCTTTTGAAGTTAAAGAGTCATTCGTTACATAATAATCCTGTACAAGTAACATATAAAAATGAGACTCAACTTGTCCTGATCTTCATCATAGGCTTGACATCTTGAGTCTTGACATAGACTGCCTTCTTCTTCATGTTGACTTCATTTGTTTATTAGCAAAGCTTACCAGGAATCCATCCAACATCCAATATAATATAGCTTTATGTATAGTCCAACCATCTTCCTTTGTAAGGATATAAACTACATGTTGATAAAACCTACACGCTCATGTAGTAAGTTAACCTTTTATGTTGTATGTGTTCAGGCATCAAAATCCAATAGTCATTCAACTCTATAGACACAATTAATACTGTATACAAAAGAAACTATTTAATACCGTGATTTATTAAAACTTGCCGTTGCTGCTAATTTCTGTATGGGAGCAAACAGATAATTGTGAATTCTTTTAGGACCAATAAAAAATTGACCTTTTTTACTTTGACTGGTATAGACTGTTTTCAACTGATGTTGACTCATGAATCTGAATTGTTTGCATTGTTGGATCTGATCTGGACGGTGACGATTGCTCCGATTGATCTACAAAAAGTTCGAAACACCGGAGTTGACCACGGAGACAGATCCTTCGACGCTCAAGTCAGATTTCAAGAAGAATATGATAAGAGTTTTTTGTGGAAAATATTGATTACCTGGTTCTTGTGAACGTAGAGGGGTATTTATAGTCGCTCAATTTCAAGATAGTTATTTATTTTTACTTTCTTGTGTTTTTGGATTAAATTGATTTTCTTCTTTATGAAGTTATAAAAGTGGTTGGAGAGATTCAATTAAAACTCTCCTCATGATAGGAGATATGGTTTTTGAACCGTCTTTAGTGGATAATTATAAGTTTAAATCATATTTGAATAATATTAACTCATTTATATTAGGCTGTTATGATAACCCAGCAAGTCAGATCCGTTTCGGGTTATTGGGTTTGAGAGATGCTCAATTTCTGTTTATGGATGCATTTCTAGTAAAATTTACCGTCTTACCCCTAAGAGCTTTAAGATTCGTGTCTGATTTGAACGGTCCCGATTTGGTTCTATTTTTATCCATATCACAAGCCCTCACTCGCGAAGACTCAGTTTCATAGCCTTTGAGTAGTAGTTCGCCCGTTTTTAAGGGTTTACAGAACTTATCGGAGTTTTCCGGGATGTTTGAATCTTGCTCGAGGTGTAACGGTGTTATTCTGAGATTGTAAAATACTCAAAATTATTTCAGAATTTTCTGGATATTTTGTGACTTTTATTTTTTTCTAAATTTTTTCCAAGTTTTAATCATTTTTCGAATTTCAATAATTTATTTTTTAAAACTTTAATTAATTATTCTAAATTAATAATAAATTTTTCGGAAAAATATTTTTAAAATATTTTTTCTTAATTAATAATTAATTATATAATTTTTAACTAATTATTTTGAATTTTTAATTACTTTTTCAGAATTTTTAATTATTTAATTCGACTTAATATTTAAATAAAGGAATTAATTAAATACTTGATGACGTGACGAAATCTGGAGCGTTGATCATGAACTGGTGCGAAAATCATGACAATTGAAACGCAAAAAAGATTCGTTGATCATTAACCAGTCAAAGACATTTTGCTCGCATTTCGATTGGGGGCAGGTTTGTTCGGCGCGCGCCACCGATCGATTGTGATGCTTCGGCTGATCGACACGTGGCATTGATCGGTCAAAGTTAACCGTTGTCCGTTGACCCAGTTTTTTTATCAAATCTCAGCCGTTGATCAAAGATAAGGGGCGGATCAGAAGGAAAATTATTCTGCACCATTTAGTTTGGGGTAGCGTTTATTCGGTGTTGCACGTGCAGTGCACGTGCTTTTTGGGAAGCTGATGACGTGGCAAAATCTAGAGCGTTGATCATCCAAGTGCGGATCATGAGGTGATTAGGATTGTTGTTTCCAGTGCTTGGGTCGGGAGAGCGTTTGCTCGGTTTGTGACCGAACAGGAGCGACTCCGAGCTTACGTGGCGCGATATGGTGTGACCACGTGGTGTTAACCGTTGACTCGGTCAACGTTGACCTGCTGGGCCCACATTTTTTTCTTTTTTGGCTCCATCTTTTTAGGTTTTATTAGCACGTGTGGGGCACATGCAATAGTTAGTGCGGCTGCAAAATAAATCACCGAGGAAGGGTGTTGTTCGGAATCGAACCCACGCACATGGAGGTGGGAATGAGCAGCCTAACCACTTGGCCAAGTTGCTTCCTTATAAAAGTTATCTATTTATTTAATTTGGAAATGCTCTTTTGAGTTGCATGATGCTACGGTATAATAAACTTTTCCGGTGCTACAAAAGTCTGATTTGAGCGTGTGACCCCTCGTTTCAAAGTTAACTCGAAGATCTACAATTTCTCTTCAGAAGTCAGCTGAAGAATCATGTCTTTATGTTCAAAACAGACCCGCAATATCTTTGACTCCGTGAAGTTAAGAAGAGCTTCAGTGTCCGAATCTACGAAGAGGAGCTTTGCTCCTGTGGCTAAGAAGATGAGCTTCACCACGGAGGAGCTATGAAGATCTTCGTAAGACCCTTGGGAAGAGCCGATCGGTAGGCGAGTTTGGAGAGCACCACTAGAGGCGAGTTGCGAACTCTTTGTGGAAGAAGGCCGCTCGGGAGCACCTCTAGGGGTGAGTTGAGCTCCGAACTCGTTAGTGGAAGAAAAAAGTCGCTCGGGAGGCGAGTTTAGTAGAAGATTGTATCTTTTGTACTCTTGTTGTGACCAGTTGTGGGAGTGTTCAAATGGCGAGGCATGCCCCGCACACTCACTTGGCAGTAAGTTGATAAGTAACTAATGACCATGAGTATGGACTCCAAACAAGTTCACGAGTTTTGGGAGCCCTCAAATGGCAACTCGTGCCCCGTACACTTGTTCGGGGGCAAGTGGCTAAAGCAACCCTATGAACCATGAATGGACTCCGCACTTGTTCAGGGTTATTTTAGGAGCACTTGAATGGCGAGCCGTGCCCAACATACTAGCTCTGATGCAAGTTGCTAGAGCGGCTCAATGAATTATGAATGGACTCTGAATAAGGTGACGACGAGTTTTGGGAGCACTCGAATGGCTAGTCATGTCCCGCACACTTGCTCGGGGTCAAGTGCCTAGGGTGACCCTAAGAACAATGAATAGACTCCACACTTGTCCAGAGTTATTTTGGGAGTACTCGAATGGCAAGCCGTGCCCTGCATACTTACTCGGGTGGACTCCGCACACATCCGTTGGGGTGCTTAATGAGTGGATGGTGTTGCTCGACAGTGAACCATGTGTCTAACTCATTGTTTGCGTCCGATAGAATTGTACAATAATTTTGCAAAGGAAAAGACTGAAAATTTATTGAAAAAATGAAACTAAGCGGTTTCTTTGATACTAGCCTTTATTACATGTTGTGACCGTTATAATTGTCGGTCTTTATTATATGTTTGAAGCTAACTACTATGGGAGGGAGTTAAGCACCCTCGTTGTTCTTCAGATGCTCGATGTTCCAAGTAAAGATATCTCGGTTCTCCTTAATGCAAATGCTGAGTTGCTCCTTGACTTGATGGAGGAGAGCCTTGCTCACCCGAAAATACTTAGCTTGATCTTCTTGGGATAATGAGATTTTTGCTAGTTCTTCTAAGGGTTCAGAGCTGGCTTGTCCCCTCTTTTGGGGGAGTTCCATAGCATCGAGGGGGGGGGGGGGATCGAGCCCCTCATTGTGGCGGTGTAACACGTCCGAGTGGCTTCTTGGCTTCCTTTGGCTTTCCCTATCCCTGCTGCTGTAGGGAACTTCATCGTCGTGTGGTTGGCTGAGGCAATTACGTGAAAGGCTACTAGCCCCGGACGACCAAAAATGGCATTGTAGGCGGACTTCATGTTGACAACCATGAATCGAGAGCTTCCGTGTGGGTAGTTGGAGCTTTTCCCACAGTCACGTCAAGGGTGACTATTCCCTCGATTAGAACCGGGGCTCCGGAGAATCCATGGAAAGTGTATCCAGTGGGCTTGAGGCGGTCTCGCTTGAGCTTAAGGTCCTCGAATACATTGAGGAAGTGGATATTTACCGAGCTGCCGTTATCTACCAGGATGCGGCTCACATCATGATTGGCCATACATATGTTGATTACTAATGTGTCGCACTGAGGTGTTCAAACACCTTCAAGGTCTTGGTCTGGAAATGCGATCGGGACCCTCGAGTTCTTGGGAGGGGGGATATTATGCACCGTGTTCAATTCTCGGAGAAACGCTTTCCTAGAGGAGTTAGATGATCCCCAATAGGTCCCCCATGGATCGAGTAGATTATCTCCATGCGCTCCTAGTCTTGGGACTCGGCTGGTTTCTCTGGTCGCTTATTGGCTTCAATTGGAGGAGGGGGTTCGGTGACGTTTTCTTTAGCAAACTTGGCGAGGTACCCACGCCGGAGTAGTCCTTTTGAGTTCATCCCTGATGGCTCGGTAGTCATCTGTGAGGTGCCCATAATCTTTGTGGAAAGCACACCACTTGTTCCTGTCCATTATCTTAAGACATTCATCTTAGGAGGAGGTTGGAGGAGTCCCTCCTTGCCGACTTCCATCAGGATAGCAGAGATGCTGGCATTGACTAGGGTGTACTCGAAATGAGGAATTAGGGATGGATGACGCTGGCTTGTGGCATCTTTCTGGGACTTACTGGGTTCGACTTCGTTAGTGCTCTTCCATTTGATCCCGGATGAGATCACCTTTTGTTCTTGAGGTCTAATAACATCCTCCACTCGGATGTACTTCTTGACTCTTTGAAGGAAGTTAGAGAAATCCTGATGAGGTCTTTTGACAAGAGAAGTTTTAAGGTCGTCATGATTTACATTGTGCCTGAAGGTACCATGACTATGGCTGAGTTGAGTGAGGGGATGGACCAAGACTCGGCTGCGAAGTGTCGAACATAACTACCGAGGGACTCCCCTCCCTTTGCTTCAAGTCAAGTAAGGAGGCACTTATCTTCTCTGTCTTACGGCTGGTAATGAAGTGCATGAGGAAGAGTTCTTCAAGTTGGTCGAAGGATAAGATGGACCCTGGAGAGAGACGAGAGAACCACTCCCGTGCCGATCCCTTTAGGGTTGTTGGGAAAGTCTTGTAAAGGAGAGAATCAGATGCTTGGTGGATCATCATGAGCTATGTAGTACGGATACGGGTACGCGGATACGTGATTTCTAAAAAATTTAGGATACGGGTACGTCAAGGATACGTTGAATATAAAAATAATAAATTTAATATACATTATGTTAAAAAAATTTAAAATTCCAAAAAAGTATAATAACTAGATAAATCATTGTATCTAGAAATTGTAAATGTAATCATTAAAAACTAAGTTAATTGTCAATTGTTAATTCCCAACTCAATTAACAGTGAAGTAGTAAAATCTATAATAACAGTGAACTCTCTCATGCCCAATTAACAGTGAACTCCTTCCTAAAGCCATATTTCTCACTCATTTTTATTAACTCAATATTTCATATTTTTAATTCATTCTCATCTAATATGTATACAGGAACAAGAAGATCAAACCTTGGGGGGAGAGAGAGATGAAGTGGCAGATCGCACAACGGTTGTGAAAGAGGAAGAGGCGAGATCTCGCGCCGTTATGGGGAGAGAAAGAGTCATGAGGTCAGACGAGGTTTGGGGGAGAGAAATCGGGGCCAGCGACGGCGGTAGAGAAAGAGGAAGGAGGAAGCGGAGCAGATCGGGGATTGGGGTTTTGCACACAGGAGAAAGAGGAAAGAGGAAAGAGGAAGAGGCACACAGTGACGGCGGCGATGGTCAGGCGAACACGCGACGGCTGCGACAACAACGATTGGGATTTTCTTTTTCTTTTTTATCTGAGAGAAGGGGGAGTGAGCGATGGAGAGAGAGAGAGAGAGAGAGAGAGCGATGAGTCGATTTGTAAAAAAGAGCGAGAAAGAAGTGATTAAGGTTTTTTTTTCAAATAATAAATGCAAACGGGCGCACCCCAAACACACCTGTTGCGTACCCGCCCTCACCGAAATGCACCCGAAATTGCACCCGTATATTTTCTTTTTTTTAAATTTATTTAAAGCTCACGATACGCACCCGATACGTACTCGAAACTTATCGGGGCGTACCCGAGTCGGATTCGTACCCGATATTGGTACGAGGTCGAGTTTTGAATACCTGTGCTTCATAGATCATGAGGGTTTTAAAATTCTCAATGTGGTCCACCGAGTCAGTCTCCCCGTTGTATGATTCGAAAGCTGGGATCTTGAAGTTAGTCTGGATAGGAGCCTCAATTTTTTTTGGAGAAGGGTGTCTGGAGGGACAGTATGTTCCTTCATGTCTTCCTTCTTCTCGCTTTAGCAGCGTTCTGGAGGCATTGAAGGTGAACATTGTCTTGCTTTTCGGATCTAGTGGACTCGTGGGACTCTCATGTTGTGTAGGAGTGGGACAATGATGACTAGTTTGTCGGCTCCTGCTTGGAGCAGCTCATCTTTGAATTCTTGAAACTCTGCTCGGGTGACAGTTACTTCTTCCCCCATTTCTCTCCTGGGAGCTAGTCGACTTGTAGTAGGGTTCCTTCCCCCCTATGGGGGAGTTCTTCTGTGTTCTCTTGGGGAATGATGACTTCTTCGACTTCTAGGAGAGAGGGTTTTTCTACGCCCTCTGGGGGAAAGGATTCTTCTGCGTTCTCGACTCCGGGGAGAAGGGCTCTTTGTGTCTTCTTGGCTAGATGGATGGGGGTGACCGTCCCTCCCTCGCGGTCTACTTGAGCGGCCCCGACGTGCAGACTCTTGCTGTATGGAGGTTATGATAAGGCGGATGTCTTGTTGCGGCTGAGGTGCTTCAGGAGGCACCGTGGAGGGTGTGGAGGTGTACATTGACCCCCGGTTGTCTTTGAACTGTTGTGCAGGGTGCTGACTTCTTCGGGAGTCCCCCCGTGGAAGCTCTATAGGGGGAGACTGGGTAGGTTGTTGTGGATGAGGAGGTTGATCAGCTTGAAGGGTTGGAGGGACGTCCTCATTGGGAGGTGGAGGAAGAGGGTCGGCTTAAGGCCGCCGCCTTCTCTTTTACCTTTTGGAGGCATGACTGAAAACTGTTTTTACCGGCAAAATTTGGTCGAAATTTGCTTTTTCTGTTCCAACAGATGGTGCCAACCTGTTGCTGCTAATTTCTGTGTGGGAGCAAACGGATAATTGTGAATTCTTTTAGAACTAATAAAAAGCTGACCTTTTATACTTTCGTTGGTATTGACTCTTTCCAACTGATGTTGACTCTTGAATCTGACTCGTTTGCACTGTTGGATATGATCTGAACGGTGACGATTGCTCCTACTGACCTATAAAAAGTCTGAAACACCGGGGTTGACCCCGGCGACAGACCCTCCGACACTCATGTCCGAACTCAGAAGAATGAGAGTTTTTTGTGTAAAAATACTGATTACTTGGTTTTTGTCGAGGGTATTTATAGTTGCTTTGGGGTCAATTTCAAGATAATGATTTATCTCTACTTCCCGATGATTTTGACTTGAATTGATTCTCTCTTTTTAATAAAGAGATAAGAGTGGTTGGAGAGATCGAGTTAAAACTCTCCTCATGATAAGAGATATGGTTTTTGAATCGTCTCTTGTGGATAATTATGAGTTTATATTATATTTAAATAATATGGACACATTTATATTAGGCTGTTATGACAACCTAGTAAGACATCCGTTTTGGGTTATTGGGCTTGAGAGACGCCCAATTTCCGTTCATGGACCCGTTTCTACTGAAATTTACCGCTTTACCCCTGAGAACTTTAAGATTCGTGTCCGATTTGAACGGTCCCGATGTGGTTCTATTTTTACCCAAATCACTTACTAAAGTGCTAGTTGGATCCCTTATTTTAATTAGCTAAGCGAAATGCTATATCAGGTGCTTATTTTAAAGGTATTAAACATTGTTTTTTCATGCTGGTCCTCTTTTGTGCATGGTTTAGCGCCTAAGTGAAGTGACAGATTGTAAGAAGATTGCATTTTGTCTAATATATTTTGACAGTACCAAGTAATTTAGTTGGCAAGTCGTGCCTAAGGCCTAGAATGGTTCCATAAATCTATATAGGTTGGAGTAAACCTGGCTTAACTTTCTTGTATCCCAGATCTTTGGTATATCAGTTCTGTTGTTATATTTGAGAGAAAATTTGCTATTTTTTGGTCAAAACACCCTTATTGTAGCTGGAAACCTTTTAAAGGATGGTTTCTAAACCACGGTTTGTAGCTCAAGTGGTAAAGGGTTGAGATGGGTAAAGAGAGGTGTCATGGTTGAGATCAGGGTTGAGATCAGGTTATAGGTTACAATGTAGCCCATTATCAATAAGAATAATAAAAATAGCAAATAACAATAATAATAATAATAATAATAATAATAATAATAATAATAATAATAATTAATAAATATGGTTTCTAAAATATTTTGTTTTCTCTCCAGGTGAGATAAATATCTTGTACAAGAGAAAGGAAGGAGGGTATGGACTAATAATTCCCAAAGATGGCAAAGTACAGAAACTTGAAGCTCATGTGACAGCTACTTCAAGAGAGGCCCATGTTGCAGAGAGTGTTAACGGGTAACATTGCATTGCGGGTAAAGTTTTTGAAACTGTGCATCATTTTCTGAAGTTCCTATTAGTTGTTAAATGTCGAGCGGGCAGATGAATATACGTGGATATTACTCTTCTACTGTTCCCATTTTGGATTTCTGATCATGGTCTTTAAATTGCATTCTCTATAGGAGATAAACTTTGTTTTTACATATTGTGAGTTATCATGTTAATATGTAACAACTGTTTCTCATCCTGTTTTGCTTCATACAGTAAAGTTTATAGCTATGTCACTGTCTGAAGTTTCATCACGGTTGTGATTAGTTTCCTTTTTTATGATAAAATCACAGTTGTGATTCACGAATTGGAAGTTTCATGGGAATCATGAGTAGGGGCCCAACAAAGTTTTGAGTAGCTAAAAAAAAATTACTCTTCATTATTAAGCAACATGAAAAGAGATGCTTGGTGACAAAGCTAGTGTTATTAGTGTGTTGTTTATATGTCTTGCATCCCATATTCGATGTGAAGAGAAGACAGAGAAGCGACCAGAAGGAATCGAGGCGATTGGAATGGATTGGAAGCAAGCAACAACAACGGAGGCAAACAATCGACTGCCATTGGGGCAATCTACTGTTGCGGGTCTATGATTTGAAGTCGAGGCAGCACAGTCAGCTGCCCCCTCAGGCTGAAGTTGCAAATGGGCTTGGGTCTTGGTGATTCAATTGAAGCCCAACTTGTTCTCTAGGTTAGATTGTACGACTCTTGTTGTATGGTTATTGTATTAGGTATAGCAAACTAGGGTTTCTCTAAATCTCTATATAATCAATGTAACGGCTCAAATGACAAAATGATTATATCTAGTGCTGAATAAAAAAAAGATTACTTCATCTAAGAGGTGAATAAATTCTCCATTGTAAACAGCAAGTATTTTTAGTTAGGCTTGAGAGAGAGTTGTGGTGAGACTTGTAATTCTTGTATCTTCTCTAAATCTAATTTATCTCCCATTGATTAGGTCCTGCCCGAATTGGGACAAATATTTTTTGTGTTTGATGTGATCTCTATTTGCTTGGTGGTATATATTGATCGTGTCGAAGACTCAACAAGATCCCAACGCGTAATCTCTAACAATTGGTATCAGAGCATCATGTCAGAAATCTTCCTCAGGTTTGTGGGTTTGTTCAAGTTTCTTGAAGAAGATGGCATATCAGAGCATGAAGATCAAGCAATTTGACGGTATGATCAAACTTTAATTTTTGGAAGAGGGACATGTATGACACATTGGTTCAAAAGGGCTTTGCATATTACTCTTGATGGAGATTAAGGGAAGCTAACCGACATGAAGCAGGAGAAGTTGATGAAATTTGTTTGAAAGTCTTGAGTTTATTTTGGCTGCAATTGGCCGACGAAGTCAAGTGTGATTTCTGGATGAGACAAGCGCGACGAGTCTATAGGTGAGGCTTAAAACTGACTACTCTGGATCATCGTTGTTAGATCGGATATACTGAAAGGGAAAACTGGTTAGTTTATCAATGGAGGGTACCCATCTTCAAGATCATATTGTGGAGTTCAATAAGATAATATCTGAAATGAAGGCGATAAACGGGGATAATCTAAGGAAAAAAGATAAAGTTTTCAACTTGATATATTCACTGTCAATTTCATTTGATCGCTTGATAACTACTATGCTATATGAGAAATCTACCAATGAGACACTTACAATAGTCGGGGGTTATCAATAGTTTCAAGGAAGATGAACTTAGGAAGGAGACTCATAAAACGCAGTCTATTTCTACAAGTTGCTTGGTGGCAGGTGGTGAGACTTTAATTGGAAAGAATATGACAGACAATGGTAAGATTCGTTGTCACAATTGAAGAGGGATTGGATATTACAAGAAAAATTATCACAAGTGGTTAAATCAGAAGGGTGCACACGTAGTCAGTGTCAGTGCCTCTGGCTCAAGTAATAACTTAGACTGTCTTATTGTTTCGTTCTTTATATGTGAATTTAGGCTGGTTTCTTAATTCATGGAGTTCTTCTCATATTTGCTCCGAAATGGAGATGTTTTCTACTTATAAATCTACAATAGGTCGTAATGTGAGAATGACGATTGGTGCTATTTGTGAAGTAGTGGGTGAGGGAACAGTGGGTTGGAGAAGCCAGATGGTAAAAGGTTCGCACTAAATGTCATACATATTCCTTTGATAAAACAGAATATGATATCCTTATGAACTCTGGACACTCCGGGCTTTAGATACACAACTCGATACGGAGTTTTGACTGTTTGGAAGAGTCGCCCTATGGTGATGAAGGGTAAGAGAAGGATTGAGCAGGGTTAGCACAAGCTGTACTAGCTTTGTGGGAGCAGGAAAACTCGGCAGAATGTTTAGAAGTTTATTGTTTCTAAAGCATTATCTAATAAGCCGCCACTAGAATCACTAAAGCGAGATTGTAACGCTCAAACATCATTGGAAGAGATTCCTAGGTTAGGTGGAGTTCGTGTGGAGGTTGGAACCTTCGTGTTCACACATAACAAGGTGTACCCTTAAATGTGGTACACGATTGGAGAAAAATAGGTGGATGTAGATTCAATTAGCAGAAGAAGTCATTGAACCAAGTTGTTTGCAAGAGGAGATGAAAAGAGTCTAGAGGAGTTTTAATCACATATGTGGATTCATGTGTATGCAATTCAATATTTAGATTGTTGGATTTATGTCTTACATACTGTATTCTAAGAAGCTATGAAGGGAAAATAGGGAAGCGACGAGAAGGAAACGAGGCGATTGGAACAGATTGGAAGCCAGCAGCAACAGCAGAGACAGGCAGTTGACTGCCGCTGCTTTCTAAATCTTTATATAATCGATGTAACGACTCAAAATATGATATAATTCTATTGAGTGTCGAATAGAAAAAAGAGAGTACTTCATTTGAGAGGTGAGTGAATTCTCCATTGTAAATACCAAGTATTTTCAGTTAGGCTTGAGAGGATCATGGAGAGAGTTGTAACTCTTGTATTTTCTCTAATTGAATAATATCTCATTTTTTCTCCCCCGAGGCTTGCCCGAACCGGAACAAATATTGTGTGCTTTATGTGTTTGGTGTGATTTCTATTTGCTTGATGGTTTGTACTGATAGTGTCGAAGATTCAACAAGATCTCGGCGCAAAATCCCTAACAATTGGGTTGTGAAAATGTGCTATTAAGTAATTCGATGTATTGAAAGTAGAAGAACTGTCTGCTAAGAAGCATGGATACGAACACACCAACATGGACACGATGCGGCATGACACACCGACATGGGGAAGATTTTGAGAAACTACTCTAAAATATTACAGTACATACATACATACATACTGTGTATATAACAGTATACAGTATGTATGTATATATGTATATATATATATATACATAATGCATACTGCTATATATATATATATATATAGGGGAAAAGGAGTATGAGCAATTTGCTCATTTAGTAAATGAGCAATTGATGATGTGGCAAACATGTGATTGGAAAATCCTTAAATGGTTTGTTGTCCAATGTATCACATGCATGCCACATAATCAATTGCTCATTTACTAAATGAGCAAGTTTGCTTATATATATATATATATATATATATATATATATATATATATATATATATATAACAGTATACAGTATATACTTATATTGCACACACACACACACATATAGTCTGTTGGTTGGGAAATTATAAAACCGATCTCAGAAAATACGTTTTACCTGTTTACAAAAAACCTACTTAAAATATAGATATGACTATTGCAAAATTTTGTATCCAAACACAATTTATCCTATGTTCTCATTTTAAAAACCAAAAACTGATTGATAACTCCAAACCAAACGCAGGCCAAGTATATATGTCGGATTCATGTGTCCAATGTTACCTAGTTCGTGATTCGCTTGGTTCGCATTACGAGTTCGAATTCGCAGTTCATCAATTTGCAAATTCGTGATTCCTAGTGAGTAGGTTTAGTTGGTTTGCTAAGTTAATTCGTAGTACACTAAGATGCATTCTATCGGATCGCTCAAGCACGGATATACAACATGAGTAACTAACGATTACATTTGTGATTTATTATAATCAAGCATGTTGTTTGACTTGTTTCTTGCTAATAGCTATTCAACCAAATTATATGATTTATGAAACAACAAAAGCCTCTATTATATCTTATTTATTTTTATTTATTATTAATGGAGTTCTTACAACCGGGAGATGACGCGTGAGAAAGTTTTTTGAGCCGGAAGATGACGTGGCAGAAAAATTCCACCCAAATAATGGTTTGTGGGGAGGTCCAGTCGTGCATATCCGTAAATTTAAAATAGTTAATTTAGGAGTTGTTAGATTTAGATTGTTGATTTTTCTTCTTACTTGATATTTTAAAAATATATTATCTCATGTAGTATGTACATCCAATTAAGAAATGAAAATAATTGGAGCTAAAGTTTTAAAGAATAGTTAAACTAAGAGAAAAAATAGTTATATTTAGATTTTTGAATTTTCTTTTCATTAGTCATTTAAAAATATCATTTCATGTAATACATAATATATCAAAATAAATAACAATTGGATCCAAATTAAGTTATAATTTATGATAATTCTTGTGTAACGTCAGATTAGTGCATAAAACGGGTTACTTACCATTTACTTGGGGTTGGTAAACTGGTCAACCGGGCCGGGTCGGGTCGGGTCGAACCCGTCTGGGTTGGAACCCAACTAGGGCGGGTTCGGGTCGGGTCTGAGTGGCAACCGGGCCGGGCTAGGCCGGGTTGGAATTGCAAAAAACTCGACCCGCCCAACCCGTGAACCCATTCGGGTCCAACCTTGGTCGGGTCGGGTCGCGGGTTGGCCCGTCTAATTGTTTTTTAAACTTAAAAAATATATAATTTTAATAATAATAAAAAAAATGTAATAATAATAATAATAATCAAATAGTGAAATTGCCAATAAAAAATGTATATATTATTAATATGATTTCTACTTATACAAGTTTCCAAATTTTTAATGAGAAACAACGATTTTGTACAAATTTGTTTTATACAATAACAAATTTCTTCGATACAATTTCAATTTTCTTCAATTATCCTAATTTTTTATAACAAATAAAGGTTTTATACAATTTTTTATACATTTACAATTTTTTTTCAATTTGTTGGTCTTCAATTTGTTGTTGTTGTTGTTGGTCTTCAATTCTTCATGTTGGTTGCTATTGTTGTTCTTCTTCTTCCGGCGAGTTGCTTCCACTTGTAGACGTGTCGAACCATTTTCCTTGAGTCATATCTTCGGCCTTCATCCAGTCTTCCGTGCAGACAAGTATCTCCAATGATTGGGGCTTCAAGCGATTCCTGTAATCGGTTAGAACTTGTCACTTGTAGAAAATTCACTTTCTAAAGCAACTATAGAGACAGGAGTTAGTAGATCTTTAGCCATATATTTAAGAATACTATAAGTATGTTCATGGTCTTTCCACCATCGTAAAATATCAAGTGTAAAAGTAAAACTTTCAGAATCTTGTTGATTATACCAATGTAATTCATTTGGTTGATTAGTCCTAGGTTTTTTTGATTGAAGTTGTGCAAGTAAATTAAATGTGGCATCATCTAATTTATTCTTACCCTTTCTTTTAGAAGTAGCAGATAAAGAACTAACTAAACTAGTTGTACTACTAGATGCAAAACTTCTATCATAAAAATCATACAAGTTATTTAATGTCGATTTAAAACTAGCTAAAAATGTTTGGCAAACAATTTCAGATTCATCTCCTTGGTAAAGTAAAAAACATTTCATTCAAACTCTTCGTGCCTTCTAATTTGATACGAGGATCCATCACAGTAGCAATAGAATACAACATAGGACGTGGACTAAAATTCTTCAAAATTTTGGTATATGCAGGTTTCACAATATGACCAATAAAAGCATCATCGATCATTTCTTTGAAAGTTTGCATCATAGTAACTATCGAAATAAAAAAGCTACTAGAAGTAGATTCATAAGATTTTGAAAATTTTAAAGTTGCGGTTTTAAAAGGTTCTAAAAATTTTAACAAAGATTCGGCAAAATACCAAGCTTCGGGAGTCATTTAAAAATTTGGCATATTTTTTGTCATACAAAAATTATTTATACATGATTTATATTCAGTAACAACATGTAACAAATCAAAAGTAGAGTTCTATCGGTGTTTGTAACGCCCCAAACTTCCTGTATGGAGAATTCGAGACACGAGCTAGGATCTTTTCTTCAATTAGTCACAATACACAGAAAAACAGGAGAATTTAAAACTTTTTATTCAACACCCAATGTATTACAAGTCTGAATGTTATACAATTGCAATACATTACAATAGTGTTACTATAATACCTTTGCAATCCCAAGTATTCCAACTTTCAACAAATTACATCAGAGTACAATGAATGAAGAACAACACTTGGTAATTCTCACTTGGGGTACTTCTCAACTAATAGATAATCAACGTAAATATTACAGCGGAACTTAAAAGGACATCGACTCCTCGCCTTCCTTGCCCTGAGTCCTTCTGAATCTTGTACCTGTGCTTCAACGATCCAGTACCTATTGAAGTGGGGACGTCAGTATTCACTGACGCTTTAATACTGATAACTTAGCAGCGAATCTCCCAAAACAAATATACAATATGGCAAATGTGTCGGTGTAGTTTAAGTGTTTTGAGTGCTATGACTAGAATATAATGCAACATTAACCAAGGTTATGATGCTCCTATTCTAATGCCAGCAAGTCTCTGAAGCAACATGCAGCCCATACTACATGCGCCCATCTCAAGCCGTCTCTTCATACATAGGGATTTGAACCCGCGCAATGTATCCTACTTTGGTACCCATCCTGTTCTTGACATAATACTACATGACTGGCGAAGTTGTAGGTACGGTCTAGTTCCGTTACTACAGTCAATAGTGGTGTCCTTGTTTGCCACTATTGCCAACACGAATTACAAGATACTTTTCAACCTTCTTTCGTGCCCTCAACTGGTCATGAGAAGGCATAGAACCTGACGGAATCGTAGGGTCTATTTCCCTAGGAAACCCTCTCGTTCTTATCATGGCACATTCAGGAATTAACAATCAAGATACGAAATCCGTGCTCCCAACTTGTCATGAAAAAGCACCGTCCGTATCCCTTTGACAAGGGAATACATCCCAATAACACCACCTAGCATCAACCTATAGGAGAGGTTGAGTTATAGGGTATCACCCCTAACACCAACTCTCACCTTTTGACAATTCATAAATAAAAAATTGGTTAACTATTACTACCCTAACGATGTCACTAACCCTAATCAACAAGCAAGACATGCCACTGTGCTTCCAACTAGACATGAAAAAGCACCGTATATATCCCTCTTCTAACCAAACAAGCGAGACACGACACTGTGCTTCCAACTCGGTATGAGAAAGCACGGTATGTGGCCCTCTTCTAACCAACCAAGCAAGACACGACACTGTGCTTCCAACTCGGCATGAGAAAGCACGGTATGTGTCACTCTTCTAACCAAACAAGCGAGGCAGCACTGTGCTTCCAACTGGACATGAAAAACACCGTACGTGCCCCTCTTCTAGAGAGTGCAACAATTAACCTGTCTTAACCTAGACTTCACAAGATCTCATCGGATCCACTCATAGCCTACAATACCCACATACGAGCCAAATAAGCTACGTATAAGACCAACCGTTACATACGGCCCAGGTGAGCCACGTATGAGATGACCACATACAAAAACAATCATACAGGTAATCAAACCTAGAAGCAACCGAACGTACTTACTAGCAAACTTGATCTTCTATAATTAGAAGCAACAGAAGAATCTACTAACAGTCTAAAACAGACATTCTACCAATGAGAAGCCCAAGCGACATAACAACTTTTATCGAGTTAACAATTACTAGTGACCTTCCCAATTGAACTAGAACTACATGCACTCGATTCTTGGGTTCTTTCTTCAAGTTTGAGCTAGAATCACTTAGGAGCTAGATGCATGGGTTCATGGTTCTTTTTCAATCCTTCAGTACCACGTACAATTCAAGCGCGGTTCTATTAACTAGAATGCTAAAATACACCATTCAAGCATGCATTGCTCTAACTATGTAATCTCAAACAGGGGATTCCTTCTAGGGAATTAACTAGAACTACTTCACAACACAATATTGTATCCACGACATGTTTGGTCTTTCACTAATGCTACAACCACCCCACACTAGTTCCTTACTACACAATAACTACAACATGATAGTTAATACTACAACTACCATGTGATAGTTACTACTATAACTACAACACGATTAATTTCTTTACTAAACACTTTACTACAAGCATGGATGCAACTTACGTAGAAAACTACTATAAGTTAAACATGAATAGCTACTAGATTTGGCATGGATATCTCTTACTACTTTAAGCATGGTTAATGCTACAACTTGCTCATGAGTGCCAACAATTTAGCATGGTATACCACTTAAACATTATTCTATAACAATTCTTAAGCATGGTAGGAACCTACAACAATCTTAAGCATAACATATTACTTAAGTATTCCTACAATAATCTTAGGCATGGTAGGTGATTGAACATTAATCCTACACATTCCTAAGCATGGTAGATTAATTAAACATCAATCCTACAACAATTTAAGTATGGTAATACTACTTAGCATTAATCTAAGCATGGTATACATTTCAAGTAAAAAGCTACAACATTCTAAACATGGATTGCCGCTATTGAGTCCACATTTCTATAGATTAGCTTGTTCCTAAGGTCAGCTCGTAGTCCAGCTCTGAACCTAGAGAGAGTTTACTCTTCACTCTTTTTACCTAAAGCATTGCACCAAATAAGGAAGTCATCGAACCTATCAACATATTCTTGTGTGGATTTACTTCTTTGATAAAGTTGGTTCCATGAATCTCGCAATTGGGTATGGAACGATAACGGTACATATCTCTCAGTGAGCTTCTTTTTCATGGCTTCCCAAGTGACTATGGGTGCCAGGCCTCGGCCTCTGCGGGCATGTTCAAGATTGGTCCAGTGTTGTTGAGCTTTACCCGTCAATTTCATAGTGGCAAATTTAACCTTCAGGACTTCGCTCATGTTAAACCACATAAAGTAGTGGTCCATGGCACGGATCAAATCGAGGTAAGCTTGGGGTTCCACGTGGCCTTAAAACTGGGGAACGTCAGCTTTAACGTTCTTCTTATATTGTTCGTCAGGGTCACGTTCTTGACGTTGATCGTCACGAACATTCTCTTGAGGGATCTGACGATTAGCATGAAGCCCAGGGATAATGGTTTGATTTAACTCCACTTTCTTAAGCCTCTGATTGATATTGGCAAAAGTTGCTTGGATGGCAGCTAGGTTAGCGAAGATATCAGGGTTGTCCATTTCAGATCGGGGAAATCTAGGGTTCCTAATTGGGTGATTTGGAAGGGATAAAAAAGGCTCTTCAGGATCAGTGATGGTGCTGCGAAGACGCATTCACCAAAAGTGAAAACTATAGGTCGTGCGTGTCCTAATTTTTTTTTAATGAATCTTGAATGACCTAAAATAAAAGAAATAAAAAAATAAAAGACTACACAATCCTAAATGAATGCAAAATTGATGCCTACGATGCAAGAACTAGGGTTTTAAGAACCTTTTGCTCTGATACCAAAATGATATAAAACTAACCCTAAAATAGAGAATTTTCAAGATTCTTAATAGATTAATTTTACCAATACGTAGGTGCGGATCAAAGTTGAAAATTTTAAACAATTAATTGGTTGGATGGATTTTCAAGAACTGAATCACGTTAACAATCCCAATTAATAATTCACTCTACAATCAATAATTAGATCCCTAAGTGTTTTTAGCAAGTAATAGGTTCAATATTGATTCGTACTCTACTCAAGCATGTGGAACACTCAATCTCAGTTATTTTTTTGTGGACGACAGGCAAATTAGATAATATAATAGATAATATGGCAGAAGAACACAAATATTTAAGAGTGGAAAGAGTATACCGAGTGCGAAGAAACCAGCATAGATCTCGGAGTGGACAGCAGCTAAGAACATAGCACTCCAAGAGATAGCAATGGCACACAGTAACTTCAAGAGCAAGGCCACGGTGGTCGGCGGCGTCACTGGTTGACGTCAACGATGGCAATAGGTGGCGCAATCGACGTCGCCGGGACGCGGGGCGAACAGGGGGTACAGGGTGAAGGATTGCAGTCGAAGCTGTTGGAGATCTGTAGGATTAGGGTTTTGGTTTGATGGGTTGCAGAAGGATTCAGGGACGAATGCAACGGGGAAAGGGCAGGGTGATCGAGGGTAAGGTTTGTGATGGTCGGCAATGGTGGAGTGGTGCTCGAGGTTTCTGGCGACGAAGGCGGGAGGATGGCAGTGGTGGTTTATGGTGTCGGGATGGGTTAGGTTGAGCGGGATTGGAGGAAGAAGAAGGTGAGAAGATGGGATTGTAAGTGGCGGCTGATGTAGGAGTAGGGGATTTGGATAATTAGGGTTTGGGTAATTTTAGTTGTGAATTTTTTTTATTTGGGGTAGATTTTAGAGTTTATCACAAAGCCTAAAATTGTATTAGAATTTATCACAAACCCTAATTATTTGGATCTCAATTGTATCACACAAAGAAAGAGAGTAAGAGCAAAAACTCAACACAATTTTTTTTTTAATTAAGAATGACATGCTTTCTCATTAATCTCAAGGCCTATAAATAAGCTCAAAATACATCTTGATACAAATCTCAAAATATCCTCAAGTTGTGACCAGCTGAAGTTGTTCTTCAATAATTGAGTTAATGGAGCTGCAATACTGCCATAACCCTTGACAAACTTTATATAGTACCCTGTTAGGCCTAAAAAAACCCCTCAAATCCTTTACAGAAGTAGGCTCTGGCCATTTAGCGACTGCTTCTCCTTCAAAGGATCCACTGCAATCCCTTTTGCACTAATTACATGGCCTAAGTACCCAACAGCTCCTTTCCAAAACTGCATTTACATTCCTTTGCTATCAGTTGATGGACTTTCAAAATCTCCAATGCCTTTGTTAAGTGTTGTACATGACTCTCCCAAGTAGGACTATACACCAAAATATCATCAAAGAAAACCAATATAAACTTCCGCAAATGCTCTTGAAAAATCTCATTCATAAGACTTTGAAAGGTTGTCGGAGCATTTGTAAGACCAAATGGCATAACAATGAACTCATAGTGGCCTTGGTGTGTTCTAAAGGCTGTTTTGTGTATGGTAGGATCATGTACTCTAATTTGATGATATCCAGATCTGAGGTCTATTTTTTAGAAGCATTTTGCACCAAAGAGCTCATCCAACAGATCATCTATGATGGGAATGGGTAATTTGGCCTTCGCTGTCTGTGAGTTAAGTGCTCTATAATCAACACATAACCTTCAACTACCATCGGCCTTCTTAACTGGGATCACTGATGAAGCATATGAACTTCCACTATTCCTGATTAAACCTGCATCCAACATCTCCTTCATTTGCCTTTCAAGTTCATTTTTGTGGTAATATGGGTGTTTGTAAGGTCTGATGCACACTGCCTTATGACCTTCAATAAGTGGAATTTGCTGGTCTACTCTTCTCTTCGGTGGCATGGGAAGATTTAGTGTAAAAACTTCTGGGAATTGATCCAAAACCTGCTTAATAGAGTTTGTTTGAGTGTTCAATTGCATAAGGGATTCAGAAGGTTGTGTACAAGGTGGAAGGGACTCCTCTTTACTCTGTTGGACTTGAAGCATGAAGATTTGACAAGAGTTTTCTAGAGTTTTAGGTAATTCCTTAGCTTTTATGAGTTGGATTTGGCATTTTCTCACTCCATGTAACACCTTAAGCTTCCCTCCCAGTATGAACTCCATTGTGAGATTGTTGAAATCCATGGTAACTCTCCGAAGGGATCTTAACCAATGCGCCCCTAGAACCATCCGAGAAGGTCCCAATGGTAAGATTAACAATTCTGCAGCTAGTTGCACACCTTGTACAGTAAACATTGCATTCTCTATTCTCCCCTTACTGTGCATTCTCTCTCCATTAGCAACTGTCACCTTCAACTTGGGTTCTAGTTGTATTACTAAGCCTGACTTAAGAGCAGTCTAAGGATCAATATAATTGTGAGTAGATCCTGTATCAAGCAGGATATTACCCTTAGAGTTCGTGGGTACAGTGTTGAGCCTGTGAGTGCATGAAAAGATATCCTAGGTACCTCCACTTCCATACTCATACCAGTAGCTCTCTCCTCTACCATTTCTTCTTCCATCACAGTATGTTCACCACCATCATCCTCAAACATTTCCAGAAAGTAAATTTTTTTTAGATACTCACCTATGACCAGGTGTGTATTTTTCATCGCAATTAAAGCAGAGTCCCCTTGCTTTTCTCTCCTTCAACTCATGGGGCATTAATTGCTTAGGTACCCTTACCACAGAAGAGGACACTTCTGAGACTTTGGGAACAAGATTGCTAGCTGCAACTCCCATAGTGGCCAATATGGGTTCGAAAAATTTGCGGTTACATTATAACTTCTCTTCATAGCCTCGAGCCAAACCAATGGCTTCATTAACATTCATAGGCCTCTGTGCCTTCACATCCCATCTTATCTCATCTCGCAATCCACTCACAAACGTACTGAGGAAGTGCTTCTCTGTCCAACCTTCTACAAAGTTGGAGAGCCTATCAAACTCCAGAACGTATACCTCTAGATCCCCCTATTGACTCAACTTCGACAATGTTCCTTCATAGTCTTGAAATTCAGTTGGTACGAAGCGAGTGATCAACTCCTCCAAAAATTGAGACCATGAAATTGAATTACTCCTACTCTTGATGTGCCTTCAGTACCACTATGCTACTCTTCCTTTAAGGTTCAACGAAGCAAATCTCAGCTTCTAATTCTCAGCTATCTCATAGAATTCCAAAAAATGTTCCGCACTACAAATCCACTCCGTAGGATCCCCCTCCGTAAAAGAAAGAAACTCAATTTTGAAAGGAGTTCTGTGAACAATGCCAGAACCAAAAGGAATTCTAGTTTGGGATGGGTTAGGGTTTGATACCTCATGTACAGGATCTGGATTTGGATTCATATTAGGAATCTGATTCGAAGAATGACTATGCTGGATCGCCAAATCACGAAGCTGATCCACTACGAAATCGAGCTAAGTTTGAACCGAAGCCATTTGCGAAGCCATCTGACTTCTCCACTCCACGATCTCCGATTCCACCACTGACAACCCTCCGACATTGCGATCATCCTCGTCGCCGATAACCGGCTCTGATACCACATTGTGAGGAGCTGTAATCTGAGAATGGTGATTTCTTGCCATGGATTGAGATTAGGGTTTGAGAGTGAACAAGATTGAAGAAATTGGGAAAGTTTATTTAGAATCTGAAATGAATTACACTTCGCTCTTCTCCCTCTTTTAAAGAGAGCAGCTATTACATGTGCAACACATGCTGCTAAAGGACTAACGGATTTAACCGTAACTCAGAGACTCATTTACCACCCTACTCGGTAATTCAACCCGACCCGAAATACGCTTTCATTCAAAATGAACAGTAAAGACTCAAACACATTTAGAATATGTACACACACTATTATCATATATCTGACCCATAAGCCAATACCCCTGTCACTCAATCATCCCGTAACAGTAGATGACTTTTTTTCGTTTTCTTAAACTCATAATCAGAATCCAATAGCCTTGGTTGAAGAGCAAGAGGGAGAGGAGGTGAGTTTGGGATTTTTTTCGATATTCAATGATTTGAGCACAACCAAAAGGATCATATACTTAACCAAGAGAGAAAATTTTAGAGACTGGAGCAATGTTGATGAAGCTCGCTGCGGTGGCAATAGGGCGGAGATGGTCGATCTCACTCTCTCTACTTCCACCTCATCGATAACCCATTCATCCCTTCATCTCAACTTCATCCCCAATTCGAACAAATCCCAAACCCCTAACCCATTCCAAGCAAAAGAATCAACAATCAATTCCAAAACAAAGCACGCAAATTAATAATCAATTGTTCTCACCCCTTGGCCTCGACGAAAAGCTGCCCGATGTTGGTCTCGGAGACCTAGATCTGCTTCGACCTTCTGTCACCCGCCACTTTTTTTTTGCTTTTAAAGGTGGAAGATGAGGTGGCTTTTCTAATGAAATTGGGGACTTACGAGCAGGTCAAGGAGGAGGAGAAGAAGAAATGAGCGTCATGTTTCTCTGTCATTCTGTGGTGATATAGTCACCCTTAATTTTCCCATTTGAAAGAAGCAGAAGCAACCACCACTCAAAACATTGACACACTCAGAACATCTCAAAACATTGACACTCAATGTTTTGAGTACACTCGCTAAAAGAATGGTATCTGAACTGACGATCTCAATCGGAGGGGATAGAATGATGGCAAGATTGTAAATAAGTTAACCTTCAAGACTCCAACTCTCCAACCTCTCCTCCTTCTAAGAACTAGGAAGGATGTGGATGTCTAGAGGCTCCTACAAGGAATGGATTAGTAATTCCACCACCCTACGAGATCAAGATCGCCATCATCAAGGTACTTCAGACCATAGGCTTCACTCGGAGCTGGAGATGAGTGGGTGCGGGCCCAATGAGAAAGTCTGGCACCCACCAGCTCCCCCCCCTCCCCCTCCCCTTCCCCCCTGCGGTAGCTACCTCTCTCCCATCCCCCACAGCCCCTCCCCCTCTGGTTCCACCCCCATGCCCCACCATCTACCAACTAGTCCCTCTCAATCCCCCCCCCCTCAGAGGGCAGAACCCCCAAGGCTCAGAAGATCGCTCACCCCGCCGAGAGCACACCGGAGTGCACCTCATCGACAACCAAGGAGTGGCGAAGCTCATCATCGCCATGAGGAGCTAACCTCGAGAGAACGGGCCCATAGAGGGGGTCCTTCTACAAGCCACGACGGGCGTAAAAGTTACCCCCCCCCCAATGTACAGTGCTTCTCAGAGAGGCGACAGGGTCAACGGTATTATAGAGAGGCTCCTAGGCAGAGCTCTTACAGAAGAAATCACAGAGACATCCACAAAGTATTCAGAGAGAAGGAAGCTAGCAAGGAAGTCCACCGCCCCCTTCAACAAAGAAAGCAACGGCAGCGTCACCAACAGCTGAACACCCATCCAATCCCTACGAATACGGCACACCAACAGTGTCCCCCCCCCCTGACACTCATCATATAGGGATATCCAACAACCAACACAACTTCCCTCCGTCAAACGAACAAAATGTCCCACCACTCCCCCCCTCCCCCACCCTTAACCCCTCACCTTCAGAAGATCAGTACCAAGCCCCCCCGATGCAACCACAACCTCAACCCGCACCGGCCGACCCCCTCATATCCACCATTACCTGGGCCCAAAGAGAGGGACCAGTAGGGACGCGAGAGGATGGGGCACAGATTGAGGCGGAGGACAACCCCGAGAGTTGGCAAGTGGTTGCACGAAAAGGTAAGAGCAAGGCCACCTCACCCCCCCCCCCCCTCCACAACAAGATATTCAAAAAAGCAAAGAAGAGGCAAACGAAGGCCGGTACCATGTTTCAACTGTGGGGAACTGGGTCATTTCCGCAAAGATTGTACCAAGGAAGTATGTTGTCTAAAATGCTTGAAATGGGGTCACCTCTCATATGTGTGCACCAACGTCGTTGAAACCCACTTTGATGAGGAACATCCGGTCAATAGAGGAAGGTCTCCCGACAACCCTGCACAGATCAGGTTAGCCAACAGTTTGGACATCGTCAAGAAGGAGGAGGGGTGGCTGCGGCTATGGTGCGCAGTGGCCAGGGTTCGTTCAGGGAGACCCTCCGAGTCACATCTTCTACAAGCGCTGGAGGCCAAGTGGCCTATGAAGGCGCACAAAGACTGGGTCGCTAAGAAGGTTTGCCACCTCCAATACTTGGTTTCCTTCCCCTCAATTGAGAAAGTAGCGGAGGTTACAGGGATGGGGATTGTGGACTTCGGTCACTTCTCTGTGGAATTCTTCCCCTGGTCCCCGAACTTCAGAGCGGAGCTCCCCCAAGGGAACCTCTACTGGGTTTGGATACACAATGTGCCGTTACACTTTCGGAGAAGAGAGGCTCTACAAGAGATCGTCGCCGACTTCGGCTCAGCGGAAGAAGACGACGAGAAGACGTGCGCCGTTCCGACATCGTCTCAGCAAGAGTGCTGATCAGAAGCATAGACATTGCGCAGATGCCGAGATTTGCCAAAGTTTACTCGTTTGATGCCTTATACCTCATCCGCTTCGTGGTCGACATGCGAGCTGAGTCACAAGCAGAGCGAGCGACCATCACTTCCCCAAAGTCACACAAGGCCTTCAGAGACGGGCGCTCTTTCTCCCAGGTTGTCTCGCCGGTTAGGGACACCACCATCAATGGGGACCATAAGATCGAGCGTGCACATAGGGAACTCATCAAGGAGGCGAGAGGTTTGAGCAGCATCGGAGCCAGGTGCTTGAGGAATCAACACCACCGTACAGTACCCAGACCAGGGTTGGGCGGGAAGGAGCTTCGTCCAACGGATCCAACGGTCCAGATGTGCGGATTTCCAACCCTAGCTCAAAGCTAGATTTGGGTTGTTCGACAGCCACAGAGGAGACCCACCAAAAGGAGGGTCAAAAGAGACCCAAAAATGGAAACCTTCACAGCGGAGTTGGTGGCGTTGGTAGGAGGGAGGACCATAGAGATTTGGAAGACTGCGCAAGAGCTGCAAAAGGCAAAAGCACTCTTCTTGGCGTCTGGCATAATGACACACAGGGTCGGTTAGTAGAGGGGCATGGGCAGGTGCCGCGAGAGGTGCAGGGTAGGGTCAGAGGCTTCGAGCGAGCCAAAAATGGCAAAAGCACTCTGGGTAACGACATGCATGAGGTTCCTCACAGTCGAAACCCAGAGAGGCTTGATCTGGTGGATTTGGAAGGGGGGTTGAGTGGGGAGCATGCCATAATGGGATACACGACGAGCGAAGACCAAAAGGGTGACTGCTGTTCCTCCCAAAGTGGGGGAACCACAGGCCCTAAGGCCATCGCCAGCGTGGAGGCGAGAGCTCAAAGCGGAAACAAAAAAAGGGAAGTGACGAAAGGGTGTGAGAAGGGGGTTATTGAAGCAGTCAGCGCCTCGGGGATCGTTTTCTCAGAGCCAGCTGTACCCACCACTGGCCCAGCCAACCAAATCGTGACATATGGCACCCTGCAGCAAGTGGCAGGTGAGGGGATCGATGTGGCAGGCGTAGTTAACGAAGGGAGCGGTGTGGTGACTCGCGGAGGCGAGGATGGGTTATATGATGCCACTAAATTGGACGTTTGTGAGAAGGGGTTGGGCTTTTATAAGTGTTTTGGGCCCAAAGAGGGGTCCAAGCTATCTTATTCTGCTATTGGACCTAAAGAGGGGTCCAAGCTATCTTATTCTGCTATTGGACCCAAAGAGGGGTCCAAGCTATCTTATTCTGCTATTGGGCCCAAAGAGGGGTCCAATTTATGTTCCGCTGCTACAGACTTGTCTCCAAATAAACTTGTGGGCACAAACGAGGTTATTCTGCTATTGGGCCCAAAGAGGGGTCCAATTTATGTTCCGCTGCTACAGACTTGTCTCCAAAAAAATTTGTGGGCACAAACGAGGGTGTCCTAGTTTCACCTTATCTCAAAGAAGACAGAGAGGATCGACTTAATCTTAAGGATGATTGTGTTTACTCAGAGGAAGATTTGCTGGACTCCGATGAAGAGATAGAGGTGTTCCCGAGTCTATCTCCAGACCTGGTCCCATGCACTTACCCCCCCATCTCAGGCATTGACCACACGTGCGTCTCAAAGCAACACAGATCTCAGGGGTCACAAGAGGGCTATGGAGGAGTCCTTAGATGACTATCTGGAGATTGCGGCAGCTGCAAAGGCAGCTAAAACAAGCGTCGGAAGTACAAGCTCTTTCCTTGCTTCAATTTTTAATTTTATGACCGATACTGAAATCTTCTGTCTAGCCAAAACATGTGGCCTTGCAGTTAATGACATCGATAGAAACGCACGTCTACTCAATCAAATTAGAGGGTGGGAGTCTGATAGGGTTAGGCTCGTAGTAGAATCGAATGAAGATTCGAGTAACATACCTCCCTTTAATAGTAATTAATGGATGCCCTTTTTTGGAATGTTAGAGGCCTGGGTGGGCGGGGTAAACGAGAAATGGTTAAGGAAGCTGTATCCAGATCTAAGGCGAACGTCGTGGGACTGCAGGAGACCAAACTGTCTCACATGTCTAGACTCAAGCGAGTGGGGGGTTGTCATATATCTGAATGGAGGATGTTACCATCAGTTGGGGCATCTGGAGGGATCGCCCTAGGTTTTAACCCCAGCATCTTCTGTTGCATTGACGAATGGTATGGACAATTCTCTCTCTCGGTACTGCTACAGAGAAAGTCCGACCAATGGATCCAATCGGTCACGGTGGTGTATGGGCCCCACACGTCCACGGCTAGAACGGCCTTCTGGACGGAACTACGATCTATTAAAGCTCACTGGCCCCACCCATAGGTAGTGGGGGAGACTTCAATATCACAAGATTTGCCTCTGAGCACAGAGGCAGAGGTGCCAGTGAACTAGATAGGGAAGCGTTCAACGAGGTCATCACAGACCTGGAGTTGGTTGACATTCCCATCTCGGACAGACTATTCACCTGGTCGAACATGCAGGCACAGCCCATTTTAGCCAAGTTAGATAGGGTTTTGGCCTCCATGGAATGGGAAACCAAATTCCCTCTTGCATCGGCTAAGTCCCTTCCTAAACCAACTTCGGATCATGTCCCAATTTTCCTATCTTCAGGGGAGGATCAACCCAGAAAGCCAGCAAAATTTCGGTTCGAAAAGGCCTGGTTAGAGATTTAGGGGTTCCACCACATGGTGAATGAATGCTGGTCTCGCCCTACCAAGGGCAATGAGGCAATCGCGATATGGTGTGAAAAAATCAGTAGACTCAGGGGCAAGCTACTGAAGTGGAACCGGACCAGATTTGCACTAATTTGGAGAACAAAGGAATCCCTTCTGGATGGAATTGAGGAACTTGAGAAGACGGAAGAAGCTAGGGACCTTTTACAGGTAGAACGGATGCGTCTGCTCCAGCTCAGACAGGACATTGACCAACTCTACAGGATAGAGGAAATCAGATGGCGACAACGATCGGGAGTCACATGGCTTAAGGAGGGAGATGCGAATACCGCCTTTTTTCACCGTGTAACCAGTGCACGACGTAGAGCTAACCTCATCCACTCCGTCAACTCGGACTCTGGGCTTATCCAAGGCGAGAACGATATTAAGCTGGCCTTCCATTCACACTACAAGCGCCTCTTTGGACGCAAAGCGGAGTTCAGAACCCCGCTCCGGCACGGCTTCTGGCAGAACCAAGCAGATGAGCCATGCCCTGGAGTGCAATCCATCGAAGCACCCTTCACAGAAAAGGAAGTTTGGAAGGTTGTCCAACAACTGGGTAAAGATAAAGCCCCAGGCCCAGACGGATTCCCGATCATGTTCTATCAGGTATTTTGGGAAGAATTCAAAGGGGACCTCCTGAAGCTATTCGATGATTTCTATGAGCATAAACTAAAATTGGGCAGAATCAATTATGCGGAGGTGGTACTAATCTCTAAACTCGAGGATTCACAGCGCATAGGTGACTTCCGCCCCATAAGCCTACTTAATTGCTCCGTTAAGATCATTACCAAGACCCTAGCTAACAGATTGGGTAAGGTAATGGACGGCCTCATCAGGCAGGACCAGACAGGCTTTATTAAAGGGAGATGCATTCAGGACAGTATTGCCACAGCCGAAGAGACTATCCATCAGTTTCATGCTTCCAATGCAAAGAGCTTCCTCCTCAAGCTAGATTTCGAGAAAGCCTATGACTCAGTGGAATGGGATTGTTTATTGGAAGCACTAGCAGGACGGGGGTTCGGAGATAAATGGATCAGATGGATCCACTCGTGTCTCACCACTAGCAAAACGGCAGTCTTGATCAATGGTTCAGCAGGTCACCCATTCCCCTGCAAACGAGGGCTCAGACACGGAGATCCACTATCCCCCCTTCTTTTTACCATTGTGGCAGACGTGCTCAGATCAATGATGACTAGATGCAGTAGAGCTGGCTGGATTGTACCAGTGGCAAAAGGAGTACATCGGCAGGGCTGCTCCATACTTCAATATGCCGATGACACTCTTCTTTTCGGCAATGGAGACCTAGGGGAAACTATCATCTTCAAAGGTATTCTTTATTACTTTGAGGCCTGGTCCGGACTCAGAGTTAATTTCCACAAAAGTGCCCTAACCCCCATCGCCCTGCCCCCAGAAGAGACGCGGGAGCACGCCTCTATTCTCAACTGCCCCGTCAAGCGGTTCCCCATCCAGTAACTTGGATTGCCTCTGAGACCTGGAAGACAAAAAAAGGCGGACTGGCTCCCAATCATCGACAAGGTCGATAAAAGGCTAGCAGGATTGAAAGGGAAAGCCCTATCACTGGGAGGGAGAGTCACACTCATCAATCCAGTCCTGTCAAACCTTCCTACTTATTATCTCTCTTTCTTCGAGATGCCACGTTGGGTTATTCAAAGAATTGACCGGACACGGAAGCATTTTCTGTGGAAAGGGGCGGACCCAGACCGAAGGGGATATCATCTCATTAGGTGGGAGAAGGCATGCATGAAAAAGATTCACGGAGGCCTGGGCATTATCGACCTTCGGGATATGAATCTGGCTTTACTGGAAAAATGGTGGTGGAAAGTCTTTCATCCCAATGGAGAAGGGTGGCAGCAGTTTATTCAGGGCTATATGCATGGGAATGGTACTAGAAACCTAGGCTTCAGGGTAGGCCCTAGAGTATCTTACTTCTGGAAGGGGGTTACCAAGGCATACGAACCCTTCAATAGCTGTGTTAAGTCAGTCATAAGTAATGGCAGACTCACTAGATTCTGGTGGGATAAGTGGTGTGTGGACAACCCACTCAGATCCATGTTTCCAGACCTATATGAGCAAGAAGCTCACCCACACTGCACAGTGGCAGCAGCCTGGAAAAGAGGCGCATGGAACCCAGTATTCAAACATCCGCTTGACACGGATTCCCAACGCAGATTGATGGAGCTCCAGGCATTCATCTGAAGCACTGGAATGGGCTGTACTCAGGGACCGAATAAGAAAACCTGGGATCTGGAGAAGAGCGGCAAGTTCACGGTCCGCTCTATGTATAACCGCGTCCACTTTAGGGGTTGCTTTCCAAAATAGTCAAACATTGTTTGGAAAGCGAAAGCGCCCCTGAAAATAAGAGTTTTCATTTGGCTGGTGCTGAACGACGCAATCCTCTCACTAGGGAGAACCTGGTTAAACGCCAACCAAATCTGGATGCTCACTGTGGGTTCTGCCAGATCAACCTGGAGAATAGAGACCACTTGTTCCTCCACTGTCCTAGGAGCAAAGCGATTACCGTCGAGGTTCTCAGTGCACTAGGGACGTCCCTGTACCCTGATTCTTACGACGACCTATGGATGGGGTTCTTATTCGCAACGGAACGAGGGGCTATGAGAGAGGTGTGGTTTATCGCGATTGCCGCTATGACTTGGGTGCTTTGGCTAGATAGAAACAACTTTTATTTCCGTGGAACTTGCAATACCATCTCTGGCAATTTAAATCACATTATGCATCTTATCTCATTTTGGGCTAATATGGCTACAGCAGGTCCCAGGGGCAGGATCGCCACAGTGTTCCGAGTACAGGAGTTCGACGACGAGGAGATCGAGATTGGCCCGACGATTGACTGAGGCATGAGCAATGTGAGACAGTGAGACCCACCACCCCAGGGCTTGTTGGGGGGATAGATGTAGTATTTTTGGTTTTCTTGCGCTCTGTCTGTATTTTGTCCCGTCCCCCATGTTTGTGGGCGGAGTATGTTTTTCGTTTTTCTTTCTAGGATTTTGTTGTTTGCTCAGTACCCTGAGTTTTGTTTATTAATCTCTGACTAATGAAACAGGGTGGCCAGATTCCACCTTTTCTTCAAAAAAAAAAAGATTGTAAATAAGTTAAAATGCTGAGAATAAAAATGTAATTTCACATTTTTTAAGATTTTTTGAAAACCGAAAAGGCAGAATTTCTGATTTTTTTTGTGGTAATAGGCCACTTTTTAAAAATATTTGGAATTATGAGCCAGTTTCGAAACTATTAGCGCTCGTAGGCTATTTTGTGCCACGTCAACACTTAGCGACTTTTTCATTTTGAAAGTCGCTAATGAGAATAACGGCCTCTGTTTAAAAATATTTGAAATTTTTTGTTTGAAGTCGTTATTCCTATTAGCGACAAAAGCATACATGAAGTCGCTAATGGGATTAGCGACCTTTAATGAACCTCTAACACTTAGAAAAATCTAGAGAGATTTTTCTCTTTGAAAAAATAACAATTAATTTATTTTTGAAACTGATGTCGCTATTCGGAATAGCGACCTTAATTGTACAAAGGTCGTTATTCGGAATAGAGGCTTTAGTTGTACTAAGATCGCTATTCGGAATAGATACATATATTATACTAAGGTGACTATTTCGAATAGAGACTTAGTTATGTGACTATTTTGTAAATTTTGCAAAGAACAAGGAGATTGGGTTTCCTACTGAAGACGCTATTGCGAATAACGACCAAAGTAAACTGAGGTCTCTATTCCCAATAGCAACCTCAGTTTAAAAAAAAAAAATTCCAAAAGAGCAAAAGCTCTATTGAAATCGCTAAGTGTCTCAATACATTCATTTGAGGTCGCTAATCCCATTAACGACCTCATATATATTAAGGTCGCTAGTGAGAATAACTACAGTAAACAAAAAATTTCAAATATTTTAAAACAAATATCGCTATTTCCATTAGTGGCTTATGAAGAGGTCACTAATGAGAATAGCGGTTGTTGCTGACGTGGCACAAAGTAGCCCACGAGCGCTAATAGTTTCGACATTGGCCTATAATCACAAATGTTTTCATAAAGTGGCCTATTACGGCAAAAAAATTGAATTTCTGCCCCCTACCGCCGTTAGATATATCTGGCACCCCGTGCATGCGCGGGCACAGACATTGGACAATGACCAGAACATTTGGTTTACCCAACAAAAACAGAAGAAAAATAATTGTACAAAAGTCGAAATGAACATAGAATCGAAGTCCATAAACAACGGGATAACTCCAAATCTTATGTTTAGGTGTGTTCGTGTGTTGGTTGTGTTTGTTTGTTTAAGTTTAAGGCGAACTTGGGAGCTTGATTTGTAACGCCCCGCCCCAATACTCAGACAATTTTTTATATTTTAGAAGACAAATTAATACTTATAGTACAACTGCCCACCACAGGCTGCCTCTCGAAAGGTGGTTAACCAATTAGGTGACTCTTGATCATAGGCAATTATATTTATATTAGCATGGTAAGGTGAACAAGAACAAGTGGTATGTATCAAGTGTCAGGTAACAAGTATCATGTAAACAAGCAACAAGTATCAAGTATCAAGTATCAAGTAATCAAGTACAAGTATCAGGTATCAAGTATCGTGTACAAGTAATCAAGTATCAAGTGTCAAGTGATCATGTTCAAGTCTTGTATTATTACTATCTAGGTAGCACTTCATGCGCCCCAACTCTTATCACATGGTTGCTACATTCAAACAAATCGCGTTTAGGCCTAGTGATGGGTTTTTATAGGGCCGTGTACTCAGGCGTCAAGTCAAGTAACAAGTAACATGTAAACAGGCACGAATCACATAGTGAAATTGTGGCAACAGAAACAGGCATGAATCATGTAGTAATGAAACATGACAACAGGTAATAACAGGCATGAATCATGTAATTGTGAATTCATGGCATAATATAATAATAACAGGCATGAATCATGTAATCGTGAGTTCATGGCATAATATAATAATAATAGGCATGAATCATGCAAGCATGAAACATGGCAACAAGTAATGGAATCACTGGCCCCCTTCTGAGTACACATACATATATTGTCCACTACTAAGGTCTTTCCCTTAACCCCGACTTGATTATTTGTTATTATTATTAAATAGGCATGTACGTGTCACAAAACAGAGCAAGAATATCATGTCATGAACAAGTAACAAGTTCAGGTTGCAAGATAAACATGTACGGGTTCACGATAACACATAAAATGATATAAAAAAACCAAATTTCTAGTTCAGGACAGCAAGACCATACTGCAGTAAAACTGAGATTTCCGTTGTTACAAACATGCAAACCTGAATCCGTCAAAAGGTCTAGAAAATAGACTCCCTTCCAAATCCAGCGAACATATATAAGTCATATAGTGTTTCAAAAAAACATCACTCAAAATTGATTTGAAACCAGAAAATATTTTCAGCTAGAAATCAGTAAATCAATTTCAAAGTCAGGAAAACAGAATCAAAACACCTCAAATAAATCCAGAAAAAATCTGGGGTATTCCCATATATGTCTAGTATCCGAATATAAAGTTTCATAATTTTCCAGTAAGATTAGTTTAGGCAACAAAAATCAGAAAACATCAAGAAACGATAGTTTGGCTAATCTAGAATTCTCAACACTACTGTACGAAAACTGTGATATCTCGCAAACCGTGAAACGAAATCCAAATCCGCCAAAGGGAGATGAAAATAGACAAAATAAGATAACTTTCATATTTCATAAATATTTTTCTTACAGAAAAAGAGATTAGGGTGAAAATACAAATCTTTACAGAACAGCGAGCAAAATCCAGCAAGTATAGTTTTTATAAACAAGCATGAAACGGTATATAAAACTCATCAATAAAATCCACCAAAATTCTGGGTAATCCCTAAATAGGTATAGAAATACTTTGCAAACATTCAGATCAAAATAATATGCTTAGCACTAGTATTAAAATAGTTTAGTCATCGAAATCATCAAGAAACGAAATCTGGAAATGAAATACACTTCTGTAGTAAAACAATCATATATCACATATACGACAACGGAATCGATCAAGGTCAGAAAGTTTGGAAAGAATACAGATTTATCTAAAAATCATGTTTAATGATGAAGTTAAGATACTGACCTTAATATGGTCTAAAATAGCAAGCAAAATTGGTCATCGACAAAATACAGATTTTCTTTTTAACAACAAATCAACATACAACATACGAAAGTCGTTCCAAACACAACCAAACATGTTATAGAGTCTACTAAGTGTCCAAACATCATGAAATAGGATATATAGCATGTCCACAACAAGTATATCACATGGATCCAATCAAACATACGATTTCTCATAATTATCTCACAAATATAATCACATCAAGAAGGGTCAAAACCTAAGTTGTTTCATATCAAATTTTGTGTCGTGAGGCAACTATGGTCAATAGCACTATAGAGACAATACTCATCAAATATACATCACACACGAGTTGTCTCTAGAACCCAAAGAATTTATGACTTGTATCATACAAAGGAATTTAGTACAAGCTACTTGCCTGGAAGATGACGAATCCAACGGAGCAAAGAGCAAGAATAACGGGAACGGATTCCCGATGCACAATCATGAACGAACACGAGCAAGACCACTAACACAAATAACAATCGATCGCGAACACGATCGGACAGATCGGCACGGATCTTGATGATGATCAAGATCAAGATGATCAGATCAGATCGAACGGCCAGATTTCCCTGATGATAAAGATAATGATGAAGATCAAGATCGATTGATCGAACGGCTGCGATCAAAGGAAATTGATGATCATCATGATCGTGATGATCAAGAGAAAAAATTGGATGGTTGAGATCGAAGATCAAGATCAAGATCAACAAGATCGGACGACTCAGGATAACTTGATGATGATGACCAAGATGATTAAGATGAGATGATGATGGATGGTCCAGATCTGATCCATCAAATCAGATCCCAAATCTAATGAGATCAAGATGATCGACGATCGAACGGTCACGATCCAAGTGATTAAGAACTTCTTTAATCAAACAGCAAACCATAATGGCTTTGATCCTGGTTGCTGTGATGGCTGGCCTGGCAGGATGGTGGTGGCCGCAGGTGGCTGCAGCAGTGGGGGACAGGCCGGGTTGGGCGGGGGTCTGCTGGACTGGTGCTGCTAACTGGCGCTACTGCAGCAACTGCTGTGTCGCAGTGAATCATGCAAGCATGAAACATGGCAACAAGTAATGGAATCACTGGCCCCCTTCTGAGTACACATACATATATTGTCCACTACTAAGGTCTTTCCCTTAACCCCGACTTGATTATTTGTTATTATTATTAAATAGGCATGTACGTGTCACAAAACAGAGCAAGAATATCATGTCATGAACAAGTAACAAGTTCAGGTTGCAAGATAAACATGTACGGGTTCACGATAACACATAAAATGATATAAAAAAACCAAATTTCTAGTTCAGGACAGCAAGACCATACTGCAGTAAAACTGAGATTTCCGTTGTTACAAACATGCAAACCTGAATCCGTCAAAAGGTCTAGAAAACAGACTCCCTTCCAAATCCAGCGAACATATATAAGTCATATAGTGTTTCAAAAAAACATCACTCAAAATTGATTTGAAACCAGAAAATATTTTCAGCTAGAAATCAGTAAATCAATTTCAAAGTCAGGAAAACAGAATCAAAACACCTCAAATAAATCCAGAAAAAATCTGGGGTATTCCCATATATGTCTAGTATCCGAATATAAAGTTTCATAATTTTCCAGTAAGATTAGTTTAGGCAACAAAAATCAGAAAACATCAAGAAACGATAGTTTGGCTAATCTAGAATTCTCAACACTACTGTACGAAAACTGTGATATCTCGCAAACCGTGAAACGAAATCCAAATCCGCCAAAGGGAGATGAAAATAGACAAAATAAGATAACTTTCATATTTCATAAATATTTTTCTTACAGAAAAAGTGATTAGGGTGAAAATACAAATCTTTACAGAACAGCGAGCAAAATCCAGCAAGTATAGTTTTTATAAACAAGCATGAAACGGTATATAAAACTCATCAATAAAATCCACCAAAATTCTGGGTAATCCCTAAATAGGTATAGAAATACTTTGCAAACATTCAGATCAAAATAATATGCTTAGCACTAGTATTAAAATAGTTTAGTCATCGAAATCATCAAGAAACGAAATCTGGAAATGAAATACACCTCTGTAGTAAAACAATCATATATCACATATACGACAACGGAATCGATCAAGGTCAGAAAGTTTGGAAAGAATACAGATTTATCTAAAAATCATGTTTAATGATGAAGTTAAGATACTGACCTTAATATGGTCTAAAATAGCAAGCAAAATTGATCATCGACAAAATACAGATTTTCTTTTTAACAACAAATCAACATACAACATACGAAAGTCGTTCCAAACACAACCAAACATGTTATAGAGTCTACTAAGTGTCCAAACATCATGAAATAGGATATATAGCATGTCCACAACAAGTATGCGACAGGAAGCACAGGGAAACATCGGGGTGCTTCTGTTGCGTCGCCTGTGGAGTCGCGACTAGCTGCGGTGGCTGCGTCGGGAGGAACTGTTGGCACTGCAGGGTGTTGCTGCTGCTGCGTGGTCGCGAGGGCGGTGCAACGACGATGATGGGGGACAGGCCGACAGAGATAGAGGGGGGAAGACGAAGAGGCTCAGGAGAAGGGTTAGAAGACGAGAGGTGGCGGCTAGGTAGTAGATGAAGAGGGATGAACAGGTGGGTATTAATGTAGGGCGGCTGTTGGGTTTAGGAGATGTTAAGGATATGAATAGGAGATAACATGTTATATAGGTGGAGAATAGGGTTAGGGTAAACATGGTAAGGTATAGGGTGCAAACGGGTAGGGTTTGCAAACGGGTATTGGGTTTTAGGGTGTTTAGAATAAATGGGTTTTGGGTAGTATAAGCTAATTAGAAAATATACAATTAGATTAAAAGTGAATAATTTATTCAATAGAACATATACAATTAGTAATACCATAATACAATAAATCAAGTAGTGTTAAGAGTCAAATACTAGCAAATACAATAGGATTTTATAGAAATAATAATAACAATAACAATAATAAAAATAATAGAAATAAAAATAACAGTAATAATAATATAACTGAACAACAACAACTACAACAACAACAACAATAATAATAACATACATAATAATCAAAGTCACAATAATAAAAAAATTTGTATTATATATAAAAAATCATTGGGAACTAGTTATAAATAAAATTATTGATAAAAAAAATAGATTTTAACAGGAGATCCAATAATACATTTTAACGAAAGAATTCGACAATGGAAAAATAATTTACTAAAATTTTAAATACCGAAAATACACAGAAAATGCGGATTTGGGAAAACAGGGGCTACAGAGACCCTTAAGGAAAAGGGATTCGATTACTACACCTTCCAAGGAAGGCTGAAGACATACGAGATGGAGTTAACAGAAACTAAAAGATACAGGCAGAACATCGGGATTGAACAAAAAACCGAAGTAAGGGCCATCACCCTGAAAGCAAAAAAATCCCGACCATCAGCAGATTCAGACCATGAGGAGTCAGACAAAGACATCGCCTTATTGACTAATCAATTTCGTAAGTATCTCAAACATAAAAAATATGGCAGGTATCAAGGAGAAAAGAAAAAGATAAAGATGACGTATGCTACAAATGCAAGAAGCCGGGACACATTCGGGCAAATTGTTCCGTCTCACAGGACAGGAATAGGGACTACTATCACACAAATTCGAGGTTAAAAAAGGTGTTGAAGGCAACATGGCTAGACTCAAACTCAAGTGAGGATGAGCAAGGTCACAATGATGTTGGCTTCATTGCTTTTGGGAATGGTGAGGTGCAATCACCATCTCAAGAAGAGGTAATCGAAGAACCCACTTATGATGAGTGAGTAGATATGTGTAATGGATTAAAAGATTATGCTAAGAAATTGAGTTGTGAACTAAGACAATATAAACAAATTCCAAATGAATCTCATGACTCTTGCAACGCTAAAAGTCAAAAACTGAAAAATAAAAATTCTTTGATCATGGAAAAATTCGAGTCTTTTAGAAAATATCATGATGTATTGCTAGAGAAAAATGAACTCTTAAAACATCAAATTCAAGAATCCTTAGAAAAATGAACTATATTTGCTAGAGAAAAATGAACATTTAAGAGAAATTCATGAGAAATCTGTTTATATTGCTAAGCTCACTAATGATTTAAAAGAATGTAAAACAAAATTTGATGAGGTAGTGGAAGGTTGTAACGAAGCTCTTGAGCAAAATAGAATATTGATGCTATACTAGACACTCTTCATTGGAACACAAAAAACGATGAGATGACTAGGAAAAGACTTTGTAAAAGAGTAATTGAGCTCGAAAATCTAAATTATCATGTCATACATACTTGCACAGTCATCAACATAATCACAAACCATCTCAAAACCATACAAGTGTGCATGACCCGAGGCATAATCGTATCACATGTCACTACTGCTGTAGACTAGGGCATATTTCTTATAACTGTTCATTAAAAAGGAATACTAATTTTGTTTGGATAAAAAAGAATGTAATTGCAGGTTCAAAACAAACTTGGGCATCCAAATTTATACCTACTAATCTTGATGTAGGTAACTCAGCGTATCAACACTAAAGATCGGTGGTACCTTAATAGTGGATGCTCAAACCATATGACAGGTGATAATAAATACTTTACATCACTATCAAGGGAAAGAGGGAACAATATCATCTTTAGAGATAATAGCACTGGTCAAACCATTGGTAAAGGTAAAATAAACTTTGGTTCTTCATGCTTCATTGAAGATGTTCTATTGGTAAGAGGTTTAAAACACAATGTACTTAGTGTCAGTCAATTATGTAACAAAGATAATACTATTACTTTTGATAAAAATGCATGCACTGTATTAGATAGCAATAAATCTTGTTTACTTCTCGCTAACAGATATAACAATGTATATGTTATAAAGTTAATGAATTAGCACAGGAAAATATGAGATGCTTTGTTGCTAAAAATGAGGATGGTTGGTTATGGTATCGGAGACTTGGACACACAGCCATGGATAATCTCAACAAACTTGTAACCAAAGAGCTTGTGAGGGGGATTCCTAAAATCAAATTTGAGAAAGATAAACCTTGTGAGTCGTGCCAGTTCGTTAAGCAAACTAAAAGTTCTCACAAGCCCAAGAAAACGGTATCAACTTCTAGACCCCTTGAACTCTTGCACATGGATCTATTTGGACCATCACGAACACGTAGTAATGGAGGTGCACGATATACCTTTGTAATTGTTGATGATTATAGTAGATTTACTTAGGTTGTTTTTTTGTCACAAAAAGATGACACATTATATGTTTTTCAAAAATTCTGTCGTCGAGTTGGAAATGAGAAAAGCCTCATTATTGTTACTATTCGTAGTGATCATGGTGGAGAATTTCAAAACGAACTCTTCACATCATTTTGTTACAAAAAGGAAATAAGACATGACTTCGCTTGTCCTCACATTCCCCAACAAAATGGGGTTGTTGAAAGAAAAAATCGATCTCTTCAAGAAATTGCCCGAACCATGCTTAGTGAAAAAGATTTACCTAAATTATTTTGGACAGAGGCTGTCAATACAGCATGTTATACAATTAAACAAGTAATCATTAGGAAATATCTTGAGAAAACACCTTTTGAAGAATTCCCAACTTAAGTTACTTTCGCGTCTTTGGGTGTAAAGTGTTTATTTTAAATACTCTTGATAATTTGGGAAAATTTGATCATAAAAGTGATGAAGGCGTATTCTTAGGATATTCCTTAAGTAGCAAGGCATATCGTGTGTTTAATAAAAGAAGATGCACTATTCAAGAATCCATTGATATTATATTTGATGAAACTAATCCCTACACCAAAGAAATATTACATGTTGTTGATGATAATGAGACATGTGTTCGTTTTGAAAAGAAACAGGTACAAATTGACCAAGAACCAAATGTGGATTCTCAGAATCATAAGCCACCTCAAAATGAAGATGCATCCAAATCTCAAACAGACGAAATGCCTACACAACTAATTGATGCCATGGAAGATGATCATATAGAACATCCACCTTCTACCAACGAAAGGCCTCCTGCATGGAAAATCATGTCTAGCCATCCACCAAATCTTATACAAAGTTATGTCGAAAGGGGTAACTACTCGCACACAAGCTCGAAATTTCATGTGTTTTTTCGCTTTTGTCTCTATACTTGAACCAAAGAATATCAAGGAGGCCTTGCAAGATAATGACTGGATCATTGCAATGCAAGAAGAACTTAATCAATTCAAAAGGAATCAAGTATGGAGACTTGTTCCTAGACCTCACAATAGGACCATACTTGAAAATAAGTGGGTGTTTTAGAACAAGTTGGATTAATCCGACACTATTACTAGAAATAAGGCCCGTCTTGTTGCACAAGGTTATAACCAACATGAAGGTGTTGATTTTGTTGAAAATTTTGCACCTTTTGCACGGCTTGAAGCCATTCGTATTTTACTTGCTTTAACTTCTTATATGGACTTTACTCTCTTTCAAATGGATGTCAAAAGTGCTTTCTTAAATGGTTTTATTTTGGAAGAAATATATGTCACACAACCACCAGGATTAACTGATCCCATACACTCAAACCATGTATTTCGTCTTGATAAAGCTTTGTATGGTTTGAAACAAGCTCCTCGTGCTCGGTATGAACGATTAAGTTCGTTTTTTTACTTTACATAGGTTTCTCTAAAGGGAAAGTAGATACTACACTTTTCATAAAACATGTTTTCAAAGATATTTTAATCGTTCAAATTTATGTTGATGATATTATATTTGGATCTACTAATGAAAATCTTAGCAAGGAATTCTCAAAGCAAATGCAGGATGAGTTCGAAATGAGTATGATAGTTGAACTAACTTATTTTCTTGGACTTCAAATACAACAAAGAAAGGATGACAACTTCATTAATCAATCCAAATATGCAAAGGAACTAGTCAAAAAGTTTGGACTTGAAAATGCAAATGCTTACAAAATACCTATGGCAACTACTACTAAGCTTTCCAATAATGAATCTGGTAACAATGTTGATACTTCTACTTATCGTGGTATGATTGGTAGTTGGCTTTACATTTGTAATATCCTGAATTTTATTAAATGAGAAATTGTTGATTTTACGTATTGTGCACGTATAAATTTTTATATAAATATTTTCTTATAAAATTATTTTTATAACATGAACAAACAATTATTTTTTCCTTCTCTTTATTTTTTCCTTAACTTGTCATGTAGACACATTTGGAAGACAATTAATAAATTTATAATGTACAACTTTTAATGGGGGACACTAGTTGGGGCGCGTGCATGCACTTGTGTGTGTATTGCACACCCTAGGAGTGGCCGGATTGTGCATGGAGAAGAGTGGGGGAGTGGAGTTGTGTTGAGGGGTGGTTAGGAGATCATGGAAGTTGCTACAACTTTCCAATTCATCTTAATCCTTGATCTCTAACTCCTTGATTGAATCCTATCCATTCATCCTCATCCTAAAAGTGTATAAATACTCCTAGTTTCTTCTCATTTGTACACTACAAACTATTAAAAGAAAAAAGACTAAGTAAGAAAAGATTGAGAAATGTTAGTAAAAGATTAGAGTGAGATTGTGTGTGTGTCCCACTCAAGAGGAGGCCGGCTAGCATCAAAGGAGCATTGGTGAGCTCGGGTTCCAATCAAGCATCAAGGAGGAGAAGGCAGTTGCAATACATTCTAGGAGGAGAAGGCCACTTTCTTACTTTCTAGGAGTTTTCATTTCATTTTCTCCAAAAAGGTGGATGTTTCTCATACTTCTAAAATCTAGATACCATGCTAGGGATGATCTGATAAAATTATTATGAAGCAACTATGTGAAATTGGACCCATGTTTGCTTAATTAGAGATAGAATGGTAATGTAGAGAATGAGGATAATATGATTACTAGTTGATGAATTGTGAATTAAAGTGTTAGAAACTATCATGTTGTCAAACTGTATGTTTTGAATTGAGTTCTATGATGAAATTTGTGCTTATGAGACAGCTAGTTGAATTAAATGCTTCATGTGTAAGTGATTGCCTAAAATAGAGTTTCATGGTTGTAGAAAAATGAGAAATTTGTATCTTAAATATTGTAGGTTGTTAATGAGCAAAAGAACAAGGGAATATAGTAGTTATGGAAATTTAACTCTAAATTAATGAAGAAATATGATATTTGTTCTCAATGTCGAAATTATGGACATAGAACATAAAGTAGGACCAAAATATATGGTTTATAAAGTAAATAATAGTTATAAAAATACTGGTTTACTGTAATTTCATGTATGGTAAAATCTGGAGAATTTTGCTTTCAAAACAGAAAAAAAAGAAACAAAATCGTTTTGAGAACTATGAAATTTAGAAATGAACAGAGAACTGGGTTATAAACAACCCAACAACCTTTGAGACAATCTGGTCCCTTAGACCAAGTGGTTAGCGGTGCGGTGGGATTTTATTGTAGCCGTGGTTAGACCTAGGGGTCTCGGGTTTGAAACCCCAGTCCTGCCTTTTATTTTTCGGTTTTGAATAAAAACCCAAGACCCGAAAACAAAACTTACCATATTAAAACCCCTCTTCTTAACGCATTGGCGCCATAGCCCACTTGGCTTTCGGTGGCTGTTCACTTAGCTCAGGTCGCAGGTTCGAATCTGGCTTTCGGCAGATTTAGAAATTTTTGATTTTTTTTAAGTTTAAAATCAAATTTTTGACTTTTAAAAATCCAAAAAAAATACTACAATTATTCTAAAAATATGTAGATCTTGTGAAAAATATTTGTGCATTATTTAGATAAAATAAAGGTGAATTAGAGGTGAAAAATTAGGTAAGATTCCATAGAAATTTGTATTTTTAAGAATTATAAAAGTGACATATTTTTATGAGAAATTATACTAAGTGATAAAGGAAAATTTTTGAAAGAAATAAAATTTAAAGGTGCTATCTATGGACTCTCATTGTTAAATTATGTATTGTTTATGAATGAAAATATGACTTTGTGACCGTTTGAATTAAATAAATGAGACGAACATTAGTATGAGAATCAAATAAAATTAGTATTGATTAAATTAGATTAAGAAAGTTTAGTGGAAAGAATAAAATATTTGAGTATGACATGTGAAATTAATTGTTTATGCATGTTGTTGCACATGAAATTGAAATTGAATGATTGATGAATTATGAAAGAACATGAATATACGAGTGCTATGAACATGAAATAAAATTATTGTTAATCATGAAAAAGAGAACTTGTGAGTATGAAAACTCGAGGTTGCAATTATGAGTTAAAATTGAGAACTAGGGTGTAGCTAAGCCTTATACCGGCAATAAAAGAAATGTTGAAATGATATTTGAAATGGAAAAGACCAAGATTTGGGTCATGAGAAATGATTGAATAAGACCAGTATAATGGAAGTGCTAACCCTAAGAGATTGATTTTGTTCATGATTCAATTAAATTAAGGACTAGATACATAATGAAGATGTGATGAAAGTAAGCGAAAAACATGAGTATAAGGGCCATTGGATTGGCCGTGTGAGAGTATTCACAGGATGTCCCATGATGCATCATGAGTAGGACGTGGATACTGCTCCAGAGTACCGTCCTGGTGGCGACGCTCGTGGGGTGTTTAGTGACTGCGGGTGGTGTCTTATCTATGGTAGGAGGTGAATTACCACAGAATTCCTGCATGATGAGTCATGCAACAGTGCGTTGGGATTCTCTCCCAGGTGCCTGGACATGAGTTCGTAGGTTATAGAACATTTAGGATACTTACCGTAGTTACAGTAGTAGATTAAGTCATAGCGAGAGATTGAACCCTACAAGATGAAGAACGGTTAAGGGCCTGCCTTCGGACCTATGTAGTATGGGATGCATAGACTCTGAACAAGTGCACATTAGTGTCATATAACATAAATAACTACATTAAGGACTAAGTGCACATTCACAACACGACATCAATAGGATTGTCCCTTTAGCTTTGTTTGTGAACAAGTTTGTGGTTTGTTACGTATTGAGAATCGTTATACTGTTTCCGGCATAGAGAGGATGGATGTGTATAATATTTGTCAGTTGAATGAACTGACGTGCCCACAGTTTCTATACATGGTAAAGCACACGAAAAAGATTAAAGAGGAATTGATGCTTTAAAGATTGTTCAAGTGTTGTTGTATTTCATTCTTTGTTGTAAAAAAATGTTTCCGCTGTATAAGTGTTAATGTAAATGCAACTCTGATGTAAAGTAAAGTTTTAATTCCCTTATAAAATTGTACGAAGTAAAGTGAAAAGATCCTGTGGAACTGGAATTCAGTATGTTTTGGAATTCGGGGTGTTATAGGGTGGTATCAGAGTCACGCTTCTAAGTAGTACAAATTTATATGGAACGATACCCTAGAAGTGGACATTAGAGCGTGTGTTGAGTAGAGATTTAAATGTAAGTCACTTAAATTTGTGTTTCTCTATGATTTATGCTCCTTCTCCTCCTTTCTCTAAGATGGCGGACCACTTCGACCCAGCTGGAGATGGCGATTGGCACATAGTTAAGGAGGACTACTACCCTGGGCAAGCTGATTCAGACGAAAAGGATCCTGAAGAATTCGAAGAGGAATGGCCTGAGTCCCGAGAGATCACTCCACTTCCGGATTCATCTGATGATTCCTCCAACGAGGAAGAACCAGTTCTGAGTAGTCTCATTGTGTCTCTTCAGAGACAGGTGGAGACTCAGAGGGAGAAAGCAGAGCTGCTGCAGGCATAGTGTGTGAAGTGCAAGGAGTGCATTGCAACTCTCAGTCATCGTGTTTGGGAACTCGAGAAGAGGGAAAACATGTACGATGTACTGAAGGAAGAAGTGACGGAACTACGGGAAGAGCTTCGAGAAGCCAAGAGGAACCGTAGGAACTAGACTGTTGTATCTTCTTACCGCTTTCATTTGATATCAGAAATGTTTTAAATTCAAATATATAAAGTTTCAAATTCAATAAAATGAAAAGTTGATTTAAAATTCATGTTTATACTTCGAATTTAATGGATCTTTTGCATCAGAATATGGCTAGAAGAGGAGCTCGAAATGGAGAAGGTTTGGACTTGGAAACGGAACTAGCGAAGGTTTATCAGACACTCAATGCCGTTGCCATGAATCAGAATCAGGGAAGGATGCCTGCGAATCCAGTACCTGAAGCAATCAAACTCGTGGAATCATTCAAGCGGATGAAACTACCGGTATTTGAGAGGAAGTCAGACCCTAACACAGCTGACAATTGGATCCGATAGGTAGAGACTATCTTCAAAGTCTTGGAGACTCCGGAGGGCAGCAAGGTGAAGCTGGCTGCGCTGCAGTTCGAGAAGGATGCGGCTGTGTGGTGGCAGTCGATGAAGCGGACGATGGGAGATATTGTCCTTGGCTGGGAGGAATTCTTGCAGGAATTTTGCAGTCATTATTTTCCATCGGACGTCCAGGAGAAGAAGGCCATGGAGTTTCTAGCGCTGCAGCAGGGCAGCATATCGGTTAGGGAGTATGAGATAAGATTCACTCAACTCTCTAGGTATGCACCCAAACTGGTGATGGAAGAGGCAAAGAAGGCACGAAAGTTCGAGCATGGGTTGAGGCCAAGTCTGAGATCCAGGGTGATACCCCTCGGTATCAGGAGGTTTGACAAGCTGGTCAAACGAGCGGCAGCCATGGTGGTAGATATGGAGCAGTTCCATGCTGTTCAGAATCGGAGGAACAACTGGAATGTGGGGAAGAGGCCCGCAGTTGCTGGAAACGTCAGGGGATAGCCGCCGGCTCAAAGGTTCAAGCCTACGAGTGCGAATGCTATTCAGGTGGCAGGAAGACCCGGGAATACTTGGGTGAGACTTTATGTGACTTGTTTCAACTATGGAGAGACAGGCCACTACAAGTCTTATTGCCCCAAACTGCAGGATGTTATCCATAATGGACCAACTCAGTAGGCCGGGAAGAAGTCATACCAGCAGGGGCGAGTATTTGCCTTAACTGAAGCTGACGCTGATGAGGTGGATCATGTCATCACTGGTACGAGTGAGGGTGTATAGAAGTGTTTTTCTGTTGTCTCTTTTCCCACTTATTTAGTAGACTGTTATATAACGAGTGTGTGTTATGTAACGGGAGAACTTTATTTGAATGGAAAGAAAGCTGTTGTTTTGTTCGATACTGGATCCTCTCATACTTTTGTATCACCTAAGTTTGCTGAAGTTCTGGGAGTTGAACCGAAGATATTTTCTGGCAAGATTTTAGCAGTAGCTACTCCGTCAGGGGAGACTTTAACCACTGATCGGTACTATGCGGACTGCGAGATCGTGATTGGAGATAGAATTTTCGGGATTGATCTGATTGAGTTGAATGTCTTGGGAGTCGATGTTATCATTGACATTGATTGGATGTCGGTATACAGTGCGAGCATTGAGTGCAAGACTAAGGTAGTAATAGTGAAGGCTCCAGGTGGACCTGAAGTCACTTTTCAAGGGAAGAGGAGATGTTTAGATTTGGTTGCTGCTATCAGCCAGAAGAAAGGGATTTTTGTAGAGGTGCAGCAAATTCCGGTGGTTCGGGATTATCCGACTGTGTTCTTGGAAGATTTGCCTGGGTTATCTCCGCATCGTGATGTTGAGTTCAGCATCACTATTCAGCCAGGGAGTGCACCCATTTCTAAGGCACCGTATAGGATGGCGTCTGTGGAACAGGATCAGACAAACGGAAGATTGAGGAACTATTGGAGAAAGGCTTTATTCAACCGAGTGCGTCACCTTGGGGAGCGCCGATGCTTTTGGTAAAAAAGAAGGATGGATCGATGAAGATGTGCATCGATTACCGAGAGCTGAATAAGGTCACTATTCAGAACAAGTATCCTATTCCCGAATTGATGACTTATTCGATCGTCCACAAGAAGCTGCTATTTTATCCATAATAGATCTTCGATTAGGATATCATCAAGTTCGAGTGAAAGCTGAAGATGTGCATAAGACTGCATTTAGAACTCGACACGGGCATTACGAATTCTTAGTTATGCCGTTCGGAGTGACGAATGCACCTGCAATTTTCATGGACATGATGAACAGAGTTTTGAGGCCATTCATTGATTCATTCGTCGCGGTGTTTATCGACGATATTCTTGTGTACTCCAAGTCGGAGGAGGAGCACAGAGAGTATCTGGTAGCAGTTTTGAAGAAGCTGGAAGAACAGGAGTTGTATGCCAAGTTATCCAAGTGCGATTTCTGGAAATCTGAAGTGGCATTCCTAGGTCACATCCTTTCTAAGGAGGGAGTGTCAACTGATCCTCAGAAGATAGAGGCAGTGAGAGATTGGGTGAGGCCTACTACAGTGAAGGAAATCAGGAGTTTTCTTCGATTGACAGGATACTACAGGAGATTCATTCAGGGTTATGCTCAGTTAGCCGTGTCGCTCACTGGTTTGACCAAGAAGAATGTGAATTTCAAGTGGACCGAGTAGTGCGAGGCGAGCTTTCAGGAGTTGAAAGAGAAGCTGACTACTGCACCTATTTTGGCATTGCCTAAAGAAGGTGTTGAATATGATGTTTACAGTAATGCTTCACATCGCGAGCTTGGTTGTGTCTTAATGCAAGAAGGGAAAGTGATCGCTTATGGGTCGAGGCAACTACGACCGCATGAGAAGAATTATTCAACTCATGATCTGGAGTTGGCTGCAATTATCTTCGCTTTAAAGCAATGGAGACACTATGTGTACGGTGAGAAACTGAATATGTACACGGACCACAAGAGCTTGAAATACATCTATCAACTGAAGGATCTGAATATGAGGCAGCGAAGATGGTTGGAAGTGCTTGAGGACATGCGTCCTGAGATCAAGTATCATCCTGGGAAGGCTAATGTTGTTGCTGATGCACTTAGCCGCAAGAGCAGTTTGGCCAATTTGATTACGACTCAGAAGCATCTGGCAGAGGAATTGGATTGGGCAGGCATTGAAGTTGTTTTGCAAGGCTTGGGAGCATCCTTAGCTCAGTTGAGGCTTCAGCCTACGCTGAATGAAAGGATTATTGCAAGTCAGAAGGAAGCTGCTGATATTCTGAATATGAAGGAGCATGTTGTTGCAGGCAGGTTGCCCGAATTTCAAATCAGGGATGAAGTGATGTGGTTTGGAGAGAGGCTGTGTGTTCCGGATCAGTCGGACTTAAAAGAGAGTATTCTTCAGGAGGCACATGCTACTCTTTCGTCAGTATATCTTGGGAGTACTAAGATGTACAAGGATATTAAATAGTATTTTTGGTGATCAGGTTTGAAGTGGGATGTGGCTGATTTTGTGTCAAGGTGTGAGATTTGTCAGCAAGTCAAAGCCGAGAATCAGAAACCCGGAGGTCTATTGTAACTGTTACCTATTCCGGAATGAAAGTGGGATAACATCAGTATGGATTTCATCACGGGCTTGCCCAAGACTTCAAAGGGCAATGATGCTATTTGGGTTATAGTCGATCGACTAACCAAGTCCGCTCACTTCTTGGCGATGAAACTCACTGCTTCGATAGACAAGTTAGCTGAGATGTATGTTGATGACATCGTCAGGCTTCATGGTGTTCCGTTAACTATTGTGTCTGATCGAGATGTGCGGTTTACTTCACATTTCTAGAGGAGTCTTCAGACAGCTTTGGGTACCAAGACCAATTTCAGCACTGCTTTTCTTCCTCAGACCGATGGGCAGACCAAGAGAGTCAACCGTATTCTTGATGATATGCTTCGGTGTTGTGTACTAGACTTTGGAGGTAGTTGGAAAAGGCATCTAGCTTTGGTGGAGTTTGCCTACAACAATAGTTTTCAGACTAGTATTGGGATGGTGCCATACGAAGCTTTGTATGGCAGGAAGTACAGGACGCCTGTTTGTTGGTTCAGAGTTGGGAAGCGTCAGATGTTTGGGCCTGAGATTGTGCAACAAACCTCTGAAAAGATTGATCTGATCAGGAAGAGGTTGGTGGATGCTCAGAGCAGGCAGATGAGTTATGCAGACAACCGGAGGAGGGACCTTAAGTTTGAGGTAGGTGACCTTGTCTTTCTGAAGGTATCGCCCAATAAAGGCGTGATCCGATTTGGCAAGGGTGGGAAGTTAGCCCCGAGGTTCATAGGCCCGTATAAGATATTGAAAATGATCGGAAAAACTGCTTACCGGCTTGAGTTACCGGAAGAGTTGTCTCAGGTGCACAGTGTCTTTCATGTGTCTATGCTGAGAGGTTACATTCCAGATCTGAGTCACCATTTGCCTGAAGTGCCAGAGGGTTTGCAATTGGATCTGAGTTACATTAAGCTTCCAGTTGAGATTGTGGATCATCGGGATAAAGTCTTGAGGAACAAGACGATACCGATGGTCAAGGTAGTCTGGAGAAACCAGTTGGTTGAAGAGGCTACTTAGGAATCTGAGGAGAGGATTATGAAGGATCATCCTGAGCTCTTAGTTTGATTTGTATTTTCTTTTCTTTCTTCTTATTGTGTTTTGTTTTCTCACCCTTTTATTGTAGTTTCGAGGACGGAACTATTCTAAGGAGGGAGTGTTGTAATACCTTGAATTTTATTAAATGAGAAATTGTTGATTTTACGTGTTGTGCACGTACAAATTTTTATATAAATATTTTCTTATAAAATTATTTTTTATAACATGAACAAACAATTATTTTTTCCTTCTCTTTATTTTTAAGGCCATTTTAAAAATCCTAAGTTTGTTTTTGTAAATTTAGCCCAACCTAATAAATTAAATATTTTATTTGGACCCATGAGTCTAAAAGCCTACTATTTTGAAGCCCATAAATTAATTACTCTTTTAATTGCCTTAACTTGTCATGTAGACACATTTGGTGGACAATTAATAAATTTATAATGTACAACTTTTAATGGGGACACTAGTTGGGGCACGTGCATGCACTTGTGTGTGCATTGCACACCCTAGGAGTGGCCGGATTGTGCATGGAGAAGAGTAGTGGAGTGGAGTTGTGTTGAGGGGTGGTTACGAGATCATGGAAGTTGCTACAACTTCCCAATTCATCTTGATCTTTGATCTCTAACTCCTTGATTGAATCCTATCCATTCATTCTCATCCTAAAAGTGTATAAATACCCCTAGTTTCTTCTCATTTGTACACTACAGACTATTAAAAGAGAAAGACTAAGTGAGAAAAGATTGAGAAGTGTTAGTAAAAGGTTAGAGTGAGATTATGTGTGTGTCCCATTCAAGAGGAGGCCGGCTAGCATCCAAGGAGCATTGGTGAGCTCAGGTTCCAATCAAGCATCAAGGAGGAGAAGGCAATTGCAATATATTCTAGGAGGAGAAGACCACTTTCTTGCTTTCTAGGATATTTCATTTCATTTTCTCCAAATAGGTGGATGTTTTTCATACTTCTAAAATCTAGATACCATGCTAGGGATGATTTGATAAAATTATTATGAAGCAACTAGGTGAAATTGGACCCATGTTTGCTTAATTAGAGATAGAATGGTATTGTAGAGAATGACGATAATATGATTACTAGTTGATGAATTGTGAATTAAAGTGTTAGAAATTATTATGTTGTCAAAGTATATATTTTTAATTGAGTTCTATGATGAAATTTGTGCTTATGAGACAACTAGTTGAATTAAATGCTTCATGTGTAATTGATTGCCTAAAATGGAGTTTCATGGTGGTAGAAAGCTGAGAAATTTGTATCTTAAATATTGTAGGTTGTTAATGGGCAAAAGAACAAGGAAATATAGTAGTTGTGGAAATTTAACTCTAAATTATGAAGAAATATGATATTTGTTCTCAATGTCGAAATTATGGACATAGAACATAAAGTAGGACCAAAATACATGGTTTATAAAGTAAATAATAGTTATAAAAATACTGGTTTACTATAATTTCATGTATGATAAAATCTGGAGAATTTTGCTTTCAAAAGAGAAGAAAAAGAAACAAAATCGTTTTGAGAACTATGAAATTTAGAAATGAACAGAGAACTAGGTTATAAACAACCCAACACCCTTTGAGACAATCTGGTCCCTTAGACCAAGTGGTTAGCGGTGTGGTGGCATTTTACTGTAGCCGTGGTTAGACCTAGGGGTCTCGGGTTCGAAACCCCAGTCCTACCTTTTATTTTTCGGTTTTGAATAACCAAGACCCGAAAACAAAACTTACCTTATTAAAACCCCTCCTCTTAACGCATTGGCGCCTTAGCCCACTTGGGTTTCGGTGGCTGTTGACTTAGCTCAGGTTGCAGGTTCGAATCTGGCTTTCGGCAGATTTAAAAATTTTTGATTTTTTTTTGAGTTTAAAATCGAATTTTTGAATTTTAAAAATCCAAAAAAAAATACTACATTTATTCTAAATATGTAGATCTTGTGAAAAATATTTGTGCATTATTTAGATAAAGGTGCATTAGAGGTGAAAAATTGGGTAAGATTCCATAGAAATTTGTATTTTTGAGAATTATAAAAGTGACCTATTTTTATGCGAAATTATACTAAGTGATAAAGGAAAATTTTTGAAAGAAAGAAAATTTAAAGGTTCTATCTATGGACTCTCATTGTTAAATTAAGTATTGTTTATGAATGAAAATATGACTTTGTGACTGTCTGAATTAAATAAATGAGACGAACATTAGTATGAGAATCAAATGAAATTAGTGTTGATTAAATAAGATTAAGAAAGTTTTGTGGAAAGAATAAACTATTTGAGTATGACATGTGAAATTAATTGTTTATGCATGTTGTTGTACATGAAATTGAAATTGAATGACTGATGAATTATGAAAGAACATGAATATACAAGTGCTATGGACATGAAATAAAATTATTGTTAATCATGAAAAAGAGAACTTGTGAGTATGAAAACTCGAGGTTGCAATTATGAGTTGAAATTGAGAACTAGGGTGTAGCTAAGCCTTATACCGACAATAAAAGAAATGTTGAAATGATATTTGAAATGAAAAAGACCAAGATTTGGGTTATGAGAAATGATTGAATAAGACCGGTATAGTGGAAGTGCTAACCCTATGGGATTGATTTTGTTCATGTGTCAATTAAATTAAGGACTAGATACATAATGAAGATATGATGAATGTAAGAGAAAAATATGAGTATGAGGGCCATTGGATTGGCGGCGTGAGAGTATTCACAGGATGTCCCATAATGGGTCATGAGTAGGACGTGGATACTGCTCCAGAGTACCGTCCCGGTGGCGACGCTCGTGGGGTGTTTAGTGACTGCAGGTGGTGTCATGTGTATGGTAGGAGGTGAATTACCACAAGATTCCTGCATGATGAGTCATGTGATAGTGCGTTGGGATTCTCTCCAGGACGCCTAGACATGAGTTCGTAGGTCATAGAACATCTAGGATACTTACAGTAGTTACAGTAGTAGATTAAGTCCTGGCGAGGGATTGAATCCTACAAGATGGAGAACGGTTAAGGGCTTACCCTTGGACCTATGTAGTATGGGTTGCATAGACTCTAAACAAGTGCGCATTAGTGTCATATAACATAAATAACTGCATTAAGGACTAAGTGCACATTCACAACATGACATCAATAGGATAGTTCCCTTAGCTTTGTTTGTGAACAAGTTTGTGGTTTGGTAAGTGTTGAGAATCGTTATACTGTTTCTGGCATAGAGAGGATGGCCGTGTATAATATTTCGTCAGTTGAATGAACTGACGTGCCCACAGTTTCTATACAGGGTAAAGCACACGAAAAAGATTGAAGAGGAATTGATTCTTAAAGGATTGTTCAAGTGTTGTTGTATTTCATTCATTGCTGTAGAAAAATTGCTTCTACTGTATAAGTGTTAATGTAAATGTAATTCTGATATAAAGTAAAGTTTTAATTTCCTTGTAAAATTGTACGAAGTGAAGTGAAAAGATCCTGTGGAACTCGAATTCAGTATGTTTTGGAATTCGGGGTGTTACAACATTACTGCATCTTGGCCAGATATCATGTTTAGTGTCTGTTTATGTGCACGTTTTGAATCGTGTCCCAAAGAATCGCACTTGGTTGCCGTTAAGCGTATCATTCGTACCTTAAAGGCACACAAAATACTCGACTTTGGTACCCGAAAAATAGAAACTTCTCTCTTGTAGGGTACTCTGATGTAGATTATGCCGGCAGCTTAACAAACAGAAAAAGTACTGGCGGCACATGTCACTTCTTGGGAAACTGCCTTGTATCATGGGCATCCAAGAAGTAGAATTCTATAACTCTCTCCACTGCCGATGTAACCCCTGTTTTTCATTTTGTGTATTTTTGAGTGTATTTTTCGTTTTGGTGTATTTTCTCTCTTGTATTCTTTTTGAACCATATGTTGGAGTTGTTTTCAATATATATTCGTTTTATTTCATTTTGAGCTCTTTGTGTTTGATTGGTTGTCTCTTTGGTTTCGTTCTTCTATTATTTGATCTTTCTTTCATTTGGTATTGTTCTCTTTTTTTTTTTTGGGTGTTTGTGGTGGTGGTGGTTGGTTGTTATCCTATTCCCAATCCTATTGGTTGATCCCTCATAAGATTACCAGAGCCAAATTAAATCCCCAATCCTATTTGATATCCTATACAATTTGTATCCTAATTAAAACCCAATTAAACAAATCCTATTACTACTCCTAATTACCCACAACCCAATTACCCATTAACCCTAATCCCCATATATATATATATATATATATATATATATATATATATATATATATATATATATATATATATATATCTAATCTCTCTCCCTAAACCCTAATCCTAAACCCTAGCCTCCATACAAACCCCCGGCCTCTCCCCTCCTTACTTGCGCCACCCGCTCCAGCCCGATGCCCAGACCCCAGGCTGAGCCCCTCCCTCCAGCCTGTGCACCCTCCGACGCCTGCAACACCCCACACCCGAGCCCCCCATCATCCCCTTGGATGATCTCTCCCTTGGCCGACCATCTCCTACACCGCCATACAATCCCTAGTCTCTCTCATCCTCTCCGGCGTTGATCTCTATTGTGGCCGCAAGCCACTATTGTCATCATCCCTCTTGGATCATCTCTCTTTTGGTGGAGTTTGTTCGTGTGGAGATTTTTGCTCAAGTTTGCTTGGATTCATTAGTTCGTGGATTTTCGTTTGTGGGTTTTGCTCGTTGTCGGGAATCCATTCCGTTGCTCTTGATTTTCGTCGTTCTTCATCTTCGGTTAAGGAAAGTAACTTGTACTCCAATTCCTTTGTATGATACAAGTCAAAAATACCACCTATAGTGTAGTTGGGTCTAGAGACGACTCTTGTTTGTGTTATTCTTGATGGGTTTTGGCTTTATAGTGCTATTTGACCATAGATGACCCACGACATAAAATTTGACATGAAATAACTTAGGTTTTACCCGTTCTTGATTTGATCATGTATGTGGGACTTTTGTGAGAATTTGTAATTTTGTTGAGACCCAAGTGATATACTTGGTGTGGACATGCTAGATACCCTAATTCATAATGTTTGGACACTTGGTAGACTTGATTTCATGTTTGGTTGTGTTTTGAACAAGTTTTGTAGGATATATGTTGAGTTGTTGTTAAAGGAAAAAATCTGTATTTTGTCGATGATCTGTTTTGTTTGCTGTTTTGGACTGTCTTGAAGTCAGTAACTTAATTTCAGTATAAAACAGGAGTTTTAGAGAATTTCGTCTATTTTACAACCCCGCTGACCTTTCTAGATTTCGTTTTCGTATGTGTGAGTTATGACTATTTTACTACAGAGGTATCGATCTTTTTCAGATTTCGTTTCTTAGTATTTTTGATGACTAAATTATTTTAATAACTGTGCTACACATATTATTTTGATCCAAAACTTTAGTCAGTTTTTCTATTTCTACTTAGGGTTACTCATAATTTTGGTGGATTTTATTAGTGAGTTTTATGTGCCGTTTCATGCTCGTTTATGAAAGCTATACTTGCTGTATTTTGCTCGCTGTTCTGTAAAGAATCGTATTTTCACCCTGATTCCTTTTACTGTATGAAAAATGTTTGTGAAATATAAAAGTTAATATATGTTGTCTATTTTCATATCCTTTTGGCGGAATTGGATTTCGTTTCACTGGTTGCGAGATATTATTGTTTTCGTACAACAGTATTGGGAATTCTAGATTTGCTAAACTCTCGTTTATTGATGTTTTATGATTTTTGATGACTGATCTAATTTTACTGAAAAATTATGAAACTTTATATTTATATACTGGACATATAGGGGAATACTCCATATTTTTCGTGGATTTATTTATTGAGTTTTCATGCTGTTTTTCTGCTCTTGAATTCGTTTTTCTAATTTCTGCCTGAACCTATTTTCTGTATTCAAATCAGTTTTGAGCTATGTTTTTGTGAATTAATATATGACTTATTTAAACTTGATGGATTTGGTTGGCAGTCTATTTTCTAGACGTTTTGACGGATTTAGATTTGCATGCTTGTAATACTGGGAATCACTGTTTTACTACATTATGGTCTTGCAGTCCTGAACTACAGACATTGTTATTTTATTCTTTTATGAGTTCTCTTGTACTCGTACATGTTTATCTTACAACTTGCACTTGTCACATGATCATGCCATGTTATTCTTGATATATTTTGCACATATACATGCTTGTTTGATATTAATAATAAATAATCAAGCCGGGGTTTAAGGGAAAGATCTAATAGTGGATAATTCAGAAACGTGTACTCGGAAAGGGATCCAATGATCCTACGTGATTACTTGAGACATGATACTTGAAACGTGATTACTTAATACTTGCATGCAAGACATGATACTTGCCACTTGCACAACTTGACACGTGATTACATGATACATGATACTTGATACTTGGAGCTTGGAGCTCGATTACTTGACTTGTTCTCGAGTATACTGCTCTCTATGGTCCACTATGAAGTCTAAAGCGAAACTGTTTGTTGTAGAAACCATGTAAGGTGGGCTGCATGAAGTGCTACCTAGATAGTAATCACTACAAGATTTGATACATGATGCGTGAACATGATACTTGAACATGATACATGCTTGCTTGACACTTGACTACATGATACATGAGACTTGAAACTTGACACTTGATACATGATTACATGATACTTGACACTTGATGCATGTTTATATGATACTTGATTACTTGACACTTGATTCATGCCATTTACACTTGTTCACTTGCCATGCTAGTTATTTATTTTGACATCATGCTTATACCATGTTGCTAGTTAGTTTTTCCATGTACTTGTATCCTACATTATAAGTGGCCCGTAACTTGCAATTGACGGGTACTTGTTTTTCTCTTTACCTCTTCCCTACATTCGTTGAATTGCATATTTTAGAGAACAGATTTCAGACAGTATAGGTGACATGAAGTATTAGTGCTGGACTTTATTATTATTTCTTGTAGCTTGCTTGAACAATATTGTATTTGAGACATAGATTTATTCTTGTATTTGGGCAATGCGACCAAGATATTTGTTTTATTCAGATCATGACTATTTGAGATTTATTATTGGTTTCAAGTATTCTTGTTGGTATTTTGGTTCATATGTGCATGTGGTTGATACTTTTGCTTCCGACTCTGATGATTCTTGTGAATATTGTAAAGATTGTTGAACAGCTTATGGATGATGAAAATCATTCGCTGGGCTTTTGTCTCGTAACCGTATTCTATATTCTTTTTGGGAAGCAGGGCGTGACAGCCAAAGCCGAATATATTGCCGCCGGATCCTGCTGTGTGCAGGTATTATGGATGAAACACACTTTAGAGGACTACAAGGTATTTTTGATCATATTCCATTTAAATGCGATAATACTAGTACTGTTCATAAGACAAAGAATTCTGATCAACATAGTTGTACAAAACATATTGATATTCGGTATAACTTGATTAAAAACCATTTTCAAAAGGGAGCTATTATTCTTGACTATGTTTCCATTGATTCTCAACTTGCTGATATCTTTATTAAACCTTTGGATGAAAAACAATTTTATTTTTTGAAAGGAGAATTGAATGTTATTGATATTTCGGCTTAAAAATGGGTTTTGGTCAACTGGACGGTCAACTGTACGACTATGAAGGTGTACAGTCGACTAGGCGGTCGATCGACACGCTCTCGATCTTCGTTTTTGTTTTCTGCGAGTTTTTCAAAAATTGGACTTCAGTATTTGCGGTCGACCGTACGGTCGACCGGTTTGCTCTCTGTCTTTCGTTTATCATCAGATTTGTCTTTACAGGGTGTACGGTCGACTGGTTCGCTCTTGGGTTGGTTCTTTGTTTTACGAGCTAAACTGATTTTTGCGGTCCACCAGCTTCTTCCCTGGTTGCTCGTTTTTAATATTTGCTATCTGCTATGAGTTTGGTTTCTTGAAATTTACTCTTTTTTTTGCTCTTTGCCACGTGTTTGTATTGGAAAAATCTCAAATCTATGATATCCTGAAGAGCTTTCTCTGTATATCAAAAAGTCTCGCGATCAACGGTATCATGTAAGAAGATTTTCCTTACGTTCTTTACAAAATATTTTATTCTCCAAATTAAGGGGGAGTATGTTATACATTTAACTTATGCTATTTTTTGCCCCCTCTGGGTGTGTTCCAAAAAGAGGGATAATTTTTTATGAATGTTTTTAACTAAAGGTTACTGAAAATAAATGTTTCTTCTTAAAAGTTTTTCTTACTATATATCTTCTATGAAACTCTATATAACAGGAAGTATTGAATTAAGGGAGAGTACGTACAAATCTCTCTTAAATGCTCTTTATCTATGAAAATCTGTGTTACAGGAAGTATTGAATTAAGGGGGAGTATTTTTATGCTTTATTGTTTATTTTTATTTTCAACATTCAAAGGAATGTTTTGTTCACACCAAAAGGGGGAGATTGTTGACTCTTAGTTTGGTGTGCACAGAATGTGTCTATAAATACTAATAAGTTTAAGTTGAGTTGTGCAGATTTTCAGGATCAAACAATATCAATAAGAGATTCAAGAGAGATTCAAGAATAGACAAAGAAGGAAAGTAATAAAGAAAGATAGGAAAATGAAGCAAAAGAAGAAGTTATTCAAAAAGAGCACATGTTGATTAGTGCCCAAGAAAGCTATCAAGACCAGTTGTTGTTATTCCATATTGTGAGATTTTATCTGTATTTGATTGATTGGTGATTGATTAGTATATGGTAAGAATATAAAGTGGATTCGTCATGTACAGCACGATTGCGGTCGGCCGCACTTCATGTCGGTCGACCGCACGTTATAGCAATATAATGAAGCAGTCGACCATTCATCTTTTGAATTTTTGTTTGAAAGATCAACGGTCGATTGCACCTTAATTGTGGTCGATCGTAACTCGAGCTGTTCACCTTTTGGAATGTATCATTTCTACTTTTGATAGATACACTTCCCAGTCTATATATTTGGATGAACCCACTTTGTATTCTTCACCTATCACTTTGAGAAAAATATTCTGAACTAATTAATTCAATAATCAATCCGAGTGTGTGTGATAACTATTTGTTTTCTTTAGTCAGGATCATTAAAGATCTTGAGTTTTTCTTTTTTTCCATTTCGGTGAAATTGACAGGACTTGTGTTAGAAGTCCTGTGGGTGTAATAGGTCTCTCGGCCTGAATTTGAGAATCACTGTACAAGGGTTTGAGTATAGTGGAACGCTTGTGGTGGAGAATTGCTACAAGTAGGTGGCATGGACGTAGACCTGAGGGTCGAACCACATTATATCGCTGTGTCACTTGTGCTTGCTGTGTTTGCATTTCTTATCTCTTCTCATTTACTTTACAACTCAGTTTTATTTTTTCTTTAATTTTTTAATTCCGTACAATCACCCTATTCACCCCCCTAGGGTGATTTACATCTTGGTTTTTTTAGTAGTAAATAATTGTACGTAGGACACGAAAAACCAGTGTTCTTTGATTTTAGAAATTTTTTGAAAAGTATATCTCAATTTCAAAAGAGTAAACAAAGCTGGAAAAAGCACATCGTTCTCGATGTACGTGCAAACACAATAAGGTTTGTCAAGTTTTATAATCGCAAGCAACACAATATGCAAAATGTAAGCTACTGAACATGTAACCCCTATTTTCCACTTTCTGTATTTTTGAAAGTATTTTTCTTTTTATTCATCTTGCATCTCTTGTGAACTGTGTATTGGATCTTCATTTTCTATATATTCATCTATTTGTTTGGTCGTCATTTTATTTGAGTTTCTTGATCCTATTGTCTCCTATTGTTTCATCTCTGATTGTTCGAGCTATTATTTTGAGCCATATTCTATAATTGTTCATGTCCTATTTTATTTAATCATTTTGTTCTCATCTTATTCTATTTGAATCTTTTTAATTCTAACCCTAATCTCCATTGGATACTTATTTCTTCTACCCTATACCCTACCCGTTACCCAATAACACCCCAAACCCATTAGCCCAACCCGCATATACCCCTAATTCCTAATACCTACCCTGCATATATAAATACCCTCCCCCTCCCTATTTATTAATCCTAGCCATTATTCTCTGTGCACCTCGGCAGCCCCCTCTCCTGATCCCTTTGCCATGCTCGCTCTCTCTCCGATGCAGGCAGACCGTAACAACAACAACAGCCGACACATCCCCAACGCAGCGTTGCCCTCTCCCGAAGCCATAGCGCAGCGCAGCCGATGCACCCCCCTGTGCGTCCTACCTATTGTCGTGACGCCACAGGGACAGACAGCACCCGACACCCCCTGCGTTGCTTCCTCCCGACCGCAACACAGTAGCGGTCGTTCTCTCGATGCGTGCACACCCTCCTTCATTGCTCTCTCTTGTGTGCGTGTGCTGATCTCGAGAGTTGTGATCATTTGCTCTTGTGTTCGTGATTTGTTCGCTTGAGTTCGTGCCCGAAAATCCATTCCCGTTATTCTTGCTCTTTGCACCGTTTTGTTGTCGACTATAAGGTAAGTAACTTGTATACTTTTCTGTTGCATATACAAGTACTAAATACTGCATGTAGTGTACTTGTGTTCTAGAAACAATTCTTGTGCAAAATTCCTGTTATATCTTGTCTCTATGTGTGATCCGTCCGTAGTTGTCTCATTACACGCACGACATCAAATAACTTAGATATGATAGATTCTTGATGTATACAAGCATGTTGTTCGTGATTCATGACTTGTCGTATGATCGTGAATGCTTGATGTGTTAGTAGTAGTATATCCTGTTGTTGATCTGTTGAATACCTAATACCATGTTGTTTGGACATCCAGTATACCTTTTTTTATGTTTGTTATGATTTGGATGTATTTCATATGATCTAGTTGATTTTATGCATGAAGAATAATTCTGTCCTTATTGTTATCCCTTTTTTGTTCAGTATTTTAGACCCTGTTAAGGTCAGAATATGAAAATTATTTGTGAATATGAATTATAGAGAATTCTATCTACTTTCCATATTTTTGACAGATCTCAATTGCGATTTGTGAGTTGCTAGTCATTTCTGTTTTATAACAGCGGTGTAGAAAATTCCAGATTCTGTTTTGTATGAATTCTTTATGGTTATTTATTTTTACACTGATGGTAAAAATAATATTTTGATCCAATATTTTGCTGAGTACAACTAAACTTGATTTGGATTAACTCCTAATTTTTGTGGATTTATTTGATGACTTTTATAAACTATTCTATACTCGCAAACAACCAGTAAACCGGCAGAATTTTCATACTGTTCAGTAAAGAAACATAATTTCGACCTGATTCTATTTGCTGTTTATAAAAACTGTGTGAATAAGAATGGTAGCCTATTGTATATATTTTATCACCCTTTTGATAGATCTGGATTTTGACTTATATTTTGTAATCTATTGCTGTTTTAGTACTGCGGTGTTTATGATTTCAGATTTACAAACTTTCTGTATCTTGCTGCTTTTTGATTTTAATTGACTATTCTATCTATGTTGGAAAATTATGAAACTTTATTTTATGTTATTAAACATACTAGGGAATACCCCGGATTTTTTGTGGATTTAATCAATAAGTTTTAATTCCATTTTCCTGTTTATGAATACAAACTTCTGATTTCTGGCTGAACATGTTTTCTGGATACAATTCTATTTTGAGTCTTATTTTTGTGAAATATCATATGACTTATATATATTTTCTGGATTCGGTCGGAAGTCTAGATTTTCTGACGAATCCAGATTTGCATATTTGTGGCAACAGGAATCCTAGATTTGGTGCAGTACTGTCTTGCTGTCCTGAACTAGAATTTTCGTTATCCTAATCTTTTACGCGTTGTCTTTCACCTGTACATGTTTATCTTTCAATCTGAACCTGTTACTTGTTTATGCCATGTTATTATTGCCATACTTTATGACACATACATGTATGTTTGATAATAATAACAAAATAACCAAACCGGAGTTAAGAGAAAGATCTTGTAGTGGATAATGTAGAAATGCGTACTTGGAAGGGGACCCGTGTTTTCCACATGATTATCTGTTATCTGTTACGTGTTCATGACTACATTATACACGATTCTATTATCTGATTACCTGACTGCACACTTTTCTATAAGAAGGTGTACTCAGAAGAGAACCCGTAGGTTCTATCTGTCTGTATCTGTATCTGTTATCTGTTATCTGATACTTGAGCACACGGCCCTATACAGTCCACACTACGAAATCTAAACGAAACTATTTGAATGTAGCAACCATGTGGTAAATGGATGGGACGCATGAAGTGCTACCTAGATAGAAATAAATACAAGACTTGACATGCTACCTGACATCTGTTATCTGTTTATCTGTTACATGCTACCTAACTTTGTTATCTGTTTACCTGTTTGCATGATACTTGACATCTGTTAACATATTACCTGTACCTGTTATTACACCATGTTACTTGACTCTATTTTCTGGTTCATGTTAGACATTCTGTTTTGCTCTGTCATATCTATTCCATGCTATGTTTGTTTTTGCTGTTATTTTATATCTGTTTATTTTTCCTGTACTTGTGCCTGCACTACAAGCGGCCCATAACTTGCATTGACGGGTGTTTTGTTTCTTTTTCTCTTCCTGCAATTTGCTAAATTGCAGATTATGGAGATCAGCTGCCCGATGGAGTTGGTGATCTGAAATTTTAGATGCCGGAGTTTTTGGCTATTATTATTTCCTGTTGCTAATTTCGAAATAATGTATCTGTTACTTGGATTATTTTGTATTGGGCAATGTGACCCGGAATTATTAACTTGTTTAGATCTGGTTTATTTGAAAATTATTATGCTTTGTCTCAAGTAAATTCTGTTGGTATATTGATTTATTTATGCATGCGTGGTTGACTTCCCCTTGCTTATTACTCTGATATTCCTGTGAAATGCTGCACAGATCTTGACAGCTTATGGATGATGAAAATCATTCACTGGATTTATTCACGTATCCGTATTCCGTATTCTTTTTGGGAAGCGGGGCGTGACAGAACATCTTATAGAAAGATACCTCTTTAAGCCAAGTCACAAATTTAATATGAAAACAACCATTTGCTGTTTGAGAAACTCATAAACCAGAAAAGTTAAAACACATTAATAATTTTGATGGCGAGCTGTAGTTTTCCTCTCTAATTTGTTACCAATGGTTGCCTGCACCAAAGTGCCCCATAAGTAACATATCATAGATTTGCTTTCAAGATATTGCTAATTACGGAGATAGCAAATTTTATATAAAGGAAACAGGTTAAATGTACAATTTTTTTTTTTTTTTGAAGAAAAGGTGGAATATGGCCACCCTGTTTCATTAATAAGCAATTAACCAAACAAACCCAGCGTATTGGGCCGAATTACAAACCACAGACAGAAAATAGAACATGAAACGACATGACCAGTACATACGATTAGAGCCCACTTCAATACCCTTAGAAGGTGAGCCGGCCACAAAAACAACAACAACAACAACCAAAACAGCAACCCACAGTCGGCAAGATGGAATCATCCACAACTTGACCCTGTCCTCCACCAATATTGTAACGGACCCCATCTTGGGCCCAGTCACAAAGAAAGGACCAACTAATTGTATGTACGTCAAATAAGCTTCATGCACTACCTCCCCGGCATGCGCACACCCACCTGAAGCGAATCACGCGGGATTTAGAAGTTTGCCGCTCCCATCCCCATAAACTTTCCCCAACTCCCATAAACTCTCCAAATCGCTCTCATATTCGGCCCAGTCAAAGTCACAACCAAAAAGAGAGCCGTGGAAAGGATACCTTCACCTTTCTCACGCTTTTGCTCTCTCAAGCGATTTCTCACCAAACAAAACTCTCACTCACCCTAACCACGAGCACAGTCAAAGAGAGAGCCGTGAAGAGGATATCTTCCCATCTCTCACGCTTTTACTCTCTCAAGTGATTTCTCACAAATGCTGACATACACCTGCATAGAGTAGTGAGAAGCAACATCTTCACTACCTCACTCTCTCACTCTCTCTCTCACGCAATAAAAACCCGTAACAAATCACAACTAATGTAAACCCTGTTTTCCCAAATCCGTATTCCTTGTGTATTTTGGTATTTTAAATTTTTGTAAATTATTTTTCTGCTTTCAAATTCTTTTCTCAAAATGTATTGTTGGATCTTCTATTAAAATCTATTTTCGACCAATAAATATATTTGTAACTATTTTCTGTGATTTTTTATTGTAATACAAATCTTATTATTGTTATTATTACTTTGATTTCCATTATTATCCTATTACTGTTATTATTATTACTATTATTATTTTTCTTATTATTATTATTGTTATTAATTTTGACTGGTTATTAAAGATCTATTTCTATGTACAAATTGTATTAGTAGTTATTTCAAATTATTTCCACATTATAGTACAAAATATATTTTGTTATATAACCCAACATTTTTAAAACCCTATTTCCCTATTGGATTTTATTAAACCCTCTATTCTATTAAACCCTATAACCCAAATACCCATTAACCCATTATCTTCAATACCTAAAACCCAATAACCCATTACATATTACCCTTTAATTCCTAAAACCAATAACCCAACCTGCATTGAATAAATACCCAATACCCATTAACTCCAACACAAACCCATTATATCTAAACCTGTTTTCCCCAAACCTAGTTTACCCAAACCGAAACCCAACTTCACTGACCCCATACCCATCATATTAACCCACACTCACATTCACCCCAAACCCATTAGCCTACTGTCACCCCACCTAACCCTAATCCCCTACTCTATCTGTATATATATATACCCATTGTATTCACCTATACCCGATTCACCTTCTACCACCCATAACCGCCTCTTCATCTTCCGTTCTCTCTCCACCCCTCCCCTGACGTCCTTACGTTGCGCTCAGCCAACGACAACCCGCTGCAGACCCCCCCTTGGTTCTTCTCCTCCCTGTGCACTGCACCACAGCGCCAACTCCCTCGATCCCTGATATGGCTAAAAAACGGGGTTAAATCAGAACCGTCCAAATCAGGAACGAATCTTAAAGCTTAAGGGTAAAATGGTAATTTTACCTATTGTTGGGCCTGAAGCGGGTACTGGATCTCTCCCTCAAAGATCCAATAACCCACGAACGGGTCCACCCCAACTGGGTGCGAGTTTCAACCCGCAGTGAACCCGGTCCATTAGGATAGAATTAGGGTTTCTGATTAATCCTAATCAACGGCCCTAATTCATATCTATCATTTCACTAGAAATTAGGGATTACATTCCTTATCTATACACAGGAATTACATGCCTAATTTGATCCCCTAAGACGCCTATAAATACCCCCCATCCATCTCCATTAAGAGGTAATCAATCTTTTGCCAGTTTTTACGCTCTTTCATAATCACTTCTGATTACTGACTTGAGCGTCGGAGGGTGCGTCGCCGGGAACAACCCCGGTGTCTCGCACTTTTTGCAGGTGTACGGCGGGAGCGACGGTCAAACTCCGGCGGAACAGGTAAACAGGTTTCCTATTCAAAGTTTCCCAAGAATCCACAAATTCCATCTGTTTGCCCCCACACTGAATTTAGCGGCAACAGATTGGCGCCGTCTGTGGAAAACTAACGAATAGCTGCCTACCCTCTTCCCGGGAAACAGATCTTCTCCTGCCATGCCTCCTATGAAGGTAAGATCCAGGGGGTCCAACCGAGGACCCAACCCCGATCAGCAACAAGAAATTCCCATCCAGCCCGCTCCGCAGTAGGGGCAACTCCCTCCTCCCGCGGAAGACCCACTCCAACAGGACCTGCCTCCTCCTCAGAATCAACCACCTCCTAAGGGCCCCAACCCGCAGAAACAACCTCTCCACCAGGACCATGTCTCTATCCACAATGCTTTTACGGACTCTATGGCCTCTCACAATCCCCGAGCTTCCGACTTCCAACAAAAAGTCCCCAATCGGCCCAAAGATGTGGATCTTCGCCACCGTCTGGATGAAAAGCGGGCCCGAGAGGGAGCCTCCCGCCAACAACGTCCGGATGAGCGATCCCCTCATCGCCGAGACTACCGAAGGTCCCCTATCCGATGGGGGCGGAGAGAGTCCCCCGAGCATCACAGAAGAAGGCCACATTCCCCCGCCGGTCGGCAACATCCTAGGAACAATGAGGCACCCATCACCCGTGCCGAGTTCCAGCTGTTCCAGGCAACCGTCCTACAAGCTCTCAACCTCCGTCCCAATAACACCAATGCCCCAAGGATTCCCACTCCTCCTCAGATCCGAAGTCCTCGCCAACGGTCCCTAACTCCCCCACAAGCTCCTAGCAACCCCCGCTACATTCCTAGTCCTCGCCGTTCCAGGAGCTACCGTCGTCGTAGCCCCCGCTCTCCTTCGTACGAAGACGAATCTGGAGGCTCCCTGGATTACTGTAGAAGGGATGACACAGTCTATCGTCGTCTCCATGAGATGGAGAGGCGCTTGGGACAGTTAGACCGAGAAGAAGAGATTAGAGGAAGAACCCTCTGTCCCTGTAGACCTCCTTTTTCCCGAACCATAATGGATGCGCCCGTACCGATCGGCTTTAAGCCTCCTCAATTCGAGACCTACTCCGGGGAGACTGACCCCGTTGATCACATCGAAAGCTTCAAGACCCTCATGCTCATCCATCAAGCTTCCGATGCCCTGCTATGCAAGACCTTCCCCGCAACTCTCAAGGGTCCAGCTCGAGAATGGTACTCTCGCCTTGCCCCATCCTCAATATTCTCCTTCGAGCAATTTGAGACCCTCTTCGTCACCCACTTCGTAAGTAGTCGCCGAACTGAGAAGACCATCATCTCCTACTGTACCTCCACCAGAAGAAGGGAGAGAAGTTGAGAGACTATGTGAAGAGGTTCACAGCTGAAGCCAGGTCTATAGCATCCCTCGACCAGTCGGTCGCTGCAGCAGCTTTTCAATCCAATGTCCTCAACTCCAACCTCCGCTCCTCCCTCGCCAAAAAACCCCCACAGAACTTCTCTGACCTCCTCCTCCGGAGTGAAAAGTATATTCGGGCCGAAGAAGCTTAGCACCGCCCCAACTTGGAGGGGTCTTCCTCCGGGTTTAAGAGAAAAGGAACAGAAGAGGAAGGGGCCAAGAAGCTTCAGAAGGATAATGCCGGCCAGCGCCGACCTCCTCCTAGATTTGAAAAATTTACTCCCCTTAACGCCAATATCTCCACAATTCTCATTGAAGTTGAGAAGGAGGGGGTGATACCTCCTGCACCAAAAATGAACACCCCCGGCAAGAAGAATGATAAAGAAAAGTGGTGCCGCTATCACCGGGACCGTGGCCACGACACCAATGATTGTCGGGCCTTGAAGAATGAGATAGAAGCCCTCATCCAGAGGGGGCAGCTGACCAGATTCGTGAGAAAGGACCGAGCTGACCTTCCTCCCCCGCCTCGGAGGGCTAACAAGCGTCCAGAGCGCGATGAAATGCCCGACTTCGAAGAGGAGCGTGTCCTACACCTCATCCATGGGGGCCCAATGGGGGGCTCCTCCAACTCCTCTCGAAAGGCATTTATAAGAGAAGTCAATTCGGTCCGTGCCACCCCTCCCCCTAAAGGCCTCGGAGTGCCCGTCACATTTTCAGATGAAGACCTCGAGGGCGTCCGAACTCCTCACTATGACGCACTCGTCATCAACCTTCACATGGCAAACTTCAAAGTGGAGAGGATCCTAGTGGACAATGGCAGCTCCGTTAACATCCTCTTCCTCGCCGCTTTCAAAGGCCTCAAACTCTCCCGAGATAGACTCAAGCCCGCCGGTTACACGCTCTATGGGTTCACGGGAGTGCCAGTGACTATTGACGGGGTGATCACCTTCGACGTAACCGCTGGCAAAACTCCTACTACCCGAACGGAGTCGATGGATTTTATGGTTGTGGATGTCCCTGCAGCTTACAATGTCATCCTAGGCCGATCCGATCTAGCAGCTCTAGAAGCTGTTCCTTCGGCGTACCATCTCAAGATGAAATTCCCCACCCGGGCCGGAGTAGGGGAAGTAATCAGGAAACGGCCCGTAAGTGCTACATGATCTCTACCCTCGGTCCAGTCCTCTCCCTAGAAGCTCTAGAAATCCCCTAAGATGTCACCCGACCAACGTCCGAGCCGGTGGATGAGTTGGAGGAAGTGCTCTTTTCTGAGCAGGATCCAAGCCGAAAGTTCTTTGTTAGCAAGATCCTCCCATCCGCCCTATGCTCCGACATAGTCCAGTGCATCCGAAGGAATCGAGACCTCTTTGCTTGGTCAACTGCAGACATGCTCGGTATTTCCGAAGAACTCTTAGTCCACCACCTCAGTGTTGCCCCGGGGTCCAAACCCGTCCAACAGAAGAGGTGCAAGTTCGCCCCCGAGCGCCAACTAGCTATAAAAGAGGAGGTGGATAAGCTCTTGAAGGCCCGGTTCATACAGGAGGTAAACTATCCCGAGTGGTTGTCAAATGTAGTAATGGTAAAGAAGTCCAATGGAACTTGGAGGATTTGTATCGATTTTACCGATCTCAACAAGGCTTGCCCCAAGGACCCTTTCCCTCTTCCGAGTATAGACACTTTGATTGATGCCACCTTGGGTCATGAACTCCTCAGCTTCATGGACGCCTTCTCAGGCTACAATCAAATCCGGATGTTCCCCCCGGATATCCCGAAGACCTCATTTGTGACTGACCAGGGCCTCTATTGCTACAGGGTTATGCCATTCGGTTTGAAAAATGCAGGTGCCACATACCAACGCCTCGTCAACAAGGTTTTCAAAGCTCAAATCGGCTGTAATATGGAGGTGTATGTTGACGACATGCTTGTAAAAAGCATCCGAGGTGCCGATCATGTGACCGACCTCCAGGAGGCGTTTGATGTTCTGAGAAAGCACAACATGAGACTCAATCCGAACAAGTGTGTGTTCGGAGTCTCGTCAGGAAAGTTCCTCGGCTTCATGGTCAGCCAACGGGGAATTGAAGCTAACCCTGAGAAAATCAAGGCCTACTAGACATGGCCCCTCCCAATAATGTTAAGGAAGTTCAGAGGTTAACAGGCCGCCTAGCCGCCATAGGGCGCTTTCTCTCGAAGTCCGGGGAGAAATGCCTCCCCTTCTTCAAGGCCCTCAGGGGGGCTAAAGGTTTTGAATGGGGTCAACAGCAACAGGAGTCATTCGACCAACTCAAAGCTTAGCTCGTCAATCCTCCCCTCCTCAGAAAACCAATTCCTGGTGAACCCCTCTACCTCTACCTGGCAGCCTCCGAATAGACCCTTAGTACCGTTTTGGTGAGGGAAGAAGACCGGGCTCAAAAGCCCATCTACTATGTGAGCAACGTGCTTCGGGATGCCGAGCTCCGTTATCCGAGAATAGAAAAGATGGCTTATGCCCTAGTGATGGCCGCAAGAAAACTTCGCCCGTACTTTCAGTCCCATTCTGTGGTCATCCTTACCGACCAACCGTTGAAGCAAGTACTCCACAAGCCAGAGACCTCGGGTCGCCTTATGAAGTGGTCTATCGAGCTGAGTCAGTATGATATAACATATCAGCCTCGGACCGCGATCAAGGCTCAGGCCCTAGCAAAATTTATAGTTGAAAGTACCATCCCCGAGTTTAGCCAAGCGATGAAGGGACCACCTATCTGGTCGATTTATGTGGATGGATCCTCCTGTAACGAGGGAAGCGGAGCCGGGGTCATTCTGGCAGGCCCAGATGACTTCATCCTCCAATACTCCCTCCGTATAAACTTCAAGGCCTCTAACAACGAAGCAGAATACGAGGCACTTATAGCCGGTCTTGGGATGGCCCGCAATGTAGGGGCACAATGCCTCCGGATCTTTAGCGACTCTCACCTGGTCGTAAATCAGGTCCTAGGCGAGTATGAAGCACGTGACGACCGGATGGTTAAGTACTTAGCCAAGGTCAGGAGCCTCATGGCCTTATTTGAAGAAGCCCTCATAGAACGAATCCCTCGAGAAGAAAATGCCCAGACCGATGCCCTATCCAAGCTAGCCTCTTCTTCCCTCCAAGGTCTCGAGCAGACCATCTTGATAGAGGTCCTTCTAAAGCCAAGTATAGAGGATGAAAATTCCGACTCAATGGAGTCACTGCCTGTTTTGCTTGAAGATAACTGGATGAAGCCCCTCGTCGAGTTCTTACGGGACGGTCTCCTCCCCGAAGATCCTAAGGAAGCACGGAGAGTAAGAACCCGAGCAGAGCGATACACACTCATCGGGGGTATCCTTTACAAGCGTTCCTTCACCCAGGTAGACGGCATGCCTTATCTGAGATGCCTTTCCCCAGAGCAAGCCAAATACGCCCTGCAAGAGCTTCGCGAGGGCATCGGCGGGGCACATTCAGGGTCCAGATCCCTAGCCCGCAAAGTGTTGAACTACGGATATTTCTGGCCCACTCTCTTGCAAGACGCCGAACTACACGTTCGGTAATGCGTCTCTTTCCAGAAGTACTCCAACATCCGACGCCTCCCACAAGCTCCACTCACTTCCCTATCAAGTCCAATCCCCTTTGCAATGTGGGAGATGGATTTACTAGGGCCATTTCCACCAGCTCCCGGCCAGTTTAAATTCTTAGTCGTGGCAATCGACTACTTTTCAAAATGGATAGAGGCCGAGCCCTTGGCCACGATCACCAAGAACAAGGTAGTTCAGTTCTTTTGGAAGAGCGTAATTTGCCGATTTGGTGTCCCTCGGGTCCTCATAACAGACAACGGAACCCAGTTCACCGGGGCTGCCTTCCGAGCTCTATGTGAAGACCTAGCTATCCAACACCGATTCTCCTTCGTTTCCCATCCTCAGTCGTATGGCCAAGTCGAGAATGCCAACCGACAGATCCTCTCCGGCATTAAGAAGAGGTTAGAAAAATGTTCCAAAGGCTTATGGGTCGATCAGCTTCCCAAAGTGCTGTGGAACTACCGCACCACAAAACGGACCCCCACAGGAGAGTCTCCCCTCAATCTCACCTATAGGTCCGAGGCTATGATTCCCCTAGAAGTTGGTATACCCTCTCCTCGTCTAATGGCCTATGAAGAAGAACAAAATGCCAGAGAACTCCAAGCAAATCTAGACCTGATAGATGAGATCCGAGAAAGAGCTGCCATTCGTCAACAAAGCTACCGAAGAAGGATCGAGTTAGCATACAACAAGAGAGTCCGTCCAACCGACCTCAGAGAAGGGGACTTGGTTCTCAGAAAGTTAGCCATCTCATTCCCAGGTCAGAAAAGCAAATTGGCTCCAAACTGGGAGGGACCCTATAAGATCGCCAAGGAAATTCGCCCCGGGACATACAGACTAGAAGACCTCGAGGGCAAAGAGATCCCCAGGACCTAGAATGCTGACCATCTTCTAAAATACCAAAAGAGAGTACCAACGCCTCTCTAAGTATTTTTTAGGATGTCGAACCATTCCTCTCCTATCACTTGTACTATTTTTCTTTTAATTTCTTTCTTGTAATAACGGCTTGCAACTTTAGAAGCAGCCGACCACTAGTCATCAATAAAGAAAGCTTTTACTTATTTTGCTGTTGTGAAAATTGTTTACATCTCTCTGCTTTTACAATTCACCCTAACGATGGTTCGGAGTCCAATACTTGGCTCGATTCTACTTCGCAAGTTCGCTCCTAAGCGAGCTAGAAGTAGTTCGCCATTCGGAATTGCTCCCACAACGGTTGAACTACCCTAACGATGGTTCGGAGTCTAACACTTGGCTCGATTCTACTTCGCAAGTTCACTCCTAAGCGAGCTAGAAGTAGTTCGCCATTCGGAATTTCTCCCACAACCGTTGAACTACCCTAACGATGGTTCGGAGTCCAACACTTGGCTCGATTCTACTTCGCAAGTTCGCTCCTAAGCGAGCTAGAAGTAATTCGCCATTCGGAATTGCTCCCACAACCGTTGAACTACTCTAACGATGGTTCGGAGTCCAACACTTGGCTCGATTCTACTTCGCAAGTTCGCTCCTAAGAGAGCTAGAAGTAGTTCGCCATTCGGAATTGCTCCCATAACCATTGAACTACTCTAACGATGGTTCGGAGTCCAACACTTGGCTCGATTCTACTTCGCAAGTCGCTCCTAATCGAGCTAGAAGTAGTTCGCCATTCGGAATTGCTCCCACAACCGTTGAACTACTCTAACGATGGTTCGGAGTCCAACACTTGGCTCGATTCTACTTCGCAAGTTCGCTCCTAAGCGAGCTAGAAGTAGTTCGCCATTCGGAATTGCTCCCACAACCGTTGAACTACTCTAACGATGGTTCAGAGTCCAACACTTGGCTCGATTCTACTTCGTAAGTTCGCTCCTAAGCGAGCTAGAAGTAGTTCGCCATTCGGAATTGCTCCCACAACCGTTGAACTACTTTAATGATGGTTCGGAGTCCAACACTTGGCTCGATTCTACTTCGCAAGTTCGCTCCTAAGCGAGCTAGAAGTAGTTCGCCATTCGGAATTGCTCCCACAACCGTTGAACTAATCTAACGACAAGTTCGGAGTCCAAACGCGTGGTTCGGCTCAGCTCTGCAAAGCTCGCTCTTAAACGAGCTAGGAGTGGGTCACCCATATGAAGGAAGATTTGCTTCTGATTTTGAGTAGTTGTCAAAAGTTGGAAAAGTTATACTTATCAATTTGTCAACCATCACAGCACTCAAACATCGGGAACAAAACAAACTTTTTTATTAAGGGCCCGGACCGAGCCGACACTACAACGAGATTTATTTTACAATAATTTGAAAAGCATAATACAACTTATTCAGTGCTTCTTTGGAAGGGGAACGCTTCGGTTTAGAGACACGCGAGGGCGACGTCGCCTCGCTTCTGAGCTCGACTCTAGACATACGAAGAGAGATCCCCCTTCGTCACTAGTTCTAGCGGTGGCCCCAACCGAGGCCCCACTGGAAGATATAGCTACGGCACTCTGAGCATCTGCTGGGCTTCGCCTAACAGCAGGCAAGCGAGTCGCAAGTTCGTAAAAAGTGATCCCTCTTTCGCTCTCCTCGCGAGTGCATGACATGCTGCGAACATTGGCCCTTACAGGCTGAGGTTTTAGCGAAGCAATCTCCTCCTCCAGCTCGATGATCCTATCTCTCAGGATCTCGTCCGCCTCCGATGTTTTCAGACGAGAAGTTTAGACGAGCCTGCGACATTAGTATTATCAGCCACTACGCGACGAAGATGAGTCACTTCGATACCTCTATCGATCGTGATCCGCCTTAATTTGTCGATTCTGGCCAATAACTCGTCGCGCTCGGACATCAACATCCCCACCTTCGAAGCTAACTCCTCTTCTTCGGCTGAGTGTTCTTTTATTGTCACCTCTAATTGATGGATCTCCGCCAGCAGTTCACTATTTCTCGCTTCGACATCAAAGAGGCCCTTACGGATCAGCTCTACCTCGCCTTCGAGAGGCGTCTTTCGCGACTGCTTCCGCAGTTGCTTTAACTCAATTAAATACCCTCTCACTGTTGCTTTGATTTCTTCCAAATTCAAGAAGTCATAAAACGCTTTGTTCCGATTGCGAGAAAGAGCCTCCTTCGTTTTTTCTAACTCAGTGCGAAGGTAGGAGACCTCAGTAATTGGACCGAACTCAACCTGAAAAGCGGAGAAATATCAAGAGAAATCTTCGACACCTAGAGATGCAGTCCGAGCAAAAAGAGTTAAACATTTTTGTGAAAGTTTCATAATCCTCAGCCAAAATCCCACCAAAGTTTGCATTGAAATCCAAGAGTTTACAAAAGGCGGTGGCCAGTCAGCAGTTAGGCGTTACAAAAAAAAAGAAGAAAAGAAAAACAGAGCAGAAGGCGACAAAGTCAAGGGTCGACCTCGTCAACGGCCGGCACGATTACAATTGCACGACCAGCACCATCCTCATCCTCGGAATTTTCGCCCTCCGGCTTTGGCGCGATCACGGACAAGGGCATCACTTCCTCGCCCTCCACAGAGTCATAGAAATAGTAGTCCGAGACGTCAAACTTGGGGTTCCGAGCGACGATGTGCTTCAGGACTCGGCCATATGCCTCCTCCATATTCGTTAGCATGTGAGCTTCGGCCTCCTCCCGGACTGCCTTCTCTACGGCTGCCACCTTCGAATCTTGCTCGGTTAGGGCCACCTCTGTCGCCTTCCGAGCTTCCGCCAGCTCCCCTTCAAGCCGAGCTCTCTCCTTCTCCACAACCTCGACCTTGGAGGCCTCGGTGGCCGAGCTCTTCAGTGCCTCGGCAAGTTGAGCTTTCAAACTGACGACCTCGGCCTCGAGCAAAGTAGAACGCAACTGCTCGGCCTCCAGCTCCTTTACCGCTCTAGATCGTTCCGACCGTTCACGGTCGTTCTGAATCGTCATCTCCTTCTCCTTGCTCTCGAATTCCTCAAACAAATAATTGAAGTGGCAGAGCGTCTACAGACAACAGAAGAAACTGTCAAAACAGAGCACAAAAACTTAGAGAAATTATCAAGAAAGTGATTCGCTACTTACCGACATAGTATTCTGAGCAATCTGCATCGCAGCGTCACCCACTTCACGTGCCTTCAGCGCCGCTCGGTCTTTGGGGGTCGGCAGGTGTTTCACTGCCTGCATACAAATGTTTCCGTCCCCCAAGAATCCGTCGACCTTCATGACCCTCCAGTCGGGGACGAAGATGCGCTTGTGCTCCTCGATCAAGATCTGCTCTGCCTCGGCGGTGAGCGGCGGAACGTCGAGAGCCAGCAGCTCGCCGATGTTGAACGCTCCGCCAGAAGACCTCGGAGCATCTACTTGCACCGGCGAAAGCAGCGCATCCGAGGTAGGTTTGACGGTCGGTGAGACAGGACCTTGCTCGGCCTCGGCCTGAGAAACCTCGATGACCGGACGCTCGTGGGTCGGAGAAACCGAGGGTAACTTTGGCGCTCGGCCGCTTTGAGGTCCGGACACGGTCCTCTTTCTCTTCCTCGTCTCTTGCTCCCTAGCTGCTCGAGCCTTCGCCATCAAGCCTTTGTAGTCCATGCCAGAGGATTCTGCACAAACCGAGCGGAAAAAGTTAGAAAAGTTTTCAAAAACTTCAAAAACGAAAAACAGAATAAAAGAAGCGTACTGGGGTTGATCGGACTGAGACCCCCTCGGAATAATGCCTCCTCCATAATATCTTTCCAACTAAGTGTCGAAAGAGCGAGCAACTTCTCCACGATATCCGCCTCCTCATTGCTGAGCACGGGCTCTTTCTTCGCCCGCTTCGGTAGACCGTCCTTCGACCACACCGTCGATATCTCCCACGGCTTGGGAGCTCGGATGAGGAAGTACTTTTCCTTCCAATGCTTGATCGAGTCCGGATTTTCGATCAACTTCACGCCCCTCCTCGGCGAAAGGTAATACCTTTGCTCGTTCTTGCTGGGTTGGCAGGGTCGGTAGAGGCTCCGAAGGATGAACATATTCGGCTCGACGCCGACCTCCTGACATTGAAGGACGAACGCCATCACATGCCGCTAGGTATTCAGCATCAGCTGAGCCGGACTCAAGCCGTACCACTGCAGACCTCGACCACAAAGGGGTGCAGCGGCAGACGTAGTCCGGCATTTAGCGAATCGGTGGGAAAGACACAAACATCGGCCGAAGACGAGGTGCACGCTCGGAAGCCGGGGCTAGGGAGCAGAAGTCCGTACTCTACTGGGATCTGGAATCCACTCCGGATCCGATGCAGATCCGCCTCGGTTAGGACCGAAGAGATATTGTCCACCTCGGATATTTCCCTCGGCTCGTTCTCCTCGACTGACTTTGCGGTGCCCTGTGTAACTTTCTCCAATAATTCTTCAGAATAGCTCTGCACCCCGCCGACGCTCGACAAAACGATCGGCTGCCGACCCAGCTCCCCTGCCGTCTTCGGATGCTCAATAATCGTCTCCACACCCTTGCCTTTGGAAGAACGGACCTCAACCTCTCGTAGAGGCTCGGCAATCTCCCCTGTTGTGTTCGGTCGGACCAACGTCTCTTCAGTCGGCTCCACGACCCTCTTCCCTTTGTCTTTGCTCGGCCTGACTTCTCGGTCGACACCAGCGCCCGAGGAGGGGGTCTCGTCCGTGGAAGAAATCTTAACCATTTTTATAAAAATGGGGATAAATACTGACCTTGAGGTGACAATTACGGCCGGAAAGATCACCGGAGATTAAAACGCCTAGCCGCGACAGCTAGCAGCGCCGCTCGAGAGCTAAAGGCTTCACTTGCAAGTAAAAACCAAGAGTGAGAAAGTGAAAGTGAGAAATGAGGTGAAGTGTGGGGGGGGGGGTTGAAAACTTATAGTAGAAATGGCGTCTCTTGGGCTTTGTAACGTTAGAACGCGACTTTTGGGCCTCCCTTGAACCGTTACAAAAGCCCAAACGACTAAATGATGAGGAGACACAACTATTGGCAAAAGAAGCAACATTTCAACCTAAGTAAAGCCGCTCGGCGCATCAAATCCAACGGCTGAGATCGCCCCATGTCCCTCGGAGCCAATAGTCGAGTGACAGGCGATCTGAGCCACTTGCGCAAGGGTAAAACCGAGCTATATCGCTCGGATTCCGAGCAAGTGCCAATCCGAGCTACGAAATGGAGAAAAACAACTTTCTCCTTAAGATTTACGATGGATTTCGATCAGACGGCTCAGATCTTGCCAGCGCCACTACATGACAAGATAGTATTTTCTTGAAAACTGAGCCCGCATCGAGATTCGCGCCAAGATCCGACGGCTCAGAATGCTCCAGATCGCTCGGCATTCCGAACTGAGTGACAGGCGATCCGAGCCACTTGTGCGAGGGTAAAACCGAGCTATATCGCTCGGATTCCGAGCAAGTGCCAATCCGAGCTACGAAATGGAGAAAAACAACTTTCTCCTCAAGATTCGCGCTAGATTTCGATCAGACGGCTCCGATCTTGCCAGCGCCACTACACGACAAGATAGTGTTTTCTTGAAAGCTGAGCCTGCATCGAGATTTGTGCCAAGATCCGACGGCTCAAATCGCTCCACGTCGCTCGGCATTCCGAACTGAGTGACAGGCGATCCGAGCCACTTGCGAGAGGGTAAAACCGAGCTATATCGCTCGGATTCGAGGAAGTGCCCATCCGACCCTCAAAAGTGAAGAAAATTGCTGCCGAGCATCCCCGACCGTTGGATCATCACGAAATTCGCGCCTCAAATGATCGACGATCCAGATTGCGCCACGCCCACTAAACGACAAGATAGTATTTTCTTGGGAACCGCGCCAGTCTCAAGATTCGTGTCAAGATCCAACGGCCCAGATCGCTCCACATCGCTCGGTATTTCGAGCCGAGCGACTGGCGATCCGAGCCACTTGCGCGGAGGAAGAGCCGAGCCACTTCGTTCGGATTCCGAGCGAGTGCCCATCCGACCCACAAAAGTGAGAAAAATACTGCCGAGCGACTTCGTCTGTCCGATCTTCCAAAATTTCGCGCTCGCTCGAGATCAACGGTTCAGATCGCGCCACGCCATAATTTGGTATTTTAGTTATTAAAATCGTTTTATTTACTTAAAAATTGCGAAAAAATGATTAAAAATTCGAGAAAATCAGTTAAAAATCCTAGGAAATAATTATAAAATTGGGGAAAAATTTTTGAACCTCTGAGTGGATAATTATCACCTAGGACCATTTATTAAGACCCCCGAACAACGAATCGACACTTCGCAAAAATTAAGTAAATATTACGAAAAGGTAGGTAAAAATCACCAAATAACCAGAAGAGCTCCAGATCAACTTGGAACGCAACCAACTCAAAAAATGACCATACTACCCCCTGCAAAGATTCAAAACCTTCCATTTGGACTCCGATACAACTCCGCTAGCCATTAAAACAGTAAAACTACTCCTCAAATGCTGATCAAGCTCAGTCTTCGGGAGTGGGGGGCTCGTGATATGGCTAAAAAATGGGGTTAAATCAGAACCGTCCAAATCAGGAACGAATCTTAAAGCTTAGGGGTAAAATGGTAATTTTACCTATTGTTGGGCCTGAAGCGGGTACTGGATCTCTCCCTCAAAGATCTAATAACCCACGAATGGATCCACCCCAACTGGGTGAGGGTTTCAACCCGTAGCGAACCCGGTCCATTAGGATAGAATTAGGGTTTCTGATTAATCCTAATCAACGGCCTTGATTTATATCTATCCTTTCACTGGGAATTAGGGATTACATTTCTTATCTATACACAGGAATTACATGCCTAATTTGATCCCCTAAGACGCCTATAAATACCCCCCATCCATCTCCATTAAGAGGTAATCAATCTTTTGCCAGTTTTTACGCTCTTTCATAATCACTTCTGATCACTTGAGCGTCGGAGGGTGCGTCGCCGGGAACAACCCTGGTGTCTCGCACTTTTTGCAGGTGTACGGCGGGAGCGACGGTCAAACTCCGGCGGAACAGGTAAACAGGTTTCCTATTCAAAGTTTCCCAAGAATCCACAAATTCTATCTGTTTGCCCCCACACCGAATTTAGCGGCAAGACCATTAGGCATCTCCTCCCTGTCGCGATCCCATGTAACACAGTGCCCCTGGTCCCCTCCTTTTCAGTGCCCCTCCTCGTCAGCAGCAACTAGAGCCTCGCATCCAGTCGCCGGCAGCCCCTGTAGTGTTGCTCTCTCCGTTCCTCTCCTTCCCCTGTAGCGCCAGCAGACCCCGGTGCTTCCCCTCCTCGGCCTCCTATCATGCAGCCAGGCCATCACTGCCCTTCGCCGCAGTCAATAACGACTGCACCGCCTCTTCAACGGCAGTATCAGCCCTCCGACACTGCAACAACCCCGTCCCCAGTCCGTTCCCCATGCTGTGTTGCCCTCCGCCGCAACAGCCAGCACTCCGATGTTGCACTTCTTGCCGTCTTCCGCTTCGTCAGATCACAGCAAACAGCGACAGCCACTTCTTTGCCGTCGTCGCCCGTTCCTCGTCTCTCTCTTTGTGTGTGCGTGTTGTGCTCGTTGGGTTTGTGGATTGTGTGGTTGTCTTTGTTCGTGGTTTCCGTTCGTTATTCGTGTTCCAGGAATCCGTTCCCGTTATTCTTGGTCTTGCATCGTTTTCGTCGCTGGTTATAAGGCAAATAACTTGTATTTTTTTCTTTGTGTAATACAAGTACTAAATACTGTCTGTAATGTAGTTGGGTTCTAGAGACAATTTGTGTGTGAATTCTCTTGCTGATATTGTCTCTATTGTGTTGATTGACCATAGTTGCCTCACGACATACATGACATGAAATAACTTAGGGTTGATCACTTCTTGTTGTATATATGCATGTTGTTCATATGATATCTTGTGCTCATTCATGTTATTTATGGTAGACTTGTTGTGGACTTGTGATATACCCTATACCATGTTGTTTGGACATCTATTACACTATATTTCATATTTGGTTGTGTTTTGGATGAGTTTTATATGAACTAGTTGATTTTGTGCATGAAGGATATTTTCAGTTTTGTCGATTCCCTGTTTTGATCGGTATTTTAGACCCTATTAAGATCAGTATTTAAAAATATTTTGTGAACATGATTTGTAGATAATTCTTTCTATTTTTCAACCTTTTTAACAGATCTCAGTTTCGTTTTATGTATTGTGAGTTATGTCTATTTTATTACGGTGATGTAGAAAAGTTTCCAGATTTTGTTTTCTATGGATTCTGATGAGTAATCTATCTTTATCATGATGCTAAAAGTATTATTTTGATCTAAAATTTTGCACAGTACAACTAGACCTGATTAGGGTTAACCCTAAATTTTTATGGATTTATTTGATGAGTTTTACAAACCGTTCTATGTTTCTAAACAATTACTATACTAGCAGATTTTTCACACTGTTCAGTAAATAACCTAATTTTTGACCTAATTCTACTTGCTGTTTGTAAAATATTTGTGAATATGAAGGTTAGCCTACTGTGTCTATTTTATCACCCTTTTTGCGGATTTGTATTTGGATTTATGGTTTGTGAGATATTGCTGTTTTTGTACTGTAATGTTTGTGATTATAGATTTACAAAACTGTCGTGTCTTGCTGTTTTCTGATTTTACTTGACTACTCTATTTTTGTTAGAAAATTACGAAACTTGATTTTCTATTACTAGACATATAGGGAAATACCTAAGATTTTTTATGGAATTAAATAAATGAGTTTTCATGCTGTTTTTCTGACTTTGAATACAATCTTCTGATTTCTGGCAGAACGTATTTTCTGGATTCAAATCTGTTTTGAGAGCTGTTATTGTGAAATACCATATGACTTATATATATTTGCTGGATTCGGACAGAAGTCTATTTTCCAGATTCTTCGACTGATCAAGATTTGCATTTCTGTAGTAACGGGAATCCTTGTTTTAGTACAGTACTGTCTTGCTGTCCTGAACTAGAGTTTTCGTTGTTATATCCTGTTATGTGTTGTTTATCACCTGTACATGCTTATCTTTTCAATCTGAACTTGTACTGTTTATGACATGATATTCTTGATCCGTTTTGTGACACGTACATGCCTGTTTAATAATAATAACAAATAATCAAGTTGGGGTTAAGGAAAAGACCTTAGTAGTGGACAATATAGATATGTGTACTCTGAAGGGGGCCCGTGATCCCATTACCTGTTGCCATGTTTCATGCTTGCATGATTTATGCCTGTTATTATTATATTCTGCCATGAACTCACTATTACATGATTCATGCCTTATTATTATATTATGCCATGAACTTACGACTACATGATTCATGCCTGTTATTATTATATATTGCCCTGTTTCATGATTACATGATTCATGCCTGTTATTACCTGTTGCCATATTTCATGACTACATGATTCATGCTTGTTTCTGTTGCCACGATTTCACTACATGATTCGTGCGTGTTTACCTGTTACTTGTTACTTGACTTGACGCCTGAGTACACGGCCCTATAGAAACCCATCACTAGGCCTAAACGCAACTTGTTTGAATGTAGCAACCATGTAGTAAAAGTATGGATGCATGGAGTGCTACCTAGATAGTAATAAACACATGACTTGACATGACATAACTTGACATACCTGACACCTGTTACATACTTGCCTGTTATCTGTTACCTGTTTACCTACTTGCTTGACACTTGATGCATGTTACCTGTACCTGTTAGTATATCCTGTTACTTGATTTTGTTTCCCGATTCATGTTAGTTATTCTGTTTTGTTATCATATCTATTCCATGCTAGTTGTTTACCTTTTCCATGTACTTGTATTCTACACTACAAGTGGCCCGAAACTTGCATTGACGGGAGTTTGTTTCCTTTTTTCTCTTCCTGTAATTTATTAAATTACAGATTTTGGAGATCAGCTGCTAGATGGAATAGGCGAGATGAGATACTAACTACTGGAATTTTTCTATTATTATTTCTTGTTTCTTATTTTGAACAATTGTATTTTTTTACTTGGATTTATTTTGTATTTGAGCAATGCGACCTAGGATATTTGACTTGTCCAAATTTGATTTATTTGAGATTAATATATTTTGTTTCAAGTAAATTCCTGTTGGTCTCTTGATTCATATATGCATACTTGGTTGACTTCTCTTACTTTCGACTTTGATTATTTTTGTGAAATGTTGTAAAGATCCTGACAGCTTATGGGTGATGAAAATCATTCGCTGGGCTTAGTCACGTATCCGTATTCCGTATTTTCTTTTTGGAAAGCGGGGCGTGATAAGTAATCTGAAGCATCACCTTCCACTCTTGCCCCTGTGGGCGGTGGACGTTGTAGATTTCAGGTTCACTGATGAGGGCGTAGTGGCAGTGCTGTCGCGGAGCTTGTGGAAGTTGGTTAAAGGAGGTCAAATTCAGGGTGTGACTTACACACTGACAACCAAAAAAACCCCTAACATCTCCAATAATACATTACCACTCAGCTCACTTCATGGGGGGACCCCGTCTGTGGGCCCATGCCCCACAACTGTGCTGCAACAAGTGGGCGCATCTCGTGGGGGGACCCCGTCTTCAGGCGCAGGCCCCACTACCATGCTGCACATCAACAATCTCCCATCTCATCTCACAACTGCCAAACACTAATCAACTCCTCCATCTCAACTCAATCACTTCCCCTCACAATCAACACATCAACACACTCACACACACTCAACCTTAACACCTCAACTCCTACATTGACAATAGTTTCTGAAAACATGAAAACATTGACAAATGTCCATGTCCATCGACTGGACGGAGCTGGAGCACCATCGACTGGACAGAGCTTCGCCGGAGCTGGACATGGAGCGTCGACGATGGAGCACCATCGTCATCGAGCTTAAGACGGCTTGACTGGTCGTTGTGGTGATGGTGGCCCCTCCAGCATCTCTACCGACGCTTGGAGGAGCACGCCGGAAGGCCTTGATGGGGCGGAGACTGGAGGAGCACGGCAAGAGGATCTCAACGGGATTACTGGAGGTCCTCGATCGGACGGAGCACCGCTTCTCTCGATCTGAGTCTTCATCCGGACTGGAGCGGCGGGAGTAGAGGCGACGAGAGGGGATGGGTGGACGGCAGGGAGGAGGCGGCGAACTCCCAGCCGCCACCCCCTCCAAACTCAGATCTAGATCTAAGGTTTTCTTTTTTGGATTTTTTGGGGAGCTTCTTTCTCTAGAAAATCTAGAGAGAGAAACTCAGATCTCAGAAGCGAACTAAATGTACAATTTTAGAAACACCCTTTTGTTTCCTTTTCTTCAAAGTTAGGGACTGATATATTGGTGTCTTTTCCTTTCTATCTGGCTGAACATATTAAATCTTCCAAACTACTTTCCTCTTTTGAAGCATAGGTACACTCTCATTTACACTAATGAGTAGAAAGTTGTGGTCTTATCATTAGTTTTATGAGAAGATTTGAAAAGCTCTTTTAGAACGAAATAACATTAATGTATATTAAAAAGGAAACCAAGAATGATCTAATTGGGAGAGCTTCTAAATACGAAGGTGCACTAAGATAAAATACATATATAACTGAAATCTTCAAATTTGATTTTGTCACAGTCATAATAAAAGAAGTGCATAGCTAACTGCTTCTTTTCTATACTTTGTTGGATATTTTACTTTGTAATAATATTTAACTTTTTTCCTCATATAAAGAACAATTTTTATTCCAACTATTTTTTGCAAATGAATACCAATCAAAAGCAAGGAACCAATTACATCATTTCTCTAATCCCTGCTCTTCAAGGATATCCATCTGGACATTGGAACAATAAAATTAAAATAGAAAATTGCATTAGAAACCGCCTTCTTGGGTTTAGTCAATAAATTAAAGGGATGAACAATAAAGTAAAAATAAAAAAATTTACGTTAGAAATCACCTTGCTTTTAGCCCTTAATTCGTAAATAGGTCTGGTGAGCTCTCAAGTTTGCGAAGTACCTTCTTGACTCTTGCGAACTCAGACATCATGGCTATACTTGTTACTTCAATGAATCATTTTATTGCTAACAATTATAATTTGTTAATTTAATTAGAAGAAAAAAATACTAAATGATTGCAGAAAAAGCACAAGTGAAATTGAAAAAATAAAGCCTCAATTGAAAATAATTTTTATCAAGTAAATGAACATATTCATCAAGTCGTACTAATCTGCACTACATTAATGTTCTATAATTTATACTTCGACACAAGTGCAAAACCAAAGTTAGTCTATCAAAATAAATCTTCTCAAAAGGCTTTAATTTTGTACACTGATAAAAGAAAAAGAATACAATTGATGATTAGATTGAAGTACCTACTAAATAAGGTTTAAACAAATATAAGGAATATGATATAATATCAATAATAGAGGGCAAAAATCCATTATTGACATCTAAGGTGAACATAGTCCAACTAATGGCCCATATCGCAAGCCCAATAAAATCACAAAATAACATATTTTTATACCAATCAAAATCGTGCATATATGATCTAAGGATATCTATTAAAACCTTAGATTCAAAAGGTAACTCTCGCCAATCTCTAATTTGTACCGTATTCAATAAGATTGAAAAAAAAGAAAATATGATTGAAAAAAAAGAAAATAAAAGAATTGTGTGCAGGTTGGTCATAGAAATCTCATGGAACTCATCACCTTGCCCTCCCCGCACTTAAGCACACTCACCTCAAGGGAATCTGAAGCTTGAGAGATACCTTTTTCGCCTCTCTCGATTGCTCAGCTAAAATCATTGTCGGAAACCAATGGTGGTCGCCATGTTTTAATATAGATACATAGTTACACATATGAGTTGAGAAAAGTTTACAAAAGAAGATCAGAAAATTCACATATAAAGTTTTGTTTTTAAAGTAAATTTAAGTATTTTTTGCCTTTTAAAGATACAATTATTTAATCATAAGGAAAAAGAGCACCCAACCATTTTTCTGCTCAAGATGACTACACCAAGGGTTGGCAACCGGGCCAGGCTAAACCGCTACCTGCTCGCCAAACCTAGCCCGTTAACTTACGGTTCGGGTACGGGTCGAACCTGGGAACTTAAGCGGGTCGACCCGGGTCGTCTAAAATGGGTTTCGAACCCGACCCGCGAACCCGGTGAATAGTGTCCAACCTACCCATGAACCCGCAGGTCGACCCACGGGTTTCGAACCATTCGACCCATATGGGCTAAACGTTCGACTCGTACGGGCCAAACGTTCAACCCGGACCGGTCGACCGTTCGACCGGCGGGTCCAACGGCTATTTTAGCGGTTTTTTTTGTTTTTTGTTTTTTGTTTTTTTTTAACCCTATAAATACCCCTTAAACCACTCTAAAAATTTTACACCTTACCCTCTTACTCTCTCTACTACTACTACTCAATACAATCTCAGTTGATTCAATTTTTTTCAACAAAGAAGCTAACAACATAGAAATGACAAATTCCGATCATATCGAATTCAACTTACAACTACGTCTACTTCAAATTTTCAACTCCTCAAAGGCTCCAGGGCTCTAACAAAGAAGCTCTCTTTCTTTCTATATACGAGTCTGGACTTCTACTTCTACTTCTACTTTTATTTTCACTCTCATTCTATATACGAGTATCTGCGAAGTACGGTATCAAAATTTCATAACCCTCTTATTGTCTTGATATTTTTTTTGTAGTTATAATTTTCTTCATCATATTTGTTTGTTGGTTTTTTATCTTCTCTTTCATAACCCTCCGATTGTTTTCTATATTTTTTAAAAAAACTTATCTCGCCTGGATTGTATTTAATTTTTTCAAATATATTACTATATCAACATGTCTAGATCACGAGGTAGCGGCCGTAGTCAAAGTAGACAAGATTTCACCGGCACTTCTCGTAGGCCTCCAATTGTCTCACAAAATGAGCCCGCCGAAGAGTACCTTATGACCGAACACATTGGTACACACGATATGTTTGTGGGAGATATAAACATAGAAGAAGAAGAACCACAAACACAAGCAACCGAAACAACACAACCGGGTAGTAGTAGGAAAACTAGAGGGGAAACTAGTGATTGGCAAAAATTTTATGATTATATTCCGAACGAAGAAAATCCGGGTGTTGGTATAAAAACTTGTAAAACATGTTTGAATCCATACAAATGGAAGAAGGGTGAGGAACGGGTACAATAAAATGACACATCCAAAATATACACAAAGAACTTCTTGTAGACCTACCCGACCAACAAAAAATCCATCATTGGACCGATGTAGTTGATAGCCACTCTTATGATCCCGAACTTATTCATTGGGAAATGACCTGACTAGTAATTAAGGAAGAGTTATCATTTTCCTATTCCGAGAGTAGGGAATTGGAAACTTTTAATCAAACTGCATTAAACTTGCATTTTAAAAGAAATACTTTGAAGTTGGATTGTTTTAAAATGTACAATGAAATAAGAGAAGCTTTGATTGCCATTTTATGGAGTTTAACTTGTAGAGTTTCTTTAACTTACGATTATTGAAAAGGTTACAACAATATTCCAATGATGGGAATAACTTGTTATTGGATCGACAGTGATTGGATTCTTCAAAAAAGGATCATATCACTTACCGCGTTGCCCTATCCCCATAGTGGTAATGAAATTGCAAATCATATTTTAGAAATTTGTGATGTTTTTTATATTCGTGATAAAATTATATGTATAAGTTTTGATAATGTATTTAACAACAATGCATATATTAGTATATTACAAACCGCATTAAACCCCCATCTGACAATATTTTTCATGTTAGATGTGCATGTCGTAGTTTAAATCTATGTGTTCAAGATGCATTAAAAATAGCCGACCCATATATAGTTAATATTAAAAATTGTGTATATTTTATTGCATTAAGTGGCCCTATATTTTAAGAATGGAAAGCTTGGTGTAGGCTTAAAAATGTATATTTAAGAAAATTTTCAAAGGATGTTAAACACCGATAGAACTACTTTTGATTTGTTACATGTTGTTACTGAATATAAAGTATGTATAAATAATTTTTGTATGGCAAAAAAATATGCCAAATTTTGAAATGACTCCCCAAGCTTGGTTTTATGCCGAATCATTGTTAAAATTTTTAGAACCTTTTAAAACCGTAAGTTTAAAATTTTCAAAATCTTATGAATCTACTTCTAATAGCATTTTTATTTCAATAGTTACTATGATGCAAACTTTCAAAGAAATGATCGATGATGCTTTTATTGGTCATATTGTGAAACCTGTATATAACAAAATTTTGAAGTATTTTAAACCTCATCCTATGTTGTATTGTATTGCCAATGTGATGGATCCTCGTATGAAATTAGAAGGTACGAAGAGTTTGATTGAAATGTTTTTTAATTTACTTGGGAAAGATGAATCTGAAATTGATTTTGGAACATTTTTAGCTAAATTTGAAGCGACATTAAATAACTTGTATGATTTTTATGAAAGAAGTTTTTCATTTAGTAGTACTACTACTTTAGTTACTTCTTCTTTTGCTACTTCTACAGGTAAGGGTAAGAATAAATTAGATGATGCCACATTTAATTTACTTGCAAAAATTCAATCAAAAAAAGCTAGGACTAATCAACCAAATGAATTACATTGGTATAATCAACAAGATTCTGAAAGTTATACTTCTTCACTACATATTTTACAATGGTGGAAAGACCATGAACATACTTATAGTATTCTTAAGTATATGGCTAAAGATCTACTAACTCCTCATGTCTCTACAGTTGCTTCAGAAAGTACATTTTATATAAGTGGCAGGGTTTTAACCGATTACAGGAATCACTTGAATCCCCAATCGTTAGATATGCTCGTCTATAAGGAAGCCTGGATGAAGGCTAAAGATATGAATCAAGGAAAAGGGTTCGAGACGTCTACATGTGGAAGCAACTCGCCGGAAGAACAACAACAGCAATAGCAACCAACATGAAGAATTGAAGACCAACAACAACAACAATTTGAAGACCAACATATGCAAGAAATTTGTAAATGTATAAAAATTGTAATAAATCTTTGTTTCATATAAATAAGTTGGAAAATTGAAGAAATTTTTCATTTTATAGAAGAAAATTGTAATTGTATAGAACCAATTTATAATAGTTCTTTGTTTCTTATAAAAAGGTTGGAAATTTGTATAAGTTGAAATCTTACGAATAATATATACATTTTTGTTTAGCAATTTCACTCTTTAATTATTATTATTATTATTATTATTATTATTATTATTATTACTACTACTACTACTACTACAATTTTTTTTAAGTAAAAAAAAAAGTTCAAACAAACGGGCCAACCCGCAACCCGACCCTACCCGGGTTGGACTGGGTTCATGGGTTGGCCGGGTCGAGATTTCCCTAAGCCAACCCAGCTCGGTTAACCAACCTACCCGACCCGGACCTGCCCAACTTCGGTTCCAACCCGAGCGGGTTCGACCCGACCCGGTTGCCAACCTTAACTACACCCATAATTTATTACCAGCATCACTCCCCTTGTCCTTCCCCAAATAGTCAATAAACAGTCAAATAACTGTGGCTCACAACATAAATGGAAACAAAAAAGCCAATCAAGCATAGACACATATAAGAGCATCCACAGCGGTTTCGCTCAAATATGATAAAATGATAATTTCAGAAATAGCATATAGCGAGGGTGTGCGCAACAAATGTTTTCTATAATTTGAAAAATAATAATAAAAGATTATCAGACGAAACATGTTGTTCCGTCCGAGAGTTATTTTTGTAATTTTTAGTAAAATTAAAATAGTATTAGTTATTAAATAGTCATTAGTTAAATAATTAGTGATTAAAATAACAATACACCATTATTAAATCCATTTTAAAAGTGATTTGTGCCTTAATTAATGGGTGGAAGATGGTTGAAAATGATAGGTTCCTCTCAAACGGGACATGTTGTCCCGTTTCTCAAATTTTTAAGTGCATTTTTTTTTTGACCGAACAACATGTTCCGTCCGATACTTAGAATTAAAATTAATAATAAAAATTCGAGAAGAAACAACTTGTTTCATCTGATCCTATTAAAATATAAAAAAATAATAGGGACGGAACAACCCTATATTTTGAGAATGCGCAAAAAGTTTCTCAAAAATTAGAAGCGACTGTAGTCACTTTGCCAAAAAATGGCAAAATAGCAAACCGATGTGGTTGTTATTTTGCCAAAATTTGGCAAAATGGAAAATATAGCATACCATTGTTGATGCTCTAAACAATAAAATCAAACACTAAGACGAAAAGCACATTTGGTATGTTCCATTAAATCTAAACATCCATGGAAAGAAATTTCTCTTCAAGAATTAAGAAAACCCATGATCCAAACAGCATAGGGTCTGAAAAGTTTAGGGAAATTCCTAACCAATTAATGTTGATTTTTGTAATCCCCCGAACTGAATTTAACTAATTAATTATCACATTCAACAAATTATTTATATACCTCACATTATATATCAATTATCACCTTTATTTACTTACATAAGCAACCATATTATATTGACTATTATGGAAACTCCTGAACAAAACAATATACATATATACAATATATACATATTGACTATTACGGAGCCTCCTTGAAATATATATATATATGTATATGTAGAAAGAGAGAGAGAGAGAGAGAGAGAGAGAGAGAGAGAGAGAGATAAAGAGAGAGAGAGAGTAATGTGACCCTAAGTCAATATGCATATACCAGATAGGCTGGGTCGGTTTCGGTCCAATGCCGGGTCCGGGTCGGGTCCGGGTCGGATCTGGGTTTCAGATATTTATACCAATGCTAGCCCCAACGGAAGACTTAATCCAAACCCCAAATTCGAGAACCGAAACCCTAAACCCATACAAAATTGAAAAAGAGGGAATTTATAACCTTGCTATTTTAGAGGATGGTTTAGGATAGGTGAAGGTGGAAGACGCACGACAGATTGAGTGTCATCGGAGCACCTGGCGAAGGCTAACCCCGTGACCGTCGTAGTTTTCACCGAAGTCAAAATTGAAAAAAGAGGAAATGTGAGAGTGACAGCAGATGAAGCTCATTTTGCTGGGCTTGTGTAAGAACTTTATCATTTTGAGATTTTTTTATATGCCAATTTTTAAAACTATTTGCAGTTATAGGACAATTGCCAAAGTATTTGCGCTAATGGACTCAACAACTAAACTCGCCGTTCCCAACGGCGAGTTTAGTTGTTTCATCCTCGCCGTTAGGGACACGGCGTGGTTAGTGCTAATTTTTTGAGAAACTCGTCTTTGAGTTGAGAAACTCGTTGTTCCCAACGGCGAGTTTAGTTCGAAATTTTCAAAGAAGACTTGTCGTTCTCAATAACGATGACATTTATACTAGACCCGTTGTTGGGAACAACGAATTTAGTTCAAAATTTTTAATGAAGCCCCGCTGTTCCCAATGGCGAGGACATTTACACTAGACTCGTTGTTGGGAACGACGAGTTTAGTTATAAAAAAATTTCTATGAAGTTTTTCCGAAAATTCACTAAATCGAACAGAATGTTTCACTCTCTATAAAATTTTCTACATCCTCGCCGTTCTCAACAGCGAGTCTAGTATAAATGTCCTCGTTGTTGGAAACGGCGAGTTTTGTTTGAAAATTTTGAACTAAACTCGATGTTTCCAACGACTTTAGTATAAATGTCATCGTCGTTGGAAACGATGAGTCTTCATTGAAAATTTAGAACTGAACTCGTCGTTGGGAACGATGAGTTTCTCAAAAAATTAGCACTAAACTCGCCTTGTCCCAACGGCGAGCATGAAATAACTAAACTCGCCGTTGAGAACGACAAGTTTAGTTGTTGAGTCCATATCCATGAATACTTTGGCAACTATCATCTTTTTGCAAATAGTTTCGAAAAATGGTTTATAAAAAAATTTCGACTTGCAGTCTATCTTTTGCCGGATAGCAAAAATATGGACATAGTACTACTGCACATTCATTTTAAAGGGGTCTTTCGTTGTCAACAAATACATAACTCCTTAATTCATTATGAATGAGAACTTGAGAAAATAGCATTCATATCAAATCAATGCTTCAACTGCGAAACATTACTTAGAAAACAACATTACTTAGAAAACTATTAATACCAAAGTGCAAAATTTCATTCATGCTCAAAATAATAAGTAGGGCATATGATGGAAAAAATAAGGAACATGTAGTCCAAACATGGTGATTAGTCGTATTAAGTTAAAGACAAAATTTACATTAAAAGATATATTCGGCTTTGCTACTTGATTCATGTAATTAAAAACTAATATCTTAGGTTGTTAATGTCATTCCCCAACTACAGGCTCAAGTACAGTACTGTCTCACAAGTTTTAATGTACATGAATGAAACTCGCTATGCTTACACAGTCTTCAAATAGAGACCTATAATTGCAATTTGACCTCAACAGTGAAGATTTTCTTCTTATAAAGAGAATTTTAATCATATATCAACAGTTTTTACTAATTTAGGGTCATGATTAGATGAGTTTTTTTTTTTTTTTTTTTTTTTTTTTGTTTTTTTTTTTGGATACTTTGGATTCTTGGCAGGCTAAGCTTTCAGGTTGTCAATAGAGAAAGATGAGCGGCGATTTGCGTCATATGACTCTATGTTGTCAATAGAGAAAGAGAGAAAGATGAGCGGCAATTTGCGTCATATGACTCTAGCCCAAACCTCTCCCTTCTCGACTCCTAAACAAAGACTTGATATAGCCTGAGGCATTACAAAAGATATTGGCATAAACCAAGCTGAATGAAAAACCAAGATTCATGTAACCGATCCCAACTAGTTAGAAAAAAGACTTTGTTATTATTGTTGTTGTTATTCTTTGGGTTCAACTCTAGTAAGGCTAACCTCCTTTGCTAAGAGCATCCACAGTCGTTTACTAAAAACCCAAAAATTGAAAATCGATTTAGAAATAGTGCTCATAGTCGTTTGATAAATTTAAAATAGGAGTAAATAGTTCCTTGCTAAATTTAGCAGCCGATGTAGCCAATTGCTAAATATAGAACACGGACGATGTTTATCCATTTGAGAAATTTAATCGAAAGGACGGACGAAGTTGTGCCGTCTGTCGTTAAATAAACATGAAAACAGATGAGAGACGGATGATGGTATTCCGTCTCTCATCGATTTAAAAAAAAACATATGAGAGGGGCATTAAGGCCATTCAGCCCACTACTTTTAAAAAAACAATTAAAAACCAAACAAAACAAGCCAGACGGATGATCATCCGTCTGGTTTGTTTTGTTTGTTTTGTTTGTTTTTTAATTGTTTTCAATGCCCAAAAATTAAAAAAAATAAATAATTTTTTTTTTAACAACAAACGGATCAACATGCTCCCTCCTTACTAAAAGCTAAATTTTAGAAATAACGATAGCAACACTCTTTGCTAAAAGCTAAATATGGAAAATTTTTAGAAAACAACAGTGGATGCTCTAACAGAAAGTATACCTTTTCAACTGGTCCTCCTCGATTAACTACAATCCTACAACTCGAATCTTTTTTTCACATGCCAATATCATTACCATCTTTACTGATTTCCCCTCACATTATCCATGACTAGTAATTTACACGTGCGATGTACGTTTTAATAATTCTAAAAATAAAAATAAAAACTCTTGACGTAAGGGAGGATTTAAACCCGAAAGCTCCATTATATTAGTTATGTACATATATTGTACATATTGGTAGAATGAAAAAATGACAAATAATACTATAATATAGAGATTAGTGTTACCTCTAGGATCTACAATTTTTGGATGCACAGAATTTACATTATGCATCATAACATATTACATTACTCTTTCATCTCAATAATTTCTTGACATGTTACATAACTGATTTGACATAAATTTATATTTTATAGCTGAAATGAAACCAATACTGCATACACACTAAATCTAGCAATAATTTTTTTGATGTATCGGATAGAGCCAAAAGGCTCCAGCCATCAAAAATATATTAATCAATAATAACAGTATACAACTAAATAATCGATGGCTTTACAAGATGTAAAACAATAAAAAGCGAACAATAAATAAAACAAACAAAGGCTGCTGAGCCAAAAATACAGATAACAGCGCTTCAGCATACTCCCACGCCGATACAAGAGGGCGGAACAATCGGCGAGACAATCGGCCAAACAATCCAGATCGCTGAACCCAATAGATGAGCAAGATTTGAAAGACTGGGCCATGATACCGAAAAAAACAAACCTCCCCCAACGAAGGCATCCCAATCCGCTAGCAGACCAAAGGAACACTCTAGCAGCACAACGGAGGCGACGCGGAGCCGAAAAGAAGGGAATCAACGTGAAGTCAAGACTCAACTGTGCAGAAGCTGATGAACAGATACAGAAGCAGTTTTCTTCGCAAGAATGCGAGCACTCACACGATTAGGCAAATGATAAGTGACTTTTTTTTTATAACTCCGCTTGACAGGGGGAGGGGCATCCCTCGCCGAAGAGGGCAAAAAAATCGCAAAGACCGAAGCAGAGGCTTCGACTTTGATAGAACACGGCGGGGAAAAGCAACAACTGAGAGCGTCCGAAAGGACAGGTGGGGTGGACTTGGTAGAATCGTCCGAACGAGGGAGATAAATCATCAAAACTCGGAGAGATCTTACGGGAAAGGGAGCGGAATAGATGTTTAAAAGCTGTCAATAGCTGATAGAGTCCCGATTGAACCCCTAAACGTTGATACCAAGAGAATAAGCATCCTGGGTAATGAAAAGAGAACGTAGAAAGTTTGGGAGAAGAAACCTTTAAAACACACGGATAGTTATAATAAAAAGAAGAAGCCATAAAGTCGACCATAGTCCTGTCAGGACGCACAGGGGAATCAGAGAAAACGCAGTGCAAAGTGTTCCCCCTCGTAATACGAGACCACTCAAGCGAAGGGGAGAAGGATTTAATCAAGTTAGACTTGTAATCCAGCTTCCAAATCAAAGAAGATGACATAGAGTTGGAACGGGTACGGCCCTTATAAGAACCCAACTGGGGGTAGGAACCCAGAGACGAACGAGCTTTGCGATCCTTAACTAGGATAGAAAAATTAGGATAGTGAAGGGTAACAAGAGGATCACTATTAGGGGATGAAGGAGTGGAGGCATTTGTCGTTGATGGTGAAACCATAACTGAGGAGTCGAGGTTCTGGCCCGAAACAACGCTGCTCTTGCTAGCCAGCCTCACCTGAAACTTCCTAGCCAAGCTAGCAAGATACTTGCGCTTTAAAAGGGGGTAGTTTAGAAAGGAAAGAAGTTTGGCCGGAAGGAGATGACCTTTAGGAAAACCAAGAAGTTTTTGAAGAGAAAAACATCTACTGCGAGAATGACCACACTTATCACAGAAAATGCATCTAATTTTATTCTTGCACTCGCGTTTAAAATGCCCGGGGAGAAAGCATCTGAAGCAAACCACAAAAGGATCGGCCCTACAAGAGGAAGGGGGGTTTGTGGAGGTAGCAGAGCATTGAGAAAGATAGGAAATATCGGAACGAGGAGTAGACAACTCCCTTTGCGATACTATAACCGACACCAAATTTTTAGGCCTGGCATCGTGCTCGGCGAGATGCATGGTATGAACCATACCAACCTTGCCTACCATGATCACCTGCAGGAAGGAACTGTACAAAAAACAAGGGGGGGTACAGTATAGTTCCAACTGCACCAAAGTAGCACCACCGAGGAGGAAAACAGTGGAGCACGAGGGAGTTAAATACTTCCCACAATGAGGGTAAAAATCACCCTCCAAATTGAGAGAAAAGGAAGGAGAAAAGAATCGATTAGGGAAGAAAAATAGAGATGACTGATCTTGAGTGAACTAAAGCTCAGTGCATCACGATACGTTGTTTACCAGCAACTGACGGAACGGAGCCGTCGGGGGAAGAGAATAAAAGTTGTGATAAATAGCACCAGTTCCACAATCACAGCCACAGCACCACAAAATCGATAACGAAATCACTAGGGAAACGAGAAGCTCTACCAAAGCCAAACAGGTTAAACAGCACCCTATTAAAGCAGAATACTCACAGTGATGAAACGACGGATCCACCGGGAAAACACTCTCAGACCAAGAAACAGAGACTTAACGCATAAAATTAATAAATACTTACAGTGGTCGAGGGCACGCCAGAAAAAACGCTGCAGATACGCTAACGACAAGCGAAAGAGAAAAAACGAAACTTACGGCGGAAGAAGGCCAGCAGCAGTCGCTCTGAGAAGCAGGAGGCTCTGGCGATGGCGTGAACGAAACAGAGCGAAGTCGCCAGTAGAGAGAAAGAAACTGGATGGGTGGAGATCGCGCTTGCAAGATGAGATGGGGGAAAACCTCCTTCCGGATGCTGCAGGCCAGAGGAAGAAGACCACCAGCTAAGGGCCCTAGAGGACAGGAAGATCTCCTCCCGAAAATGTCGAGAATGGAGAAGCTCGGCGATGAAAACGCAAGGGGGGGAAACGAGATTCAGAGCAGTTTATGAAAAGGGTTTGGGGAGCTAGGAGAGGAGAGGAGATTTAATGAAGGGAGAGGTGGGAGAAGGGGAAGAGGGGCGCCGGATCTGGGCGAGGAAAGGAAGGAAGAAGAAGAACTTGAAGGATTTTTGAAATCGCCTTTTTGAAGAATTTTTGAAATCTAGCAATAATAAGAAGGAAATAAAAACACGAGGAAGACAACAAAAAGGCACTTGTCAAACTCAACTGTAGCTGTCCCTTCTAGCATAATTGCCACTCTACCATGTCACAATTTTTAGATATGAATAACCCATAAAACCTCCAACAACATTGATACTTCAAGCATTTATCTTAGGCCCGTTTGGGAACGAAGGTTATGTTAAGATAAACGGATGTATGTGTTAAAAAATCTACCACAACTCGTAGTGCTACTAGCGAAAATATACTATAAGTAATAAAAATTACTAAGACTAGATGAACTAACAATATGCCATCACGATATATGCAAGATCTCATAAGAACACAATCAATATGCAGAGATAACCAATAATTCTTATTCCCCAATAAATATAGAGATTACAAAAGAGATTACAACTCTTAATCTATTTTTGCAGAGATAACCAATACTTCTTATTTCCCAAGAAATACAAAGATTACAAACAGATTACAACTCTCAATCTCTCTTCCTCACATTTGAAACACTCGGCACAATCCCTTTTTAAAGTTGAACAATGATAACGGCTCACCAATTCTCTCTAATCAGTTAGAGTCTACAACCATATATATAGCCTCCAAGTAAACCCTAAAAGATAAATACGAATCCAGTTTATTGGGCCTCAAACTTGTCAGCCCAAAACACACAGCACCGCTGTCGGTCAACCGCACTCCCATGTTGGTCGATCGCAACGTGTAAAGCCCACACCCGAGACATGACCAGTCGACTGCACGGTCGACCGTCCTATTCTCTGTTGAACCTTGTACACTCGAAGATACCTAGCAGCCTAGTTGTGGTCGGGTGGTCGGTCGACCGCACCACAGGATAGTCGACCGCAACTCTCCAGACTGCACATCTTCTACTTGATGTTGTCTTCTCTTGTTGCTTTGTCTCCTCTTCTTCTTCTCCAACTTCAAGTACTCTGTGCCTAAGTGTATTTGAGGCCACAATCCTAACAATCTTCCACTTGGACAAAATACACAACGCTTCAAAGTTATTGTAATCATTATCTCGCAGTATCTCTACCAATCTCCCACTTTTATGGAACACTCAAGTACTCCCCACTCTTATGAAGAGCACATCCGCCACTCCACCACATGGAGTGCACCAACCACCCCTCATCGCCTCATGTAGAATGTGCTCCACCAATCGTATAGAGCACGAATACTGGAGAAACAAGCTCCCATGCCGGATCCTGTGTTACAAGACTCCCCATCTCGTAGAATCTTTACCAATACCGGACATGGTTCACAAAATTTAAGACTTGGTTCACCAACCTCTACATGCCTCTCAATGCACCCTCTGTACTAGAAATCTCTGTGGATGACATCTCCACAAAATTTAAGACTATTCAACCTCTACAGTCCCATTTCGATTACCCTCATCGACATCACCCTATATATCGATACCAGTACTCTCTACCTCACAAGAGCGACTTGGTGAAGCTTTGACTGCCATATCTCATAGTCCCCTCACCGCAGTAACGTCTTGCCCTCTAGGATTACTTTCATGGCCAGCATCTCCCACTAAATTAATAACCTCTCCTCCACAACTGAAAGAAGTCGGTTGCACCTCCACAACCTAATACTTGATTTTGGCTGTGAGTCAACTATAGGAGAAACGTCTCTCACGCCTCTAAGCAAATATAGCGTTCCCTCACGCTTCTCTTTTGCAGTAACCTTTGAACCTGCAGCTATACACCACTCCTCACTACCAACTGTAGTAGACAAACCCTCTTTGTCTAGCCTTCCAATTGAGATAAGGTTTTCTTTCAAGTCTGGAACATGCCTTATCTCTTACAAGACACACTCTAATCATCATTGGCTTTTACGCGAATAGTACCAAACCATCGTACAGGACACCAATGACTGTGCCCCACGATCACATCTCCAAAAGAACCCTCTTTGTAGTCACCAAACACCTTTCTCCTCGGAGTGCAATGAAAAAAAGCTTCCGAATCAATACACCAATCTTGAGTACCCAACTCCTCACGAGCTGATAAGCATAACTCTTCAACAAGCCCCACTTGAGCTTCCTTTGGGGTACCTCTCTTCGGTTTCTCCTGCTTATTCTTTATATATGTCTTGCAACTGTGCATCATGTGACCCTTCTTGTGATAATACCAGCACTCAGGTCCATGTCCCCCATCGCTATCATCAGACCCACTCTCAGATAAACTATTTTGATTCTTTCTTCTTCGACTGCTCTTAGATCTCCCACGTCTCCTCTCAACATACATTGCGGAATCTCTAGAAGATGATGATGGATATCCCCCGTTTCTTACCATTCTCACTTCCTCGTTCAGAATGCTACTCACTACATCTTGTAGAGTCGTCGAATCTGTCATAGTGCCTGTAATAGTCTGTTCCACCGTATCATAACTATCAGATAAAGTAGATAGAAGTAACAATGACTGCCCCCTCTTTGAAAACATCAAACCTGTAGCTTCCATATGGTTATAAACCATACAGTAATTGTTCACATGCCCTGCTACAGATTCCCCTTCCCCCAACTTCATATTAACCAATTTCTTCAGATGAAGAATTTGATTAGATGCCGACGGTTTCACATACATATCTGTAAGAATCTCCATAGTCTCCTTTGTGGTCTTTGCCTTCGAGAAATGAAATAACGCTTTCCTACTCAATCCCAACTAAATCTACCCTAACGCCTTCTGATCCAAACGATTCCACTATGCCAAGACCTTCGCATCCTTGTCTTCACCTTCCGGCTTCTCACCAAACAACGAACCATCAAGATCTTTCTGACGAGGATACGCTATTATTTGAATCTTCCATATTGCAAAGTCACTCCCATCGAACCTCTTGATCTTTGACTTGCTATCGGCCATCTCGAACCTAGTGCTCTGATACCACTTATTGAAGAATCTACCACAACTCGTAGTGCTAATAACGGAAGTACACCACAAGCAATAGAAACTACCAAGACTTAGATGAACCAAGAATAAGCCACCATGATATATGCAAGGTCACACAAGAATACAATCAATATGCAGAGATAACCAATACTTCTTATTCCCCAAGAAATACAAAGATTACAAAAGAAATTACAACACTCAATCTATTTTTGCAGAGATAACCAATACTTCTCCCAAGAAATACAAAGATTACAAAGAGATTACAACTCTCAATCTCTCTCTCACCTTTGAAACACTCGGCACAATCCCTTCTTGAAGTTGAACAATGATAATGGCTCACCAATTCTCTCTAATCAGTTATACAAACCCTAGAGTGTACAACCATATATATAGCCTCCAAGTAAATCCTAAAAGATAAACACAAATCTAGCTTATTGGGCCTCAAACTCGTTAGCCCAAAATACACATCGCCGCTGTCGATGGACTGCACCCCCAGGTCAGTCGACTACAACGTGTAAATCCCACACCCGAGACATGCACCCACCTCCATGCACCAAGCAAATACATCTTTCTAGTCCACTATAAATTCACAAAATAAACTTAACAATAAACACATTTACACAAGATTTCAAAAAATACAAGGGAAGTCCAAAAAAAAGGAAAAAGGAAGAATACTAGCCCAATATTTAGGCATCAGAGCAGATACATCTTCGAGACGAGAGGAGACGAGAGGACGAAGATGGAAAGGATGTATCCATCTTCTGATAGCGAGATGAGCTGATGATGATGACCCGGAGGTATGCAACTATCGAAATTGGGGAAATAGAATTTTCTAAAGGAAGCAAATGGATGGATGGATGGATGAGAAGAAATCAGGGATCTAAGGTTTCATGGAAATTTGAGAAGCGGACGTGGATGCTTCAGAAGAAAGGTGATCGAGTTAGGGTTTGATGAATTTTGAGGTGGAGGTGGCAGTGAAGGAGTAGGAGTAGGTAGTGGAGTCGGCGTCGGCCTGGGAGTGAAAGTCAATGAAGGAGGGGAAGTCTAATAGTGTGACCTCTGTTTTTGCAAATACGTATTTTCTGTGTATTTTCGGATTTTTGATTCTTTGTAAATTATTTTTCCGCTTTTAAATTCCTTTCGTTAAAATTCATTATTAAATCTCCTATTAAAGTCTATTCTAAATCAGTAATTTTATTTGTAGCTATTTTCCGATGATTTTTATATTGTAATACAATCCCATTCTTCTGTTATTATTATTATTATTATTATTATTATTATTATTATTATCATTAAATATTTATTGTTTATTAATTTTTTTTTAAAAACTTATAGATCGTGATTATATTTTATTATTTTTGGAGTACGAATTTTATGTATACTATTTGATTCATGGTACTATTGTATTGCTATTTGTTATAATTGATTTAATTATTTACTTTTAACCTAAATCCTATTGTATATTTTCTATTGGATTTTAAGCCCAAAACCCAAACCCATTTCCCTATTGGATCCTACCCGCTTACCCTTGAACCCAATATCACTCTAACCCTAATTCTAATACCTTATATATACTAATCTATCCTAAACTCTACAGCCGCAATAATGTTTCCCTACTGCTCATCATCTCTCCAACTCATCTCTTTCCCTCTACCCTATGTATGCCTCCGTCCTGTTTCCCGACCACCATGCGCCAGCCCCTTTGCCTGCCGACTACCCCTCGCGCATCCCTACTCGCGACGCCACCCCGTCGAGCCCCCCAGTCGCCAGCGACAACTGCCCCAGTGATGTAATAACCCAGATTTTTAAATAATGTTTTTAAGATTAATAAATGGATTAAAACGATTTTTGGTGATTTAATAAATATTTTTCTGAAATTTATCGTTTTACACGTGCAAATATCTTCTTGGGAGTTCAGAATTAGAAATTATTTTGGGTGAACCTATTATTTATTAGTAAGTATTATTTTGTGATTTTTCTGGATTTTTCTGATATTTATTTGACCTATTTGCAAATATTACAAAAAGAGGGACTTTTGTGCTAAATTACCACTTGGAGTGAAAACTCCAGATTTGCGGATTTTTAGGTTGAGAATGATGCCTAGATAACTCAGAGGTAAAGAATTTACTTTTCATTGTAATAAATTTGGTTTATTTTGCAAATTTTGGTAAAGAATGGTCTTTTTGCAAAATTGCCACTGAGAGAGCAAAAAGTACAAATATATTTTCTGGGTTTTACAAACAGCGTCGGCCAGTATTAGGTTAGTTATTTTTATTTTTAACTTTAAATTGAATTGGTTTATCTAATTTTCAAGTATAAGGATCTATATATGTAAAGATATATTTAAAAGAGATATTTTGCAAATCTATTCAAAAACCCTAGATACCCTATTTCCGGCCTATTAAAGGTGAGGTGCAGCCGTTTCTTTACTGCACAACACAAAGGGATTTCTTTATTATTATTTTCTTGGAGTTTCAATGCGAGGATTTTGGTTTTCTTGTGAAAGGAAGGATTTTCTTATTCTCTTTATTTTTTTCGGTTAATTCTTCAATAAGGTGAGTGACATATATTTGTTTGTATTGTTCTATACATGTTGTATGTGATGATTTGTCTATTAGAAATCATGTTAGGGATTGTATGAAGATATAATGAATTTCGATGAGTGGATGAACTAAAAATTGAATCTTTTCATGAAACTATGCCATTAATGAATTAAAACCCTAATAGATAATTTGAGATTGCTAAAGAACCTAATAGAAATCATGGGTATGTTATTTTCTATCATATACTTGCTGTTTTGATTGTTGTAATGAGATTATATGTTGAGATGCTTAAAAATTGAATTAAGATGAACCCATTTACTGTTGTGTATGTCCATGCACTGTTTTAACATTTTTTGAAGAAGTAGAACTTGACTAATACATGTTGTATTCACATATATTCATGGGTAAACTGATGTAAGTGATTGTGTATGAGTTTAATGAATCCCAAGAAGGATTTTTGAATGAAAAGAAATCAAATTTTGATGTTTAGATAGGGGCTTTGTCTTCGGGTCTGAAGGTGTGCAGGCCAAAAGTTGCTTTTGATGCTTTTGGTGAAATTTTGACTGAGATATGAGTTGTTTTGGCACTGAGTTGATTGGAAACAATATACTACATATACCAATGGTTTCTTGATGTTTACTGATACAAACATACACTTATCTACACTTACATATATACACATATATACTATTTGAAGAATTGTCAAAATTGTGATTTTTTGGAGTTTTCAATTGGATCTGGAGTTGTTTGGTACTGAGGTGGATTTGAATAATATATTATACTTATACGATGCTTTCTTGATGTTTTACTAAAGATTAAACACACATATATATATATGTATATATTCATCTCACTATTTTGAAGATTTTGTGAAAAATTTCTCTTATATGATCTTGATGTGTTTTTGATTGGTTTTATAAATTCATATATGTTGTACAAGTCATACTTTATCATCTTAGGAAGTTTAATTTTGATTTCACAAAGTTTAATCGATGTATCAATCGAAACAAGCACAAATTTCTAAGCTGGCTGATTAACAGCTGCCGTTATATTTTTTTGAGAATTTCGAATAGGGGCAGTCGATTGCCGCTAATTTACACTATTTTGGCAGTCAACCGCACCTTCTGTTTTGAGTCATTTTGTTGAGTTTTTATTCGTTTCTTTTAAACGGGTTATTTCCTCGATATTATAGATTATTGCTCTACTATTTTAGATGATGTTTTTACTACAGATTACAGTATTTTACAAAGAGTTATATTTTATTTATTATAGAATTTCAATTTGTATTCTTATGACCTTATTAAGTGAGTTATATGTGTTTTCAAAAGAATTGATGTTTTGGTGATATTCTACGACTTAAAAATGTGATTTTTTGTTATTTGATGGGTTTAATATTTTATTTGAATTCTGGAATTTTATGAGCACATTAAATGAAATTGGATTTTTGTTGATTCAAGAAATTTCTTTTATATAAATGTTTTGATGATGGAATTATGAGTTTTATTGAAAGATTTGGTATTGATGGTTGAGTTGTGAATCTCTAGGAGTTGAGTGGGAGTCCTGTGAACAGGCAAATGAGATTTTGTGGATTTAGACTAGTGGGGTCTTGGGATTGTTGTTGTGGAATTAAGTCCGGCAGGATACACTAACTCTAGAGAAGGGGGATTTATATATTTTTTAAATATATAATAACCAACTTAAGGACATGCACTAGTGGAGATGTGATGGAACTTGGGAAATGTAAGTATATGCTCTTGGGTTTAGGTCCAACGGATGCATATTGGGACTTGTGTGTTGTTCTTTTTTCCTCAAGAGGACATTTGTATATTCGCGTGTCGAGGGTCTGCAGGCCTATTCACGGAGCATGCAGATGCATTCGTGTGTCGGGGGTCGGTGGCCTATTCACGGGATGTACCTGGTGTATCTGCATGTCGAGGGCCTCGTAAACCTATTCGTGGGGTACATGACAGGGAGGTGATTCTCCAGTTTTTGAGCTATTCTTACATGATGCTTGTGCGTCGAGGGTTGTGATGCCTATTTGCAGAGTATTCTGCATCTTGTTTCCATCACCATAGTAGGATTAGTTGCATAACGAGGGATTAAACCCTATAAAGTGGAGAACGTTAAGGGCTTGTATCGGACCTATGTAGTATGGAATGCATAGAATCTGACAAGTGTGCATTAGAGAGTCAGCATATAGCATTGTGTTTTCTTGACTTGGTTTTATGCATGTTGTTTTCTGTTTTTCCTATACTTAACACTTAGTCTAGTTTCACTTGATGTTTTCATGTTTTATTTATTGCTATTTCATATTCCTTTCATTACTACCGTGACTATGTGTTAATCATGACTTTATTCTTCATATTTTATTTATGTTGTTTTTCTTTTAATGTCACTCACACCGTTATGGCTGACCCTTGTAGTTTGGGGGGTTAGGGTTATCTCTAGACTCATGTTTTAAGGTAGCTGCTTATAGCATTGGGATCGGAATACATGTGGTAGAATGATAATGTAGCTTATGTAAATTGTAAAAGAAGTGTTGTAAAAGAAAAGATTGTAATTCAAGGTGTTTGTTTTTCCGCTGTGTTTTGTAAAGAATTGTTGTAATAAAAGTTGAAAAAATTATTTGTGTTTTGGCTATGTTTACTTTTACAATTGAGGTAGATGTTGGAAATTGTGTCACGTATTTCTGAGATATTATATTGAAAATTTGGGGTGCTACAAGAGATCCCCTTCTCCTTTTCTGAAGTTGACAGCAACAGCAGCGGTGCCCTCCTCCCTGTCGCGACGTTCCGTCGTAGTGGCACCACCACAGTGCACCCATGCATCGCTGTGCCTACCCCATCCCGACGATGCCAACAACAGCGCCGTCGGTTCCCTGCGCTGTGTGTCTCCTCCCGACGCCGCGACAACACCAGGTTGACGCTTCCCCTGTCTCCCTCCTCCCGAAGTCGCAATTAGCAACAGCAGCATCAGCGCTGTCGTTGTCTCGCCGCTTGTCATCGCCATTCTCTCGACGTGTACACCCACTGTCGTTGCTTGGCATTGTGTGCGTGTGTTGATCTGGAGTTGTGTTCGTCGTTTGTTCGTTTGTCGTTCGTTGACTTCATTCCCGGGAATCTATTCCCGTTATTCTTGTTCTTTCGTCGTCTTCGTCGTCATCTATAAGGCAAGTAACTTGTATTCCTTTTTTTGTATAATACAAGTACTAAATACCGCATGTAGTGTAGTTGTTTTAAGATCTATTCTCATGAAACCCTTGTTTGATCTTGCCTTTAGTTGTCGATCCATCCATAGTCATCTCGTTACGCACACGACATGAAATAACTTAGATCTAATTAATTCTTGATGTATACATACATGTTGTTCGTGATTTATGAGGTGTTATATGATCTCGTATGCTTGATGTGTTAGGAGTAGTATAACTTGTTGTAGACTTGTGAAATACCCTATACCATGTTGCTTGGACATCTAGTATACCATATTTCGCATTTTGTTATGATTTGGATGTGTTTCATATAAACTAGTTGATTTTATGCTTAAAGAAGATTTCTGTTTTTGGTGTTACCCGTTTTTGTTCAGTATTTTATATCCTATTAAGGCCAGTATATAAAAATTACTTATGAATATAAATTATAGAGAATTATGTCTACTTTCCAAAATTTCTAACTTGCAAGTTATTATTGTTTTACTACAGATGTGTAGAAAATTCCAGATTCTGTTCTATATAAATTCTGTATGGTAATTCATTTTTATACTGATGTCAGAAATAATACTTTGATCCAATATTTTGCTGAGTACAACTAGACCTGATTGGGATTAACCCCTAATTTTTGTGAATTTAATTAATGACTTTTACTATTCTATACTTGCAAATAACTACTATACTTGTAGAATTTTCATACTGTTCAGTAAAGAACCTTAATTTCAACCTGATTCTATTTGCTTTTTATAAAAACTTTGTGAATATAAATTGTAGCCTACTATATCTATTTTATCAACATTTTGACGGATCTGGATTTCGATTTATATTTTGTAATCTATTGCTATTTTAGTATTACCGTGTTTATGATTTCAGATTTACAAAATTACTGTATCTTGTTGCTTTCCGATTTTATTTGACTATACTATCTATGTTGAAAAATTATGAAACTTTATGTTTAGATACTAAACATACTAGGGAATACCCCAGATTTTCTTGGATTTAATCAGTAAGTTTTTATGCCGTTTTCCTGTTTATGAATATAAACCTCTGATTTCTGGCTGAACATATTTTCTGGATACAATTCTATTTTGAGTCCTGTTTTTGTGAAATGCCATCTGACTTATATATATTTTTTGCATTCGGCCGAGAGTCTATTTTCCAGATTTTCTGACGGATCCAGATTTGCATGTCCGTTGCAACAAGAATCTCAGATTTGGTGTAGTACTATTTTATTGTCCTGAACTAGAATTTTCGTTCTCTTAGTCTACTTTGAGTCATTCATCACCCGTTCTTGTCATTCTTTCAACTTGTACTTGTTCCTTGCTGTCTTGACATGTTTCTTGACTTGTTTGTGCACGTCCATGCTTGCTTGAATAATAATAAGAAGAAACTAAGCTAGGGTTTAAATGGAAAGATCTCATAGTGGAAAATACAGAAACGTGTACTCGGAAGGGGATCAATAGATCCTACTGGTTATTTAGAGCTTTACACTTGGCATGTGACACATGACACTTGATACACGATATATGACACTTGCGCACTTGACACCGGATATTTGGAGCTTGATATTTGGTATTTGGAGCTTGATACTTGGAGCTTTTCCCTGAGCACACTGTCCTCAATGATCCACTATGAAATCTAAAACGCAACTTGTTTGAATGTAGCAACCATGTGGTAAAAATCTGGGACGCATGAAGTGCTACGTAGATAAGATTAGATACAAGACTTGAACATGATCACTTGACCCTTGCTACTTGCTACATAATACTTGATTACTTGCCACTTGTTACTCGTTACTCGTTCATATGATACTTGTTTACTTGACATTTTTCTCATACCACTTGCACCCGTTCATCTTGCCATGCCAGTTGTTTCTGTTCTTGATTAGAGTTAGTTGTTCTACCTTTTTGTTACATCTTCCATGCTATACTTGCTTCTGTTGTTACTCTATTCTTGTTTATATTTTTCTGTACTTGTTGCCTGCACTACAAGCGGCCCGTAACTTGCATTGACGGGCGTTTTATTTTTCTTTCCTTTTCTGCCTATTTGTTAAGCTGCAGATTATGGTGATCAGCTGCCCGATGTAGTAGGTGATCTGAGATTCTAGTTGGCTGGAATTCTTGCTACATTTATTATTTCTCGTTACTTATCTTGAATAAATTTAATTGCTACATGGATTATTTGTATTGGGCTTTATGTCCCAGACTTGTGTTTGTTCCAGAAAAGATTATTTGAAATTCAGTATTCTTATTTCTTTTTAAGTAATCTTGTTGACTATATTGATTCAGTTATGCATATGTGAATGACTATTTCTCTTGTATATCTCTTGTTTATACTCGTGCTTGGTGTAAAGATCCTGACAGCTTATGGATGATGAAAATCATTCGCTTGACTTAGTCACGTATCCGTATTCAATATCTCCTTTTTGGAAAGTGGGGCGTGACAAACAGAGTGGAAGTCATCCATCAATTTGGGGGATTTTAGAGATTTGAGGGATTTTGAAGTCGATGAAGGAGTGGAAGTCTGACAGAGTAGAAGTCGATAAAGGAGTGGAAGTTTCCAACGGTGGGATTTGAGGGGGTTTTGGGGAATCCATGGCGAGAATTATGGTAAGGATTTGGGGATCGGAGTTCGGAGAGGAGAGAGAGGGAGCAGGGTCGGCCCCACCCTTGAGGCCGGTGAGGCGGCCGCCTCAGCCCCCCGGATAATTTCCAATATTTAGGGGTCCCCAAATTTGTTCTCTCCTTGTAAATGTAGGCACATATTTTGTGCGTAAAAAAGAAATATTATTATTAGGGGGCCCCAAAAATAAATATTTGGGCTTTTAGAATTTTGTTTAAATTATTTGGCTTTGGGCTTGATTGAATTTGAGGCTTCAAATTTGGGTGATTTAAAAATAAATCCACATTTAAATCAATAGAAACTCAAACCCGAAATCCACATTCAAATTAAAACCCAAAACACGAAACCCACATTTAAAACAAACCCTCTTTGGCTTTTTCTTTTCAGTTATTCGATGATATATATTTTGCATATTTTGCTTTGAACAATGTGCAAATTTTGTGTTTATATATATATATATATATATATATATATATATATATATATATATGAGGGCCCCATTTCGGGAATTCGCCTCGGTCCCTCGGGAACTCAGGGCCGGCACTGAGAGGGAAATTGGGGATGATCGGAAGATGAAAGAGGGAGATAAAGTTAACCGATGATGAGGAAAAGGCGGATGTGTCCGTCAGAGCTGCTGGCGAAGGCGTACCGAGTGGTCGTAGGAGTTACTGCCCCAGGTTGATGCAGCAGGTTTTTTAGGTTGGAGCGATCACGTGATTTGAAGATGAAATTAGTATGTATTTTTGTTGGGATAAGATATAATAAATCTTTTTTCATTTTCTTATGACTTTGTTATCTCTAATCTCTAATCTCTAATATTATAATGGGAGAAGGCCTTAGTGTCATTTATAAATCTATCAGTGCGTGCATTACATGTGTATAACTAATATGAAGGAGGTCTCAGGTTCGAGTTCTCACTACATCAGATTTTTTACTTTAATTTTTTTAAATATATTAAATGTGCATCACACGTGTAAATTATTATCTATTTATCTATCTATCTATCTAACTATAATGTAACTAGTGATATACACGTGCAATGCACGTATTAATTTTAAAAAAATTAAAGTAAAAACTCTGATTTACACGTGCGATGCATGTCTTAATAAATAGGATTATATATTTTTAAAAGTAAAGGTGAATATTATAATGGGAGAGTTGGAATTGCATGTGCGTTGCACGTAAGTAGTAGATTTACAACTCCAACTCTTCCATTATAATAGTTATTATATATTATATTATAGATAGATAGATATAGGTAGATAGTAATTTACATGTGTGATGCACATTTAATATATTAAACAAAAGTTAAAGTAATAAATCTAACGTAGTGAGGACTCGAACTTGAGACCTCCTTCATATTAGTTATGCACGTGCAATGCACGTGTTGGTAGATTTACAAATGACACTAAGGCCCTCTCCCATTATAATATTAGAGATATATAATCTAATATTTTAATGGGAGAGTTAGGGTTATGTAACCTGATATGGCTAAAAATAGGGTTAAATCGGAATCGTTCAAATAGGGCACGAATCTTAAAGCTCAGGGGTAAAACGATAATTTCACCTACAAGCGGGTCTGAAATGGGAACTTGATCTTTCTTCAAAGCCCAATAACACATGAACGGATCTATCTTACTGGGTAGGGTCTCGACCTGTAAGAAACCCAATCCAACTGGATAAGAGAGGTTTCAGATTTATGATTATCCTTAATCAACAATCTTAACCATTTCTATCCATTTACACTGGAAAGTTGTAACGCCCCGAATCCCAAATACACTGAATTCGAGATGTTCTACAGTTTTTTTCCGCTTCCTTTAGTACAATTTTACAAGAAAATTTAAACTTTTCACTTTACATCAGAGTTTACATCAATATTACACTTTACATTGCACAGCGGAAGTAAAATTTACAAAAATGAAACAATGTACAACAACATTGAATAATCTTTAAGCATTTGTTCCTCTTTAATCTGTATCAAGCCATTTACCTGCATATAAGACTGTGGGTACGTCAGTTTATTCAACCGATGATCATTATACACGGCCATCCTCTCTATGCCGGAAATACTATAACTTATTTTCCATATTTAGCAAACACAAACTTGTCAAATATCAAACTAAAGGGACTACCCTATTGATGTCGTGTTGTGATTGTGAACTTAGTCCTTAATGCATTTATTTATATTACATGACACTAATGCGCACTTGTTCGGATTCTATGCATCCCATACTACATAGGTCCGATGGCAAGCCCTTAATCATTCTTCATCTTTGTAGGGTTCAATCATTCGTCATGACTTAATCTACTACTGTAACTACGGTAAGTATCCTAGATGTTTTCTGACCTACGAACTCATGTCTAGGCGCCCTGGAGGGAATCCCATCGCTGACATGACTCATCATGCAGACATCATGTGGTAATTCAGCTCCTACCATAGACATGACACCACCCATAGTCTTCAAACATCCCACGAGCGTCGCCACCGGGACGGTACTCTGGAGCAGTATCCTCGCCCAGACTCATCATGGGACATCCTGGGATACGCTCTCGCCGCTATCCAATGGCCCTCATACTCAATGTTTTTCTCTTACTTTTATCACGTCTTCACTATGTACTAATCCTAAATTTTTATTAAAATCATGAACAAAAAACAAAGCTCTAGAGTTAGCCTCTCAACTAAACCAGACTTATTCATTCATTCAAACATGACCAACCTTGGTCTTTCTTTTCAATTTTCATTTCATTTATTTCCAAAATGCCGGGGGAGACTTAGCTTCTCTTTTTGTTTCAATTTTCAATTCACAATTTCCAATTCGAGCATTTCCAACTCATAAATTCATTTGTTGATTGGTCATACTCAAAAGTATTTCTCTTTTCAAATCATGATTTCTAATTCGTTCAAATAGTCCATCACTATACATGAATTTCAACTATTCATCATGTAACTCATGAAATGTTATTTTTCACATAAAAACCCACATCACAAATTATTCGATGAAAGGTGAACATTTACAACTTCATAATTCCCACACTATTCTCAATGAGAATAAATTGCATCACATCACACAATAAAATTTCTTTCTCGACTATATTAATCTTCTAATCTTTCATTTCAATTTCCTTTTGCAAGATATAATTTCACAACAATATACATATAGAACCATAGTTCTATTTATGCATTTTATTCCCAAATCATAGTTTATTTCATGCAAATAATTCCCAAATTATTTTTATAAAGTCCCATATAATTTTAGAAGAATAGTCATATTTTTTTCATAATTTTTTGGACCACCAAAACACCAAAAAAATATAATTTCCCTAAGCTGCTGATGTCAAGAATCGAACCCAGCACCAGGGAGAACACAGCCGAAGGCACAGACCAACCGGTCACTTGCGCCAGTGGTATAAAGGGGCGCTGAGAGTATTAAATACTCTCGGCCTCTGATTTCTATACATTTCAAAAAAATTGTGAAACAAATGTGTGCCACAGGGATTCGAACCGGCCTTCACAGGAAACCCAACGCACCCTCTGACCACTTGAGCTACGTGCTCAGGTTGTCAAAGTACAACTTAAATTCTTTTTGAACCAATTTTCTCTTTTGTTAAAACGTCTCGATGTTCAACTAGTCATCATTTCATTTTGCTTTCATGAAAATTACTGTAAAATTCCAGATTGATTATTTCTTGTCTAATTTACATATCAGTATGAAAAAAATAATTTTTTCAACAATTAAAACATATTTTCATACCATTAATTCGAAATATGAACTATCACTACCACATTTTCTTCTCTTTTCGACATATCTTAGCAATTAGCATTCTAATCTTTTTATCAACAAATTTCACATTAGTTCTCTGTCCTTAATCATTTATCCGACATACAAACTCATATTTTAATTTATTCATGCCCACATTAATACAAAAGATCTATTTAACACATGAAATAGCATTATTAATCTACTAACTTTTGTATGTAATCCTTAATGGCAATAAATGTGTTTTCTTCAATCAATCCATGATCATAATCAATTCACATACACTCAAATAATAGAACCACATATAAATTTGTATATCCACATTTCAATCATTCAAGAGATCATTTTTCCCAATTAAAGTGTGCTCTTCTTAATCATTTTCATGCTTCATTCATTCATTTCTAACATGCATTTATAATTTAGAAATATGGAGAATTTACCCACCTTAATGGAGAGACAAACACAATTAGCAACTTCCTAAACGAAAGTCCTTGCACACGAACGGTCCTCCTCCTAGAAGCGCGCACTCGAGCCTCCAAAAGCACCACACCCGAGCACCACACAAGCCCACCGAGCACTACAAAGCCGGCCCTTCTTCTCCTTGGTGTTGCAAGAACAATCACACACACACTCAATCTTTTAACTCACACAATCACTAAGGTATTTGAACTATAGGTTTGGAAGAGAATAATTGGCACAAGAATAACTAGCCAGGGGGGGGGGGGGTATTTATACTAAAATCTTGATGGAATGGAGGGCTAGGATCAAGTAGTTGGTTATAAGATGGAGGGCTAGGATGAAAGTAGGAGTTACATTAACTACCCACAACCTAGTAACCACCACACCATGATCACCACTCAAATATTCATTTCCCTCCAAAAAAGATCACAACCGGCCTACTAGGATTGTGCATATTGCATGTGTACGTGTAGTGCACGTGCATGTAACTAGGCCCAAAAATTGTACATTAAATTTTGTATAAAATAATTGAAAGCACATATTTAAATATCTTTACTCATCTTGATGAAAATATTTATCAAAAATATTACACGTGCACACTACGTGCAAATAAATATACTTTTTCATTAAATGAAAAATCAGGGCATTACAACACTCCTTCCTTGGAATAGTTCCGTCCCCGGAACTACAGTCAAGAGTGAGAAACAAAATACAACACAACAACAAGAACAAAAGATACAAAGATACAATCAAGAAAAAAGCTCAGGATAGTCCTTCAACATTCTCTCCTCAGACTCCCAAGTAGCCTCTTCAACCAAATGGTTTCTCCAGACTACCTTGACCATCGGTATCGTCTTATTCCTCAAAACTTTCTCTCGACGGTCAACAATCTCGACAGGAGACTCGATGTAGTTCAGATCCAATTGCAAACCTTCCGGCACTTCAAGCAAATGATGACTCGGATATGGAATATAACCTCTCAGCATGGACACATGAAAGACATTGTGCACCTGAGATAACTCTTCCGGTAACTCAAGCCGGTAAGCAGTTTTCCCGATCCTTTTCAATATCTTATACGGGCCTATAAACCTCGGGGCTAACTTCCCGCCTTTGCCAAATCGAACCACACCTTTACTGGGGGATACTTTCAGAAAGACGAAGTCACCGACCTCAAATTCAAGGTCCCTTCTCCGGTTGTCTGCATAGCTTTTCTGCCTGCTCTGAGCTTCTACCAACCTTTTCCTGATCAGATCAATCTTCTCAGAGGTTTGCTGCACAAGCTCAGGACCAAACAACTGACGCTCCCCAACTTCAAACCAACAAACAGGCGTCCTGTACTTCCTGCCATACAAAGCTTCGTACGGCGCCATCCCAATGCTAGCATGAAAACTGTTGTTGTAGGCAAACTCTACCAAAGGTAAATGCCTTTCCCAACTGCCTCAAAAATCTAGTATACAACACCGAAGCATATCCTTAAGAATACGATTGACTCTCTCGGTCTGCCCATCGGTTTGCGAATGAAAAGCAGTGCTGAAATCTGTCTTGGTACCCAAAGCTGTCTGAAGACTCCTCCAAAAATGCAAAGTAAACCGCGCATCTCGATCAGACACAATAGTTGATGGAACACCATGAAGCCGGACAATCTCGCCAACATACAACTCAGCTAACTTGTCCATCGAAGCAGTGAGTTTCATCGCCAAAAAGTGAGCGGACTTGGTTAGTCGATCGACTATAACCCAAATCGCATCATTGCCTTTAGGACTCTTAGGCAATCCCGTAATGAAATCCATACCGATGTTATCCCACTTCCATTCCGAAATAGGTAACGGTTGTAATAGACCTCCGGGTCTCTGATTTTCGGCTTTAACTTGCTGACAAACCTCACACTTCGCCACAAATTCAGCCACATCCCGCTTCAAACCTGACCACCAGAAATACTGTTTGATGTCTTTGTACATCTTAGTACTCCCAGGATGTACTGACAATAGAGTAGCATGCGCCTCCTGAAGAATACTATTTTTCAGGTCCGCCTAATTTGGAACACATAGCCTCTCTCCGAACCACAGCACTCCATCCCTGATTTGAAATCCGGGCAACCTGCCAGCACCAACCTGCTCCTTCATCTCCAAGTTATCAGCATCAACCTCCTGACTTGCAATGATCCTTCCATTCAAAGTAGGCTGAAGCCTCAACTGAGCCAAAGATGCTCCCAATCCTTGCAAGACAACCTCAATACCTGCTCGATCCAATTCCTCAATCAGATGCTTCTGAGTTGTAATCAAACTGGATAAACTGCTCTTGCGACTAAGTGCATCAGCAACAACATTAGCTTTCCCAGGATGATACTTGATCTCAGGTCGCATGTCCTCAAGCACTTCCAACCATCTCCGCTGCCTCAGATTCAGATCCTTCTGCTGATATATATACTTCAAGCTCTTATGGTCCGTGTACATGTTCAACTTCTCACCGTACACGTAGTGCCTCCATTGCTTCAGGACAAAGATAATCGCAGCCAACTCCAGATCATGAGTCGGGTAATTCTTCTCATGCAGTCGTAGTTGCTTAGACCCATAAGCAATTACTCTTCCTTCTTGCATTAAGACACAACCAAGCCCACGATGTGAAGCATCGCTATAAACATCATACTCAACACCTGCTCTAGGCAAAGCCAAAATAGATGCAGTAGTAGCTTCTCTTTCAACTCCTGAAAGCTCGCATCACATTGCTCAGTCCACTTGAAGCTCACATTCTTCTTGGTCAGTCCAGTAAGCGGCACGGCTATCTGAGCATAACCTTGAATGAATCTCCTGTAGTATCCAGTCATTCCAAGAAAACTTCTGACTTCCTTCACTGTAGTAGGCCTAGCCCAATCTCTCACTGTCTCTATCTTCTGAGGGTCAGTTGCCACTCCCTCCTTAGAAAGGATGTGACCTAGGAATGCCACTTCAGATTTTCAGAAATCACACTTGGATAACTTGGCGTACAACTTCTGCTCTTCCAGCTTCTTCAAAACTGCTGCCAGATGCTCGGTGTGCTCCTCCTCTGACTTGGAGTACACGAGAATATCGTCGATAAACACCACGACGAAAGAATCAATGAACGGCCTCAGAACTCTGTTCATCAAATCCATGAAGATTGCGGGTGCATTCGTCACTCTAAATGGCATAACTAAGAATTCGTAATGCCCATGTCGAGTTCTAAATGCAGTTTTGTGCATATCTTCAGCTTTCACTCGAACCTGGTGATATCCTGATCGAAGATCTATTTTGGAGAAAACAGCTGCTCCTTGTAGACGATCGAACAAGTCATCAATTCGAGGAATAGGATACTTATTTTGAACAGTGACCTTATTCAGCTCCCGGTAATCGAGACACATTCTCATCGATCCATCCTTCTTCTTTACCAAAAGCACTGGTGCTCCCCAAGGTGACGCACTAGGTTGAATACAGTCTTTCTCTAACAGTTCCTCAATCTACCGTTTCACCTCATCCTGTTTCACTAGAGCCATCCTATACGGTACCTTAGAAATGGGTGCACTTCCCGGTTGAACAGTGATGCTGAACTCTACATCACGATGTGGGGGTAACCCAGGAAAATCATCCAAGAACACAGTCGGATAGTCCCGAACTATAGGAATCCCTTGCACTTCCACAGGAGTCTCTTCCTTGCGGATAGCTGCCACCAGCTTAGAACACTTCTGCTTCCCTTGGAAAGTGACTTCAGGTCCACCTGGAGCCTTCACTGTTACCGTCTTGGTCTTGCACTCGATGCTTGCACTGTACACCGACATCCAATCATTGCCAATGATAACATCGACTCCCAAGATAGTCAGCTCGATCAGACCAATCCCAAAGATTCGATCTCCAATCGCGATCTCACAATCAGCATAATACCGATCAGTGATTAGAGTTTCCCCTGACGGAGTAGCTACTGCTAAGATCCTACCTGGAAAAATCTTCGGTTCAACTCCCAACACTTTAGCAAATTTAGGAGACAAAAAAGTATGAGAGGATCCAGTATCGAACAACACAACAGCTTTCATTCCATTAAGATAAAGTTCTCCTGTTACATAATACACACTCATTACGTAACAGTTTCACTAAACAGCGGGAAAAGAAATGACAAAAACCACTAAACATCAGCCCTCGTACCAGTGATGACGTGATCAACCTCATCAGCATCAGCTTCCGTCAAGGCAAATACTCGTCCTGGTTGGTACGGTCTCTTCCCAGTCTGCTGCGTTGGTGCATTGCTATTACCACTCCGTGGGTTGAGACAATGAGATTTGTAATGCCCCGTTTCACCACAGTTGTAGCAAGTTACCGCAGGAGGTCTCACCACATTGTTCCCAGGTCCTCCAGCCACACTAATAGCGTTCGCCCCTGTCGGTTTGAACCTTTGTGCAGATGGTTGCCCCTTGAAAACTCCCAGAATTAGCGGGCCTCTTTCCAGACTGCCAGTTGTTCCTCCGGTTCTGAACAACATGAAACTGCTCCATGTCTGCTTCCGTCGCTGCTGCTCTCTTGACCAACTTGTCAAATCTCCTGATACCAAGAGGTATCATTCGGGACCTCAAGCTCGGCCTCAATCCATGCTCGAACTTACGAGCCTTCTTAGCCTCATCCATCACTAGTTCCGGAGCATACCTAGAGAGCTGAGTAAACTTGGTCTCGTACTCTCTCACTGACATGCTACCTTGCTGTAGTGATAGAAATTCCATAGCCTTCTTCTCTTGAACATCGGAGGGAAAATAGTGACTGCGGAATTCTTCCAGAAATTCTTCCCAGCCAAGCACTATGCCTCCCAATGTTCTCTTCATCGACTGCCACCAAACAGCCACATCCTTCTCAAGTTGCAGAGTCGCCAACTTGACCTTACTGCCTTCAGGGGTCTCCAGCACTTCAAAAATTGTCTCTACTTGACGAATCCAGTTGTCAGCTGCATCAGGTTCTGACTTCCCTTCGAATACAGGCGGTTTCATTCGCTTGAACGATTCCACCAGTTTAATCGCTTCGGGCACCGGATTCGCAGGTCCCCTTCCTTGGTTCTGATTCATGGCCACGGCGTTGAGCATCTGATAGACCCTTGCAAGTTCCGTTTCCAGATCCAGACCTTCCCCATTTCTAGCACCGACGGTTCCTCTTCGCTTCTCGAAGTTCTCCCCGTATTTCATCAACTTCATCCTTCAGCACATCTGTCAAATTCTTCCTCTTCTCGAGTTCCCATATACGATGACTGAGAACAGAATAGTCGTCCTTGCGCTTTGCCAGCTGAGCCTCCAATAATTCGACTCTCTCTCGTAGTGTTTCTACCTGCCTCTGAAGAGAAGTCACAAGACTATTCGGAACTGGTTCTTCTTCTTCGTCAGAAGAAGAGTCATCAGATGAATCCGGAGGTGGGGTAATCTCTCGGGATTCAGGCCATTCTTCTCCGTCAGAATCTGCTTGCCCTGGGTAGTACTCGTCCTCGAAATCTGCCTGTCCAGGATGGTACTCTTCCTCAATGATATGCCAATCGTCGTCTCCAGTAGGGTCGAAGTGGTCAGCCATCTTAGAAAATAGGGAGGAAGAAGCATAAGTCATAGAGTAACACAAATGTAAGTCACTTACATTTAAATCTATAGACTCAAACACACACTCTAATGTCCACTTCTAGGGTGTCGTTCTTTATAAATTTGTACAAGTGTGGAAGCGTGGCTCTGATACCACTCTGTAACGCCCCGAATTCCAAATACACTGAATTCGAGATGTTCTACAGGATCTTTCTGCTTCCTTTAGTACAATTTTACAAGGAAATTTAAACTTTTCACTTTACATCAGAGTTTACATCAATATTACACTTTACATTGCACAGCGGAAGTAAAATTTACAACAATGAAACAATGTACAACAACATTGAATAATCTTTAAGCATTTGTTCCTCTTTAATCTGTATCAAGCCATTTACCTGTAAGACTATGGGTACGTCAGTTTATTCAACCGATGATCATTATACACGGCCATCCTCTCTATGCCGGAAATAGTATAACTTATTTTCCATATTTAGCAAACACAAACTTGTCACATATCAAACTAAAGGGACTCCCCAATTGATGTCGTGTTGTGATTGTGCACTTAGTCTTTAATGCATTTATTTATATCACATGACACTAATGCGCACTTGTTCGGATTCTATGCATCCCAGACTACATAGGTCCGAGGGCAAGCCCTTAATCGTTCTTCATCTTTGTAGGATTCAATCCATCGTCATGACTTAATCTACTACTATAACTACGGTAAGTATCTTAGATGTTTTCTGACATACGAATTCATGTCTAGGCACCCTGGAGGGAATCCCATCGCTGACATGACTCATCATGCAGACATCCTGTGGTAATTCAGCTCCTACCATAGACATGACACAACCCGTAGTCTTCAAACATCCCACGAGCGTCGCCACCGGGACGGTACTCTGGAGCAGTATCCTCGCCCAGACTCATCATGGGACATCCTGGGATACGCTCTCGCCGCTATCCAATGGCCCTCATACTCAATGTTTTTCTCTTACTTTCATCACGTTTTCACTATGTACTAATCCTTAATTTTTATTAAAATCATGAACAAAAATCAAAGCTCTAGAGTTAGCCTCTCCACCAAACCGGACTTATTCATTCATTCAAACATGACCAACCTTGGTATTTCTTTTCAATTTTTATTTCATTTATTTCCAAAATACCGGGGGAGACTTAGTTACTCTTTTTGTTTCAAATTTCAATTCACAATTTCCAATTCGAGCATTTCCAACTCATAAATTCATTTGTTGATTTGTCATACTCAAAAGTATTTCTCTTTTCAAATCATGATTTCTAATTCGTTCAAATAGTCCATAACTATACATGAATTTCAATTATTCATCATGTAACTCATGAAATGCTATTTTTCACATAAAAACCCACATCACAAATTATTCGATGAAAGGTGAACATTTACAACTTCATAGTTCCCACACTATTCTCAATGAGAATAAATTGCATCACATCACACAATAAAATTTCTTTCTCGACTATATTAATCTTCTAATCTTTCATTTCAATTTCTTTTTGCAAGATATAATTTCACAACAATATACATATAGAACCATAGTTCTATTTATGCATTTTATTCCCAAATCATAGTTTATTTTATGCAAATAATTCCCAAATTATTTTTATAAAGTCCCATATAATTTTAGAAGAATAGTCATATTTTTTTCATAATTTTTTGGACCACCAAAACACCCAAAAAATATAATTTCCCTAAGCTGCCGATGTCAAGAATCGAACCCAGCACCAGGGAGAACACTGCCGAAGGCACAGACCAACCGGCCACTTGCGCCAGCGGTATAAAGGGGCGCTGAGAGTATTAAATACTCTCGGCCTCTGATTTCTATACATTTAAAAAAATTTGTGAAACAAATGTGTGCCACAGGGATTCGAACCGGCCTTCACAGGGAACCCAACGCACCCTCTGACCACTTGAGCTACGTGCTCAGGTTGTCAAAGTACAACTTAAATTCTTTTTGAACCGATTTTCTCTTTTGTTAAAACGTCTCGATGTTCAACTAGTCCTCATTTCATTTTGCTTTCATGAAAATTACGGTAAAATTCCAGATTGATTATTTTTTGTCTAATTTACATATCAGCATGAAAAAAATAATTTTTTTCAGCAATTAAAACATATTTTCATACCATTAATTCGAAATATGAACTATCACTACCACATTTTCTTCTCTTTTCGACATATCTTAGCAATTAGCATTCTAATCTCTTTATCAACAAATTTCACATTAGTTCTCTGTCCTTAATCATTTATCCAACATACAAACTCATATTTTAATTTATTCATGCCCACATTAATACAAAAGATCTATTTAACACATGAAATAGCATTATTAATCTACTAACTTTTGTATGTAATCCTTGATGGCAATAAATGTGTTTTCTTCAATCAATCCATGATCATAATCAATTCAGATACACTCAAATAATAGAACCACACAGAAATTTGTATATCCACATTTCAATCATTCAAGAGGTCATTTTTCCCAACTAAAGTGTGCTCTTCTTAATCATTTTCATGCTTCATTCATTTATTTCTAACATGCATTTCTAATTTAGAAATATGGAGAATTTACCCACCTCAATGGAGAGACAAACACAATTAGCAACTTCCTAAACGAAAGTCCTTGCACACGAACGGTCCTCCTCCTAGAAGCGCGCACTCGAGCCTCCAAAAGCACCACACCCGAGCACCACACAAGCCCACCGAGCACTACAAAGCCGGCCCTTCTTCTCCTTGGTGTTGCAAGAACAATCCCACACACACTCAATCTTTTAACTCACACAATCACTAAGGTATTTGAACTATAGGTTTGGAAGAGAATAATTGGCACAAGAATAACTAGCCATGGGGGGAGGGGGGGGTATTTATACTAAAATCTTGATGGAATGGAGGGCTAGGATCAAGTAGTTGGTTATGAGATGGAGGGCTAGAATGAAAGTAGGAGTTACATTAACTACCCACAACTTAGTAACCACCACACCATGATCACCACTCAAATATTCATTTCCCTCCAAAAAAGATCACAACTGGCCTACTAGGAGTGTGCATATTGCACTTGTACGTGTAGTGCACGTGCATGCAACTAGGCCTAAAAATTGTACATTAAATTTTGTATAAAACTAAAATAGTCTTTAAATTGTATTCTACTTGACAAGTTGCTTAAAAAAATAGTCCATGGGCTTTAGTTTATGGGCCAAAATAATTATTATAAAAATGATAAATTAAATTAACTTTGGGCTTTTAAAGAAAAGGCTTTTTGTCTAATTAAAAAGAAGGCTTTTGTATAAAATATTTGAAAACACATATTTAAATATCTTTACTCATCTTGATGAAAATATTTATCAAAAATATTGCACGTGCACACTACGTGCAAATAAATATACTTTTTCATTAAATGAAAAATCAGGGCATTACAGAAGTAGGGATTTAATCTTATCCTGAAACTGATTCCAAAGGCGGCTATAAATACCCCCCACCCCCCACTGTTACCAGGTAATCATCTTTTTCCAATCAAAGCCCTTTCTTAATCATTCAGATTTCTGACAAGAGCATCGGAGGGTGCGTCGTCGGGATCAACCCCGGTGTCTCGCACTTTTTGCAGGTGAACGGCGAGAGGATCTCCGTCAAACTCCGGTGAAGTTGCTCCGGATTGACTATTCAACTTTCCCCAAATCCACAAATCTATCTGTTTGCCCCCACACCGATTTCAGTGGCAACAGATTGGCACCGTCTGTGGAAACCACGAATAGCGGTCCAACTTCTTCCACCGGGCAATACCACCTCCAGCTATGCCACCGAGGAAAATAAGATCCAGAGGGTCCAACCGGGGACCCACTCCCATTCCTCCTCAACGACAACAACCGGGGGCTCCCCTCCAACCCGTCCAGCAACAGGAACAGCTCCCTCCTCAACCTGATCCGCTGCTGCAGCAGGGGCAGCCTCCTCTCCAAAATCTTCAACCCCAGCAGGCTCCACTCGGGCCCCAAAATGCTGGTACAGGGACCTCTCGTCTCATCCTCAGAAGCAACCTGTTCACCGCGATCATATCTCGATACATAATCCTTCCACAAACTCCATAGCATCCCATAACCCTCGGCCTTCAGAAGATCTCCGCAATATTATAATCAATCGACAGAAGGAGGAAGACCTTCACCGCCATTTGGATGAGAGGTGGGCCCGAGAGGGAGGCTCCTGCTCAGAACGTCCAAATGCGCGATCTCCTCGCCGCCGCGACCACAGGAGGTTCCCTCCTCGTAGGAGGCAGAGGGAGTCCCCCAGGATACCGTCGAAGGGCAAACCATTCTCCCACTGGTCGACAGGCCCAAAGGGACCAGAGCGAACCCATCACCTGAGCAGAATTCCAAGAGTTTCAGGCAACAGTCTTGCGGGCCCTCAACGTCCCACTAAACAATAATAATATCCCGAGGATCCCCACTCCCGAGGCAGCTTGAAGCCCTCGCCATCGGTCTGTAAGCCCACCTCAAGCTCCGAGCCACCGCCATCACATTTCTAGTCCTCACCAGTCTCCGAGCTACCGTCACCGTAGCCCACGCTCCCCTTTGTACGAAGACGAGTCCAGAGGCTCACCAGGATACCGTCGAAGGGATGATGCTGTCTACCGCCGTCTCCACGAGATGGAGAGGCGGCTCGGTCAACTCGATAGGGATGAGGAGCTAAGAGGGAGGACCCTCCGTCCAAGTAGACCTCCGTTCTCTCAAACCATCGTGGAGGCCCCCGTTTCAGCAAATTTCAAGCCCCCGCAATTCGAGACATACACGGGGGAATCAGACCCCATGGATCACATCGAGAGTTTCAAAACTATCATGATGATCCATCAGACCTTCGATGCCCTCATATGCAAGACTTTCCTAGCCACTCTCAAAGGCCCGGCTTGGGAATGGTACTCCCGCCTCGCCCCGTCCTCCATCTTCTCTTTCGAACAGTTCGAGACCCTCTTCATAACCCATTTCGTGAGCAGCCGCCGCTTCGAAAAAATGAGTATTTCACTACTCTTCCTTAGTCAGAAGAAGGACAAGAAACTGAGAGACTATGTCAAGCGGTTTACCGCGGAAGCCAGGTCCATCGCTTCCCTCGATCAATCGGTCGCTGCAGTCGCATTCCAGTCCAATGTCTTCAACTCGAACCTCTGGTCCTCCCTAGCCAAAAAGCCCCCGCAAGACTTCTCCGACCTTCTTCTCAGAAGCGAGAAGTACATTCAGACGGAGGAAGCTGAACATCGCCCCATATTCGAGGGATCCTCTTCTGGAAATAAGAGAAGGCCGCTGAAGACGAGGGTTCTAAGAAGCTCCAAAAGGGCAACGGGGGTCAGCATCGTCCACCTCCCAGATTTGAGAAATTCACCTCTCTTAATGCTAATGTCTCAACCATTCTAATGGAGGTAGAGAAAGAAGGGATTCTACCTCCTGCCCCAAAGATGACTACTCCTGGAAAGAAGAGGGATAAGGAGAAGTGGTGCCGCTACCATCGAGACCATGGCCACGACACCAATGGCTGTCGGGCTCTGAAAAATGAGATCGAAGCTCTTATTCAGAAAGGGCAGCTCACCAAGTTTGTAAGAAAGGACCGGTTCGATCCTCCTCCACCCCCCAGGGGGGCTAACAAGCGGCCCGAGAGAAGCGAGGAGACTCCTGACTTCGAGGAAGAGTGCATCCTGCACCTCGTCCATGGAGGTCCAATGGGGGGAACCTCTAACTCCTCCCGAAAGGCCTTCATTAGGGAAGTCAATGCGGTGCACAGCCTACCCCCTCCCAAAGGTCTTGCAGTCCCAGTTACTTTCTCGAATGAAGATCTGGAGGGTGTCCGAACCCCCCACTGTGATGCACTGGTGCTCAACTTCCATATGGCTAACTTCAAGGTAGAGAGGATTGTAGTGGATAATGCAAGTTCTGTCAACATTCACTTCCTAGAGGCCTTTCGAGGGCTCAAATTATCACGGGACAGGCTCAAGCCCACCGGCTATACTCTCCATGGATTCACGGGAGTGCCAGTGACGATCGAAGGTGTTATAACCCTCGACGTAACCGCTGGCAAAACTCCTACTACCCGAACGGAGCCAATGGACTTCATGGTTGTTAACGTCCCATCTGCCTATAATGTGATCCTAGGTCGACCAGGCCTAGCTGCTCTAGGAGCCGTCCCATCAGCTTACCAACTAAAAATGAAGCTTCCCGCCAAGGCAAGCATAGGAGAGGTAAGGGGGAGTCAGGAACGGCCCGCAAATGTTATATGACCTCGACTGGAGGACCCGTCCTCTCCATCGAGACCCTTGAAATTCCCCAGGGGAACACCCAGCCAATGTCGGAACCGGTAGACGAGCTCGAGGAAGTGCTCTTCTGGGAAGAAGATTCAACCCGCAAATTCCTTATCAGCAAAACCCTCCCTTCTGCCATCTGCTCCGATATAGTCCAGTGCATAAAGAACAACCAGGACCTCTTCGCATGGACAGCTGTCGACATGCCGGGAATTTTCGAAAAGCTCCTCATCCACCATCTAAGTGTCGCTCCGGGGTCCAAACCGGTTCAGCAGAAGTGGCGTAAGTTCGCCCCCAAACGCCAGTAAGCCATAAAGGAGGAGGTGGAGAAGCTCCTCAAAGCCTAGTTCGTACAAGAGGTCAACTATCCATAGTGGCTCTCCAACGTTGTGATGGTCAAAAAGGCCAATGAAGTTGGAGGATTTGCATCGACTTCACAGATTTGAACAAGGCATGCCCCAAGGATCCTTTTCCACTCCCCAGCATCAACACCTTGATCAATGCCACTTCGGGCCATGAGCTGCTGAGCTTCATGGACGCCTTCTCTGGATATAACCAAATCTGAATGTTCCCCCCAGATATTCCAAAAATGTCCTTCTTCACAGATCAAGGTCTCTATTGCTATAGAGTGATGCCCTTCAGGCTTAAAAATACTGGTGCCACCTACCAACGCCTCGTCAATAAGATCTTCAAAAATCAGATCGGGCGGAACATGGAGGTTTACGTCGACGATATGCTAGTAAAAAGCATCCATGGGTCTGACCATGTCGCCGACCTCCAAGAAGCCTTCGACGTGTTAAAAAAGCATAACATGAGACTAAACCCGAATAAGTGTGCATTTGGGGTCTCATCAGGAAAATTCTTGGGCTTTATGGTCAGTCAGAGGGGGATTGAAGCCAACCCTGAGAAGATAAAGGCCATACTCAATATGGCTCCCCCCTCAAATATGAAAGAAGTGCAAAAGCTCACAGGGCGCCTCGTGGCTACAAGGCGTTTCCTCTCAAAGTCCGGGAAAAAGTGCCTCCCCTTCTTCAAAGCCCTCAGGGGGGCTAAGGGCTTCGAGTGGGGCCAGCAGCAGCAAGAGTTGTTCGACCAACTCAAAGCCTACTTGGTCAACCCCCCACTCCTCAGCAAGCCTATGCCCGGGGAAACCCTATACCTCTACCTCGCTACCTCCGAACAAACCCTCAGCGATGTCCTACTGAGGGAAGAAGACAAGGCATAAAAGCCTATCTACTATGTGAGCAAGGTCCTTAGAGATGCCGAGCTCCGCTATCCGAGATTGGAAAAGATGGCCTACGCCTTGGCTATGGCAGCCAGGAAGCTTGGTCCCTATTTCCAATCCCATTCGGTGGTCGTCCTTACCGACCAGCCGCTCAAGCAGTAACCTATATAAGCCCGAGACCTCCAGGCGTCTAATGAAGTGGTCAATCGAGCTAAGTCAACATGACATATCTTATCAGCCTCAGACTGCTATCAAGGCTCAAGCCCTAGCCGAGTTTATAATGGAATGCACGATCTCGGAAGTCAGTCAAGCGAAAAGCGGGCCACCTATTTGGACGGTGTATGTAGATGGGTCTTCTTGTGCCGAAGGGAGCGGCGCCGGGGTTATTCTGGTAGGCCCAGATGACTTCGTTCTCCAATACTCCCTCCGCATCAATTTCAAGGCTTCCAACAACGAAGCTGAGTACGAAGTCCTAATAGCAGGCCTGGGCATGGCTCGCAAGGCAGGAGCACAGCGTGTTCAAATATTCAGTGACTCTCAGCTCGTGGTGAATCAGGTCTTATGAGAATACGAGGCACGGGACGACCGAATGGCCAAGTACCTAGCCAAGGTCAAAAGTCTCATGGCTTCGTTTGAAGAAGCGCAACTCCAGAGGATCCCTAGAGAGGAGAACGCCCAAGCAGATGCCCTCTCAAAACTAGCCTCCTCCTCCCTCTAAGGACTCGAACAGACCGTCTTGATCGAAGTTTTACTAAGGCCGAGCATCGAAGAAGAAGCCCCTAACTCGATGGAGTCGCTACCTGTCCAACTCGAAGATAACTGGATGAGGCCTTTAGTTGAGTTCCTCAGAGACGGGATCCTTCCCCAACATCCTAAAGAAGCTCGCCGAATCCGAATGAGAGCAGAGCGGTACACCCTCGTTGAGGGAGTCTTGTACAAACGCTCCTACACCCAAGTAGATGGCCGACCCTACTTGAGATGTCTCTCTCCAGAAGAAGCCTTGTATGCCTTGAAAGAACTCCACGAAGGGATAGGTGGAGCCCACTCGGGATCAAGGTCCCTCGCCAGAAAAGTCTTGAACTACGGGTACTTCTGGCTTACCCTACTTCGGGATGCCGAGCAACATGTCCGGCAATGCAGCCCCCGTCAGCAATTCTCCACTATCCGCCGCCTACCGCAAGCCCAACTCACATCTCTCTCAAGTCCAATTCCCTTTGCAATGTGGGGAATGGACCTGCTAGGTCCGTTCCCACTAGTACCAGGCTAGCTCAAGTTCCTAGTCGTGGCGATCGATTATTTCTCCAAGTGGATTGAAGCCGAACCACTAGCAACTATTGCTGAGAACAGAGTGCAATAGTTCTTCTAGAAGAATGTGATCTGCAGGTTCGGCATACCTCGAGTCCCGATGACTGATAACGGGACACAATTTGTGAGGGCAACATTCCAATCCTTTTGTGAAGATCTCGGCATTCAGCAGCAGTTCTCCTCTGTCTCCCACCCTCAATCCAATGGCCAAGTAGAAAACGCCAACAGGCAAATTCTCTTAGGCATCAAGAAGAGACTAAGCAAGTCGGCTAAAGGATTGTGGGCAGAGCAGCTTCCTAATGTACTATGGAACTACTGCACTACAAAGAGAATGCCTACGGGAGAGTCGCCTTTCAACCTCACCTACGGTTCCGAGGCCGTAATCCCCTTAGAATTTGGGTTGCCATCCCCTCGCCTAATTGCATATAATGAAGAGCAGAACGCCAGAGATCTCCGAGCTAATCTGGACCTTATCGATGAACTCCGTAAAAGAGCTTCGATTCACCAAGAGAATTATTGAAGAAGAATCAAGTAGTCCTACAACAGAAGGGTCCGTCCCACAGATCTTAAGGAGGGGGACTTAGTCCTCAGGAAGTTAGCCGTCTCGTTCCCCAGCCAAAAGAGCAAGCTAGCCCCGAATTGGGAAGGACCATACAAGGTCTCAGGGTAGTTCGGCTAGGAGCATATCATCTTGAAGACCTCGAATACAGGGAGATACCAATAACATGGAACGCCGACCATTTACTGAAGTACCAAGAGGGTGTTTGAACGCCTCTCCAAGTACCATCAATTGCTAGGCTATCCTATTTGTTTCTCTTTTTTATTCTCCCATTGTAATACCGGCCCACAACTTTAGAAGCGGCCAATTAGCAATACTTAATAAAGAGTCTTTTCGTTGAACAATTATTCTTTGGTGATTAGCTTACCTCTGTATAAAACCCTGTTTGTAACCTCTAAAACGACAAGCTCGGAGTCCAAAACTTGGCTCGATTCCACTTCGCAAACTTTGCTCTTAAGCGAGGTAGAAGTGGTTTGCCATTCGGAACTGCTCCCACAACTGTTGAACTTTTCTTAAACGACGTGTTCGGAGTCCAAAACTTGACTCGATTTTACTTCGAATAGCTCGCTCTTAAGCGAGGTAGAAGTGGTTCGCCATTCGGAACTGCTCCCACAACTGTTGAACCACTCTTAAAACGATGTGTTCGGAGTCCAAAACTTGGCTCGATTCCGCTTCAAATAGCTCGCTCTTCAGCAAGTTAGAAGTGGTTTGCCATTCGGAACTGCTCCCACAACCTGTTGAAACTTACTCAAACGACGAGTTCAGAGTCCAAAACTTGGCTCGATTCCGCTTCGCAAGCTCGCTCTTAAGCGAGGTAGAAGTGGTTCGCCATTCAGAACTGCTCCTACAACCGTTGAACTCTTCTAAAATGACGAGTTCGGAGTCCAAAACTTGGCTTGATTTCGCTTCGAATAGCTCGCTCTTGAGCGAGGTAGAAGTGGTTCGCCATTCGGAACTGCTCCTACAGCCGTTGAACTCTTCTAAAACGACGAGTTCAGAGTCCAAAACTTGGCTCGATTCTACTTCGCAAGCTCGCTCTTAAGCGAGTTAGAAGTGGTTCGCCATTCGGAACTGCTCCCACAACTGTTGAACTTTTCTAAAACGACGAGTTCGAAGTTCAAAACTTGGCTCGATTCCGCTTCGCAAGCTCACTCTTAAGCGAGTTAGAAGTGGTTCGCCATTCGGAACTGCTCCCACAACCGTTGGCTCTTTCTTAAACGACAAAGTTCGGGGTCCGACACTCGGCTCGACTCTGCTTCTACTACTCGCTCATAAGCGAGTAAGAAGTGGTTCACCATTCAGAAGTACTCCTACAACTGTCGGCAACCATAGATGATTAAAAAAACACGCAAACACGCAAGTGCAAAAGAGGAAACAAGTTTCGTTTCTATAAAGTTTAAGGAACAACTCAGATTACAAGACCAGCTACTCATCTCTACGACGAGTTATAAAATTTGAAAAGCCAAAATTACAAGACTACTTCAATGCTTCCTCGAAGTGGGATACTCCTCTTGAGCAACAAACGGGGACGGTGAACATCCTGTCGCTGCGACCCCGCACTCGTTGAGGTCCCCAAACCGGCGAGCCTAGTTGTGTCCCTAAGTGTTGCACCGGCTGAAGCTTCGCTCAGCGAACCGGCAACTCCACTTTGAGCATCCCCAAGATGCCCTGGGATGGGAGGCGAACGTGATGCTAACTCATGAAATGATCGTCCCTGCGAGTACTCATCTCGAGGGCAAGATGTGGTCCTGACGTTGCTCCCCTCCGCAAAACGTCGCAGCCAGTGAACCTCCGTCTCTAGATCAACAATGCGCTCCTTCAGCGAATCATCAGTTACCTTAACTTGTAGGCGAGGAATTCCGCTCGTATTACCCACATGAGGAGATTCAATGATAGTTCGTCGAAGCTGTGCCGTCTCTAAGCTCTTCTCGAGCACAACGTTCTTCAAGCCATCTCTCTCCGCAATGACATCGAATAGCGCCTACCGAAGCGACTCCACCTTCCCTTCGGGAGGGGCCTGTCGAGCTCGTTTCTTTAGTTGCTTCAACTCGGAGAGGCGCTTCGCCAGTGTTAGCTTGAGATGATCTAGTTCCAACTCGCTCTTGAGAAAACACTCTCGACTACGAGAAAGGGCCAACTTCGTCGTTCCTAAGTCAGCTCGAAGACGAGAGGCCTCAGCCGTTGAGCTCAACTCGGCGATCTGTAAAGCAAGAACACATCAATGCTGAGCTCTGGAAACACTTAACTAAATTTCAAAGCAAGGTGATTTCAAAGGAAGATCACTTTCAACACTTAGCAAAATTTGAAAGCAAAGGTGTTTTCATCACTTAACAAAATTTCAAAGAAAGGTGATTTCAAAGCAAGATCGTTTTCAACACTTAGCCAGATCTCAAAAGTTCTTCGTTTCATTGAAATTCAAAAAGAGTACATAAGAGAGCAGTGGCCAGTCCGCACTTCGGCATTACAAATAAAAAGAAAAAGAAGAAGAAAAAAGAGGCAACTGAGTCAGGGAGCCACCTCATGGCGCTGCTCCGAAGCACCCTCGCTCAGTAAAGTGACGAGCGTCCCTTTGAGGTTCACCTCGTCCTCGCCGTCTCCCTCGGCCTCGTCACCCTCTAGCTCGAGCTCAACCTCCGCCAGAGGGATGAGCTCCTCGCCCTCTACTGGATCATAAAAATAATACGACGAACTGTCGAAGCCGGGGATGCGAGCCGCCACGTGCTTTAGTGCTTGGGCATAGGCCTCCTCCATATTCGTCATCATATGGGCCTCCGCCTCGTCCCGAATAGCCCTTTTCGCCTCCGCCACCTTCAGTGCCTGGCCTTTCAGCGCCTCCTCGGATGCCTTCAAGGCCTTCGCCAGCTCTTCCTCGAAGCGAGCCCTCTCCTTCTCTAGCGCCTCGACCTTGGCAGTCTCGGTCGCTGAGTGTTTGATCGCCTCGGCAAGCTTCGTCTCGAGGGCACCCACCTCGGCTGCTCGTGATGCCGAGAACCACTGTTCGGCCTCGAACAGCTTCACTGCCTTGGAGCACTCCGATCACTCGCAATCGTTTGCCGCCTTCATTTCATTCTCCTACTCGATGAACTGCTCGAGCATATGGCTGAAGTGGCAGAGGGTCTGTGAAAAAAACAGAGGAAAAGAAGCGATGAAAACCGAGCAAAAGACTTAGAAAATTTTTGAGTTATCAAAATCGACTCAGAGACTTACCGACATCGTCGACCGAGCAATCTCCAAGGTGTCGTCGCCAACGGTACCGGCCCTCAGCGCTGTGCGTTCCTTCGGGGTAGGCAGATGGCATACCGCCTGCATACACATCCCTACATCCCCGAGGAAGCCGTCCAACTTCATCACTCGCTAGTCGGGGACGAAGAGCCTTTTGTGCTTCTTGGTGAGAATAGCCTCTACCTCGGCCATAAGCGGCGGCACCTCCAAGGCCAGAGCGGTAGTGGTTCTGAGGGGGCCTCGTTGACTAAGTCCACAACGGCCGCTGGTGCCGAGGGCGCTTGTACCGCTCGGCCGGAAGGAGGCCCCGAGGTGGTTCTCTTCCTCTTCTTCGTGTCCGCACTCTTCGCCGCGGCCACGCTCCTCTATGCCATCAACGCTCGGTAGTCCATGCCGGGGGCCTCTGCACACAAAGAAAAATCGAGCAAAAAAGTTAGTGAAAAAACACAAATGCTAAAAATGAATACTCTGGCAAATAAAGAAAAAGAAGGAGAGCGTACTAGGGTCGATCGGACTAAGACCTCCACCGAACAAGACCTCCTCAGTAATATCCTTCCAACCGAGGGTCGGAAGACCGAGGATTTTCGTCACTACCTCCTTTTCTTCTCTGGTGAGCACCGGTTCGGCCTTCGCCCACTTTGGAACGTCTCCTTTCAACGCCGTCGGAAACCCCCACGGCTCGGGACCTCAGATCAGGAAGTACTTATCCTTCCAATGCTTGATGGAGTCCGGGTTCTCGATTAGTTTAACTCCCTTCCTTGGTGACGAGTATTACCGGTACTCCATCTTGCTCATTCGGTAGATGCAGTAGAGGCTTCGGAGCAGAACAAGTTGGGGATGCATGCCGACCGCCTGACATTGGAGGATGAAGGCGATAACGTGCCGCCACATGTTCGGCATGAACTGCACGGGGCTCAAGCCGTACCACTGCAGTACCTCGACCACGAAAGGATGCAGCGGTAGCCGAAGACTGGCATTAAGCGCGTCGTTTGGGAAGATGCACGTGTCTAACGACGTCCCCTTACACGCTCGGAAGCCGAGGCCAGGGAGTAGCAGAACGTACTCCTTCAGGATATGAAATCCCTTCCTGATCCGATGCAGATCCGCCTCGGTCATGATCGAAGGGATTTCATCCACCTCGGAAGGATCCCTCGGGCTGTTCTCCTCATATACCGAGGCCATCCCATGCACCACCTTCTCCAAAAGGTCCTCGGGGTAACTCCTGACCCTGCCAACACTCGATAGTATGGACGGTAGCCGACCGAACTCTCCTGCCCCCCTCAGAGTCTCCACTATCGTCGCCACCCCGTCCGACTTGACCACTCCCTTCCCTTTACCCGGTACGACCATTACTGCTCGGCCAGTAACTTGGTCCGAGGTGGAGGTCTCGTCCCCAGATGACGCTCTAGACATTTTCAAAGTTGAGTTGGGAGTGACTAACCTCGAAGTGACGTTTACAGTCGGAAAAGATCACCAGAGATCGAACACGCCTGGCCGCGAAAGCTAGCAGCACCGCTCGAGAACAAAAACAGCTCTAGCAAATGTGAAGTAAAAGTGAAACTATAAAAATGAGGGGAAAGGGGAGTAGTGAGAACTTATAAGAGTTAGAAAAAATTTGGGTGGGCCTTGGAACACTTTGGGCCCACGTAACGGCTCATCAAAACACAAATGACTAACCCTGAGCCTAAACGTCTTTTACCTCAAGACTTGTGCCTGATGTTCAATCAGACGGCGGAGATCGTGCCACGCCCATCGAAATCCAAATCCGAGCAACTTACATTCCGAGCTACGTATTGGGAAAAAACGACTCCGTCATCAGGTCACGCCTGATCGCAACCAAACGGCTCAGATTTGGCCACGATCACAAAACGACAAGATCACATTTTCTCGTGATCCGCACCGCCTTTTGCCTCAAGATTCGTGCCTGATGCTCAATCAGACGGCGGAGATCGTACCACGTCCCTCGGAATCCAAATCCGAACAACTTGCATTCCGAGCTGCGTATTGGAGAAAAACGACTTCCTCATCAGGATTCGCGCCTGATCGCAATCAAACGGCTCCAATTTGTCCACGATCACAAAATGACAAGATCACATTTTCTTATGATCCGTGCCGCCTTTTGCCTCAAGATTTGTGCCTGATGCTCAATCAGACGGCAGAGATCGTGCCACGTCCCTCGGAATCCAAATCCAAGCAACTTGCATTCCGAGCTGCGTATTGAAGAAAAATGACTTCCTCATCAGGATTCGCGCCTGATCCCAATCAAACGGCTTAGATTTGGCCACGATCACAAAATGAAAAGATCACGTTTTCTCGTGATCCACGCTGCTTCTTGACTCAAGATTCGTGCAAGATCTTCAGATGGACGCCTCAGATTGTGCCACGTCGCTCGGAATCTCAATCCGAACGACTGGCCTTCCGAGCTACTCATACGAAGAAAATCGTGCCGAGCAAGTGGAGCAACAGGAGCCGCCCGATCGCCTCGTGATTTGTGCCCCGACCCGATGAGCGGGCCCTGATTCAGCTACGTGACCAAGTGAAAGATCCACTGCCAGATGACTTCAGGATTCATGCCGCAGCTTGATGGACATCCCAAATTGCGCCACATCGCTCGGAATCTTAATTCGAGCGATTGGCCTTCCGAGCTGCCCACGCGGAGAAAATGATACTGGGAAATAGAAGCCGTCCGATCGCCTCCTGATTCGTGCCCCGACCCGATGAGCGGCTCTGATTCAGCCACGTGACCAAGTGAAAGATCCACCGTCAGATGACTTCGGGATTTGTGCTGCAGCTTGATGGACGTCCCAGATTGCGCCACGTCGCTCAGAATCTTAATCCGAGCGATTGGCCTTCCGAGCTGCCCACGCGGAGAAAATACTGCCGAGCGACACAGACCGTCAGATCGCCTCATGATTCGTGCCCCGACCCGATGAGCGTCCCAGATTCAGCCACGTGACCAAGTGAAAGATCCACCGTCAGATGACTTCGGGATTCGTGCCGCAGCTTGATGGACATCCCGGATTGCGCCACATCGCTCGAAATCTTAATCCGAGCGATTGGCCTTCCGAGCTGCCCACGTGGAGAAAATACTGCCGAGCGACACAAATCGTCAGATCACTTCGAAATTTGCATCACATTCTGATCAAGGTCCCAGATTCGCCCACGTCGCTCAGCGCCGCCCCGCCGTCCGATCGTTCAGAATCACGCGTCGACACGAGATGGGCGATCCAGATTGTGCCACATCATAAATGGTATTAAAATTTTATTTTTTATTTATTAAATTAGAATTATTTATTTAAAAATTGTGAAAAATGATTAAAAATTTAGGAAAATCAATTAAAAATTCTAAAAAATAATTATAAACTTGGGAAAATATTTTTGAGTCCCTGGGAAAGTAATTATTGCTTAGAGTAATTAATTAATTAATACTCTCGAACAATGAATCACCGCTTCGCAAAATTGAATAAACAATCCGAAAAATAATTGAAAAATCGAGGAAAATCGCCAAAAAATCCAGGAAAACTCAAGAACAATCTTGAGTGCACTACCAACTCAGAAGAACACCCTAATGCCTCATTTGAGATCCGAAACCCCTTATTTGGACTTCGATACAACCCCGCAAGCCATTAAATCGGTAAAACTACTCCCCAAAGGCTGATCAAATCTAGTCTTCGGGAGTGGGGGGACTCGTCATATGGCTAAAAATTGGGTTAAATTGGAACCGTTCAAATAGGACACGAATCTTAATGCTCAGGGGTAAAACGGTAATTTCACCAATAAGCGGGTCTAAAATGGGAACTGGGTCTTTCTTCAAAGTCCAATAACCCATGAACGGATCTGTCTTACTGAGTATGGGTCCCGACCCATATGAAACCCATTCCAACTGGATAAAAGAGGTTTCAGATTTATGATTATCCTTAATCAACAATCTTAACCACTTCTATCCATTTACACCGAAAAGTAGGGATTTAATCTTGTCCTGAAACTGATTCCAAAGGAGAATATAAATATCCCCCACCCCCCACTGTTACTAGGTAATCAATCTTTTTCCAATCAAAGCCCTTTCTTAATCATTCAAATTACTGACAAGAGTATCGGAGGGTGCGTCGCCGGGATCAACCCCGGTGTCTCGCACTTTTTGCAGGTGAACGACGAGAGGATCTCAGTCAAACTCCGGTAAAGTCGCTCAGGATTGACTATTAAACTTCCTCCGAATCCACAAATCTATCTGTTTGCCCTTACACCGATTTCAGCAGCAACATAACCAAACAAATACGTGCATTGTAACCAAACAAACAATGCAATGCTCGTGCATAACTAATATAAAGGAGGTCTTAGATTCGATGCGAGATAACGTCAGAATTTTTACTTTAAAAAAATATATCTAATCTAATATCTAATCTAATATCTAATCTAATATTATAATGGGAGAAGACCTTAGTGTCATTTGTAAATCTACCAACGCGTGCATTACACGTGTATAACTAATATGAATGAGGTCTGAGGTTCGAGTCCTCACTACATTAGAATTTTTACTATAATTTTTTTAATATATTAAATGTGCATCACATGTGTAAATTACTATCTATTTATCTATCTATCTATCTATAATATAATATATAATCTAATATTTTAATGGGAGAGTTAGGGTTACGTAACCAAAAAAATACGTGCATTGTAACCAAACAAACAATGCAATGCACGTGCATAACTAATATGAAGGAGGTCTTAGATTCGATGCCAGACAACGTCAGAATTTTTACTTTAAAAAATATATCTAATATAATATCTAATCTAATCCAATCTAATTTAATCTAATATTTTAATGGGATAGTTGAGGTTGTGTAACCAAACAAACACGTGCATTGTACTTGCATAACTAATATAAAGAGGTCATAAATTTGATGTCAGACAGCGTCATAATTTTTACTTTTAATTTCTTTTTACAAAAATGTGCATCGCACGTGTAAATTACTAGTAACTACTATTATAATGGAAGAGTTGGAGTTGTAAATTTACCTACTTACGTGCAAACACGTGCAACTCTAACTCTTCCATTATAGTCTTCACATTTACTTTTAAAAATATATGACCTTATTTATTAAGATATGCATCACACGTGTAAATAAGAGTTCTTATTTTAAATTTTTTTAATAAATTAATACGTGCATCACACATGTATATTACTATTACAAGTAATATTGATTGCATTATTAAGATTTTAAGTTGCGCTACTCTTTCCTCTTCATCATCTCAAGTTACAGGAAAGTTTGAAGTAGAAGATTCTAGTAAAAGAAAGAAGGAACAAATAAGGGCGGACAGATTTGAAGAAGAAGATTCTTGTAATGATTCTGGTAGCTTGTTTCAACATGCAGTATCTGTAGCATTCTCTGAGCATCCGCAGTCATTTGCTATATTTGCCATTTTCTCATTTTATGAGAAATGAGCGTCTGCAGTCGTTTGCTTTTTTGTCATATTTTGGCGAAAATGCTACAGTCGCTTCTCACATTTGAGAAACGAAATTGACGATTCTCATATTATAGGGGACGGAATATGTTGTTCCGTCACTATTTTTTTAAATTTTTTAATGGGATCGAACGAAACATGTTGTTTCGTCTGATCTTTTTTTTTAAATGATCAGATGGTACATGTTGTACCGTATGAACAAAAGAAAAACCGTAAATCGTCAAACGGAATAACATGTCCCGTCCAGCCCAATGGTGAGATTAGCCCATGATTTATAGGTTAATCTTTAGGTTAGTGTATTAATTTAGGTAGGTTAGTATATATAATAATATTAAATTTATTTAATTAACCTATTTAATATCTAATCAATACTTAATTAATTGAAAAACAAAAAAAAACGGACGAAATAAGATGTTCCGTCTTTATCAAATTATAGCAAATAACGACTACAGCAAATTGCAATTTTTGTTATATGCTATTTTGTCATTTTTTAAATATGAAAAACACTATTGTGAATTGTGGGTGCTCCAACAGCTAGTCTAGATTAGTAAATTCCTCTATCCTTCCTGATATTGGACAATTAGATGTTGACATCTTTTAACTCTCACAGTTTCAATAGTTGTTGATTAGGAGGATGCAAATAACAAAACATGATTGGTTGTTTATAAACAATTGGTCGACAAGCTACTTCGTGTATGTTTGGAAACAGAGGTAGACTAACTAAATTTTATTTTAAACTGATATCAATTGTTAGAAATTTATGCGCCGGATCTTATTAAATTTTTGGCACGATCAGTTTAAATCACCGGATAAATAGAAGATCACACCAAACACATAAAACACACAATATTTATCCCGTTTTGGACAAACCTAATCCGGTGGAGAAAAACTGAGATATTATTCAACTAGAAAAGATACAAGAGTTACAACTCTTATCATGCCCCTCTCCCAAGCCTAATTGAAAATATTTGCTGTTTACAATGGATATTTCACACACCTCTTAGATTAAGTACTCTCATTTCTTATTCGGCACTTAATAGAATCATATCGTTCTTTTAGCCGTTACATTGATATATAGAGATCTAGAGAAACACTAGTTTGTTATTCTTGATACAATAACCATTCGATATTTCCTAAAGAGATAAACATACGATGAGAGTCGTACAATCTAATTTGGAGAACAAGTCATACTTCAATTAGATCCAAGACCAAATACCCAGTTCTGCAACCCACTGCATATGTCAGTCGATTGTCCACTTGGACAGTCGACTGCTTTTGCTGGTCCCAAACCAAAGAACAAGTCGGTCAACTATCCAGGTGGACAATCGATTGTTGTTGTTGTTGTTGTTGCTGCTGCCACCTTGGTTCCAAATGTTTTGCAATCGCCTTGACTCATCCTCATCACTTCCTCGTCATCTGTTCACATCCGATTAGTATGAAAGACATATAAATTCAACATAATTGAGACCTCATTTTCCTTCATCTTCTGTCTCGGACCCACAAAGAATCGGTAGCATCAGCAGCACAACAGCAGTCATCCAATGATCGGGCTATTTCCTCTCAAACTCTTCCTATTTATTATTTAACATTTCATGTACTTTAGGTGCATACACAAAATTTCTAGTATATTAAAAATTATTTCTTTTTTTCCAAAAAACACGCACGGTCCTACCTTTATCAATCTTGGGGTATGGAGAGCTTCGGCTCTCCCCGGCATCACGCTGGTGAGTTTTTTTTTTCGTTTAATTTTTATGCATCACTATGTAGAATTCAGTACTGCAGTGTCTGCAAATTACTTATTTTTTGTAAATTAATTATTTTTCTTTCTTATCTTTTCTTTTTTGAGTTTTATTTGCAGGGTATAGGATTCGTACAAGTTAAGTGAATCAGTCTTGCGGCATGCTTATCAAGACTATCAAAAGGACTCACACATCACTTTAATCTAGGTGATCAACGGCCAAACAAGAATGCAGTGACGATCGTGACAAATTAAACCAAGTACGGGATCCCAGTTTGTTGAAAATTAATAGTGACTATCTTATGATTGTGCCAACTATCAAGTACAAGTCTGTTTTGTGAGTGTCCTAACTAATTAAACAAACATGCATTGTCTTTTCCAAAATACTTTAATCTACATCAAACAGCAAAGGCATTTCCATCAAAACATGGCATTCATCCATCTCTACTTGATCGTATAAAATTTCGGACTTATAAAATTACCAAAGAGATTGGATCCTTACAAACTTGTGAGACTTTGATGGTACTTCATTTCATGATCCTGCCAATGTGATTTGGAGAGGAACATGGTTATGTTACTTCAGATGTTTTACTAGAGCAATGAACACAATATTTTCATTATAGCCACTGTCAATTATAACATTGGCAAGTTCTTGGGATTCATGGTGAGCCAAAGAAAAATTGAAGCCAACCCGGAGACGATCCAGGTCATTCTCGACATGTCTCCTCCATCCGCCATCAAAGAACTCCACAAATCCACAGGACGCCTCACTGCATTGGGCACTTCCTCTCCAAGTCTGGGAAGAAGTGCCACTCTTGCTTCAAGCTCTTCATGGATCAATGGGCTTTCATTTGGGGCAAGCACAACAAGAAGCCTTTGAAAACCATAAGGCATATCTCACTAATTCCACTCCTAAGCCAGCCCGAGCTGGGAGAGATGGTCTATCTCTATCTTGCCACATCATATCAGACCCCTAGTATCATCTTGGTGAGGGAGAGAACATAGTCCAAAATTTGATCTACTATGTGAGCAAAGTACTTCATGATGCTGGGATTTGTTATTCTAAGATGGAGAAAATGACATATGCTCTGGTCACGACCGCCCATAAGCTTTGCCTTTATTTCTAAGCGCACTCAATCTTAGTCTTCATCGAACAACCCTTCAAGTAACTGCTTCACAAGTCAAAGAACTCTGGGCGACTCATGAAATGGTCCATCGAGTTGAGCCAGCAAGACATCAACTATCAAACGAGGACAGGCTATCAAGTCCTAAGCCTTAGCCGAATTTCATCGTCGAAAGCACTATCTTAATCCCCCAAAAGAAGACAAGGACCCTCCGACCTGGAGTATTTTCGTCGATGGCTCATCTTGCATCGAAAAGAGCGGCCCTAGTGTCATATTGCTCTGCCCAGATGAGTTCATCCTCCAATAATCACTCTTTCTCAATTTCCGTGCCTCTAACAACGACGCAGAATATGAGACAATGATTGCCGGACTCCTCATAGCTCGGAAGGTAGGGGCTTGAAAGGTAAGGGTGTTCAGTGACTCCTAGCTGGTAATGAATCAAACCCAAGTAGACTATGAATCCTGAGATGATCGCGTGGTCAAATACTTAGCTTGTGTGAAGAAATTCTTAGCTACATTTCGAGAACCTGAAGTCACTCGCATACCCTGCGATGAAAATGAGTAAGCAGATGCCCTGTCTAAATTAGCATCCTCTTCTTTTGAAGAACTCGACCACACTATGCTCATTAGGATCATACTCAAGCCAAGCATCGAAGATGAAGCAATAGAGGTTATGTTTGTCACTCTTTAGATAACTCGGAAATAATGGGATGAAATGCGCAAATCATGAGGCGATATTTTTCGCCATTTCCAGGCTCGGTAGTTCGGACCCTCAGATTTTAGATCCGAGCTACTTGGCGTGATCAGAGCCGTTGATGAAGATTAAGTGCGAATCATGAGGCGATGTTTTTCGCCATTTTCATGCTCGATAGTTCGGATCCTCGGATTTTAGATCCGAGCTCGTGGCCTGATCTCAGCCGTTTGATGGAGAGAAGCACGAATCCTGAGGTAATGTTTTCCCCCATTTTCACACACAGTAGTTCGGATCCTCGGATCTTAGATGCAAGCTACGTATAGTAATCAGAGTCGTTGATGTAGATCAAGTGCGAATCATGAGACGATATTTTTTGGCCATTTTCACGTTCAATTGTTCGGATCCTCAAATTTTAGATCTGAGCTGCATGGCGGGATCAGAGTCGTTGATGGAGATCAAGCACGACTCATGAGGCGATATTTTTCTCCATTTTGAGGCTCGGTAGTTCGGATCCTCGGATTTTAGATCCGAACAACGTGCCATGATCATAGCAGTTGATGGAGACCAAGCGCAAATCATGAGGCGATGTTTCTCTCCATTTTAACGTTCGGTAGTTCGGATCACCGAATTTTAGATCCGAACTGCGTGGCCGAATCTAAGTCTTTTGATAGAGAACAAGCGAGAATCATGAGGCGATGTTTTTTGCCATTTTAACGCTCGGTAGTTCGGATCCACGGATTTTAGATCCGAGCTACGTGGCATGATCAGCACCATTCATGGAGATCAAGTGTGAATCATGAGGCAATGTTTTTTGCCATTTTCAAGCTCAGTAGTTCGGATCCTCGGATTTTAGATCCGAGCAGCGTGACCTGATCTGAGCCGTTTGATGGAAAACATGCGCGAATCCTGAGACAATGTTTTTCGCTATTTTCATGCTCGGTAGTTCGGATTCTCACATTTTAGATCCGAACAAAGTGGCGTGATCAGAGCCGTTGATGGAGATCAAGCGCGAATCATGAGGCGATGTTTTTTTCCATTTCGAGGCTCGGTAGTTCGGATCCTCAGATTTTAGGTCCGAGCTACGTGGCGTGATCTGAGCCGTTGATGGAGATCAAGCACGAATCATGAGGTAATGTTTTTCTCCATTTTCATGCTCGGTAGTTCGGATCCTCAGAATTTAGATCCGACATGTGTGGCATGTGTGCCGTTGGATGGAGAACAACCGCAAATCCTGAGGCAATATTTTTTACAATTTTCACGCTCGGTAGTTCGGAGACTGGGATTTTAGATCCGAGCTACGTGGCATGATCAGAGCCGTTGATGGAGATCAAGTACGAATTATGAGGCAATGTTTTTCACCATTTCAATGCTCGGTAGTTCAGATCCTCAGATTTTAGATCCGAGCTACATGGCGTGATCAGAGCCGTTGATGGAGCACAAGAGCGAATCATGAGGCGATGCTTTCGCCATTTTTATGCTTGGTAATTCTCGAGGCTCGATAGTGGGGATCCTCAGATTTTAGATACGAGCCACATAGCGTGATCAGAGCCGATGATGGAGATCAAACATGAATCATGAGGCGATGTTTTTCTCCATTTTCACGCTCGGTTGTCCGAATCCACGGATTTTAGATCCGAGCTGCATGGCGTGATCAGAGCCGTTGATGGAGATCTATCCCGACTCATAAGGCGATGTTTTTTACCATTTCCAAGCTCAGTGGTTCAGATCCTTGGATTCTAGATCCGAGCAACGTGCCGTGATCAGAGCTGTTGATGGAGATCAAGCGCGAATCATGAGGCATTGTTTTTGCCATTTTCACGCTCGGTTTTTCGGATCCTCGGATTTTAGATCCAAGCTGCATGGCCTGATCTGAGCCTTTTGATGGAGAACAAACGCAAATCATAAGGCGATGTTTTCTCCATTTTCCCGCTCGGTAGTTCGAATCCTCGGATTTTAGATCCGAGATACATGACATGATCAGTGCCGTTCATGGAGATCAAGTGCGAATCATAAGGCGATGTTTTTCACATTTTTTTCGCTCGGTAGTTCGAATCCTCGGATTTTAGATCCGAGCAGCATAGCCTGATCTGAGCCGTTTAATAGAGAACATGCGTGAATACTGTGACAATGTATTTTGCCATTTTCATACTTGGTAGTTTGGATCCTCTGATTTTAGATTAGAGCTACTTGGTGTAATCAAAGCCGTTGATGGAGATCAAGCGCGAATCATAAGGAGAAGTTTTTCGCAATTTCGAGGCTCGGTAGTTCGGATCCTCAGATTTTAGGTCTGAGCTACGTGGCGTGATCAGAGCCATTGATGGAGATCAAGCGGCAATCATGAGGCGATGTTTTCGCCATTTTCAGGCTCGGTAGTTCGGATCCTCGAATTTTAGATCCAATCTGCGTGGCCTGATCTGAGCTGTTAGATGGAGAACAAGCGCGAATCCTAAGTCATTATTTTTTGCCATTTTCATGCTCGGTTGTTCGGATCCTCGGATTTTAGATCTGAGCTACGTGGCATGATCAGAGCCATTGATGGAGATCAAGCACGAATCATGAGGCATTGTTTTTCGCCATTTCGAGGCTCAGTAGTTAAGATCCTCAAATTTTATATCCGAGCTATGTGGCATAATCAGAGCTGTTGATGGAGATCAAGCGCGAATCATAAGGCACTATTTTTTTCCATTTTCACGCTCGGTAGTTCGGTGTCTCGAATTTTAGATCCGAGCGCCCGGCCTGATCTGAGCTGTTTGATGGGGAAAAGCATGAATCCCGAGGCAATGTTTTTTCCCTCGGATCCTCAGATTTTAGATACGAGCTACTTGGCGTGATCAGAGTCATTGATGCAGATCAAGGGCAAATTATGAGGCGATGTTTTTTGCCATTTCGAGGCTCGGTAGTTCGAATCCTCAGAATTTAGATCCACGCTACATAGCGTGATCAGAGCCGTTGATGGAGATCAAGCACAAATCATGAGGCGATGTTTTTTTTCCATTTTCACGATCGTTAGTTCGGATCCTCAGATTTTAGATCCGAGCTGCATTGCGTGATCAGAGCCGTTGATGGAGATCAAGCGCGAATCATGAGGCAATTTTTTTGCCATTTTCAAGCTCGGTAGTTTAGTTCATCGGAGTTTTGATCCGAGCTGCGTGGCCTGATCTGAGTCCTTATTGGAATTTCTAGACAAGGGGATCCACCTTGCAGAACCAAAAGAAGCAAGAAAGATCTGGGTAAGAGCAGAAAGGTACACACTTAGTGCTCCTACACTCTCATAGATGGCAGACCTTACTTGCGATACCTCTCCCCTGAGGAGGAAAAGCACGCTCTTAGAGAAGTACTTGAAGGAATTGGTGGTAGTCACATGGGCGCGAGAACTCTTGCACGAACCATTCTCAATCATAGGTACTATTGGCCCTCACTCCTCGACAATGCCCAAGAACATGTTTGCCGATGGACCTCTTGCCAGAAGTTGTACCCAATGAAGCGGGTGCCACAAGCCGACCTAAGCTCCATGTCAATTCTGACCCCTTTGCCATGTAGGAAAAGTACTTTTTTGAGCTATTTCCCCCCGCAACTGGACAAAGGAACTTCTTAGTGGTAGCTATCGACTACTTCACAAAGTCGATAGAAGTGGAACCTCTAGTCTTCGTCACCTAACAGAAGATTTAGCAATTCTTTTGGAAGAACATTGTTTGCTTTTTTAGGATCTCTGGATCCTTGTCACCAACAAAAAAACACAATTCGCCACCAAGGGGTTCTAGAATGTTTCGCCGATCTAGGGATCGAATAATGTTTCCCTTCCATCTCGCACCCCCAGACCAACCGCCAAACTGAGAACACCATCCGACATATCCTTGACGGCCTCAAGAAGAAGTTCGATGAACCTCCCAAGAGATTATGGTTCCCAAGTGTGTTCTGGTCCCACAGGACCATGAAGATGACCTCAACGGAAGAATTCCCGTTCAACCTCACCTTCAGCACCGAAGCACTAATCCTCTTTTGAACTATAGAACTCAAATGACCTCCAAGGCAACTTTGATCTCATTAAAGAAGTTTGTGAGAAGTCCGCACTATGGAGAAGTTCTAGAACAAGAAGGTCTGCCCGACAAACCTCAAGGAAGGGGACCTCATCCTACGAAAACTTGAAATCTCTAACCCATGTACGAAGGGAAAGCTTGCTTGAAACTGGGAGGACCATACAAGGTCTCCAAAGTTGCCAGCCTAGGGGGTTACCAACTTGAAGACCTAGGGGGCAAGAAGATATTAAGGACTTGAAAAGCTGAACACGTGATGAAGTTCAACAAGGGCATGTAATGCCCTCCAAATAGATTTTTTAAGAATTGTGATGAGGATGGTCCTTACAACGGCTAGAGCATGTAATAGCCTAGCAACCAAGACAACCACTTACATTTATTTTTCAATAAAACTTAGCATTTTCCTCCGAAAAATTCTTGTACTACTCTCTGAATGTGAACAATGATTTAGGTGTTCAACTCCACTCCCAAGCTACATCAACAACTCACTAACTCTCAAACAAAAAGTTTGGATTCCCTCTCTCAAACAACAAGTTCGGAGTCCATATATTCTCTAAATTTGCTTCCATAACTTGCTAACCCTCAAATAGCAAGTTTGGATTCTAACTATTCTCTAGAGTTGGTCTCAGAGCTCGTTAACTCCTCAAATAACTTGTTCGGAGTCCAAACTCATAGCTCGAAGCTGCTCCCACAATGTGCTAACATGCAAGTTAGGAGCTGTGCTCGCACTCGAAACAGTTCCCACAACTCGTTAACCCCTCAAATAACAAGTTCAGAGTCCAAACTCATGGCTAGTCGCTCCCGCAACTCACAAATGAGCGAGTTCAGAGCTCGACTTGCCACTCGAAACTGCTCCTACAATTAGTTAACTCTTGAAAAAGCAAGTTCGGAGTCTAACTCTTCCCTTAGAGATGCTCCCATAACCTTCTAACTCAAATACATCGATTCTGAAGTACATCTCGCCTCTAAAGCTACTCACGCAACTATAAACAACATGTCACAATACAAAGAAGACAAGATACAACATTTGAGCACTTAGAAGATCCCTATTTCACACCAAAAGCTGTATTACAAGTTCAAAAACAAAATACATCAAAAGCCAACCAAGTTTACAAGTTCCTCCCCTCGAGTTCATGACCGATCGAGTCTGGATGTCATGGTGACTAGGATGTTAGGTTTCGAAGGTAATCTCAGATTAAATACACAGCAAAAAAATGACAAAAAAATATTGAAACCTAGCCATGGATCCATGCAAAAACTATAAATCGTGCCTATGAGTTATACCTTAAAGATGGATCTGCTGTCTCCATGGTATGCTGATCACAGCACCGCAAAATTGCGGTCCCTCTATGGTATCCACACGAACAGAACGAAAAATGGCTCTCTTTTAGACCACGGTGCTAGTTATGGGAAGGAGATGTTCCTCATGATATCTCTCTCTTACTTTCTGTGACGGCTAGGGTTTTTTCATGTGTGTCTTTTCCATAGATACATATCATATATATATAGGTGCAGAAAAATAACCCTAAGAGAGTGGTGAAGTGGTTGGGCTCACAATCTGACCTGGGTCAGGTTCGTGTGTGGGCCTTCCAACTTTAGTTGGCCTAGTTAATCCAATTAATTACCCAACCATGTCAGGAATCCAATTCTTACTAGGATTCTCAATTAAATTTATCTCATGAATTTAAATCTTAATTTCGATTCATTATACGTGTGTGACCCTATAGGTTCCCACTATATTAACGATAATACTAAAATCCTATTTTAGTGTTACAAACAGTGAGCGATATCTAGCAATACATCACTACTACTCAAGTAACGAGAATGCCAGTGATTTGACATAACCTATCCATGACTAATGTTACCATGTAGTCTAGTCCTTTTGTCAGATATCTTAATTAACCATAAGGCATAGAGCGTGTCACCCTTGTATAGTTCAATCTTTGGTTTCTTGACGTCAGAGTAGACCTACTAAAACAAATGAGATCAATATCTCATATTGACTCATTTGAGTATGGTCATATATTTTGCAGTCTCACTCAATCAAGGGGCTCGGAGATATCACTCCTGTTATATAGGAGGGACAAATCCTATCTAAGTCACTCAGATCCCTCTGTATGATTTGTAGTATATCCAATAGTCAACTTTACAATCACCTTATTATAGGCAACGTTTAACGAGATTAAAATATATAAATTCTCATGAAGGGAACTATAGTGACTTCAAGTCAAAGGATTATGTACACCATGGTCAGTGTGAGAACCGCTTATGACACTCACGTAACGATCTATGCAGCGTTCTCTTGGTGGGTTAGTGTGGTACATTATTACTCTAAAATGTACCCATGTGAAAACTTAATATCTCATATCCATTATCCGTGAGATATGGTCATCAGTCTACGTACTAGTCTCTATGTATTATTATTGCCCTAATTCACAATAATACTTGACTAGGAACAATTAAGAATAGTGTTCTGATTACAATCAATAGGATCTCACAATCAAGTCATACACCTGATGTCCCATGGTATTGAACTTACTATTCTAAGGACTATTAGGTTTTGAAGGCAATCTCATATTAAATACACAGCAGAAAAATTATAAATTTCTTTTATCGAAACCCAGACATGGTGCCATGCGAAAAACATAAATCATGTTTAGGAGTTATACATTAAAGATGGATCTGCTGTTTATCCACAGTATGCCGATCACAGCACTGCAATATTACGGTGCCTCTACGGTATCCAAACGAATGAAACGAAAAATGGCTCTCCCTCAGACCGTGGTGCTAGCTTGGCAGGAAGGGGATGTTCCTCTTCACGATATCTCTCTCTCACTTTCTGTGACGGCTAGAATTTTTCGCTTGTGTCTTTTCCAAAGATATATATATATATATATATATATATATATATATATATATATATATATATAAGTGCAGAAAACCAACCCTAAGAAAGTAATGAGGTTGTTGGGCTCACAATCTGACCTGGATCAGATCGTGTGCAGGCCCTTGAAATTAAGTCGGCCCATTTAATCTAATTAAAAGTCCAATCAATGTCAGGATTCCAAGTCTTACTTGGATCCCTAATTAAATTCATCTCATGAATTTAAACCCAATTTCGATCCATTCTAATTGTGTGACCTTGTAGGTTTCCATTACGCTGACAATAATACTAAAATCATATTCTAGTGTTACAAATAGTGAGTAGAATCTAGCAATACATCACTACTACTCAAGTAACGGAAATGCCAGTGATTTGACATAACCTATCCGTGACCAATGCTATCATGTAGTCTAGTCTATTTGTCCAGATATCTTAATTGACCACAAGGCATAGAGCGTGTCACCCTTGTATAGTTCAATCTTTAGTTTCTTGATGTCCGAGTAGACTTACTAAAACAAATGAGATCAATATCTTATATTGACTCATTTGAGCACATCCATACCTTTTGCAGTCTCACTCAATCAATGGGCCCATAGATATCGCTCTTGTTATGTAAGAGGGACAAATCCTATCTAAGTCAGTCACATCCCTTCGCATGATTTGTAGTATATCCAATAGTTGACTTATAATCACCTTATTATAGGCAATGTTTGTCAACATTAAAACATATAACTTCTTATGTAGGGAACCGTAGTGATTTCAAGTCAAAAGACTACATACATTATGGTCACTGTGAGAACCGTTTATGACATTCACGTAACGATTCATGTAGCGTTCTCGTGGTGGGTCAGTCCAGTACATTATTAATACTGTAATATGTACACATGTGAAGACTTCATATCTCATATCCATGAACCGGGAGAATGGTTATCAGTATATGCACACACTAGTCTTTATGTATTATCGTTGTCCTAATTTACAATAATACTTGACTAGGGATATTTAAAAACAGTGTTCTGATTTCCGCCAATAGGATTTCACAATCAAGTCATGCACTTGATATCCCATGAGATTGAACTTACTATTCTAAGGACTTCATTATGTTCATTTAATTCATAATAAATAACTCAATAAATGAAATGTCTAAATATGAAATAAATGTCATGATACAATGTAAACTAATAATGTCAATACACAACTGACCTCTAGGGCATACACCAACAAGGACTTTATTATTATTTTCATTTAATCACAATAAATAACACAATAAATAAAATGTCTCATATATGAAATAAATGTCATGATACAATGTAAACTAGTAATGTCAATACACAACTGGTCTATATGGCATACACCAACATAGGACGCACCCCCCACCCCCACCCCACCCCCCGCACACACACACTCTATTTTTCTTGATGCCATGCTCGATGAGCCAGCTACTCCGCTCTGGGCATCTCTAGGATTCCTCGATGCTGCTCAAGCACCCGAAGTTAACTCCTGGCTTGATGCCCAACCGCTAGAATGAGCAGTGCTTCGTGCTTGCAGCGCCTAACGGGATAAATCTCCAAATCCCGCCCAAGATCAGCGAACCATGGCTATTTCTCTCAACCACAGGCGACAAAGGAAAACCAATGGGATGATTCTATTGCAGGAGAGCAAGCTCAAAGTCTGTTTCGACAAACACCTCCTTCAAACACTCCTTTTAAGCGTAGTTTCATGCAAGGCACAATGTAGAGAACCGAGCTCTGTGTTCCAAGGTTCCCCTCCCCCCAGTGTACACAATGATCTATAATACAAAAAAAAGGGTTACGACTAGTATAAAGTCACTTAGCCTCGTCTTCAAAACTTCAAAGATCCAACGAGACAAATCAAGAATTCACTAAACATTTCGACACAACATGGCTGAACTCAAAATGATTCAACAAAAAAGAAAATGTTTACTTAGCCTCGTCTTCAAAACTTAAAAGATCCAATGAGACAAATCAAGAATTCACTGGCTGGACACAAAATGATTCAACAAAATGGAAAAAGTTTCATTAATAAAGGAAGAATACATAGCGGTGGCTAGTCTGTGGCTCGGCAAAAGTACAAAAAAAGATTCAAGCCTTAGGGTCACAGGAACACCTCTTCGCCCACGACAATTTCGGGGGTTCACTTGTCCCCATCCCCACTTCCGGAGGATTCGAGGTGTTCTCTTCTCCACCAATCTCGGGCGCATCCCCCGTTGGTTCATTCTAGCTCTCCTCCGGCTCCTCGCACTTCTTAAGGAGAAAATTGTACCTCGCACCACTGAAGTTGGAAACCCGTTCCTCAATGTCCTTAATGTCTTTCTTAAAACCCAGATCTTGGTCTTCAATAATTGTGTCAAGGGCCTCTTTCCGGACTACCTCCATCTCCTCCTTCATCTTTGCCTTTATCTCCTCCATCACCTCATCCACCTCTGCCCTCTCCTACAACAGGCCTTTTTTGCTCGGTGGTTAGCAAGGCAGCCTCTAGTGCCAAGGCCTTCTCCCTCTTCTCGGAGGCATTGAAGGCCTCCTTGGTGTTGAGGCACTCTTTCTCGACCCTCGCCACCCTGCTATGGAGATGCTCCGTCTCATACTCGAACTGCCACTTCATCTCGGTACCAAGCAAGAATGGAGAAGTCTAAGGGGTTGGCTACTCACCATGGACTGAGCCTAAGACCACTTGAGTTAGCTAGAAGCTAATGCGTTACACTTACTGATTATTGAACAGGGTCTATGGTCAGTTCGTGACCCCTGGATGATTCGAAGATCTTCTGAGTTAGCATCGACGGATCTCGAGGTTGAGCAAAGTTATACATCACCTCGACCATGATCGTCGGCTCGGTTATCCAGTTGACGATGCTTACCCTCCAGTAGGATGGTAAGTCTCATCCGAAGACGTGGTGATGAGTGCTTGCACTGCGGGAATGAGAGGGGAGAGAGAGGAGCACAGACTATTTCGGTGGTGGCAAGGGTAGTAGGGCTCGGGTTGTGGGCTTGGTAGAGCATTCCTCCACCTACCATTGCCTTCTTTAAAGGCTGGAGATTTGAGGTCGACTCGGAGAACATCTTGTGGCCTTTCTTCAAGCCGAACACTTTTTTCCTCTCGATCTCAATCCTCTGAGTGAGAACCTCATCATGGTTTATCATATCTGCAATTCCTTGATGAAGGGGTGGAACAGTAGATGCAAGCCTGACAGGAAAGTGTCGAAGGGGAACATGCAGAATCTCGGGGCAACGAGGGTGGTTCGGATGCCAGGACCAGGAAGAAAAAGCTCGAACTCCCTTGAAATGAAGAAGACATTCTGAATAGTCTAGAGATGCTCTACTGAAAAGATGTTCTCGATCAGGGATCTTCATAGCGAAGGAGGTCGATATCCGAAATGAATAAAATCCTGAAGATCCTTCGTGTAAATCCGAGCAAGTATCGGATCTCGGAAATGAGCACGATCCATCCTGGATTCATCTAAATACTCGATGGGCTCCACCTTTACCACCAAGTCTGCCCCAGAAAGAACTCCTCTTCCCCTTGTGCCTCGGGGCTTTAGGGGCCGTGGGTAATATATGAACATCTTCCTCCTCTTCGAGGGGAGATACTTCCATAATGCCTTCCTCCTCGGAAGACCACTGCTTGACCTTGTCGCCCTCCTCCAAAGACATCTCCCCACTCCCCCCTGCTCCAACAACTTGGAGTGATTCGACTCTCTCTCACTCTCTTCCCAGCTAGATGTGGAGGTTGAGTCACTGGACTAAACCTTAAAAATTATTTGGAAAAAAATAAAATTACCTTGGAAGGAAAACATCGAAACTAACAATAAAGAAGGCCAAAATCTTGCCGGAATCCGAAAGTTAGAAAGATAAAAAGTGATAAAGAGAGAGAAACTTTGAGGAAGAAGACAAAGGGTAAAGAGAAAAATGAGAGGGGGGAGGAGGGGATTATATAGAGAAAATAATGGAAGAATCTGGAAAGACGCTTTAATAATTGTAAACGGTGAGGTAACACTATCTCTTTCATCCACACGTCACCCATCCAACAGTAGAAATTAACAGCAACGGGAAATGCCTCAATATCTGCAGCAACAACATTGCATGACTCTAGCCACCTGAATGATTCTCCACAGAAGAATTTCCCCAAGTATGGGGGCTTGTCTGACCGATCCGTCAAGCTCTACACTGACTATCTCCTAGGCTCGGTGCTTAACTTGTTGTCCGAGCCCTTGCAAGAAAGTACCTATCTTCCCTACAAGAATTGTGTATATCTCCATAGGCTCAGTTCGCGACGCATCGTTTGGCCCCCATACAAGAAAGTGCCTAATTCATAGGCTCGGTGCTCGACGTGCCGTTCGAGCCCCCCAAAAGAAATGCGCCTATCTCCATAGGCTTGGTGCTGGACGCGTTGTTTAGGCTTATCACAAGAATATGCCTATCTTCTAAGCTTGGTGCTCGATGTGTCTTTCGAGCCCCTTGCAAGAATACGCCTATCTCCTAGGATCGGTGCTCAACATGTCGTTCGAGCCCCAAGAAAGCGACTATCTTCATAGGCGCTGTGCTCAACGTGCTGTTTTAGCCCCTCACAAGAATACGCCTATCTTGTTGGCTTGGTGCTCGATGTATTGTTTGAGCCCCTTGTAAGAAAGCTCATATTTTCATAGGCTCGGTGCTCCATGTGTCATTCAAGCCCCTCGCAAGAAATTGCCTATCGTCATAGGCTAGATGCTCGACGTGTAGTTTGAGCCCACCATAAGAAATGCGCATATATCCATAGGCTCGGTGCTTGATGTGTTGTTCGAGCCCCTCGGAAGAATATGCCTATTTCTTATACTCTATGCTCGATGTGTCATTTGAGCCCCTTACAAGAATTGCGCCTATCTCCTAGGCTCGATGCTTGACGTATCGTTCGAGCCCCTCATAAGAAAAGCACAAAAATTTGAATCTTGACGCTCGACTCGATCGAACCCTCTCCTCCTTGCCAAGTCGAACCAGCCAAGGTCGGCCTAGCCGAGCCCCCTAGGAGTCGTTGCTCGATGTGTCGTTCGAGCACCTAGGGCCTGTCCACTACTTGGGCCTTAGGATCTCCCCGAAATTTGTGCCCTCCTTTGATTTTTATCCAAATTCTATACAATTATTATAAATTTGAATAATTATTTATATTGAAATTAGGTAAATTTAATTATAAATTCTAAAAATTCGGGGAAATTATTTTGAAGTTCCAATATGTTCTTCTGATCATCGAAAAATAGCGAACTGAAGGTTGCGACACCCAACCTTTAGTAGTGGGGGTTTATGATATGAGTAAATCAGGGCCACTAAATTATGGCACATATCTTAAAGATTCCAAGGGTAGGACTGTAATTTCATATCTATAGCAGGCCCACTATGAGAAGAACGGCTGTCTCTAGGCCCACCAAGCTCAATCAGGCTAATAATTTAGGCTTGCTTATGGCCTAAGAAAGTGTGATTTGCAACTAATTTCAGCTAGTAGTCAAATCTCCCAAACCAAGAATTGAATAACTAATTTTATCCTTAACTAGGAAAATCTCCAACCTAATCATAAAAAATACTTTCTCATGTCATTCTTTTGGAGCAAGACTTCTAGCCTAAGAATACTCTCCCCCCCAGTCAGTAACGAGTAATCAATCTTTTGCCATTAAAGCTATAATATCCTTTCTGAGTAACTGACTTGAGGGTCGTTTGCTGGGGCCAAACTCGGTTTTAGACTTTGTGCAGGTTTGCCGAATTTTTTTAGCCTTCCAGATCCAAGTCCATACGCTTTTAACCATTCAGATTCAGATCAAGAGCCTTCAACCATCAAACTTCAGATCCTAATCCACAGTCAAGATCATAAGTTTTCCGCTCAAAATAAGAATTTATTATTTGATTGCTACTAGGGGTGGACAACTATTATCCAAACTGACCAATCCGAACTGACCGGTTTTTAACCGAACCAATTGGGGGTTTGGATTGGCTGGCTCGGTTCTTGATCTTCAAGAACCAACTGGACCGGTTTGGTTGTTGGATGAGTCTTTCAAATAACCGATGAAACCGAACCGACCGTACCTCTATGCATAAGTCCATAAAAAAATAGTTCTCCTTTAATTTCTTGAATATAAAAATAGTCATTTCTCATTTTCTTGGAGATACAAACAGTCTTCTTTTATTTCTTTAATACAAATCGAGCAGTTGTTCTACCTATGTTTTGATTCTCCATAATCCTATATGTTATGTTGTTGAGAAATGCTTGATTTATAGTGTGGCCCAACTTAATAGAATCATTAAGTTGATGTAACAGTTGTAGTTACTGTAATCAAATCAAGCAGAAATTGTTTTCTAAATCTTTTTTTTAATGTACTTGAAATTCAGTTAGCTATGATTATTAATGTTTCTTTTATAGTAATAAACTAAAATTACAGAAGTATGCAAGTGAAAAATTAGTTTATCTCACCCATTTAAACATCATAATCTCAAACAATTAGTGCAAAATTCATTAACAACTTTATGAATCTTCATTTTAAATTCATTTCTGAATAACAAATAGCAGGTTATTTCTTAAGTTTGATTGAAGTTGATCTTTCAAATTTCAACAAAATTATGAATGATGTTAAAGGTGAAAAGTAGCACGCACCGATCAAATTAAAGTTCGGATTGGTTGCGGATGAGAAAATTAAAAAACCGATCTTTTTGGATCGTTGGTGGATGGTCCGTCCATATTAGGTCGGATACCGACCGATACCCACCCCTAATTGCTCCCACACTGAAAAAAATTAGCTACGGTGGGTTAAGTGAAATTTAGACTTCAATTTTTTTTTTTTTTATAGTTGGAACTGAAAAGTGGTGAGATTAGCGAGGATAGAAATTTGCAACCGAAATATTTATGTGGCTGTAATATAGTAGGTGGATGACTGTTTGATCAGAGTTTGATAATAAGGGCTGTGTATCTTTTTTTATTATTTATACTAGTATCATACACGTGCACACGTGCTCGTGGAAAAAATTAAAGAGATAATGAAAAGGAAAAAAAAGGAAATAATTTCCAAACCGATCCACTTTCGAAAATATTTACGAAACTGGTCCACTGTCGAAAATATTTATCAAAGTTAGTCCATAACCCAACACGTGCGTTGCACGGGTTGGGTTAAGGACTAAGGGGTTCTCCTATTATAGTAGTAGAGATTTAAAGCTATTGTAATTGTTTTTTTTTTGTTGTAATTATTTAAAGCTATTGTAATTGTTGATACAATTATGTTTCTCAAAAGTTAGTTGTAGCTGATAAAACGTACTGCTGGGAACACTCTGGAGTCTGGAAGTCAATATGAATATTAAATGTCGGTTAAGAAATCAACTAATTCTTCGTTGTGTAATAATTTACTGACCATTCTTTTTGCTTGTAAGTATAAAAGTTCTAATTTGTTGATTTACTAGATTTGCCCGAGGGCACGTCCGTACGGCATGTCTTTAGAACGATACAGTATATAAAAAATATTGTAAACAGTAAATCAATAATTATGTGTCTCAAGTTTAATAGTATGACAATAATTAATTGTAAATAACAGTCCATATTTTCATATATATATATATATATATATATATATATATATATATATATATATATATATATATATATATATATATATATATATACTCTAATATTATAATGGGAGAAGGCCTTAGTGTCATTTGTCAATCTACCAACACGTATGACGCACATACATAACTAATATGAAAAACGGTTCAGGTTCGAGTCCTTACTACGGAGAGAGAGAGAGAGAGAGAGAAAGAGATAATTAAATAAATAAAGGAGTTGTTGTGGGGATTTGAATTTGAGTTTTGGGGGAAAACTTTTGGGTGGGGGGGAGAATGTGTTTTGTGAGGTTAGATCTGGGCCTTTGATTTTGGGAAGATTGAAAGAGAGCCACTTGATAGCTTTCTTTGTGTTTTATTATATAGACTAGATTTGCCCGTGGCCACGTGCCTACGACATGTCTTCAGAATGCTACAGCATATGAAAAGCCTTGTAAATAGTAAATCAACAATTATGTAGCTGAAGTTTGAATAGTACGACAATAATTAGTTGTAAATAAAAGTTCATGTTTAGATTAGTATATGGGGAAAAATAATTATAAATTGGGGTATAAAAGTCCATGTTTATATATATATATATATATTTATATATATATATATATATATATATATATATATATATGGGTAAAAGGGATATGAGCAACTTGCTCATTTAGTAAATGAGCAATTGATTATGTGGCATGCATGTGATACATTGGACAACTAACCCTTTTAAGACTTTTCCAATCACATATATGCCACATCATCAATTGCTTATTTACTAAATGAGCAAGTTGCTCATACCCCTTTTTCCCTATATATATAGAGAGAGAGAGAGAGTAGTAAGTCTATTAAGAACTGGGGAGCTGAAATCGTTATCGAGAGCTGGGGATTTCAGCCATTCGATCACGATTGATTGCGATCGAACGGCTCAGATCTGGAGGCGCTTATCTTCAGACCTATTGAGGGGTAAAAGGGGTATAATCGAAAGAAGAGCTCTTATCTTCAGATCTGGAGGCGCTTATCTCTCTCCCGCTCTCTTTCTTCGTCACTTGTCTAAACCCTACTTCGACGACTCTCCCTTTGGAGGCGCTTATCTTCAGATCTGTTGAGGGGTTAAAGGGGTATAATCGAAAACCCCTATCTCTCTTATCTTCTCACGACCAAAGAAGAGCTCTCTCCCGCTGTCTCTTTCTTCGTCACTTTTATAAACCCTACTTTGACGACTCTCCCTCCTACTCTGTCTCTGACTCTTCGTCGAAACCCAAATTGATGTTAGGGTTTCGATTACTTCTCTCAGTGGTTTCTCTCTCTCTCTCTCTGCAACGAAAAACCCAAATCGATGTTAGGGTTTCGATTTCTACTCTAAATGGGTTCTGCCTCTCTCAGATTTCGGAGGGAAGTATTTGATTCTCATACATGCTTTTATGATTTCTGTTAAATTTCTTGCATTTTCTTTCGGTTGTGTGTGTAGGCAATAATGAGATTCATTTTGAAATAAGTTGATTATTTATTTTTGGGGATTGAAATTATTGTTTTGAAGCATATTAAGTTGTGTGTCATGATAATTATGCAAAGTTGAATAGAGTTTGGGGAATGAGCGGGAGAGAAGATAGGGAAGAAATGAATGAATGTTGTGGAATCCCCAATGCCCTCAACACTTACCTTACATTTAAGTGATTTGAGTCTAGCCCAATTCATCTGATTTTTGGGCAGCGATGATACACAATGATTGATAGTATCACTATATTTTTTGTAACTCACGTTGGATGTGTATGTGTTGGATACTCATTTAAGCCTTTTGGGATTTGATTCTCTCCTTCAGTGTGTTGGTGTAGGCAGTGATGCGAAACACTTTATGATCTAAATAATTTTTTCAGCTTGTTGTATTTATGCTTGATTATTTATCTATCATATTCTAGTTGGCATGGCACCCCAATGCAGCCCTAGTGAGAATAGTGTGTTATGAGCCTACTGGTTTTTTTTACTCCATATATATATACATGAGTAAGTCTATTATGAGAGGAGGTCGATTGATCGTGAGAATGAAAGAGAGATAAGGGTATTTGATTTTACCCCTTTTACCCCTAAACATTCTGAAGATAAGCGGGATCAAATATGAGTCGTTCGATCGCGATCAATCGCAAACGAATGGCTAAAAACCCCCGCTCTTGATAACGATTTCAGCTCCCCAGCTTTTAATAGACTTGCTCTATATATATAAGACAATTGATGAAAATATATGTTTTTTATTTTCAACTTCCATTATTTCCATTACAATCCATACATGACCAACACAGTAAAACACATTTAAACCTCTTGGCAAAAAACTAACTGACACTAGACCAAACAAATTCAAACCTGTAGGGTCAGAACAACACCACAAAAAACTGAACATGAAGCTCAGAACAACAGAAAGTGAACAACATAAACTAAACATGAAGTTCAAAATGTGTAAGCTCAGATCTTGATTATTTATCTATCATATTCTAGTTGGCACGGCACCCCAATGCAGCCCTAGTTTTGAATAGTGTGTTCTGAGCCTACTGATTTTTTTTACTCTATATATATACATGAGTAAGTCTATTATGAGAGGAGGTCGATTGATCGTGAGAAGAGGTGGAGATGCAAAAAAAAAAAACCTTTGTTTGGAACTAGTAGGCATGGCTTAATAATGCAACCCTATTGACAAACTCAAATTTCTGCATTTGACTAACTTCTTGCTTGATTTATTAGTAAGCAGTGATGAAAAGTTTATGCATGATTTTGTTTATTCATGATTTTTCCCTTTTGGAGTGTGTAGGCAGTGATGAAAAGTTCATACAAGATAAGTAAAATGATTTTGTTTTTTTGCACCCTCCTACCAAGTTAGTGTGCAAGTCATTTCAGCTTCATGTTCAGTTTCTGTTTCCGGCGATTGGTATACAAAAATTTTTTGGTGGTTGGTGGTGTTCAATTTCTGTTGTTCTGAGCTTACACATTTTGAACTTCATGTTCAGTTTCTGTTGTTCACTTTCTGTTGTTCTGAGCTTCATGTTCAGTTTTTGGTGGTGTTGTTATGACCCTACAGGTTTGAATTTGTTTGGTCTGGTGTCGGTCAGTTTTTTGCAAGGAGGTTTAAATGTGTTTTAGTGTGTTGGTCGTGTATGGATTGTAATGGAAAAAATGGAAGTTGAAAGTTAAAAGTAGTTTGTGGTTACAATTGTGTTTTTAACCCTTTCATATAATCTCCATTTGGTTTCTTTTGTTCTGAGCTTACACATTTCGAACTTCATGTTCAGTTTATTTTGTTCAATTTTCTGTTGTTCTTAGCTTCATGTTCAGTTTTTTGTGGTGTTGTTCTGAGCCTTTTCATGTTTGAATTTGTTTGGTCTGGTGTCAGTCAGTTTTTTGCTAGGAGGTTTAAATGTGTTTTAGTGTGTTAGTCATGTATGGATTGTAATGGAAGTAATGGAAGTTGAAAGTTAAAACTGGTTTGGGGTTACAATTGTGTTTTTAACCCTTTTGTTTGTGACACTGATGTTGCTGCTGCTGCTGCTGCTGCTTCGAAACACTTTATGATCTAAATAATTTGTGTTCTGAGCCTACTATAATTGGTGAATGATATTTTGTGTTCTGAGCCTTTTATATTTTTTAAATAAATATTTTGTTGTTTCAAGGCTGAATGAGCTCTGTTTAATTTTGATTTCAAGTTGATTTCAGCTTGAAGTGCTTCTTGGAGCTACTCACTACTCGACACCAGTTGACATTTGGAGCAAAAAGCTTGTATATTTGGTGATAAAAGTTGTATAGTTGCTAAATTTGTAAAGTTTTTGATGTACTTGTGCGTTATTGAAGCAAGTATACTATCAATGTATTGAAGCAAATAACATTATTTAAGATATTAATTTCTCGTGTTCTGTTATTGGACTTGGTTGAGGATGTTTGCATGTATAAGATTTCGGGTGTCAAGACCATGTCATTACCTTACACTTGTATGATGATCGAAATTCATTCAGATATATTTGTTATTATTGTTTTGGTGTCATGTGATGATATGATGAATACTCATGTAGAGTGAACATATCTGGCAGCTACTTGAAAGAAGGTTTCAAAGCAGCAGCAGCAGCAGCAGCAACATCAGTGTCACAAACAAAAGGGTTAAAAACACAATTGTAACCAAAAACCAGTTTTAACTTTCAACTTCCATTACTTCCATTACAATCCATACATGACGAACACACTAAAACACATTTAAACCTCCGAGCAAAAAACTGACTGACACCAGACCAAACAAATTCAAACATGAAGAGGCTCAGAACAACACCACCAAAAAATGAACATGAAGCTTAGAACAACAGAAAATTGAGCAACATAAACTGAACATGAAGTTCAAAATGTGTAAGCTCAGAACAACAGAAACCAAATGGAGATTATACAAAAGAGTTAAAAACACAATTGTAACCACAAACCAGTTTTAACTTTCAACTTCCATTATTTTCATTATAATCCATACATGACGAACACATTAAAACACATAAACCTCCTGGCAAAAAACTGACTGACACCAGACCAAACAAATTCAAACATGTAGGCTCAAAATAACACGACCAAAAACTGAACATGAAGCTCAGAATAACAGAAAATTGAACAACATAAACTGAACATGAAGTTCAAAATGTGTAAGCTCAGAACAACAGAAACTGAACATGAAGTTCAAAATGTGTAAGCTCAGAACAACAGAAACTGAACACCACCAACCACCAACCACCAACCAATGTGTACACCAATTGCCGAAAACAACAGAAACCAAATGGAGATTATACAAAAGGATTAAAAACACAATTGTAACCACAAACTAGTTTTAACTTTCAACTTCCATTATTTCCATTACAATCCATACATGACCAACACACTAAAACACATTTAAACGTCCTGGCAGTCGAAACATTCTCATTGGGTCAAAAATGGGCAGTCGAAGAGAGTGTTCTCAAGGCTCTCGGGTTCTCCACTAACATCCTTCTTGTTCTCCCTCATGAATTCTTGAACAAAGTGATTCACCAAAAAATAAAGAAGCAAGTACGTAAATATATGTATTATAATGAATTGCAAGTAAACTTTTGACTTGGAGATATAACCACATACCACTCGGCTGTTCCTGGAGAGTGTTTGATGAACATGGTAAAGTTGGTAATTTAAATTGATAGGGTATCATCAAATTTAGGATAGATAGGTATTTGAATAACAACAAAAAAATTTAGCAAAAAAATCTGTAGGCTCAGAACAACAACAACAGCAAAGAAAACTGTAGGCTCAGAACAACAACAACAGCAAAATAATCTGCAGGCTCAGAACAACAACAAGAGATGCAAAAATCTGTAGGCTCATAATAACACCACCATAAACTGAACATGAAGCTCAAAATGTGTAAGCTCAGTACAAGAGAATTTGAACATGAAGTTCAAAATGTGTAAGCTCAGAACAATTTTTATTGAACAAAAAGCTGAACACCACCAAAAAATTTCAGCTCCCCAGCTCAGAACAACAGAAACTGAACACCACCAAAAAAATTTTGTATACCAATTGCTGAAAACAAAAACTGAACATGAAGCTGAAATGACTTGCACACTAACTTGGTAGGAGGGTGCAAAAAAAAAATCATTTTACTTGTCTTGTATAAACTTTTCATCACTGCCTACACACTGCAAAAGGAAAAAAATCATGAATAAACAAAATCATGCATAAACTTTTCATTACTGCCTACTAATAAATTAAGTATAAGTGAGTCAAATGCAGAAATTTGAGTTTGTCACTAGGGCTGCTTTATTAAGCCATGCCTACTAGTTTCCAAAAAAAATCATGCATAAACTTTTCATCAATGCCTACTAACTTGGTATTATTTGTATAAACAAAATTATTTTACCAACTTTTCGAAGATAAATTTCAAATCATGCATCTCTTATATGTCCATTATCATTTTGCCCGCAAACAGTCAAGACATAACGATTAATTTAACAAATGTGCTATTTGGTATTAAAGAACAATAATTACAGAAAGAAGGATCAAAATTTATTTTAAATAATGTAAGACACTTACCTACAAAATCCACAGAAATAAACTAATAAAGTTCATGCAATATTTGGAGCCTCTTCTGCTATGGGTTCCATTCTTGAAAAAGTAGTAGAAGCTTATGACTCATTCATATTAGAACTACACGATTAATCATCACAAATTAAAGATAAGATTATATTATATATAATAAAAATTGAAATAAAGTTTGTAAGAGAATACTAACCTTTCCTTCAAAGGACAAGTGCGACTGTCATGATTAACAAGCTTCTGGCACAAACGACACTTCCTTAATGGTTTCGCGGCCTTCTTTAATGCTTTCTCCTTCCCCCCTTTAATTCGCTTCCCACTACCTTTGGTGTTTGCAATATCCGGTACATGAATATTGACTGTTTTGGTAATGAAGTACTTCTTGCTTGTTGTAATTCTTGGGGCATATCTTGTTGCAATTCTGCATTAACACCAACTAGTAATGTTCTGGCCTTGTGGCGCATCTCCTTGGATGAGCGAGCAATTCTCATCAACTTATGGATTTCATTTGAAAACTTCACCATATCCAAATCTTGTGGACTACCGTAGCTACCAATGATTTCTTCACCACCATCATTGTATACAATCTCGGTAGTTACCGAAGCGGTACACCTCTTTAAGATATAAGATTGAGGCAGGAAATCAACAAACTCATTCCTCAATACCACAAGGATGTGTCTACAAGGAATTCCTTCAACTTCAAATTTTCTACAAGTACAGGACCTAGCATTGTCCATTCTCTTATAGAATACATCCCTTGTTTTATCTGATTTTGGTGACTTTCCCATTCTCCTCACAATGTAGTGCCGCACACTCCCATCGTCAACTTTCATTAAAGAGGCGTAATTCAAGCTTTGAACTAATTCATCTTGAAATACATGAAATTTCGCTCTCGTGTAGAGCTCAGACATTTGTGTCTCAATTTCTAAATCTGTTTGCAGCTTTGATTTTGTATGAAGAGTTGTGTAGTCTGCTGCTAACTGATTCTGTCTTTGTTTCCTTATCGCCCTTTCAAACCTCGTAATAAATTCATGTAAAGAATTTTTACTATTAACATACTTATCGACAAAAGCATTCATACTTTCTGATCTTTGAGTTGTGCGAATTCCAGCAGTGAAAATATGCTTAGCATAAGCTGGTATCTACTTTTCACGAAGCTTATAAATATCAGAAAGCCAAGGATTACCTGCTATTTCAATATCTATCAAGTATTAATACTACTAAAAAATGGTCAAACAAAAATAAAATTTATTGAAACAAGTATTACCTGCAATTTGCAAATTAGCGTTCATTACTTCATTCCATCTCATCTCAAACTCTTCCGGCGTCTCTGAATCCTATTAAGGCCCGGATCACCAAGCTTATCGGGAAGCTTTATAAGAATGTGCCACACGCATAGCCTGTGGCTGGAACCAGGAAAACACATTTGGATTGCATTTTTCATTGAGGATCTTGATCTGTAATGATAACTTTAGGTAGAGACCCACACATTGTTTCACCCCAATTTTCAAACAACCAAACAAACAACTTGGCCATCTCTTTATTTATGAAATCTGCACCAAAATTGACAGATTGATCGTGGTGATTAACTCCAGTAAATGGAGCAAAAACCAATTTGTATTCATTTGTGTCATATGTAGTATAAAAAGTTAGCACTTCACCAAAATGCTTATAAGCCTTCCTGGCAAGAGCATCAATCCAAAACACATGGGTTAATTTGTTATCTTCATCCACCTTGTAATGAAAACAGAAAGAAGGATTCATCTCCTTTTCCTCTTGCAAGTGCTCCAGCAAAATATCTACATCATAAGCTCTCCTCCCATCCTTGGCTCTTTACAACGAATTCCTAATGTCCTTTTCAGTACAATTAATATTACTGAAATCCTCATTTTCTATCTCCATGAAGGACATAAACTTTGAATTTCTTATGTTAGCTTCTTTGAAAGAACTAAGTAAACTTTTTTGAGCTTCGGAAACGGTTCTATTACTTCTTAGGAACTGTTGCTTTCTAGGTGCAACACAAGGATGGGTGTGCTCTTCAACAAACCTTCAAATTGACCATCTCCCATCCTCGTCCTTTTGAATTCGTATTTGAGCCAAACACTCTTCTTTAGTCATAACCCTTCTCCTTCTCTTGATCACATTTGAAGAAGACGGTTCTTCAATATTGGCAATATTTACTCCAACTGTATCTATCGGCTTACCTTGGTTTGAGCATACAAATTTTTGTGAATACCTCTCATTCGTAGAAGTGTCAACCATTGTAGAGAACTTGCGCACAGAAAAACCAGCTAATTTTGTATATCTTTTATAAAATTCATATCCTTCTTCTAATGTTGCAAATACTAAACCAACAATTGGTTTAGAAGCATCATCAACGTCTCTCCAACCGGTATGAACATCTTGGCTTAGTAACTCTTCATTTTCAAACTCCATCCTTCATAGAAAAATGAGACAACAAACATAAAAAAATAAGCTACAAATTTAAAAATAACACAAAGGAAAAAGTCCAACAGACTGCATTCTAAAGCTACAAGGCCAATATCATGTATTTAGAAACTATTATAACCCTTCACTTCACATGTAATAGTTAACTAATTAATAAAGTCTTCATATTGAGAGGATATGAAACTTAGTGTTGAAAAATTCAAGTATGTACACATTTTGGACACTTAAATATTTTTCTTTTTTGGGAGAAATATCTCTAGTTAAATGAGAAACATCCCTCGGCTTATTTCTCTAAAGTATTAGTACACGTACATAACACACAGAGGATTTGACTTCCCAATTTTGATTTGATGCAATGGACAGGCAAAAAAATGCCTCCCATTAGCAAAACTATAAGCAATGATTTAATCAAATCTCAGAACAAGTAACTATGGTGCATCTATGATGTATATGCTTTAAGTGAAGTCTCTTTAATATTAATATACTAAACCAGTATAATTAATTACGGTATAAATATGACACAATATTACTTGATCAACATCAAAACATAATAAAGGTAGCAAACATGAAACTGTAATGTTCATCACAGACCTAAAAGAAAACTTCTTCTACATAAGGGACCATCATGATTATGTGTACTCATATGCATGTGTCATGTCTGCTCTTAAAATTACAGATGTAGTTTTGGATTTAATGCTCGGCAGACTTCAAGTTATTAATCTAATACGAATATTATTTGTTGACTAAAAGATTTGAACCATTCACAAATGCAACTTTACCGATCTTACAAGTTTCTGACATGGCTGAAATATATTTCAAGAAATAAATGTACAGTGTTAAAGAAATGAATGCATAATTTCCAGAATAAAAATCTAACAACAAACTATAAGCAATTATAAAGAAAATAAAATTTGAAATTGAGATTACCCTATGGAAAGATTGCAGCCCAAGCTAGAGAGAGAACCCTACTGAGAGTAGAAATTGAAACCCTAATCGCGGTTTGGGTTTTTCGTCGCAGAGAGAGAGAACCCACTGAGAGAAGAAATCGAAACCCTAATCGTGGTTTGGGTTTGTCGTTGAGAGAGAGGCAGAACCCACTGAGAGTAGAAATCGAAACACTAACATCGATTTGGGTTTTTCGTCGCAGAGAGAGAGCGAGAGAACCCACTGAGAGAAGAAATTGAAACTCTAACATCGATTTGGGTTTCGACGAAGAGTCGGGGACAGAGCAGGAGGGAGAGTGATCGAAGTAGAGTTTAGACAAGTGACGAAGAAAGAGAGCAGGAGAGAGAGCTCTTCTTTGGTCGTGAGAAGATAAGAGAGATAGGGGTAGGATTTAGACAAGTGACGAAGAAAGAGAGCGGGAGAGAGATAAGCGCCTCCAGATCTGAAGATAAGAGCTCTTCTTTCGATTATACCCCTTTTACCCCTCAACAGGTCTGAAGATAAGCGCCTCCAGATCTGAGCCGTTCGATCGTGATCAATCGCGATCGAATGGCTGAAATCCCCAGCTCTCGATAACGATTTCAGCTCCCTAACTCTTAATAGACGTACTCTCTCTCTCTCTCTCTCTCTCTCTCTCTCTCTCTCTCTCTCTCTCTCTATATATATATATATATATATATATATATATAAATGAGTTGTTTTGTGGGGGGGGGATTTGAATTTGAGTTTTGGGAGAAAACTTTTGGGAAAAAAAAGTGTTTTATGAGGTTAGATCTGAGTCTTTGATTTTAGGGGGATTGAAGGAAAGCCACTTGATAGCCTTTTTTTTGTATTTTATTATATAGATTGATATTTAACTGTTGCAATTGTGTTAACATACATATTGTATCCTTTTACCTTAACAAGGATCAAGAGTTCAAGACCAAGCTTTTCTAATCTTTGCCCAGTGTTTTTCCTTTAACCAAGCTTTCACATGGCCATTCTTTTTGTAGATAAGTTCTGTACTATTTTTTTTTTTTCTGTTGTTGTTGTTACTTTCCATTAAAATTATCCTAAAATTTTGTTATAGTTCATTTTTAGTTAGTGCACTCAGACATGAACTATATACGGTGTATGGTGCCCTCAATTAGTTAGTGTGAAGTGAATTAGCTTGATGTGATACTATTTTACAAATAAATTCAAGGTGCGAGAGAGATAAGTATATTAAGATGATTGTGTTCTTTCCCTTGACATTATCCAACCTGATAATTTATGATTCAGATCATTAATCGTCTCCACATTCCCATTGGAATTATGAGGGGAGTAATGCTAGAGCCGCTACCAATTTCACTACATTTCTCTTCACTACCTTAGGTGGCATACTCCAATAGGTAAGGGATCATAGAGTAGGTGGGAAAACTCTCCAATATGAGTATGCCACCTAAGATAGTGAAGGAAATGGTAATGAAATTGGTAGTGGCTAAAGCATTACTCTTATGAGGGGGTGAGAGCGAAAGAGAGGGTAGAGAGAGTGTGGCTCCTACCTTGGGCAGCGTGCCATGTCGGAGAGACAAAAAAGGAAACTTTTCATAGAGATCCTCAAGACTCCACCTACACCACGCTACCATCATTATCAGTCACCTCTTCATCTCTCCCATGCTCCCCAGCACCACCTCCTTTACACCCCTCCTCTCCCAAAACCTAAACTTTATTTTCCAGCGAGAACCAATATAAACCCTATTTTCAGTTTTATTGTATTTTGTACTCTTTTGATTATTGTATCTAAATTCATTTATTATGGTGCATTTTATCTTTTTTTAGCTTCTTTTGTTCTCTTTAGATCAATCTGTGTTCTTTTGATTAGATTCTGTCTTTTGTGGATTTGGCTCTTTTCGATTTTGAATTCGATTTGTTCTCCTTTGTGTTTATCTCATCTCATTGCATTTGGTTCTCTTTTTGGAGCCAAAACCGATACCCAGAATCCAATATATTGACCCAAAATCCTAAATTTCTTGATCCCTATAAATACCCCCATTAATTAACCCTAATTAATATCTACTCTCTCTTTCTCTCTTTCCGCCGCACTCTCTCTCCCCGCATCCCTCGCTCTCTCCTCTGTTTCTAAACACCCCAAACCCATCACCGTAACCCCTCGACCCCCGTCCATCCTCTGACCTTCCTTCATCACCGTCATCACCATCGTCACCGTCACCGTCTCCTCTCCATCCCCATCACCGTCGCTCACCCCCGTCCTCGCCATTACCCCTCGAACCCAACCACCAAAGTTTTTCCCGTTGCCATAACTCATCGTCGTCGCCCTACTCCTCGTCGTGCACCTCACCGTTGCGTTCGTCGTCCCTCGCCGCTCCACCAAGACCCCCTAGCGCCGCCGTCCAAGTCCCCGATCGTCGAGTGTCGTCGTCCCCTATTTTCAACGGCGAAAACAGAGCCCTCGCCGGAGTTGTTGTCGCCACCGTCGCTTCCCGACCATGGTAACGACGCCGCTCCACCACTGCAGTCATCACCATCACAGTCGTCGCGCCGCCAGTCCGCCACTCTCTCTCTCTCTCTCCGATCCGCTATCGAGAGGTTGGAGACGCGCTGTGATTCATCGAGGTCGCTTTTGTTGTTCTGCCGCATCGGATCCCAAGCCGCTGTCCCCTGTTCGGTTGGATCCGGTGTGTGGTTATGATTCTATTGGCTGGATCTCGCTATCCTGTGTTCTGTCGCGCCAGATCCGATCTTCGCTGTCCCCTGTTTTGGTTAGATCCGGTGTGAGGCAGTGGTTTTGATTGGTTTGTTTTGGTGTTCCGTGTTCTGTGTGCGCCAGATCCGAGCTTGGTGTTCTGCATTCTGTCCCGATCTGGTGTGTTGGAATTGCTCTAGGATCTTGCTGTTGCTGTTGATTCTTCTTGCATTTTTGGGAGATTTTCGCCTGGGATTTTGATCCCGTTATTCTATTTTATTAATATCTGCAATAATAGGCAAATCTCTTCTTGAACCCTTTTTATTATTTGTGTTCAAGATCCTTTGATCTCCTGCAAGTAGATCATGTCCTTTTTATTATCAAAAACTGCTTTGATAATTCTGTTAAGATTATCGAGGGTTTACACGAGCTAACCCGACATACTCTTAACATCGTGCTTCTCTTCAATCTAAACCTAGTCCCCAATGTTTCATGTATTTGCACATTAAACAACCAGATTCATGCATAGGACTGCTTGATAGATTGGACATTGGAATTGAACATGCTAGAATTGGATCTAATTGATGAATTGACACCATGACCATGATAAATGTATCTTAAACCATAGAAATTTTGTATTTTGACACCTAGGATTGCTTGGATTACCAATTTACAGGCTATATGTGAACGTGTAAATTATTTATTATCTTTTTATGTTTAGTTGATTTTTGGACTACTGTATGTTTTACTTTGAATCTGATTTTTAGCCATGCAAATAACATAATTTGAGAAAACTTACTGAACATAAAATATAGACCTTGATGTCTAGATAAATTTTCCCTGATATGGATTTAAATTCCAATTTGCTATCTGTTAGATATCATCACTTTACTATAACTGTGTTAGTAATTTTCAGACTCATAATTCCATGCGTATCCTGCTGTTATTTATTTTATTTGACCCTGTTATCAGTAAAAGAAAAATCTGAAATAAATCATATTGGACCTAGACATGTATAGCTACTTCCCTGAATTTTTTTAGATTTTAATAATGAGTTTTCTGAACCAAAATAATTAATGGAACATAACCTACTGCATGCTGACTGAACATAAAACCTGATTAGATTAGAACTTTCACCCTAGTTCTCATCTCTTTTATATACCTTAATTATACTCCCTGGAACCGTATGGAAGTCTATTTTCCAGATCTTCGAGCAGATTTAGTTTTGCTATTGTGTACTGACCGTAATCCATGATTTAGTACAGCAAGGTCATGCTGTCCTGATTTTGTGAAATGTGTTTATATGATGTGTTTGCTTCATGCTTTATCTGTAGCGCCTAGAACTAGTCACACATAGTAATATACGATATTGAAACCCTTTTGCATGCTCACATCGGATGAAAATAAACTATTAACAAGCCGGAGTTATTATGGGTAGACTTGGTAGTGAACAATCGGAAAATGTACTCGGTAAGGCCTCATCGTTATATTGTATTGTCTTGGAAGGAAGTGTATTGATTGCAATAATTTATTGATGATTCTTGATTGTAAATTATTGTTATCAATACCGAGTACATGAACCGCGAATTCACCATCTGTCTAAAACGATCACTGTGCTTGCATGGAATCTGTAGTATGGGATACAGTAGTACGTGCGCTAGATAGGTTAATAAATACTTAACAACCTGCATACTTGATCTTGTATTGACATTGACTTGACATCGCGCATTTTATGTGTGATTATTGCAACCCTTTGATATTGCCTACTCTTTGTTTTGTTCTTTGTCTTTGACCATGTTCCTTTCCTTTGATATTCATGTTTTTTCTATTATCCTTTGTTTTCTCTACTTGCCGCCCACGACCGCTCTAAAGGCACACTTTTATTTCTTTTTAGACCAGGAATACTGAAGGATCTATTCCCAAACGAATTGGTGAGCAACGTTTCTAGTGATGGATCTAGTTTTTCACTGCGTAGTTTATTAATTGTTGCTAGATTTATTTTCTGAACTATGTTATCTCTTGTACTTTGTTTTGGGCTCTATAACCTGTAGTTTTGTTTTGATTTCGGATGTTGGATATTTATACTGTTGGTTTATTTCATTATTATTGGAACTTTATCATTGATTCACGTGGTTATGTTTCTTGTGTGGTTGTATATTTGTTGATCTTATTGCTGAGTTAGTTTGGTACAGCTTATGGATGGTGTTTACATCATTCGTTGGGCCTACGTTACGTACTCGTGTTCCGTATTTTGGGAAGCGGGGCATGACAACCAACCAAAGAAAAATCCACTACAAACCCTAGAAAGCCTAGCTTCGGGACAAGGAGAATGCAGGAGAACGATGCTATGTTTGTGACGATGATGACTATTGGGCTCGAGATTGTCGGAAATGGGGTGTTCATTGTTTCAACTGCAAGAAACATTGACATCTTATTAGAGACTGCCCAATTTTCAATCACCAAGAGAGAGTGATGGTAGATTGGTCCACAATAGAGCGATTTCCAAGGCAATGAAAGGGCTTCTCTATCGTGGGTACTTGCATGCCATCATCGACATTCCACCGGCAAACCAGAAGAATTTTGAAGATGCTTTGAATTGGTTTTGGGAAGGGAAGGGATACTGGGGGGCGGTATAGAAGGCGAGTGAAAGGGTTTTCTACCTTTGCTTCCTCAACAAGAAGATGCTCAAAGATGCAATCAACACAGGAGTACTAAAGTTCTCCACAGTCACAACAACAATAACCCCCAGGCAACCACAATATGGTGTTAAGATGAAGTCGAAGCCATGCTACATTTAGATAAATGTACTTGTCACGCCCCGCTTCCAAAAAATACGGAATATGAGTACGTAACAAAAGCCCAGCGAATGATTTTTATCATCCATAAGCTGTTCAAGAAATCTTTACAACATGCACAAGAAATACTCAGAGTCAGAAGCGAATTAATCAACCACATGCATATAATGAGTCAAATACCATCAAGAATACTTGAAACCAAATACATAAATCTCAAATAGTCATGATCTGAATAAAACACAAGTCTTGGGTCACACTACCCAAATACAAGAATAATCCAAGTCTTAAATACATTATTGTTCAAGCATGATACAAGAAATAATATAATAACAAGCAGCACTAATACTTCACGTCTCCAATATCATCTGGAACCTGTTCTCCAAAATCTGCAATCCAACGAATGCAGGAAAGAGAAAAAGAGAAAACACAAGTACTCGTAAATTACAAATCACGGGTCACTTATAATGTAGGATACAAGCACATGAGAATACTAACTAACACATGGTATAGGTGTGATGTCAACATAAATAACTAGTATGGTAAAAGTGATCAAGTGTACATGGTATAAATCAAGTGTCAAGTGAACAAGTATCTTATAAACATGCATCAAGTGTCAAGTGTCATGTAATCATGTATCAAGTGTCATGTTCAAATCTCATGTAATCAAGTCTCATGTATCATGTAGTCAAGTCTCATGTATCATGTAGTCAAGTCTCAAGCAAGCATGTATCATGTTCAAGTATCATGTTCAAGTATCATGTGGTGAATTACTATCTAGGTAACACTTCATGCAGCCTATACTACATGGTTGCTACATCACAACAGTTTCACTTTAGATTTTATAGTGAACCATAGAGGGCAATATACTCGGGGACAAGCAAGTAATTAAGCTCCAAGCTCCAAGTATCATGTATCATGTAATCGCGTGTCAAGTTGTGCAAGTGGCAAGTATCGTGTCTTGCATGCAAGTATCAAGTAATCATGTCAAGTAATCATGTAGGATCAGTGGACCCCCTTCCGAGTACACATTTCTAAATTATCCATTATTAGATCTGTCCCTTAAACCCCGACTTGGTTATTTTATTATTAATGTCAAACAAGCGTGTATATGTGCAAAATATATCAAGAATAACATGGCATGATCATGTGACAAGTACAAGTTACAAACTAAACATGTACAAGTGTAAGATATCTCATAAAAGACTAAAATAAACACATCTCAAGTTCAGTACAGCAAGACCATGCTGTAGTAAAACAGTGATTCCAAGAGTTACAAACAAGCAAATCTAGATCCGTCAAAGGATCTGGAAAATAGACTTCCACACGAATCCTACGAGTATAATTAAGTCATATACTAATTCACAACAACATAGCTCAAAACTAATTTGAATATAGAAATTAGGTTCAGCCAGAAATCAAGAAAACGAATTCAAGAGCATGAAAACAATATGAAAACACATTAAATAAATTCACGAAAAATCTGGGGTATTTCCCTATATGTCCAGAATCAAAATATAAAGTTTCAAAATTTTCCAGAAAAAATAAAGTAGTCATCACAAATAAGAAAGCATCAAGAAAACATAGTTTAGCGAATATGGAAATCCCAACACTGCTGTACGAAAACTAAGATATCTCGCAATCAGTGAAACGAAATCCAATTCCGCTAAAGGGGTATGAACATAGATAGAATTTAATAACTTTCACATTTCAACAACAATTTTCATACAGTAAAGGAATCATAGTGAAAATAGGGTTCTTTACAGAATAGCGAGCAAAATACAGCATGTATAGATTTTAGAAACGAGTATTAAACACCATAAAAAACTTATCAATAAAATTCATCAAAATTCTTGGTAATCCCTAAATTAATAAAGGAACACTGACCAAAATATTGGATCAAAATAATATGTATAGCATGGTTCTTGAAAATAGTTTGTTAACAAAATTAACAAAAAATAGAATCTGGAAAAGATCGACATCTCTGTACTAAAATAGTCATAACTCAGTCATACGAAATCAAAATCAAGCAAGGTTAGAGGGGTTTGAAAATAGACAAAATTATCTAAAACTCATATTTTATACCGAAATCAAGATAATGACTGTAGCACAGTCGAAAACAGAAAACAAAACAGAATATCCAGAAAATACAGATTTCACCCTCAAGCACAAAAACAACATAGATTCAAGAATATTGATCCAAACTCATCCAAACTTGAAATAAAGCCTACAAAGTGTCTAATCATCATGAATTAGGGTTATTAACCTATCCACACCTCACATGGGTATCAAATAAAACACGAATTTGCACACAAGTCTCACATACACGTCAAAAATCAAGAACGGGCGATTCGTAGGTTATTTCATGTCAAGGTTGGTGTTGTGAGTCTTCTATGGCCAAAATATCACAATAAAGACAAAAACCATCAAGGAAAACACAATCAAGAGTTTTCTCTAGACCCAACTGCACTATAGGTGAACTTTGGTACTTGTATCAAATAAATGAATTGGAGTACAAGTTACTTGCCTTAATTTGGGGATGAAGAACGATGCAAAAAAGCCTAGAAGCAAAACCCACGAACGAAATCTACTATAAGCAATGAATCCAAGCAATCACTAACAAATCTCCACACGAACGAACCTTCCAACGCGCACGACGATCAAAGTGGCAATGGACCGCTTTGAGAACACCATGAAGAGAGAGAACTTAGGTTTATGGTGCAAGATGATGATGTTGGTGGTGGTGTGGGGATCGGCAAACAGGGGATGGAGAGCTCGGGTGATGTGGTGGTCGGAGTGGGTGCTCGGCCTGGTGGATGGCCGGATGGGGGAGGCTCGGCCTGGAGTGGATGAGGGCAGGCTAGGATGGTGGTAGAGGGCAGGTCGGGTTGGGCAGGCCGGGAGCAGTCTCGAGAGGGGGGGAGGAGGGTGGCTGGGTATTGAGAGGGAGTAATTAGGGTTAGGGTTAGGGTTTAGATTTAGGAGGGTATATATATAGGGGTTTAGATATGGGTTAATGGGTTGTGGGTATTAGTAGCTAGTAATAGGTATACAAATGGGTTTTGGATATTGGGTCAAATAACAATAGGAATACAAACAGGAGTGAATTCCATGGAATTTGAAAATCTTATTAGGGATCAAAATAATAGGATTGGGAAATTGCAAACCAAAACACCACCACAATACCACGGAAAACAACCATAAAGATAACGAGACCAAAAATAAGGAAAATGATCAAAATAATGAAAGAAGAGACGAAAGAGACAATCAAACAAACACAAGGAGCTCAAAATGAAATAAAACGAATATATATTAAAAACAAATCCAATATACGGTTCAGAAGAATACAAGAGAGAAAAAAATACACCAAAACAAAAAATACAGCCAAAAATACACAAAAATGAAAAACAAGGGGTTACAGTACCACTTGTGCCCTTGCATTTTTTAAAGGAGGAATCTCTCATTCCCTTACTTAGTACATTTGCTAAATTAGTACTATGAGTATGTAAATGAGGAATCAAGTTGGTTTGGATTGTGCAATGGTGCTAATTGAGGTTGGTGACATTCAAGACATCCCCAAAACTCTAGATTTCTCTCATGTCAAGCCTTAGAACGAAGCAAGAGAGGACTACAAAGTTCCCGTTTGATTGCAAGTGACCCCATCCTAGTGGAAGATGTTACCTTTGGTAAAATTCAACTATTTACAGCTATTTCAGGCGACCAGCCACAGATCATGGTGGATGTTAGCTCTTTCTAGAGGAAGAAAGAAAAAGAGAAACAAGATTTAATAAATAAACAAAGAAGGGTCACCAAAAGGGAAGAAAGTTGACGAACAGTTTCTAGTGGTTCTAGCAGGGGTGGCCTCGCTAGTGCAGGCTAAGCTGGAGCAACAAATTCAAATTCAAAATGAGGCTCAGGATCATTGCCGCAAAAATCAAGGAAGGTGATTGGGGGCGCAATTTGAGGGATTGGATTCTGCGTGCGATTTCATTTTCAAAACAATTGCCTCAAATCCTCATGCTTTATGTAGCCCACAAAATGAGACTGTCAGATTTTCCTACAGTATTGCCAGAGAAAACTCAATCTACTAAGTTGATTTCTCGTCTAGCTCAATTGAAAAATGTGGGATATATGGAGATGGTTTGGAAGGGAAAGGCGGTTAATCTTCCAAATTCCCTGTTTGCAAAAGTCAAACCTACGGTGGAGAAGACTTTGGCCCATAAGGTGGAGAAAGTGAATGCTAAAACAAACCAAGGCCCACAGGGATTGTTTTCAATTGGTAAATCTGATAGGAAGCTCAGGACAACCATGGGGAAGCCAAGACCAAAGACTAGGGAGTCTTCACTCTCAGCCCTTCCTGGGTTTGAAGAACTGACTGCAAAGAGGAGGAAGAGGGGTGGATCAGCTTCAAGACTAGCATCCACATAGCCGTTTATGAGGCACTTGGCAAACTCTGAGAGGGCCACTTCTATCAGCATGAGTGGAGGTGAACACAAAACTTCTTTTGTTGTTTCACCTTGTAAATCTTTTAGAAATCCTTTTACTTTTCTTAGTAAGGAGGATTTAACTGAAGTTGTTGAATCGCTGAGAGTGGGTGTTAAAGGACAACATTCCATTGATAAGATTAAGAACTCAAAGGAGATTGTTGTTGATCACCATGATCAACAGCCACCCCAATGACTTTCTTTCTCTGGTTAGTTTTTATAATTACTTTGTTTATTGTGTTTTATGTTCTTATTATTGTATCATGAAGATTGGTAGTTGGAATGTTAAAGGACTTGGATGTCCTAAGTTTTGTGCACTCTTTAAGTATGGCAATAAGCTAGCTGCACTCTCAGTTGTTTGTTTATAAGAGACTAACTTGCACAATAGCTTAGCTAGGAAGCTTTCTTTGATGTGGGGAGGGGGGGGGGGGTGTTCTGTGTCTGTATTAATAAATGGTTGGAATTGGATGCACTAGAAAGCCGTGGGGAAGTGCTCTTAAGCTGCAATGACAACCTGTTTGATTTTGTTTACTCTGGCATCGATATTTTCTATGTTTCTGCAACTCTTCGGAATAGAGGTGATGGTTAAGAGTGGTCAATCACTCAGTATGCTCCATTTGAACTAGAAAATATGGAACTTTGTTTTCATAAAATCACTCCAAGAAGAGGGCTTTGGGGGGAAATGTGGATGCTATGTTGGGATTTCAATGTCACAATTTCACATAAGGAGAAAAGCTTAGGAAGAGGGTCTCCTGGAGATAAGAGAAACTTTAGAGATTTCATTCATAACATGGAGCTCATTGATTTACCTTTAGTTGGAAGAAAGTTCACTTGGTCCAATCTCAGAGATAACCCTGCTTTGGCTAGATTAGATAGATTTCGAATTTCTCAGCAATGGGATTCCACCTTTCCCCAAACCATCCAAAATTCTTTGTTCAGAATTGCATCAACCATTGCCAAATTATTTCAGACACTATGGTACTTATGTCTCAATTCACTATTTCAAGTTTGAGAAAGCATGGCGCGCACACAATCAATTCCTACCCTCAGCCACTGCATGGTGGAATAGTTTTCAATGTTAGGACTTAGCTATGGATAGATTTGCTGCTAAATTGGTCGTGCATGAAAGAAGATTGAAGAGATGAAAATTTGAGGAGTTTGGAGATATTACTAAGAAGAAAATTGATCTATTGTATAAAATCAACTCATTTGATACCTTAGTAGATAAAAGGCTACTATGTGCAGAGGAGAAGCGGGAGAGAGAGAGGACAGGAACGAAGAATATGAAGAAATTGCGCAGGTGGAGGCTACATATTGAAGGCAAAGATCCAGGGAAACCTGGATTAAAGAGGGAGATGTAAACACAAAATATTTTCATTTCCTATCAATTGGAAGAAGAATGAGAAACTACAAATATTCACTAATGCAGAGGGTGGATCTTCTCACATCTGAATCTCATATCAGGGAATGTTTTGAAACTCATATTCAGGAAGTATGTGGTGTAACGCTCCAGGTTCGCTGATCTTGGGAATGAGTTTGAGGCCTAACTAGCGTGCAATGCTCGGCACGCGCCTAAGAATCTGCTAATTTTCTTACTTTCATTTAGGCATTTCATCAAATACTTCATATGCATACACATTCATTCAGACATTTCATCAAAAACCTCGAGTGCATTCCATGTATGCACACTACCTATCTTAGAAATCCGGGGTAATACATGTGGAACTGCTATGGTGCCTGATTTTAATGTGGGTCGTGCTATACTGTAACCCCTGTTTTTCATTTTGTGTATTTTTGAGTGTATTTTTCGTTTTGGTGTATTTTTTCTCTCTTGTATTTTTTTGAACCGTAAATTGGAGTTGTTTTCAATATATATTCGTTTTATTTCATTTTAAGCTCGTTGTGTTTGATTGGCTGTCTCTTTGTCTTGTTCTTCATTGTTTTGGTTCTTTCTTTCATTTTGGTCTCCTTATTTTATTTTATTTTTCTTGAGTGGTTGTGGTGGTGGTTGGTGTTATCTTTTTCCCACTCCTATTATTTGATCCCTAATAAGATTTTATCAAAGCCAATTTAAAATTTCCAATCCTATTTGTATTCCTATTTGATTGACCCAAAATCCATAACCCATTTGGTAAACCTACTACTACTCTTAATACCCACAACCCAATACCCATAAACCTACATCCTAAACCCTATATATAAACCTCTCCCTCACAAACCCTAACTCTAACTCCTACTCACAACCCGGCCTCCCTTTCTCTCTCTCCCTCCTCTTGTGCACAGCCAACCCGACGGCCTACCTCTGGCCTGCCTCCACTCGAGCCCAGGTCGACCTCCACCCCACCGCCAGGCCGATTCCCCTCTCCCGGCCTGTGTGCTCACCCTGGCAACAGCCTACACCCGAGCCCCTACTCCCGATCATCCCACTTGCATATCCCGATCACCTCGCATCACACAAACCCTAGTTCTCTCTCGTGGTGTTCTCTTGTAGCCGCAAGCCACTATTTTTCTTGCGCTTTGTGGAGTTTTGTTAGTGTGGAGATTTTCGCTCTATTTTCATGGATTCGTTGATTCGCAGATTTTCGTTCATGGATTTTGCTCTTACTCTTGATTTGCATTGTTCTTTATCTTCGGTTAAGACAAGTAACTTGTACTCCAATTCATTTGTTTGATACAAGTCAAAAGTTCACCTATAGTGTAGTTGGGTCTAGAGACGACTCTTGTTTGTGTTTTCCTTGATGAGTTTTGTCTCTATTGTGCAAATTTGACCATAGATGACTCACGACACAATATGGACATGAATTAACTTAGGTTTTACCCGTTCTTGATCTGGATCATGTATGTGAGACTTTTGTGAGAATTCGTATTTTGGTTGAGACCCATGTGATATATTTGGTGTGGACATGTTAGATACCCTAAATTATGATGTTCAGACACTTGGTAGACTCGATTTCATGTTTGGGTGTGTTTGGATCAATTTTCTTGCATCTATGTTGATTTTGTTTTTAAGGGAAAAATCTGTATTTTGTCGCTGTTCTGTTTTGTTTGCTGTTTTGAACTGTGTTAAAGTCAGTATCTTGATTTCGGTATAAAACATGAGTTTTAGAAAATTTCGTCTATTTTCAAACCCTCTAACATTTCTTGATTTTGATTTCGTATGACTGAGTTATGACTGTTTTACGACAGAGGGGTCGACATTTTCCAGATTCTGTTTTTCGATAATTTTGAGGACAAACCATTTTAAAGAACTATGCTACATATATTATTTTAATTCAAAACTTTGGTCAGTGTTTCTTTATCAAGTTAGGGATTACCCAGAATTTTGGTGAATTTTATTGATGAGTTTTATGTGTTGTTTCATGCTCGTTTATGAAATCTATACTTGCTGTATTTTGCTCGCTGTTCTGTAAAGAAGCTTATTTTCACTATGATTCCTTTTACTGTATAAAAGATGTTTGTCAAATATTAAATTTAGTATATTTTATCTATTTTCATATCCCTTTGGCGGAATTGGATTTCGTTTCACTGGTTGCGAGATATCATAGTTTTTGTACAGCAGTGTTGGGAATTCCAGATTTGCCAAACTACCGTTTCTTGATGATTTCTTATTTTTTGATGACTGATCTAATTTCACTGAGAAATTATGAAACTTTATATTTAGATACTGGACATATAGGGGAATACCCCAGATTTTTCGTGGATTTATTTAATGTGTTTTCATGTTGTTTTTCTGTTCTTGAATTCGTTTTCCTGATTTCTGGCTGAACCTAATTTGTATTCAAATCAGTTTTGAACCATGTTTTTGTGAATTAATATATGACTTATTTATATTCGCTGGATTCGTGTGGAAGTCTATTTTCCGGACCCTTTAACCGATCTAGATTTGGATGTTTGTAACACTGGGAATCACTGTTTTACTACAGTATGGTCTTGCTGTCCTGAACATGAAATTTGTCTATTTTAGTCTTTTATGTATTATCTTGCGTTAGTACATGTTTACCTTGCAACTTGCACTTGTCACATGATCATGCAATGTTATTCTTGATATATTTTGCACATATACATGCTTGTTTGACATTAATAATAAATAATCATACCGGGATTTAAGGGACAGATCTAATAGTAGATAATTCAGAAATGTGTACTCGGAAGGGGATCCACTGATCCTACGTGATTACTTAAGACATGATACTTGACACGTGATTACTTGATACTTGCATGCAAGACATGATACTTGCCGCTTGCACAACTTGACACGTGATTACATGATACATGATACTTGGAGCTTGGAGCTCGATTACTTGACTTGTCCCTGAGTATACTGTCCTCTATGGTCCACTATGAAATCTAAACCGAAACTGTTTTGATGTCGCAACCATGCCGTATGGGATCCATGAAGTGATACCTACATAGTAATCACTACAAGACTTGAACATGATACTTGAATATGATACTTGATACATGCTACTTGAATATGATACTTGAACATGATACATGCTTGCTTGATACTTGACTACATGATACATGAGACTTGACACATGATTACCTGTCACTTGATACTTAATGCATGTTCACATGATACTTGATTTACTTGACACTTGTTTCATGCCATGTACACTTGATCACTTTTACTATGCTAGTTGTTATGTTGACATCACACTTATACTATATTGTTAGTTAGTTTTTCCATGTGCTTGTATCGTATATTATAAGTGGTCCGTAACTTGCAATTGACGGGTACTTGTTTTTCTCTTTTCCTCTTTTTTGCATTAGTTGAATTGCAGATTTTGGAGAACAGATTCCAGATGGTATCGGTGACATAAAGTATTAGTGCTGGATTTTATTATTATTATTTCTTGTAGCTTGCTTGGACAATAATGTATTTTGAGATTTGGATTTATTCTTGTATTTGGAAAATGTGACCCAAGACATTTGTTTTATTCAGATCATGACTATTTGAGATTTATATATTTGGTTTCAAGTATTCTTGTTGGTATTTTGACTCATTATGTGCATGTGGTTGATTAATTCGCTTCCGACTCTGATGATTCTTGAGAATGTTGTAAGGATTTCTTGAACAGCTTAAGGATGATGAAAATCATTCGCTGGGCTTCTGTTGCGTATCCGTATTCCATATTCTTTTGGGAAGCAGGGCATGAGATATACTATATCCCCCTCCACATACCTCTCTTTAGCACCTAGTAACTCCATTCTCAATGGAGGAGATTAAGAAAGTAGTGATGATATGAGTTCTGATAAAGCACCTGGTCCTGATAGATTTTCTATGAGTTTCTACCAAAACTGTTAGGAAACTGTAAAGGCATATATATTTGATATGGTTTTAACTCTCCATGAATACATGGTTCACTTGGGAATGATCAATTATTCCAATATCATGTTGATACCAAAGTGTGATGGTGCTAGTTCTGTGGGGGAATATAGACCAACCCATTTGTTAATTGTTCTTTCAAGATTTTGACTAAGTTATTGGCAACCAGACTAAGCCATATGCTAGACTCATTGGTGTCACCCACTCGGAGTGATTTTATGTAGGGGAAGTCGACAGTAGATTGCTTCTTGGTGGCTTATGAAGTTATCAATTTGTGTATATAGCAGAAAAAAGTCTGATACCATCATGCTCAAGATTGGTTTCTGGAAGGCTTTTGATGCAGTTCTGTAACTCCCAGGTCCGCCATTCGTGAGCATGATTTGGAGGCTGTATGCACACCACCTATCTAGGAAATCCTAGGTATTACAAGTTCATTAGCAGTTTAATGAGGACATGCTCCAAGCCTAGAGATTTGGACCTAATTGATGCAGATGGGTGCGTATGATCCTAAGAACATCAAAGTTATCAATTCTTATTAATGGGGACGGGGGAAGATTATCAACAGCAAAATACGGCTTAAACAGGGGGATCCACTCTCTCTAATATTGTTTATTCTAGCAGTGGATGTTCAAGTTAAGAAGCTTCAGTGTGGAAAAGCAAATGATGCTTTCTCCAAGCTGACACTTAGAGGGCCTTTAGCTAATTTATCTATTCTCCAGTTTCCAAATGACACTTCGATTTTCTGCAATGGAAATTGGCAAGAGAAATACATCTCCGGTTGTTGTATACATTTTTGTTGACATTTTAGGGCTTAACATCAACTTTAGGCAATCCTCCATTCTATACTGTGGAAGTTCCGCTGCAAAATTGGAGGCATTCTCACTTATACTAGGATGCAAGAAAGAAGCCCTCCCTTTTTCCTACTTAGGGTTAGCTCTTGCCAAAGCCAAGCCAAAGAAGAGAGAATGGATGCCTCTCATACATAATATAGATAGAAGATTGTCCACATGGAAGGGAAAGCTACTATCAAGAGGAGGTGAGGTATATCGGTTCTCATAAACCTAGTTTTGAGTGCATTACCAGTTTATTATGCATCCATCTTTAAATTTCAGCTCGGGTAATAAATATGATTGATCAAGTAAGAAGTAGATTTTTCTAGAAAGAGAAAGATGTGTTTAGCAAGGGAGCTAGCAGTATGAATTGGAAGAGAGTCTATACTCTTAAAGAGGTTAGAGGTTTAGGTATTCTATATTTCAATAATTTCAATGAGGCACTTCTTTGAAATGGTGGTAGAAGATTAGATTATCTCTCCAAATCCCTCACTTGTAGCTCAGGTCCTGATGTCTCTCAACTTTAACCCAAACACATGTACATACACTCAACCCTCAACAGCTTCTCATTTATGGAAAGGAGTGTTTGGTTTGAGAGAACAATTCTAGATGAATAGTAGCTGGACATTGGGGGATGGAAAATCACTTATCTTCTGGAAAGACAACTACCTGGGAGGCCTAAGTATATCAAATCAATATCCTTCATTAGATCAGATAGAATGGAATCTAAATGTTACAGTCTGCTCACCAAGGACTTTGATCAATGACTCTTGAAGGTGGAGGCCAAGATTCCATAGAATTCTAACTGATAATGCCACAACTAATAATGAGGACCACCTCCAACAACTGCAGTAATACAGTCTTAATGAAAATGAAGACAAACCATGGTGGAAACTAAGTCATAAAGGAGAGTATTCAGCAAAGTCTGCTTATAGCTTCTTCAATAACAAGGATCTAAGATCACCCAACTTCAAGGCTACTTGAAAAAATCTAGTACCATTGAAGAGAAAATTTTTCTTTTAGCTATTGAGCTGGAATAGACTTAACTCTAAGTCAGTGCTTAGAGATAAGGGTTGGGAAGGGGACCTGACATGCAGTACTTGTAACACCCTAGATTTTTTAAAAATAATGTTTTGAGATTAATAAATGAATTAAAGTGATTTTTGGTGATTTATTAAACATTTTTCTGAATTTTATCTTTTTTCACGTCCGAAACACGTGCAAATATTTCTTGGAAAATCAAAGTCAAAAATTATTTTGGGAAAACCTAATATTTATTAGTAGGAATTATTTATGAATTTTCTGGATTTTTTGGTATTTATTTAGCATGTTTGCAAATATTACACAAAAAGATGGGCTTTTGTGTAAAATTACCACTTGGAGTAAAACTCCAGATTTTTGGTTTTCTGGGCTGAGCATGATGACTGGCCAACTCAGAGGTAAAGATTTTAATTTTTTTTCTAATAGATTTGGTTTATTTTGTAATTTATTAAAGAATGGTCATTTTGCAAAATTGCCACTTGGAGGCAAAAATTACAAATTGATTTTCTGGTTTGATATAGATGCCGACCAGATCTGGGGAGGTTACTTTTATTTTAAATCTCAACTAAATTGGTTAATCTAATTACCTAGTATAAAAAATCTATATATGTAAAGATATATTTTAAAGGAATATTTTGCAAAATTTTCTCAAAACCCTAAAAATTGAATTCCGGTTATTAAAGAGGATGCTACAACCATCCTGTACAAAAACTAAAGTATATTTTATTATTGATTTTCTTGGAGTTTCGAAGCAAGGATCTTGGATTTTTGCAAAAGGAAGAGTTTTTTTTCTTATTCTTTATTACTTTCGTCGGATCTTCATTGAGGTGAGTGACATATGTTTGATTTCTTATTGATCTATGCATGTTATATATGATGATTTATTTAGCAGAATGCATGATAGATGATTGTATGATGATATAAGGAATATATTGATGGATGGATTGTTAAAAGTGGAACCTTTATGAATGTTATGCAATTGGTGAATAAAATCTCTACATAGTTGACTTAAGAATGTTAAGAACTTAGTACGAATCATGGGTATGTTGTTTTCCTTCATGTTTTCGCTGAATTGATGATATATAATGATTTGTAAAACTTATAATGCATAAAAGTGAACAAAGATGGATTTTTTTTACTGTGTATGTATGTATACTTTCTGTTTTGATGTTTTGATTTGGATGGAACTTGATCAATGAATGTGTAGATGCATATAATCATGGGTAAACTGATATAAATAGTTGTATATGTGTTTAACAAATTGCAAGAGAGGTTTGGATAAAAAAGATCAAGTTTTATGCATTGAAAGATTGAGATTATGTCTTTGGGTCTGATGGTGTAGGCCGAAATTGAATTTTTGAAGTTTTGTAAAGTTTTCAAGTGGATCTTTGGTTTATATTGTTACTGAGATTGAATTGAACATTGTACTCTTCTTATACTATGATTCTTGTTGATTTTACATATATATACACATATATATTCCTATTTTCCTGATTTGAAGATTTTGATGAAAAATTGATCTTTTGTGAATTTGTTAAGAGTTTGATTTGATTTATGAAGTCCACTATGTTAGAAAAGTTGTATTTGATCATCTCAGGGTTTTAAATTTACAAAATCATGCTTTTAAAGATTATAATCGAAGTATCAGTTGAAAAGTGCACAAAAATTTAAGAGCAGTTTTTGGCATGACGGTCGACCGCCCAAGAACAACACGTAAACTGATGGTCGACCGTCAATTGTTGGATTTTGGATTTTTAGCATGTCAGTCGACCGCCACTTTTTGAACTGAGATGATGGTCGACCGATAGCTGCCTGTGTGGACTGTTTTGTTGGGTTTTTACTGTTTTTCTTGAACGATTATTTTCTTGAACTTATGGATCATTGATCTACTGTTTTAGATGAAGTTTTTGCTACAGATTACTGTATTTTATAGAGAGTTACATTTTGATTATAATAGAGTTTAACTCATAATTTCTACGGCTTTAGAAAACGAATTATATACGGTTTTCGAAGGATTGATGTTTTGTAATTTTTCTATGACTTCAAAATGTGAAACTCAGTTGTTTACGAGATTTAATCTTAGATTTTACTTCTAGAAATTTGTGGGTATTTGGATAAATTTGGATTTGTTTGATTTAAAAAAGTTTTCTTAATATAAACGATTTGGTGATGGAATTAAGAAATTTTATTGTGAGATTTGTGTTGATATTTCGATTTGTGATTCTCTAGGGGTTGAGTGGGATTCCTGTAAACTGGCAGATGAGATTTTTTTGGACTTGGCCAGTTGGGCCTAGGGGTTGTTTTGATAGAAGTAAGTTCGGCAGGGTACACCAACTCTAGAGAGGGAAATTGTGTTTTAATTAATAATAATAAAACTAAGGACATGCACTAGTGGAGATGTGATAGAACTTGGGAAACGTAAGTATAGGCTATGTTGTTAATTCAACGGATGTATTCCAAGGCTGTGTGTTGTTATGTCCCTAGAGGACAGTTGGTATGTTCGCGTGTCGAGGGTCGACAGGCCTATTCACGGAACATACGGTGCATTCACATGTCGAGGGTGATGAACCAAATATTATTCACTTTTAGGAGCAATAATCTTAAGGCAATTAGACATTTAAATGCTCTATAGGTGGTATTTACGCTTCTTTTCTCTTTTTCCATAGGTTACAGCCTAAAACAGCAAAACGAAGCAGATTCAGGACTTTGAGGATGATACACAGAAACTACAGAGTATAAGTCGACTGGCTCTTCAAACAGCCGACTGAACAGAGGAGAATGAAATCCCGAAGCTGCTCAGTACAGTCGACTGGTCCTCAAAGACAGTCGACTGGACTGGTTAATTATGAATCTCCAGATGTCTCGACACAGTCGACTTACATCCAACACTAGTCGACTGGTATGCGGCGAGTCAGAAGATAAGAACAGATGCATCCTCATCCACATCCGAATCAAAAATTAAGTTATCCAAACCCAGGTATTTTCTGCGAATAACAACTTCTCCAACAATCAAAGCAAGAGCACGTGGTGAGCAGATAAGGAAGAAAAGAAGAAAAGAGAAAGATATAAAAACACAGATCAAAATAAGGAAAGAAATAAACAAAAGAAGAGGACTTCTCTGCAAAAAGTACAAACCCTAATTCTCTAGCCGTGTCTATAAATATCAACAAAGGACCGAAATCAAGGGAAGGCCGGATCCATCAACAAGAACTTACCATCGACAGCAAGCATCAAGAAGGAGAACAAGTCGACTACTGATTGGGCGCAATTTCAACATCATACAAATCATTGTTCTTCTGTTCTTCCTTTGAGTCTTATTTTTATTGTAGTCATGAATTCTATTTTATCAATTAATAAAAGTTTTATTATGTGGAACTAATTTCATAGTTGGGTAGATTGAAATCGTAGTTGTGTAATGCTATATTCTTCTCTATTACTTATTGATTGAACCTGAGTGAATTGGAATAGATTTATAATAATCAAACTTGTTCAGAATTCTAAGGGCAGTCGACTGAGGTGACAGTAAGTCGACTGGCATACAGAATCTGAGTTTATCAAGTTCGCGTATTATAACTCTGAATCTGTTATATGAGCATATTGAGACGACCCGTATCTCGTGTTCATATTTTGTAACAAGGGAATCTTTCGAGGGTCTTGGTTTAATCAACTTGAAGGATCTAGATCTGATACCAATTTCTAAAACTTCAAGTGTTTGTTCGTTTCCATTGTTCATATGCTTTCTTCAAGTGCAACTTAGTAGATACCATGCTAAACACTTAAGGAAAGAAACGAATTAGAGTAGATACCATGCCTAATTCTTGGCTTCGGGAAACATTAACTTTAAGGAGTAGATACCATGCCCTTAGAGGAACAAACATGAGTAATTGGAGTAGTAGGTGACTTAGCATTACCGACTATAGGTGGAAATCAATGCCCAACTACTTTAATAGATATTCGTGAATCAATTTGTGATGCTATTTAATTTAGATTTTTATCCTTTCATTTTCCTAGACTTTTAGATCAACACTTTAAGATTCTATTTTCTATTTTTATTGATTAGTGAGTTAACTACTACAATCTCTGTGGGATCGACCCTTGCTCTTCACTACGCTTCTATAAACGATTCGTACACTTGCGAGGTTTTAATTTGTGTCTAGTTATTCTATTTATTTAGATAGTCTAGATTGCACAACAAGTTTTTGGCGCCGCTGCCGGGGATTGTTTAGTATTTTAACTTACAAATCAGTAAAATCTTTTTCTTTTTGTTTTATTTTATTTCTTTTTTCTTTCTTATATTTTTGTTCAGGTTCAGGTTAAACTTTGCACAGACTCAGACCAGTCGACTGTCTCCACGGATCAGTCGACTATACAGCGAATAGTTCCAAAAGCAACAATGGGTGAGAATGTATTAATTCGAGTACCAATGCAAGACAAATTCATTCCAAAGAATATTGAGCAACCATATTGCATAGCTTTTCAACCTAATGTCACAGGGAATATGCATCTATCACCTCAATTACTCAGCATGGTTCCCCCTTCAGTGGCAGACTAGACAAGGATCCGCATCTACATCTGCAAGACTTCTATGATCTTTGCAGGACACAAAGCGTCCAAGGGCTTACCCCTGAACAAATCAGGATAATCTTTTTTCCATTTTCATTAAAATTTAATGCTAAATTATGGTATAATTCTTTGGAACCAGGATCAATTCAATCATGGGAGCAATTGGCAACATAATTCTTGAAAAAGTTCTTTCCAGCCCAGAAAACTAGACAACTAAAAAGAGAGATTCTACTTTTCCAACAAAAAGATGGCGATTTATTCTTCGAGGCATGGAAAGACTTCAAGAACAAGCTTCTCAAGTGTCCTACACACAACATACCTAAGGATGATCAGGTACAATCATTTTATGAGGGTTTAAATGACGCTAACAAAGCAATTGTAGATGCAGGTTGCAATGGAATGTTGATGAGGAAGAGTGCTGAGGAGGCCATAGATCTATTTGAAGAACTCAGCGAGAACTCACAACAATTCTCCACAAGGAGGGGTCTTTTGAGAAAACAGGGAGTTTACGAAATTTCTCATAATAAAAACATGCGATTAGAAATGGAAACCATGAACAAAAAGATTGATATGCTTGTGAATTCAACGTTGGGAGGCATAAAAAGCCAACCAAAAGAAATTTGTGCAATTTGTTTTCATTCTAGTCATACAACTAATTCATGTCCCATGTTTTCTTTCGCAGATCAGGAGCACACAAACTACGTAGAACAGGAAATGTACCCGCCCCAGACCAATTTTTTTTCAAACACGTATAACCTAGGGTGGCAAAACCATCAAGACAATCAATTTGCACCAGGAGATACGCAGCAATTCCAGGGTGGGAATGGGGATGATGAGCCAGCACAAGAACAGGAGAAGTTGGATTTCGAATCCACCATTCTTCAACTACTCCAACAGCAACAGCAAACAAGCAATCAACAAAGACAGGCCATTCAAAAATTGGAATTTCAAATTGGTCAAATTGCTACGGAGTTAAGTGAAAGAAAGGCAGGAAAATTTCCATCACAAACCACACCTAACCCTAGAGGACAAGAACAGCTCCAATCAAGGACAACACTAGAAGAAGAGATTGAGTTTACAATGTTTGATGGGCCACAATTTCCACACGATAATAATGAATATTGTAATGTTAATATGGTTCAGGAAATTTGCGACCAAACATTTCAGGAACATGGTGTTGATCCATTACAAGCAACAATTACACACCCTCTAACATTATCTCATGTTGAACAGGAACACTATGACTGGAGGATTGCAGAGACAGTACATCACCTTGAAACTCCAAAGTCATATACAGGTAAGCTTGCACCTGCAGTTAAAAATTTTGAGTCTGATAAAACTTGTGTTTCTGCAGACCAGTCGACTGATGGACGGGATGAGTCGACTGTCCCGATTGCTACCAGGATCCTAAACGTGGAGCTGAAGCCACTACATGAACACCTGCAGTATGAATATTTGGGGGACAACCAAACATCACCTGTGACAGTTGCTGCAGATTTCAGGATGCAGGAAGAAGAGAGGCTGCAGGGAGTCTTTCAAAAGCACAATGGTGCATTAAGATGGACCATTGCTGATAAACTAATGTCAAGATGGTACGGTCCATGAATTGTTGCACAGGTTTCCCCCACATGGAGCGTTGGCGAAAAATCAAACGTTCAAGGTGAATGGGCAGAGGGGGGAAACCTTATAATAAGATGAGTTGTGAGCCGCAAGCCATTCAATACACTGCACAACTCATCGAGTCTAGTTGAAGACAGGAAACACAGCGCTTATTGGGAGGCAACCCAATTGTTCAGGGGAGTACTTACACTCTCTTCCTTTATTCATTTCTTTAGTTATTCCTTTATTTCTTCAGTTTATTTTTCCTTCAAACTAGTTGGTAACACATGCCTATATTTTAAGTTTTGTGCGAACATTGAGGACAATGTTCCATCTAAGTTTGGGGGTATTTGTTAGCTATATTTGAAGTCTGTTGATTTTTTTTTTAGGGATAAACAATTTCTTATAAAGTAAGAGGAAGGATACTTATTTACTTTAGGATTGTTGAGTTTCATAATGCCTTACAAAACTATATGAGTCATGTGATTATACATAAAAAAAATTGAGATGCTTTTTCTAGTGATTATTCCCTTGGATCTAGTCCTAAACAGAGTTTAAGTAAATAGAGTAAAAAAAAAAATGAAAAGAATGTATATATTAATAAAGTCAATCTACTCCAATGTTTTGAGTGCTTAGTAACTAGGGGTATTCATCACCAATGTTTACCTTTACGTCAAACGGCAGCTTGAAATATGAGTATGCAAAGCACTGTAAGGTTTGTGACTTGTTGAGTAACCGGGTGGATTCGTCACAAATGTTTTGCATTCGCGTAAAAAGGCGAGTGACAACTTTAGAGAAAAGACTATTATGTGGAAAAAAAAAAAAAAAAAACTCTAGTTTGCAACTCGGTTTGTAGTAGAGAAAAGGGATAATCACAGATGGAGAGTTACATAATATAACTATAATTAATTGCATGACAAGTGTGGTTGAGTTCGGAGTTATGAATAGACAATTGCACTAGAGAAAGTGAGTATGCTTGGTTTTATTTTATTTGCAAATTGTTTATAATTTTGATTGCAAAAATTTTGATAATGAGACATTTTCTTGGTGCGATGGGTTGAGAGTATTATTTTCCCCTTGTTCATAATTTCACTTTTTGCTTGAGGACAAGCAAAAGCTAAATTTGGGGGTATTTGATGAACCAAATATTATTCACTTTTAGGAGCAATAATCTTAAGGCAATTAGACATTTAAATGCTCTATAGGTGGTATTTACGCTTCTTTTCTCTTTTTCCATAGGAAACAGCCTAAAACAGCAAAACGAAGCAGATTCAGGACTTTGAGGATGATACACAGAAACTACAGAGTATAAGTCGACTGGCTCTTCAAACAGCCGACTGAACAGAGGAGAATGAAATCCCGAAGCTGCTCAGTACAGTCGACTGGTCCTCAAAGACAGTCGACTGGGCTGGTTAATTATGAATCTCCAGATGTCTCGACACAGTCGACTTACATCCAACACCAGTCGACTAGTATGCAGCGAGTTAGAAGATAAGAACAGATGCATCCTCATCCAAATCTGAATCAAAAATTAAGTTATCCAAACCCATGTGTTTTCTGCGAATAACAACTTCTCCAACAATCAAAGCAAGAGCACGTGGTGAGCAGATAAGGAAGAAAAGAAGAAAAGAGAAAGATATAAAAATGCAGATCAAAATAAGGAAAGAAATAAACAAAAGAAGAGGACTTCTCTGTAAAAAGTACAAACCCTAATTCTCTAGCCGTGTCTATAAATATCAACAAAGGACCGAAATCAAGGGAAGGCCGGATCCATCAACAAGAACTTACCATCGACAGCAAGCATCAAGAAGGAGAACAAGTCGACTACTGATTGGGCGCAATTTCAACATCATACAAATCAGTGTTCTTCTGTTCTTCCTTTGAGTCTTATTTTTATTGTAGTCATGAATTCTATTTTATCAATTAATAAAAGTTTTATTATGTGGAACTAATTTCATAGTTGGGTAGATTGAAATCGTAGTTGTGTAATGCTATATTCTTCTCTATTACTTATTGATTGAACCTGAGTGAATTGGAATAGATTTATAATAATCAAACTTGTTCAGAATTCTAAGGGCAGTCGACTGAGGTGACAGTAAGTCGACTGGCATACAGAATCTGAGTTTATCAAGTTTGCGTATTATAACTCTGAATCTGTTATATGAGCATATTGAGACGACCCGTATCTCGTGTTCATATTTTGTAACAAGGGAATCTTTCGAGGGTCTTGGTTTAATCAACTTGAAGGATCTAGATCTGATACCAATTTCTAGAACTTCAAGTGTTTGTTCGTTTCCATTGTTCATATGCTTTCTTCAAGTGCAACTTAGTAGATACCATGCTAAACACTTAAGGAAAGAAACGAATTAGAGTAGATACCATGACTAATTCTTGGCTTCGGGAAACATTAACTTTAAGGAGTAGATACCATGCCCTTAGAGGAACAAACATGAGTAATTGGAGTAGTAGGTGACTTAGCATTACCGACTATAGGTGGAAATCAATGCCCAACTACTTTAATAGATATTCGTGAATCAATTTGTGATGCTATTTAATTTAGATTTTTATCCTTTATTTTTCCTAGACTTTTAGATCAACACTTTAAGATTCTATTTTCTATTTTTATTGATTAGTGAGTTAAGTACTACAATCTCTATGGGATCGACCCTTGCTCTTCACTACGCTTCTATAAACGATTCGTACACTTGCGAGGTTTTAATTTGTGTCTAGTTATTCTATTTATTTAGATAGTCTAGATTGCACAACAAGTTTTTGGCGCCGCTGCCGGGGATTGTTTAGTATTTTAACTTACAAATCAGAAAAAGCTTTTTCTTTTTGTTTTATTTTATTTCTTTTTTCTTTCTTATATTTTTGTTCAGGTTCAGGTTAAACTTTGCACAGACTCAGACCAATCGACTGTCTCCACGGATCAGTCGACTGTACAGCGAATAGTTCCAAAAGCAACAATGGGTGAGAATGTATTAATTCGAGTACCAATGCAAGACAAATTCATTCCAAAGAATATTGAGCAACCATCTTGCATAGCTTTTCAACCTAATGTCACAGGGAATATGCATCTATCACCTCAATTACTCAGCATGGTTCCCCACTTCAGTGGCAGACTAGACAAGGATCCGCATCTACATCTGCAAGACTTCTATGATCTTTGCAGGACACAAAGCGTCCAAGGGCTTACCCCTGAACAAATCAGGTTAATCTTGTTTCCATTTTCATTAAAATTTAATGCTAAATTATGGTATAATTCTTTGGAACCAGGATCAATTCAATCATGAGAGCAATTGGCAACAAAATTCTTGAAAGAGTTCTTTCCAGCCCAGAAAACTAGACAACTAAAAAGAGAGATTCTACTTTTCCAACAAAAAGATGGCGATTTATTCTTCGAGGCATGGAAAGACTTCAAGAACAAGCTTCTCAAGTGTCCTACACACAACATACCTAAGGATGATCAGGTACAATCATTTTATGAGGGTTTAAATGACGCTAACAAAGCAATTGTAGATGCAGGTTGCCATGGAATGTTGATGAGGAAGAGTGCTGAGGAGGCCATAGATCTATTTGAAGAACTCAGCGAGAACTCACAACAATTCTCCACAAGGAGGGGTCTTTTGAGAAAACAGGGAGTTTACGAAATTTCTCATAATAAAAACATGCGATTAGAAATGGAAACCATGAACAAAAAGATTGATATGCTTTTGAATTCAACGTTGGGAGGCATAAAAAGCCAACCAAAAGAAATTTGTGCAATTTGTTTTCATTCTAGTCATACAACTAATTCATGTCCCATGTTTTCTTTCGCAGATCAGGAGCACACAAACTATGTAGAACAGGAAATGTACCCGCCCCAGACCAATTTTTTTTCAAACACGTATAACCCAGGGTGGCAAAACCATCAAGACAATCAATTTGCACCAGGAGATACACAGCAATTCCAGGGTGGGAATGGGGATGATGAGCCAGCACAAGAACAGGAGAAGTTGGATTTCGAATCCACCATTCTTCAACTACTCCAACAGCAACAGCAAACAAGCAATCAACAAAGATAGGCCATTCAAAAATTGGAATTTCAAATTGGTCAAATTGCTACGGAGTTAAGTGAAAGAAAGGCAGGAGAATTTCCATCACAAACCATACCTAACCCTAGAGGACAAGAACAGCTCCAATCAAGGACAACACTAGAAGAAGAGATTGAGTTTACAATGTTTGATGGGCCACAATTTCCACACGATAATAATGAATGTTGTAATGTTAATATGGTTCAGGAAATTTGCGACCAAACATTTCAGGAACATGGTGTTGATCCATTACAAGCAACAATTACACACCCTCTAACATTATCTCATGTTGAACAGGAACACTATGACTGGAGGATTGCAGAGACAGTACATCACCTTGAAACTCCAAAGTCATATACAGGTAATCTTGCACCTGCAGTTAAAAATTTTGAGTCTGATAAAACTTGTGTTTCTGCAGACCAGTCGACTGATGGATGGGATAAGTCGACTGTCCCGATTGCTACCAGGATCCTAGACGTGGAGCTGAAGCCACTACATGAACACCTGTAGTATGAATATTTGGGGGACAACCAGACATCACCTGTGACAGTTGCTGCAGATTTCAGGATGCAGGAAGAAGAGAGGCTACAGGGAGTCTTTCAAAAGCACAATGGTGCATTAAGATGGACCATTGCTGATAAACTAATGTCAAGATGGTACGGTCCATGAATTGTTGCACAGGTTTCCCCCACATGGAGCGTTGGCGAAAAATCAAACGTTCAAGGTGAATGGGCAGAGGGGGGAAACCTTATAATAAGATGAGTTGTGAGCCGCAAGCCATTCAATACACTGCACAACTCATCGAGTCTAGCTGAAGACAGGAAACACAGCGCTTATTGGGAGGCAACCCAATTGTTCAGGGGAGTACTTACACTCTCTTCCTTTATTCATTTCTTTAGTTATTCCTTTATTTCTTCAGTTTATTTTTCCTTCAAACTAGTTGGTAACACATGCCTATATTTTAAGTTTTGTGCGAACATTGAGGACAATGTTCCATCTAAGTTTGGGGGTATTAGTTAGCTATATTTGAAGTCTGTTGATTTTTTTTTAGGGATAAACAATTTCTTATAAAGTAAGAGGAAGGATACTTATTTACTTTAGGATTGTTGAGTTTCATAATGCCTTACAAAACTATATGAGTCATGCGATTATACATAAAAAAAATTGAGATACTTTTTCTAGTGATTATTCCCTTGGATCTAGTCCTAAACAGAGTTTAAGTAAATAGAGTAAAAAAAAAATGAAAAGAATGTATATATGAATAAAGTCAATCTACTCCAATGTTTTGAGTGCTTAGTAACTAGGGGTATTCATCACCAATGTTTACCTTTACGTCAAACGGCAGCTTGAAATATGAGTATGCAAAGCACTGTAAGGTTTGTGACTTGTTGAGTAACCGGGTGGATTCGTCACAAATGTTTTGCATTCGCGTAAAAAGGCGAGTGACAACTTTAGAGAAAAGGCTATTATGTGGAAAAAAAAAATAATAATAAAAAAAAAACTCTAGTTTGCTACTCGGTTTGTAGTAGAGAAAAGGGATAATCACAGATGGAGAGTTACATAATATAACTATAATTAATTGCATGACAAGTGTGGTTGAGTTCGGAGTTATGAATAGACAATTGCACTAGAGAAAGTGAGTATGCTTGGTTTTATTTTATTTGCAAATTGTTTATAATTTTGATTGCAAAAATTTTGATAATGAGACATTTTCTTGGTGCGATGGGTTGAGACTATTATTTTCCCCTTGTTCATAATTTCACTTTTTGCTTGAGGACAAGCAAAAGCTAAGTTTGGGGGTATTTGATGAACCAAATATTATTCACTTTTAGGAGCAATAATCTTAAGGCAATTAGACATTTAAATGCTCTATATGTGGTATTTACGCTTCTTTTCTCTTTTTCCATAGGAAACAGCCTAAAACAGCAAAACGAAGCAGATTCAGGACTTTGAGGATGATACACAGAAACTACAGAGTATAAGTCGACTGGCTCTTCAAACAGCCGACTGAACAGAGGAGAATGAAATCCCGAAGCTGCTCAGTACAGTCGACTGGTCCTCAAAGACAGTCGACTGGGCTGGTTAATTATGAATCTCCAGATGTCTCGACACAGTCGACTTACATCCAACACCAGTCGACTAGTATGCAGCGAGTTAGAAGATAAGAACAGATGCATCCTCATCCAAATCTGAATCAAAAATTAAGTTATCCAAACCCATGTGTTTTTTGCGAATAACAACTTCTCCAACAATCAAAGCAAGAGCACGTGGTGAGCAGATAAGGAAGAAAAGAAGAAAAGAGAAAGATATAAAAACGCAGATCAAAATAAGGAAAGAAATAAACAAAAGAAGAGGACTTCTCTGCAAAAAGTACAAACCCTAATTCTCTAGCCGTGTCTATAAATATCAACAAAGGACCGAAATCAAGGGAAGGCCGGATCCATCAACAAGAACTTACCATCGACAGCAAGCATCAAGAAGGAGAACAAGTCGACTACTGATTGGGCGCAATTTCAACATCATACAAATCAGTGTTCTTCTGTTCTTCCTTTGAGTCTTATTTTTATTGTAGTCATGAATTCTATTTTATCAATTAATAAAAGTTTTATTATGTGGAACTAATTTCATAGTTGGGTAGATTGAAATCGTAGTTGTGTAATGCTATATTCTTCTCTATTACTTATTGATTGAACCTGAGTGAATTGGAATAGATTTATAATAATCAAACTTGTTCAGAATTCTAAGGGCAGTCGACTGAGGTGACAGTAAGTCGACTGGCATACAGAATCTGAGTTTATCAAGTTTGCGTATTATAACTCTGAATCTGTTATATGAGCATATTGAGACGACCCGTATCTCGTGTTCATATTTTGTAACAAGGGAATCTTTCGAGGGTCTTGGTTTAATCAACTTGAAGGATCTAGATCTGATACCAATTTCTAGAACTTCAAGTGTTTGTTCGTTTCCATTGTTCATATGCTTTCTTCAAGTGCAACTTAGTAGATACCATGCTAAACACTTAAGGAAAGAAACGAATTAGAGTAGATACCATGCCTAATTCTTGGCTTCGGGAAACATTAACTTTAAGGAGTAGATACCATGCCCTTAGAGGAACAAACATGAGTAATTGGAGTAGTAGGTGACTTAGCATTACCGACTATAGGTGGAAATCAATGCCCAACTACTTTAATAGATATTCGTGAATCAATTTGTGATGCTATTTAATTTAGATTTTTATCCTTTCATTTTCCTAGACTTTTAGATCAACACTTTAAGATTCTATTTTCTATTTTTATTGATTAGTGAGTTAACTACTACAATCTCTGTGGGATCGACCCTTGCTCTTCACTACGCTTCTATAAACGATTCGTACACTTGCGAGGTTTTAATTTGTGTCTAGTTATTCTATTTATTTTGATAGTCTAGATTGCACAACAGAGGGTCGGCAGGCCTATTCACGGGATGTACTGTGTATCTTCACATCGAGGGTCGGCAGGCCTATTCGTGGGGTATACAGTAGGGAGGTGATTCTCCGGAGTTAGAGCTATGCTTACATGATGCTTGCGCGTCGAGGGTTATTAGGCTTATTCGCGGAGTATTCTAGATCTTGTTTCCATCACTGTCGTAGGATTAATGCATAACGAGATATTTAACTCTATAAAGTGGAGAACGATAAGGGCTTGCACTGGACCTATGTAGTATGAAATGCATAGAATCCGAAAAGTATGCATTAGAGAGTCATCATACTGCATTTGTGTTTTCTCGACTTGTATTATACATGATGTTTTCCTATGTAGCACCGATACGGGTACGGCAATACGTATACGGGAACACGGGTACGGGGGATACGACAATTTTTTAAAAAGTAGGATACGGGATACGGCTATATATATATATATATATAATCTCTTGTTAATAAGGAAATGGT